>CM051826.1:121794405-123112103 GCA_028451465.1 Erethizon dorsatum | reverse complement strand
AGTTGTGATTCTCGTTGGGCTGTAAATCTGTAGCTCAACTGCAGATCAGTTCATTGGGACGTACTGCCATCATAACAATGCTGTCATTTCCCATTCGTGGTGATAAAGGTTTTTACATTTGTTTACATATTTAATTTCTTTCAGCAATATTTCATGGGTTTCAAAGTGTCAGTTCAGCATGTTTTTGTTTTAAATTTATTCCTACATGTTTTATTCTTTTTGGTGTTATTGTGAAAGGAATTGTTTCCTTATTTTTATTTTTATTGCTCATGGCTAGTATGTAGAAATAATATTGATTTTTGCATACTAACTCATATCCTGCAAGCTTGCAGAACTAATTTATTGGTTCTAATAATTTTTAGAGAGTTTTTAAGACTTTCTACTTCAACCCCTTTTGCCCTGTTGTCTTGTGCCATGAGAAGATGCATCAAGTAGGTCCCTGGTCTGGGGTATGGCCCAGTGGTAGAGTATGTGCTTAGCACACATGAAGCCCTAGGTTCTATCCCTAGGACTACAAAAAAAAAAAAAAAAAAAAAAAAAAAAAACAAAATGCTTGACACTTACAACTTAAAAAAGGAGAGGTTTATTCTGGCTCATGATTTTGGTGGGTTCACTCCATGGTCAGCTGGCTCCAAGGCAGAAACAGCAAAGTGGAAAGGCATAGCAGAGGAAAACTGCTCAACCCTTGGCAGCCAGGAAGCAGAGAAAGAGAAGGGAGGAGCCAGGGAGAGAGATATACCCTCAGAAAGCACATGCCCAATGATGTATCTCTTACAAGGTTGCACTCCTAACAGCACATAGTTAGCTATGAACTCATCAATGAAGCAATCCACTGATTAATATAGCAACCCATGATCCAATTACCTCCCAAAAGCCCCACCTCTGAACACATGAGACTTTAGGAGACATTCTAGATTTAAACTTAACACATTTCTACCATATTTTCCACCCCCCAAAAAACCCAGCATTTTTATTCCAGTATTCCCATTCAAATTTCCAAGTTTCCTTGTGATTGGACTGTGTTAATGAAATTCCATTCTTCAAACAACTATCTAGAGGGATACTATGCTTTTACTGGCTTAGCCTTGATCATGTACTCCTCTGATAGAGTGAAGTACGGAATTGGTTCCCAAATTTAGGTGGGTCCTTCAATGAAAATTAGAGGCCACTTTGAAGAAGATAGGCTGACAAATAGAAACAGGGACTGTAACAAACAAAAGCGTACTATGAGTGCTATTCAAAATGCCAGTCCATTATTTGTTAGCGACCCAGAATAAGACCCCCTTTACCCCCCAAAAAAAGACTTACACTAGAATGTAAACCAACTGTGTCACAAAATAGCCTGCTTAATTCAGCTGATATTTAAGACTGTCTCAATGAAATTAACACCACGTGCCTTCTGATATGAGGCACTGAGAAAAAGCACATTACTGCTGTGGTATTCCTAACAAGAAATGTATGTAACATAAATGACAAAACATCAAACAAATCCAAATTGAAGGGCATTCCACAAAATAACTGGTTCATACTCTTCAATAATGTCAGTGTTCTCAAAACAAAAAAGAAAAAGAAAAATCTGAGGAGCTATTTCAGATTTAAGGCTACTAAGGAGATAATGAAAACTGAAAGCCATCTGTGGTCTAAATTTTGTTTTGTCACAGAAAACATTGCCAAAATTTACAAAAGGTTGGTAGATTAGATGATAGTATTTTGTCAATGTCAATTTCTTGATTTTGTTAACTGTATTGTGGTTTTGTAAGAGAATATCTTTGTTTTAGAAAAAAGTTCTGAAATAAGTATAAACATTTGAGAGGAAGATCATTTTTAGATCTTCCTCTCAAATGATTTCGGTGTATGCCTCTCTCTGCCTCTCTCTCTCTCTCTCTCTCTCTCTCTGTGTGTGTGTGTGTGTGTGTGTGTGTGTGTGCAGGGTGAGCAGAAAGGAAGAGGGAGCAGTCCAGAAAGAGAGGCAGAGGGAATCATAAAGCAAATGTGGTAAAATATTAAATATGAAAAGCTTCATTAGTGGTATGTAAGAATTTATTCCACTAGTTTTGTAACTTTTCTATGAGACTGAAAGTATGCTTATTTAAAATTAAAGTAAAATTATTTCAAAAACAGTAAAAAGCATCCATAATGAGGATAAGTATTCAAATATTCACTCAATTTGCTAAAAAGCATATGTTACATTTTAGTTACTGCCTTGAGGACTTATTTTTGGAGCATATAATTTGATATATTATAAATGTGTATATATGTGGAGAAAATCAAGTATCTGAAATATAAATGCTATGATTGTTTTTATAGGAAGCCAAAAAAAACAGATACATAGGCACAGTCTTAGAGTATGAAAAGTGAAAATTTTGCACTGATTTATGAAATTTGGGGTTGAAAAACATCCTTCCTATACTTCCAGTAAACCTGAAATCTCTAGAGAGTATGCTGACACCTTTAAGTAACCAATCAAAAAGGAAGGGGAGGAGGCGGAAGTGGAGGTGGAGGCAGAAGAAGAGGAGGAGGATGAAGACAAGGAGGAGAGGAGGAGGACAAGGCGAAGGAGATGCAGATGGAGGACATGGAGGAGGAGGAGGAAGAGGAGGAGGAGGAGGAGGATGAAGGAAAAGGCACCAAGGGGCAGGGCCTTGCAATTGTATGAATGTCTTATGCAGTGTCATTATTTCCAAGGAGACATCTGATCTGTGGTGCACACTGGTGCCCACTGGTACTTAATTGACTGCCAATTCTGGGCTAGGCTTAGAGGCAATAAATCTATGCCAACCTCAAAGCTCCAGTGCCTGGAGCTGAGAATGTAGCTCTGTGGCAGTGCCAAGCATGCATAATGTCTTGGCTTGGATCCTCAGCACCCAAAAGAAACATACATACATGTGTGTGTTTATGTGTGTGTGTGTGTGCACATGCGTGTGTGTATTTTCAATGCCTGGAGGCTGCTCCCTTAGGTGAATGCTTAATCATGCTGGTTGTGGTCTTATCATCTCCCCCACCAAGGTGCTACCACTGAATGGAACTCGTGCCCCTCCTTACTCATTGCTGTTCCTCCAGCCCTGTAGTTCTCTTTCACTGTGTGACCTTCTTTACCCCTCCACTACTCCAAACTCCCCTCTAAAGGTGCTGTGTCAGAAATCTCGGGCTAAGTACCTTCTATTTCAGATGGATCATAAACCTGCCCCGAGGCAAGGTTGGTGGTTTCCA
The DNA here is from genome assembly GCA_028451465.1 of Erethizon dorsatum. NCBI lineage: Eukaryota > Metazoa > Chordata > Mammalia > Rodentia > Erethizontidae > Erethizon > Erethizon dorsatum. Next base: position 123,108,893 of record CM051826.1, on the reverse strand, counting down.
TCTCTGGGCATGAAACGGGGGAAACGCAAAGTACAGGGAAAACAAACTCAGTACTTTAGCACTTCACATTTACAAGGAGAACCTCTTTTGTTGAGGAGAAAGAAGTACACTCATTTAGTAATTTACCTGATACAGTACACTGACTTCACAAACAGTTTAGCCATGTTCAGCTAGCACTAGATCAGAAAGGCGCCAGCTGCTGTTTAAGTGTCAGCAAATGCTGTGGTGCATTGCTCATATCCCTTGGCCTCTCCAGAGGTCACTTGCTGCTTCTGGGCAACTTCCTTAATGATTTTCGCTTGAATTTCTCTGCTTGAAGCCTTTCCCTGGCTGCTACAGCCAGCTTGGGTGGAATTCCAGGCCAGCCACAGTGCTAGGAAGTTAAGTCCCCGAGGAGACTTCAGCGATGAAAGACCACAGCGTCCGGTTAGGGAGTGATTCCAAGGTACGTTCTCTGCTGTCCAGGGCAGTAGACTCTAGCAAATGTTACTGCTGGACACATGAAATATATAAATAAATATGCATATTGAGCTTCCAAGTCTTAATACGGAAAAGTAAATTCTCTCCCTAATATTTTATTGACTATATGCTGAAATCTTGTAATAATATTTTAAGTACATGGTATTCAACAAAATATACTATCAAGATTACTTTACTTTTTATTTATTAGAAAACTTAAAATTACATAAGTGACTCTGTTGTGCTACACGATTTACAATTCTTACAGGCTCTCCAGGTATAATAGTCCACAGCAACAACCTGATCATTAATTCAACCTTTGTCAAGTTTCCTTGACTTCCCAAATCCCTCACTGTGCTTCCTGGAGTCACATCAACTGCTTGTATCCATTTCCTTGTCTGATCTTTTGCATTTGGAGAAAACCATGCTAATACAGTGATCACCATGAAAGATTCCTTTGGACAGGAATTGAAGTGGAGGAGTGAAGAATAACACTGTTTCCCCGAAAATAAGACCTAACGGAAAATAATCAGCATTGAAAACTAGAGATCAAAAATGCCAGCCCCAATCACCTTGCCTATTCTGACATCACAGAGTGGCCACCAAGCAAGAGAGCAGTGAGGTATAATCTTCTGCATGACACTGGCCATCACCATGGTAACAAACGGCAATTATTTTCCCATTAGGTCTTACTTTCAGGGAAACACGGGTGTTTTTTGCTACTAGGTGAGGAGAGAAACAGTTGGAAGCTTCTATCATGGCTGACAAAATCTACCTGATAACATGAAATCACCTCTAAATTTAAGAAGCAAACTGAATAAGGAAGGCCCACAAGTCTTTTTCAGATCCTTTTAATTTTGATTTCTTTTTCAGGAAACCTGAGACTTCCTCAAAAAATGTAAAGATAAATACATAAACAATACATTTCCTCAATTTATGAATGCCTGTAAATGCTTTTTTTGTTATCATTTAATGTTACAGCTTGAATTCATATCAACTTGAGGCATCATAACATTTCTTCTTGAAAGCCTTATGACCTAACCTCACTGTCTTCTGACAGCCTTTCTAGGTGACCTGTTTTTCTATGTTGTATTTCTTATATTCTTGTGATATCCTAAAAAGGTGTTTGCTCTTTACCCCAGCTCCTGGCACAGAAGTCTAAAACCCTAAGACTCTCCGGAGACATGAGCCTGTCTTTTGCATTCTAATAAGATAGCTAGTGGAGAGGGGACTGGATAGTTTCAGGATCTAGTTGGTCACCAGAAAGACCAAGCCTGGGTGGAAGTTTGGAACTTTCACTAACATCGCCCCTCCAAAAGAAACACCTCCGTGGGTGGGGAGAGGAGCTGAATATTGTTAATCACCAATGGGTATTGGCCTACATGACCCCTTGATAAACGCCCTTAAGCAAATGCAGTTAGAAGAGCTTCCAGGTTGGTAAACACATTGAAGTGTCCGTGGATCTCTTCCATTTGTTGATTCCAGAGTTGTAACACTTGTAATAATCCAGTAATAGTAAAGAACTTTCCAGAGTTTTGTGAATTGTTCTAGTGGATTATGGGACTTGCGGGAGGGAGAGTCATGGGCCCTGAGTAGAAAAATCTGGACCCTTGAATGACTTCATGATGTAGAGCCATTCCCCCAGCCTGGAACAGTCAAGCTATTATGCGAAATAGAACTAAACTGTCCAATTTAAGGTGCTATATTTTTTTTTTTTTGTGGGTACCGGGGGGACGACCTCAGGACCTCACGCGCCAACAGGCACCCGTGCCGCTGAGCGATATCACCGGCCCCTTTTTCCTATGTGGGTTCCGGGAGTCGAACTCGGGCCTTCGCGCTTGCAAGGCAGGCGCTTAAACCGCTGAGCCATCTCACCGGCCCCCAAGGTGCTATATTTTTAAAATCTCTTTGTTACGACTGCTTAGCCTATATACTACCTAATACAAATGGGGAACTTACTATATGAAGAATATGGAAAGACATGTAGAATTAAAGTTAGAAATTTGTTAGGTGGTATTTATACATAATGGAGTACTACCCTGCCATAAAAAGGATAAACTTGAGTCACTTGTAGGAAAATGGATGCACCCTGAGATCATAATGTTGAGTGAAGTAACTCAGACCCACAAGCTTAAATATCACTTGGTTTCTCTTATATAAAAAACTCTGTATGCCATATAAAGTATGAAATAAAAGACAGATAATAGGAAAAAAGAGAAAGGAAAAAAAGGTACTGTAATACAGTGCAGACAGTGTATCTAGTTCTCTCTCTTTTCTTTTTTTTTTGGTACTGGGAATCAAACTCAGAACCTTGTGCTTGCCAGGCAGGCACTTGTGCTGCTGAGCTATATCTGCAGCCCCTGACAATGTATCTAAAAGTATACCCTGACTTAGTACAACTGTCTTACATGCTTTATGTGTTATTTTGCCTACTAGTCTAGTTTTCTATCTGTATACATATAATAATTAATTTTATAAGGTCTTATAAGATAAATAAATGACTCTGATGCTGGGAAAATAAAAGGGGGGAAGGAAACTGAAATGTGTTATGTACGTGTACAACCTCCACAGCGAATGTACAGCAAATATGTGCTCCAGGCTTGGTTGTCAGGTGATGGGCTTTTGGGGAAGTGATTGGATCCAACCTCATCAAGTAGATCAGCACATCGATGAGATCATAAATTGATTGGCATTGCTGAGAGGTGCTGAAAGAGCAAATGGGGCCTCTTTGAAGGGAGTGGGTCACTGAGGCCTAACTTTAGGGACTCTATCTGGTCCCCCACTACCTCTCTGGTCCTTCCACACTTTCTGCTTCCTGGTTGCCACAAGGTGATGTTTCTGCCTTGCCAAAGCCCTAAATGCAATGAAGCCAGCTGACCATGGGCTAAAACCTCTAAACCATAAGCCAAGACAAATCTTTCCTCCTTCAAATTGATTTCCCTCAAATATTTTGTTACAGTGATGAAAAGTGACTAATACAGTTCTCAAACACTAAGATAACCTCTATATCTTCTGTTTTCCTCTGTCTTATATAGTACATGGTATTTTGTGTCTATTTCTTTTTGCTACTTCATCTTTTTTTGTGTGTATGTGTGGGTACCAGGGGTCAACCTCAGGACCGCTGAGCGATATCACCGGCCCTTTTTTCGTATGTGGGTTCCGGGAGTCGAACTCGGGCCCTCGCGCTTGCCAGGCAGGTGCTTACACCGCTGAGTCATCTCACCAGCCCCTGCTACTTCATCTTGCTCCCTTTGCATATCTACTTTATCAAGCATCTTGAAAAGACAACTTTTCATCCTATGTACTCCATGGGAACATGGCCATCCCACAATCCCCAAGTTTGCTAGTTCCTCCAAAATTCACTAGTTTTCAATACAGCCCCACTCCAAATACTTTTCTCCACTTGGATTTGACATCTACATCAATCTCAAATAATGACTCCAACCAGTCACCGTTCATATGTGGTCATAAGGCATGAAGAATACAGTAATTAGCTGGGCATGGTGATGCAATCCTGTAATCCTAGTAGTCTGGGAGGCTGAGGCAGGAGAATTGCAAGTTTCAGCCCTGCAACTTAAGGACTTAGCAAGATCCTGTCTGAAAAAACTTAAAAAAGGGCTAGGGATGTAACCCAGTAGCCCAGTTCAAAGGTCCTGGGTTCAATCCCCAGTAGCACACATGCAGAGAGAAAGAGAGGGAGAGAAGGAGCGAGGCAGAGAGAGAGAGAAAATATAGTTATTATAGAAATCAGGTCATTGTGACCTTAATCACTTGAAAAAGTATGAAATCTGTATTTCCACACTCTCTCTCTTGCTCATTTGCAAAAAGCACTGCTACCCACAAGCGCCAGCTTCCTTATCATCACCATCACCAATGCTACAGAGAAACAAGAACCAAGCTACACCAACTGACACAATCATTCCTTTCTTACTTGTTAGCTTCTAGCCATATGGAAGGGATCCTCTCTAAGTACCTCTAAGTTATTATGCATAAACCTAGTTTGGGGGTAAGTTTCTCAGTACCCACTAAAGTAGACTTGCCAGATTAAATACAAGATGCCCAGTAAAATTAGAATTTCAAATAAACAATGAATAATTGTTAGCGTTGGCATGTTCCAAATATTGCATGGGACATACTTATACTAAAATTTTTTCATTACTTAAATTAAAATTCAACTGGATGTTCTATACTTATGTCAAATCTGGCACCACTAATCTATAGAAACTGCTCTTTTTCCTCAGTGTCTAAAGCTACCGTTTGCCTGTCACTCTTCAGTGATACTACTCTTATCTTGTTCTAGGAGGTCTGAAATCCACAGGTTCACATGCTGCACCTTCCTGATGAAAGTACAGAAGGAAGGCTGCCTCCTCCTTACGCTGAGATAAAGCCATCAAACTCCTGCCTTGGAACAGGAAATTCTAACCCAGTACACTGAAGAGATTGGTTCAAGTGCCATTCCATCTCAGCAAGGCCACTCTAACTTCTCAGTTTCATTCCATTAATAGCTTACCTGCAATGGTGGAAGGCCCTTGGTGTACTTTATTGTCATACCACAATTAAATTATCATAAATGAAAGCTCCCAAATGTAACCCCAGTATCATCTCCTTTCTCTAATGGAAGTACCATTCATAACAAAATTAATGGAGAATCTAACAAAATGCCTATCAATCATTTGCTTCAGATCAAATAAATTCAAACTCTCCTAGAGTTCATGGTCTGCCAGAACTAAGCAGTGGCTTTCCTAGTCTATTCGATATACTAAAACAAAGATGTTTAATGAGAAACTTGGGCTAGTATAAAAGACATGATAGCTGATAAGCTGCATATATTAGATGAGCTATAGCTTATGAAAGAAGACTTGGGCTTTGACACAGGACACAGTTATTGGAATGTGGATTTTGATTCACTATCTTTTCCACCTTCCTCGGTCTGGAAACACCAATTCAGGAATTATGAAAGAGACTGTAAAAGGTTTGTTGATAGGGTTTTGTATAAGGGTGAAATTTCTGAAATATGTTCTGAGAGTGGCAGAAAATTTATATTTGGGGAAAGACAGCTCTTTAGTAAAAAAAATATGTATTTTTATAGGCTGCTGGGTTAAGCAAAGCAGAAGACAAACTGGGAATTCAGATGCTTTGGAACAAAGACAAAGGCGTCTGTTCTGTTTTCCTAGTGCAAATGTTATCTTTGAAGAAATTTAGTACGTTGGCTGCTTTTTGTATGTTCAAGACCCTGAAAGGGTAAGGTTGAGGGGGAAATTAACTAATGCCTCCCACACACACATCATGGCAGCAAAGCAGTGAAAAAGAAACGGCCTTCTGAGGGGCCTCTTGGAAGGGCATGAATAATGGATTCTAGGAGGAATGGGACCTAATACTTTATTTTAAGCTTCCTTTAATGAAAAATAGTCTCATCTACACTCATCATATAATGTCTCCTATATGTCTCAGTAAAGTATCATACACTGCGATAGCTATGCTATAAACAAGGATTAGGAGTCATGCTGATCTTTGGGGCATAAGTAAGCGGGGTGGGGGAGCAGCCAGATTAAATGTTTATAAGATGGCAACAGGTGATGAGCAGAGAAATCTGAGCAGTCATTTCACGGAGGAAAGCGAGCAGTAAACAACTAAAAGTAATATACTCATGTTTATTGAACCAGTCACGTAAGGATTTTTCACAGATTATACCAAATGAGCCTCATAATAATCACATAATCTAAGTAATACCTTTTTCTGCTTTAAAGGTAGGAAAACTAAGGTACAGAGAAGCTAAGTTGACCAAGATCAACAGTTAGTAAGCAGCACAGCCAAAGGTAGAGATTCTGGCAGCTTTGCCTTGGGCCGGTACCCTCCACCACTGTCACAATTCTGTCTCTCAGGACAGGTTTGTGGAACAAGTGCCTATTCCATGTGGATTTTCAGAAATCCACAGGGAGCTTTGATAAAAGACACCATGTCGACTCAGGTCTTGCACATCACAAAAGCTCCCAACCAGACAGAGAATGTGAAAGAGAGAACGATGTTCTAAACTTCATTTTCCTCATGGTGCCTCTGTGCCTTATGCCTGGTAATAATTCCCCTTCGAAGATTTAAACATAAATATGAGAAATGTGGAGTTTTCTTAATCCTAAAATATCCCAATATATGAAGCATTAACTTTTTAGGATGCTATTTTTCCTACAGCAGCTTTATTTGTCCAATAGAATATTTGAATAATATAGTACTAATTTGCTGACTGCAAGTACATGACTTTAAAAATACTACCAAGTGATATTAAATTTTGACTCAATCTAAACATAAGCCAGGTAACAAAATCCCCATTATTGCTTTTTCAGAGCACTTTTATTCTGACTTAATCCAAGGATTACAGAACACATGCTTCAGGATCAAGTAAGATTGCAGAGATCTTATTTCTATGATACAGTCTGGCCATTTCCCTCACTGGATTGCTTATTTAAATATCCACAATTTTCATCAAATTGCTTATTCAAATGAAATAGAATGCAAAAACTTTTGTTGTTGTTTTATGGTATACTTGATTTGAGAAGGCAAAATTCTGCATTCACTTACCCTTTCCTGGGATCTGTTGCTATCCTATTATTTTCCCCAAATATTTGGTCTCCAACCCAGGCTTTCTGTTTCCATAGGATGGAGGGATTTTAGAAACCAAATCAGGAAGGTAAGTCCAGCAGGTTTTCAAATTCTCAGTCTCTTTTATTTGTGTCCTAATGAATGAATTAAGGAAACCAGTACATAAGGGAAAAGAAAAGGAAATCCTTGGGAGGAAAAGCTAGTAAATATCTTAAAAATATAAACTGTGCAAGGACCATATTCAGCATTTTATATACATCATCTTAACTTTATATTGTTGGTTGTATTTTTTTTTTTTTTTTTTGTGGGTACCGGGGGTCGACCTCAGGGCCTGGCGCGCCAGCCGGCGCCCGTGCTGCTGAGCGATATCACCGGCCCCTTTTTTCGTATGTGGGATCCGGGAGTCGAATTCGGGCCCTCGCGCTTGCCAGGCAGGCGCGTAGGCCGCTGAGCCATCTCACCCTATTGTTGGTTGTATTGTTTAACATAGTAAATGCTATTATTTATCCTCGTTTTAGAATTCAGGAAACAGAAACTTGGTAGATCGTGTTACCTAACTGTGATGATAAAGTAGACTCTGAGACAACCTCCTGGCATTTGTGCCCTTGGGTTCATCAATCCCTGACCTTGAGCCCTACTGATTTGATTCTGTGAAGAAAATATTACAACAAGTTTAGTTTAAAGATCTTAATTTGCTAGACGAAGTAATGCCAGCTACTTTTGAGGCTGAGGCACGTTCACAAGTTCGAAGTCAGTGTGGGAAACTCATGGAGACTCTGTATTACAATAAAAAAGGCTGGGGATGTAGCTCAGTGGTAGAGTGCTTGCCTCGTATGCCTCATTCTTTCTTCAGTTGAGCACATTGATGGAAGCCATCTGCTTTTGGAGCTGTCCTAGGGAAAGGTCCACATCAGTAGCAAGGAGCTGATGTCTCTAGGCAATAGCCAGTGAGGACACTGGCCCTGCCAATGACCAGTGACCTTGGACTCTGTCTTAGCCTGTTTGGCCTGCCAAAACAAAAACACCATAAACAAATATGTGGAAAAAAAAATAATAATAAAAACAAATTTCTTTCTCATAGTTCTGAAGGCTTGGTATTCTAAGATCAAAGTTCTAGCAGATTTTATGTCTTATGAGGGCCCATTCCTCATAGATGCCACCTTCTAGCCATATTCTCATATGGCAGAAGGGGCAAACAAGCTGCCTTAGGCCTCTTTTATAAGGCCACTGACTGCATTCTTCAGGGCTTTGCTCTCGTGACACAGTCATCTCCCAAAAGGACCAACCTCCTAATCCCATCACCTTTGGAGGGTTAGGATTCAGCATATGAATATTACAGAGACATAAACATTCAGACCATAGCAGGAGCAATCCTCTACCAGTCTAACTTTTTACTAGCTGAGGCCCTGGCTGACAGATTGATTGCAGTCTTGTGGGAGACCAAGAGCCAAAGGACCAGCCAAGTTGTACCTAGGTTCCTGACCCACAGAAACTATGAGATAATAAAGATTGTTTGCACATGTTATGAAGCAATATATCACTAACACAGCTGGGAAATTTAAACACAGACCATCTGGCTCTGAACATCATGTTTTAGCCACCATGTTCTACTGCTCATTGTGACCTAGGATTGGTCCTTGGCTTCCCTCACAGAGGACAATGTTCGGTATGCTTCCTCCTGCTTTGTAATGGCCCAGGTAGCACCAACACTCTAGCTCGTTGGTTGGGAACCTATTGCACGCGTGCCGCAGCAGGCACGCAGAGCTCTCTGTGTTGACACGTAAGCCAAGTAGCCCCAGCCAAGATTTGATAAATTGTCAGCATGCATACAACAGCAAAGATCACATTAATTATGCAAAAGCATGACAAATGCCGACTTTTACCTTTCAATAAAAAGCCATTTGTATCATTGAAAGCTCTGTTATTGCATTTTTCTTTTAAGACACAAGATGGTAATGTATGAGTTGCTTTCTCTAAACTAAAATCTCAGCGTTCAGGTTTAATTGCAGTGTTGGTACTTTGTGACAAGTAAGTAGGTTTGGGGTTGCAGTTTGTGCACTTGGTATCTAAAAGGTTAGCACCAGGTAGCACCATCACTACTCTAGCTCACAGCACACATCATATCAACTCCTTCTCATGTACTAAAGAGTCTTATCCTCTTACCAGTACCACAAGGTCATTGGTGATAAAGCTATTATGACTCAGAGATATCAATTCTTATTATCATTGCACTGGTTTCTGTTTCACTTTCTCTTTTTCACTGCTTTATGCTCTGTTTTGCTCTTTTCATACTCTTAGCCTTCATTTTCCTCTTCATCTCTACTCTCTCCTTTAAGCTGTTTGTTCCTGCCTCTGCTTTCACTTACAGAAGAAGGCACTGTTTACTTCCTGGAAACATTAGCATTTGTCTGCAAAGGACAGCTTTTTGGAAACAGCATCAGAAAGAAAAACACAGGTGGGGGTGGACTTAGGAGGGTGCAAAAGAACCCTCTTTGGGTTTTTTTTGTTTTTTTTTTCCACCCACCTCCCATATCAAAACATCCCCTATGGCAGTTAAAAGCCGTTGGCTACCCCAATTAAAGTGTTTTTCTAGAATCTGTCAGAAATAGTTCCAAGAGCACTTTTAAGTTATTACATGTGGGTTACATAAGCACTGGGGACTTGTTAAAACATTCAACATATGACATGAATTGAATCACCGAACAGTGAGTCAAAGCTTTAGCTTTGCTGGGTGACTAACATGATCATCTGAGATTTAGGCACTCTGCAAAAGAACATCTTAACAAAATCAACTAAAGAATATCTTTCATTTCTTCCAGGAATCTATATTCCTGGCCTTTAAAATATAGCTACATTTATTTTTTATTTGGATTAAATGTGCTTTTAAGTACAGCTATAATAGGACCAGTCACGTTACAAATTGGATACGGGAAGCAAACGTAATTCCTTATTTGCTTTAAACCAGTATCTTCCTCAAGAGCCCCACCCACTGGTTTATGTAGAGGAAGAAAAGAAACCTGTTAAGCCATTCCCCTAAACCAGAATAGATGGTATGATTTAAACGACACCTTTCTATATTTCTCCTGATAATTCAAGGGGCATTCTGGGTGCGACAGTTCTTCCCAGAGCTCTGCAGAAATTTAGCACCCTTTTCCCCACCCTATCCCCACCTCTTTCCTCTACAAAATGCCAGTAGCAGCTGCTTAGCATGAGGACAAAACTTAACCACCCTTACACATTTCCCAATACCCCACTGTGGGTCAGTACTGCCTTAAACCTTGAACAACAACAAAAAACCTTAAGTAAGTGTCTCCCCCACCTCCTCTCCACATTGGCATCTGGGGTTTACAGGAAAAGGGATTAGTGATGATCCTTACATCAGTTTCGTGTTCCTAGGTCCTCTGGTCTCCATGGCAATGGGCATTACTCATCTGGCTGCCTTCACTGTTAATGTCAACAGCTAGTGTCATTTATTAGCTGGTCTCCATATAAAATCAGCCTTGCTGGTACATGCTTAAATGAGAAATATTTTTGAATGTGACATTTCACATATAACCCTATTACATAATGCATTTGTCCAATTATATTCTGGTGAAAATAAGAAAATATTCCTTTTGGACTTATGCAAAAATTATATTGCTATGAAAATAAGGAAACTTGACAAAAATATTTGTTTCTCAATTCTTAGGTGTTAGTGAGAATTAGATCCCAAAGGCATAGTTTACTAAATTGAGGACTTGAAATAGCTTAGGAGAAAAAGAAAAAGGCATAGGTTACTAAACTGAGGGCTTGAAATTCCTCAGGTCGGAAACTCTCATGTATCTACAATTAGAAGATTAAAATAATACCAAAAATATTCTGAATAATCACATTAAAATTTTCTTCATTAGTTTATTAAGTGTACTGTAATTAATTCTACTTCTACCGGACTTTGGATCAAACAGCTGGATTTGATGAAATATGCCTACTCCCAGGCAGAAAAGAGTGCTGGAAATTTTGGCCTGGTCCTCTGGGGCAGCCTGAAATTTTCTAAGCAGCCTTTTATGGAAAATTATACCCATAGTCTATTCTTATTTCAGAGTACCAAATGTAGTTTTTTCTACAGCGTTCTTAGGTTGTCTTTTATGCAGACATAAAGACTAGCAATTGCCTAAGCTAAGGTTTTCATTCAAGTTTCAGAAGGATGCAGAAATCTACATGGTGATGAAGTTGAATGACTTTGGTCTATTTATTAGGAAGCCAATAACATCAGAGTGAAGATTAAAGTTCTGTAGTACTAGGGTCTAATCAATGCTTACCTTGAAGTAAGAACTTCTTATGGGACAGTGAGGGCACTGACAACTCTTCAGAGCCTTCCCTTAAAGTCTACCACGTCTGAAATTTTTGTATTGACTTGATGTAGGGAAGGCTGAGAATCTCTTCTGACTTGACAAGTCTTCCTGCAAAACTCTTTAATACTGTTGAGTTAAATAAGAAATAGGGAGTATACCAAACCCAATTATTTCTAGCATCTCTCCAATGCAAGTGCTTATTGTGGCAGACATAGAAACGCACACTTCGGATGTGCAGACTTTCACCTGTTCATTCTTTCAGGTCTGCCTTGGAGTACAGATCCTGCTCTTCCTGGGGTAGCCCCACCAATGATCAAGCAAGACTGTGGTAAAGGGCTTATCCTTTCACCTAGTGCAGGACTCTTCTAATAGGTAATCCTTGCTCTGGGCTACTCTGTTGCACTTAAAGAGATTTTGCCAGATCTTCATCATGGTCTGATGACCTTCCTTGATCAGTCTTGCTCTTTGCCTTTTCCTCTCACAGATTTCCCTCCTTAAGAAATCTTTTATACCTTGTTTCTGTCTCAGTGACTGCTTCCAGGGACATAGCTGACATGAAGGTACCAGAAATGATCCAAAAAAGCAAGTGGTTAACCATAATTCTGAGACTGGATCCCTCATTACTTGAATGGCAAAGAAGAGCACACTCTAGATGCTTATAGAGGCACAATTAGTCCCTGACACAACATAGTAGTTCAACTGCTAAAACTTTTCACTGGTAGAGAGCACTGGAATATAATACTAGTAAGGGAGAGTTTATTGACTTTAGGACACTCTCTGGGGATATAAGATTAAGGATTCTGGAATGGATCCAAGGGGGTGGAGAAACTTGCTACTAGGATGAGTATAAATGCTTGGAGAGTGATGGCCCATGAAGAAAATTGAAATGGCTTAATTGCCCTAGCTGACCATGGAGGGAAGACATAAAAAGCCCTGGAAAGTGGACATGTGGTTTTGAAGACTGAAAGCCTTGCAGAAAATTATCTTCCATACACAGGCAGAGGACATGTCATTCCCCAGGACCATTGGGAAGGTGTTGGATAGTGGGGCACAACATCATCAAGAAGTCCATTGTCAGCTCTTCTCTACAGATCATGGCTAGGTTGTCAAGGAACTTGGCTCATTAAGAACAACAAGAATTATAGGGCCCTGAAGGAAAAGAGGGTGAGGCAACACTTAACCCCAAAGCTGGGGGTGAGGAGAATCACAATTATCATAGCTACCAGCAAGGTCAGAGTAACAGCTAAGAATGAATTGTAAAGATGATTAATACAACATGGTGTCACTAAGGGTACATTATATGGGAATCCAAAAATGATGCTGCTTAATATACATAATTTTTAAGAAAAACAGATAAGCAGGAGGTCGAGAGTGGTTACCCCAGTAAAAGTCACAATCTCTTATTCAGTTCTGAACTTCTGTCAGTTCATTTATTTATTTAGGTTTTGTTTTATTTTGAGACAGGTCTTGCTATGTATTCCATGTTGTACTTGAACTCACCATATAGCCCATACTGGCCTTGAACTTGCAGTGATCCTCCTGCCTCAGCCACCCAAGTGCTGGGATTACAGGGATGCACCACCATGCCTGGCCTGTGCCAGTTTTAGAGCCACTGAAAAAGACCTAGTCAAGTCTCAGGAAGAAACAGCCAACAGCACCACATGAAATATATGCTAAGTTGATTCTTCTGGCTTTTTTTTTTTTCAAAGTGACCCATATCCACTTACTTTAATAACTATATACTAAAAAAGAAAGAGCAACTATACATCATGGGAACTTCTGGATATAGAGTCAGAGTTGACATGGATACCTGAAGATATGAAGTAATAACATGTCTTTCCTGTTGGAAGGAGGTATATGGAGCCCATGGAATCATGGCTGGAGTATGGTTCAGAGTATGTCCACAGGTCCAAAGAACAATCCAGGGGACAGCTATCCAGTATCCATGTATATAATTGGAACAGACACCCTGACAGTTGGAGTAACTTCCACATATTGCCTTTGGCCTGTGGAGTAAGAGCTATCATAGCAGAGAAGGCTAACAAGAATTATTTTAAATTGCCTCTTGGCCAAAGACTGAATCTAAAACATCATCACCTAACAAAGGGATGATGGAGACCAGTGATAGCCATAATAATATAAAAGATGCAGAGGTGATAGCCTTTATCACATCTCCATTTAATTTGACAATATGACCCCTGCAGATATCAAATGAATTAAAAGATGACTATAGATGAATTAGAAGATGATGGGCTCTACCATGTAAGAACTCCAAACGTAGTTGTCATGTAAAGCACAGTATCGTTGCTAAATGAGGACAATCTGGCCCCATGCTATGCAGTCATTGATTGGGAAAATGCATTCTTCTCTATCAAGAAAGACAATCAGAAATAGTTTATGATCACATGACATAAACAGACATCAATATATAACGAAACTTTTGCCTCAGGGAATTTTAAGTCTTCTACTCTCTCTCATAATATAATCCCTTCAGATTACTCACCATCTGGAAATGTTATAGAATATATATTGATCCACTACATCAATAGCAACATGCTGACCAAAGAGATTGAATACAAGATGGCTAACATCATGGAATTTTGATCCCTTCAAGACAAAAGCATATGAAGGACTTTCTGAATAGAACCCCAATTGCAAAAGACATATATAGCACCACAAATCAACAAATGGAATCATATTAAATTAAAATTTAAAATTAATTAAGTTAATTAATTAAAAATTAAAATTATAAAATTACAAAGGAAACAACCAATATAGTGAAGAGAAAGCCTACAGAATGAGAAAAACTTGCCAGCTATTCCTTGAACAGAATACTAATATCTAGAATATATAAAGAACTCAAAAAAGTTGAGACACCCCCAACCAAAAGATGCAATCAAAAAATGGCCAACTGAAATGAATAGACACTTTCCAGAAGGAGTAAAAACTGCCAATACATACATAAAATATGTTCAATATCTCTGGCCATTGGAGAAATGCAAATTAAAACAACATTGAGATTACATACTATTCCTGAAAGAATGACTATCATCAAGAAATAAAATAATAATAAATGTTTGAGAGGCTGTAGGGAAAAAGGAATCCTTCTACACTGTTGGTAGGAATGTAAGCAAATGCAACCACAGTGGAAATCAGCATGGAGATTCCTCAAACAACTAAAACTAGAAATTCCATTCATCCCAGCTATTCCCCTTCTAGGTATCTTTCCAAAAGAGTTAGATATATTATAGTGATACATACATACCCATATTTATAGCAGCGTAACTCATAATAGCTAAATCTTGGAAGTGGCCTATATGTCCATCAACAGATAAGTGGATAAAGAAAATGTGGCATTTATACACAATGGAGTACTACTTTGCCATCAGAAGGATAAACCTGAGTCATTTTGAGATCATAACATTAAGTGAAGTGAATCAGACACATGAGATTAAATATTGCATGGTTTCTCATATATGAGAAACACAAAATATAAAAGACAGATGATAGAAAATAGGAAAATAGATCTTTTGCAAAAGGGAAGGGGACCAAGAGATGGAGGGTGAGGAGGTAAGGTTATTGAAAAATGAAAATATTTTATGCACCTGTACCAACTCTCCATGAGGAGCATAATCATTATGTACTGCAAACATGTACCAATAAACATTAAAATTAAAAATGAAATTCAAATGGAATAAAAAGACCTAAGGAAGCCAGATGAGTGACCATAGTGTCTGCTTTAGTATAATTAAAAGAAAAGATGGATTGAAAATGGCTAACAGGGAGGAGTTTCCTATGTCACCACACTCCAAGGGCAGAGAGAGATTTGGGTAAAGGAGAGAGCATTACTATACTTAGGCTTTATACTAGTAACTAGACAACAGGCCTGCCACAGTGAAACCCAGTGCCAGGAAGAACCCCATGACCTCTACCCCCAGGCCAATGCCTACGAACTGAGCTGCTGAAGCTACAGTAGACCGGCAGCAAAGAAGTACTCTCCATCACTATTCCTCCAACCTCCGGCAACAGAGAGGGGAGCAAGATGCCAGCTAGGGAAGAGGGTACAAAAGCTAGGACAGGATTTTTCATTAGAGCTCAGTGCCAGGCCCACAACAGTGAGATCCGGCACCAGGTCGAAAGTGCAGGCTGCATACCCAGGGCAGAACTTGTAGACAGAGCATCCAGAATTGCTTCGGTACTATATAGAGACTTGTACTCCAGCAGGGCAGACTTGAGGTTTGGTGAAATCATTGCCAGTCTTAGCATGGGTCTAGGAAACATCCCTCTACCACATACACATTAAGATCGTGCAGGTCCCTGTGATTCTGACTCAGGCGTAACTTACGTTAACATCAGCCATGGTAGTCAAGGGATTGTCTTTACCACCCATTCTACATTCCAGGACAACTATTCCAGGCCAGTGCTGACTGACGGGTGGAAACCTATGACCCAGTGGACAGACTTGTGTTTCAGCTTGCAATGCCACAAGCTGTGGCGTGGGCCTTGGTGCACCACTGACATTATAGCGGCCCTTGTAGTGCTGAGATTCAGGCACAGTCCAGTTTAGCAACAGCTTTTGGGGCTGAAGGACTGCCTTCCTCAATTCTATTCCAACCTTGTGCAGCAAAGCATGGAACAAGACCCCATTAGCTGAGGGTAGGACAGGGTAGCACAGGACTTTGCCCTGGAACTTAGAGCCAAGCTGGTTGTCTTAGTTACTTTTCTCATTGCTGAGACAAAATACCCAACACCCACAAGTTGAAGGAGGAAAAGTTTACTTTAGCTCATAGTTCATAGAGGTTTCAGTCCATAGTTGGCTGGTTCCTAGACAAGATGTCATGACATAGGCGCATGGTAAAGGACAAAGAGTTCACGGTGTGGCAGGCAGGAGGCCTGCCTTTTTTCTGTCCCTTTATATTCCATCCAGGCTTCAAGCTTATTGATTGGCGCCCTCAACACCCAGGGTAGGCTTCCCACAACTATGCTAAACCATTTAGTTATCACATACCCTTAATCCCAGTATTGCACACCCTAATCAAGCATTACACAACCATGATCCAGCCACCTCCCAGAAGCCTCACCTATGAGCACATGAGGTTTTGGGGGAACCTCTAGATATAAGCCATAACATTGGTCAAACCTAAGACTGGGCAGATCATAATGACCATTCCTAGGCCCACCTACATACGGAGCCTCTAAAAGAACCCCAGTACCAGAGAAAGACACACAGCCCACTCTGTCAGACTTCTGTTCTATCCAGCATCACCTGTGGCTGCTTATAAATATCTTGGGCTATCTGTCTAACTGAGCGATAAGCAGCACATAGCAATGTGGTACTTTGTCCTTCTCCAGAGTGCTGGTGTTGGCAAACTGTGGGCTCAAGACATGCATGGTTTGATGGTCGTAGGAATGGCATAAGAGCCTGGAGATCCTTTACTCATGTGATTGTGCCCAGAGCTTGATAGAATTCCACAGTGTTTAACTGTAAGTCAGTGACAGTGCACAAGACATCTGGATTTATCATGGTCCCAGTAGGAGGCTTGTGGGGCAAACTACTCTTACCAGTTAACAACCCCACCACCACCACCATTTTCCAAAACACACCAACTACAGATTTGGGACAAAGTTATGTTTAGATTTCCCTCTAGTGCTGAAACAGTGACAGCACAGCAACAGCAAACATGAGGTAAACCTGGATTTAAATCACCACCTAGTGCTGAGATAGTAGAAATGACAACAGGGTTAGAGAAAATAAGGAATCTGTTTAGCATTTCTGGAAAGACAGGCATAAAACTACCCAAATTAGGAAGACAATAAATACCTAGTCATTCAATGCTCAGAAAATGTCACACATAAGTAAGCATCAAGAGGTTTTTAGGAAATCATAACCTCACTTAATATTCAAAATAAGGTGCCAGAAATTGGCCAGGTAGTAATCAGTATGCGTAAACTCTTGGAAGAAGAATTTAAAGTAAATATTTTAAAGAAACTCAACAAACTTCAAGAAGACAAGGAGAAAGTATTTATACTTTAACAGAGAAATTTAAGAGAGATGGAAGTAAAAAAAATTCTTATGCTGAAATATACACTAAGTGAAATTAATAACATGAGTGAAGGAATCAAAGGTAGGATGGATCAAGCAGATGAAAAGATCTGAGTTTCAAGACTGTGAATTTTAAAATACACAGTTGGATGAGAAAAATAGAATGAAGAGAAATAGAGAAAGCTTATGGGAACTTTAGGACAGTATTAAAGCAGCAAATATTCAGATTATGGGGGTTTAACAGGGACTTGATAGTGCTGGAGGTTTACTTAATAAAATAATAACAGAAAACTTCCCAAACCTAGAGAAGAATACAATCCAGGCATAAGAAGATCAGTGGTCAACAGTCAGTTAAACTCGACCAAATCTACTTTCAAAACACCTTATAATCAAGATCTCAAAGTTGAAAGACAAAGAGAAAATTCTCAAGGCAGTAAAAGAAAAAAGAAAAAGAAAAGAAAAAAAATACCACATAATGGTGTTCTGATTTGCCTGACAACAGACTTCTCAGCAGGAGCCCTACAGCCCAGAAGAGAGTGGCGTGAGACTTCGATATTACTGAAGGAAAAAACTACCAGACAGGAATATTATACCCAGCGAAGCTATCCTTTAGAAATGAAGAGAGATGAAGTCATTTCCAAACAAAAACTCAGAGAATGTATCTCCACCACACCTGTTATGCAAAAAATGCTGAAAAGATTTCTTCAAACTGAAAGAAAGACATTAAGAAGAAAACATAGGGCCAGTGAGATGGCTCAGCGGCACAAGCGCCTGCCTGGCAAGTGTGAGGTCCTGAGTTCAACTCCTGGTACCCACATAAAGGAAAAAAAGGAACAGTGATATCACTTAGTAGCACAAGGGCTTGCTGGCAAGCACTAGATAGGTCCTGAGGTTGACTCCCGGTACCCACATTAAAAAAAAAAAAAAAAAAAAAAGAAGAAAACATAAAAATGTATCAAACCACTGGTTACAGTAACTACACAAATTCAGAATATTCTAATCTTGTGAACATGGTGTATAAACCACTCATATCTTTTGTATAAAGACTAAAAACAAAACAATAGAAAACCCCATTAATATGTTGACATAGGCAAAATAGTAGGATATAAAATGGGATACCAAAAATTTTAAAGAAAAATGGACTACAAGTGTGGAGATTTTATTGCTGTAAAAATTCTCTCTCTCTCTCTTTCTCTCTCTCTTTCCCTTTACAATCATGTTAATTTGCTATCATTTCAAAATAGCTTGTTAAAATCAAAACATATCTTTGTAAGCCTTGTAGTAACCACAAACAATATCCAAATAGCTAAACCAGAAAAATAAGGAGAGAATCAGAATACACTATTGGAGCAAATCACTTAACAGCAAAAGAAGACTGTAAGAGAGTGAGAAAAATAGAAAGAAACAACAATAAAAGTAGAAAACAAGCAACAAAATATCTTTAATAAGACCTTACCTATCAGCAATTACCTTCAGTGTAAATAGATCACATACCCCAAATGAAAGACACACAGTGATTGCAAGGATTTAAAAAATAGAGACCTCTACTATATATTGCTTACAAACAATACACACTTCAACTCTAAGGATGCACATAGAATGAAAGTGAAGAAATAGAATAATGTAGTCCATGCAAATGGAATACAAAAGAAAGCAGGGTTAGTCATACTTTCATCAGATAAAATAAACTTTAAATCAAAAACAGTAAAAAGAAACAAAGAAGGTCATGATATAATGATAAGGGGGTCTATTTAGCAAGAGGAAATAACGATTCTAAACATATCCACTCAATATTAGAGAATCCAAATATATAAAGACAATATTAACAGACTTAAAAGTGAGATTCCAATTCAATAATAGTAGGAAACTTAAACACTCCACTTTCAATGGTAGATTATCAAAGAAAATTCAAAGAAAACAGCGGAGTTAAATTGCTCCCTAGATCAAATGGATGTGAGAGACATTTAAGGAATGAATTATTCTATCCAACAGCTACAGAATACACATTCTCTTTATCAGCACACGAAACATTCCTCTGGATAAATCATATGATAGGCCAAAAAGCAAGTCTCAATGAATATTTAAAAATTGAAAAGCATATCAAATATCTTTTCCAACCACAAGGCAATAACACTAAAAAACTTTGGAAACTATACAAATACATGGAGAGTAAATGACTTACTTTTGAATAACCAATGAATTAAGGAAGAAATCAAAAAGGATTTAAAAATTTCTTAAAATAAATGAAAATAAAGACACAACATACAAAAATCTATGGACTATAGCAAAAGCAGTACTAAGAGGAATATTCATAGCAGTCATTGTCCATGTCAGAAAAAGTAGAAAGATCTAAATAACCTACAATTGTTATTTCAAGGAAATTGAAAACACAATAATAAATCAAGGCCACAATTATTACAAGAAAATAAATAATAAAGATTAGAGGAGAAATTAATAAAATAAAGACTATATATTTGGTTTAATATATTCAACTCAATAAATGTTATACATCAACGGAATGAAGGCCAAACACCAAATGATCATCTTATTAGGTGCGAAAAAGGCATTTAATAAAATGCAATGTCTTTATGATTAAAAATATCTGATCGAATTAGGTATAGAAAAAATACACGTCAATATAATGAAGGCCAATACATATATAATAAGCCAGTAGCTAACATAATACTGAGTGGTTAAAAGCTGAAACCTTTTTCTCTAAGATCCAGAACAAGACGAGGATGCTTTCACCATTTTTTAAAATATTGTACTGGAAGCCCTCGTCAGACAAGAGAAAGAAATAAAGAACATACAAATTGGAAAAGAGGGAGTCAAACTGTCACTGTTTGAAGATGACATAAGTTTTAATATAGAAAACTACAAAGGCTCCACAAAAAATACTATTAGAACTAATACATAAATTCAATTATAGGATACCAAAATCAGTAAATTTTTATATTCCAGTAGTGAATTACTTGAGCAGAAATCAAGAAAGAAACACCATTTAAAGTATCTATTTAAAAACTAGGAATAAATTTAACCAGTGGTGAAAGATCTCTACTTTTTATGTCCTCTTTGATTTCTTTAATCGATATTCTATTCATGGATTGGAAGAATCAATATTGTTTTAAAATATCTATATCCTGTCAATTTTGACAATATGGATGGAACTGTGAGTCATTATGTTGAGTGAAATAAGCCAGGAAGAGAAAGACAAATACCACATGATCCCAGGCTGGTCAAAAGCCTAAAAAGAAAGAAGTAAGATTATGGACAGTGAGATCTGAGAGGATTAGAGGTTTGTCTTTATACATATAGCAGTCTTCCCTATCCACAATTTCACTTTCCACTGTAAATGGTGAAGAGAGGCAATGAGTCCAGTTGTGGCCTCAAAACGAACTGAGAAGAATGGCACCGTAGTTTGCACCACAAGCTTTCCTCTCCTGTTTCTCTTCAGGAAGAGAAGTCCACTAAAATTCTAGAGGAATAGTTTCCTGAATGTGCATCAACACAGTGGAAGGGCTTAACTGTGACAGACACAAAACTACCTCTTCAAGAAAGGACTTGCCTAGACTGCAAAGAGTGTGGTTAGGTGACATCATTCAACTGCTAACATTTTAAAGTCTGTCTCTAGGTTTTCATTGGGGTCACACTCTTCTTGGGATGGTGCTTGCCAATGATTGAGCAACACTGTGGTACAAGAGCCTAGGCATTTTATCCCAACATGGGCCTCTCCAAGGATATAGTATATGTATACTTGCAATTTGGTTGCAACCAGAATCGTGGAACAAATTCTGTGGCCAGAATCCGCTCATTAACCAAGGTACCACTGTATTTGCTCTAGAGCCACACGGTCTAATCCCATTCCTCTCTTTTTTTCACCTTACAGATTCCTAACTCCATCTCATTGCCTGCTTCCCAGAAGACCCAACTAACAAACCTAGTCTTTTCTAGCTCCATTCAGTTATAGCTCCATCCTAACTTTCCTTGTTTTTCTTTTAAATTTTATTTCTTTATGATTGTAGATGTGATGTTGTACTTTCATTCAAATATGGATACAAATATTTACCAGGTTCATCTCTTGGGTTCTGTATTGGTAGAACTGAAATTTATAAACTCAAATATTTTAAACCTCCAAAATGCATCTTTGGCAATGGTCAACTATCTGTATTATGAAAAATAATAGTTATTATATTGCTATTATATACTAGCAATCATCAAGTCTATTAACTAATACCATCCTTAAAACTATTAAATTGGTCGCTACTATAATTATTCCTATTTCACAGATGAGGAAATAGGCACAGAAAGTGAAGTAATTTGCCCAAGGTCACCAGTCTATGAATAAATCACAGAATTTTCCAGGCATGGTGATACACGCCTCTAATCCCAGAACTGGAGGCTGAGGCAGGAGGATCATTGCCAGTTCAAGGCCAGCCTGAGCTATATAGTGAGACCCTGCCTCAAAAAAGCAAAAACCAAAACAAAATCGTAGAATCATAGAACTCATGAGTCATACACAAGTAGTCCAGCTACAGTGTTTTAATTCCTAATATACTGTATCTCTAAGCCTTCTAAAATTGTAATAGAGAAGTGTTTGGAGAAGTCAGGTGTGGTTTGTAAAAGGGGAACATAGAAACGTTTGTTTTAGGAACAGAGTTCCCATAACAGTAACAAGCAATTCATTTTTAGGTTTTGTTACTATTAAAAAGTAAAAGTTAAGGATAGAAACAGTTTGAAGCCCTTGCTTTGACCCTTTTACAGACTATTTGCAACTCTGCCAGGTAATGATCTCCTTATCCTCACAAAGTATTGCCAATTGGTACTGTTCCCTGAAATAGAAGCATCACAGTCTCTACAGAATTAACTTCTCATTTCATTCTGTTTATGGTCTCCCATTCACTTGCTTTTGAAATCTTGGAGCTTAATAGGTATTAACATTTAGTAATACATATATTTTAAAATTGTTATTACTTTTAATTTATTAATTTGAATATTTGTTTATTTTTGCTTACTAAGTTTTTGGTTAAAGTAAAAAGTCTGGAAGAGGTCTTTAAATATCTCCACTGAAAGGGCTGAGGTGCAGCTCAGTGGTAGAGCGCTTGCCTAGCATGTGTGAGGTCCTGTATTTAATCTCCAACCCTGAAGAAAAAGCAGATTTCTACGGAAAAGTGACTACTAAAGACTATTTTTGGGTCAAATGAAAAGAAGTTGTTTGAGATTAAAGTAAACTCTGCTAAATCCTAGTTATTACCGTACCAAGCTTCCGGTGAGCTCCCCAGCCATAAGAACTACAGTTCCCATAATACACTGCAGGCTTCCCACGCCAAAGCGCCTGCTGTCTTCGTCATTTCCTCTCGCTCAGCCGGTGCATGCTGGACTTCGTAGTTCGCACCAACTTCTCTTTCGTCCCGGTTTTGGTGAGGCGAGGGTGCGGCTGCATCAACTGCTTTGAATATGGTATGAAGATATGGTATTACGATTAATTTAATAGTGTAACATATCAAAGCCAATTTAGCGGCAGGCTTTATGTATGTCATGCTCCGCCTTCCTCCTATTGCCGGCCCTCGGGAAGGGGAAGTGACGCACATCCGGGGTAATGGCGGCGCGGGGGAGCTTTAGGTAATTACCGAACTCCGTAAACTGGCCGCAGACTGCGAGCCGCAGTTGGGGTGGCGGGCTCCTGGGCCGGGTGGAGAGCTCCGGGAGTGGGTGCAGCCACGCTGGTGTGGCTGCGGGCGGCAGCGGGCGCGCGTGGTTCTCCCGCCACCTGCGAGCCCGCGAGGTTAGGGTGGGAAATGGGCGGCTAGAAACTCACTCTCCGCCCGCGCGGTGGACTTGGCCTCCTAGAGAGGCTGTGGGGCCGTCCCTTCGCAGTGTCTTTGTTGTGGAAGTGCAGTCTCAGCGCCGGTGTCTTCGCCTTTGTGTGCAGTGTGTTTCAGGCGCGCCGCTCGAGTCCATTGGGCTTGCCCAGGGCCTTTTTCTAGAGCCCGGGACCCAGGGCCGTGGGGGTAGGATTAATGAACTGTAGCTGATTAAAATGTAGTGGAAGTGGCACTCTTAGGCCTTTTTCCAGCTTGCTATCCCTGTGACCGGTTCTTTGCGTTTTCATTCGTTATGGATTGGACCGATAATACTGATCTTTCCTAATGTTTAGTCCCTGGGACGCTTCGTTTCTCATTGTATGTTCTTTTCTTCCGTTACCTTGGCACTACCTCCAATACTGTGATCACCTCCCAAATGTGGATCTCCAGTCTTCACTATTCTACGATAGTCTTTCGTATCATGGTAATAGTTATTTTCACTAGATCTAACTGCAGTTCCCCCCACCCCCTTATCACTTAGTCCTCTCAGTTTTTTGGGGTAAATGAAGAAAGGGAGTGTTTTAGGAAAGGTAAATCTAGATGTAAGACTTAAGTGATTTAAAGTTAGGGAACAGTTTCCTTTGTGTTTTTAGATGCCCATAGACCAGAGATAGTAGGTAAGCAAGCTTGATACTCTGAAGATCAGTTAACCTGCCTCTTTTTCTTGAATTTGCTTTTAGACTAGTCTTGCTTTAGGATTGCCTGTGAGCACAGAAGGTAACATCAGTTATCATCCTGCTTTGGAAAGGCAGATTTACCTTAAAAATTCCATCTAAGAGAAGCATTGCTACAGCAGGATCTGTAAGAGAAGGAAACCCACTGTGCTGGGGCCGCATAATGGACTAACAGCCAGAGAATGTCAGTCTTCTTTCAGTGCTCATTAGGACTACTACTGGGAGCAAGTTACTTAACATCTCTAGTTTAAGTTTCCTCATCTGCAAAACTGTAGATAATACCTACTTTAATATTAAAGTAGGTTGCTCTAAGTATGAGGAAAAATAATACATTTAAGGTACTGTGTATGGTGCCTGGTGTACAGTCTTAGCTATTTATTGTTTTTACTACTGGGCAGTTGATGAACCCGCTCAGTGCTTCAACTCTTGTTCTTTGGTTCTGAATGTTTCCCTTCTACTTCTAAGTGTCTGTGCCACTTTTGTGTAGTGTTTCCCAACTCATTTGACTGGGGCTCTAAGACCGTCTTGCTTATAATTTAGAGGCCAATAACTGCTATAATAACCTGTCCTAATGGTTCCAACAGTGTGGTCTCCTGAAGTAGTATCTCCTTAGAACTTACTGGCAGAGAAAAATTTTGGACACCCTCTCCCTGTGCCGCGCGCGCACACACACACACACACACAGACACTCCAGCTGAATAGTTGAATCAGATACTGGGGAATGGGAGCCCATCAATCTGTTTTTTACCAAACTATTCAAGTGGTCGTCACACCAGTTAATTTGAGAACCATTGGTCTAGCCCATCCCTTAGGGATATGTTATGACCTCCCCAATTCCCCAGTCAGGTTTGCTGCCCTTCTCGCTTCAGAGTGTTTAATCCATGGCCAGCTAGTTTTTTTCCTTTTATTATCCCACAACATGCCTCCCCACTTTGGATAATTTAGTCACACTTTTAGAGTTCTGACTAATAGCTCTCTTTCCTAAACCAGTTTTTTTGCATTTTTTTTAAACTGTCCGTTTTTCCAGTGGCTGAGTTGTTACAGGTTAACTCTCTTCCCTCATAATTGTACATTGCTAACCAACCTACAGCAGCTTATACCTGAGACACCTGAGACATGGTGGCACAGTGTGTATTTGTAATGTCCATGTCAACCTCAGCGTGTTTACTGCCCGCTTGTATGTACACTGGATTTTGCACCACCTGGTATATCCTTAACTTCTTCATGGCTGGCCTGGAACTAATCTAAGAAAGGAATGTTTATTGGTGATGTACTGTGCTTGATCCCCTCCTGCTGACTTTGTCGGATTTCTCTAATTTCTGTTTAAGTCTGAGACTTAACATGGGAAGGTGATAGAACAGTAAGACCTCTAACATAATGAATTTAAGCGGACTCGCAGACTGACTATACTTTTTGTCACTATGATATATACATTTCCCAAGTGGACATTAGAAGAGGCATTTTAAATGATTAAAAGAATGCAATGTTTCAAAGCATTTTTCTTCAAGATAGATAAAAGGAAATAGGGAGCTCTTTTGCAGATGGGCAGGCTACCAAGAAATTGGGGGTGGGAGGATGAAAAAAGGATTAAGGTGTGTTATGTACACGTACCAACTCCCTACGAGGAATGTAATCGTTATGTATTGCAAACATGTACTAATAAAAATAAAAATTAAAAAAAAAATGGTACATGAGGAGAGGAAGAGATTAAAGAAGTCTTTGTTATTTGTAGCTGGGCTAATAAGTCTTTCTCAGGGAAAACATTCCAAAAAGGAGATATGGGCTGCCTTGGCCTGGAAACGTACTAAAGATTTCTATGAGTCCTTCCCAGAATTAGTTTATTAGGACAGCTTCATTCTAGATGGAGTGACAGGAGGTTCTGTAGTGGGATGTGGTGTATGTCTAGGGCATTGGTTCTGAGCCTGTGGTACATGTGTTGCAGTGGGTACACATAGCCCTCTGTGTCAGCATGCGAGCCAAGCCACCCCAGCATTGCCCCAGCAGCTGAGCAGTCAGGTTTAATTGCATTGTTGGCACTTTAAGATAAATAAGTGGGTTTTGGGTTGCAGTTTGGGCACTTGTTCTGTAAAAGGTTCACCATCACTGGTCTAGGGATTGCATCATATGTTTCTCTGTGGAAGCCAGTACCTCCAGGTTTCCTTTAAACCAGAATGTGGTTGACTAAGTGGCTGTCTGATAATCAGAAAGGCCACTACTGACAGCTGTGGAATATCCTCAGCTCATACACTAATTAGGCAAACTGAAAACAGATTAGGAGGCAGAGGAGGAGAAAAAGTGGTATGAAGGTAGAGCGAAAGCATGTGGCATCCTCGGTAATTACGTAGGTTTTTGTAAGATGAAAGAACCTTACAGGGTCAAATTTCCTCTTCGCATACCTGCAGAGGAATGCAATTTTTGCCCTCTCTCTCAACAGAAACATTTATTTAAGCTTCTCTCCAGGTCAGAATAAAGGCAAACAGGATGATA
The DNA here is from genome assembly GCA_028451465.1 of Erethizon dorsatum. Classification (NCBI taxonomy): domain Eukaryota; kingdom Metazoa; phylum Chordata; class Mammalia; order Rodentia; family Erethizontidae; genus Erethizon; species Erethizon dorsatum. The sequence goes on along the minus strand of CM051826.1, from coordinate 123,082,444 downwards.
GCTAATCATGTTGCCTTGATATAGTTATGACAGAGAGCTTGGTGGTTTTAAGAAGGACTTAAGCGGGTCAAGGCTACCATGGTATTCCTTGATAAGGAAGTTGTCAAGACAGCATTATAGAGAGTTCTGTGTAGGGAGAATATTGGAATAATCATCAGAAAAACCGCACTCCCTCAGCGGCATAACCGCCTGCCCGGCAAGCGTGAGGTCCTGGGTTCGTCTCCCAGTACCCGCATATTAAAAAAAAAAAAAAAAAAAAAACTCCCTTTTTAAATTTAATTTTAGAATTGGAACATATTGTGTCAGGCACTGTCCCAGCTTTTGAAGCTAAGAACTTCAAGGATTCAGTGCATTAAAACATGGCCTTTCATACTTTGGCTTCATAAGTCTCATGTTTCATCCATGTTCAGTTTTCTTATATGTACTGTATGCTTGCTCAAACAGCATGAGATCACCCACATTCTCTTACACTCCTCATTTCCTGAATGACTTTTTTCCCCTTTCCATGTGGATAATTCCTACTTGTCTTTCAAGATTCAACCTCCAGACCTGCTTCTTTCTTTATATCCCAGGCCCATGTAGTTGCACCACTTTCTGGCAATACTGCGTTTATAACATAGCTAGTGCACTGAAGACTTTTCTTCTCTACCAACGATAGGAACATGCACCTTGTGATATCTTGTATATGTTTTTTAACATATGTGTCACCCCACCGTACATAGGCACCACCTTTACTAAAAAACTGTGACCATATTTTCCTTTCCTTTAGCTGCATACTTCCTCATTTTCTCAGGAACTACTTTTCTGAGCCACTGCTTAATATAACAGTAAGCTATTGATGCAGCTCCACCATTTATTGGCCCTGTTTTCTTATGCATAATTTTTCAACTGGTATAATGTTGCAGACTTTCCTACACAAGTACAAAGTTTATTAAATGAAAAGTGGGTGATTAAAAGCATTGGAGCTGTTTCTCTTACCACATTTTTTTCCTGTTTTTTATTTTGCACTTTATATTTTGGCTTTCTCATATCCATGTGATAATTTGTGTGTCTGATTTATTTAACGTTATGGTCTCAAGATGCATCCATTTTTCTACAAATAACTCAATTTTATCCTTCTTTATGGCAGAGTAGTACTCCATTGTGTATAAACACCACACTTTCTTTATCTATGAGTTGATGGACATACAGGCTGCTTCAAAGTTAGCTGTTTTGAGTGGTGCTGCTATAAACATGGGTGTGATATATCACTGTAATATGCCGTCTTTAACTCTTTTGGGAAAATACCTCAAAGGGGAATAGCTGGGTCAAATGGAATTTCTATTTTTAGTTTTTGAAGAATCTTCCTTCTGATTTCCATAGGGTTGTACCAGTTTATACTCCCACCAACAATGAAGAAGCCCCCAACAACCCCCACAGCTTTGCCAGCATTTATTATTATTTGATTTCTGGAAGCTAGCCATTCTTTTTGGAGTGGGATAGACTCTCAGTACTGTTTTAATTTGCATTTCTCAAATAACCAGCAGTGTTGAACATTTTTTCATGTATTTATTGACCATTCGTACTTCTTTAAGAAGTGTGTTCATTTCAGATGCACATTTTTTAAATGGGACTTTAAATTTGGGGGGGGTCTAATTTTTTAGTTCTTTATATATTCTAGATAATAGTCCCTTGTCTGAAGAGTAGCAGGCAAAATGTTTTTTTACATTCTATACGTTGCATAGGACATGTTTTGAGTGGTGAGGATCATGATACAGATTTGAAATTGTAGGTTTCAGGTTTTTTTGTTGTTGTTCTTATTATGGAAGACAGTACATACTTAATAACTAGACCAAGAAAAACCATACTGGGCCGGTGAGATGGCTCAGCGGCTTAAGCGCCTGCCCGGCAAGCGCGAGGGCCCGAGTTCGACTCCTGGAACCCACATACGAGAAAAGGGCCGGTGATATCGCTCAGAGGCACGGGCGCCTGCTGGCGCGCGAGGTCCTGAGGTCGACCCCCGGTACCCACAAAAAAAAAAAAAAAAAAGAAAAACCATACTGATACTGTCTGCTCAATGAATGAGGTGTTGGGATTACTGAATAAAATTAAATCTTATTGCTAGGCAGGTGAGCTGTAAACCAAGGAATGTATGGCGAAACTAAGGCATTAAGAGGTCAAGTTAGGAGGATGTAAGTACAAGTGATTGAGGGTTTAAAAGGAAGGATGTCCCTTAGGTTTGTTTTATTTAGTAGCAGAGAGACTGCTACTAAGGAAATTCTTTCTATTAAAAAACAATAGGGGCCAGTGAGATAGCTCAGTGGCATAAGCGCCTGCCTGGCAAGCACGAGGTCCTGAGTTCGACTTCCAGTACCCACATAAAGGAAAACAAGGGCCAGTGATATCGCTCAGCGGCACAAGCACTTGCTGGCAAGCGCGAGGTCCTGAGGTCGACTCCGGATACCCACATTAAAAAAAAAAAAATATACAGAGAAACATTGTTGATCATAGGCATAGAGACAAAATTTTTTTAAAAAAAACTTTTTAAAAGGACATTTGAAAACTATGGAATAGAATTGACTGTATCATAATGTAATGTGCTTTTAATTTAAGAGCACAGATTTCTCTATGGGCAAGTTTACTGATATTCAGAGGATGTTTTTGCCCTACATGAATGGAAGGTAGTAGTGTACATAGGGAGTTTATATTTTTGGAGATAAGTTGGGAAAGTTTTTATAGCTTAGAGATAAAGATCTCATAAGGAAAATTGTTAGAGGTCAAAACTGGCCTTCTAAAATGAAACTAAGATAGTCCTATTTTGGGATCTTCCCTGGCTGGAGCCTTTCACGAACCTGTATATAGTAGAAGAATATGGGGGGAAGCAGGGACAGATGTGTTTCTCCTGGTGACTGAGGAAATGGAGTCAGGATTTGATCACTGACTGGGAGTGAGGAGAAGGAAACTGCTATTTGGGAAACTTTATAGGTAATATCCTAGAGGAAGAGCAGGTTTGAGATGGGAAGAAGGAAATGAGTTCCAGTTTGGATTTCCTTCATTTGGAGGATATTTGGGATGTATACGTAGAGGTTTCCTATAGCCAACTGGATGTAGGATTTGGAGCTCTTTAGAGAAATTTAGGCTAGAGTGAGAAGTCATTTCATATATTAGCAGTAATTGATGCTGTGGGAATGAAGCTGGTTTTCTAGAGAGAATATGGGAAAAGAAGAGACCAAGAGTATTCATTTGTTAATTTAATAAATATGTGTCGAGAACCTCTAGTGCTGAGAATATAGCAATGAGTGAAACTGAGAACTCCATGAGCAAAGATTAAACTTGTAGGGATAGTAAATATTAATTAAAGGAGTGGACAAGGAAGAAAGAAAACTGGGTGAAGATGGTGTGTAGGTTGAGAAATGAGGACTTTTAAGAAGGAGATCAGCAGTACAAAATGCTAGAGCATTATCTGATAGAAGGAAGTTCCCTGGATTTAGCAATCAGAAGATCATTGTGTAACCTTTCTAAGTGATGTAGCATCATGGGAATGAAAAGCCAAAGTACCGTGGGTAACGGGTTATTGGGGGGTTAAGATCTAGAAATATCAGTATGCAATTATCAAAAGTATCTCAGCTGTGTGGGAAAAAAGAAGGGAACTAGAAAAGGAATAGAATGTAGGGAATTTTCCCTACAGATGTCATCATTTATTTTTACGTGAATAGTAAAGAAATTCAACATGTACACTATTTCTTTAAACCCCTCAAGTTAAAATCAGTACTATAAATCAAATAGATGATTCAAAGTTTGAAACAAAATGGACAAATTCCTGCTCTTGTAGATCCCACATTCTGTTGAAAAGGAGCATATGGGGAAGTTCCTGCGTATTGAGAAAAAAATATTGTAAAATATTAAGATAGTATATCCAAATGGTTGTATCATTGATTTTTTGTTGTTGTTGTTGTTACTTAAATACAGACTAATATGATCTTGCTTCATGATTAGGAAATAAATGCGGGTGGTACTTTCTCCCAATTTACAATGGGTAGTTTTCAGTATGGATATTGGTATCAGTGGGCTCATTAAAATATCTTTATAATCATCTGAATAGCACTGTCTTAAGATAAGGTAATGTTTAAAAGTCATTAAAAACTCAGGATGTCTCCCCTGAACAAAGAATCAGAGACCAATCAGATACTTTTGTAATATGTTTATTTCTGTCACTTGACAAAAACCAAACAGTACCCAGAACCTTCTTCATAGCTTCCACCCTGTACTAGAATATGGATATCTTTAGTCATTCAAATGATTCTGAGGCAAAGAACATGTGTGTATACAATGACTAGGAAGCAAGCACCAGGAAAAATAAATCCCCTTTTTATTTGTAATTCTTAGATCCAGAACTGTTTTGACATTTAGACTTTTTAGATTTTAGAAAATAAATACATGGTACATAATATTGAGTAATCCCCTTCTTGGGTCCAGGTCAACCTCCCCTAATCAAACACATTGATAGTTCTTCATTGTTTCCAGAGTCACATCAAATCACAGTCAGTGCATGACAGGTTTTGCTAAATGAATTATAACAAACTTAATAAAAATCTTTATTTTTCAGAGCTTTCAGAATTACAGGTAAAGGATTGTCAGCCCATACTTGGTGACTCTTTCAAAAAGTGAGAGCAGTGTTTTGACCCTCTTTTTTTTTTTTTTTCCTTGTAATTGTGAGTCTATGCTGAAGTCAAATTTCAGATCATTTTTTTCTTAGTTGGCATATCATGGGGCAAATTTCTCAAAGATCCCCCAAGATGCTCCTTTTAATGTTGGATCTGTAAGTGCAGGAATTTGTCTATTTTTATTTCAAATTTTGAATCTATTTCTTGATTTGTATTAATTTCCACTTGAGTTGGGTTTAAAGAAGTGTATTCATTGAACTTCTTTACTGATACATCTAAATAATTTGACATTTTATGTTTACATATGAAAAATGTAGCAAGAAAAAGATTTTCATAAGCAAAGGGGTTTTCTGTCAGTATAGATACTGAAAGTACAAAGCAGTGTTCTCAAAACTTGCCTGAGAACCATGACCAATCTGTCACTCTTCTTGGTTCCCCAAAAAGGAAAGTCAGTATTTGGACAGGGCAGGGGCTTTGGCTCCTATTGAGAATCTTGCTGAGAATCCTGTCATCCCCCTTCCCTTATATTTGGCATTTAGAACCAATTTAGGACAGGTTTTTGGGTATTAAATATTGCCGTTTTCCCCACTGGGCAACCAGGATTTAAACAGAACATTGTTGTTACAAGGCTGGAATCACTCCTGACTCTCCCAGCCCCCAGCCTGCTTGCCAGCAGAGGCATTGTTCTCAGCAGGGAACTCAGCACAGAGGCTGTCATCTGCAAGCACAGGATGTTGTAAAGGAGATAAGATAGGATGAGGAATTTTGCAGGTCCCTGGACATCTGGAGACTTCAAGGACTCTGCCCACTGAGGTGCAAGACTGCCAGAAAACTTTGACCACAGATGTTTATTAAAAATCTTCCCACCTAATATCCCTTGCCTTCTTTCAATCCCTATAAAAGGGGCACACTTCCCTTTGTTCTGGACAGACGGCATTTTCACCCTCAGTCTGCCTGCAGCCAGGCACAATAAATTCCACCCGATGTTGCCTTTACACAAGCCTGATCTAGGCTGGTCTCTGCCCCTCAAGTTCCTTAGAGTTATGTTTCAAATTCATCAAGCCTGCTGTGAGTCTGTCCAATGTAGAGATGCAAGCTAAAGAAATTCATTTTTTTGGTTCCCCTTTTCTTTAACAGTTTAATGACATTATGTTTGGTAGAGTTCCACTAAAACAGATTGAGGACACCTAAGTAACAATGGTAGAAGTGTTCTGCTCTTGAAATAATCTAGAAAGCAGTGCATTTCAGCCATCAGTTGAGTATTTTCTCATGTTCTGAATTTTTGAGATTATGTAGAATTTACAGTTCCATAGCTTTCATTAAAAGTCTGAATTACTGGGCCAGTGACGTAGCTCAGTGGCATTAAGTGCCTGCCTGGCAAGTGTGAGGTCCTGAGTTCGACTGCTGGTACCCAGATTAAAAAAAAAAAAAAGTCTGAATTACTTCTTACAAAAGTTATTAAATATTTCGTGTTCTGATGCTCACTGAAACTGAGAGAAAAATCTTCATCATATATAAACTAGTGCTCCTGGGAGTACTACTACATCCCCTACTGTAAGATATCTTCCTTATTCAGGAAAGCAGGTTAGTTTTACTGAGTTGCTTACTTGTTACAAGGGGAAAAATTTAGTAATTCATCATAAAATCCACATAGTGATGGTAAGAAGAGCAGGGAGAGCTATAAACTCTAGATAATTTGCTCTCATTGCAGGAATTTCCAGTTAGTCTGAGTATCAAGCGCACACATGTTGAACTATCAGAATTTCCCTACAGGCATATTCTGTAGGAGTCTGGACAATGATAGTGCTTCATACATTTTTGTTACAACTGCAGTAGCAGTCTACTGGTAGAATACTGTCAGTTTTACATTTTGAAACATAGAAATGTAGCAGATTAGACTTGATTGCCAGACAAGGGTTGAGAGGTAAGAAGGGGAAAGATAAAGCCAATCAGAAAGAGTTCATTAAATTTAAGTAAGGCAGTTTGAAATCAAACACATAGAAAATTGCTTTAGAAAATGCATTGATGGTTCAGGAAGAAAAATTGAGTTTAAGTATCCAGAGTAATAGCAAAGGAAAATGCTAAGTCTTGAACAATAGAGTTAAGTGATTTATTTGCTCATACTATACCTGGTCTTTGTGAATTTTAGATGTGCTAATTAAATAAAGGAATCTTTGGAATTATTGTTGTGCATGTTCAAAAAGAAATAGTGCTTCTTCATTTAATTAACATCTTTGCTATCTGGAAATTCGAGGGAATGGATCAGTTTGGGATAAGGTTTTCTGGATAGTGGAGACGATGTTTATATTTTATCAGTTTGGCATCAATTTATTAACATTGGCATTTTCATTGGGATGGAATATTAGATGATTTTGGCTCATATAAACCTATCTTTGAATTTTAGTTCTGCCATTTACCACCTATAACTTGGAGGGATTGTTTCAGCTCTCTGTAACTTAGTTCTCTCACTGAAAAATAAGGCTAAAAAAAATCACCAAAGCAGGTAATTATGAGGATTAAACAAGATTATGTAATTATGAATTGTGCCTATAATTTCTCAAGTTTAAAAAGTGCTGGTACAGTTATTCTTTTACATACATCTACAACTTCTTACCAGTGCACTGATAAGAGTTGATGCATTTGGAATATAGATGTCCTTTTCCAGTTGACTTACGACTGAGTTCTTCACTAAAGTAGGTAGGCCATGGTGCCCTAGGTTCACCACCACTTTCTAGCCTGCAGACTCCTCTTTCCCCATCGAAGCATTTATTTTTATAATTTGACTTTTGTTAATACAGGTTTGTTAAGGTTGTAACTTTTGCATTATATCAGAATAGGATATTTAAGGAAAGGGGGTATTTCTTGTCTCCCTACTACTGTCACAGAATCTGATTTTGTAAAATTTTTACATACTTTATTCTGAGATTTTTCTCAGTTGTTATCTGTGGTATAGAATCCAGGAGGAAAAGTTACTGTGGAACTGAGTTCAGACACTGAACCTGAGTTCAAACAGTAATGTCATGGTTGTGAGCATAGCAAGGTCCTGGGGATATGGTCTATTACATGACTTAAGATTTAGAATCAGAGTAGCTCCTTAAAAAAGGGGAAAGGAAACAAAGAAACAAATAAAAATAAGTTCTTGGACATCTCTTCAGCCAAAGAGGAAGGCTAACAAGCTTTGTGCACAACTGCAGTAGTAATAGATTGAAAGAGACTGCAATGGGCTTATAATGTGAAGTTAGGCACAGAAATCTGTTTAACTGCAGCTGCAGTTACATAAATTGTAATGTTAGATTGCAGCAATAGTTCATAGCTTGGTGAGTTTGTAAAGAATGTTGTGCATGTTGCACGTTGCCTTTACTAACCTTATTTTGTTCTAACCATTGTGAGAATCTTCTTGACCTAGTGATTTGGGTAACCCCCCGCAAATGATAGCTGCTGTATGTCACATAATAGTGCTGAGACTGTTTGCGTGCCTGGTCTGCCTAACTAGGTCTCCTTCAGGCTAGGTTTCTAGGGATAGGTCCCTCACTAACTGTTCTAATAGAGTATTGAAATGACCTATCTGACTTTTAGTGTTCTCATTGTTAAATGAAAGAAGAAACTAGACCAGATAATCTATAATACTCTTTCTAGTAGTCTAATTAAGTACTTTTTCCCTAGTTATATTCAGTTATTTTGCCACTAAGCACAGTTCTTCATCCTTATTCGCTAAATTTTTTCCTTTTTTCCTATTTTATTTTTGTGATTTCATTACCTTACACCATAAACTGTTTGGTTATGTAATTCCAATAAAATGCTCGATTGGCAGTCCTATGTGAATGTAACTATCAATTCAGCATTTTGTAAAAACTACTAAAATTATTAAATAGAAGGGTATTAAATGACCTTTTAGTATTTAATAATGATGAGTAGGCTTACTCGGAGCCAAATGCAAAGTTTTCAAATGTATGTATATGGCTAAAGCTTTGTGCCTTTAATAGATCATATGGAAACATAATTATTTCAGCACCTTATATTTCTATGCAGAGTATATTTGTTTTCGAGTGATTGTTATGTGAATATTACCTCTAATATAATCAATATTAGAAATATTGGGGGCCGGTGAGATGGCTCAGCGGCTTAAGCGCCTGCCTGGCAAGCGCGAGGGCCCGAGTTCGACTCCCGGAACCCACATACAAAAAAGGGGCCAGTGATATCGCTCAGCGGCACGGGCGCCTGCTGGCGCGCGAGTTCCTGAGGTCGACCCCCCGGTACCCACAAAAAAAAAAAAAAAAAAAATATTAGAAATATTGGGTGTTTTATACTCATTTATATAGTTTTTCTTGTGATTGTTTCCTTAGTTCATTTGTGTAATATTACAGTACTATGGCATAATGTAGGTATAGGTCTCCCTCACCAAGAACATTTTCAGTAAAGTTATAAGACATCTGTTTTTTATTAATTTTTATTCTTCTCAGCCATTAGAATAAAATGTTCTCTTTTTATGGAGTCTTTTAACCAATGTGTATTAGTTATACAATGTTTTGTGGAACTATGAATAGATTTTTAAGATTTTTATCTATTTTATCTGTGCTTAATCATTAAGAAATGAGATAGTCAAATGCCCATTGTATGGAAAGAATCTATTTTTATTTTATATGCATTTTATCATTGTTAACAAAGCTTTCTTTGTTGTATCTTGTAGTATTTGCAGACAGAAAAAGTAAACCGTCAAGGAATTCAGACCACTGAGTACTTGTAACTTGGACCAACTTGAGTTTTGATTTATCAGATCCCCTGGCAACAGAAAATGAAAAGTAGTGTGGCACAGATCAGAGTAAGTGTTTGAAACTTACGATGGAAAACGTAAGTTTATAGTCAGTTACCTATCCTTTCAGTAACAACGCATTTATTTAATTAGGACATTAGGGTGGCATCGTACATACTTACAATTTCAAAGGTTAACCCTAGCCTGGATGGTAGTAATAGTGTATGAAAAGTCAGCTGAGGGCCAGTGATATAGCTCAGCGGCACAGGTGCCTGCCTGGCAAGCGCGAGGTCTTGAGTTAGGTTCCCGGTGCCCACATGAAAAAAATAAAATGAAAAGTCAGTTGAAAGAATATACAGGATGTATTTTCTGTGTTTGCATATGTGTACACACAAGCCTGTACACATCACTGTCTGCATGAATCATGTAAATGAGCTCATGTGATAGAAAGTAAATAACAAATAGTTCAGGAAATTATACCATCATTCTCATGGAGAAAGTTTTCCTGAAAATACGACCTGAAAGGCAGACACTCCCTTCCTTCCATTGGTCTAGGTTCCTGCATGTCTTTCCACAGTATGAGCCTCTTGATGCATATTTCATAGGCATAGTCAGGCTTTTTATTCTGTGCTGTACTTTAATTTAGACATTCATTTATTCAGCAAGTACATACTGAATTCTTACTCTTAGTGACTTATAAACACTTAGAGAAAAATGATGAATAGAAATCTTCTCATGAAGTTTACACATACCATTAGCATGAGGAGACAGAAAATAAATCATGAACTTGTTACATAAGTAAGTCGTATAGTATATTAGAATTAAGTGCTAGGGCCAGTGAGATAGCTCAGTGGCATAAGCGCCTGCCTGGCAAGCGTGAGGTCCTGAGTTCGACTCCCGGAACCCACATACAAAAAAAGGGCCAGTGATATTGCTCAGTGGCACGGGCGCCTGCTGGCGCACGAGGTCCTGAGGTCGACCCCCGGTACCCACAAAAAAAAAAAAAAAAAAAAGAATTAAGTGCTAGACTGGTGTTGCTGAGAAAAGAAATAGGATAAGGTAAGGAGGGTCAGTAGCACTGAGGGGTTGAAGTTTATAGTAAGGGAGTGTGAGACCTATTGAAAAGAAAGTCAATCATTTGAACAGACATTTGTAGGAGACAGAGTTAACCATGAAATGGAAACAACAAAGACAAAGAGTAGAGGGGCTAGAACAAGTTGTTGGAAGTGGAGAGTTATTGGAAGTGAGGTCAGAGCAGTAACAGGGTATGATAGTTAAATTTGATTGTCAATTTGTTTGGCTTGAGAGATGTGTAGGAGATAAACACACTTTTGGATGTGTCTGGGTAGGTCATGGGAGTGGTACTTCAGGCACTATTTTTGGTCCCTGCCGCTTTCCTCTTGGGCTCTTCTGGTCTCTGCTTCTGGCTGTCATGAGTTGAGCAGCTTTCCTCTGCCATGCCCCTCCACCGTGATGTTTGTGCTTTGGAGCCAGCTGACCGTGGACTACAGCCTCTGAAACTGTGAGCCAAAATAACCTCCCTTAAGTTTCATTGTTACGTATTTTGTTCAGGAGTGGAAAGCTGACCAATACACAGGGAGTAGTAACTCCATGTGCTTTCCTTTCTTGCCTGAGTGGTCTTGGCAGGAGAACAAACCATTCAGCTTCATTCTCTTTTCAACTAAATAGATTTACAAGGGAACACATCACTACTTGGGCCTTGAAGTCCAAGCGTAAGGTGGATTTTTATTTAATTATAAATACAGACACTTCTCCATTCCTTTCCTCCACTAGTTCTGCACCTCCACATTTTCTTTAGAGAACCAGTAGACTCTGAGCTCTTTGACAGCAGGCAATAGGGACAAAGCCTAGTGCACAGTTACTTTTGCTGCCATCTTTTCCATCTCTCTGGTACAAGATGACTCTCCAGCCTCCATGCTAGCTACATATCCAGGCTTTGCTTAAAAATCTGCATTGGCAAGGGGCTCACTGCTGTCTAATCTAACTCCATCTGTCAGTAGATAACTTCATTTACTATTCTGAAATCATGTCTTTGGGACTTGTATTCTGTCTTAATTACATTGCTCATTGCTGAGAATACTTGACACTCAAAGGAGGAAAGGTTAATTTAGCTCACATTTTGTAGAGGTTTCAGTTCATAGTTGGCTGGCTCCAAGGCAGGGTGGCATCACAGAGGAAAAACAGTTCATGGCAGGCAGAAGGCAGCAAAGTAGCAAAGCGCAGCAACAAGTGACAAGCAGTGACCCTCTTTCTGTTTCTTATATCTTATCCAGGCTACCCACCCTTGGCCCAGGTAGCGCTCACACCCAGGGTGGGAGAGCCTTAATCCTAGCATCACATCCTTGATCCCAGTGTCACACACCCTCAATCAAGCCACCTCTGAAAAGCCCCACCTGTGACTGTGTGAGGGTATGGGAGGACATCTAGATATAAGCCATAACATATTCATTGATCCATTGTAAATTATTGAGGGCCCATTAGGTGGCTGACTTTGGTAGGATTGGAGACAGTAAGAGAACCTATGCGGAACTAGTATTTGCCTGAGCCTTGTTAGACAAGAGCGCTGAGACCTTTGGACTAGTGCCTTTTATAGAGAGAGAGGAATAGTCTTCCTCAGGATTTTCTGCTCACTGCTGCTTCGGGTGTTCCTCTTGTGGTCCTGATTGGTCTTCTGTGGCCTCCCCTGAGCCTGGGAGTACGGGGCTTCAGTCACCCTGTCCTTTATGCTTAGTGGCTTGTCTGTCCCGGCCATCTCTTTTTAGTTTGCCTCCATCTCCCCTTATTGTTAGCCACTAGCCGCGGGGGCGGGGGGTGCTGATCTTACTTCAGGTGCACTTAGATGTTCCCTTGATACATATCCTGAATCTCATCTGTGAAGCTCAGGAGGCTTCAAATGAGGATGCCGTTTTTCCTTTGAGCCTTACCATAGCTTCATCAGTTACCTAGAAGCACGCTCTCCACTTCTCCTAGCTCCTCCTCTGCCTTCCTCTTAAGGACTTTTCTCTGACCCTAATGAAATCCTATTCATCCAGCAAAGCTGAGTTCAAGTTCTGTGTCATCACTCTGCTCTGTTCACCACAATGATTGTTCCCTACTCAGGATCTCCTGTTAGCACTTACTGTGTATGCCAGTCGTTTCTTACTTGATCATATTTACAAAATCCTTCTGAATCACAACTTCAGTGTTTTTGGTCTCTTCCTCTTGTTCACAACAGATGTTGCAGAAATGTGTTAAAAATCATTAGCACAGAATCCAGACTTTCTCTCTAATGAAGTCAAAATAATTGCCTTGTCTTAGAAAAAATAGATAATGCAATTTTATTGTTCTCTGTCTCCTCTCTCCCTGTTTCTCTGTGTGAAATGTGTTTAATTATGGAAATCTTGAACTATCTCTCTCCTATAAAATCATAAGCTCCTTGTCAGTCTTTTCCTCCTTTATATCCTTCAGAATGTCTGTATAGGAATAGTTCGTCTTCTAATAAGTGGCCCATATAAATACTGTATTTTATGTTAGTATTGATTCAGATGTCTCTTGTGCTCTGTATTTGACCTAGGGGGTGTGTGCGTGTGTGTGTACGTGCACATGCACACGTGTACTGGGGATGATACCCAGGGCTCCACACGTGCTGAGCCCCTGAGCTACACTCTCGGCCCCTAGCTTAGGTTCTTGATGTAAAGTTTTGTAGAAACCTATGTCATACCTATTAAACAATCCTACTTCATTGTGTTCAAATGAAATTTTTAATACTTTGTTGTACTATTACTTAGATATACTTTGTTATATCTATTAAAGAATAGATTTTTGTAATAGTTCCATTTAGTGTAAAATGACAACCAAACTACAGCTACTTTAAATAATACATTTTAATTAAATGCTTATTTACGTACGAAGATTAGTCTAGTTAGGGTACACTATTCAGAATATTCAATAGTTAATGAGATTGTGTGGCAGTTTACTTGTGATAATTTTAGATTCAAACTGCAGTTAATTAGATAGTCATAAAATAGAAGTTGGAACTTGTTTACATTACTCTTCAGAATACTTTCCTATTTTTAAATGTGTTTTTTTCTCATTAAGGAGGCAAGCATGTAAATTTGCTGAACAAGTTACTCATTCGATTAATTTTTTTATTTTAGATTTCAAGATTAAAGTACTTCAATACTTTCTTACAGTAAAGTTAGTTAAAATAATTGTAACTCCTAAGAAAATAAGTTATCAATATCAGTGTTGACTAGCTGTACAAAATAATTTACCTACATATAAAATAAATACTTGGTTTCCTTTAATGTATTTGGATTTTTTAAATAGGATATGTGCTCAAACTAGATGGCTCATATCTGTCTCACATCATGTCATGTCACTCTTATGTTACATGAAATTACTTATTTGAATTTACACAAATTAATTATTTTTCAGAGGATTTGGCATAAACCTATATCTTAATAAGAGTCATGTTTTTTTAATTTTCTAGAACCTAACTACTACAAAACATATCAGACACTCAAATAATGTTTGTTGAAAATAAAAATAACTTTTTATAAATATTTTAGTTGCTCTTAGCTGTTTATTTTATCTCGATTTAGTAACTTGAACTAAATTTGTGATTTATAAGCCAAAGGAGATAGGAGGTATGTGCAGTGTTAGATTTTTATCTGTTTAAGTAACTTGACTTACTCCTATGATTTAAAAGTTTTGAAATCATTTCTAAAGTATTTGCAGTTTTCTGAGATATATTTCATTGTCCATATAATTTTAACATAAATCATTTTTGAAACATTCCCTCCTCGTTTTTCTCTTCAAAAGCATTCTTCTGGTCATGACAGAAGAGAAAACTATAATTCTTATCAGAGGACCTCCTCTCCTGAAGACAGGTAAATAGTTTTAAATGTTTTAAGTGTAATAGAAATTTTTTTATAATAAGTGTGTACAATAATTTAGTCTTAGGTTCCTAATTTTAGGGTAGGTGTTGAAGTGCTGCTTTTGCTGTTACTGCTGTTCTTCATATTTACATAGCTCCTTATGGTTTACAAAATATATTTATGTGACCATTATCATAATTATGTTAAGATCAGCAGTCCAGATGCATTGATATGCATCATGTATTCACATGAGGACTACAATTAAGATAGGACCGTTAAAAATAATTTCCGTGAGCTGGGAATGTAATCGGTGGTAGGACACTTGCCTAATGGCATGAGGCCGTGGGTTTGATACCCAGCACTGCAAATAATAATGTTACTATTATTTCTAAAGGGAGAAACAGCCTGACTCCCTATGTACCTCATTCTTATTACATGCTGCTAAATATCTACCCAAACCTTTACTTATACACATCAGTTAATTGCCCTGGTTTGTGACTACTTTCACAAATAACTACTCCCTGTATAAAAAACATACATCTCTCATTTTCTATGTAGACAACATACATAGATAACACATGTATACATAGGTATACATGTGTGTTTAACTTAACTGTAGATGTATATATTAAATATCAGATTATGTTACTATATTATATATTAATTTCTATGTATATTATATATTAACTTAAAATCTGATTTTATTGACTTTTAAGATACAGATAATAGATCTAATGCCATCCATCTTTGTCCACTAATAATTGAACACTAATAATTGTTCACTAATAATTTCAATCCATTTTCATGGTTATCTAATAATGCAGTTTTAAGAAAAATAGATAAATAATAATCTTTTGAAGTAGAGTTTGTCCTTATGGAGACCAGCCAGACATTCGTCTCATTTGTTCAGTGCTTTGCTAAATAAGCCAGTAAGGAAAAAGGACTCATTTGGTAGGATAGCCTTTTCCTTGCTAATTATATGTGATCTCCAGGTATACTTTTCTCACTAAGAACAACGTGAATCAGTGTGAACAAGTTTGGGTAAATGAATTTCAGGAGTTGTTTTACTGTGCACAAGCAGGAAGCTTTTGGAATCCTGACTGAATGAACAAGTGTTAGGAAAACAAGCTGTTAAAAAGTTTGACAGGATTTTGTTCATTCATAGAGTTGCTGTAGCTTTACCAATATATGACTTTCCTAAGTATTTCCTAACATACTTGATTTCCGTTTATGACTGTGGTTCTTTTATTTCATACGTCAGATACACAGAACAAGAAAGGTCCCCCCGGGATAGAGATTACTTAGATTACAACAGGTCAGACTATGAACATTCAAGAAGAGGACATTCTTATGATGGTGGTATAGAATCACGGTTAGTATTGGGAATTTTAACTATGGAAAAATTATTTTTGCTTAAATTTTCTTTTTTTAAATAATAATATTAGCAGCAGGTAACATTGATTATTTTTAGGTACCCACCTTTCTAATAAATACTTCATTGAATTTCCTTATTACATTAAATATGTGAAGTATATACTATTATGTCTGTTTCACAGCTGAAGAAACTGAGGCTTAAACAAGTTCAGTAATTGGTTTATATTTTTGAAACATAACAGTGGCAAGTTCAGGTCTGTCTGACCTACAGCCCAAGCTTTTTTGTTTATTTTATGCTAACAGAAGTCTTGGTCTGTTTTCTTCTGAAATTGTTTACTAAATGAAACCTATGTGGTATAACATAAAGTTATCTAAATTTTCCTGGTAGAAGGATATTGAGAATGGAGTTAACTAATTTGTAGTTTTTTACTAAGTGTAAATGATTTTTACTTGGATCTTGGAGAGCTTAGCTACTCACCTGTTCCTCCAGTAAATAGGACTTACAAGATTTATCTTGTTGAGAAATGGGTAAAGGAGCTGAAGGGAGAGCAGGTGATCTCCTCTTCAAAGTATAAAACTTTGAAATGGGAGTGTTTGGAAATTTCTTGGGGCGCCGTTTAAGAAAAGTCAGATGTAAGAGCTATTCTTGTTTCACTCAAAAGGAAGTAGAGTATTATAAGCCTTTGTTACTGTTCTGCACTTATTTTTAATTCTTTGTTCTCTTGGCTAAATAGATAATAGTTTTTTTCAGTGAAAACATTAGAAGTCAGCATCTTAGAATTGCCTTTTAAAACCTCAGTAAAGGGCCAGTGAGATGGCTCAGCGGCGTACATGCCTGCCTGGCAAGCGCGAGGGCCCGAGTTCGACTCCCGGATCCCACATACGAAAAAAGGGCCGGTGATATCGCTCAGTGGCACGGGCGCCTGCTGGCGCGCGAGGTCCTGAGGTCAACCCCCAGTACCCACAAAAAAAAAAAAAAAACCTCAGTAAAAGACCTTTGTATTTGCTCAAGAGAAAGCATAGTGGAGAAAAAAGTTACTTAATGTGTTTGGGAAAAGAAACTCCCAGGCAAATGTGATAATAGTCTTAAAGAAAGTAGGTGTGCAGTTGCTAAGGATGCTCGGTACAGGAAAAAGAGGTGAGCTGGAATTCTGCAGGAGATGGAAATAATTTTCAACCGCTTACTACAGAAGGCACTGCATGGATAGTACTCTCTTAACTTGCATGTGTCCCTTCTAGGAGAAGTAGTGATGCAGACAATAGACTAGTCATTTGAAACTAACTTTGGACTATCTGTGTTTTAACTTTTTTAATAAGGTAGTATTGCATAATTAAAAGTATAGATTTTGTATTCGTACATACTAGAGTTCAAAGCTTAGTTACTAGTTATACAAATTGGTAGATTCTTTCCAACTTCCTTCTGAGCCTCAATTTCCTCATCTGTAAAATTAGTGCGATAATGTTTGTCTTGTCTGATGTATTAGGTTTAAGAATAACTTCTGCCCTACTACCATGTTTCAATATAGTAAATACTCAGAAAATGAAAACTTGAAGATACATTTTTAGCATATTTATTTGAATAGGGATAAGCAGTGAACTAATGACACTTTGAATAGCATGTGTAAAGTAGGAGAATTACATTTGCCCTAGTGTACAAACTGGTTGATCTTGATTGTGTTTTAAATTAATCTGACAAAACTAACATTTTAATATTTTACAGAGAAATTATGATCTGTAAGTTCTCTTTTCTCCTTCAGTAATTTCCACTGTCCCTTTGTAGACATCTGCCTACCTTTGTCATCATTTTAAAGCCAGCTGTTCTGATTTCCTTGTTTGTACTTATTAGTCACCCAACTTCCAGAACTTGCCTCTCATGTTGTATAGTTCACTAAGGTCTGTGTCCTTTCGATATGTCACATATTACCACCAGACAACCATCAAAACTAACCCCCACTATACTTTTGATCAAATTCCTCTGCACTATACTCAGCTAAGTACATTACTTGATATCAACATTTCCTTCTCACTACATTCTAATACATACCTAATCTGAAAATGTCAGATCAAATTATCCTACAAAGCCAGGATCGTCAGCTATTATCTTAAATGATGCCTTAATAAAAAGTTACTACCATTTTGTTTGGCAAGCTGATTTACAAATAAGGAAATGGCTTTGAGGTGATTAAGTAACTGACAGCTTGCAGTTAACCCATGTAGTGGTTGTTGAAACTAGAATTTGAACTCAATTTTGGCTCCAAAGCCCATGGTTTAGATATTTTGTATTTGTTTGTTTGGGGGGTGGTTCTTTTGCAAGCCCTGACTATAGAACTTCAGTATAGCTCTTATGTTTGATCCAGAGGATAAATATAATTTCATGGGATCCACACAGTCACATTGTTAAGCAACAGACTAGGTATTATGTAGAATATGAAGGCTCACAGTCTAAAAACATTTGAAGATAACGAATATTTCTACTACTAAGAGTATTTTTTGTGCACTACAAAAAGAGCAAACACGGTAATACAAGAATGTGATCACCGAGCTAGCTGTATCGCGTGGCCTTAGAAGAACCATAACCAGCGTCAGTAACTCTGCGCTGTCACTTCTCTTGGAACACGCTACATTCACAGTAAGAAGCAACTCAGTTTTAAATCAGTGGGTAGAGTTTGGAGCATTTGCCTTTGTGACTGGTGGGAGTTTATATTTGAAACCACTTTGTCCCCTCTCTTCACTCTTAGAATGTACAATCTGTCTGTCCTCCTTGGTAGTCACTCAGGTCTCTTAATGCCTCAGTTTAAGAACTTCCTCCACCACTGCCTGAGTAGGTAGCTGCTTTTCTCTCTTCATGTAAGTTGAATTATTGTATTTTAAAACAACTTTGTGTAAGTTCTATTTATGTATCTCAAACATACCCTTTGGATTTTGCTAAAATCTGTAGTTTTCTAGGGATGTAATGATGATATAAAACCTACTTTTATTTACTGTATTTATTCAGGTCACTGTCTTACACAGTACATGAACAGAATGGTCTGAGTTTCTAAGACAATATAAAAAAAAACAGCTAATTGGGCAGGCAGTCTTCCTTGGGGAAAGAGCAGAAAGTCAGAACTTTATTACTTGTTTGTTCTTAATGGTTTCAGAGAACAATACTCTGCTTGTTCTAGAAGTGTTAGCTTAAGAAAAGATAATCACCTATATTAGAGGGAAGAATTATTACGGCTAGAAAATTTTTTTCATCTCAAAATAATCAGGAGCCTCTGAGCTTGTTTTATTTATTTTTTAAACATATCAGTTATTTAATTAGATTCTTATTAAGAAATTCAGAACACCAATTTGTGAGGGTAAATTCCATTTGTCAGAGCAAAAACAAATCGCATGTAGCCCCAGAGCTGAGGAACAGCTTTGATTTTTGGTAAAATCTGCGAGTCCACCGCTTTCTGATTGACCTTGCACTGCTCTGAAATCTGGTATCTCTCTTTCTCGGTGGCAAAGATCTCACCCTCCTGGTGTCTGGGTTTCCGCAGCTGCTTCTTGAAGTAAGCATCAGTGAGGTGTTTGGGGATTTTCACATTGCTGATATCAATTTTTGTGGAGGTGCCAATGACAAATTCTGGTGTGTTCTATGCAGAGGAATGCGATTAAGGTTAAGAAGCCCAGTCACAAGTAACAAGCCACTGGCCAACTGCTTCAGGAAAACCACTCTCTTGCCTCTGTAGCTCCCCGTGAAGATGATCAAGATGGCCCCGGGAGTGATTCTAGCTCGCAGTTTCCTCAAGTGCTGACTGAAGGGTTTTTTGCTGTGGCTCAATAGCTTTCAAGGCACATCTTTAGTAGGGTAGTATCTAGGCATTTTTCGAAGCTTAACCACCCGAGTACCACCATTCTTGTCACCACCAACTGGTTTTGTGACAGTAGCAAGAACCTTCTTTTTCTTCTCAGCCTTGGATTTAGCAGCTGTGTACTTTCTCTTGTACAAAGCCTTTCTGGAGTACATAGTAGATCAGAAGTATCTGCCAATTCCTCTAACCAGGACAGGGTCTAGGCTACAGTGGGGCTGCCCTTCTTGGACTTTTTGGCCTTCACATTACCCTTTTTACCAGTGCCAGTGGCATCAGCCTTCTTGGCTTCGGTTTCTTCTCTTTAGTAACTGGCTTCTCAGTTTTTTCACCTGCCATCTTGCAAGATGGGAAAGAGCTGAGCTTCTTAATGAACATATTCATTCTATCAAGAAACAGTTTTAAATGTTACATTTTTTTATAGCAGTCTTACATCTACATCTGTCATTATTGGAAATAACCTTGTTTCTCCTCTATACAATTTACCATATACACCATACCACAGTCCAGTTCACCTTCTTTGAGACAGGGGTTCACTGTGTAGTGCAGGCTGGTCTGGAATCCTTCTACCTCAGCCTCCCAAGTGCTGAGATTAAAACACTATTTTCATGTCACTGTTCCACTCAGAAACTTGTAACAATTCACCATTGTGTCCAGTGTAAAAAACTCGTCTGTTGGTTGTCTTTTTTAAAAAGTTCACTCTGACTCACTCATCTTTCCAGCCACTGTCACACATGACCCTTTATTGTTTCCTGATTGTTCTGTTCATTTTGGCCTTAATACCTGTGCTTGGTTTTTCAGTAGTTAATCTCTTTTTGGTTAGTAGCAAAGTGCTATTCTCCCCCTCCCCTTTCTACTCCCCTGCTTGGTCCTACTCTAAATTCTGTAAGGCTTTCAAGCCCTCGTGCAGTGGTGGCGAACCTATGGCACGCATGCTGTAGCTGGCTATTTATCATTGAAAGCTCTAAAAGGTTTGCCATCACTGCCCTAGTGTAAGTTACATTTTTTTCTGTTAAACATTGCCTTCATCAGCCTAAATTACTCTTCCTGTTCTGAATTTTGGGGACCCACTTGTAGTCTCATTCATTTGGTGTTCAACTGTAAAAATGTGTTTTATAGTGTCTTTTCTCCTTTTCAAAATAATATTACAGAAGCAGGGACCGAGAAAAACGCAGAGAAAGAGAGAGAGAAATGGATAGGAAAAGGTCCCGGGAATCTGCATCCCCAGGACGAAGAAGCCCAGAAGCATCAGTAAACCAGAGCTCAGCTCACGATGAGCCTACTACAAAGAAGAAGAAGGAGGAGCTGGATCCTCTCCTTACACGCACCGGCGGAGCGTACATTCCTCCTGCAAAGCTCAGGATGATGCAAGAACAGATTACAGATAAAAACAGGCATGTTGATAGACTTTGTCTCTAGGGCAGTGGCATCCTCACTGAAAAACAGATCCACCATGTTCTGATTAGCACTGGCTGTTGAGAATAGACATTAACTCGCAATATCAGAGACTCAATTTACAGACCTCTTCTCTGCCCTCCAGACTGTGCTGCACCGGAGCACCACATACTGCTTGCCCTAACATTAACATATAATTCTTTGTTTTGCATGAATGAAAAGTTTGAGGAAAAGATGACTCATTTTTTAAAGCATTTTCAAATTATTGGTAGTGTATGTTTTTTGTAAATAATCAAGAGTATTACTGATATTTTAGATCTAAAGCGGATCTTTCTGGTTGTACTAAACCAGAAGCCAGCAGACTTTTTCTATAAAAGGCCGGTTAATAAATAGTTTAGGCTGTGGGTCGTTTGGTCTTTGTTGCAGCTACTTAACGCCACCGCTATAGTGTGAAAACATTCATAGGTAACGTGGAGACACGAGAGTGGCTGTGTTGCAGTAAAACTGTTTACAAGAAGTGGTGGCTCCTCACTGTATTCATGTATAAAATGAGAGGGCAGTTTCCTCTTTTTCTCCTTTTCTTTAGACTGTAACATCTTAGGCTACTTTTTTTTTGCTATTCTAAAGCAAACAAAATTGATACATGAACATTCGTATGGAAAACACCCTTTTTCAAAATGATTGTGATGGTAAGAAGCTATTTAGGAAAGTGCAGCTAAATTTTCAAGATTTTTTTCCCCTCAACTGGATTGAGAAGATAACTAGGAAAAATATGGTGCCAGATTGAAAGGGTGACTGGATGCCAAGTTAGTAAATAGGTTAGATAGAAATTAGCTACACTGTGAAAAAAAACACGAGGTGAGCTAAGGGGGCTGTTCCTACATCTTTTCATGGATTTTTTAATGGAAGATGGTAAAGTACTTGAGAACATTGTATAAATGAATTCTAAACTGTTTTAACAATGAGCCAAAAATAGAATTGATGTATGAACTATGAAGAATTAAAATAAAACAAAACCTTAACGGCTAGAATAGTGTTAAATTCAGCCTTTTGTCCTCACCGTCTCCTGGCAGTTTTGAGTGAACATTCTCAGTGCTGGGATGCTCTTGTTTGCCAGGCCCTGCTCTCACCAGCCCTCCCTGGTGTGCTGCAGGGATTCATGGCCTAGAGACTCAGAGATCCATAAGTAGAATTCAGAAGCTCGATCCATAGTCTATTTGTTTCAGATATCTTATGATACTGTTTACGGTCATGCTACTGGGAAATTAAAGTTAGTCTTAGTCCTACCCCCGATCTTGTTACTTAATGTGCTAAGATGTTTTTCATGTTTTGGAGATACCATTTGTAAATCTGTTTGTTGTATATACTTCAAGAAGCCTACTGGCTCACCACACTTCCAGAAAGGTGTATGGAAGAAAAACGATTAAGACTTCTTTGAAGCTGAAATTCCACAGATAAACAGTTGTACAAACCACAGAATTTTAGAGCTTTGAAAGAGCGTAGACATTACCAAGTTCAGCATAAAGAAACCCACTGATGCTAAATAATTCATTGAAAAATCTAAGCTAAAATCAGTATAGCCATGTAGCATTCAGCTGGTATAGCTGTAGGACTGCTGCAGCAGCACAAGATTCCATGTGACTTTCCCTTTTTCTGTAATTATTACCATTTCTTTGTAGTTTAAATCATTTGATTTTTGTTACCTCTGTTATTTTATGAGAATTCATAATAAAAATTTCATTTTTGTGACTTACATTTGGATGCTTCTTATAATTTAAAAATTTCTTAATTGGATTTATTTTAAAAGGCTTCCATTAAAGACAAGTGTAAGTGAAGTATTATAATGCAAAATGAGCATGTGTTGAATCTGACTTATAAATGTTTTATGTTAACAATGTACATGGACATAAGAACAAAGCATCCTTAACATACTCTTATATAATCTTACCGTGCTATTAAAGGGCGGTAGACTTGTATTTCAGTATTATATGTATAGTAAATCAAATACAGTTTACTGTAATCTGTTTATTCCTATAGTCATATGTTTTATAATACTTTGGAATCATTTGTGAAAATGTTAAAAAGAATACTAAGTAGTTTTTGTGTTCTTATAGCCTTCTACTATAATTAATGACAGAGTTTTAATTTTTATTGATGTTAATTCTTTTTTAGCTTAGCATACCAGAGGATGAGCTGGGAGGCCCTAAAGAAGTCAATCAATGGTCTTATCAACAAAGTCAACATTTCCAATATAAGTATTATTATCCAAGAGCTTCTTCAAGAAAATATAGTCAGAGGAAGGCAAGTATTAGCCATTTTTATTGTATTTTATAGTAATTTTTCAAAGGAACATAATATCTACATGAGCAGTAATTGATTTATGCTACCTCATGTTAAAGGTGATCAAGACTATTAAAATGAAGTTATATAAATATTTAGGAAGCTAAGAGATAACTTTACCTCACTGTTAAAGATTTTGTGGAATTTTTGCTTTCTGAGTAGCTTGGATGTCACATGATTTTGCACAAGCATTTGTTTACTGAGTACCTCCAGTAATTTAAATCCATAAGGAGTAATGAATACTCCTCAAAATGTACTACCTCAAACCAATCTAATGTCTTGAAATTTATATCAGTCTAAATTTTACAGGTAAAAATTACATTTTTGTGATGCACAACATGGTTTTTTGATATATGTATACATTGTGGAATGGCTAAATCAAACTATTTAACTGTTTTATTACCTCATGTGCTTATTATTTTTTGTGGTGAGAGCTCTTAGTAATTTTCACATAATATGTTATTAACTGTAGCAGCAATGGCGAGCCTTTTAGAGACTGAGTGCCAAACAGCAACCCAGAACCCACTTACTTATTGCAAAGTGCCAGCACTGCAATTAAAACTGAGTACTGAGGCTTTAGTTGAGAAAAAACAACTCTACATTAACATTTTTGTCTTAAAAGAAAAACACAATAGCATATGTGCCATAGGTTTCCACCACTGAACTATAGTCACCATGGTGTGCAGTAGATCTCGTGAACTTAACTCCTCCTCTCTAACCTCAGTACTTTGTCTGTTGCACACCATCTCCTTAATCCTCCTCCCCAGCCTCTGGTAAACTGCCATTTTATTGTTTTTTCTGTGAATTCAACTTTCTTAGGTGCCACATGTTAGAGCAATAAAGACATACTTGTTTTTCTGCTTCTGGCTTCTCTTAGCAAAGTATCCTCTTGATGCATTCATATTGTAAGAATTGACAGGATTTTCTTCTTTTTTAAGGCTGAATAATTCCATTCTATATGTATATTTATACAACGTTTTCTTTATTCATCTCTCAGTGGACACTAAGGTTATTCCATTGGCTATTGTGAATAATACTGCAACAAATGATGTATGTTTCACATAATATTTTCTTATCCTTTGGACATACACACAATAGGACTGCTGAATCATGCATGGGTGTTCTAGTTTTAAGTTTTTGGGAGAGCGTCCATACTGTTTTCCATACTGGCTGGACTAATTTATATTCCTGTTTATAGTGCACCATTGTTCCCTTTTCTCTTTATCCTTGGCCACACTATTTGCCCTTTTACAACATCCATTCCAGTAGATGCGAGATGATATCTCATTGCAGTCTTAGTTTACATTTCCCTGATGATAGGTGATGTTGAGCATTTTTTCATTTAACGTTCATCCATTGGTAATGTCTTCTCTTGAGAAGTGTCTATTTGGGTCCTTCGCCCATTTATTAAGTTGGGTTATACTGTCACTTCTTTGAGTTCCTTAAATATATATTTTGGATATTATCCACTTACGTGATGTATGTTTTGTTTTCATTCTGTTGGCCATCTCTTGACTCCATTGATTGTTTCCTTTGCTGTATAGATGTTTTCAAGTGATCCAATCCCATTTGTCTATTTTTGCTTTTTGTTGCCTGTGTGTTTAGGGTTGTATCCAAAAAGTCATTACCCAAACCATTATCATGGAGCTTTACCCCTAGTTGTTTTATAGTTTTTGGTATATTTAAGTCTTTAATCCATCTTGAGTTGGTTTTTATACATGGTATAAAATTAGGATCTGTTTTTATTTCTTCATTTAGAATCTAGTTTTTCTGGCACCATCTATGGACAAGACTATCTTTTCCCTATCATGTGTTTCAACACCTTTGTCAAAAATCTAATGACTTGGGCCGGTGAGATGGCTCAGCGGCGTAAGCACCTGCCCGGCAAGCGCGAGGGCCCGAGTTCGACTCCCGGAACCCACATACGGAAAAGGGCCCGGTGATATCGCTCAGTGGCATGGGCGCCTGCTGGCGTGTGAGGTCCTGAGGTCGACCCCTCGTACCCACAAAAAAAAAAAAAAAAAAAAAAAAACTAGTGCCTGAATTCATGGATTTACAGCTTTCTGTTCTGTTCTCTGTTGGTCTCTGTGTCTGTTTTTATGCCTGTACCATTTTGTTTTGGTTATTATAGTTTTGTACTAGATTACAAAATCTGGTAGAGTATAAAATCTTTTTGCTAAAGATTTGACTGTTTGGGGTCTTTTCTGGTCCCATATGAATTTTAGGATTTTTTTTTTCTATTTTTTGAAAAATTATAATTTTGATAGGGATTTTATTGAATTTATAGGCTGCTTTGGGTAGTATGGATGTTTTCACAAGATTAATTATTTCAATCCCTGAGCATAGACTGTCTTTCCATTTATTTATGTATGGTTTCAGTGTACACCTTTCACCTCATTAGTTAAATTTAGCGCTAAGTTTTTGTTGTTGTTTGGGTGCTATTATAAATGGGATTATCTTTTTGATTTCTTTTTTGTTGTTAGCTTATAGAAAAAAAAGCCACAAATATTCGTATCCTGCCACTTTCCTGAATTCATTGTCAGTTCCAAGGCTTTTCGGTGGAGTTTTTAGGGTTTTCTACAGGTAAAATCATGTTGTCTGCCAACAGTGACATTGGAACTTCTTCCTTTCAGATTTGTATTGTTTTCGTTTCTCTTCTGGAATTACTTTGGCTGAGGCTTCTAGCACTGTATTGAATAGAAGTCATGAGTGTGGGCATCCTTGTCTTGTTCCTGATCTTTGAGGAAAAGCTTTAAGCTTTTCACTACTGAGTATAATGTTAGCTACAGGCTTGTCATTGTGGTCTTTATTCTGTTTTAATTTCTAATTAAAGCAAAAGGAGGAATAGGAAAGATTACCAGTAAAATTTAAGGAAGCAAAAGGTAGTCACTCACCGATTTCTATTAGGATTTATGCAGTTGTTTTTTAAAAAGCTTAAACAGAAAATATCTATTACTTTAAAATCTGGGGACTGTTTTCCATTGTCATGTCACATTACTCTGATTTGTCATCTTAGAAAAAGCAAAAATGAAAACCTGAGGAGAAAAATAAAGTAGAGCGTATTGTAGAGGTACGAAAAGTTGACCAAGAGAGGATGGCCACTGTCCTCAAAGACAGGCAGAGCCCTCCCCATTTTAGTTAGAAAATAACAGACTTAGAGCAGTTTTAAGGATTGTTTAAGGTCTCATAATTTATAGGCTAGGTTCTCTTTCTGTTCTAACAATTCAGTTGTCATACCTAAGCCTAACTATTAAGATATATTTTCCCCTACCTTTTGGCAATCCAATAATTATTTGTCATTATATTATAAAAAATAACTTGAATTATTCCATTTTGTATCTCCCTTTTCTCATCAATATGCATATAAAAACGTGACCATTTTGAAGTGAGTGTCAAGTAGTCACCTTTTATTTTCCTATCATTATTTAAGTTTTGCAGTGATTATATTATGCTTATTTCTCATAGGAGTATTCCAAACCTTCATTTTTGCTACTCTAAAATTAAACTTAGAGGTGAAAACAACCAAAATTTGTTTTTAATCACACAATTATTTTTATATTAATGTTAGACCCATAGTTGAAACTTAGTGATTTCTAGATTTTGTACTTTAGCTTCACTTTTTTGAAAATGTTAAGTATTATTTTTATGAACTTTTTAAAATCCTGAAATTCATGATTAGGTATAGCAACAGGATCAGGATCAAAGGAATTACATTTAAAAAGAGAAAATTTTAGGAAGAAAATTATCGTGAAATCCCATTCTATTTTACAAATGCACAAAATCTAATTTTTTTTTCTCAAAAGCATTTTTATTTATTAGTAGATAAACTCATTTCCTACATAAAGTAGTAAAAATTTAGTCCTTATTTAGCTACTATGAATGTTTACAAGGAATAATATTATTGGATTTTAAATATTTTTTCCCGATTAAATTGTTTTTTTACTCCTTTTTATTCTTTTTAAACAGAGGATTACTGTCCAGATCTGTCCTACAAGCGCAGAGTGCATCTCCAATCTTCACGCATGTCTATGCAGCATTGGTGGCAATTATCAACTCAAAATTTCCACAGATCGGAGAATTAATCCTCAAGAGGTTAATTCTTAATTTTCGAAAAGGCTATCGAAGAAATGATAAGGTATATATGAATGGCTTATTAAGTAGACTGTGATGTAGGGATAGACCAATAAATCAGTATCAACAAATTAAGGAATGCTGATTTCTACATAGGAATGCTTCTTAAAAATGGTACTTCGGGCTGGTGAGATGGCTCAGTGGCGTAAGCGCCTGCCTTGCAAGCGCGAGGGCCCGAGTTCGACTCCCGGAACCCACATACGGAAAAGGGGCCGGTGATATCGCTCAGCGGCACGGGCGCCTGTTGGCGCGCGAGGTCCTGAGGTCGACCCCCCGGTACCCACCAAAAAAAAAAAAAAAATGGTACTTCATGGTAACTTTTGTTGTTCTATTACATATGCTCTGGCTACTAATGATTGCTGAGCCACAAAAATGATGGCTATTACTGTAGACCAACAATTACTTAGTAATGGCACTATTCCACATTACTTTCATTAAAATTATTCTGGTGTGTTACTATTTTAAGAGTGCGTTAGATTATAGATTCTGTAGAAGAACGAAAATTGGTTTTGGTGTATAGATTAACTTTGGGTCTACTTTCATTTTTCAGCAACTTTGTCTGACTGCTTCAAAATTTGTGGCACATCTTATTAACCAAAATGTGGTAAGTAATATCAAAATGTTTTCCTGTTCATTGGCGATAGGCCACGGGCTTGATGCCACTTGAGTGATGCATCTGTTTTTGTTTTGATTTATAGTACTTGGCAAATACCATTAATATTTTAATAAATGCATCTAATATTTTTTAATAGAGGAATCACAATAATTTTAGATATTTTGTCAAATTGATCTAACTCAATACCTAGTGACTTGACTACAAAAGAGTTTTTCAAAGAATGTAGTTCAGTCCTTTCCTAAAGCAGTAAATTTGCCATCTTCACTCTTTTTCTCTGTGCCTGGTATTCATGAGACCCTAATAAATATCTGGAAAAAACTTTACACCTTCCAACTACATAGATACAGTCATATATTTTTAGAGTCAGTTTATAAAATATAGGGGATTAAACAATTTTAATCTTTTCAAAATGCAAATAGCTTTACTTTTTCCACCCCTTTCTCTGTACCTGGCATTTATGAGAACATAATAAGTAGTATTCACTGTTCTACCAAAAAGAAAATAACTCTATACCTTGCAAATAGATATTTATAAAATATAGTAAATTAAATAATTTTAATGTTTTAAGTGCCAATAATTTTAATAACAGGGTTTTTAAATGTTGCATTCATCGGCTATTTTGTTGGGTTTGATTTAGTTTCTGTTTAACCTTGAAGAAAGTATAAAAATTTTTGGTTTATACTGAAGGGTTTTTTTCAGTTTTGTGTTATATATTCATTTTTAATGTACTATCTGCATATGAGAAGAATTTTGAAGTCATACTTAATTTTATTTCTCTAACATTAAATATTTTAATTCTTCTTTCCAGTGTCTACTTTTAGAGATCTCTTAGATTTTAACTTAGTCATCATATTACAAAGATAACTTAATACTTAAGCCTATGGAAATTTAATTTTACATCCCTGTAACAGCAGAGGTGTTTCTGTTTTTGAGTGGGTGTTACACTTACATTGGAGGATTTTGGTATTGCCACGAAACAGTTAAACAGTATTTTGCCTCTTCCCTGCTAGATGCAGGGCAACATTTTCTTGTCAGTGATTAAGATATTTTGACAGCCCGTCTCCAACCACAAAACGTTCGAACTATGTTTTTGATTTTATGCATAGTGTGAAGAGGATATTCTCCTGAGTTGGGATTTGGACTTCTTCCCTATCTCAAATAAGGGTCTGAACTACAAAGGCATTTGGATGGCATTTTGAACATTCTTTCTAGTTCATTTTCTTCTTACAGCAGAGCTGCTCTGTAGAACTTTATTCCCCACTCTACCTGGCGTTGTATACAAATACTAATTTTTGAACATGGCCATGTAGTTTTTGTTTAATTAAAACAGAAGTATTCAAATCTGTTGCTGTAAACAAAACATTGTTAAGATATTTTGTGATAAAATTAGTATTCATGTAATTTAAGGGCTATTTGTTATTTAACAGAGTTGCTTGTATAATGAATTGGCAAATGGTTATAAAGAGTTGTGGTCATGGAGAAGGGTAGTATAAAAAGAATTGTATTACTATTCCATATGTATGAATTATGAAAATAATTATCATTAAAAATAAGTACATGATTTTTTTTTTTTTTTTTTTTTTTGTGGGTACCGGGGGTCGAACTCAGGACCTCGTGCCTGCAAGCAGGCGCTTGTGCCACTGAGCGATGTCACCAGCCCTTTTTTCCTTTGTGTGTGGGTACCGGAAGTCGAACTCAGGACCTCGTGCTTGCCAGGCAGGTGCTTATGCCGCTGAGCCATCTCACCGGTGCCTAGTACATGATTTTTAATTTATAGTCTGAGTTTATATAATGTCTAAGAAGAATATTTTTTCTGAGATAACTCAAATAGTTATATTCAGTATATAGTAAGTTAAGGTTTTAGAATAATCATTTATAAATTCTTAACAGATACATAACAAAAGTGATAGAAAAATTGTATCAGCAATATAGTCATTGTAGAAAACAGGTTTACTGATTTTTTAAATTATTATCAACAGTAGGTTAACACAAAAAAACATTTTCTGTCTTCCATATGCCTGCATTCTTCGTAAGGCACATGAAGTTTTATGCTTAGAGATGCTCACTTTGCTCCTGGAAAGACCAACAGATGACAGTGTTGAAGTGGCTATTGGTTTTCTCAAGGAATGTGGCCTCAAATTAACACAAGTGTCACCAAGAGGAATCAATGGTCAGTGTATATTCTTGGTTTGTATATTCTTGTGCATTTTTATTAGAGAATTGTAAAATGTACTGCTTACTTTATTTTTTCATTTAGCTATTTTTGAACGCCTTCGAAACATTCTTCATGAATCTGAAATTGACAAAAGAGTTCAGTATATGATTGAAGTGATGTTTGCTGTACGGAAGGATGGGTTCAAGGACCACCCAGTCATCCTAGAAGGACTTGACTTAGTTGAAGAAGACGATCAGTTCACCCATATGCTCCCTTTGGAGGATGACTATAATCCAGAAGATGTTCTTAGTAAGCCTGGGGAGTGAGGGTAAGAAACGGGGCACCGAAAGATACAAATACAGAAAATGAACACTTAACTTTTAATTTATTTTTTTAAGATGTTTTCAAGATGGATCCTAATTTTATGGAGAATGAAGAAAAGTACAAAGCAATTAAGAAGGGTATGTAAGACTTTATATAATTATTTATTTCGGATAAGTAGAAAAAAATTGGGATAGTTATATAACACTGATAGAAAGGACTGTTTATAGTTTGCTGATCCTAACCCAATGAAATCTCTGCTCTTGTGCAGCTCTTCTCTTTGCTGTTCCTCTAGGTATTATTTTTCTCTGTAGAATGTACCCATGGTTTACTTCATTCCGAATTATTTACTTTGTCGTCACTCTCTTCTCTTCCTCTAGTTAAGGTATCCAGCTCTTAAGTCTCACCACTCTTTAGAATTATTCATATTACCAATGGCCTTTATTTAATTTCTTACCAATTACAGTCTGTGCCAATTTGATATTCAGTGTATTTGGTATAGTTTATTGTAAAGGCTATATGCTTTATTATCACTTGAGGGCAGGCTGATATTCTAATAGCATTAATCACAGTATTTGTTGCCAATAAATTGGTAAATTGATAATAATTATTTGTACATGTTGGTGTTGTATAAGCAATAACTTCAGACAGATTCTGATTTCTGTTTTTCTTGACATGACTAGCTAAACCTGGAACAAGTTACTTGTTTGATGTAAGAGTAAATGTTACTCATTGCTGGAAGTATAAATAAAAATGTTTTGTATGTGCTTTGTATTGCCAGAGAAGCAGTCAGACAGTGATAATTATTATTACTGTTGATACTTTCCCATTTGAATTGTTTTTTCTTAAAGTTAATGTCCAGGCCTACTTATATAAGAGCTCTTTGGGTTTATTTCCCTTGAGCTTGATGTTGCTGTGGAAGCTCCTGAGAGGAGAGAGCAGAGGTACCGAACTTGGTCTTTGCCTTTTTCGATACGGTACCCTAAAAATCTGTTACAGTATGCAGGTTTCTCTTCTGGGTGCTAATTTTTTTGTAGCTCTTCACTACCACTGGCCAGATTCCTTTGCCTGTTATATTTTCCAAACAAGAACTCCTTAAACCTATTTTGCCTTCTTTTCTTATGAACTTCTTTTTTCTACCGTCTCCCTAAAAGGTGCCAAATGGTTTTTCTGAAATTACTATACTTATTATGATCTCTTTTTTAAACTCGGGAATTCCTTATCCATTTCATTAAGTCCAGGCAGTTGGCCAATACCTGGAATGTAGTACTTTGCTTTATTACAGCAGTTCTCAAATTCTTTGGCTGAAGATCTTTACTTAACACTTGAAAATTATTGTGGATTCCAAACAGCTTCTGATTATATACGCTGTATCAGTATTTTCTGTTTTAAGAAATTAAACCTGAAAATATAAAAGAATATTAACTCATGTCAAAATAATGTAAAACTAGTGCATATTAATATGTTACATTTTTTACAAAAATAATTATGATACTAAGAAATTTCACGAGAACAGTCTGTTCTAATTCACTGTCCAGCCTCATATAGATGTCTATTAGAAATGGGAGAAGTACCTTTATACCTTTTCAGATAGATTTATATATTCTTCTTTGATATTATGCCAATATTTAACAACTAGTAGCTTCTTAAAGGTTATCATTTCTTTCAAGTAAAAAATTTTAAGAGTAGCTAATTCATCTTGCAAGTCAAGCAGTCACACCATGGCTTGTCGTTAAGGTCACCATCATCACTGCACATCTGTATTTAACAGTATTACATATGTGAACTTCCTGTTTTGTCACTTAGATTATGATAAAGGCCCAGTCTCAAGAAATGAGATTTAATAAAATTAATGTTTTACTTGTTCATCAAGGACACTTTTAAGTGAAATGGCCTTTTTTTCCGAGTGCAAGGGTGCAAGTAAGAACGCACTGCCCATTAGTGCAGTTTGGAGCCTTAATTTGTGCTTGGAGTACAGTTTTAACCCCCATTGCTCTGAATAATCATCGTAGATATCAACACACTGAAAAGCCACATAATGCCTTGGTGTTATCAGGAAAATGGTTTTGACCTCACAGACCACCTGACAGTGCTCAGAGATCCCCCAGGAACTCATCGACCATTCTTTGAAACCACTGCCTTATTCTTTAATGAAATCCAATTGTCATTGCCTAAGTGATTTCAGTAAGTAGATTCTAAAGTGGAGAGATTGGAAAAGGATGATGTAAATGACTAGACAATTCATTTGACCTTCATTCTTTCAGAGAATGTTCTAGAGTTGGCATTAAAAAAAATGGCCACAGCAGGAAGTGAGCACAGCTTTAGTAATTAGCACCTTAGAGTGACCCAGGTGTACTTGCGTTTTAGGTTTACAGCATTTGGGAAAACAGCAGGAGTGCTTGTCTTCCTGCTATTGAATACTAAATAGTTCCTACTTTTAAAAGTCTGTCTGAACTACATTGCATAATAAACTACACAGTTCAGAATATTTTTGAAAGCCACATTTGTTAGAAATATTAAGGAGATTTATATATTAGATAAGGGCCAAATGACAACTCTACATTTTGAAACATGATTTGTGCCTCATACTGTGAAGTTCTCTGCTAACCTTACATATGTGGGTTCTGACTTACACTGCTTAGTTAAATATAAGGAAATTAGAATTTTCCTAAAAATGACTTGGCCCTAAAACTTTATATTAAGGGCTAACTGGTTATAACTGAAATGCAAAAGTAAAATGTTGGCCAGATTTGCAAAATCTTTTTTCAGGTTAACAGGATCTAATTAGGCAAAAACTAATTTTTTAAGTTCTTCTCATTTGTTTACTGTTAACGTAATGACTGTACTGATGTAGACTTATAAAAATCACTGTTTTCATCTCTTTCTAAATATGAGTCATATTTAAGAAATGATAGCCCAATAAAGTGATATTCTTTCCGATTTTCTTAAAGGCTTTTAAACTTCAGTTTTAGTTTCACATATGAAAAATCTTTGGCTTGATTATAACTTTCAGTGTAATAAGTATACATAATAATAAGGATGTCATTACTATATATCTAAAACGAATGCCAAATTATGCAGTTACTTCCTCTGCCTTTGTCTTTTCAAGTACATTCTTATCCTAAATTCCTGTTTCTATATCTAGCCTCCGTTTTTCATAATAGATTGTCCTGTTTCTTACAGTGAGATAAAATTATGACTTCACATGCTAGTTTCCTTTCTTTTTCTTTTTCCAGTGCTCTTGCTCTTTGGAAAACCTTTATGTACTTCTTTGCTCATCACATCCTTGTTTAATGGCCACATTTTATGGGACAGAAGAATGATACATGTGGCATTCCCTAATTAAATAGGTTGTAATGCTTTCTTACCACCCCATCAGTGAGAAGAGGCTAATGTGATCAACTTTGTTGACTAGCGTGTTTGTCTTCACTGAGGCACGATACCCAGCACCTACAACGGAAGAAGAGGGTCTAATTTGCTGCAGTCCTTAGCGTCTGCTGGCTGCAAGGCAGAGACGTAGTGGAAGGGTGTCGTGGCTCAGTTCATGGTGGCAGGGAAGCGGAGCAAGGGCAGAGTGCCAGGGTGGAAGGGGTGAGGGACCAGACACAGACCCAAGGCCGTTCCTTCAGACGCACCCAGACACAGCCTAGAAGTGTGCCCCACCAGTCCCTGGGCAGATCCTAAAGTCAGTCAAGTTAAACTCCACCCTAACTACCCTAACTGGCAGATTACTCCAACACTATGGGTTCCAGTGAACTGAGAATTATCTTCTCAGCCTAAGGTACATGTATATCATTTGCCCATTAATTTTTTCCCTTTAACCTCCTTTGTCTCACAGAAATACTTGATGAAGGAGATAGTGATTCAAACACAGACCAAGATGCAGGAAGTAGTGAAGAGGAAGAGGAAGAAGAGGAGGAAGGAGAAGATGATGAAGGTAAAGTTGTAGCTTATTCAAATATTACAGGATACTCTATAATCTATTCTCATGTAATACTCTTAATGTTTCTCAATCTTTTAGAGGGTTTGGAAGGATGCTTTCTGGCATCCAGTGAGTGAAGACTAAGGATACTGTTAAATGTCCTGCAAGTCACAAGACTGCCCCTACAACCAAGTATTGATGAAGTTTCAAATGCCAGTATTGCCAACAGTGAGAAATAGTGCCCTAAAATTATTAAGCAGGAAAGTTCACTTTTTAACATCAGCATCAAGTTTTATTTTGTATTTTATGTCTTTGATCATATTAGGAACTAGAAAAAAGGTACATTCATGTTGAATGCATGTGATTGATACAACTCTGGCAATAATGTGACAAATGTGATATTTGCTATTCATTTTGCCAAAATAAAGTGGGGAGGCCAAAAGCTATATTTATGCAGAAGCAGACATGATGTTCTTCCTCTTCAGTTTCGATTACATCATTTCACAGAGAAACAAGCTTAGCATTTTACTGTGGTTATACTCAGTTAATATATCAGAACATACATAGACTGGTCATGATTTATGTGGATTATGTATTTGAAAATATTGAAAGGTTATCTTTCTCTTTTAAGACACGATATATTTTATTTTCGCTCTTACAGTGTAGATGTTCTATAACATACTTTATAAAAACAGAGTTTTTTCCTCAACATTTTATTAAAATCATCTAATTATCCATATACTATATTTTGCTTTAAAATTTTCTTGTTTTATATGGAAATATTGTTGAAATATATGTAAGGAAACCTTTCATGCATTAGATAAGGGAAAATTTTGAGGAAAACAAACATTTAATTTGGACTCATTCAGCTGTCGCAATCCAGTGATTATTGAGTAGATCCAATCTTAAATGGAGTTTCTGCCTGTAATTATTAAAATATTTATAATAACTTTAGGAATAATATTTCGCTAAACAAAAGTATGACTGCAGCCTTTTATAGTTTGTAGGGTTTTTTTTGTTTTGTTTTGTTTTTTCTTTTTAAGACAGAGTTTCACTATGCAGTTCAGACTGGCCATAAGCTCACTTTGTAGCCCAGGCTGGCCTTGAACTTGCATCGATCCTCCTGCCTCAGCCTCCAGAGTGTTGGGATTACAGGCGTGTGCCACCGTGCCCTGCTTTTATAATATTTAAATGAGCAGGTTATACAGAATGAAAACTAGTTTTCTTGGCTAGGTTCTGGATTTTGAGCTAAACAAGTGATATGGCAAAAGACTTGAAGTTATCTTTAATTCTGTAAATACTAATTTACACAGTATAAAGGAGTCTTTCTGTTGTTAAAGCTAAGAGACTCTAAATAAATGTATGGAAAGTGTACAGAGATACATTTTCATTTTTTTAGTTTTGTAATTGTTAATTTTTTTTTTTTTCAGGACAAAAAGTAACTATTCATGACAAAACAGAAATTAATCTAGTCTCATTTCGTCGTACAATTTATCTTGCTATTCAGTCAAGGTAAGACACTAAAGCTTAGTTTTGTATGTTTGATAAGCGAAGGACAAGGTGATCAAGGATACAATTTAAAATCTGCTAACAGAAAACTAGACTGCATTTCAACATGCTTGGTGTAATTACCTCTCTACCCATTCCGTGCCCACATTCTTAGGTCTGTACTTGGCTCTTAAAGAGTGGATTATCTTTACTTATTTGGAAGGTGTAATTGTATTGTATTACATAGTTAAGTGATGGTTTTTGTTTTTTAATCTGTCATTTCTTATACTTAACACTAATAAAACCCTGAAAACAACTATTAAAAGCTAACAGTGTTTAATTGTATGATGGAAATTTTAAGTTTTTTCTCATTTGGTTTATAATTCTGATTGTTAGCAGAGGAGTATTATTCTGATGACTTTGGGATATTGATTTACTGTGCAGGAGAAATGAATGTAAATGGGAATAGAAATTAGACTTAGGAAGGATTTGAAGACCCTTTGATGTAATATCAAGTAAGAACTACTATGATGGTATGAAAACAAAACCTGTTTTCTTTGAAGTCTATGAGTGGTTTTGAAGAGAAATAAATGAGTGTTAAATGCTTATGTTTGCCTGTTTTGTATGCATATCAACCTGTTGATTTACTGGGCACAGTGTTTACATTTTACACTGAGGAATATTTTCTTAGTTTTGTTGCTAAGTTTTGTATATTTCCATTAGTGTGATGTAATAGCAACAATGATTCATAAGTCGGAGTCATCTTGTTTTCATTCTGTCCGAAACTTTTTGGCTTTAGATTGATCTTCAAATAGAGGAACATTATGCAGTAGAACATTGGTTAGAATTTGTTTTGGTTTATCCTTACCTATTTATTTGCCTTTCACATGAAAAAACTTAAATATTTTTTCATATAAACTCAATATAAAAGGTGATAAAATTTATTATAGGTATATATTCTTAAATAGAGTTTGAACTTTCATTTGTTTGTCCTTTTAGAAAAATCCAACAGTAATCCACATTTGAGAAGCAGATTTTCTATTCTAATGTTGCTATTAACATTAATTTGGAGGAGTTACAGTAGAGCTCTTTGAATAATTATTTAAAAGAAGCCCTTTTTTGTTAAGTTAACCTTAATTATGGTAGTCTCTGAATCACAGAAAAGACTCAAAAAATTAAAGCCATTTGTAGCGGTACCAATTCTAGTTGCAGTAACTACCACCTTATATATTAGTGTTTGTTGGGTTCCGGCCCTTAAATGTCTAGTTAAAAAAGAAAAAATTACATATGACAAAGGTTGCTATTCTTAAAATGTCATGTATTAGAGAAGAAGCACAAAAAACCTCAATAGACAAGTACTTAAAGGTCTTGGATGCGTGCTCGCTTTGGCAGCACATATATTAAAGGACTTGGATGGGAGATTTGTATAATGATGTAGAAAAACATGATAAAAACATTAGTTATCAAGTATCTGTGCAAAGAGGTCCTGTTATTGGTCATTAATTTAGCTAAGGTGTCTTACTCTTTTAAGGCAATGCTATTCAGTCTTGATTTGTGAGATATAAATATTGGTGGCAAATATTGTTAGTTTTTTTAGTTATATTCTTCATGAAGACCCTTTGAAATGTGAGTCAGGGGCTTATTATCCATGCCATTTGACTCTTCTTTTTCATTATTATATTTCCCAAAGAAATACCGATAGAAGATTATATACAGAATTGTTCAGTGCAAAAAATGTAGACAATCATTGTCTAAGATAAACAGTCAAAATAATTCACTTTGTGCTACCATTGACAATTAGGTCAATGGTGATCTGTTGTAAATTCGGGCAGATGGTCTGATAGAGAACTGTGCTGTTCCAGCCTAGGCAACTTAGATTCTGCCTGAAAATAAAAAGTACAAAAAGAGCTGGACTCTAGTTCAGTGTGAAGGCTCTGAGTTCAATCCCCATTACAACCCTCCCACACAAAAAAAGTTAGCAAGTGCTCTGCCACTGAGCTACATCCCCAGCATGTGTGTTCCGCTTCCTTTTGTTTTGTTTCATTTCATTTCGTTTTTGAGAGAAGGTCTCACTGTGTAGCTCAGGCTAGCTTTGAACTCACTATGTAGCCCAGGCTGCCCTTGAACTCACTGAGATCCTCCTGCCTCAGCCTCCCAAGCGCTGGGATTACAGGCGTGTGCCACCGTGCCTGGCTATGTTTTTGTTTGTTTGTTTGTTTTTAGACAGACTCGCTGAGTTCCCCAGGCTAGCCTCAAACTTGAGCCTCTTGCCTCGACGGTCTCCTGAGGCATGTGCCATTGCGCCTGGCGCTTCTTTATCACATATATGACTTTCTTTCAAAAATTTCAGGGTTTTTACTGAGTATTTCTCCTGTTTTTTAGGTAAACTGAAGAAAAATTCATATCTTTCTAAATAATTTTTGGTGTCATTGTATTACTGAGTTTGTCAGTGCTAAGTATTATTTATAATTAAAGTATTATAAATCTTTCCTATAAGCTTTCTTTTTTTGTTTTCTTTTCCATTGCCTAGTACCATCCTGGGTTTTGTCTGGTTGTACTTATGAAATCTAGTAAGTAATAGAATAGCTGAGAGATAAAAATGAACTGCAAAACTGTATTCATAATCATATTTCAGTGGGTGATTTTATACTACTGATCTTGAATGAGGACTTGAGCATTCTACTCGTATAAAAGTTGCAAATATGTCATCACTATTCCTGAATCCAGTTCACATTCAGCTTATTCATTCCTGTAGGCAAACGGTATATTGAACATAATTAAATTCAATCCATATGAATGCTAAATAAAAGCACATTTTTTTTCCTTACAAGTTATTTTGATTATTTACTGTTTTATACTTACTTTTTATAAAATGTGTTTGGGTATGAACTAAGATAACTTGTAAAAGTGGTGATTAAGGGCCTGATGTCATGCTGGGCTCCTGGAGCAACTTTGATCTCTTCAGAACTGGATCAGGGAGAAGTGGAAATGTTTAGTAGTGTAGAAAAATGTAAAAAGTTTGCATTATCTAGTAAAAGCAGATGGAGGTCCAGTATAGTAGGACATTATTTATTCTTCCATGCTGAGATTTTAATTTAAGCATGAAAAATTTGACTTGTATTTGCTCTTTTCTTAATTAGAATTTTTCCCTTGTTTCTCTAAACACATAATATGCATTTCAAGAAATTACTTGTCAAGTTAAATATTAATTAAAGTCTTTTCATTGGGTGAGAAAGCATAAATATACTTGTGTTCAAGTTTTGCTTTTGGGACCATGTTTCTAGGAGCAGTTCTCACAAAACTGCTATGCCTTCCTCCTGTCCTATATGAAATGAGAGGATTCAGTCAATTTGTCTCTAAATCTTCCTGAAAAGCTAGTTATATATGAATTTAAATCAGGATAGTATATGGATGTTTTTACCTCCAATTATTGTTACTAATTTAGGTATGGGTTTGTGCCTGACGAATGGAAATACATGTCTTAAAAATTTTAGCTAGTTATAAATATTTTTGGATGAAGTGTTAAAATTTTAAAGCTTTTATTTGTCTGTGTTCTCTTTGTTAAGCATCCTACCTGCTGTTTTATATAAGCTTTTGAATATAGGTATTGATGTATTTTTCTTCCTTAGATTTATTTAACAGTAAATGTAGAAAAGAACAGCTCACTTTCAGGAAAACCTTGAGCATTGGAAAGTATTACTTGAGATCTGGGACCTGAGTCAATAGAATACTTAGATTTGTCCTCTAATACTGGATTATCAAACCAGAACATTTAATAAATTCTTTATGTTATAGTTATTATCCTCCAGTATTTGAAGGAAAAGGTATTACTAACACTTAAGAATTTACTACTGCTCTACTGTAGTGACCAGTGTGGAGCTGAAGAACAATCGATAACCTTAGTGTGATTGCATAAATGGAAAAAGCTTGTGCACTGTGTATTTTATTACTACTTCACCTTAAAATGAAGATCGTGTACAGCAAAAACCCTTTTATCTGACTAGTTACTAGTAGAGGTTGATTGGTTTGAGAGAATAAAGAAAATCAGTGCGTGTCAGTCCTCTCTTTGCTAACATAAAATTCACCCTTTTCAAGTAGACATTTTAGAACATTGACAAAGTTGTATAACTATCCAGAATATTTTTATTACTCTAAAACTAAATCTGTAACAAAACCCTGTCAAAAAGGGCTAGGAATGTAGCTCTGAGAAGGCCTTGCATTCAGCCCCCCAGTACCACACACCACACACACACACACAGAAAAACAACTAAAGTATCCTGTACCCATTAGCAAATACATCCTAGTTCTTTAATCTCCTTCCTATGTCTATAGACTTAACTATTCAGAACATTTTATATAAATAGAATTATTTATGTAGCCTTTGTGCCTGGCTTCTGCATAGCATAATTCAAGGTTCATCCATGTTATGCTATGTATTGGTACTTCATTCTTTGCAGAGTTAAGAGCTGTGTATGTTTTATATATAATAAAAATAACGTGCAATTATAGTTAAAAGAGATTATTCTATACAGTAGTAAAGTAATACTATAAAACAGCTTATTGGTGCAAGCGTTTAACCTGTTGTGACCATCTTATCTCCATAGTCTAGATTTTGAAGAATGTGCTCACAAATTACTGAAAATGGAATTTCCTGAAAGTCAAACAGTATGTTAATACTTTCTTTTATATATATATATTGGTTATAAAGTATATATTGATTATAAAAATGTTTAAGGCAGATAGTAGTTAAGGTTTATGAATCAAAACAATGACTCATTGTTAAATATTTTTAAAATGTAGATTATCTCCAATTTTAAAGGAATTCAAAGCTCAGGAGTCTGGGGAGAGTGGTTTTATATATGCTGTTCACTCCAGCGAGTTGAATTGTCTGCTTGAATAGTACATTGGAAGAATATGGAGTCTCCGAAGCACCACCTTTTATGTAGAGTTTCTGAGTGGTTACCTATAACTCATATTGTGACTTAAATTCAGTAGGAAATTTGTTACTTCATGAATAACCTGGTTCATTGTTTTCACCCACTAAAGGATTCTTTTGTGATAGAAATTATAAAGGTTGCAGCACATGGTATTACATTGCTTTAATTGAATATAGAAGCATCTATATTCATTCTTTAATTCGTTTAACAAAGATGTATTCAGCATATACTGTGTGTCAGACATTTTGCAAGGTGTCTGGGACTTACTGATCGATTAAGTGCATAAGGCCTTCTCTTAGTCCTGTGGTATTTATGTCTTATAACTTGGTGTACTTCACTATTCAAAGTATCAGAATCCTAATGCCGAGGATAATAGACACACTGAATAGATTATCTTTTCTCGTTGTTGTTTTCCCCAGTTGTCTCCTTGTGTATATTGCTCTGTACCCGTATAGATGTTGGGTCCTTGAAGCCTGAGCCAGGGTTTAGGTGACTGTGTTTTTCACACCTTGCTTTATATGCAGTAGACTCGGCACAAATGCCAGAGTGACTGTGTTGGCTCTAATAGGCTGTTTGTTTTCTTCGTTGAAGCCTTGGCACTGGCATTGGCAGACTGGCCAGCCCCATGGCTGTTTTTATAAGTAAAGTTTTACTGGAATAAAGCCATGCTCATTCATTGATCTTTCCCTCACCCCTGTGGCTGTTTTCACACCACAACAGCAGAATGAGAAGTTTCGACAGAAATTGTGTTGGCCCTATAATACTTATTGTCCGTCTTTTTTTGAGGTAGGGTTG
The DNA here is from genome assembly GCA_028451465.1 of Erethizon dorsatum. Lineage (NCBI taxonomy): Eukaryota > Metazoa > Chordata > Mammalia > Rodentia > Erethizontidae > Erethizon > Erethizon dorsatum. The sequence continues at coordinate 123,040,861 of CM051826.1, read as the reverse complement.
TGCTAGGTCACAAAATTGTGCAGGTTGGACTCAAACTTTTGGTCCTTCTACCTCAGCCTGCCAAAGTGCTGAGATTATAGGCATGCGCCCCCACACTCAGCTTATCTGGCCCTTTTATAGAAAAAAATTGCCAGTCTTCATTATGTAATGTAGATTCATTCTTGAAATGTCATGGTGTGGAATTTTGAGAAAAATTTAGCCTTCTCAGATTTAAAAAAAATATTTTTTTCTTTTACAAAGTTTGTTTAGTGGTATATTAATAAGTGTTCATGTGTAAACTCTGACTGTAATTGATATGTCATCCTTGGAAGGAAATAAGTAACCTTTAAAATTATAATTGACATTGAAATTACTGTATGGTCTTCTTACATTAATTTGAGGAATATAATTAAGTCATTATAAATTTTATTAATATTAATCCAGAGGGTAGTTGTTCTAGAACCTCAATATATTTTGATAACATTTGGAAGTGTCTTAGTGTATCTATTTTCATGTACTCAAAAGACTCCTAAAATTGCTGTAATATTTAATTGAAATGTTAAAATATTTAATTATTCTAAGCCATAGGGAATAACTCTTATAATTGCTTTTAGCCAAGGGAAGAAAGTAATTTGTTTTGCAAGTAGTGCTGACAATTAGTAATACTACTGACACATTACCATGTTTTATTGTTTAAAACCTGATTAACTGCTAAATTATTATAAAACGCAACACTGGTAGAAAAAATTGAAAGTGAATTTTAATATATCAAGTTCATATAAAATGGCAGAATTTTAAAACTCATTTAGAATTTTTAGTACCGTATGAAATTTTGACAAAATATACTTTTTCAGAACTTGGGCATTTATGAACATTTTATTTAATTTATCTAACCTGCGACTGATGTTTTTTAAAAATCTAGCAATATAATGGCATCTGAAATTACTCCTGTGTTTTCAAGTGAAGGCTTTGAGTAGGCAGTTTCCAGGCAGACTGCCGGCTTCTAGAGCAGCACTGTCTGTCGGGACTTTCTACAGTGATGGAAATGTATGAACTCCGCAGTCTGGTGGAGTAGCGCCTAGTCACATGTGACTTTTTAATACTGGAAATATAATATGTGACTAAGAAAGTAAAATTTTAATTTTATGTAATTGTAAGTAATGTGAATTGGAAGCTAGTGGCTTCCATGTTGAACTGTGTGACTCCAGAGTATTTGTTAATGCTTCTCAGGGTTTCCTTCCTAACTCTTGTCCTGAGATCTCACTCTGCAGTCCCGGACATAAATTGTTTCTATAAGTGCGTTTTTTTCTTTGCTTAGGTTGCATTTGTGTTATTAGCAATGCAGATGTCAAAATTGTTATTGAAAATATAAAATGATTAAGATGTGATGTGTCTATGCATCATTTCCCCAAGATGATTGAAATTATTATATATCACAAACATACTCCAATTTTTAAAAAAAAATATTAAAATATAAAGGTAAAAATTAACTGAGGTGTATTACTGAACTCTTACATATTGTGTTGGTCAGTCTATATTTAAAAGAATTCTACATAAAAACCTTTTAGGGGCCGGTGAGATGGCTCAGCGGCATAAGCGCCTGCCTGGCAAGCGCAAGGTCCTGAGGTCGACCCCCGGTACCCACCAAAAAAAAAAAAAAAAAAATCCTTTTAGGGTACAGTGTCTCCTTGACACATGTTTCATTTACTAGTTTTTTTGCAAGTGGCTTATAATTACATGAATTTAGAATTTCACAATTAATGTAATTAGCATAAATGGGTATAGATGAAAAAGCCAAACTAAAGACTTGGCTTTAGTTTGGCTTTAAATATAAAAATTATGAGCTTTTTTTTTTTTTTTTTTTTTTTTTTTGTGGGTACCGGGGGGTCGACCTCAGGACCTCGCGAGCCAGCAGGCGCCCGTGCCGCTGAGCGATATCACCGGCCCCTTTTTCAAATGTGGGTTCCGGGAGTCGAACTCGGGCCCTCGCGCTTGCTGGGCAGGCGCTTAAGCCGCTGAGCCATCTCACCGGCCCCATGAGCTTTTTTATAAATTCACAAATTTTCAAAATTTTTTTTGATGGGGGAGTTTGAGACATAGTCTTGCTATGTAGTCCAGGCTGGCTTTGAACTCATGGCAATCCTCCTGCCTCAGCCTCCCAAGTGCTGGCATTACCAGCATGCGCCACCACGCCTGGCTTTTCAAAATATTTTAAACTTATAAAACTTATAAAATAGGGCCGGTGAGATAGCTTAGCGGCATAAGCATCTGCCTGGCAAGCGCGAGGTGCTGAGTGAGTTCGACTCCCGGTACCCACATACGAAGAAAAGGCCAGTGATATTGCTCAGCAGCATGGGCGCCTGCTGGTGTTTGAGGTCCTGAGTTTGACCCTCGGTACCCACAAAAAAAAAAAAAAAAATATATAAAATAAACTTATAAAATACTTTAATATAAAATATTTTCTTATAAAATATTTTAAACATAAAAATGCAGGCAGCCATTATAATGGGTAAATTATACAATATAGATTTATCGTGCTTTGAATAATTAATTTTTTTTTTTTTCCAAATAGAAAGAACTCTGCAATATGATACTTGATTGCTGTGCCCAACAAAGAACATATGAGAAATTTTTTGGCTTATTAGCTGGGGTGAGTTCACATCAAAATTTAATAGAAGTCCCAAGGGAATTCTTAACATGAATATAGTAAACTAATGATTCTGATTTGTGGTCTGATCTAATATATCTTTGTTAAAAGCAAATTCTCCCTCAGATTTCCCACTTTATTTAGCTTTCTTCTCTCCCACTTCAGTTTTGCAGTGCCTTAACTTTGTATATCATTCCCCGACAACTTTTTGAAATTCTGCCTACTTTAACTATTTCCCAGTGGAAGACAATTAATACTGTCTTTTCAAAATCTCAAAACAGTTACCAAAGTCTGGAAAATGTTCAGGCAGTACAAGTAAAGCATGATCTAAAATATCTTTAAATTCAAATTCTATCCACAGGGTAGAAGTATATATGTAATATTACATAAATGGTGTATCTGGGATCAACTACATGTATAATTTTTTATAGCCTATAAATCCAGGTAAGTAGGAACCATGTATATATAACTCCTTTTTTGAACATCATATAGCACAGAAAGATCTAGTGATACATATTTTTTGAAGTTATCCAAAATACTTGTTTTGACTCATTAAAGAAGCTTAACATGTTCAAAATTGTAGTAACGTTCAGTTTTTACTGGTGTTGACATTCAGTTTTTTATTTATTAGAGATTTTGCATGCTGAAAAAAGAATACATGGAATCTTTTGAAAATATATTCAAAGAACAGTATGATACCATCCATCGCCTAGAAACAAACAAATTAAGGAATGTTGCCAAGATGTTTGCTCACCTCTTATACACTGATTCGCTTCCATGGAGTGTAAGTTGCTGGATCAGTGTTTATACTTCTTTCCTGTTATACTCAAAAATGTGTCAGCTATTACCTAGCCATATTTATTGTATTGGGAAATGTGCACTAAAATGAAATATGTAGTACAGTTTTATAACTGCTACTTTTGAGGTTTGTTCATGTAACATAGGATCAAAAAACTAAGTTACTAAATAATATACAAGCACATATAAGAAATGTTTTTCTGGATTACAGAACAGTCCAAACCACAGTGTTTTTTTGTTGTTGTTTTTTTTGAGGCAGGGTCTAGCTGTGTAGTCAGGCTGGCCTTGAGCTCACAGCAGTCCTCCTGCCTCAGCTGCGAGTGCTGAGATTACAGGCATGTGCCACCACACCCAGCTCACAATGCTTTTTAATAGTAGTGACTAGAAGTATTTTCAGCGAAAATATATTTTCGTTTTCTCTGTGTACATACACATGTGCACACCACTTGTATCACAAAGTAATGAATCACAAAGACATGCATTCCTCTGTTTTGGTGGCACATATATCTCTGAATTACTGTTTCCTGAGAGAGTAGCTTGCCGCAGTTGCTCTTATTAGCACTCAAGAGAAATCATTGTCCAGCAGGATGTATTCTTTTAAGCAAACCTTGCCCTTGAGTGAGCAATGAGGAGATTGTGTAGTCATAGACTAAGGAAAGGTATTTTTGATTGGCAAATGCACTAGACTGAAATTTGAAATACATTCATATATCTGGTGTTTGTTGTACAATTACTGTTTATCCTGCCACCATTATTTAGCCACTGGCTATGTGCCCAGTTACAGGAGAGGTGCTGGCTGATCAAAATTAACTGTCTAAAAAAAAAAATAAATAAATAAATAAATAAATAAATAAACAAAATTAACTGCCTATAGCCCTTGCTTTTAGAGATTAACATTTAAGCAAAGAGGTAAAATATATGTGACAATAATACAGACTATAAAATGGTAGATTATAAGAAAAGCAGTGTTGCTAAAGGAATATTTTCTAAAAAGAGGAAGAAGGAATTGTATCCAGGAGTAAAGAGAAAAGAATCACTTTGTAGAATACCATGACTAATGATAGCATGAAGTAACATCATTCATCTTACAAACACTGGATAACTTGTGGTACGTTAAATACTAAGTTCTACACTAATAGACATTTGAAAGTTAACAGCCTCTGTGTGGTATTTTTTATTTATTTCCCCTGTTTGAGAAATGAAATTAAGTTTTAAACTATTGACTAACAAATGGACTCCTGTAACATATGATTCATAAAAACTGGAAGTTCCTTTTATTTTTATTTCCCTTAAAATACATTTTAATCTTGTGGAGATTTTTAAGCCATAATCTTTTTTTTTTTTTTTTTTTTTTTTTTTTTTTGTGGGTACCGGGGGGTCGACCTCAGGACCTCGTGCGCCAGCAGGCGCCCGTGCCGCTGAGCGATATCACCGGCCCTTTTTTCGTATGTGGGTTCTGGGAGTCGAACTCGGGCCCTCGTGCTTGCCAGGCAGGCGCTTATGCCGCTGAGCCATCTCACCGGCCCTTAAGCCATAATCTTAGTATTCAGAATATCCATCATTTTTTCTTTTACTTTTACTTTTATTCTATATTATATGTGCTACATGAAACTATACCTTAAAGCTATAAGTGGTATTTTGCCCTGTACTCATATATAGCACTTTTTTTTTTTTTTTTTTGTGGGTACCGGGGGGTCGACCTCAGGACCTCGCGCGCCAGCAGGCGCCCGTGCCGCTGAGCGATATCACCGGCCCCTTTTTCGTATGTGGGATCCGGGAGTCGAACTCGGGCCCTCGCGCTTGCCGGGCAGGCGCTTACGCCGCTGAGCCGTCTCACCGGCCCTATATAGCACATTTTGATAAGTGAAATTTAGGAGCTAGTAATCCTGCTTCAGCATTGTAGGCTCAAAACAGGATATCTTCCCTGCTATAAAAATCACATTTCTCAAGAAAGAGAATGCAATCTGTTTCTTCAGCATCTTAACATTTGAAAATTAGTATTGGTAAGTAATCTTAAACTTTGCTAAGAGATAATACATGTCGGCATAAGGGAAAATATTCATAGATAATTCTGATTGAAGATGGAAATAAATCATAATTTCTTGTAAACTCATTGGTCACTTTGTCCTCTTGTAATAACCAAAATAAAAATGTCTTTTGCTTTAATTTTCAGGTTCTTGAATGTATAAAACTGAGTGAAGAAACCACTACATCATCTAGTAGAATTTTTGTCAAAATATTCTTCCAGGAACTGTGTGAATACATGGGTCTTCCTAAACTGAATGCAAGATTAAAGGATGAGTAAGTTAATCACTAAACATATTTTAGTCTTATGGGGGATTTCCCCCTCTTTAGCAGCCATAAGTCCACCATTGGTTGTATAAAACAAGAATTAAGCCCCATAATCTCTTTTTCGTACATTAGTTTACTCTGAATCTCATGTTATGTTGCTTAGCACAACATGCAATCTTTTAGTCCTGGCTTTGGTACAAGTGCTGAGAACACGGAATTAATACCTCTAATTAAGTTAAAACACACAAAATTATTCCTGCATGCCCACTGGAATTCTCAGGGATGAGTAATTACAGTTTTATTTTTACCGTAGTTTTGAGCCTGTGAATAAATATTTTGTTATCAGCGGAAAATTGTATACATATATATACAGATAAGTATTAGTCACATAATTGTTTGAATTATTACATGGAGCCTAGAGCCTTATTCCAGGACTATTATGTATTCTCTGTCTCAACTTTATTTCCTGTGTATTCAGATTATTCATTGCCATTTGTTTTATTATATTTTGCTCATTGCCATTTAGATTGACTTTTCCATTCGTGGTGCTGACATCATTCCATCAAGTCTCTCACTGACCACCTGCCAAATCTGTTCTTTCTCAGTTCTCATGCCCCTTCACTTCTGGGCCTCATTTAAACAGTTGACCACATACTTGCTTGCTCACCACAGTTCCTCACTCTCCTCCCATCCCTCTTCTTAGTCTCTATCTCTTCCTCAGCCTGCCCCTCGAGTGTCGAAGTTCACCAGAGGTCTACACTTGCTTCTGCGTGCTGTCACTGGGCAACCTCTACTTCTTTTGGCTTTATGTACATGTTTATGTCGTTTCTGTCTGTTGTGTTAGACTCATCTCCTCCCTCTTCAGCCAGCTGCACTCCAGCCGCACCGGTACGGCCAAGCTTGCTGAGCGTGTCTGGCTCTTCATGCTTCCCTACCACTGTTGCTATGGCCATCGATTCCCTTCTTCTTGGTCTGTCTAGCAAATGTTTAGCATTTCTTCTTACATTTCGTCTTTTCTGTGAAACACTGCTCCCTGATTCCTTTGGGTCATCATTCAGTGTGGCGCTCAAAATATATGTCCAGAACCACACCATATTGTTAATGTTTTTCTGTTTGTCTCCCTCCATAGATACATAATTATATGCAGCCTTAATCCCTGATCTCTCCCTTTTGATAACTACTCCCCCATCCCCAGTCTTTGCACATGCTGTCTATTCATACACGTGTATATATAAAAACAAAGGAAGTTTTTAAAATTTCCTGTATATAAACCCACATAAAATATGGGTACTTACACATATATACATGTATATATGTGTATATATGTATATATTTATTTATTCTGTATGTATGTGCATCAGCATGTGCATAAAGATTTTTAAACCTCTCACAAAATTGTGGAAACCAACTTTATTATTATTTTGACCCTGCTCATTTCGTTTATATAGCAGGGTGCTTAGCCTAATAAATGCATAAACTTGATTGTATTTCACTTATTAACTTAATGTATTAAAAACCTGAAAATGTGTGTATAAGGATTTTGTATATTTATCTTTATCTGTCCTTTTGGTTCATTTTTTTCCTATTTTAGAACCCTGCAGCCATTCTTTGAAGGATTATTACCCCGAGATAATCCAAGAAACACTCGGTTTGCCATCAACTTCTTTACCTCTATAGGTCTTGGAGGTTTAACGTAAGGATTATTTTCAGAATTTTATTTTCAGATTATAAAATTATGTCACAGTAGCCTTCGAGGCATAATTTAACAGAGTATATTTTTAATTAGGGATGAATTGCGTGAGCATCTCAAAAATACACCAAAAATTATCGTGGCACAGAAACCAGATGTTGAACAAAGTAAATCCTCCCTGAGCTCTTCGTCTTCCGCGTCCTCTTCGGAGTCTGGCTCCTCCGACTCTGAGTCTGACAGCAGTGAGAGCAGTTCGGGTTCTTCCAGTGAAGACAGCGACTCCTCGTCCACCAGCAGCCGTAGCTCTGCCTCAGGTATTGAAACTCACCTGTAATTCATCTTGCTCTTTTCTAACAAGTACTGTGTATCACTGGTGATACCGGTGATGAAGGGAGAAAATCATTTGATCGCTCCTTTATTTTAGAGTTCATTTGTTTCAGAGCCACAATTAGTAATGTAAGAGATCATCTGTCACTCTTGGAGTCTGTAACGTATTACAACATTTACAATGCTGAAATTATAGTTTGGAATCCTCTTCATAGAAGTGATTGATATTTCATTGGCAAGTATTTGAGTGATGACTAAAATTGATGTTTGTATTCTGGTTTATAATAGCCATCCTGTTGTTGATATTTGAAAGAAATTTGGTTTTTTACTTTTAATAGTGAATCTGTATATTAGTAACTGACATGTATCACACATTCAGTGCATACCTCATAAGCCATATAAGTTTTCATAAAGAACACACCCATATAGATAGCACCCAAATCAAGAATTACTAGTATCCTGGAAATTCTCGTTTTTTTCTTCCCAAGTTATGCCCTTCTCCCATCCTCACAATGGCTGCCATTCTCATTTGTAATTTCATTGATTAGTTTTATCTGTTTTAATATTAGAATTATACATTATGAATTCCTTTGAGTCTGACTTAGTTCTTTTATCATGTTTGTGAGATTTAGCCATATTATTGTATTTATTATTCATTTATTCCCATTGCAGTGTAGTTGTGTATTATATGAATGCACAGTGTGTTACTCAGTGAACATTTAGATTTACAAATAATGGTCTGGTGAATATTCTCGTGCATATCTATTGTTGACTGTGTGTAAGCGTACATACATAGCGATGGTGCATATCCCTGTGTGACAATACACACAGTCCCTGAGTTAATCATGGTTCAAATTATGAGTTTTCCACTTCATGATCATGGAAAAGTGATATGAATTCTGTACGGACTGTGCTTCAGATTTAGCCTCCTGAGTGCTGAGATTATAGGCACGCACCACCACGCCTGGCTCAGGTTTTGAATCTTGATCTTTTCCTGGCCTAGCAGGATGTGTTGTGGTACTCTTGTGATGCCCATCTATAGGCTAATGGAAGTGTTCTAAGCACATTTACGTTAGGTGAGGCCAGTGATGGTGAACCTTTTAGAGACAAGTGCCAAACTGCAATCTAAAACCTACTCACTTATCGCGGAATGCCAGCACGGCAATTAAACCTCAATGCTGAGGTTTTACTTTGGAAAAAACAACTCGTACATTAACATCTTTTGTCTTAAAAGAAAAACAAGTAACATGTGTTCCATGGGTTCACCACCACTGAGCTAGGTTAAGCTATGGTATTTGGTAGCGCATTTCGTGAGTTTTTCAATTTATGATGGCTTCATCCTCAATCAGTGCAAGTTGAGCGTGTGTGTGTGTGTGTGTGTGTGTGTGTGTCTGCATGCACACATTTCTTTCAGGTACGTACCTACAGATAGAATCACTTGTTGTAAAATGTGCCTAAATTTGGTTTTACTAGTTACTGCGGTTTTCTGAGTAGCTGTTCCTTTTCATTTTAGCCACTCTGGGGGGTATGTAATGGTATTGTATTGTAGTTTTAATATGTATTTCCTTGATCACTAATGAAGTTAACCATTACTTAATTTATTGTTGGCCATTTGGAATCTTTTTTTTTTTCTTTTCTTTTTTTTTTTTTTTTTTTTTTTTTTGGTTAAGTAGCTGCTCGAGTCTTTTGCTTTTTTTTTTTTTAATCTATTGATTTGTAGGAATTCTTTCTGTATTCTGGATATAGATATATAGATATGTAGATGTAGATATATAATTTTTTTTTAACTACATGTACGTATTATAACTAATTAGTCCCATTCTTGTCTCCAGCCCTGGGAGGCTGCCAAAGCTCCACTCTTTCTGTCTTTTCCCCCAGCAGCGGCCCTGAATCAGCAGATGTTCGCGGGGAGAAAGTGGCTGTAGAATGTCAGCTTACTTCACTATGTTTCTGCCTTCTCTTGAACTTGTGTCCCTTCTGGTCCTCAATTTTCAAATAAGTTCCCTAATGTATTTATTTTGTAACTTTTTATTTTGAACTAATTTTAGACTTAGAGGAAAGTTGCAAAAAAAGTTCAGAGAATTCACATATCCCCCTCTCCAAACTGCTCCTAGTGTTAGCTTCTTATATAACCGTAGTTTGGTTTTCAGCTGAACTATGCAAACTAGCATTGGAATGTTAGCAATACTGTTAAGTAAGCTGCAGACCTTATTTAATTCATTAAAAGTAAAGAAGTTAATAAGTCAGGAACCAACAAACTAATGACTTAGTTGTTAATGTCTTTCAGGATCCTATTGCATTTAATTGCATTCTCCTCAATCTTATGCAGCCTCCAGGGTTTTTGTGCTTAATGATTTTGATACTTTTTGAAGTCCTCAGGTCACTTATTTTGTAGTTCCTCCATGTAGGTATTTGTCTGATGTTTTCTCATGATTAGAATAAGGGTAGGCAGTCTTTGGTAAGGATACCATAGAAATGATGTGTTCTTTATAGTGCATCCTATTAAGGGGCTTATAATATTGTTATGTTTTACTTTTGTGACCTTAACCTTGATCCCTGGTTTGAGATGGTATAAACTGAATGTCTTCACAGAACTGATTTTCCTTTATTAAATTAAATGTTTGTAGGGAGACAATTTAATACTATGCAACTGTCTTTCCAGCTTTTACTGACTAATTTTATTTTATTTTATTTTTATTTTTTATTTTTTGAGACCAGATCTCACTCGGTAATTCAAGCGGGCCTTGAATCACTATGTAGACCAGGCTGGCCTCAAACTCAGGGCAGTCTTCCTGCCTCAGCCTCCCAAGTTCTAGGATTGCAGGTGTATACCACTCACCTGGCAACCATCTTTGGACTTTGTCAGCAACACTTACTACTGTGGTCTTTGCCTAATGATGATTTTTCTTTTTTTTTATTTTCTCCTACTTTTAGTCATTTATTCTGTTAGAGTTGTTCCTCTTCTCCCATTTATTCAACCATATATTTATGTCAGTATGGACTCCTGCATGTTTACCTTATTCTGTGGATTAAGTACAGTGCTATCATTTATTTTATTCTAAACATTTCACCTTCAGCAATTGAGTTCTCCTTGATTCATTTTCTTTGGACCTGTCCCCATCCTTCCCCTCAACACTTCCTTCCATTGTAGCATCACAGGTATTTCTAGATCTTCAGTGCCTTTGAAGCGAAGATTTTACATTTTCGTTTAATGTTTCTAGTTATTTTCAGCGGGAGCACAGATATTCTTCAGTCTTCTTTATCCTACTTGGAAACAGAAATGCTGTAGTTGAAGTATTTTTTCAAAGTTTCATTATAGTTCACATTTTCTGAAAAGGTCTGTATTGCTTTACTCAAGATCAGCTCTGATTTCTTGAATTACACTATCTTGGTCTGAATAAGGGTTTGTCTGCTTATCTAACATGCATGTTCTATCTTGTTTTGTTTTTGTTTTTTATGCTGTATTTCAGAGAGGTAACACTTTTCCCTGCAACCTTGAGTGGAAAGGCTAATAATTAATCTTCACACTCTTGTTCCTTACTTTGTTATATTTCAGTGTTTTTTACCTACCGTGTGGCATCCGGATTGTAGGCTCTCACTGTTTTTTATTATTAGAGCGAGACTCCATTTGTTCACAGGAACTTTTTTTTAAGTTGAAATATACAAACACTGCTCATTTATCTCTTTAATTCTACAGAATTTGTTTCATGGTATTTGTTTTGAGAACAGATGATAACACAGCATGAATTGCTGCAGTAAGGAAGCTTGCTGATTCAGAGTTAATTTGCTTTGTCACCCAATTTTACTAGAGCAGTTTGTTTCATTAATAAAATATTAAGTAGCATTAAAGCAGTATGAACTGCCCTCAAATTCAAAAAATCATGAAGCAAACAGAAGGAGAGGAGATTGCACACTGTTATGCGGCGAGGTGTGGGTGTCGGCAGAGCCCTGGGAGTGGTGTGGGGAGGGTCTGAGAGGTGCCACCGGTTGAGCATGGAGCCATGTGGCTTCCGCCTGGGGAGCTGCAGCTCAGCCGAGCTGTTTGATAGGAACCAGAGAGACAAGTCCTGCGTGGCAAACCAGCTAATTTACTGTACCCGAGGGTAGGCACTTGGCAGAAGAAATGAAGGTTGGTAGGTTGAGATTTGGGTAGAGTTTGGGCAAGAATGGGCAGTTTTCTGCTGTTTTCCTTCGTATACATGGGAATTTTTGACAGAAATTTTAGTCATCTCAGCAAATTTTATATACCCAAATTAAATAGCACAGATAAAATGATTAAATATGTTTTATAAACTTAAAATAGTGAGTTTCAGGCCGGTGACATGGCTCAGCGGCATAAGCGCCTGCCCAGCAAGCGCGAGGGCCCGAGTTCGACTCCTGGAACCCACATACAAAAAAAGGGCCGGTGACATCGCTCAGCGGCACGAGCGCCTGCTGGCGTGCAAGGTCCTGAGGTCGACCCCCCGGTACCCACAAAAAAAAAAAAAAATAGTGTCACTACATTTTATATTTGTATTTGTGATTAAACAGTAAAATTACATTGTTCAAGGTCTTTTCAGAAGAGTGCTTTCAGAAACTAAGGCTCTGTGGCTCTCGTAGAGGTTGTGACTAAATCCTGACGTGGCGTCTCTTACTGGTGCGGCCAGTGCCTCTCAGCTAGCACCAGGGAGCAGAACTGTGGTTTCACAGAGAAGTTTTTACTTGAAAAATATACATTAATGCTGTTAAACAAACCCAGTTGTCCCATTTCTTCCACCTTTAGGAAGTGATGTTGCTGGTTTGCATGAAGATTATATTTTGACTGTGAATAAAATAATAACATAATATTCCATGTGATATAATGTACATGGGCTGGAATTTCAGTTTTGGTATAAAGTATATAAAGTGAAATGTAATCATTTCTAGCCACTTAATAAAATATTTTTGCTACATTTGCTATAGCTCAAAATTCCTGTTTACTGTTCTGAAGCTGAAAGAGTACTTTAGTAACTAGTGTTAAGATATTGTGTAGTCTTAAAAATTAACAGCTTGTGAAATACTTTGTCATCATACTTTATGTGTGATTAGTGTGGCTTTGCATCCAATTGATGTGAATGAGAAACCTATAGTATGTCAGTAAAGTTTATTGTTAAATTATGAATTAAAATAAAAGCTAACTGTATTTCATTTTACGCATGCAGCTAAAAATACGAGAAAGAAGGGACAAGGGAAGACCAGAAGTAAAAATGGAGATAAATCAGTCAGGAACCAACAAACAAATGACAGGAAACAGGAAGAAAGAAGAGCAGAACGAAGGCACCAGGAAACAAGGTCCGAGAGAGAAAGGAGATCAGAAAGACACAGAAGTCAACATTCAAGTGATCAAAATTGGAGAGATCCCATTACAAAACACACGTCAGACAGGAGCATCCTTTCCGAAGGAAACAGTTACAGTAGGGTTGGGAATGACCGAGACCAAGAAACGCATATGGAGTGGGAAAATAAGCATGGTGATCCAGAAAAGAAGAGAGGAGAGAGGAGAAATTTTTTTTCAGAAAATGAGAATTACAGACTCCAAAATCAGGACAGTGAAAATTCAAGAAGAACAGATAGATCAAAGTCAAGAGAGAAGAATAGAAAACATGCAAGCTCTAAAAGTGAGGAAGATAGGTATCAGAACGGTGCGGAGAGACGACGGGAAAAACCAAGCAGGTACTCTGAACATTCCAGAGAGTCAAAGAAAAATCAGGACCGGAGAAGAGAAAAGTAATTCTACAAAATAACATAAACTGAACATGCTTTATATTCAGTTCAGAGTATTTTTTACATTGATAAACTTTATAGAGCTCTTGTATAAAATACTGCTTTGTATTTGTAAATTTTAAAAATGTTTTCATTTTAACATGTTTTATAATTGATACATTCAAGGGGCTCCTTATAAAATTATTGGGAGAGAAAAGTCTCAACAGAAAAGGAATGTAAGTCTTGATTATATTTTGTGAATAAAACAGTCAAATGTTCATTGAATCAGTGATTTTTTTTTTGCTGACAAAATATTTTTTCTGATAATGTTTCTAATTATTTACAAACCTATTTTCAGTGGCTTTTTATGTGTAATCACATTTCAGTTTACTGTGTTTTGTTTATGAAATATTATAAACCTTTTTTTAGGTAAAAGATTTATTGTAAGTTTCGTATACATGCTGCCTTGAACAGACTAGGTAATGTGTAATTATTTTCTCAAGTGTTTTGGTGAAGCCGGGTATAGGTTAGGCTGATGCACAGTTCCCTTGTTTATAATTAGGACTCTCATTGGTAACTTTCTTCTCTCTGGGCTGCTGCCTGTGGTTAAGTTTAAATTCACTGTGGTAGACGGCACAAACAAGGCAAACTGAATTGGGTGCTAAGTTGAAACTTCAGTGTAGCGGCTCTTGCTCAGATCCATCCAGTCCTGACTAGAAATAAAAGCCTGAGGTTGACCATCTGCCAGTGTTCAAGAGCATTAACGAATCAGAATTGTTATGGAGCTCCTGTTAGACGTCAGCAGTGATCTTTAAAACAGGCCAGAGTTACACAGCCTCAACAAAACGATAGACAGGTGAGCGAGCTTTGGGGTAGCTAGCTTCAGATCTGCTTTGTAACTCCACTGTACACTCTCAAAAATTACGTATTACTCGGTTTTGATATGACACTCTTGGTCATGTTTCAGTTTCTACCCTTCATATAGTGGGAAGACGAGGCTTATCTTTCTTGAGAAACCTCATTTACTTTGCTAACCTCAGAAGTCCCCTCTAGCAGTGTTGCTCTAAAACTTTTATCCAGTTTAGTTCATTGGTTTCCTCCCTATAAGTCCTGCTGTCCACACAACAATTCATTTTTTTCTCAAATATGCATCTTTTTCTACTTCTCTGCAGTTTGTTGTACCAATCTCCTGTCACTTCTAAGTTTGCTCTGCTAGTCCCTTATTTCCAAATGAGCATATTTTATTATGCCTTTTATAAAATTCAGCATCTTTCCCATCTTTCCACCCCAATACTACCACCATGGTCCGGCCCTTATTACTTTTGTACCTGGACTGTTTGACAATTTACTGATACCCGGTGGGCCAGGGGCTTTGCTAGTTGCCAAGTGTGGTAAGTAAACAAGGACCTGTTTATTCTGAGGCGGACCTGAACTCTTACAGGGAGAAACAGAAAGTGGTAAGTTAAAAAATCAAAAATTTGTACTTCGAAAAATGTTAACAATTCAGAAAAGCTAAGAAAATAGTGTCTTCCTGCGTATCACTTACAGATTCAGATTAATCTATAGCATTGTGTCTATTCTGTCACTACTTTACACAAGTCCAATGGGACCATATGATTAAAGTAAATTGCCAGCCCATTATTTTAGTTTCTTCAAAGTTCAAGTTCAACCTGTCTCTCCTTGATGTTTGCTCTAGGAGCTGCCATCCTTTGAGCGTGACTGTGTGACAGGCACATTATTGTCTGATTTTTATAGGAGCAACCAAAATGTAGGAGATACCTCAATTTTGCACCTCCCACACTGTTATCTATGCAGTAAGACATGAAAAGCCAGGACTGCATGGGTCACTTTATCACACTTGAAAAGTGAAAGTTTTTTGTTTGTTTTTTCCACTTATGATTGCCTTGACACAAACCTTTCTGTGGCTGGACTGGTTATTTACTGCCCTGAAGAGACTCTGCTGGTGTTTTTTTTTTGTTTTGTTTTGCCAGTGGATGTCTGCCTCATTCATATCACTTAAAATATACTTTTCAGTTTGCCTATCCAAATCTTTCAAGATCCAACATATTTGCCTTGCTGTGTATAAAGTTTTCTCTGTTGTAGAGCATAGCAATGGCTTTTTTCCTAAAGTAAGTTGAAGCACATATGGTTAAAAACTTTGTAATTGGCGCTTATACATTATTCAGTAAGATGATTTTTGTTATCTCTTCCTCCCACCAAATAGGTTGTACAATCTTGGGAAGGAAATTTTGCCTTAGACATTGCCTTTTCCTCTACAACTTGCAACAGACCAGGGTTGTTGACCTCAACACTGTTGACATGTTGAACCAATTAAACCTCCGTTGTGTGCAGAGGGCTGTCCTGTGCATAGTAGGATGCTTGGCAGTGTCGCCAGACTTACCTGCTAGATGCCTGTTACGATTTAAATCTGGAATGTCCCCCCAAAGCCCCATGCATTCAAAGGTGGGGCTGTCACAAGGTGATTGGACTATGGTGGCACTAGAGCTGACTTGTTAGGAAGTAGGGTCTGGTTGGAAGAGGCAGGTGACTAGAGGTGACCTGGAAGGGTGCATCTCCCTCCCCAGCTCCTCCCTTCTCTGCTTCCTGGCTGCCGTATGGGAGCAGGTTCCCTCCACGGCAGGCCCTTCCACAATGCCGTTGTGCATCGGAGCCAGCCAAGCATGGGCTGAAACTTCTAAAACCATGAGCCAACATAAACCCTCTCCTTTAAGTTGTGGATGTGATTTTGTGCCAGTGATCAGGAAAGTGATTAAGAGAATGCCAGGAGCATAAATCTCCCAATTCTAGCCATCGGTATATCTGCACTTACCCAGATAGGCGCTGGGTGTTGGGGTTGGGGGTGGAGCTCCCTCTAGCTCATTGCCATTGCCGTGGCCCTAGCATGTAGGACATACTTTTTAGTTAAGCTGGTTCTGTGCACCATCGCTCTCATCCGTTCATCTAAAGCGCGTTGACGTGCTACCGTCTTGTTTTTCGGATTTGTTTTAAATAAGGAACTCATCATTTAATAGAGAAGTGCACAGCACTATCCCAACTGTTACGTTTGACGAGATAGTCTGATATTCTAGGGAAGATAGTCTAGTTGACATTTTAATAGGATTTCTGCAAACGGAAGCATGATTAGCCTGTTAATGTTAATTGTATCACACATGTTCTGGTTTCTCACTGTAGCCATTTATTGTAACCAATGCTTAGGAATGAAAAACAACCACCTGTGACTATTGAATGATTTTTTTTAAATTCCTTTATTAAAGAATTAGGTTATCCAAGACCCCAACAACTTATTTCTTACCTATTTTTTAAAATGTTTTAATAGCCTTTATTTTTCTAGAACAGTTTAAGGTTCACAGCAAAGTTAAGCAGAAGGCACAGAGACTTCTCTCCCCACAGATGGAGACTTCTCCCCATTACTAACGTCCTCCACCAAGGTTGTACATTTTTACAATTAATGAACACACACTGACACACCGTCACCCAAGGTCCATAGTCTACATTCGAGTTTACTCTGGAAAACACCTTAATTTTTATCAAACAGTTCCATGAAAGTCAGATAAATGGATGCTAAGGTGAATTAACTGCCTAATCAATAATTTCACGCATTACAAGGCTGGACATAAGAGGTTCAGCAAATGAAGCCAAATCTTGCAAGTCAATTTACCTCCTAGAAATGAGGGATCTGGAGTGAGCATCTTCAGTATGAATTCAAAGTCCTTGTGAGTTGCATTCTTTATATAGCACCGTGTTTTGCTTAAGTAGGGATCTCCCTCCCTAAAACTATTTTTGTGGCCAGTGCATGTGAAGCCTCCATGAGGGCTGCACTGAACATTCGCTGTTCTGGTCTGATGATTGCTCTTCTCCCTGAGCAGCTGACTCTGGTAAGCCTACCACTGGGGAACTCCCTGGCATCGCACACACAGACCCCACGCCCCTGGGCACTGCATTTGGTTCAGAAGTGAGTGTGGACTAACCTGGGCTGTTCTGAGTCCTTCCCCAGTAGTTTCTCAGTTTAGGGTAGGAAGCCCAGGGTCATGTCTCAGGGTACCTAGAGCAGGAAGGGAGCTTAGTAGATGTTTATTATCCACTGCCCAGTGGGAAAAGCTATTCGTGGCAGGAGAGGATCAGTGCAGCTCAAAAGGAAGCTGGGCCAGATGGAGGGGAGAGTCCCAGTAATGTTGTCTGGCCTGAATTGAATTTCATCTGAGCTAGACTTATAGGCCAATGCATTCCCTTTTCTACATAAGCTATTCTGCTATGGATTTGAACCAGTTGCACTAAAAGCATTCGTGTTAATTCATTGATTTCTGCTGACAAATAGGTTGGAATTGTGAGTGGTAAAGACAGCTGTTCATACTTTAGTATACTTTTGCTTTAGCACTTCTTTTTAACTGTAAATGGAAATAAATATAGACCTGAAACAAATGACAGCAAAATACAACAAAGGACCTTTGAATGACTCTTTAACACTTTATGGAAACATCTAAATGAGTGATTTCACATGAGGTTAACTAAATTATTAGAAATCAGTGTTCTTTTTATAAATTACACAGAACCTCTGTTTTCTATGGTACTCTTTGGCTTTGAAAAGTATTGCACAAATGCCAGAATTCAATTCACAAACAAAAATTGTTTTAATATCAATAGTGGAAAAGACTAACTGTAGCTATTTTGGAAAATTTCATACCTCCTTTAAGCCACAAAATTATCACCTTAACTAATGTAGTCTCCCAATCTTATTACAGTATGAAATGTTTTCAGTCTTCTTCCACGGTATAAATGGCTGAAAATCTCATTACGGACAAAAGCATGCAGAGATGCTTGCTTGAACTACAGGGAAAAATGTTAAAAGTAAATATTGCCACCATTTTTCAGGTTCTGAGAATAATTTTGCTTATGTTCTTAATGTCTTTTTTCTTTTTTTTCTTTTTTGTCCAAGAAAAGAAAGAACAAAACTCTAATGGATAGTTACCCATAGAGGCAAGAGAGGAGGAAAATTGTGCTTTTAGTTCATGAAAGATGCTGTTATAGTAGACAAGTAATACCATTCATAGTTTCCAACCTGTTAAGCATAGCTCACTGGGGCCAAAGGCAAGTGTTGGTGTAGTGATAGGAGGAGGAGTCACTTAGAGTGAAAGAGAGGTAGTGATGAAAAGAGCCATCAAATACTGTTGACTCCTGGAGGTTGGAAGTTCCATATTTCTTTCTATGGCCAGGTTTAAATCTGCAATCACTGGCAGGATGATTTGATAAAAATTTGGAATTCTTGATAGTATTCAATTTTAAATGTGGGGCCAGCTACTGTTAACCCAATCAGAAGTCAAATGTCAGTACTTTATGGTAGAGCAGGCGTGCATGCATTAACTTAATGCCTAGGACACCAAAATGAGAAAATGTATGCATGAAAATGTGATTAAATTATTTGAAAGTACTAGCTAAATTTGAATATGTGTTTTCCTATGATTCAATAACTCCACTGTTCAGTATATATTCAACAAAAATGTGTACACATGTGCACCAAAAGATATGTCCAAGAATGTTCACAGTAGAATTATTCTTAATAGAAGTTGGAAACAACCAAAGATTCAAATTTGTATTATATTCATACAATGGACTACCACACAGAAATGAAAATGATAAAACCACAACTATGTTAATTACGATGGGTCAACCAAATTATGAATGTTGAATAAGAAGTCATACAGAAATGCTCACTGTTTGATACCAACTATATGAAGTTCTAAAACGGCAAGCATAGTCTAGTGAGAATAGATATTCTTTCCAGCTTAAATATAAATAGAATAATTGCTCCTTGTTAAACATAAACAAAAATACACAAGTGGGAGATTATAACATGTCCACAAATTCCTCTAATCTTTCTGTGGATGTCCCTTATCATCAAGAGGTAGACTGTATAACTTTACCCTGGGGATCAAAAGAGACACCCAGCGCTGAATCTGAGTTTTTATCTGAACCATACCTAGAATTCCAGCCTTTTTACAATGGCAATATATTGTTTACACCTCTGTGAATGGTTTGAACCTGGGGCCGTGATTCGTTCTGCCCAATGGAACCCTATGAGCCATGACACAGAAGCTTAAGTAGTTCTTATGCATCGGGGGACTGGCCTCTCTTTGCCACCAAAAGAAAAGAACTCAGGCTAGCTGGCTGGATAACAAGAATTGTAGCCGTCCCTACAACCAACATTGAACCAACTTGAACAAACTGCCCACATGTGAGTCTGCACTAGACCACCAGCCTGCCAAGTCCCAGATGTGAGAGAGTCCTGACCTTTCTGGTACAGACCGAAAGGACCACCCAGCCATCTCTCAGAACTTCAACCACCAATAAACGTTGGCTCTAATATAGCATCAGCTTTGGAGTAATTTGCTGCACAAGAAAAGCTAACTGATGCAATAGTGATCCCTGAACTTCTGGAATAGACCTGAGTATAAATCCCAGATATTGCTACACATCTAATTAATTTTTAAAATAATTCAAACTTCTATTTTTTACTCCTAAGTAGTCAGTTTTACAACATAAAACTCTAAACTCACCAACAATAAAAAATTTTTAAATGGTAATTTCGTTTGGTCATTTTAAATGGTCATTAGTGTTTGTGTCATTGTCATTTTTTTTAATTCATTTTGCCTTATATACCTGCCTCTTTGAAAGCCCCAGGAAGAACCTTCTGACATGTTACAGTTTTCCCCAAAATCCTGGTGATCATTGTTTCTATCTGTTTAGAAAATAACTGTCAAAACTACTTCAGCACATGCATAATTTTTTTTTTTTTTTTTTTTTTTTTTTTTTTGTGGGTACCGGGGGGACGACCTCAGGACCTCGCGCGCCAACAGGCACCCGTGCCACTGAGCGATATCACCGGCCCCTTTTTCGTATGTGGGATCCGGGAGTCGAACTCGGGCCTTCGCGCTTGCAAGGCAGGCGCTTAAGCCGCTGAGCCATCTCACCGGCCCACATGCATAATTTTTTTAAGGAGTATATTTCTTGCCACAGAAACATTAACAAGTTTATGGCAGAGGGTTGTTAAATCTTCATTAAAACTTTGAATGACAGACTTCTTTTCTATTTGGGCGAATAGCACTTCTTTTTGGTCTCTTGATTCCTACTGGATCCTGTGATTTTACCTTATGCTACGAATAAAACATAAGAAAGCTCAGGAAAAATAACCATGCATCTCTTTGCAGTGTGGTATGTAGCCATCAACTTTTACAATGTTCTTAACTCTCAGAGACGTGTTTTAAATCCATGTTTTCAGGGGAATCCTGTATAATCTGGTAGTAATGTTGGCCATCCCATTGTAAACCATAGCTCATCCCTTGGTCACTATTCTTCCGATGTGTTTTACTAATCATAGGTACAAGGTAGAGAAGACTGATGAATGATTATGTGGCCACAATAGGAAAACCAACCCAAATATATACTCTACTGAGACAGGATCAGTAATATCATCTTAAAATAATTCTTAGCAATATTGCAGAAAATGTTATCTCTATTCTTTATTTTTCTACTTTCCCTAAGTACTTTCATTTGAAAAGTGTAGAAACAAGTTAATGTGGCAGATGTTTTGAAATATGAATGACAAGTGTTTCTCTTTCATCTTTTCCCCATCATTTTCTTTATCCAGTGCATCCTTTCTGCCTTTAAGTTGTTAGACAGGCGTCCCCATTTTCCTCAATGGGAGTTGACCCAGTAGAACCAGAGAACAAGGATGTCAAGTTTTTGCATGTGAGTTTCAAAATCTATAGTTCATGAGTAAGGTAGAGATCTTTGGAAGAATATGTGAAGAGGCAGAATCAGTTTTTATACTCCCACCTAAGATAAAATTAATCTGAACTTCAAGGGAAAACAGAAGTGTCAATATAAGTTTGAAATTGTTGGAATTAAGGAATCGTATGCTTTGGTGCCTGTCTTGGTTGCTGGGAAAGTGGCAAGCCCTGGAGAATTTTTTATATCACCATAGCTGTAGATAGTACACTAGAAATTTCTGAATACTGCAATGAATATACAAAAGAATCATAGGAAGCCTCATGTATTCCTTGCAAGATTCAATCAGGAGATGGAAATAGCCAAAAGAATTTTCAGTGACTATAGCACTAAGAACCTGTGGATTTGTGGTGTTGGGCTGAAGGAGGGGTAAAAGAAATCACAGCAGCAAATGCAGGGTGAAACCCACAACTAAAGGTGAGACAAGAACTCAGACATCAGTGCAGAAGAGTCGTGGGAGCCGAAATGTTCCAAGATGGACCCATGGCAATCAGGAATAAGACTTTCAGCCTAGAAGAGATAATGGGAAGACAGAAAACCATGATTTCACTGGGTTTACCTCAAATGGACTAAATTAACTTTTTTTTGCTACTGAACAGTAGAGTGTTGTTGGATAAAAACATAATGCACATTTTGTGATCTACAGTGGACGGCTTGTGCAGATCATGAAGATCATTTTCAACTGTGCTGCACGGCGTCCCTGAAGGGCTCCAAAACCAGGGAGATGCAGGTGTAGAGTGGACCAGGAAAGATAAAGGAGTTGGGAGGGAGAGGAGTCACAGCTGAGGGACCTGCTTAGAGTAAGGTTCACTTACACTAGACGTAATCTCTGTGGTAGTCATGAAATTTCTATTATAGTGAAAGTAACTTCATCAAGAAAAGATTGAGGACCCCTGAAATCAAATCCACATTCACGTAATCATTGTCCTGCCTGGAGACAGAGGTAAAATAAACTTCTCTGATGAATTCAATATTGGACAAGAAGATTTAAGAGACACTCTTAAATTATTTAAATATATATATTGGTCATTTTGCATCCACTTAAGGTGTAGGATACACAAAGTCACAAGGAAACATTGCTTCTACCCTAACAAGGACAAACTGAATAACTAAAAATTCCTAGTTTTAGTTCAAGAGAAGAAAGTTGAGAATGAAAAAAAAAAAAAAACTAACGGACTCACCTATCCTTGTAGAACAGCTGGAAGAGGAAAAAGATGCCACAAAGGCAAGTAAAAGGAAACTGGTTGAGCTTGTTAGCATTTAATATAGATAATGAGATAAACAAAGAAGCAGGCCAGTGTGCCCCATTATCAAACAAGGAATAGTCACCTGAGGTAAAACTAAAGATGGCATAAAGGTTAGTCAAAGCATCAGGCAATTTAAAATATCTGCGATAAGCATGTGAAAGGGGCTAACAGAAAAAAAAAGAACAATATGTGTGAAAAATAAAGAGATACAGTATCAGCAAAGCTGTGGAATGCTCTACAGTAAATGGCCTAGGTTTCCAATCTCAGGAGTTAGAACAGGCCTGAGGTGTGACTCGGTGGGCGAGTGCTCGCCTAAAAATAACGGAGGCTCTGGATTTGATCCCCAGCAACAATAAAAAAGAAGAAAAGGGAGAAGGAGGAGGAGAAAGAGAAGCGTAGCAGCTGGAATAATCAGCAATTTAACCCAATATAAATAAAATACTGAAATCAGTAAAATAGACAATTGACAAAACAAGCAATGAATAATTTAAAAATGGATTCTTTGAAAAGATTAATAAAATTGATAAATATCAAATATGACTAGTCAAAAGAAATAAAGCCCAAATTGCCAACATTAAGAATGATAGGATAGGGCCGGTGAGATGGCTCAGCGGCTTAAGCGCCTGCCCGGCAAGCGCGAGGGCCCGAGTTCAACTCCCGGATCCCACATACGAAAAAGGGGCCGGTGATATCGCTCAGCGGCCCGGGCGCCTGTTGGCGCACGAGGTCCTGAGGTCGACCCCCCGGTACCCACAAAAAAAAAAAAAAAAAAGAATGATAGGATAGGGCCGGTGAGATGGCTCAGCGGCATAAGCGCCTGCCCGGCAAGGGCCAGGTCCTGAGTTCGACTCCCGGTATCCACATAAAAAGGAAAAAAGGGCCAGTGATATTGCTCAGTGGCACAAGCGCCTGCTGGCAAGCATGAGGTCCTGAGGTCGACTCCTGATACCCACATTAAAAAAAACAAAAGAATGATAGGATAGCATTACAAATTTTATAGGTATTAAAAGATTAAAAAGGGATATTATAAGCAATTTTATGCCAATGAATTACACAACCTTGGTGAATAGACAAATTTTAAATGTATACATAGTACAAAAAAGAACATGATGGGAATGAAGGGGAAAAAAAGAAACAAGTTGTATCATGTATGGGTACAGATTTTCTATGATGAAGGTGATATATATATATATATATATATACATATATATCTCCAATAAAATCTGATTGGAAAAAATAAAAGAAACCAGGTCAGCTGGAAAAAAAAAAAGAGCATGACATTATGTGGAGAATTTCAAGAGCTGTATACTTGTTAAAGAAATCAAAATCATCATTTAAAACAGGATATAAAATGTCCTACGGGGTTATGGTTCAGATCAGGAATGTCCCCCAAAACTTCATGTGTTCATAGGCAGGCCTTTTGGAAGGTAACTGAATCATGGGGGCGATATAGCTGGCTTGCCGTTAGGAGGTACGGTCCAGTTGGAATAGGCGGGACACTGGAGCGGGGCATGGCCTACAAGGTATTTCTCTTCCTGGCTTCACCTTTCTGTCTCTGCTTCCCGGCTGCCATGATGTGAGCATCTTTCCTCCACCCAGGCCCTTCCTCCATGCCGTTTTCTAAAATGTGAGCCTCAATAAACCTCTGCCTCCTTAAATTATGTGTTGGGTGTTGTGTCTCAACAGCAAGAAAGTAAGACATATAGATCCTTTTTCTTTTTTATTTTAAAGTGAAAAAACAATAAAAACAATGAAACAAAATTTCTAAAGAAGATAATAGGAGAGTAACAATTGTTAATACATTGGGTATTGTTATCTTCAAAGTAGTTGCTCAGAGTACAAGACATAGGCATGAAAAACTGACCAAACAATATTAGCACAAAACTTTCTTTTCAGTGAACTAAGAGACATTAGTAGTATAACTATCTTAATTATCATATATATATATATATATATATATATATATATATATATACATATTTTCCTTTTTCCTTTCTGCTTTCCTCCTTTCCCCATCCCAGTTTCTCTTTCTTTTTGAACAGTTTCTTCCCATTTCACAATATCTGTTGTATAAGAGACATATAGTTTCAAAGTAAAAAAACAGGAAGAAAAGTGTTTCCCTACTTGTTTTATGAGACCAGACTGCCCTCATATGGAGAGCAGACAAGAAAATTCAAGAAGAAATTATATCCCCCTAAAATGAATAAAATGAGAGTCGGACTACAAAATGCTGGTAAAGGGTGGGCCAACCAAAGCTCTCAGACAGTGATGGTGAGAGTGTGGAATGGTATAAGTACTTTAGAGAAGTCTCTAGCAGTTTTTAAAAATAGCTAAACGTATTTTAATCTATGACTTATCTATGTCACACCTCAGTATTTAATACAAAAAAATTAAAACCTGTTCACCAGTCGTACACAAAAATGTCCACAGGATCTTCATATGTAATAACTAAAAACTGGACTCAGTTCAGGTGACCATCAATAACATGAAAATGAGTAACAAATTGTGGTATATGGTAGAATATTTTAGAAACATTTTAAAGCGTTAGGTTTAATGAAAGAAGCCAGACACAAGAGTGAATATTATGATTCTAGAAAAATCAAATCTAATCCATGGTGATGGAAATCTGGACAGTTGTTCCATAGAATTAAGGGCTAACAGGACAAAAACACAAGGGGGGTTTCTGAGATGATGGAGAAATTCCCTATGTCTTTATAGATTTGTGGGTTACACAGGTGTGTGTATTCATTCAAATACTTCAAACTTTATGCTTAACATCTACACATTTCATTCTACATGAATTATACCTCAATAAATATGACTAGAAACAAAATATTCATGACTTTAAGTAAAAATTCCTATTTCAGCTATAAGTTTCAGATACAAGTTGCCTTATTTTTTGTGTTAGAAAAACAGAAGTAACTTTCAATGTATTTTGAAATTTTTATTTCCCTTAAATGATTTTGTAAATTATAACTTTATAGCAGTTCAAATTTGGGACTTTAAACAAGTATTTTTCTTTTCTTGTTCAGATTGACTACTCATTAGTTACTAAAAATGGTTTGAAGCCTGAGCAAATTCTCTAATGACCTCCATACCACAGACTTTGTCTGAAACGTGTTTAAATCTCAGCAGTGTTATTAGAATTTTACCAGTCCTGGATCTCTAATTAATTTCTTATTAAATATAATTAAGAAATTAAAGTAATTCAGTTTAAGAACCCACATAAGTTCCAAAGAGTAGTTAAAAGTCTTCCTTAAATAATTGGAAACTAGAAAAAAAGTGGAACCCAGAAGAGCCTTGCCAGTTTGTTATATAGCGTTTTTTAAAATTCGTCTACTTATCTGTAAATAAAAGAGAAGAGCCTACAGAAAAGGGTAATTTGAGTTTGCTGTTTTATGAAAATACATTTATTATATTGGAGAAAGATATATTTTGTTCTTGTAAAAATAGTGTTTATTATATTATTGTATTGTAAGTTTAATAGTCTCTTGAAGGGATATGTAAAAGTATCAGAGAAGATGGGAAAATTTAAATAGCCATAGTTTTATGTCTCAAATACAATCACAGTTAACAATGTAAAGGTTTTCTTTCAAGCTACTTTCAAAATGATTTTAATTAATATTGATAACATACCAAGGAATATTTATATTTTAAGGCATAAAAAAAATAAAATGCTATGCCTCTGAACTTACTACCCATCTTAAGAATGTTGCCCGTGTCTCTGAGCCCTACATGTCCCGTGTGACCCAATGCCTCACTCCATCCTGTAGGTAACCATATCCTAAATCTAATATTAATATCCTTGTTCTTTTTAAAATGTGGATTTGCCACACATTTTGAGACACACATGTATCTGCTTAATCATTCTACTACATCTACCAACTTCTCTTCCATGTTTGCTACCCTTTTTGTCTCTTTTTTGCTGCATTATGTATATTTTTTTAGATCTGCCTTCTGATTTTTTTAATTCTCTTTTTAGCCATGTCTAATATTCCCTTTAACCTGCAGAGATTTTAATATCTATTACTCTATTTTTATTTATATAATTTCTATTTCTTTCCCTCAAATCTGTTTCTTTCTGCATTATTTTAACAGACTCCATTCTTACATTTATGATACTCTCCTTTATTCCTTTAAATATATTTAATTTATTTTCTCTTCTGTACCTAGATTAAGTATTTATTTTTTATTAATTAACTTTATTGGTACATTTTAGGTATACATAATGATCACATTCATTATAGGGAATTTGTACCTGTACATAATATAACTTGATTCTTTTTTTTTTTTCCCATTCCCCTACCCTCCCTTCAACCCCTCTTCCCCTTCTTACTTACAAAACCTTTGTTTCCATTTTTTCCTTCTTTTCTCATTATTTTTTTCTCCCTCTTCCCCCCAGTTTCCCTTCCCATTTGAACATTTTCTTCCTATTTCACAATATCTATTCTACATTTTGGCCCTTATTTGCACTTTTGGTTTCTCACACAAGAAAAATTATGTGGTATTTGCACATGTGTGTTCAATTTATTTCACTTAAAAGAATGGCTTCAAGGTGCATCCATTTATCTAGAAATGTCTCAAGCTTACCTTTATGGCAGAGTAGTGCTCCATTGTATATATAAAAAAAAAAAAACCACATCTTCTTTATCCATTCATCGATTATGGGCATTTGGGCTGTTTCCAAGATTTGGCTGTTATAAACTGTGCCGCTATAAACATGGGTATGTATATATCACTGTGGTATGATGCTTTTAATTCTTTCAGGAAGATACCAAAAAGGGGAATAGCTGGGTTAAATAGAACTTGTAGTCCTAGTTTTTTGAGGAATCTCCACACTAATTTCCATAGTGGTTGCACCAGTCGACACTCCCACCAACAGTGAAGAAGGATTCCTTTTTCCCCACAACCCCACCAGCATTTGTTATTGGTTAATTTCTTGATAATAGCCATTCTTTCTGGGGTGTGATGGAATCTCAATGTTGTCTTAATTTGCATTTCTCGAATGATCAATAATGTTGAATATTTTTAATATATTTGTTTGCTGTTTCTACTTTATCTGAGAAATAGACATTTCTCATTTCTATTTATTTCATATTATTTCTATTTATTTCATATTATTTCTCATTTCTATTTATTTCATATGCCCATTTTTAGATCGGGTCTTTAACTTTGGGGGATCTGATTTTTTTTTTTTTGAGTTCTTTATATATTCTAGATAGTAGTCCTTTGTCTGAGGAACAGCTGGCAAAAAATTTTTCCGACACTGTGGGTTGTCTATTCACTCTGTTGGTGGTCTTTACCAGCAGGATTTCTATCAGGCTTCTGGTCTTCTGAGATCTGACTATAATCTCCCATAAAGAACAGCCTAAGGTGTTCTAGCTCTACTTTTAGCCAGCATCTCTGAACTTCAACTCTTCCCACAAGCCATTCCCAAAGGTTCCTGAACCACATGGTCAGGTATAGTCACAGCAATGACCCCACATCTCTGGTACCAAATTCTGTCTTGGTTACTTTTCTCTTGTTGTTGAGAAAAAATACCCAACACACACAAGTAAAGGGAGAAAGGTTTATTTATCTCACAGTTTGTGGAGATTTCAGTCCATAATTAGCTGGCTCCAAGCAGGGTGGCACATGACAGAGGGGCAACAGTTCAGAGTGGCAGAAGACAGCAAAAAAAGTAACAACCAGAGAGAGACACACACAAACCTCTTTCTGTCCCTTAGATTGTATGCAGGGTACCTGTCCTAGGGTGGATGTAGCACTTATCCTTAATCCCAGCATTGGTCCATGAATCAGTCACAAACTCTAGATTCAGCTGCCTTCCAAAAGCACCCCCACATGACCACATGAGGCTTTGGGAGGACATCCAGACATAAACCATAACAATTGCCTTTGCTATTCTAGGTCTCTTCTGGTTCCAAATGAATTTTAGGATTGTTTTCTCTAATTCTGTGAGATATGCTTTGGGAATTTTGATCGGGATTGCATTAAATCTGTATAACAATTTTGGAAGTATGGCCATTTTCACTATTTTGGTTCTTCCTTCCCAAGAGCAAGGGGTAGATTTCCATTTTCTGATATCCTCTTCAATCTCCTTTTTCAGAGTACTGTAGTTTTCAATGTAGAGGTCTTTTACTTCCTTCATTACATTGATTCCTAGGTATTTCATTTTCTGGATACTATTGTGAAAGGTGTTGATTCCCTAGTTTCTTTCTCAGTGAGTTTCTGTCTCAGCGAAGCTATTGATTTGAGTGTTGACTTTGTATCCATCTAGACTACTGAATTTGATTATTAAATCTACATGTCTTTTGGTGGAGTTTTTGGGGTCTTCTATGTAGAGTACCATGTCGTCTGTGAATAACGATAATTTAACTTCTTCCTTCCCTACCCTTATTCCTTTTCTCTCTCTTGTCTAATTGCTCTGGTTAAAGTTTCCAGGACTATGTTAAATAAGATGGAGACAGTGGACATCCTTGTCTTGTTCCTGATTTTAGGGTGAAAGCTTTCAGGTTTTGTCCATTTAGTATGATGTTGGCTATTGGTTTGTCATAGATGGCTTTTATCAGATTGAGATAAAAACCATCTATTCCAATTTTCTGTAGGGTTTTTATCATGAATATGTGTTGGACTTTGTCAAATGCTTTTTCTGCATCTATTGATATGATCATATGGCTCATATGTTCCATATGTCCTTGGCTCTGTTAATATGGTATATTACATTTATTGATTTGTGTATGTTGAACCATCCCTGCATCCCTGGGATGAATTCCACTTGGTTATGGTATATAATCTTCCGGGTAATTTGCTGCATTCTGTTTGCCAGTATCTTATTGAAGATTTTTGCATCTATCTTCATTAGGGAGATTGGCCTGTAGTTCTCTTTCTTAGTTGAATCCTCTGGTTTTGGTATCAGGGTAATGCTTGCTTCCAGGAAAGAATTTGGGCATACTGCTTCCCATTCAATTTCATTAAAGAGTTTGAGAAGTAGTGGTATTTAGGTTTTCTCTAAATTTCTTATAGAATACAGCAGTGAATCCATCCAGGCCTGGGCTTTTCTTTGTTGATAGGTTTTTAATTACATCTTCAATTTCATTGACTGATGTTGGTTTATTTAGAATTTTTATATCTTCTTGATTCAGCTTTGGTAATTCATATGTATCTAGGAATCTGTCCATTTCTTCTGCATTTTCCATCTTACTAGAATACAAATTCTCAAAGTAGGTATAAATGATCTTCTGGATTTCCACATGATCTGTTGTGATTTCACCCTTTTCATTCCTAAGTGCATGGATTTTAGTCTTTTTTTCCTTTTTCTGATAAGGTTGGCTAAGGGTTTATCAATTTTATTTAATCTCTCAAAGAATCAACTCTTTGATTCATTGAGTCTTTGTATTTTTTTTTGTCACTGTTGCATTAATTTCTGCTCTGATCTTAAAAATTTCCTCCCTTGTACAAGATTTGGGCTTGACTTTCTCTTCTTTTTCCAGCAGCTTAAGGTTCAATATTAAGTTGTTTATTTGAATTCACTCTGTTTTCCTTATATAGGTATTCACTGCTGTAAATTTCCTACATAGGACTGCTTTTACTGTGTCCCAGCAGTTCCAGTATGTTGTACTGGCATTATCATTTAATTGTAGAAACTGTCTAATTTCTTCTTAAATTTCATCTGTGACCCATTGGTTGATCAGGAGGGTGTTATTTAATTTCCATGTGTTTATGAAGTTCTCGGGGTTTCTTTTGCCATTCATTTCCAGTTTTACTGCACTATGGTCTGATAATATGCATGGGATAATTTCAGTTCCTTTGCATTTACTTAAGCATGTTCTATGAGCTAGTATGTGGTGTATTTTGGAGAACGTCCTGTGTGCAGCTGAGAAGAATGTGTATTCTGATGTTGTGGGTTGGAACACCCTGTAGACATCTCCTAAGTCCATTTGTTCAAATGTTTGGTTCAGTTCTAATATTTCATTCTTGATTTTTTTGTCTAGTTGAACTATTTGTGACAGTGGGGTACTGAGGTCCCCTATTACAATCATATTGGTGCTTATTTGATTTTTCATGTCCATTAATCTTCATTTTATATAGTTGGGTGCTTTAGTATTTGGTGATTATTATCTCTCCTTCTTGGATTGTTCCCTTTACAAGGATGTAGTAACATTCTTTGTCTCTTTTAATCAGTCTTGGCTTGAAATCAACTTCGTCTGCAAATAGAATAGCTACCCTTGCTTTTTTCTGGGTTTCTATCACATGGAGTATTATTTTCCCTCCTTTGACTTTCAGTCTGTGAATTTCTTTTTGAATTAAATGTGTTTCTTGTATGCAACATATTGTTGGATATTGCTTCTTGATCCATTCTGCCAGTCTGTTTCTTATGATTGGTGAATGGAGACCATTTAAGTTTATGGTTATAACTGATATGTATTGACTTATCTTTCTCATGTTATTTTCCTGTTGTCAGCTCCCTTTCCCCCCACTGTTTAATTGTTTGCTTTTCCTGGTAGGTTCATTCTGTTGGGGTTCATGGAGTTGTAGTCCTTGTTGTCTCTTTCTAGAATGGCATTCAGAACATTTTGGAGTGCTGGTTTGGTGTTCACGAATTTCCTCAGGGTTCTTTGTAATGGAAGTATCTTATTTCTCCATCAATTTTGAAAGATAGTTTTGCAGGGTACATCAATCTGGGTTGGAGGTTGCTTTCTTTTAGGGCTTGAAATACTTCACTCCAAGCTCTCCTTGACTTTAGGGTTTGTGTTGAGAAGTCAGCTGTGATTCTGATGGGCTTTCCTTTGTGGGTGATTTGTTTCTTTTCTCTAACAGCTTTTAATATTCTGTTATTGTGTTGAATTTCTGGAATCTTGACTAGCATATGCCTTGCTGTAGTTTTTTTTTTTTTTTTTTTAAATCATGGCTAATTGGAGTTCTATGTGTCTCACTTATCTGTATGTCAAATTCTTTTTCCCTGCCAGGGAATTTTCTGCCATGACATCTGTGAACAGGTTTTTATATTATTTGTGCTATCTTCTGCTTTTTCATTGACTCCAATCAATCTTATGTTATTCTTCTTTGCATCACCTAGCAGCTGCTGGATTGATTTCTTTTGGTCCCTTGCTGTTTTGAAGAAATCTTGGCCAAGCATAGTGGCGCATACCTGTAATGCCAGCACTCACGAGGCTGAGGCAGGAGGATTGCTGTGAGTTTGAGGTCAGCCTGGGCTACAAAGTGAGTTCAAAGCCAGCCTGAACTGCATCGTGAAACCCTTTCTCAAAAATACAAAAATCTTTCTTTTCATGTTCACTAACCACAATCCTGTCTTCTACATCTGAGATTCTGTCCTCACACTGGCTCATTCCACTGCATATACTTTCAATGGAATTTTTTATGAATTCCATTTTTTTCCTACATTGGGCATTCATGTTTTCCATCATTTTCCTAAGCTTCTGTAATTTTTTTTTTAACTGTATCTGCTCTAGAGTCATTAAACATGTCTTTCATTAGGGTCACCATCTCTGTAGTTACCTGAGAAATTATTTCTGATTGATTTTTTCTAGAGCCTCTTTCATTTGCTTTGTTGTTACCACTTTAAAGAGTCCAGGTGTGCTTCTCTGTGGAGGCCTCTGAGGTTGCCAGCAGTCACATGAGTCTGTATGTTCAAGCGGGCTCAGTGAGAAAGTGCTGTCTGGCTCCTTCTTCGTTGAAGTTTTTCTCTTCACTCTCCCCATGGTTTTCAATTCTCTCTTCAAATTCTTCCTGGGTCCTGGGGACTCACTTCCCTCCTTTTTCTCTTCCTCACATTGCTGTATTCCAATCTGGACACCAAATCTTGGAGAGGCTCTTTCTCTGCTGCTCACCACTCCACCATCTTCCTGGAAATCCTAAGTATTCAAAATTGTCCTTTCTGTTGTTTCTTACTCAGACTATTTTCCTGGGTATTGTTTTAATTTTTATATGTGAGTTAATATTCTTTATTTGTGCTGATTTTTGAAGCAGAATTATAGATATATTTCCACAGGAAAAAAAAATTGTGTTTGAACCAGCCAGGAGCTTCGGGATGCCATGAACTACTTTCAAATTTTAGCTTGATGTTTTGTGGGCCACATAAGAGTTAGGAGTTTCAGGTCCTAAAACTTTCATGAAGGTCAATTTGTGGTTAAAATATCAGGAAAGATATTTTGCTTTTCACCTAGTATATAAAGTTTGTTTCCTTGATGATTCCTTCTGAAAAGTGGGATTATTCCTACTTCTTATACTAACTATATAGCTATTTAGGGTCCCAACTTTGTATGTCGGGTCTTTAATTAAACACTTCATGTTCTATAGAACTCTAGGATTTGTTTCTTAAACTTTGTTCTTGGTAATGTATTGGTAAATACTTCTTTAATGGCTATCAGAGAAAAAAAAAATCCTGATTTGTAGCATTTGCCAATTTGTCTTGTGAGTGCTCCATGGTTGATTTTAAGCTACCAGTGTGATGTCACTTAATGTGAAGTTGGGAAAGGATGTGATAATCAACTTTCAGAGCTGGCGGTAGACTGCTCCCCCTACCACTGCTTACCCTTTACAGGGCTGTGAAAATTGAAGCTTAATTAGCTAGTGCTTGGCATGTCCCTCAGAGTGAAAGATGTTTGAGTAATTGCTTACCTATCTGATTTCCACTTTGTCTTTGTTCAGGCTTCTTTGTATCTCTACCTGCATGGCAATATATTTTAAAGGGGTAGTTTTCTTTGTTTGCTTTATATTTGTTTCAGTCCTTTGGATACTTGTCAGTCTTATTGCCAAAAATAGAAGTTCTTTTCTAAATTGGATTCTCTTTTAAATATACAAGTTATTTTTGTTATTTTGTGATTGTGAAGATCATTCATGTTAATTATAGAAAAGTTGAGAAATATACAAAAATATATAGAAGAATAGAAAACCACCCAAGTACTGATAACATTTTGGTGTTCATCTTTGGATTTTTCATATCATGTGTATACCTGTATCTCTGTGTGTTTTAATCTAATTTGATCATGTTGCAGCTACCATTTTTAACCTGGTTTTTATTGCTTTGTAATATTTTATAAACTTTTATCATGTCATTAAATATTTCTCAACAGCTCACTTTTGTAATTGCATTATATTCTCCTACATAAGTGAACTAAGATGGCTCATTATTCATATAATTTCTAAGTCTTCACCATTGTAAGGAATGCTGAAATGAATACAAAAGATATGTTTCTGATCAGTTCCCTAGGGTGAGGAATTTTTTTCTCCCACCTTGGAATTGTGACAATTGTCCTCCATGGTGTTCGAACATTTTCTTCCTTCATATTTCTGCCTTGCTCAGCTGTATCTCATTCTGCAGCAACTCACTTTTCTCCAACCGTATCTACAGTTCTTCATCATTAATAATCCTATTTATAGGACTATATTTTGCTTTGGCAGTCAAATGTATTACCCATTTAAGCAATGGTACTGTGAAGGGATATATAGTAAAATGTAATTTTTCAAAGGCCAAAGAAAAAATTTTTTCACTTCTGTATTCACTAAAATCAATTTTGCTCTTGGATATTGATGACTCTATTAACTGTTGATATGGTATCCTTGTAAGCTATGAAAAGTTTTGCTGGTACATTGTGGCCATCTTTGGCAAAGGTATAGCGACAGCAGAGCATCTGCCCTCAATGAAGCCAGTGTTTGCAACAGAAGTGAGTCATCAGTTTGTGATTACGAGGGGGTCATTCCTTCCTCCCTGAGCACTGTTCTCTCCTAGTGCCATGTGACTTGTTTTGATTGACTCTTCTGGGTGAATGATCTATCAGGAAAGGCAAAGCAAGAGAAAATGAAAGGAAGTTGTAGGTTGATCCCTGAGAAAGAAAAACATATTTGTAATATATTTCAGATAGAAAGAGTAGGGTTATGTTTCCCAAGAGATTTGTGATCAAAAAGAGAACACTCAAGATTGTTATTTTTAATAATATAATAACAATGGGCTGTGGAATAAGTCATATTAAAACTACGTCATCTTAAAAAGTCCAGTTATAGAAATGAAATAAAACCAACTTCACTTCTCTAATAGAAATGGCTGACAATTTCATAGGAAAGCAAAAACTGCTTGTCAGGCTTTAGTTTTAGAAGGATTATAGATGCTATTCTTGTTAAATTCAATTTTCTCTCTCCAAACTGAGTAATATATCTGGAATGATTCTCTTCTACCCATCTCCTCATCTACTTGACAACAAATATCAAATTATCAGTCAGTTGTACCCTTCATACTCAGTCCCATGTACTCTGGCCCATAATGCATACTGATGACATAGATACAGTATTTTCTGTTTGACCAATTTTTGTTAACTCTTTGCTTTGGTGCAAAAATAATTTTGTAAGTATCACTTGCTCTAAGTCCTTACATAACAGTGTAGATGATAAGAACAAAGATATTTTAGACACTTTGGACCTGAATCTCAGATTATCACTAGTTACCTTTGCAACCTGAGTGAAATTACCTAACATTTATTCCATTTCTTCATTTGTGAATAAACATAATGAAGCCTACTTCACAGGTTACTTCCAAGATTAAGTGAAGTAATATATGTAAAGTACTCCACATGATACTAAATACCTTATTAACCATCAACACTTATTTTCAATGGACACACTCAATTAATTCATCTAGTATTTATTGAGTATGTATGTATAGCACAGTACTTTGGTAAACTGTAAGAGTATATGGCACATACTGAACATGAATATGGCACATACCTTCAAGATGTTTGTAGTCTAGTAGAGGAACAAGTTTTACACTTATTACTTTATGTGCATAACAACACAAGGTAATATATAATCAAAACATGGAATACATCATAAGAACTTTGATTCAGGAAAAGGAGTGAGATCTTGTGGTCTAGAGAAGGAGGCAGGTGCTTCGAGGGAGCTGTAACTTTAGACTCTTAAAGACATAGTAGAATAAATGAGAGTTGATGCTCTGGAGTCAAGTAGATCCAATTTGAATTCTGGCTCCATCATCTCAAACCATGTACTGTAGAACGAATTATTTAACCTCCCTGTGCCTCAGTTTCCCCACCAGCAGCATGATGGGTGCCTAGCCATAGGGCTGTTTGGAATGCTAAGAGAGATTCTGTATTAGAGTGCTTAGCACAACTCTTGACCCCTGGAGAGTGCTTCATAAACGTTGTCATCATAGTAGGAAATACTGAAAATAAGGATGGGCAGAAAGTGAACACAGGGGCCAAGGAAGGTCAACCTTTGATACTTCTCTTTGTTGTTATGTATGTGCTTGATATGATTTTTTAAAAAGCAGACAGATGTTCAATAAATATTACTTGGAATTTGTGATGATCATGCTTTATCTGTCATTCTTTATTGAACTTTTAAATAAAATTCCAAGGATTTTTTTTGTGTGTGTGTGGGTACCAGGAATCGACCTCAGGACTTTGCGTGCCAGCAGGCACCCGTGCTGCTGAGCGATATCACCGGCCCTTTCTTCGTATGTGGGTTCCGGGAGTTGAACTCAGGACCTCACGTTTGCCAGGCAGGCGCTTATGCCACTGAGCTATCTCACCGGCCCCAAGGATTTTTTAAGCTACTTAAATTATTAATTTAAAAAAAAATATTAAACTTTAAAGAGTTTGAGTGAAAAGACATTCATGAATCATTTTAATCCTTTTTTAGGGTATACAATTTTTTAAACCTTCTATACCACAGTGTTAATTTTAAAATCAATTTATTTTCTAAAGTTCTTCTACTAATAATTTTTATTTATTCCATTCCTCTCAGATATCATTCTACTATGTAATTTTGTCTTTTTCCTTTATAAATTTATATTTATTGTTCTCATAATAACAAACATAGAGTTTAATATAAAACACAAAGCCATCAACAGTGAAATTATTATATCTACAAAATAAATGTGATTGAATTACAGGCATTTACATCTCTGATGGATAATCCAGTGGCAAATATGTTGAATAATAAAAACCTGTTTGGGTTCTCTATTAAATTATTGAAAATCCAAATGGTAAATGTTAGTATATTATAGGCTTGAATTCATTATATTTCTTCTACTTTTGCACTTTTCTCACTTGACAAAATATTGTTATTTCCATAATCTTGAATAACTAAATATCATAAAGTAATATTTTTGAAAACTAACTTTATTTTTAAAACTCAGGCTGCTTTGTTTTAAAAAATCAGTTGATTCTTCTTTTAAATGTTTGGGCAATGCCAAGATTTATTTACCAATTAATTTATTTCCCAATTCATCATTTCCCCTATTTTGGAAGCTGAGATAGGATTACTCAATTATTAGTTCTTAAATAGTACTTGAATGGATGAAAGGAAATTCATCCAGGAATTTCAAGCCAATGGATCATAGTTGGGACACAGGATGGATAAAGGAAAATAAGGAGAAATAAAATCAATCATAGACAAACCTGAAGCTATGGACTTTGTACACTGGTGGGTAAAAGGGGAAGAGATCAGGACAGTGTGCCTGGGGCAGCATCATGAGCAAGGTACATGGAGACTTCAAGGGCAGCAGGGTAGACACTGAGCTACGGTGTAAACTATAGCTGGAACTTACGGGTGTTACTGCCTTGAGAAGAATTTTCACTAGAGATCTACCCTTGTATCTGTGATAGTTAAGCTATTTCTTGGATAACTTCATTGATTTTTATTGCCTTTTAGGGTCTGGCTGGTCCTGGACCTGAGATATTTAGATTCTCACTTTCTCTGAAGGAAATCTCTGATTTGGGGGTAGGTGTAGTGGTCACAGGGAATCTTTTACATTTAAGGAGTCTTAATTTCCATAGACCAAGTGTGGCTTGCTTTCATCAGATTTTTATCATCCTTTGAGAATTTTCTTTCTCTGGGGCAGGCCCTTTCAGGTGAGAGTTGTGTCCTTGAGTTTGGCATTGACAATTGTTTCTAAAATCCTGGCTCTAAGATACTTCTGGTAATCCATTAGACACACAAGGAGAAATGTTACTCTTTCAGGTCACTGGGACTACATTTATTGAATTTCTGTTTTAAGGTATTAAATGCTTAGTCAGTCAACCTTTATTGAGCACACATTGAGTATCCAGCACTATATTAGATGCTGTAGGTGGGCAGAAGAGACATAATAGATGAAGTGCGTGCCCCAGAATAATTTTGATACAAATAAATGTAAAAGACAAAAGAGCCCTTGAAATATAAATGTAAAAATTAATATAACATATGTTGTATATGCACCAAAGTTTATCATTTATCACTCATATTATTAATTTAACAAATATTTATCATACATATAAAATATGTCAGACCTTAGGCTAGTGCTATGATGTTATAGAATTTGAGTATAGCACAGCCTGCCTATAGATGGCTCATACTCTAGAAATAGTTGTGACAAATAGACAAGTAATTATACTTATGATGTGCTAAGTAACTGGTATGGATCTCAATTTGATATAATTAATAAAAATATTGGGTCTGGTGAGATGGCTCAGTGGCGTAAGCACCTGCCTGGCAAGCACGAGGGCCCGAGTTCGACTCCTGGAACCCACATACGAAAAGAGGGTTGGTGATATCCTTCAGCGGCATGGGTGCCTGCTGGCACGTGAGGTCCTGAAGTTGACCCCCGGTACCCACAAAAATAATATATATATATATATATATATATATATATATATATATATATATATATAATTAGAATAGACAGATATTTGTGTTGTGTCTTAAGATGTGAGGAAGATGAAATGGGAGAAAGATTTCCAAGCAGAAGAAAAACTCATAATAGCATACAAAGTCATAGCCTATCTGTATTAATTTTCTGATGCTGTGTAACACATTTCCCCAAAACTTATTTGCTCAGAATTGTAATAATCACTTACTATCTCTCATGGTGACTGTGGGTGAGGAATTTGGATTGACTTGGCTGGCTGGTTCTAGCTTGGAGTTCCTGAAGAGGATGCAGTCACATGTCAGCCAGGGGCTGTACTCATCTGAAGATTGACCTTGAACTTCAAAAGACCATGGTACAATTTGTGATGCTTTTTATTACCTCAAGATCCACTTCTGCTGTATTCTTTAATCACACAGGATAGCACTGAAGGAATGTTGGTAAGGGTACTACCAAAGGCTAAAGACTAGGAGGTTATCTTGGAGATTACGCACAACACCCAAATGAGAATGATTTAAAAATAACACACAATATAATTGGTTTGGGAAATATCTGCAGATTTCTATTGGGACTTTACTTGTCCACCTTCCCAACTAGAATGCACAAACTTAAATGTATGGTAATGTCTTTTATCGCTTGTTTTTCTCAATACATAGAACACTACTTGGTAAATAAAACATACATTATACATGTGTCTTAAATGAGTGAATTGAATGAATGAGTGAATGAATGAATAGGTATGGATATGATCTGAAAGAAACATTAAAAATATGAAAACCACGAGGTCAAGTCTTGGTTCAAGAGGATGTGGAAACCTAAATAAATGAGTAAGGGTTTACCCGAAATCTGGAAAAGAAGGTAAAGCAAATAATAAAAACTAACAGTGCTATCCAGTATTAGCTGAGACTTTGACAGACATGATTTTTCCAGGTTCTCAAAAAGTCTCCTTTGTGGTCTAGATGGAGGAATGTCTGTACGATACCGTCCTCAGAACAACCAGAGAGTTCAAATGATAAAGACAGGCTTATTTCTGAATCATGTCTCTAAATTAACCATCGTATATTCATATCTCTAAATATTGTGAAGGGGTCACTACACTGAGACATTTGCTGTAACCGACTGCCACTTTTCACCTTAGAATTTCTTTGGTGGAAATGGCAGAAAATTGGAGACAATTATTCATTGTGTTACTTGATTTTGTCTGGTCTTGATTCTCCCTGGAGAAAGAGTGCGTAACAGAATTCACAGTTCGGTGAGATTTATTCTGAGCAGCTACAGTAGGCCATGGCCAGGCCGGTTGCCCCGAAGTCTCAAGGAGACTTCACAGCTCGGCCAGGGGCAAAGGAGGACACAGGAGATAATATAAGTGCAATGTCAAGAAACCCAGAACCTAGGAACAACTCAGAGCGATGGATCACCTGAGCGCTACAGGCTGCTGGGTCCCTGCATCCCCATTCACTCGTCTCCATTTATCAAAGGCATAAAAACCAGTGAGCACAGCTACGTGCTCTTTTGAACTTGTGAACTCCCCGTTTGCACAGCTGCCAGGACTATAAATTTGGGGGTACATCTCAAAGAATGGAGACACCCCAGGAACCAATTCCACTCACGTGTGATAGTGCCATACTAAAGCAAAAGAGAAGCAACCTTAGCAGGTCTAAATCAGCATCCACTCAGACCTTGAACTTGGACAAGAATCTATGGTCTGCCCGCTCACTATCCCTGACACAGGACTAAATTAGACCTCGTGTAAAGCTACGGGAAATGCAGACTGCCCCTATTTTTCCATACCAGAACTCTTGGAGTTCTGTACCATTCATTTTTTAAAATCTCTGAAGGAAGTGGTGTGGTTGTTCTCAGTAACTCCATTATAATGGGATAGGGGAAATACTTTCCTTCTGTGATTTCTGTGGGAAGCTGGCCTGGGTGAAAACCTGCTTCCCGCTAACATGCTGCCCTCAAGGAGTGTGTAAGGAGCCACGTCCTCTCAGACACAGCTGGCTGAGCAGAAGCCAAGGCAGAGAACACAGAATGCAGCCCCTAGGCTGAAGAGAAATGGCCCAGATGAGACTAAATGTGATTGGTAAATCTGACTATATTTTCCTTCACTGCCAGTGACATCGCTGAAACCTTTCAAATAAAAATACTGGAACTTGGTTTTGACATTATCACTACATTTTAAATGAAGGGAGTCCAAAAGCAGTGCCGAGAGTGTACACATTCCAAGGAGAGAGTACATGCCCAAATTTGGGAACAAGGTCAGCAGCGGTTCCCTCTGAAATGCAAATGAAGAGGTTCAGCCTTATTCATGTACGCCCTCTCCCCTCACCCACGCACCCTTGCTCAACTTTTCCCTGCAACCCACTCTGCGCTGGAAATAGATCGATAGACTGCTTGTCAGACTTATGCAAGGCTTACAGGCTCTCAAACCGTCTCTCAGACTCAAGTTCAGAGTGGGAGTTTACCCGAGAGGTTGAGTCGAGGTTTCGCAGGATTTCTTAGTACCCAAAAAAACGCACAGCGTTGAGATGGGAACCAAACAAAGCAGGTTTGGAGCTGTAACAGTCTGTGGGATTTCCGTTTCTTCAGTGCCTCTCAGGCGCCCTGCTGTACCCTTCTCCGTAACAAGTGCAGCTTTGTCCCATGGTAGGAACAGATTTCGTCCTATACAGAGCTTTGGGAAAGAGCTCTCCTGTCCACACATCAGCGCTGATGCCGTTCCTCTCTAACTTTGGTGACCCAGGCTTCCCCTGACTGCTTTCCTGCCTCTGACTCCCAGCATCTAAATTTCAGGCACGCGTTCCTGCCTGGATCTCCTCGAGTTTCCTACCTGGCCACTGACAAGTTGCTCCCTTCCGTGACTTGCCTGAACTGACTTAGCCTTCTGAACACTTAGCATTGCTTTTCTTCACTTCTGAACTCTGGTTTCTAGGGATTATATTTGTTTTATTTTTAGGGTAAAATATACATCACAAAATTTATTATTTTGACCATTTTAAGTACACAATTCAGTGGCGTTAAGTACATTCACACTATCGTGTAGCCATCACCACTGTCCATCCGCAGAACTTTTTCATCTTTCCCAGTTGAAATTCCGTGGACATTTGGCAGTGACCTTCTGTTCCTCCTCTCGTCATCCCCTGGAAACTTCCCTTCTACTTTCTGTCTCTATGATCTTCACAACTCCAGATATCTGATATACATGGAATGAAATAATAGTTGCTTTTTGTATCTATTGTTATTTTACATCACATGATATTTTCAAAGTTCATCCCCATACATTCCCTGCTATTGCTACATAATATCCCATGATATGTGTGTGCCATATTTTGTTTATCCATTCACTGATGAACACATCAGTTTTGTTAATCCTGTTTAATTTTTTGAAGAACTATTATGCCAGTGGTGGTGAACCTATGACACACACTGCATAGCTGGCTGTTTCTTATCACTGAAAGTTCCAAAAGTTTCAGCATCACTGTTCTAACTGTTTCCCAAAGTAGCTGCACCATTTTACATTCTCACCAGCAATTCACAAGGGTTCTAACTTCTCCACATCCTTGCCAACACTTGTTATTTTCTGTTTCTGTTTGTTTTTTTTTTGTTGTTGTTGTTTTGTTTTGTTTTTATAATAGTCATCTGAATGGATGTGAAGTGGTACCCAGGAGTTTAAAAATTATCAGTGCTCATGGCTCAGCCACAGAGACTCTGGTTTAATTACTCAGAAGTGAGGTCTTGACAACAATATTCTTTAAAACTTCCCTGGTGATATTCATAAGAGATTACCTCTAATATATTCTTGGCTTCTCCTATCTGATTTCTGTTCTACATTCCCAGGATGCTTTCCTGGTCTCACATGAAGAAACAGAAGTTTAGAGAGGGACTTAGCAACTATACACAGTGCTAACTATAAGGTGAGTCTATTCCAAACATCATGCTCTGTCTACTGTACCCCACTGTGCCCTAAAGGATGGTTATAGGATTTCCCAGATAGACTCCAACACACTGCACACAGATGCGTGGATCAGGATTGTGGGGTGTTAGCTTTCTAGGTGTAGCTATCATAACAAATTATGATAAATGGAGTGGTTTAAAACAACAGAAATTTAGTTTCTGGGAATCCTGGAGGATGGAAATCTAAACTGAGTTAGCAGGGCTGGTTCCTTCCAGAGGCTCTGAGAGAGAATCCCTTCCTCTCCTCCTCTCCTGAGGCGTCTGGTGGCTGCCGGCAATCCTTGGTATTCCTTGGCTTATAGAGGCTTCCACCCAACCATCCAATCTATATCCATCTTTATACAGCATTTCCCTCCGCATCCTCATGTCTTCCTTCCTTTTGTTTTGTAATGATACTGGTCGTTCTCTTTAGGACTTACCCTAAATCCAGGGTGATCTCATCTCCAGATCCTTAACTTTATTATGTCTGCAATCATCTTTTTTCCAAATAAGA
The DNA here is from genome assembly GCA_028451465.1 of Erethizon dorsatum. NCBI lineage: Eukaryota > Metazoa > Chordata > Mammalia > Rodentia > Erethizontidae > Erethizon > Erethizon dorsatum. The sequence goes on along the minus strand of CM051826.1, from coordinate 122,998,255 downwards.
GCACACCCAGAGGTATTTGGGGGTTAGGACTCGGACATATCATTTTGGGGCTCACAGTTAACCCCCTGCAGGGAATTTTCTATTAGTCTTCCAAGTTGGAATCAGTTCTATCATGAGTCAAGAGTTCAGCGTATTATCAAAGCTCAATCTGTTAGAATCAGTGTTAGAACTGGACTTGCACTGGAATCAAAATGCAAAGTGTGCATGCCCATATTCATTGCAGCATTATAACCACAATAGCCATGCTATTGAAACAACTGAAGTATTTTTCAACTGATGAATGAGTAAAAAATATATAATATATGCAAAAATACTATATTATCAGCTTCAAAAAAATGAAATCCTTCCATTTTCTGCAACACGGTCCTGGAAGACCTTATGCTAAGTGAAATAATTCATTGAGATAAGGCCCAGTACTTCACAGTTCCCTTTCCGTTTGGATCTATAGCAGGCAAATGCATTGAAGCACATAACAGAATGGTAATGAGAGGCAGATGAGAAGTTGTTCAGTGGGTATGAAGTTAGTTACACAAGTGGAATAAGTTCAGTGATCTGCTGAACAGCATAGTTCATTCAGCTAAAAATAGGATAATATACACTTACATTGTTTAGAAAGAATATCTCATGGTAAATGACCTTGCCACAAAAAGGGGGAAGACAAAAAGACGCTTTAGGAGCTGATGAGGGATGGACAATTTTATAATCTTGCCGTCATGGTGTAGCACGAGTAAATGCATATGTCCAGGCTCGCCAAATCGCATACATTAACTGTCTGCGGCTTTTCATGTTATACCTCAATGAAATGGAAGGGGAAGAAGGCCAAGTGGACACAGACATCGCTACCTCAAGCCATAAAGACTGCCTGACTTTTTAGTCTACCTGTAATGGGTTCTGGAGCAAAGTCTAAGGTAGTTTAAGGCTAAGGTGGTTTGAGGCTGCTGGGGAGCCAATGGGGTGGTGCTGAGACTCTCAAGATGCCACAGCAATGCCCAAACTAGAGTTTATAGCCACTCTCTCTGCCATCTAAGGGGATGCGCCAGAGCACAGGGTGTGGAGGCTGCTGTAGGATAGAAATGTCCGGAATACAAAGCTCTGCTCAGTAAAAGAAAGAATTCTACTGACAGCTTGTCTCTGGTAAAACTCCAAGTTGACTGCACTTTCTGTCCTGTCTCCGTGCTCAAATTTGTTCCATCTGTCCCACTGTGTCCACACTGCCCATGCGGATTTCAAAATTTGAGAGGGAAGAAGGTAAGGAGAAAGGGAGAGGGAGAGAGATCATACGAAGGCCACAGCTGCCTGTTCTGTGGAGAGGCTGCTTGGGAGGGCTCACACCCAGCTTTCTCTCCACGTGTTAGGACGGTTCCATTTGGAAGGGCATGAAGGATGATCTCTAAGGAGCAATCTACCAGACCTTGTGTAATCTCGGGCGATTTTAGAGGAGGAAGTTTGCATTTTGTCCCATAAATACTTCCACAGTGCACCAGAACCAGGGCAGCCCCACTTCTCCAACTGTGCAGCATCATCTGGGTTGTTGAGTGTAAATCCTGAGCTGAATTATTTTTGCTTTAGTAGTGCTTGATAAGCTGTCTAAAATGAGAGCATTTTGTTTCTCAGCTTGGCAGAGAATTGCACATGTGGTTCTCACTCTCATTTTCTTCTAATGTTTGAAATGATTTTATTACTATGACTCCTTTATTAGTGAATTCATCTGAGAAACCAAACAGTCTCCCAATAGGCTCAGCTGTTTGAAAAACCATCAGAAAATCTACAAGCAGAGGTTTTAAAAGGTGAGAGAGGCAATTCATCAACTCTTCATGCATATTCCCCTGACTCCTGGGGAAATTAAATTTGTTTTCACCTGCTGAAATCTCAACACATTTTTACTATATAAATCTAATATGTGTTTAATGCTAACTCACAATCAATTTATCCAGTTTGGTGAAAACCTAGTCCTACTTTTTTTCTCATTAGAAGTTTTTGCTTTAGCATATTTACCGATGATCCAATTTATAGGTCTATATCCTGATGCTTTTTGTAAGTTTACAATTTTTTATATAAAGCTTCTAAGTTGATCATTTTTATATTTTAATTTCCCATTTTAGGATGTTTAATTGGTTGGAAAATCTCCAAATTCAGTGACAGTATCATATTAATCTTTGTGTTCCTGAGCTTAGGGAATACCTGGCTCGTAGTAAGTATCCCATAAATGTTTATGGAAATGCTCACATAGGAAGTGTTTTTAGGCCTTCTATTCATCACAGAAGCCTAATCTTTCCTTCAACATTTTATTTTGTCCACTTTCAGTACTCCTAACACAGCAGGATATTTTAATTATTTAGGAAAAAGCATGAATATAAAAGTTATCAGTGTACAAACAGCCAGTAGATACATGTAAAGATGTTCTACCTCATTAAGAATTAAATAAATGCAAATTAAAACTGTGAGATAAAATTGTCAGTTTGGCATAAATGTGAAAGTCTGATAATATTTTGAGCGTTTGGAATGGATGAGGGCAATATCATAAATTGTTGATGGGAACTGAAATAGGTACATGAATTTGAGAAGGAAAGTGTTTGTTCCACTTAATAGAGCCATCTCAATGTGGGGGATATAGCCTGCAAAAAGAACAACTCAAGTCTCTGAATACGAGTAACAATAGATTTTGTAAAAATAAATAATTTGAAACAATAAACAACAGAAGGAATTAATAAGTAATTTCAGTGCCCATCCTTATAGGCATGAATAAAGAAACTGTTTCATACAACAGGACATAATGCAACTACTGATGAGGACAAGGCAGATATACCTGGCCTGGAAAGACAGCCAGGGTACATTGTTAAGTGGTAAAATGAGTAGCGGGACCAATACACACATATGACAATCCTGTTTTTCATTGGAAAAAAGTGTATTTTCATGTATGTGTGTGTGTGTGTGTGTGTGTGTGTGTGTGTTAGGTATAAAGAGGGCCATGGAAAAGTACATTGCAAAGTGTTAATAGAATTTACGCTGTGGATAGAATGGATCTTTGGTTTTTACTTTATATTATCTTATTTTATATAATGGGATTGTGTGTGATTTTTCCTTTTTCGTTTTAGGTTTTTTAAATAATATAATAGGAAAGAAAATAAACGTATATGAAGATTATAGGTAATACAAAATAGTGGAAGATTAGGATAGTGCAACTCCTTTTAATTTTGGTTTTGTTAGAAATAGTGTATTTCTCCCTTTCAACCTCAATATTAGAGAAACTAATTCAGAGCACATGGGTGAAGATCCCATATTATCCTATATTATACTTTTAAAATAAATTTCTAGTCATTTATTCTTTAAATCATCTTTAAAACACTAAGCAGATGTAGGAAATTTTTAAGTCATTAAGAAAGGAAGGAAAAATGATTATTTTAGGGAGAACGGTACAGATTTCAAGGTGGGTCAGAGATCAGGCCTGGGATGGAAGGCTGATAAGTTACAGCTGAAGGATGCAATTTTATATTCAGCATCTACTGTGTTCTGGCCACTGAGGCTCAAGGATGACCGGTCAGGGTCTTGCTGTTGAGGGTCGGGAGCCCTGTGGGTTTCCTGACCGACTCCTTCCCCATTTCCTGCTGAGCGGCCCTGTTCTGGGACCAGGCGCTAGAGGAGCGCAGGTCAGGCAAGACCCGGGCTCCTATGAACCTGGTGACGGTAGACACAATACAGTTGGTGATAAATAAATATATGATCTTTCAGGTACAGATAAGGATTATAAATAAAATAAGGCAGGGGCGATGACAGGAGAAACTGGAGTCAGATTTATGTCAGATCAATTTACCTTAGACAAGGTGGGCAGGGAAGGACTTTTTGGGAAGGGACATTTGTCCTTAAGTTTGAAAGTTGAAGAAGGAGATAGCCCTGAGATTAGAGAGAACATTCTAGGCAGAAGGGAAAATGTAAACATCCTGAAATTATGGCCAGGCACTATGGATGGAATTGTGTCCTTCCAAAATTTATACATTAAAATCCTAAACACCAAGGTGCTGTATTTCTGTACTTTATAGATAGGATCTGCAAAGAGGCATTTAAGGTAAAATGAGGTTGAAAGGTGGGGCTCTGATATGATAGGACTGGTGTCCTTAGAAGTGACACTAGAGAGCTAGTTCTCTCTCTCTCTTTCTCTCTCTCTCTCTGTCTCCCTCTCTCCTTCGCTCCCACCTTCCCTCCCTCCCTCCTCTGCCATGTGAGGACACAGCAAATGGGTAGCCATCAGCAAACCAGACAGAGAAAACTCACCGGAAACTAAATCAATCAACTGGAACCTTGCTTGGACTTCTCAGTCTCCAGAAATATGAGAAAATAAATTTGTGTTTTTTAAGACAACAAGTCTGTAGTATTTTATTATGGCAGCATAAATTAACTAAAACATCTGTTTTAGGATATATTTAAGTCAGAGCTTACAGGACTTCCTGACAGATTGAATGTGCAGAGTAGGGAAAAAGGATCAAAGATACCTTGGAGTCTTTTTGCTAAGTGACTGGGGGAATGGCGATGCATTAATGGAGGGAAGAAGATTGGGGTTGGGAGGGGAGAGTGTGTGACAGAGAGCAAGCAGGGTCAGGAGCTTCACTGTCCATTTATTTATTTTGAGGCATCTGCCTGTTAGACATTGCTGTGGTATTGGGTATAGGGATCGGCACTCAGGGGTGGGGGTGCCACGTGGAGAGCCACCAGCATTTTGTGTGTTTGCATGAGATTACCTTGCAAGATGCATTGATGGGGAGCCTGCAGCAGTTCCAGCATTCTGACGGAAGTCAAAGAGCGAAACTGGAAGAAGCTTGTGCGGCAGTGAGAGTACCAGAAACCACGAAAGGTCCAACAGCTGTCAAGCAGCACAAACAGGTTGAGAGAGATGAAAAAAGTGACTGAGGACTCGTTAGATTAGACAGAGAGGTCATAGGGCATCCGGATGACGGTTGCTTCAGTGGATTAAGGGGAAGCAAAAATCCTGATTGAAAAGAGTGAAAATGGAAGATGAAAATGTCGAGACCAATTTTACGTGGAATTTTGCTCCAACAAGAAGTGAAGCTGTAGGTAAAAAGAATGCAGGCACAAGAGACAAATTTTAAAAGCACTTTTATGATGGGGAATTTAAAACATACAAAACTAGGTCTACTTGTAATACTTTACATACCCGTCAGCAGCTTCTTCAAGAATCAGTGACCATGCCCAGTAGTGGTGGTGAATGCCTATAATCTCAGCACTCTGGGAGGCTGAGGCAGGAGGAACACAAATTTGAAGACAGCCTGAGCAGTTTACCTGCTTAGCAAGATTCCATCTTAAAATAAAATTAAATTTAGGGGCCGGTGAGATGGCTCAGCGGCGTAAGCGCCTGCCTTGCAAGCGCGAGGGCCCGAGTTCGACTCCCGGATCCCACATACGAAAAAGGGGCCGGTGATATCGCTCAGCGGCATGGGTGCCTGTTGGTGCGCGAGGTCCTGAGGTCGACCCCCCGGTACCCACAAAAAAAAATAAATAAATAAAATTAAATTAAATTTAATTAAATTTAAAAAGGGCTGAGGAGGGCCGGTGAGATGGCTCAGCGGCATAAGCGCCTGCCTGACAAGCGCGAGATCCTGAGTTCGATTCCCGGTACCCACATACGGAAAAAGGGCCGGTGATATCGCTCAGCGGCACAGGCACTTACTGGCAAGCGCGAGGTCCTAAGGTCCACCCCCCGGTACCCACACACACAAAAAAAGGGCTGAGGATATAGCTCAGTTTGAAAGCTCTGGGTTGAATCCATAGTACTGCACACACACACAAAGTAAGCTTCCTTTTATTTTTATTTATTTATTTTTTTATGTGGGTACCAGGAGTCGACCTCAGGACCTCACACTTGCCAGCAAGTGTTTGTGCCACTGAGCGATATCACCGGCCCTTTTTTTCCTTTATGTGGGTTCCGGGAGTCGAACTCAGGACCTGGCGCTTGCCGGGCAGGCGCTTATGTCGCTGAGCTATCTCACTGGCCCCAAAGTAAGCTTCTTAATCTGTACTGCTATGTACTTACTCCTGCATTATTTTGAGACAAATCCTAGATATCATTATTTCACTTATAAATATTTGAGAGTAGGTATCTTAAAGATAAGAACTCTTTGCAAAGAAATATTAATATAATAGTCTTATGACAACTAAAAACAATTGCCAATAATGTCTTAATATCATTCACACAGTGAGCAAAGTTCTAATTGTCTTATAAATGTCATAGATATGTATTTGTTTGGCTTATTTCCAAACAATGTCCTCACGTTACAACTCCTTTGGTTTGACATTACTGTGTCTTTTACATTTCCTTTAGTCCATAGATTTTCTCTCCATCTTTTTCTTCCTGGCAGTTTACTTTTGAAGAAGCCACGTTGTTTGTCCTGTGATTTCCTATTGTCTGGGTTTTTATCTTAGTCCACTTGGGGCTGCTATAACAAGATACCCTGTCCTGGGTGAATTACAAAGAAGCACATTTTTCACAGTTCGGGAAGATGGAAGCTCCAAGATCAAAGCATGAGCAGGTTCAGTCTCTGGTTCTAAGATGCTTCCTCATCCTCCAGAGAGCAGGGACATTGTGACCTCATGTGCCAGGAAAGCAGAAGAGAGAGCACTCACTCCTCAAAACCATTTCACAGCAGCATCCACTCAGTCATGAGGTGAATCATGACCTAAGCACCTCCCATCAGCCCCCACCTCCCTTCATTCCTGACTTGGGCTTTATATTTCCATCACGTGAACTTTGAGGGAAAACTTCAGACCATAACCATGTTTCTAATTAAAGTTCTAATTAAAGTTTAGTGTGTCCCTCCTTGTATTTTCCCATCTCTGACAGTTGAGTCCCAAATTCGATCAGATTTGAGTTTAAATTTTTGACAGGAATATTTCACAGGTGGTGGCATGTTTATCCATCAAGAAGAATGTAATGTCTGCCTGACTCTTCTTTTGTGTTGACAGCCATTTGATGCTCAATATCCAGATCGATTAATTCATTTGAGATTACCAAAGATGACATTTTATTATGTCCTTCCTTCTTTGCTTATTAGCTAGAATACTTCCCTCATCATTTATTTGGTTTCTCATTGTTACAGTTTGCTTAGGAATAAATGTTGAGGTATTCATCTTTTTTTTCAAAAATTGTGAGTTCTTAGGTATCCTCCAACAAAGAATAATTTTTAAAATAATGAACTCATGATTTGAATATATGTAATGTGCTTCAGTGCATTGAAGTTTTCCTTCTTGACACTCATATTGCCCTAATCTCTGCCCTGTGTGAGCAGCTTTAATTTGGCCTGACGGTTTTTTGATATACCCATGTGGTTTTTATAGCTGCTTTGCTATCTGGTATAACAAAGTATTCTTGGTTCATCTTGTAAAACTCCTATCTTATACCTGGGATCACCATTTCTCCAAGAAGAACCTTTAAGTGAGAGATTAAAACATATTTGTATGTTGGTAGGAATAATCCAGCTGGGGAAAGATAATTATAGGAGCAAATTCCTTCAGTAGGAGAGAGAGGATGGAATAAATGTACTTTAACAATAATGAACTGTATCTATTGTTTGGCCTTAGATTGGAACAGAGAAAATTTGTTGTTGTAACAGTGTTCTGCCAAAGAAAATGCTATAAGAATATTGAATCATATGAATGACTGTGCAATACAATTCTGTCCATATGATTCTGGGTTAAATCACTACATTTCCTACTTATAAATTCACTTTTCTTTTTATAAATTAATTTCACAACCATAAACCCACCCTCCCTCCATTTGACTAGGAATACACTAAACTTTTCTAGATTGCCCATGGATTAAGAATTATTTAAAAAATTATTTATTTCTAATTATTTTTCCATTTGCAAATGAAGTACCGTATTCACTTATTCTTGATATAGCTGAAAAAGTGAAAAATATAGATCTTATTTGCCTACAAAGTTCTTAACCAGTGAATATCCTTGATGTGCAAATGATCTGTATTAGTCAGCTTTGTGTTACCAGAACAAATATCTGAGTGGCTAACTTTATAGAGAAAGGGTTTATGTAGCTCACAGTTTTAGAAGTTCAAGAGCATAGCACATGCATCAGCTTAGTTCTGCCGAGGATGTTTTGGTAAATGGCAGATGGCACCTGCAGGAGCCCATGGAAGAGTGACAGTCATGTCAGGATTTAGGAGCAGAGAGAAACTGGGTGGGGCCAAACTCAGGCTTTTATAACAAGCCTCTCAAGAAAGCTACCAAGGAGTCCAGTAAGAACTACTTTGGAGAGTAATCCCCCAGTGACCCAGAGATCTCCTGCTAGGTCCCACCTGCCCAGGGTTTCACCACCTTCCTATAAGACCACCCTGTGGGCCAATATTTCAATCAAAATGGACCCTTGATAAACCTTTAAACCACACTGAAACCATGGCCATCCCACTTTGCCTGACTTGACTAAAGACTTATCCCATTTTCTTTTTTATTATAATCATTCCTCTCTTTACAGAACCTATAACATCATCTCTTCTCATTTCCTTTGCTTATCCATAATGTCCATTTCACTATATCATTAATGCCGTCGAGAATGCCTATATGTAAAATGATGTGAACCTACTCTATCACCTTTATGCCTGATACAGATATACTAAATAAGATTGATACACACTTTTCTCTCCCCACTTGAGTCCTTACTCCCTGTATTTTTGGTCCAGCTGGATGGGAGGGCAATTTTGAAGATATAGGATGAGTTTAAATCATCTCGAGGCCAGAAATACATCTTTTAATGCTATTCAAGCAAGGGACCATGAAGAGACCCTTAGGATAAGACTCTAGAAAAGATAGATAGAAAAGAAAGGAAAACAAAGGGAGCATGAGAATGGTGATAAAAAGTCTTGTAGTTTTGAAATATTGCTTAAAACTACCCAGCAAGGATTAGAAAAAGAAACTATTTTCCATGTTCTTCTTTGTTTTAATGACACTCAAAGCTTTTCAGTCCTACAATCCTGAAGTTGATCTATTTATTAGTGGTATTAATGTGTTGCAGGTCACCAATATTAGAGTTAAAAAGAATCCATTTGGGTAACTTGTCCAGAGTTATTTGGATGGAAATATTTTATTCCACTTTTTCAGTATTAATTTTCAAACTATCTTTGGAATCAGATAATCATACATTGCAAATACATGTATCAATTGTTTATGCAATGGTGAATTTTCAAAGTACAAATCAGTGATCACTCAATTTTCAGAAATATCCACCCTATGATTCCTTTAAAACAAGACCTTTTTTAGTATTTGTTTCCCAACCATTAACTACTTGATAGAGAATTCAGGAGTGGGTTAAATAGCTAACTGTACAAAAGCTGGAAATTATTAGACAAAGATGTATTAGAAAAGAATGTTAAATAAATTATAGGAGATATGAAAATAGAATTGATTTATTAATCTATATATCTTGGAAATAAATCAGTTTGTGAATGTAGAGCCTTAATTGCTGCTCACAAGGCATATAATTTTGTGGTAGTTGTTACAGAGAGTAATCAAGTATTTTCTTCTTACCACGTGAAATACCAATATTTCCTTATTCCTCTCTACAGATTTAGCTGCACACTATTTTGTACTTAATTGAAATTTTATGTATATCTGCACACCACTTATGAAAGAAAGTACAGCATCACTCTGTCATATATATCTTGGAGAGTTATTAAAATTTATTAAGTGTCAGTTAGTGATAAATCCTAGAGCGGTAACTTAAAACAAGCTGACAAAGTAAGGCAATTATCTAGATAACTTGGGAAAATGCAGAGGTTTTTATTTTTCTTGATGCTTCTCAATATTTTTAAAATTTTTCTCTCAAATTTAAATATGCTACTGAGTGTTTTGAGTAGGGCAGATGTTTAGCAGCTCTGTCCACAGAAATCTTTGTTCTCAGCTAGGAACTGAATATGTTTTGGTGGAAACCTCTGTTAATTTACACAAGTATTTAGCTAAATGTCAAAAGCCAATAAATACTACAAAATAGTTATCTAATTAAGCTCAGTAACACTGAGCACTCATCAATGTGTCAGGTGCTGGAACTTCCCAGTCTCTAGTTTCGTAGGGTTTATAATGCAGAACAGAATGCCAAAATGATAACAGAGTATAATTTGTGATTGACATGCTCTAAAAGCAATGTCTGAACAAAATTCTGTAGGTAGAAACCAAGTGGACTGCTTTGTTCTAACTGGAAAGTCTTTGTGGAAAACACAACTTTTATGCCTAGCCTTAAGTACAAGGAAGTTTTCAATAAGCCAAGAAGATATAATTCTGAAAGAAAATTTTAATAATATAATAAAATTGAAGGCCAGATTGCAGTGAGTTAAGGAGGAAAAGAGATGTAACACCAGAGGAGACAAGCGTAGAGAATTGTTCTCAAGAAGAGATAACGTGTAAGTGAAAGAGGATTATAACCCTTTGGAAGAACATCATTGGGAAGAAAGTTTTATTAGGATAATGGAAACTGATTCTAAGGGGGCAATGCAGAGCTGGGTGCTAGTCTGTCATCACGGTGACTTTCAATGAAATATGTCTCCCCGTATTTGTACTCTTGTGAAGTTTCCTCCTCTTGAACCTGGGATGGCCCTATGACTAATAGGATGAGGTGCTTTTGGACAGGCTTCCAAGGCAAGGTATTAAGAAAACTTGACCCTTTCTGCTTTCGTACTTTAGAAGAAGCCCCCTGCCATATATGAAGACTGACTACTTGACATCATCCTGCTGTAGGGAAATCTATGCTATCCACGTGGAATCGGCACAGGGAAGGAAGAAAGGGGGATGGGGGAGAGACCCAGTCAGCCTCTAGTTGTTGTGGGCATCCCAGCTAAAGCACCAGACACAAGTGAGGAAGCCATTTTAGGTTTCCTAGCCCCAGAAGATTGCACTCTGTCACTGAGGAGCTTTGCCCTGCCCAAATTGCAAACTTGTAAACAAATTAATGCTGTTTAAAAACAGACACCACTTTTTTGGGTGATGGTTATATAGCAATAAGTGACTAAAACAGGCAATTTAAAAATAAATATTAGACAGAGGTTTGATGAATGGAATAAGGCTCCCCCAATGAAATCGGGCAGAGAAATTTGTTTTGGAAGTGAATGAGGACATTTCTTTTTCTGAGTCAAAAAATGATGAGGAAAGTATGGATAAACATGAAATTAAAGTTAGATATGCATGGGAAGGAAACTAGAGCAACTTAAGTTAGATAGTCAAGTGCTATGTTTAGAATGAGGGCTTCATAAAGTTGCTGAGCTGAAGAGGAGAGAAAAATGATTGTTAGTGTGATAGGGATTCATCCTGGGAAGAGTGAACGGAAGGCAAAGAGCTGCCAGTGCCCCAGTGTGTGCAGTGGTCATAGATTTGCTGAGGCCAATCGACCCAGCTTGGTGAGTTTTAGCATCCACCCTTATAAGACTGGCTTCCTTCAGAGATCTAAATTTATTGTATAGGTAGGTTACCAGCCATTCCTACTTGGTTAAGAAGACTTAGATAACAATCATATTAAGATACGGGGGAAAAGATAACTGGAACATATATATATTTAGCTCTCCTAGGCCCTGCTCCTTGCCCACTTGTTATACTGGAAATGATTTCCATTAACAATTGCTGAATCATATACCTGAGATTATAGGCAATGCTATTTATACTAAAGAAATTGAGTGCACATCTATTTTAGCTTCCTGTCCTATTTTCATACTTCCATCCGTTTGGATTTTTGTCCCATATGTTGTCCTTAGCACTCTTTCTTCAACTGCTGTCTAGTTATAGCTCAAAAACCCTTCCATTCCAAATAGGGCTTTATTCCAGTTGGGGGATGTACTTTCTTTCAATCTATTACTTAACTGACAGATATTGTGAAGATTAATTAGTCACTTCTTAAAAGCTCTCTGTGATGGCAAAAATTTGTTTTTATGCCCTGGAACAGTACAGAGTGTTCTTTGTAGCTCCTTATATGAAAGGTAGACTGCTGAAGGGGCTTGGAATACAACTAGTTGTAGAAAGCCATGCCTGAAGAGATCCAATGACACTGAGACACCAGCAGGATTTATGACATCCCTCATCAGTAAAATTCAGGTACTTCTCCCTGGTTCTTTTCCTTGTCTTAACTTCCAGGAACTCTCTGCTTCCCAACCTCTCACTTCTCTGAGCCTCAACTTCATGGTTGACTTGACGGTTGGCTTTCAACTCTGGAACCTACTTGTTTTTGTGCCAGGATCAAACCCTCCTGGCTTTCTCAGTTCTGCCTCCACAGTCTGATTTTGTGATAGACTACAGCCCATGGGATGGGTGAGATATGGCCCCACAATGGGGAAAAAACTTGCTAAAATGCAATGTCCATGTGCCATATAATGACTAGTTTTATGGCTGAACACTGAGAATACTCGATGACATTCAGTTAGTTCAGTAGCTATTGACTAGATTTGTTCAGCACCAAGCCCTTCAAGGTATGACAGTAGGGCATGGGTTCTCATATCGGGGTTATAAATAATGTTTCAGTTGCATTCAATGAGGAATTCTGGTTAGAAGTCATTCTTTCATGCATTAGTTGGTAATGGATTTAAGACTGCTTTATGTTCACACTTACTATGTGCTAGAAGTGAACATACATAAAGGCAAGCATAGAATCACTAGCAAGTTAAATGAAGATCAGCCTGAAGGAAATTGAGGTTATGCATCATGCTATGTACTGTGGATAAGTAAGCTAAGCATTTCACCTGAAACAAAAATACATTTTCACAATCCCAGTCAAACTACATGCTAAATAGATTGGACAGAAGAAAATAGAATCAAACAAATCTATAGCTCGGAAACTAGATTGGCATCAACATAGCTGGGAAATTCAGGCCAAACTTGAGATGTGCTAAAAAATAAAAAATCCTGAAGTCCTAGGGGATTTTGCATATAGCATTGAGCAGTTCAATCCTAGAGCTACTTATCATAACCAACATCGAACTTACATAATTACACCGCAGTTTTACTGCTGAAAATGAACTTTTCTTGGCCTGAAGATGTGTACAGGGTAAATGGCAAGAAGATATTAGAACTGATGTGCAGAAAGCTAAAGGAAAAAATTCACAGGCGAAAACTTGGGCATAAAGAACTCAAAGACATCTGGGAGAACGATTACCATGTAAATGGTAGCCATTGCCCGGTTTGAACAACAGACTTCACGTGAGGCCTTGCAAAATAGTAATTAAGAACAAGAATGTCCCAAAGGTCAGACAGTGAAGAATGACAGTCACAGGCAGCAGCATGAGGACAGATAATCCCCGTTATCAGTTATGAAGAGACAAATGTAATACAGTGCTGTCGGTAGATGATTTTTTTGTGCTGAGGTCTTGTTTCCCTCAGCTGCTGAGGACATTCACTCTGCCAGCTCAAGCTGATTGTCTTACTCTGTGCTGAAGGGGCTACCTTGCCCAAGATTATTTCCCCTCCTAGGGGAGCACACTCCGGGGACTGGCCAACTAGAGGGCACAAGGCATGGCCCCCTTGGCTTGATTCAGGACAACTTTGAATTTGTAGTTTCACTGTAGGACTGCAAGGTGCTCTGCTGCAGCAGCCTTGCAGCTGCGCTCACTCTTTGCCATGGACCTGCCTTCCTCCCAGTTTTGCAGGAGTGGTTCCTGAGCTCTTTTCCCTCTAGTAAATCACTTGAAAGGAAATCTCAGTTTCACAGCATCTTTCCCTGGAACCAAATCTAAGCTTAATGCTAACTGGGTGATGGGACAAAAATGGTCAGTGTATCCCTTTTCCTAGACTTCCTTTCCTCTGTTCCTCCAAAGAGAAGTAGATTGTGCCTGTTTTCATACCCTGCAGCCTCCTCCAGGCAGCAAACTGCTTTGCAGAGTTTTCAAAAAAGAGGAAAGGAGGTAGGGAGAAAGATCAGTGTTCTGATGGGAAGAGATGCAGGACAAGCTGTGTCGTACAATCAAATATTAGGGATGGAAAGGAGATTTTAAGAAATATTGTGCTCAACATGGCCCCTTTGTATATTCAAGCAATTTAAGCAAAAAAAAAAAATCAGAGATAGTTAAGAATTATCATTAATATTTCTCTAGGGTAAAAACTCAAGAACAGAACTTTTAAAATATAAATAATTATCTTTAATTCTATTCATAGGTCAAATATCTCTCATATATTTTTCACTGGGGTTTATAGTTCAAAGAATATTTAATGATCATGAACTTCTGGTAAGCTAGGTATCAGATGTACTTAAGTTCCACATCTGCCATGATGCTTCTTAAACTTGTCATCCTTAAACTTGTTCTTTTAAGGCCTAATAGACAAGCTTTACCCTGGAGTATCTCTGTCTCTTAAACTCAGTTGCAAAAACTCTAAATTGAGGGTTGCAGTGCCTATAGGGGAAGCTCAGGACAAGGGACTGAGCATCTTCAGAGGAAAGGATGTAGTGTGGTGGCCCGCCATGTCTCTTCTACTCCCAAACCCACATAGAGAGCTACCTGATGCTCGCGGACCTGGTCCCATTTCTCTGCTGCACCCATAACCTCTGGCCACATTTGAAGATGACCTTCAGAAAGCAAGATTTTACCTGTAAGTTTTTATTTTGTTTATTTAAAAAATTTATTTTAGAATAAAAAATTTAAAATATTATATCAAAGGTGTGGACATATCCTTTTAATAATATTATTCAGTATATGATAGGTATTTATATTCCAGAACAGAAATACATAGAGTTTTAGTAATTTGAATCTTACCTTTCTTTTAAAAAACTTTGTATTGAAGTATAGCATATGTAACACAAACAAATATTTTGTAAAGGAATTTTCACAAACGAAGCACATGCAGTTCAGGAAATAGAACATTACCAGTACTCGGAAGCCCTCTTGGGCTCTATTCCAATTGCTTCCCCGCAAAAAAAGATATCTGCTGCCTGATTTTTTAGTCTTTAGTTGAGTCTGCTGTTTGTTTTTATACAGTTTGTAATTTGATGCATAAAAGTATTTAGAGCTTCATTCGTCTGCTCCTTTACTTCTGCTCCTACCATTTCAGAAAGTCCAGCTGAGTGACTTTTGATTTCTTTCACCTCCATGCCCCCTGAATTTGCTTGGATAAGCAGGAGGTCTGGGGCTGCATCTTGCTTCTGTGTTTTCTCATTTTCTATTTGTTTTTATTTGTTTTCTGCATTGACACTTGTAAATTGCTTATGAGACCTCTTTAGGAAATGATTATTTTTCAGAGATGTTTGCTATGCATAGCTGGCTTTTGGCTTGTGAGTCTGTCCCAAGATCCTGCCTCTTTGATTCGCTAGGGAAAAGGTTGGTGTCTGTTTGGCCTAGCACTCCGTTCTTCGCTACTGGACTACGGTATTGTTTTTTTGCCTCCAGTATTGGCACACGAGGAAGAACAACTGATCACAACAACTGTGTCACCTTGGCTAAAGTAGTACGATCAGTAATAGCAATAGCATCGAGCATAGTCCAGAAAATGACATCTGATTTCAAAAACTTGATATGTAAAATAATTAGGGAACTTTATAGTACTCATTGAAATAGTAATTTGGCTATATTGGACTAAATATAATATGGTCTTAGCTGTAATTCCACCTGTTTATTTTTTACTTTTTAAAACTATTAGAAAATTGAAACATACAAAGGTAATTTTCATTGTATTTTTATTGGGTAGTGTTCATCTAGGTCACCCTAGTACATGTGGGTTAGTTATTCTCTACTAAAAGTCCGAATGTTTTATCAGGTGATCTCCCAAGTTTATCGTTCAAAAAATTCTCTGAAGGTCCCAGTGTCCACTGGAGCAAGTACATGGATGCTCAGTTCCTGACGGTGCCCGATTGCTCTTTCAGCAATTTGAGGTTGGCCCAAGAGAGAGCCCACGCATGCCTGCACCAGGAAGTGGGCCCAGCGAGTATGCCTCCAGCAGCCCATGAATGTGGGTATTACCTGAAGCACTGATACCACTTTAATTAAAAATATGACAAGAGATGTTGATTATGGAGGTATAGGACGCTAAAACTCATGAGAGACTTCACATTTCAAGCCTCCACAGGGAAACTACTTTTTGTTTCACTTAACACTGTTTATAGCTGCTATTGGTTTATATGGAAAATGCAGCAACTAAAGTTCAGTTTATATATAGCAATATAATTTATATGGAGTCATTTTGGAGGCCAGCTGAATAATGGAAGTGTCAGTTAATTTTAAAGTTTTAACTACATGTTTAGGTTTTATCATCTGCAGACCATATCTCAGGTTAATTCCAAACATTTACATAAAGGTGGTCTGATAAGTCCCAAAGCCATAAAAATATTAAAATGATCCTAAGCAAAATAGGAATATATGTCCATATAATAACTTTACTGAATTGTATATTGCACTCATAGGAGAAGTTTTCTTCTGATGTATTGCTTTTAATCTGCAGAATTAAAACCATGGAACATTTCCCTGGGCAGGTATATTTTTTGAAACATTTAAGCTTTCATATTTTTTCACTCGTGAGTTCATACTCTTCTCCAGTATCATTGTTACTCATTGCTGGCAAACAGACACACATGCATCCTATCTTTAAAGTCACAAGTCCTTTTAAAAGATTAAAAACCTATAGAAAGTTGGCCTCTTGGTTGTGCATCATATTGTTTCAAATTCCCAATTGCCCTAATTGTTTAATTAAAACTGGAGTAATTTAAATCTTTGCAAGGATGTTTCCATGTTCTGTATTTTAATTGCATTTAAATGATGAAGACTCAATGCTGTATATTTGTTAGACAAACAGGAATACGTGTCCTAAGTCTCCCAAATACAGTTTACTAGGATTTAAGCTGAGAAAGCCTTGATTAAAGAAATTAGGAAATTAGACACATGAATTTTTCCAAGGGGCAAATTCAAGGACATCATGCTAAATACCTTTATGGGAAAAATAAAAAAAAGACATGCTGAAGAAAAGATTAAAAATTGAACAGGCCCTGGAGTTTTCATCAGGAAATGATCTGGTTTTAGAATCTCCATTATTTTTTAAGCTACTTTGGGGGCTATTTTAGAAACAGCCTCAGCTTCTGTGTAATGATCCTCTAAGTAAAGGACTGACGAGAATCTGTTTTGCTATCATGGGACCCTTTCACGAATCAGCCCATTACAGCCTTACATAACCTTGAGAAGGATCAGGCAGCCCTTCAGTGCGAGGTGGGATGAGAGAAATGGATGTCCGTGTTGCTTCTCCGTTCCTGTCACCTACAGCAGCCTGCTCCGCTGTGACACTGGAAGGCCATGGCATTTTTCTGCAGTCATGAAAATGATTGTCTACACCGTATCCAGACATGTTAGCACTGGGAAGGGGACCTCAGAGGTCACTGAATCCAACTCCTCTTTCTGAGGAAGGGGAGGACCACAAAAGGGGAGGCTGAATGGTCCTTACTGACTGGACACGCTGATTCGGAAAGGCGCGCCAGAGCACACGCCCTTGCACATTCTCCCAGGGTGATATTTAGCAGGGGGAGGAGGGAGCTCTTGACAAGAACCCAGGCCTATCCTCCGCAAAGCAACCCTTGTGAAGAAATCCTTGCAAGGACATTTCTCAGACCCAGTGCTGCAGGCCTGAGAGGCGGGAGCGACTCATTTATCTTAAGCCTACAGTTGTCGATAATGTGTTTTGTGTAGAGAACGTGTGACCCCTTTTTTTTTTTCATCAGCTCTGTCCGGGGCACAAAGGACCCAGGTTTTATTCATTTACGCTTACACTGCCTACTTGGGGCTGGGCTGGGAGTTCTTTTGCCATCCGTGTGTGCCAGCCAAGGACTCGCCTGGGGATGCAGTAGTTCACTTCCAGTAGCCATAGGAGAATATTCCAGTTTTGACCAGTAAATACATACAGTTGTCCATTCTGTAACGAAATATTTGGCCCAAAACATCCCCACTGTATCCTGAGATCACCACAGCCTTTGAGGTTTGATTAAAAAGACCAAGCATATGTGTCTTTGGGCCTCTGCTGTATTTTGCTTCTCCTGGCCTCAAAATCCCTACCTCCTCATTCCCTCTAGCACAGGATTTTTCAGCCTTGGCACTAGTGACATTCATGGCTGGATAATTTTAGGGGTCCCAGCTGTCCCATGCACAGTACGATGTTTAACTGCAACACTGGCCTCTACTCACCAGATGCCAGTGGCATCCCCCACCAGTCATGATGCTCAAGAGTGTTTCCAGAGGCTGCCACCTCCCCACACGCCCCCGAGAACAAGGGCTCTAGTCTGCTGCTCCTGGGAAAAGGGGCTGGCTGTATGACCCGTGGCATCTACCTCAACCTAGGTATGGCTGGATGCAGTTTCTGGGGCCCACTTGCAGGTATCTGTAGTAAATGCAGACACCCTAGTTATGTCTGTCAAAGAGTTCAGGCAAGTTTCTTTGCTGGTGTCCGTGAACACTGCGTGATCTGTGTTATACTAAGAATTTCTGATTGGGGTTAAGGACAAGAAAAATCTTCATAGACCTGAAGACTATCAAAAGAACTGGAGCATCCCTTCTCAAGAGATCTCTTCTCTCTCCTGCCAGTGACAGAGCACCTCTCACGCAGGCTGAGCCCTGCCTCTCAGTCAGCAGAGAGGAAGATTCTTTGTCCCTACTATAGGAGCCTAGTTCTTGGTGCTCAGGCTGACCCACTTCCTGATGGTAACTTAGTTTACTCCCGAGGGTACTGGGGATACATTTATTGAAAACATGATTTTAAAAAAAGTCCCCACCCAGTACCATGGGCTGTAAATGTGCCAAATACTGGTAAGGACTACAGTACTGGATTGTCAAAGCAGTGCTGATTTCAATCGTCTTAAACAAATTGCCATTTCCTCCCCAGCTAACTCTTTTGGTGAGAACATGGAGTTCACAAACCAGTGCAGCTAGAGAAGAGGGTGTGTGGGAACAGGAAAAGAGTGGGAGAAGCATTTTGCAATTTATTAAAATAAGAGTGTCAGCACCTCTCCTTTTTGATGCAAAAACAAAAAGCAATGCATATATACATGTCGAAACACTTCCATCTTCTGGACCGTTTCCCAGCAGTAAAGAAGTATTATTTTATGGAGATTTTTTTAAAAAATCAGTGTTAAGCTCAAACTCACAAAGCTGTTGGTAGGTTAGCAGGTATGTAGGTGAGAAAAATACCAGCAGGTGAATCTTCTATTTCTAATTTCCTCCTTTACATGCTGGAACAGAGCTTCAGTGCTTACAAAGATATTTTAGAGGCCGTTCCAAGGGAGTGTAGTGAATAAATGAAATGTAGTGAATAGAAAGAGGAAAAAAGATCTTCCTTCTAAGACAGCTCAATCTGTTCGCATAGCCTAGTGGTTCTCCGGGGACAGGACTCCTAGCAGGGTCAAAGGGGTGCTGGCAAGGGGTTACAGAGCCTCTGCCCGGAGCACACCTCCTGCAGCTGTTTGATGGTGGTTTCTCCAAAGGCAGGTGTCTGAACTAAACTGAAACCAGCTTCCTCCCCTAGCTCCTGCCTTATGACTGCTCTGATGTTAGGACAGAGATTAGATTCTGGTTATTGAGTTATAAATAGCAGCATGTTTATAGTAAATGGAGACAGTAAAGCTGTAACTGTGAAGTTTGAGGGATGTGGACAGATGTAAATACAAGAAATGTTCTAAAAAAAAGAGAGGAAATTTTCTTTTAAATGCAGAAATTCTAAATCCCAACACCATGGAGCCATTCCATTTCATGGGATGTAAAACCCTTTGAAATTAAAAACACCCATTTTCCTGAACCCGTTCCTATCTTTTATCAGATTCTCCATGGGGTCCATAATGGGTGAAAGGTTAAGAACAAGCACCACGGAGACAGCCAGGAAGGTGCTGCTTGCTGTTTTGCCTGGGTGTGTGTGTAGTGGGGTGCTTGAATTTTCTGAGACCAAGGGGTTTAATTGGTTTTTCTCTAGGAGGTGTTTTCTAAGAAGGTGAGCCAATTTGGGGTCAAAGATCTCCAGAGACTCAATTCCTTGCTGTAGTTGGTTTAGGTCTTCTAAAATATTGCTTTGTGGAAATTCAATGGTGATTTCATCCCCAGTCATAAATACCTTCTAGATCTGAATGCACCGCTTTGAGCTAATATGAGGTACAGACGGGGAAGGTAGGAAGGTTAATTTTTCAGGTTCCCAGTCTTATCTTCATCAGAATTTGAGACCTGATAGAGTATGCCAGTACATTTACTCAAACCAGTGTATTCTGTGGCCTTAAGCGTCTCCTAATCCAGGCTTACAACAGTTTTGTGAAACTGATTTGGCCAAAATTTCATGTTAATTTCATTATAAAAGCACACCCACAATTAGCACATCCACTTACTCTCCTCACCATTATTATTTATATCTCTTCAAATGTCATTTCCTTTTGAAAATGTGAAACTGTCCATTAGTTTTTTTCTATAAAATTGTCATCTACATTAAAAGAAAACTAACACTGTTATCCTGCAGCCTTAGAAAGAAAATATCCGTATCCACAAGCTGATCAAGATTTAGAAGTCAGAAGCTCGGTACATCAATCAAGAAATTTCTGACCCAAGACAGAAGGGTTTTTTGTTTTTTTCCCTTCATCGTCTTCTTCTAAGCTTTCTCTTTTCATTAAATCACAATGTCAGGCAAAGTCAGGGGCATGCTGAGCTTGTCAGTGTGGCTTATAGATCAAATGAAAGCCAGTATTAATCATCTTGCTTGATTTTGGAGCCTATTAATTTTCCAAGAACAGTACCCCAGTGACACAAGTCCTTTATTCTGTGATCTTATGCAGCGTCATTCTCCTTTCCTCCAGTTAGAGTAAACCTCCACAAAATGTTAGTTACATAAAACCGTGTTAAAGTAAACCTATGTCTTTTCACTGGCCAATTAGATGAAAATACAGTTTGGGAAAACTGCCCTTTGCTTCTGTTTTCCTTAGGAATCTTTAAATATGGTTGGTATTTGGTGTAGGCCTATTAACTAGAGATATACTTGAGGTTTTTTTTTTTTTTTCCTATTACAAAGAATTTTATGGAAAGTAGACCCACTCTCAAATCTGAGGTCCACCAGTTTTTTTGGTCACAGAGAAATTGTTAATGTTCTTAGAAATCTTGGAGTTATGGAAAGAAAATGGTGCTGAAAATAAAGTTCTTGAGAAAATTCTGTACATGGTAGACCCTCAATATATGTTATTCAGTGAATCAGTGAAGTTAAGTGTGGGGCATTCCCTGCATCCCCAGAGAGGAGAATGTGTGGGAACCAGGGAATGTGATCAGGTAAAGCCTAAGTATCTTCTGATTGGAGCCATGGTTTAGGTAGATCAATATCGGATCCTTCTGTTCAGTTTTATTTCTGGGTAGTATATTGTCAGTACATTCTCTGGTAATGTAGTTTACACCCTTGACTTGACTCAACTCCAGATAATAATATCATTAAATTAAACATTGAATTGTGTGGAGTTAGAAAATATGAGTCCAATGTTTGTTCATTATAAGATTAATAGAGCTCTTAGGTTATAAACAGAACTAAATAAGGACTGGAAAAAAAGATCAGAGGCTTTCAACTAGGATTTAAAGTCCTCAGCATATGATACTATATAGTATCCAATTTATGAAAGAAGAGTCAATTTCCTTTAGAGTTATTTATGCAATAAAAAATGTAGCTTTGGCTACACTGCAAGTTTATTTTTTTTGAGGTAATCAAGTATAGGCAAGACAAAATTAATCTAATGCACCTGGTTTTTATTTTAACTTTTCTCTGCCTCTTCATTTACTGTTATGTTTAATGCTAGATTCTATTTTTAGTCTGTGGGAGTGGGGAGAAGTGTAAAAGATACTTATAACATCTGTAGCAATGGACAGAAGAATGAATAATAATAGGAAATGTCTACATACCATCTGGTATAAACACAGATGTGTGTTTTCCTTAAATATAAAAATCCTGCACTCAAAAAAGGGAAGATTTACAACACTACAGAAAGTCAAGAACTCATTCTTGAGTGGCTCTTAATTAACAAGCAATCGTTCCTGTTAGTTGTCAATTTATTTATAGAACTAAAGTAGTAGGTTCTGCTCATTTCTTCTACAAATTATAAATGCTGAGACCGGAGTGCTCTCCAAGATCAAAGGGGATATTGGACACTGGGTGAATTCTTTCATATCAAGTATTAATTTTTTTACTCAGTGCAGTAAGTCCAAAATTAGACATTCTGTGTTTCTTCCAAAATCTTGTCATGGAATTTGAAAGTTCTAAAGAAGAAGGCCTAAGGTAGAATAAATGGGAATAATAGACATATTCTATAAAGTATATAATTTTAATCCTTAATTATACAATAATCTCTGCATAAGGGATATCTGCAAAAACCAATAAGTAATTCTGAAGGAAAGTTATCTTCAAAAAGAATTTATATATTTATTCCCACTAGTTAATTAACCAGACCTTCACTGTTTGTGGATGAGAATTGAATTCATGTTTTTTGCTTTTTTTTTTTTTTTTTTACTAAACAGCCCACACTTCTCAAATTCGGAAGGATCCAGAGTGCATCTTAGCAGAACAGAAGGCTCTGACGATGTATTCACCACATCTTTGAAAGATTACCATCAATTTAAAATACTCCATAAATAAGAGGTAGATCTTATTGTAAATATTGGTCTGTTGAGACTATCCCAAGGACAATTTGGAGGATATTCACGGTCCACTCTTAGAACATCACAATACGTAGGATGAAATGTCTCCTGAGTGTGGAAACAATGGAAAAGAATTATGGGAAATGCCTTTTGTTGTAAATGTTCATGAGATGCACCCATCAGAGGGAAGGAAAGGCCTAGTCTTTCATGGATGGAATATATGTGACGGAAAATGCCTCACTTTTTAATCGCTTCAAAAATTTACCTTTCCACGCAATAGAATGCATTTGGTTTGTTCAGAATAAATTAAATGTTATTTTCAAAGCCTCTTACTTTCTGCCTCTGTCTATGCAAAATAAGTAATAAAATTGCAAAGCACATTCTAGTTGCTCAGTGTATTAGCTTTAGTCAAGAACCATTATCCCCTGTACTATCTGCTTCTGGCTCTCTCCCCTGTACCAGGTAATTGACATAATTATAGCTTCATGCTCTGCTCATCACCTACAGGTGCAATTTCCTGCTCACATGGGCACGCATGAAGTCCACTGGAACACAGAGTTCTTGCTGAAGTTAGAGGTAGCCAAAATGGTCAGAATTGGGCATTCAGCCCCTAACCTATTGGCATAATGCTTTTTGTTGGCTCTTTATTCTGATTCTTTTATTCTCTTCTAGGTTGTTCCTCATTTGGTGGATACCTGCTAAGTATGTGCCTGTTTTTTTTTTTTTTGTGGGTACCGGGGGTCGACCTCAGGACCTCGCGTGCCAGCAGGCGCCCGTGCTGCTGAGCGATATCACCGGCCCCTTTTTCGTATGTGGGTTCCGGGAGTCGAACTTGGGCCCTCGCGCTTGCCAGGCAGGTGCTTACGCCGCTGAGCCATCTCACAGGCCCTGTGCTCATTTGAAGTACTCAGAATTGATCTGCAAGACTAACCTTATCGAAGTTCTTGTCATGTTTTGCTCTCAGAATTTAAAAAAATACTAAAATAACAAACAAAAACTATCACAAGTGGGCTGTATTACATGGAATCCATTTATCCTGTTCTGGCAAAGATTTATTTTCATTGTTTCAGGAACTTTTTTTTTTTTTTGACAAATGAACATTGGAGAAAAAGTGCTGACAATTTCAACTTTATTAGTTCAAATGTTATTTTCTCAATTTCAAAAACTGACACTGCTTCTTTAGGAAATAAATGATGCAAACAAGTTGTTACAGAATAATTACATATTTACTCTTATATGATAGCACAATTGTCTATG
Source organism: Erethizon dorsatum (assembly GCA_028451465.1). Lineage (NCBI taxonomy): Eukaryota > Metazoa > Chordata > Mammalia > Rodentia > Erethizontidae > Erethizon > Erethizon dorsatum. The sequence continues at coordinate 122,974,409 of CM051826.1, read as the reverse complement.
AAGTATAACTCATGAATACAAATTCCTGCTATATAATATAGTTAAAGTAAAGCACACACATTTTGGAAATAACAGTATGAGGATTACTCGCATCTCATCTTGGTATTGCTCTGTTGGACTGGGAATGACAGAATGGGCAGAGATAACAAGATTCTCTCACTATTGCTGAAGAGGGTTGCTTTATTGAGGCAGAATAAAGACATGAAAGATGAGACAACTTCCAAACTGATGGTGAAGCTATAAATACTTGCAAAGCTGCACCTAGAATTCTCAGCCTGGAAGTAGCTATAAGGAATGGGTGAAGTTGTTTTAAACACAGATTGCTGCCCGGCTGCAAATCTGAAATGACAAGGCAACAAAGTAGAAGCCTGTGGATGGAAGAGCCCTGCAGCCTGGCTTGTGGAGTCATCGCTGTTCGTGTAGGGGACTGAATGTGGGTATTCCTGTACTGGCCTTTTTAACTGGTCGCACAGAACCTTTCATTATTCAGTTTACTGTGGCTTTCAAATGTGCTGGACTAATCAACAGTAAGAAATAAAGTTTATAATACAGAACCACACACCTACCTATAAAAACCCATATAAGTTACTGAAAGAAAAGTTTAATAAACTGGCACTTATTTCTTATTTTTAAGATATGCTATGCACATACTCTACATTGTACTCTATGAAACTCTTCTGTTTATACAAATATAGATAACTAGATCTACAATAAATCTATAAATTATGGATAAAATTAAGTGTATTATTTGCATAAATTGATGTAGATAATGTGATATCTATATAAATCAATGTTAATCATGACTCACCCATGAGCTATGACTAGAGTTTGAAAAACAATAAGCAGCAGGGAAAGTTCAACAGCCTGAGAAAGTTCTTGTGGGCACCTTATTGCCTCTCACCTTCCAAAGGGGCACTTGCTGCTTTTCCCCCATTCTCTCAGCACCAAGCACATAGTTTGCATGAAGTTGATTTACACTTACTACTCTAACAGTTCTGACCTTTTCTCTTTGGTTCATTTTGTATCCTTAGCTTGAATGAAATCTGGAACAACAAGGACTGTGCCTGCTTGGCTACCATATTACCTTTCACAGGTCCTCTCAGCATCTGGGATCTAGCACACTGAGAGCCTGCCACCGGACTGTTCACCAACACCACTGACCATTAGTCCTCTTGCAGGGAAATGCAGAGGTGTATAATTTGATTGGCTGCACAGAACTGTAAATGTAGACTTTTTTCTCCTAGCTGAAGAAATTTAGTTTATAAACACGTTTGGACTAAAGAGTCAGGTGAAAATTATACACTTCTCCATGATGCTCTCTACCACTCAATTGTTCATTTGTTTGTTCAAATATCTATTGAGTGGCTGCCATTTGCTAGACACTGCTTTAGGGGCTGGATGTACAGGGATTATGCTCTCCAAGAATGTGGGCTACAAAACAGGTAACAGGTTTTCTCAGTATTGCGGTTTACCAAACTAATATTTGAATTATCTAATTTTAATTTGGGTGGTATAGATTTTTTGTTTACCTTGTTCTTTTCAGATGAAATCAGGTGCATATGGCATAGACTACCCTGTTCTTTTCAATGTCATTATATAATCTAAAATATGACCTGATTTTAAAATGTTTAAAAAGCAACAAAAATTGAGTTTAAAAACAGTTAATATTTGGTATTAAAGTCACAAGAATTGCACTCAGTAATATCCCCTCTCCTCTCCACCTGCTGCAACCTTTGGACCTCATGTTCATAGATTAATTGTATCATCCTTGGTCCAATCCAGACTCATTCATCTGTCTACCTAACTACCTATCATATCCAAATGGATTAATAGGTTTAATAGTGTACCACATACAATAACATAAAGCTGTGGTAATTAAGAATTGCACTTATAAATGTTAATGGTCAGTGATGTTACTTTTTTAACGGACCAGTGAAACAGAATAGGAAACCTGATGTAGATTTATGCAACTGAGTTTGTATCAAAGGGGCAGCATTTTACTGGGGAAAGAAGAGACTATTGAATAAGTTGAGTTAGGAAAAAATGTGGGTCATCAGCATTGACTACGGATGGATTAAGAACTTAAATGCCAATAGCTAAACTTGAAAACTCTTAGGAGACAATACAGGCGATATTTCTAAACTCAGGTATAGCAAAATTGCTTAAGCATGATAGAAAAGTGCTAATTTTGAGAAGGCTGATAAATTTGACTACTCTAAGAAGTTGTGCTCAATTATGTCATCTTTAAAAAGACAGAACTTGGAAAGTCTGGCAGAACACATGAAAGACGAGAATCAGAATCAAAATTATATGAAGAATTCCTACAATTTAGAAAGAATACAAATCCACTTTCATCCTATTCTCACCTACCTGCCTTGCTATCTCACTTGCCATTGACTCTGTTTCCCTCCTCCAGCCACCAAGACATCTGAACAATGTGCCCTTTTCTACGTCTGTGCCACATCCTCCAGCTGCACTAATCCTGCTACTCATAATTGGACCCATAACACCCGGAATACTTCCCTGAGCATCTCTCCTGTATCAGTCAGTGCTTACTAGAGAAACAGATTTAAACCGGGTGTGGTGGCACATGCCTGTGATCCTAGCACTCAGGAGGCTGAGGCAGGAGGATCACCACAAGTTTGAGGCCAGCCTAGGCTACATAGTGAGTTCAAGTCCAGTTTGTACTACATAGTGAGACCCTGTCTCAAAACAAACAACAAACAAACACCTAGAGAAAGAGATTTAATGCAAGATATACAAAGATATGAGAATTTACAACATTGGTTTACAATGGCCACTGGCAGAGTCAGGTGTGGAAAAGTGCAAAAGGGCTGTCTGTGTGCTGGAGACCCAAAGGATCCAGCTGAAGGCCTGGAGCTCACTGTAGTGTCCTCTGTGAATCAGTCTCAGGAGGCTGAAGGGTCTGCAGTGGAAGCCAGAGGACGTCCAAGGTCAAGATGAAGATTGGAGCTCCTCCAAAGAAACAGAAATGAGCATTCCTTCTTTTATTCCAGTCAGGCAAGATCCAGGGTGGGTCTCTGTCTTCAGTAAATTGGTTCAGCCACACCTAGAACTATACTTATCCAATTTTGTTGGGCGTTTCTTACTCAAATTGACAGAGTCAGTTAACTGTCACATCCCTCAAGAACCTTTCCTGACAAAGCCAGCTCATCACTACTTGTCCCTTCAGGATTTACAGAAAGTCAATTTGAACTTAGTTGCTATATGTGTATGTTATTCTTGAATTCTGATTTTTTAGATATCTTGTCTACTCCATGACACTTCAACTTTCCCTGTATCGAAGAACTCTTGTCTTACATTCTGTTTTTATGGTCTTTTTTTCTCCTGACTTCTCTACCTCACAGCTAGGCACAATGTTGTACATGTGATGGGTACCAACTCAGTGAAAGTTTGCTTCACAGACTGATTGCAAACATAAAGATTTTACTCAATTTAATTATAACCTTTCAAAAATAGGACAAAATTAAGTTAGATTTATTCAAGGAAGTAAAAAGAAAGAAAAAGACAGCAGTTGAAACAAATAAAAGCCTAACAGAGATCTTAGACAAGTTATGTAGACATATGGAAGAGATTTAAAAATATCCATTTGCGAAGAAATTGTGAAGGAGGAAGAAAGCTATGTAAACAAGCCAGATTAAGGAAAAATTACATATTAGAGTAGAAAAAGACAATAAGCACCAAGTTTCTGAAAACATTTCAAATGGCAGTAAAATGTTCAAATAGAATGGTAACAATGAAAGTAAATGACTGGACTAATTAGGGTTATAAGCAAGAGATTGTTTAGAAGATAAAAACCCAGATGTGTTTATGCCTCTTACTTTAGAAAAAGCAGGTGGAGAGGTACCTTTATCAGACAACAATTTTCCTGAGACAACAGATGTAGATAGTTGAAAAAAGAAGTTACCTGCAAAGAAGGAAGAAAAGGTACTTGCAAAGAAACTAGACAATGCAGCAATTCCAGTTAGACTCTCCTTGTGATTTTTATAAGAAAGGAAGAAATTGATGAAGCATCGTTTTAGACATCTTAAGATGATATCAGGGTCATAAGATTTTCAGAATGATTAGAATCTAGCAAGTTGGGAGTGAGTCCATTGATGAAGGTTATATAAGTACAGCAGTGAATTTAGTTTGAGTATTTAAGATGCTCTAATTTCTTTGCTCAAAAATACTTGAGTGAAGGTGATTATTTGTAAATTAGAACTTCATTTGAACATTACCTTCTAGAGAATATGATAAAATGAGGGTTTGCCTGCTCTTTTTTTTTTTATGGGTACCGGGGGTCGACCTCAGGACCTCGTGCGCCAGCAGGTGCCCGTGCCACTGAGCAATATCACTGGCTCCTCGCCTGCTCTTTAAGTTAACGCTATTTAGTTACTCAGGCACTAAAAGATCCTAATTATAAAGCTGATTTATGTATAAGTTACTTTTGTGACATGAATCCCAAGGACAGCATTTCAGCACGACTGACTTCCCTCCACCCTGCACAGATGCCTAAGGTCGGATTGCATTTTGTGTTGAAATCTAGACAGCAACAATTACTGGGAAGTAATTCCATGCCTAGTGCTGCATGAAGTCCTGTCAGAAAAAGAAAAGTGTTTTCAAATATCCTGAATTGTGTATGGATACGCCATTATTATAGATGCTTTAGTCCTTCGTTTTGTTATCCATGGAAGGTACCATGGAAGTAAGAAGTGAGGAGGCTTTGGAGTCTAAAAACATGGGACCATGTCCAGGTTCTCTCGTGTACTTGCTAAGTGGCACTGGATAAATCACTTCTCCTAATCCCCATCTGATAAATGAGGGTCAGGGTTTGGAGTGGTGGTAGGCTATCTCCTTTACAGAGTGTTTGTGAGAATTCTGACCATACATATGAAAATAACATCTTCTAAAACAAGGTGGTCCAAGAGGATGAAAACTGGGAAGAAGGCTTGAGATTTAGGAACTAGGAGATCCTTAATAGTGTTGGAAGTGGAAATTTGACTGGGAACTTGATGGATCTGGTTCAAAAGGTAAGAAAGTGCAGCCAATAAGTGGGTACAGTTGTTTTTTTTTTTTCCCAGAAGTTGCTTGTGAATTTGTCACCCCATACAGATTAAGTTTTTAAATCAGAGATTGGATCTTGTAGACTTTAATATGTCTAACTTTAGCTACATAGCAGGGCATTGTATGCAAATAGGTACTTAAAATATCAGTTTAAAAAATGTTCTAAGGAAAGAATGCAAAAAGACAACAGTGTTAGGTGGAGCAAAGACAAGGGAAGTTTTTCTGTTTCTTTGGTTTTTCTAATTTTAAACATAGGAGACCCTGAATATATTAATTGAAAGTGGGCAGAATGAGCAGTGTACAAACAAAGGTGTTGGCAGAGATGCAGCTATTATCTCAAATGATGGAGCCAGGCAAGAGGAAGTGAGGCTAAGAATACAGGGGCTACTGAAAGAAGAAAGAGAAATTGGTATGAAGAGTACATGGAGGGGCCAGTGAGATGGCTCAGCGGCTTAAGCGCCTGCCCGGCAAGTGCGAGGGCCCGAGTTCGACTCCCGGAACCCACATACGAAAAAGGGGCCGGTGATATCGCTCAGCGGCACGGGCGCCTGCTGGCGCATGAGGTCCTGAGGTCGACCCCCCGGTACCCACAAAAAAAAAAAAAAAAAAAAAGAGTACATGGAAATGAGCTTACTTTAGAGCGGAAAAGAAAAATTCTGAGGTGTTTCTTGTATCAGGGAAGAAAGTTGACGATTCTCAAGTCTGATAGGTTCTAACTTCCAGGAATGCCAAGAGTTAAGCTTTTCCTACTGAATTAGAGGGTGGGTTGCGGGTTTTGATTGGGTTGAATGTTCATAAGAAGTTAATATGAGATAAGAAATGGATAGTTGAAAAGGACCTGGGTTAGGGATATCAGGATATCAGAAGTGATGAAAAGAGAAGACTGAGTGTGAACTACAGGTTAAGGATAGCAGAGAGGGAGGGCTCAGTGAGTAGAGACTGAGTTGTTACTTGGGCGCGTATGCAGGGCAAGAAAGGTGTGCTGATGTCCTGCCCAAATTTCCACCTCCGATCACCTAAGGGTATTGTTTATTTTCTTTTGATGGAAAAACATAAGCAGGGAGCCAGTAATGTAACTTTAAAAATTGCTTACAACAAATACACTTATGAAATAGATTTGAGGGAAATTACTATGGCGAAGTGGGAATTACTAAGAAGACATGTTAATAGTTGAACCTGTCCAGAGATGGCTGTCTTGAAAACCATGAGTTCCTAGCTGTAGGTAGCTTGTCTAGGTCAGGGACTAAATGCTTGCTGATAATTAAAAGAAATGAAATTTCATTTCATGAATTTTTGGACAAGCTTAAGTGGCATTGTATTGCTGACGTGAGTAGATTACGCCTGCTCAAGATGAACTTTAGATTCCAACAACCCTGAGATTTCAGCAGACAAGTGAACTAGCATGCGAGCTACAATACTGCTAAGGCTGCAAGTACGTACAGCTTCTTCTGCCAATTGTTTATTTAAAAGCGTGCATCACAGAAGTTAATATTCGAATACATTTTGCTTATAAACTTTTGTTGATGCGTATTAAGATATCTTATTTTGTCTTTCCTCTGTTACTGGGTATTTAGTTTTCTTGCAATGATTTCTTATCCAAACTATGATGTCATGAACATCTCTGTACACACTGGTGCCCCTCAGATGTGTCGGTGTGGATTGCTGAAGCACATGCATGCTAATCAGGTAACTTTCTGAGAGGCTGTATCAATTTACAGGACCATCAATAGTGCATGAGGGTACTCTCCATTGTTTAAGTGTCATATAACACATAACTACATCCTAGTATGGCGAAGAAGGTAAAAAGCAAACTCTTTGTCTTCTTAGGTTTTTAAATGAGGAAATCTACATATGTGAAAGAAGTGTCAGGTAGTATACACGACAAAATACAAGTGTGATGATGTTTCTGAGTACATATTAGGTGACATATGTAATGTGCTTGAAATGCTATGTATCAATCAAAACTTCTATAAATCAAGGTATGTGGATAGGGTTTGCATTTCTTTTAATCTATTCATGTATTGATTTATTTTGCCTTGCAGTGATCATGTTATGTTATCAAGTTATCTTCTCCTTTTCTCTTTATATTATAATCAGTAATTTTCCATGTTACTACAAAGTTCTAACAATCATCATTAAGAATAGCTATAGAACATGTCTTTAATGGGGTGTGTTCAAATATTTCCCTTAGACTGTCTTCAGTTTTTCCTGTCATTCATAAAGCTATCATAAAATTTTTGATTTGCCATAGCCTCCCCCCTACAGTTAGCATTATTTATACAAGATATAGTTTTGGATTGAAATTATCTTTTAAGTCAACTGGAATATTCATTTTAAGGTTTTGATAAATATGATAAACACTGTGTTAAAAGTTACACCAATGAATAAGATATCCATTTCATCATAACTTTATAAATAATTCTTAATAATTTCTCTGCTAATTTGATGTTCTCTGATGTTATTTATTAAATATTTATAAAAATAAATTTTTAAAGATGTTAGTGTGTAGGAACATTACATATACCTGTCCTTTGTCGAAATAAAATTGTCTTTTCAATTCATCTCTCAGCCTTGGCTATTGATGGACAATTTTTTGCCAAAGGGGTCAACCTGTGCACTGAAGAATATTTAGCAACTTCCTTGTCCTCTACAACATGCCTGACTTATAACAAGCAAAATGTCTCCAGACACTGTTATTCCAGAGGGGACAAAGTTGGGCCTTCTCAACAATCTTTCTTTTATGCAAATATATTTTCAAAATTAGTAAACTACCTATTTAGTTGAAATTTTTGGAAGTTTAGATATTTGTATGTAAAGTGAGAAGCTTTCAAAGGAAATAAACTTTGGCCAAAAAAAAAAGGAAAATTGTGAGCAAAAGACATTTCAAATGGAGTAGATTATTAGTATATTACCTTTAATCAAAAATGAGCAATGGAAAAAGGATTGATGAACTAGAAAGTGAGGGACATGATAGGGACCTGAGAGGCAAAGTAGAAATGTGGAATATGAAAGGGAGAACAAGGAGATTAATACTAGAGTAGAAGAAGAAGTGGCAACCATTGTTTGTTCTATAGTAAAGCCAAGCTATGGATCATGATTATAAACCCTATTTTATTCACCATTGCATCCCTGGCGCTTAATACAATAATTGTATATTAAACACATATTAATGGAAGAAATGATTACATGATTGCCTGCACTGACTTTTGAAATGTTGTTTCTTTTGCTGCAGTAGGGAATCAGGCCCTGCCCTTTACACATGTGTGATAAGAATGGAAAGTCACCGGCTCCATTTACATTTGCCTATAACTGGTGTGGTGCATACACAGGCACTGCAGATAGGGAATGAACGCAAACAACATGCAAGAAACTATCCCTAACTTTAAGTGCCTGATAATCTGACTGGAAACATGAGATACAAGGTAGCTGCCATCTTTAAGGAACTGTTCAAAAGATTCAGGTATTTGTCCCAAATCAAAAGATACTGAGAGATGAAAGGCTACAACGTATTTGGAATTTGTCAAGAGATGGGAGTTTTCCTCCTCACTCTCTCACCTCCTTTCCTGCAACACTGCCTTAAGGTGACTGAGGTGGGAATAACTGCAAGTTTTAGTGACAGTAACTGTTCAAGTGAAAAAAACAGAAAATATGAAACCACGTACTCTGCAAACAGATACTGAGCTGCTCTTTATAAGGTGCTACATATGAAGTATGACAGATGCCTAAACGAGGAGTAGGGTATGATTTCCACTTTCAGTGTAACTTACAGTTGAATCAATACTTTTGATTAACCTCAAGAAGTAGCATACAAAGAGCTTTTTAAAGCTCAGATAAACCTAAGTTCGAAATGTGGCTCTGCCAATTTGTTATATGGAACATATTGCAAAATTACTAATTCTCACTTTGTTCGTCTGTCAAATGGCATTAATAGTATCATGCTCACAGGATTCTTGTACAATAAAATGTGATCATGCATCTATAGTGCCTAGAACACAGCACTCTTTAGTAAGGGCTAGGTGCTGCCTATTCAGACTCTGAAGCTTTTTGAAAATTATTCAACACAGTAAGCTCAACATTAGTAATTTATCTAAAATTCTGGCAAAAGTTAAAATGTGACACTATTTAAAAATACAATTTGAAATCAAAATGTACTAGTCACTGGGGGAGCTCCTACAGTTACCAGTCAGTTGTGAGGAAAGTGCCCAAGGGAGTCAGTGGGAGAATAGAGTATGGGAAATAAATCAATGTTTTTGAAAGGAGTAGTACTACACCTTCGGATCTATAAAAAGTGGAAGAAAAGCAAAATTGCAAATGCAGTTCAAAGAAGATTAATTATTTCATATTTGTCTCAGAGCAAAGAGCCAAACGGGAATATGTGCTAACCAACACAATCACTTTGCAGTCTAATCAGGAAAGGATTTGGGGGCATTGTGAAATCATGCAACCTTCATCTTCAGGCTTAATGCAGCACTGGATGAAGTTTCAAAGGGACAGATGTGTAACAAGAGGTGCTGTCATCACTGCAAAGCGGTGGCTGGGTCCAGAAGGAATATTTCTAAAATATCGATCACCTCTGGACACAAAAGATATTACTGCTCCAGAGAGAGGGCCCCACACCATAGCAAAACACACATTCCAGTAGACAAGAAAATAAATTTTTATGAAGAAATAGTAAAAATAAACAGAGCTCAGGCAAACTTGGCAAAAATATATAATTAATTTCAAATTTCAACATAAATCGCAATGTGTTCAACATAAAAAGGGAAAACACATGTTAGTGAGTGAAGAATTTAAATCTATAGCCCTTCTCTGCTAAGAATATTTGAATAAAAAAGAAAGATGAAAGATACCTCCATACCTATTTAAAAAAGAATTGTAGGCCAAGAGGACAACAATAAGACAGGGAGGAAAGGAGAATATGGCTCCTGAAGTAAGCTTGAGATTTAACAAGTTGTATGTCTGATTACTGTCTGAATACAGATACTACAGTTTGATTTAAAAGATAATAGCTAGATTTAAAAATAAGACACATGTAAAACACAAACTGACAGCCCAGAAATAACCTTAAGATTTCTATTTAAAACAAACTCCTGAGTTTTTCATATTGATTTTTTTTTAGAGACAGATGTCTAGGTCAAATTTGGAACTTTTTCATAAAACCAACTCGTTATTCTTAAAGATCTATCAATCTTATTTTTTTTTAAGTAAATGTGTAGGAAATGAAAGTTAGCTGGTCAAAATCTCAAAAATTTTTGTTACAATTCAGCATTATCAATCTTGAATGGAATCCTTAAAATAATGAATATAAGTGGTTTTGAGCAAATATGATTTTTTAACTGAAACTGAGTTAGGGGTTTTAAAGAACACATGTTATAAAACAGATTTCATTCATTTCTCATAACATGTGGATACCAAAATAAAATACAGTATTTTTCAACATTTGCAAAATGTTCATATATCCTTGTAAACAAAATAGCCTATTGAAAAATTGTTATACTAGCTTTTTTCTAGGTGTAAATTGCTCTAAAAGCCCCAGGCATGATTTTTTTTTTAATTTGTAGTATACATAGACCTTATTGACAAGAGTGGAAATAAACCTCTTATTTCCTGAATAGTTGTTAGAATAAATTATAATAACATTTGTGAGGTTTTACAGTTCATAAAATATTTTCTCATTTGCTTTGGTCCCTAGGATAATTGTATGTGGAAGGTATGTTTATTTCTCATATGGATGATAAGGAAACTGAGGCTTAGAAGGAAGAATAACATCCAGCCTGTACTTGCAAGGACAAAACTCAAGCCCTGCTCCTCTAATACAGAAACACACGCTTTTCTAGTCACAAGATACTGCTGAAAGTAGAGTTATCAGCAAAGATTTGTAGTGGAGACTGTTGAAGAGCAAAACAGGATTTATAAGGCACTTTGAAGAAGTGCAAAAGCGATGAGGGAAAAGAGAAATATGAGCTAGACGACCATCACCCAACAGTTCCTTGTGTTTCCATATAGTTTCCAAAGCATTTCATACGTAGTATGTGTTTTGCGTATTATAGTAATCTATTAAGCCAATGTAACACAAGCTGATGTAACTGGGCTTGTGTTACAGGACTAGAGGTCTAGACCTGAAAGTAATAGCTGAAATTAAAATTCTGGTCTTCTATTTCTTTTTTTTTTTTTAATGTGGGTACCGGGAGTCGAACTCAGGATCTCATGCTTGCCAGCAGGCACTTCTGCCGCTGAGCGATATCACTGGCCCTTTTTTTCCTTTATGTGGGTACCAGGAGATGAACTCAGGACCTTGAGCTTGCCAGGCAGGCGCTTATGCCGCTGAGCCATATCACCGGCCTCCTGGTCTTCTTTTTCTAATACAGTTTCCTTCAGTGGTTTTGAAAACCACTGCAAGAATGGTTATCAAAATACGGCTCCAACCCCAAGACCGGAGTCTTGCTGATGGCTACAAAGCAATCTAAAATATCTGTTGGGTCTTGTTTTATAAAATAACATTGTACGCGTAAGCTCCTATCCATTTTTTACATAGTAAAACCAAGTGATTTATGAAGCCCTCAAATTTGTTGATGTTCTTGTTATCACCAAGTTCTTTATCTACTGGAAAATATGAATTTATGGACATAGTTAAAAGGAGTTTGCTTGCTTTTAGTATTGCTCATCAATGAATATTTAGGAACAAATGCATCACATACCTCATAAACACATAAAGTAGAGATTTAAATGAATCATTTTTTGCTATGCTTGATGTCTGCTTTGTCTGCTTGATATGATAGCCCTCTACCTACTGCTATGCTGATCACTCTGGCAACATGCCTTGCTTGGGGCTTACAGTTCTGGTAGTTTGTGTACTTCATTATTGCCAGGCATAAGCAACAATGATTCTAGGAAAATGGTGGTGGGAGGGTTAGAGGGAAGCAAGATCCTGTGGATCAGAACTAGAAAAGCACAGTTGATGCTGAGTTGACCACCAGTAACAGATTTGCCATCAGAATTCCTAAAGATAGGCTGTTTTTTCCTATACTTTGTTTTCATATTAAAGTACATTTAGGAGAGAGATGCTGCCATTGTTTTGGCGCTTCTAGAGGCCTTAATCCTGTTGTGGCAGAGGACAGGAAGGGCAAGGCCCTTAGTCACTTATGTCACAGGTGAAAAATTGGGAGTTGGCTGCAAGTATTTTATGCTTCTTTCACCTGTTGTTAGGAAATGCAACCCTGGAATTATTTTCTGCTATAAGTCTTAGCCATAGGTGATTAAAAATAGCCAGGGAGCAGAGAAGGATATAGTTGCAGTTTGCAGGACATAAAAAATGCACATGCTGCTGAATTGTGCAAGCCGCGGGAACACTTCTCACACAGGTTTCCACTCTGCAGAGGTTACCCATCTACCTCCCAGTACAACCCCAGGCGCTGACCAGCTTTGAGAGGCCTCTCTTTTCCTTGGCGTTTATCTGACTCCAGTAGCAACTATAACCACCACTGTTCCCGACCCTGAAGTGCAGGGCTCTGGAAGCTGGGTGTTTTTCTCATGGAAGGCTTTTGCCTCTGGAATTTCCTAATTGTCCCATTTTTCCAGAGTCCCATCTTACTGACCTTCAGGGACTCATGAAAGACTTATTTTCAGTATAAACTTCCCTGTTGGTAAGAGACTTTAAGAGCATAATTTTATAAAAGACTCTTTAAGCAATTATCATTCCTTATGCTCTTTTTGGGTTGTAATGATTGGATTTTGGACCCTGCCTCCTGTAGCAATTTAAAATAGAGGACAATTTTAAGAATAAACATCCCAATAAGTGCCTGTCCTTAGTAATGTGTGAGACTGCCTAGCTGGATGTGAAGACGTTTGGATTCTAAAAATATAAAAATGATCAGCCAGATTAATGCCCCTTCCCACGCTGGTACCTCAGGTGTGCTGGCGCTTGCAATAACCCTAAATTCCAAGGTGAGTAATGAACACAACCTGCTCCTTTAGAAAGCTCTAGGATGGGATAAGTGTGCATTTATCAAATCTCAAATCCACTCTGAAGAGCAGTGTTGGCTTTGGCTGGACGCTAAGATATTTACTCTGGACGATTAGGCCAAGGCATCAACAGCTGCTGGATTAATTATTTATGGTGTTAGTGTCAATCATCTGAGACAAGAACCAAAGAATAATATTTTAAAATCATCTGGTCAAAAACAAACAAACAAACAAACAAACAAACAAACAAAAACTCTGCTGTCTAACCCAGCTCGCTTGTCATTTGTTGCCCTTGAACTTCTTCCCAAATAAGTCCTCTCAGAAAACTGCTCTCTTGAAATTTTTTTTTTCCTTTCCCCACCGAATGCTTTCTCTTCAAATGCTTTTCAGAACCGGGCACCTTGGCCATGTTTACACTGTTTTTAGAAGATGCCCTACCTACATCAGGGTGACATGTTTTTAGTTTCGAAAACTTAAATAAACACGGAATATATATCCGGAGGAAAAGGAGCCTCCTCCCTCGCCCACGAGCCGTTCCGGTCCCCGCGAGGCTGCGATGCCTTCCGCGCTGCGGGTCTGGCCAGCTCCGCCGAAAAACGCCCAGGCCGCCCCTTGTGGTCTGCGAGCCTGGAGCTGGGCAACCAGGCAGAGCAAAGAGTTGGGCTGACCATCTCCGAGAAGAGTTGCGCTCTGCCCGCCGAGCAGATGAAGCTTCGCCCTTGGGCTTCGCCCGGGCTCGGGCACCTCGGCGCTCGCAGCCCACCCCTCGTGGGACCTGTGCCCCGAGGCTGAGCGCGCGTCGGACCCGGGTCGGAGGAGCCCGCGGTCCCCGCGGTGCGCGCGCCTGGAAAGGCGGGATTTAAGGCGGCGCGGCCGCGGGAGCCTCTGCAGTGTCGAGCGCCCCGCGATCCCGCCTGCTCGCCCTCGCGCGTGGCTCCGGGACTCCGCTTCTCCCCCGGAGCCGCCCACAGCCCCGGGCGCCCGCCCCTCACCTGGGCGCGGCCGGGCGCCTCAGCCCCGCGCCCGCCGGAGTCGGACGGTCCGGGGCCCGCGCCGCGCGGTCGCCGCGCCACCGCCCGGGCTGCAGCAGACCGCGGGAGGGCGTCTGCGCGGAGCCCGGGCGCAGCCCTGGCGGGACCGCCGCGAGCCCCGGAGCGCGAGCAACAGCTTCCCGGCCGGAGCAGCCGCCGCCTCCCGCGCTTGCGGCCCGCGCGCCGAGGTAAGCTCGGGGCGCCCAGCCCGGCCCGGGGTCCCCGGAGAAGGCGCCGCCTTCCTGCCAGTCCCCCGCCAGCCCGCGCCGAGCGAGCGGGCCGACACCTGGGCGCGCCGCCCGGGGAAGGGCTGGGAGCCCCCTCCAGTAGTTTGCACTTCGTCCCGCAGCCCCACTTGTGGAGCAGGGCGCCCGGGCGCCGCTCCCCAGGGCGCAGAGGCGGGGACTCCCTGGAGTTCTAGTAGGTCGTGGAAGCCACCGGAGCAGGAGACCCCAGGCTAGGCTCCCCTCCTCAAGGACGGGTGGGAGGATGGAGGAAGGGGGAGGACAAGGAGGGTGCCCCGCTGTGGTTATCCGCAGCGCCTCTGCCCCTGGGAAGTTTGGGGTCTGGTGTCTCCCTCTTCATTATGGGTACCGAGGTGAAGGAGGAGGCGAGCAGTGGAAGCCGGGGGTCCCCGGAGAGTTCTGCAGAGGAAGCAGGGTGAGGTGGGGACAGGGAGGTCCCCGAAGTTTGCACTTGTTCGGAGCCCCGAAAGGCAGCCTCGGTACCAGGCGCTGGCGAAGTGTCAGCTTCGCTGTCAGCTCGGGGTGGGAGGGCGCCGTGGGACTGCGGAAGGGATGAGGAGAAGGGGAGGGGACCATCTGCCGCCGCCGCTCGGTGCGGGGGCGCGGAGAGCGGGAGAGCTGGCAGCGGGACCTTTCCCGCTGCTTGCTCGCGCTCCGAGGACGGTTCGATGGGGACCCTGGACGGCCAGTGTTGGGGGTTCTTCAAGGAAAAGGTTTACCAATCCCCCGAGCAGGAATAAACGCGGTCTTGGACCGCTCTCCAGAGTTCCTGGATGAGAAACAGCTTGCTTCGTCCTCATTTTCCTGTAGAGATGAGGTTTTGCAGTTCTCTGGGTTCTGCTTTTCTGAGGAGCATCACGCCAAGGAGAATCCAAACTTTGTCAAGACGTAGCAAAAGATGCCAACGGTCAAGTACAGGGGACAGCACGTTTGTGTTGCCAGATCTGGCCTGAAGCTGGGAGACTGGAGCTACCGGGAAGTGCGTTTAGCAAATTAAAAGGAAAGCTTTTCATGAAGTCAATAAGCTGCATCTTAGATGAAGTTAGACGTTGTGACTGGAAAGACCTCTCTCTCAAACGTTTCAGGTTCTGACTTTAGCAGTTTTTCAGAGTCTTTGAATGGCATCTTTATGCCATATGTCTACTGAGTATGTATTGCCCATCCTATGTTAGATAGATGCCTTTTGAATGCAAAACACTGCGTTGCAAGTTTTACTGCTTGAGATTTTTAAGGGAGAGAGGGGTTTATTTGGTCAAAGTATTGGTTGTTCAGATCCTATATTCCTATAAATTACATATTTGTGGATTTATAATTTACACTTTTACCCATTTCCAAAAGTGATTTGAGGAAGTTTAGGATGAAAACCACAAATCAAATAGCTATTCTTGTAGGTCTCCTTGACCTTTCCTGTATGCATTTGTAGTAAAATGCTTTTGGAAAGGTGAGTTCTTCTGACAAAACAAGTATTACGGTCCTTCCTAGAATCATCATGGTGGCATCAGTGTTTTTCATGAAATCCCTCATGTAGTTATTTTACATTGCACAAGTAATGATCTTTTCAGAGATGTTTAATTAATTCATCTGTATTAAGAAAAAATGAAATCATCTGTATTCAGAAAAATAATTTTAGTGCTTTGTGACATTTTAACAGTACATAGATTCACAGAGCAGAAGGAAAACAACAAATTTGATACAGGTTTCTTGAACTGAGGTAGAAAGGAAACCAATGGAGCTGTTGTTTCTTCTTTGGTCAAACCAGAGAAATTGTGATTAGGACTTGTCACTCAAACATAGCTGATTAGTGAGACATGTCAACAGTTGGAGGACAACCTTAGAAAGTGTGACTATTATATGATGCTCTATCAAATTAAATCAGGTGTTTTGGCGTTGTTTCTGTCAGGCAAGTGTCCTGACTCAGAGGGAAACGTTCCCTTGAAAACAACCCCAAAAGGTGAAATGTCTACACAGAATGATGCTGTGTGGAGTTGAGTACCACGAAAGTGACAAGGCTCTTAAATTCCTGGCATGCCATCTTCTCCCCTTCAGTCCTGGACCTTGGAATTTTGTCTTCTGGCTGAGTTAGAAGATGTCATTGTTTGATTTTTAGTGGCAACTATTTATATGTAAAAACATGAGCAATTAGTTAACTTCTCACTGGAGTGACTGCTTCATTCATGAAAATTTTTGTTCATAGAAATAAAGAGCAAAATTGGCTTTCTCCTGTTCCTCTAAGATTTTGTCTTCAGAGACCTAAAGAACAGTGATTCGTGATCTGCCCCAGTGTCCACTGCCATTCCTTTTCTTCTAGTTTTATAAGTTCCCCCTCCCACCATTTGTAGACCATTGTCTATATTTTGTCACCTCTCCTATTTCTGTCTCTATTCTTCCTAGGTCTCAAAATAGTCTGTTTCCCTTATTGTCTTCCTCTTCCTTCATTTTAGGGAGTTCTCTTGGTTTTACTTTATAATCTCCTTTTTGCTTTTTTGTGCATTACATTTTATTCATTGGTGTCTTTTTTTTCTTCCTAAAATGACATTTTTCTTCCTGGTGCTACATTATTTCTTACTAAAGTGACATCTCCCTCCCAAAGTTCATATTTACATTTTGAGCCACCTAAAAGATGGTGTTTTATTGTTCTCACATGCCTAACATTTACCTTCAAAACCTAAATCTACAGTCTAATCAGTATCTTTCCTGTAAATGAACAGGGCTAACTCTGAGCCAATTGTCATATTCTTCCCACTCACCCAGGATCTCCCTAATACCTGTGCTTTCCGCGGATAATTCATGAATTCCATCTCCGCAGTGCCTCCTGATGTCCAGTTTTTCATCTTTCTATTCCCATGGTGACTGTGTCTTGTCAGACTATCATCTCTTTCTAGATACAACCACAGTGACCTCCTGACTAGTTTCTCATCTCCAGTCTCTTCTGTTTCCAAACCATTTTGCACTTGGTTTTCACAGAATAAGTTTCCTAAACCACAGCCAAGCTCAGTAACTGGCTAAATAAACTTTTCCCCAGTGTCCTACCAAATGACATATAAATCTCTTAACAGTCAAGACTCTGCAGTCCAGCCCCGAAGTAGTTTCGTAAGTTTTACTTTGATCTCATTCATTGATTCTTTCACTCATTTGTTAGTGTATGAACATCTGCATGCCTGCTGCATGCTAAACACATCTGTGGGTGCTAATTTTAATGATGACCTGTGTATTCGCTCAATGGTCAAATTCAAATTTTATTTTTCAATGTTGGAAGCCACTTCTAAAGTATAATCTTATGTGTTTGAAATGGGCTCTGTGGTCCCACTGGACTCCCCTGGTACCCCTTAGTTCTGAGGTGTCATCTGTGTCAAGATCCTCCTTGAATCGGGCTGGCACTGCCCAATGCTAGAGGCAGTGCTCCCCCAACGCAGAGCAGGTCTCTGAGCTCTCTCCGTGCTCGTGCTGGAGCGGGGCCTTTCACTTCCCGGCAGCCCGCTGCACCAGTCAGAGCGTCAAGGCAGTTACTACATGATTCTTGATCTCCCTGTGAACTCCAGCTTTTGCTCCACCAAACCCTGTTACATCTGCCTGACTTGTACTTGTAGCACAAGTCAAAGTCTTCCTCATTTCTGCTTCTGTGCTTTCTGCGTTCTTCCCCAAGGGCATTGCACCCCCTTGGCCTAACTTCAGACCTTCCTTTCTTGAAGTACCTGGCATAGGGCCTGTCATATCAGAGAACATGAACAAATGGGTTAAGTTCTACCTAGTTCTCTAGCCCCAACTTGTGTAATAACTGCTTTAAAAAAAAAAAAAAAAAACTAACACTTCAGTTTGGTTCTTATAGTAGAACCAGTACTCCTCAAATTTAATATGCACATAAATCATTAGGAATCTTATTAAAATGCAGATTCTGGTTGAACAGGCCTTGGATGAGGCCCATGATTCTGCATTTCTAATAAGCTCCCAGGTAAGATATAGATGATCCTTGAACCCCACTTTGAGCAGCGAGATAGTAGATGACACTTAACAAGCTTGGGGGTTTGGGGCAGCTCCTGCCTCTCCGCTTGGCCATTTTCCTGTGGTTAGTGTTGCTTCAGTACTACTTTCTGTTTTGAAAGTACTTGAGACCTGGACATGGCTCCCAAGGCTGAAGGGAAACTTTGGTTATTCCCATGGATTTCCCTATTATTTTACTGCTACATTATTGCAGTTGCTAGTTCTCCCCATTGGATTCTTCTCTGGCCAGTTCCACGGCTTTGTTATACATTCCATCTGATTTTCCCGTTATTACAGATAGTGGCTGTTCTTTCTCGCTCAGCTTTGATATAATTTTTTCTTGTCTTGTCTTTGTTCTCTCTGGCTCTTGAAATTCTCTTCAGGTGCCTTGGCTGATTCCCTGCCCCACCTGTTTTCCTATGGCTTCCAGCATTTTTCAGGGAAAGGAGCCCTGAAATAGGGTGCAGGAGCCTTACACTACCATTCTGCCTTTCTTGCCAGTGTGACTCCGGCAAAGCTGTTTCTTTCTGGGCTCCTCCAGCCCCTGTTGGTGGCAGGTGTGGGTGACACAGCTCCCCCAGGCCGCCTCAGCACCAGCACGCCGTGTGGGAGCTTCACGTGGGGCAGGAGCAGGCTGCGAGGAGGAACTGAGGCTCCTCAGATGCTGCTGGTAGCGGCCCCCGTCTGGTGTTCTTTCATATTCCTGTTACAGATAAACAACTTGAACTTTCACTGTTGTTCTAGCACAAGCCGAGAAAGATTCCTGTTCCTTAGGAAAACGACCATTCCTTAGTTTCTTCTAATTCAGTTGTTTTCATCCCTGGATTGACATTAAAATCACTTCAGTAGCTTTCAAAAATACTCTTACCTATCTCTAGGTGATGGTTTAATTTATCAATTTTTTTATAAGCCTCCACAAATGATTCTAATTTCCAGTCTGGGTGGAGGACTGCAGTATCTGGTCTGTAAAGGCAGCCCTGGGTGGTAGCTAAGAATACAGCATTCTTCTGAGCCAAACCCTGGTGTTTTCCACTCATCAGCTCTGAGAGTTTGGGGAAGTCACTTACATTCTCTGGGCCTTGATTTCTGCATCTCTGAAGTGGGTTGACTTGGTCGTGGTGAAGAAAACTGGAGATGCCTTCTGGGGAGCCAGTACAGGAGAGCTCGCACACTGTGCTTCGTCCAGAAAGGGCAGCAGCTGTCTGTCATGACGATCGCACTGTCACAACTTAAACTCCCTGACATTGGTTAGAGTTAGCACTATCCTCACTCCTTGTTTAGCTTCAAGAAATTCTGTAGAGTGAAATTAGTTTTAAAAGAAATTTACGAGCATATTCTCAGAAGTGGTTGAAAAAAGTACAGAAGGCATATATGCTAATAAAGAGCAATCACCCTTTTGTTTTTGATTCATTTGGTGCCGCATCAACTCTATGATCTCATAAATAGCAGAGATGGATTAAAAATACTTATAAACTGCTACAAAAAGATGACCAGGCTTTCATACCTACTTGATGATAAATGACATAGCCCTTTAATAAAGACAGTTCTATCATCAACAAATAAAAAGGATTGAAATTCATGGACCTAAGAGAGCATTTTATTTTGGTAATAAATATGAATGTGCAAAGCATTTACATTTTGAGTTTATAATGGGAAATGGAATTTAAAAATAAAGCATATACAGCGATATCCTATCTTGTGCAGGGTAAAGCTAATCAACATTTTCTTCTCTTGGCTGAGATTCTGAATAGCCATTATCCTACTATGTTATCATTATATCAGCAAAACAATGATCAGATAAATGGACATAACCAATATTTTTTTTTTTTTTTTGTGGGTACCGGGGGGTCGACCTCAGGACCTCGCGCGCCAGCAGGCGCCCGTGCCGCTGAGCGATATCACCGGCCCCTTTTTCGTATGTGGGTTCCGGGAGTCGAACTCGGGCCCATCACGCTTGCAGGGCAGGCGCTTAAGCCGCTGAGCCATCTCACCGGCCCAACCAATATTAACTGAGAGGCCATATCTCATTTTTTTCTTCAGGTATCTGAAAATAAATAAAGGGTGTTCTGTAATTCAAGTGGATTTGGCAAAGGTACCAATCATAATTATCAGGGATTGTTGTGCTGATTTCCTTTGCATGTGCAATAACTGAGATTAGTACTGCTTCTTACCTTTTCCTCTAAGAATAACAACTGTCATTTTTGCATTATTTTTTGATCAGGAAGAATATTTTTCAGTTAAATCTGCACTAACAGCCTGGTGTTTATTCTCCACACTGTGCTGTGTACTTTTTAATAGCACAGTTAGAAAGATATGAAATGTTAAAGAGAGCCATTGAGTTACAATAAAGACCATTGTGAAAAATAATGACATGCTTCTTCTAAATCTTTGCTTCAATATACTGTGTTAAAAATGTGTAAAATTCTGCAGAGAGCTGTGATTTTTGATGCATGTTAGTTAAAGTGGTCAGTCTGATGGATACTCTGGTAAGTAAGTTTTTATATTCTACATATCTGGACTCTTTGTCAGCTTATACTGGTTTCCAGTTAGATTCTAATTCTTCTCATGCTTAATAGATTGCTATTTCATGTGAAAAATTTGACATAGATATGGAAATGACTACCAGTCCGTCAAATATCACCATTAAATCATGCATTTTATAATTAAAAGTAACCTTTATGCAAAATCCTCATTGATAAATTAGAAACATGAGACCTGGAACATTTAGAATGTTTATAATTTAAGCCTAGGAAAATAAACATTACAAATAATTGTAAAAAGAAATTTATTGATATTAACACTAGCATTTAAACTTCTTGTGGGAATTGTGTGAATCCTGCGATGTCCTTAATTTTGATTCTTTGGAAGTGGAAAAACTTTTCCTTACAGGTTTAGGGAGAAAAGTATTACATCATACGTTAGGAAAAATCTGATGTTCAGAATAAGAATTCAAAGCATAAAATGCCATTATTTGCATGCAAATAAATATGCTTGTATGTAATAAGGGCATTTGGATTTTATTAACACGAATTATTTTTATTTCAATCAGTTGGTCATTGCACGTGGTCTTATATACCTAAGGTGCTGATGATTAAACATACTCATTCCCTGTATGTGTTACACTACTGAAGATGGGAAGTAGTGTAGCTTAAAGGACAAGTTCATGTTCTGGGGTTGACTTTGTGAATATAGTGTGGCTGGCAATCCTGATATGTCAACTTCATTGGATTAAGAAACACCTAGCAGATTAGTAGAGCACGCTCCTGCGTATGTCTAGGTGGTTCGTGGAGGTGTGGCCTTAGGCACTGTATGTGGTCCACCCTTTCCTCTCTGGCACTGTTCCTGTGCTCTGCTCCCTGGCTGCCACGAGCTGAACAGCTCTGCTCCATCATACCCTTCCACCGTGGTGTCTCCGCCTTGCAGCAGCCAACTAAGGATGGCAACTGTGAGCCAAAGTAAACTTCTCCTCCTTTAATTTGTGGACATCAGATATTATATCCAGTGACAGGAAAGTGACTAATACAGATTTTGATACTGGAAAAGTGAGATTTGTACCGTGATTGTATTTGACCATCTGGTTTAAAAGCCTTTGAAACTGGTTTATGGGAAGAGTTTGGGAAGGTTTTAAGAAGTGGGCTAGAGAAGCCCTAAAATGCTCTTAACAAAGCATGATTGGTATTTCTGCTCAGAGCTTAGAAGACCAAGATGCAGATGGTAAAGGCCAGACTTAGGAGGTTTCAGTGTGGAACAAGGACTTCATTGGCAGTTTGAGTAGAGAATGTATGTGTTACACTCTGGTAGAAAATTTGTCTACTTTTTGTCTATGTCCTGAAACTTTGCAGGAAAACTAAAATTAAAGCGGGGCTAGACTAATTAATCAGCCAAACATTCAGGCTGTAGCACTGGCTGACTTTAGCTAGATTTATAGAAGAATCAGGGGTAAAAGAGCAGAAAAATGTGAAAACTTAAATTTTAGTATAGAAGGAACATGTGTAAAGTTTGGATCCAAGGAAGAGTGGTTGCTAAAGAGATTAGCACCATTAAAAAGAAACCATGTACGTTTTGCAGGGGCAAGAAGAAAGATGCCTTGAGGGCATCTTAGGAATCAGCCAGACTGGACTCACTGCAAGTTAAAGGGTGCAAAAGTGCAAACTTTTTGTTTGAGAAGAGAATCCCTAGGATGCCTGCTCAGAAGGACCTCTTAGGGAATTGGTTTCCTGGATTCATTTCACTGTGCTCAGTCATCCACATACTCAGAGGCCACTGCAGTCAATGTCCAAGGGGACCTGGCTACTGTTTCAGCTGGCAGCTGACCTTGGCTTCATCCACGTGATGCTGGTTTTACTACTACGCAGAATGCAACATTTGTTAGGTAAGAGAGGCTTCAGAGGAAGCCTGGGAGGACAGGCCAGGACCCCTAAGATACCAATGCATGAGGGAGTGGAAATGAAGCCAGTGGAGACCCCAGGAAGGTGGAGATGCCAAGAATGTGGAAGATCAATCAAGGAAAGCTAATGACTGAGAATAGAGGCAGCGCAAGAAAGAAGCCTCATGAGCTGCAACCAAAAAGACCATAGAAGGGGCAGGGGCACTTATGCCCTTTGGAAATCACATTTTACCATCATATGCCAAGGATGCTGGCCATGGAGCTACAGGATTTATTTGTCCTGGTTTTTGGTCTTTCTTTGGTATGGTTTCTTTTCTTCCCTCTATTCCTCCCTTTTGAAATGGAAACGTTTAACCTCTGACATTGTATGGTGGTATTGTGTAACTTGCTTTTGATTTTTACAGAGGTACCCAATGAAGAGTTTGCCTTGAGTTTCAAAAAGACCTGGACTTTTGAAAAATGCTGGAATTATTGAGATTTTGGGGTAGGGATTATTGCATTTCTGATTGTGCATGGATATGTTTTTAGGCAAAACTATGAATTTTCTATTGTCTTTATTTGGAGATTAAGTATTGTTTGAGGAGATATGTTTGGGTGTGAACTTGACAAGGGCTGGATTGTGACCTGTAATCCTGATATGTCACCTTCAATGGATTAAGAAACACCTAGTAGATTAGTGGAGCATGCTCCTGGGTGTGTCTAGGTGGGTCACAGAGGTGTGGCCTTGGGTACTATATATGGCCCCTTACTTCTTCCTATCTGGTGCTGTTCCCCTGCTCTGGTTCCTGACTCATGAATTGAGCAGCTTTGCATCATTGTGCCCTTTGACCATGATGTCTTTGCCTTGGAGCCAGCTGACCACAGGCTAAAATTGTGAGCCAAATTAAAGCACTCCTCTTTTAAGCTGTAGGTGTCAGCTGTTGTGTCCAGTGACAAGAAAGTGACAAATACAGGCAGATTCCAGCTCTTTCTCTTATTAGCTGTGTGACTTTGACTGAGTTACGTAACTTCTCTGTGTCATAATTTTCTAAGTCTAAGAGACAATAAAAGAACCTTTCACAAGACTCTCGTCAGGAAAAAAAAAAAAAGATAATGCACATAACCTACATAACACAGTTCTTGGTCCCTACAATACTCACAGAGATAGCCATAAATGTACATTATAAAATTTAGTCATTAGTTCACATACCTCATAGGCACACTGATTTTTTTGCCAAGAGAACTTTTGCAACTCTGATATTTGAAACTTACTTGGTATTTTCCAGTTACATATATTCTATTTTCTTATATGCTTTTCCTTGTTTATTTTGGAAGAATAATGAAATGAGAGGGTGAATAGAGGCAGGGAGCTGTGAGCATATCCAGGACCCAGGGTGAATTTTACTAACAGGAGTAGCTTCTAGAACTTTAGAAAGACTGAGGGGCTGAACACGTAGCTTCTGCAGAAATGTGCTTCATGAGCTTGATGAAAACATGGAGTGTTTGAGTGTGACTCAAATCAGGGAGCGATGAAGGTATAGGAGCCAGCTTGTGTGAGCAGGTGCTGAGGAACCAGGGCAGATTCATTTAAGGACAGTCTCTTCTTGGGTACCTGGAGTGTAGTTGGATAGTCACTTGGATCCTCCTGAATTTATTTTAACACCTGAATTGGATTGGTTAAGTCAGAATTTAGAAAGCAAAATAATTGGCAAGAGAATAAATAATTGGTGAACTATGTGAAGGAATACCAGAGTTTATGTCTGTGTGGATCTCATTACTACATGAATAGTTCTTTTTTTTTTTTTTTTTTTTTTTTTGGGTACCGGGGGTCGACCTCAGGACCTCGCGCTTGCCAGGCATGCACTTATGCCACTGAGCCGTCTCACCGGCCCATGAATAGTTCTTAATGGTCAACCCCACTCCATAGGAATAAAATGTTCAACACTCAGAATGTAGAAGATAGGATCTTAGTCTTACTCCCTTTTTGTATAACCTTCTTTTCCTCTTCAGTGCTTGTGGTCACCAGGCTAGTTCTAAAAGCATCCTTGGTATGATAATTCTTAGACTTTAAGCATGTGAAGAATCCCTGGGAGCTTGCTCAAAATGCACATTCTTGGTATTCACCTTTGAAGATTGTGTTAGTTAGCTGTCACTGTGACAAAATACCTGAAATAAATAACGTAAAGATAGCAGAGATTTATTTTGGCTCATTTTTTTGTTTTGTTTTGTTGTTTTTTGGGGGGTATCAGGAATCGAACACAGGACTTCATACTTGTCAGGCAGGCACTGCGCCACTGATCTAAATTCCCGGCCCCTAGGCTCATGTTTTCAGAAGTTTCAGTCCATGGTTAGTTGGCTCCATTGTTTTTGGGACTTTGCCATGGCAGAGCATCACTGTGGGGAACATGTGGTGGAGCAGAGCTGCTCACCTTACAGCAGCAAAAGAGGAGAAGGAGCTGGGGTCCCAATATCCCCTTCCAGGGCATTCTGACAGTGATATAACTTCCTCCAACTAGACCCCACCTCGTAGCGATTCCATTATCTCCCAGTAGAGCCGCAGATAGGGGACCAAGCCTTTAAGAGATTGGGCCATTGGAGGATATTTCTGATCCAAATCACAGTAAAGTTGCAGACTCACAAAGTCTGAGATAGAACCCAGACCACACTTGGACACTAGCACTGCTTCTCAACTGGGATCAACAAATAGAATTACTTGAGGTTCTTGGTAAAGCCTAGTAAAATATTCCAAGTTCAGTTTCCCTGTGCCACATGTCACTCCTTCCTTAAATTGCTCTGAGAGCCACCAATATAGAGTCTGTCATGTGGGAATTCTGGAGGACCGGGCTGGGCTCCCTCCTTGACTACTCCCTGGCCTTTACCCATAGGTTTAAGTCCACCTTGGTTCTCCACAGCAGTGTGGTTGATGGGCCACCTGCCCCAGTGTCTCTGTGGACTCATCTGTGATATATGGTTTCTGGGGTCCAAACCTAATGTTACTCAATCTAAAAGGAGGTGATAGGCAGTCATTGCCTGTAGACAGCCTTTTTTCTTGGCCCTCCAGATGATGATAACACCTGGATGATGTTTTCTGACCAGCACACTATGGAGTTTCACCTTTGCTTTCATGACTTGCTTTCAGAAAACCCCAAGGTTTTGCTAACCACATCAATTACAGTGACCTTACAGATGGTGCTGGGACCACCATGACTGCTGAACGCCAGCAGTGTCTCTTCCCTCTTGTGTCTCCAGGTTTCTCCCTTCTCTGCATTCTGGAAACAGCCAGTTGTCCTGTCATGGTGATTTTATGGTGGGCAACAACAGGCTCCTTTCTCTATAATCCTCTTCCCTTCTTCCTTTTTCATAGTTGCCAAGTAGAGATGAGCTGACTGTGCCAAAGGTACAGATGTTATGGTGCACATTTACACTGCTGCTGTCTCGGTAGAGACCCCTTTAAGCCCTTTCAAATCCGAAGTCTTTCTTGCTCACTGTGCATCGCTTACATAAGCAAGGTTTAAATTTGTCAAGAATTTCACAAGTTCTCCAATCTGTTGTCTTCCTCTTATATTGCACTGGGAAAGGAACAGTGTCATGTACTCTTGGCTGATATGGATAAAAGGTAACCTGATCTTTATAAATATTTGATGGTTGAAATCATATTTCTGAATTATCAAGAATTATAGCAGAAAATTTTTTTTGCTCTCTCAGTTCTTCTGAGTCTTTAGGGTATGTTTTCCAGAGACCCATTTTAAATGCAAATCGTGGAGTTTTGCTATATAAAGTGATGAACAAAACGACATCAAAATTATTAAGCATTGTGTCATAAACAGCTCTAACTCTGATCGTTATTTTAAAATCCACCAATAGAGTTTCATGTTAACTAGCACTTTGTTATATAAAATCTCCAAAAGTGATCGAGGGGTAGGTGGCCTTAAGGATGATGGTGTGGGCTCTCCTCACTATAGGGAGACATTATAATAGGGACGTATTATGCTTGAACACTGCGTTCAGCCTCATAGGTGATTCAGCCCTTGTAGATGCAACCTCTTTCCTCAACCGTAGGAAAAGGCTCAGTGGGTACTGAGGGAGCAGGGGCTGGTCAAGTGAGCAGTTGGCAAAGAGGTATACCTACTCAGGAAATGATGTAGCCTACAATTCCATGGGGAAGGGAATCATACATATAGAAGATAATGGTATCAGACTTTATGAATCTCAAAAGGCAAAGTACTGATCACATGCGAGTTTCTTTTCTAACACAGGCAACATCTGAACTTCTCCGTAGCACTAATTATGGCAGTGGTTTGCAGAGCCCTCCACAGGATGGATTTAATGTCTGGAGAGCCTGTGCTTATTGGAAAGGTCATACCACTCCAAAGGTCTCTCCCATTGTGTCTCTTGTAAGCCTCCTAACCAGGAAGAAGCGTGCACTAGAGTCTGGATTTCGGCATTGTTGCAAGCCACTCTACACAATGCAGCATGAAAAAAGACAAAGCAGAATCCTTGCGGACCTTCCCCTTCCCTGTAGCTGGTGTTTCTCAACCCCCTTTAGCAAGAGGACCAAGCAAGTGCCTCACCATCTGTGTCAGATGAGAAGGCTCTGAACTGACGTGGCAGTTGCCTGCAAACATTGAAAGAGTGACATGTGGGTAAGGAAATAGATTCGTTTCTTGAGGATCCAGCAGGCACGACCAGATTCAGTGGGTGGGATTAGAAGGAGGCAGATTTCAACTCAGTATGAGAAAGAACTTTCTAATGATTCAAACTGTCCAATAACAGCGTGGCTCCCTTGAATGTTCCTGCCCCCTCAGGCAAACACACGTGCAGTGGCTGGATCAAGTCACCCGGACCGCGTGCAAGGAATCCCGGCACGTTGACATTATTGATAACAATTCGAAGAATGAGTATAGGGAGCGGAGGAGCATATACAAGAACAAAGATGGGGCAGAAGTGTCCCTGAACTTCCTAAAAGATGAAAGAACAATTACTTCACCTTTTTATCCCCAGCTTTTTTATCATTTTTTCAGTTTTTAAGCACATTGTATTTATTGAGCACCTATTGTGTGCCACAACCTTGTCTCATTTAACAGTCACGAGACATAAATTCCATCACATCCTCTTAGCTTGAATTCTGCCTTTGTTTCCTGCGCATCACGCAGGGTCATGCTTTGTGGTCATCTTTGGTGACTTCTCACGAGTTGTGCTGTACACCCATCATTCCTGAGCTAAATTCCCTGGTAACTTTTTCATGTTCCCATACCAGTTTCCCTATGTGTCACTTATGGTGCTTGCAGTGTTATATCGTAATGATCTCTGTGTGTTGATTTTTCTCACTAGACTGCAAGCTCCTTGAGAGCAGATTCCTCGACATATTTATCAAGTTAATGACTATACCAATGTCTGGCGAATAATAAATGTTAATAAGTTATTGACTAAATATTTGATTACTTCTCCCTATTGGCCTCTTCACCCAAAAGATATACTTGGGATGAGTTTTATCCTCAAGGGTAAGGAACTAAAATAAAGACTACACAACATTCTTTCAGTTCCCGACCCTACATCCCCAATCCCAATCACATCCAAAAAATGGCCTATAGCATCCATTCCTTTTTGGGAAAAGAGAGAAAGATGGTGGAGAGAATGAGGCAAAATAAAAAAAATTCTCTAACATTAAAGGATTAAAAACCGCTTCTTTTGGGGTCTCCCACTAGACGTGTTTGTTGCCTTCTGCAGCACTGGTAGTAGAATGAGCTTGTTTACTCCTCCTGCTGTTAATTAGCTGGACCCAAAACTAGTCTTGTGACCACATCACTGTTTCTTTCAAGATGATTTTAGCAGCTCCTTCGATTTTAAATTCTGTGATTCATAATCTTTTCCCTTCAAGAGTTTCCAGGGGCTGGGGACATGGCTCAGGGTAGAGTTCTTACGCTGCATGCACAAGGCCCTGGGTTCGGTCCCCAGCACCAGAAGAAAAAAAAAAAAAAAAGTTTCCTGAGGTCTTTTTCCCCTACATAGTATTCTGCACATGACCAAGAAGCTAATGTGTTGCCAACTACAGAAGATCTGCTTGGGCGTGGCTTTGGGAAGACCATGTTCCTTGTCTGAAACATCCAGATCCAGTCTCTCCTGTGTGGTGCTGGGCACCTGCAAATGTAAGCAGAAGATTCCTCTCCTGTAAAATGGGTGTAATATTACATGCCTCAGAGGACTGCAAGGACTCAATGAGGTAATCTACATGAAGCATTTATCCCTGTGCCTGAAATACAAGGCAGACTTGGATGACAGTTGCTGTTATTTGGAAACAGTTGCTTTTCTCTTTCCTCCTCTCTTCTTTAACTCCCGAAAGGCTCCTGCACACAAGTCCTGAAGAAGTTTCCTTGGCGTGAGTGTACTTACTGTTGTGATCTTGAGCATCATTCCTCCCCATCTGGAATTAGTGGAGGGCAGCCAAGGTCCCTCCCTCCTGAGGCATTGGCTCCTACAACCACAGTGCCCCAAAGAGCAGCCCAGTTCAGAGCCGTTGGGGATACATTTATTTTAACATTTAAACAGAGGACATTACTGTTACTGAGAAGATGCTGGAAGTGGGTGCGGGGTTGTACATCTTAATATACAGTGTATCACACCCAGATCGTTTCCTTTATTTGAAAAAGCTTTGAGTGAACGACAGTGACACAGCAGCTCCCGAGCCTGACAATAAATAGACACCTTATAAAAATTTATGAAGTTTGGGCTGTAAAGAACAGACTGCACATACAGAGCAGTAGCATTCCTTATTAAAATAATTTCATCTTTAAGTCCATCGTCTCTGTATCGCCTATAATAGGAGCTCATGCTATGGCTAGACACCTCAACAGCCTGTAAACTTTTATATCGGCTTTTGGAAAGGGATGATGGTTTTATGAGATATGATTTTCTCATCTCACCAAATTAGATTATTTGAGAGAGCATCCCTGGATGTAAAATTTCAGCCTTGAGTAAATCTGTACCTCTGAGACTCTGTGCTGCCTGCTACCAGAGTGGAGATGGAGCATAATAAATCTGCCCTGAGCCCATTTCTCTTCACACAGCTCCATAATTCATTCTTTGCTTGGTTCCCATGACCGCTCTTTCACAGCTAATCAGTCTGCATCCAGGCTGGCTCCTCTCATGTGCGACACCTCCCCCTTGGTCCAGACCTCGCTGCTTGGCATGCCCTTCTGCTCACAGCCTTCTTCCTCGAGCTGTGTGACATCATGGATCTTGCAACCAAGCTGTTCGTGGCCATGGAAAACACTAGTTAGTGTGGTCTGTGTGTTGTAGTATACTTTCAAAAAGCTGTCCTGTTTAAAATGGGTTCAGTGCAATAATAGATAGCACCATCTCTGGAGTACATATGTAGGCCTAGTGAGTACCTCAGTTACTTTTTCCTGATTCTGCTCAGAGGGAGTAGTAGCCTTACCTCCTAGTAAGGCTACTACTGCTTTTTTTTTTTTTTTTTTTAATATTTGTTGAAAAGCAACTATACTTCCACTTCATGGTAACAAATGAAAACAAAACACATCGGTTACAAGAGTATTAAAATATAAAAGAGTAATAAATCTCTAATTTATAAGACCTATATACAGAAAACTAGAAAACATTACAGAGAAATTAAGAATTTCAAGAAACATTTTAAGGTGAAACACTTGAAGATAACAATTTTCTATGAAAATCCAAAAGACTTGAAATCATTAAAACCATTTTGAAAAGGAAGAAAAAACTTTGGAAGGCCAACATGACATTATACTGCTTTATTCCAGTTCCTTCCACTTTGTCCATGAGGAAAGTTTCTCCATTGCTCCTGGGGCTTCTCTCCCTGTCCCTGGGTCAGCACTACTTTGGTCCAGTGGTACCACCACCCTCTGCTTCCACAAAACCAAGAGTGGCTGCAGTGACTTGCAAGAACTTGGCAAAAAAAGAAAGGTTTAGGAAAATTTCCTCCAATGTGGAATAAAAGCAATCACACTAAACTGATAATTAAATGCATGATTTCCTTTCCTGTTTCCATACTCAATTTTAATTGTGATATTGGGTAATTTACCTCTACTGGCCTTTACTTTTGTCATGTGTAAAATAAGCAGGTAGTCATAAGTGAAATGTAAGAGAAAATTCTGTAAATTATGAACTCGATCACTAGACAGAGAGATTGTCTTGTTTACCTATGATTTAACACAATGCAACATGGGGTTGGGGAGGAGGAGCTACCGAGGGAATTGTTCTGGTTTGCACTGTAGTCCTGGGCCTTCAGAAGGGACTGTGTAGAAGGCAGCTTATGCATCATGTTTGGCCAGAACGCAGGTACCAGAGCAGCACTGTCATGGAGAATATAAGGCTGGAGTGCCCAGCAGGACAGAAAACCAACAGCAGAAGCAGTGCACCCAACTTTTTGGTTTTAGGGGAAGAATTATCTGATGTCCTTCAGTAATTTGAAGGACTGTTGTTTGAGTAGCCTGTTAAACTTTGCAGAGTGCTTAAACTCTGCTTGGTATGAGCCTTTGTCTCTTGCCTAGTTATATAGAGGAGGAAACTGGTGCACTAACTGACATAATGGCCCAGAATGGCACAGCCAGGTGGCGGCAGAGCAGCCCTGGCATCTCACTGAAGAACACTGGCTTCCAGAGGCTCAAGGGGCGTCTCTGGGTCAGCAGCTCCACAGCTTCCTAGAAATGTAGAGTCTCAGGCCCTACTGCTGCCTGGGGGTTGGAGGTCAGAATCTCCATGTTAAGCCCCTAGTGTTTCATCTGGATGTTAGAATCTGAGGAGTACAGTAATTTACTGGGGCCTCCTCTCTGCACTACCGGTCTTTTCTGTTTCATGCTTTTGGCACAGGGTCAGACCCTCTGGGTTCACCAAGAGCCTGTCTGTGGAGGGAAGTCCTGCTCGAGGTGCCCCACTACAGCTTCCTGGACTGTGAGCGTGAAATAAGACAGAGAGAATATTTCCCCCACACAAGTAGAGTAGCTATGTAGAATCATAAATAAGTAGGCTGTAAAATACTTGTCTCACTCCAAGACGGTATCAGCTCCTAGCAAAGTCCCTTGCAGTGTCACCACGCTGTATCAGCAGATTCCCACTTGAGAATGTAACAGAGCAAGTGGACAGCATATCTGACCAGACATCTGAGTGATGAGTACGGTTTAAATTAAATGTTGTGCCTTTGTTTCTGAAATGACTTCAGGTGCTAAGGTGGTTGAACCACATCCTGTTGGCTCTTGGTTCCAAATTCTGAAAATAGCAATTCTAGACACTTTAAAAATATATAGCTTTGAAATGTAAACATAAAAGTAACAGTACCAAATTATGGGGCATAAAAATGTTTACCGTTTTTATAGTCAGCAAGTCAGCTCCTCCAGTGAGATGACTTTCCATAGTCAAGGAAAAGCATGTTTTTCGGTCACCACCGTGCCAGGGAAGAAAATGTCATCTAAGAAGAGAATCTTTGAAACGTTCCCTTTATCTTTCAGCATCTTGCAAAAGAACAAATTGGCTTTGAGAAAGTCCTGCCAGCCACATGACATGTCCACTTGTGATACTGTCGAGATAATGAATGGAACAGAGACAACAGTGACTCATTTTGCTCTGAACTATCCAGGGCTACCTTGAGCACACCTTGAACTCTAGGGCACCTGATATCGAGTTGAAAATACACAAAAGTGGATGATTTAGTTCTGGCATTCTTTAGGAGGTCTTTAGGATTCCCGAATAGTGAAATTCTTGTGGGTTTCCCATGTGACCGTCTAAAGGGGTGATTTGTACACGTTACTTTACACACACGTGTCCAGAGGATTGAGCAAGACCTGCAGATCTTTACAAAAGTGCTTTGAAAAGCGTGATGCATGTGATTCATGTAGTTCTTTTATGTGAGAGGCAGATATGATATGCCATTTGGATGATGACTTTATCATTGATCCTTGTCCTCACCAATTTTAGTGGTACTTACTCTCAGACTTACAAGTAGATTAACACCTCTGTTCTGGCTGAGTACCTGACTGAAACTACCTTCACTAACCACAGCCCATATACCGTCGAACTTTTCTATTTCGTGGGGCTGGCATTATATTACACCACAGTGTGCATCATTAGGTTGTTCTTTGATTTTTTTCTTTTTCCTGTTTTATATTTAATCAGTCTTCTTCAATTTATCATATTGTGCCCATTGAGCTGGGACAAGGCTGCATATTTAAATTTATGTAATTATTTGCTGTCAGATAATATTATATCTACAGAGAAAAATATTCTATATGAACAGCCTAGTTTATTCTTCTGAACATCTCACAGCATCGTCACCTTTAGGGTACTGGAGTAGTTTCCAGGTTGAGATGATCAGTGGGATCTGAAATCATCACTTCGCGTAGTGTTTGGGTAGTGAGTGTTACGGTCCTTACCTCTGAAGGAAGGAATGTCCTAGATATATGAATGTCACCAAAACAAGGTTATAAAGAAAGACAGTGGAATAAGTAAGTCTTCAACATGGTTCATCAAGTTTAATGTAGATATTACTCATGACAGAGTTACGATTTTGCCCAGTGCTGTTTGTATTTGGAGGATCGTTTGTATTAGACAGTGTTACTTTCTTTCCTCAGGCCACAGATAAACATGCTTTACATTTCTGCATGCTCAGAGAATCCTGCTGATTCTTTATTCTCCTTTCCTCCACCTAAATGCAGTTGATAAGCCAAATGGTTTGATCTTCTTATTCTTCTGGCTGGATGGTTATTATATTTTCACATTGGCTTTCTTCTTTTTCTTTATTCCATCCTTTCCTTTAATTTTAAATCCGGTTTATATAGAAATAATAGTAGCAGCAACCAGAAGCCAGTGGTGTTTTGAATACTTAACATGCATTATATCATTTAATAGCGTGTTAATCACTATCGTCATCCTCACTTCACAGGTGATGGAACTGATGCTTAGATACCCGAGGAGTTTAAGTCATAAGACGGTAGCACCTGACAGAATTGGTCTTGAAGCCAGGACTTGCAGACTCAGGAACCCATCTTCATCATGAAAAATATAATGCAAGAGCAGAACAGTCATCTAGTCCAAACTATTTTTACAGGTGGAGAAACAGGTCAAGAGAGGTCGAAGTCCTTCCTTGAGGTTACACGACTAGCTAGTAGAAGAGGCAGTTTTGGTTGGTGTCCCTTTTCCAGGAGATGCTGCAGGCATAGTCCATTTCATCTAATCAGTCGGCTTGCACTAAGCATCATCTCTGGATCAATCCTTTAAAACAGGGTGTTGGGGCTCACTGTAGGGAGTTGTTCAAAATGGTGGCTACCTCTCGCCCCTGTTGCTGGGGGTTAAGAGGAATCCTTATAGCTGGGCAGACATTGCAACAGCTCTTCACCATGTGGGTATGTTATCTTCCCAAGCTGGAGGCCCATCTCCAGCCAGACTCCTGCAAAGCCAGGAAGTAAGTCCTTGCTGGGGAATTTTCCATGTTTTTAGGACTCCTCCCTTCAAAGTAGATCACATCCAGGGGGAAGCCAGCCTGCCCCCGTTGTTCTTTACTCAGCCCACTCTCCAGGCCCTGCCTCTCGGTGGAAGATAGATTGAGTCTGACAGACGGAGAAGCAGCAGCGGTCTCGAGAATGGCTGCCAAATGGGACAGAGGAGGAGGTGATCTGATGGGTTGTGGCATTGAACCGAAAGGGTACAGACATATGCACGAATGAAGACAGTGAACGGTGACCCTCCTGAGGACACGGCGGTATTTTCTGTCACTGAATGAACCATGTTGAAGGTTTGGAAAAGGGAAGACAATTGCTGGGCAAGGTATGCCTTTCTGATAGGCACCTATATAGGATATATATATACATATGTCTGCACAGTATGTAACTCAGACAATATTTAACTTGTATAATAGTACTTCAAGAGATATGTGTCCCAGTTAAACCTTTCTTATACTAAATTTTTCTGATTACAAAACTAAACTTATTCAAGCCAAGTATGAAGGAAGAAGTTGTGGTTCACTGGGACGCACAGGCAGGTGGGGATGTGATTTGCAGTGAGATGGCTGTGATTTTACTTCCTGTGTTCCTCGCCCTTCCCCCGCGGGTAGCGAAGCCCCTGGTGTTCCCCTTGCCTCAAGGGAAAGTAGTACCGTAGAGAAGAAAGCAGAAGTTGCCCTTTGTGGGGACCTTTGTGAGGTAAGCAGGAACATAGGGAAGAACAGAGTTTAGAAAGAGGTCAGTTTCCTAAGGTTAGTGAATCCAATTATCTGCTTCTTTGGAGCACCCCAGTGCTGGCAAGGACTTGTGTATGTGGGGGTGTGGGGGGTGGGGGTGAGGCATCTAAGGAGGCTGTGTGTCCCAAGCTTTCGCAAGTAATCCTACAGCACATGATTCGGGCCCTTGAACACAAAAGTTTGCAGAGGCTTCTAGTCCTTCAGTTTTCTTTTAAAAACTCAAATCCGAGCACCTTCTCAGCAAAAGATCCTTTTAAGGGCTTCCTGTCTATAGGAGCTAGAGAAGGCTATTCCAGTGAAATCGCATGGGTGAGCTGGTGCTAACAGCCCGTGACCTCTGTAGAGTTTGTCTGGATCCCGAGGTCCCTGTCCAGGAGCGGCTGGAGGGATGGAAGGGCTGCTTGTGTGTGGCCTTGAGTGCCACCTGGTGGAGTCTTTGCGGGCCAATGACTTTCAGATGCTTTTTAGGCTCATGTATAATTTTTCAAATATAATCTTACACAGTGACTCAGTACATAAAATAGATAATAGTGGAGAAGCCCACCAGGGACTCTTGTGCTGTGTCCTTCCCACGTTCCCTTGAGTTCTTGCGGCATCTCTGTGGGACTATGGCCGTGAATAGTAGGGAACCCAATATCTGATCAGATTTGAGATGTAAAAAGATGACCGCCTAGTGATATGAAGGCATATTGAGGGACAGAGACAAGGAACATTAGATTGGGTGCAAAGAGACCAATGTAGTGAGGAGAAATTCCTGAACACACCTTGTTATATAAAAATAACTTCGTCAGCTGGCCATGGTAGTGAATGGCTGTAATCCTAGAACTCTGGGCGGCTGAGGCAGAAGGATTGCAAGTTGAATCACAGTCTGGGCAACTTAGCAACTTAGTGAGTCTTTGTCTCAAAATTAAAAAAATAAAAAGGCCAGGGGCTGGGAATGTAGCTCAGTGCAGAGGTCCTGGGTTCAGTCCCCAGTAACACATAAACATGCATGCGTGCGCGCGCGCAAACAACATCACCCCCCATCCCTTTATTTTTCTATGAATTTCAGTTTTTATTGTGAGCCTCATTTGATTTGGTGGTAGAAATGTAGTTACAATTCGGGGTCATACTCTCTCTGACTTGAATCTAATCCCCAGGGCTGTCTATATAGTGAAGGTTAGTACCTATTCAGAACTTAATTATGCAAAGGACAGATACTTTATAAAATTTACCTATCACAGTAACCCTACAGGGCATATACTATTAATATATTTGTCTTACAGATATGAGGAAACTGAGGCCTAGAAAGTTGAGAGATTTTTAGGATTTGAATCGGAGCAGCTTGGGTTCCAGTGTGCCCCTGAGTCTGTGTTATTACCCAGCACAGCTGCAGTGTGGAGGAATCTGTGCCATTTTGTCCTTGGGACATCCATTGTCACTTAGTTTCTGTTTTGTGTTTTTCCATCTGGTACTAGGACATAATCCTTGTGTGTCACTCTGGATCTTCCAGAATGATTCATTCAGCTCCTTGTGACCCACTCTGTGACAGGAAGAAACTCTTTGAGGCTGTCTGGGACTCTACCTAGATGCATTGTTCTCAACAGGGATTTTGCCCCCTGGGGACATTTGGCAATGTCTAGAAGTATTTTGGGTTGTCACAATTGAGAGTATAGCTTATATTATAGGAATATGGTGGGTATAATACACAGGACAGCCCCCACAGCAAAGAATTATCTAGACCAAAATATCAGTAGTACCAGGGTTGAGAAAACCTAACATAAATGTGGAATTACATTTCAGCAATTTTATTGGCAAAATCGTTCTTTGCAGAGCTCTATCTTGTGAGGAAAGTACAGGCTTCCTTTATTCTAAGGCCCCACCGATCTATCTAGGGTTTCAGATACCTTTCTCTCTCAGATGTCAGGGCTCAGCATGGCTGTTGGGTGGGTTGCGACTTGGGGCCACCATTCAGGGCCCCTCTTATGTTGAAACTGTCTGTACTTCATCTCTGTGTCCCTCTTTCTTCCTTTTGTCAAGTCTGAGTATAGGAAGCTTTGGTTTTACCCATCATACTCTTCCGAATCTGTTGCCCGTGAATTATTATTCCCCTAACTTTTGAATCAAATTGCAAGAATTGATCACCCTTTTTCTTTTCTTTATGCTATGTAATGCCCTTCCTTGGGACAATAAATACAGAAAAGGCAGCAAACTGAGTGCTGTTTTAAAGAAATGGAAGGAAAACATTTATGCGTTCATGTCAGCATTTTGCAGTCAGTATTCTGATGTGGACCACAGTCAGTGGGTTTTCTGTGAAAAAGGGGAGCTGCTGTATGGGGTGCCCTCTTGGAATGTAAGCATTCTGCAAGCTCCACAAAGCAAACTATTTAAATTTGCATATGCCAGCCCTTCCCAAAGCAGAAAAATCTAGTTTGTTTTCCCCCCATAGAATTCTCAAGAACAGTTTGTGCATAGTTGGGAAATGCTAGTCAGTGTGATAAATGTGGCCTCTATCAAAGCATTAGCAGAGACTAGAGGACAGGTTCTAGAGATATTAAAAGTCAAACCTAATAGTACTTGATGAATGATTGGTTGTGGGAGGTAAGGAAGGAAGAGAAATCAATGGGAGATATAGAAACTTCAAAATTGAAGGAACAAATTTTGTGTTATCCCTTCTATATCACAAAGTATTAGGCACCAGGGATTTTTAAAAATATAAACCACAGGCCGGTGAGATGGCTCAGCGGCATAAGCGCCTGCCTTGCAAGCGCGAGGGCCCGAGTTCGACTCCCGGATCCCACATACGAAAAAGGGGCCGGTGATATCGCTCAGCGGCACGGGCGCCTGCTGGTGCGCGAGGTCCTGAGGTCGACCCCCTGGTACCCACAAAAAAAAAAATAAAAAAATAAAATAAACCACAAAATGACAATTCTGAGTTTATCTCCCTCCTGGATAGTTGTAATAGCTTTCTAACTGTTCTCCTAGCTTGCATTGTCTTTCTCCTAATCTCAAGTCCATGAAGCCACCAAAGAAATCTTTCTAAACAAATACCTAATTGTGACATTGCTCTGATCAAAGATCTTCAGTCGTTTGGTTTTGCACTTAGACAATGAGGACTCTTTTGCATAGTGTTCAGGGGCTCTTGTCAAAATCTTCTTGAGTATGGATATAACTCGACATAAGAAATGAGCAGCTCTTACTCAGCAAGATCTTGTGAGACACTGCCGGGGTTGATATACTTATGTGCTTTTAGGGGACCCTGGGGGACAAGGCAGGCTATGCGGGGGGGGGG
Organism: Erethizon dorsatum; assembly: GCA_028451465.1. Taxonomy (NCBI): domain Eukaryota; kingdom Metazoa; phylum Chordata; class Mammalia; order Rodentia; family Erethizontidae; genus Erethizon; species Erethizon dorsatum. The sequence continues at coordinate 122,936,287 of CM051826.1, read as the reverse complement.
TTTGCATCTGCTCCAGCCATGTGCGAATGTCTTGATTCTTTATGCTTTATAATTATATTGTGAAACAGGAGTGTGTGTGTTCAGTCTGCGCAGCTGTCTTCTATTTGCCCTCTAGATCCACTCTCACCCTTGCCCACGCTGTTCTGTGCTCGGGAAGGCTGACCTCTGTGGACTCCCTTTCCCTGTCTCTTAAGTTGGATTTGATTAGGGGGAAATGTTGGCAGAAGACAGGAGGGAGGGAGGGAGGAGACTGAGATCAGAGTGTTTATTCTCTGGGTCTTTCCTGGAAGGGCACTGCATGCTGGCTGTGTCCTCTGATTATCTCTGCTCCTCTCCAGGTGGCCTCCTCCGCCACTTTTCCTCCTCTCTGGGTTTGGGTCACGGCTTCTCTCCTCCCTTTGGACCCAGTGTGGTGACACCACCCTCGTCTGTCCTCTGGCTCCTGCAGCATCCTTGCGGTTCTTCCACATCCAAACTCAGTGCTGTAGATAATCCTTTAAAAATAAGCCTCTTCCAGTTCTCCCAGTTTGAAAGCTGTATTGCTTTCCCATTGGGTGTCTCACTGACACAGTCGCCTTCTGAAACACTGAAATGTTTGCATGTCTATGAACTGTGACGATTTAGATGATGACATATCGTACTAAACAGAGACACCTATCACAAAAGGTCCGTTTTGTGTTTTTCCTCATACTATTTCAAATATCCTAAAACTACAGAATAGAATATTAAATTTAAAAGTAATTTTGAATAAGGATATTGTTCATTTTCTGGTCAAGAAAGTCAGTACTTTTGTTATCCATTGGTTGGAAACATTTCCAATTTATTATGTAATAAAATTAAAGGAGTCGAGCGCTGAGTTGGTTTGGGTGGTGGGGAAGACTCCACTGGCACACAGCTCTCTCTGCCGAGGTCTGCAGGATGGGGTTGGGTGACTTGGAGGTTCCTCGGTGTGTACAGACCCAGAATCATTGAGTGGCTTACTGACTGTAGATTTTGCATCTGGTCTTTAATGAATATAAAGTGAACTTTCAAGGATAAGGAAGATGCTGTCAGCTGACTACAGCTGCACAGTTTTATCCTAGAGTCAGGTGTGAAATTTCTTCAGGAGAATTTTTCAGAATCTGGGTGAGAATGTCCATTCTAGATATTTTTTTCTACTTCACACTGTTTATAGTATCCTGAATTAGGTTGTATAATATTGAAGCTGAAGGGACCATGCAAAGGGAGAGCAAAATATCTTTTTTGTTCGTTTACAATAAAAACTGATGTTTAGTTTATAGCCTATTGATTATTGGTTCATATTTTTAAGTAAAAATTATGAAGTTAGTTTTATATAAATTAATTTCACTTCTATGAGTCTAGTTGTGAAAAAATTCAAACAAGTGATTCTTTTTCAGAGAAGCATGAATAGTGCTCAAATGTGACAGACTAGAGGTACTGTGAAGCTGCAGTATTCTTGTTAGCTATTTTTTGCTTACAGATCTATCTATCTGTGTATCTATCTTTGTATCCCATAGAAACATGTACTTTCTTTGTCCTGAGGAATCAAGTTTTAGCAATGGCAGTGTAATGCGCATTTCCTTTGGAGTGGCAGAGACCAAGGAGCCCTGTGTATTGTAACAGTGATATTAGGTGTGGTAGAGCAAAGGATAATAACCGCGCTTTCCATGTGATTAGGAGGCACTGTATGTGCACAAAGACTGTGGGATGTGAGGTAAAAAGACAAGTCTACTTTTTAAGCAGGAATTGCTGTGCAGTTTTTCTTGTTTTGAGCATACTGAAGTGCTAACACTGTAATCAGTGGTTCATGCTTGGGACATATGATTAGGAAAGACCCTGGTTTTAAGCGTAAGGTTCTCAAGCTGTGGTTTGTTACTTGACCACAAAGAGACGTGTATCATTTTCTTTGGCAATAAGATTTGAAAACAAGCACAGTGTTGAAACCTTGATCTGTATAACTCAATAACTCACGATTTGCTGACCTCTACATTCCAGAGGAAAAGATCATTTTCTACATTGGAACTTGAGTAGAAAATATTGGAAATTTATATTTTAAGTAATTAATAATCTGTAGGTATAGTTTATATTTAAAATGCTTCTCTTAGCTATGATTGTGATGTAGTATTAAAGTTGTTAAAATTCTGATTGCAATACAACAACTCTGAAATCACACTTTTTTGGTTATTAAATTATAATAATGATAGAAAGTCCATACCTTTTCTCTTTTAAATAATCTCAGATTTATTTTGTATCTATATTTAATGACACAGTTCTCAGATTATTAGATCACAAGCCTTATTTTATAATTATATAGGAAAATAGTCTGAGAGGAAAATAGTCTTGATATTTATTAACATGTCTAAATAAAATAGTGTTCTCTTTCTCAATGTAAAATCTCTTGGTTGTGAGGAATGCAAACATAAAATGTGGAAACTCGAATACCCTCAAAATGCCTTTTAGGTGAGCAGTGGATCTGGAGCAGGACAAACCACGGTGAGTCAGCTGTCAGCCTTAGAACCGCTGCTGGCTTGTCTGGTGACCTTGGCCATCTTGATCTGACTGCATTTTAGTTTCCCTCTTGACAAGTCGCATTTCTTTCTACTAACCTACTTTCCTTGACTATACTTGGGAGCAGGGTGCAGTATACATTCCAATTAACCATAATACTTTCTGACTCAGGAGTAAATTCAGAGTACAATTCATTAATATTTCTTTTGACCTTGTAATTCTTACCAAAAAAAATTAAATTCCAAGTACATTTTAATGAAGTACTCTAGAACAAATACGGAAAGCTAATTACCATATAAGTATTATATTCAACATAGATTCTTTTAAATATGAAAAGTTGGCTTAGCAAGCTGGCAGCTTGAAAATCCTTGCTTTATTAGTTAGCAAATGATTCTGGGTTTTATAAAATTTTATTGTCAATCTCAGTTTTTGGGTGCCTAGGAATTCAAAATTATATGCTCAGCTGACCCTTTAATTAGCTCTCATTCTGTCTCACATGATTTATAGCCTGGCGGCTCACATGTAAAAATGATATATGATTTAATGAACTGGAAAGGCAGGATAGGTTCCCACCTCCAATTGTTTAGTGCATTCCTCTGGCTGGTGACTGGAGCGCTGCGGGCAGGAAAAGCAGCATTTTCATCCCCTCATTTATTTATCCTTACAAAGACAGAAAGGCCAGTTTCCTGTGATTTGTGATTTTTTTTTCCCCCAAATTTATTTTGTTTCATTAGAAAACACAAAAACACACAAACATTGATTCAGGTATCCTGAAATCATTTTTAAAAAGACATGAGGCCATTGATTCTAATTCTCTTATTTTGCATTTTTGTTTTATTTGCTCTAAATACACATACTTCAGGGGAAGCAGTACCCAATTTAATCTACAGGGCTTGTTTTTAACACTGGGTCCATTAAGTCTGTGTTTGTGGGGTACATTGGGCACCGATTGAAGTGCTGGGTTACAGCAGTGGAAGAGAGAGACTGAGTCCTTCTTGAGAGGAGAGATATCAAAAGATAGATAAATGCACCAACATAATTGTTTATGATTCGTGCCCTGTGGTGAGTGCTGTGGCGAACAACTTTATGAATTTGGCTACTTTGAAAAACTCATAAAAATGGAAGCATACAGAATTAGTCTTACGTAACTTGCTTATTTCACTTAGCGTAATGTGAAGATTCATCCATCTTGTTGCATACGGCAGAATTGCCTCTTTTTCCAAGGCTGAAGAACATTCTATTTAATTATACCACATGTTCTTTACCCATTCATCTATAGTCAGTAAGGTATTGCACACTTAAAAATTTGACACGGAGGTAGAGCTCATGTTAAGTTCCCACAACAGCAACAGCCACCACCGCCCTTAAAAGCGGAGCTCTGACGTGGCGCAGGGAGAACGGGGGTGTGCCATCGTGCCGGTGTCGGGGATGGCCCGCCGAGGGCTCTACTCTGGCCAGGAACCATGGATACAAAAGCTCTGGAAACAGCTTTCCTAGCACAAGGCACAGAGAACACAAAGTCCCAGGCTGAGCAAACCTGACACTGATGAAAAACACGAAAAGTAAAGTGGGGAGGAAGAGTAACACGCAAGGGCACACAGGAGGTGGCGGGCACTGAGAGCTGAGAAGGGACACAGTGCAGGGCTCTGGAGGCCCCGGTAAGGAAGTGCCAGCCAATGCCACATTCTGAAGACCTGTGCCAAGGTTTTCCTGCCTCCAGCGCCCACCCACCACCCCACAGGAACCACTGTGTCAAGTGTGTGCAGCCGCATCAGCTCCTGGGTAGTGCGGAGTGGAGAGTTCTGGGGCCCAAACAGATAAAAGTGTTCCATTACCTCAAGGGTTCCCACCCTCTTCTTACCCAACTATTTATTTTGAAAAATTACAAATAGATGGAAAAGTCACATAAACTCCTCATGCGGGTTCACGAGTTGGTAACAATTTGCCACTTTTACTTTATCTCTTTTCTCTGTAGAGACAGACTTGATTTTTGTTTTGTCTTGCTAAACCATTTCAAAGCTAATTGCAGACATCATGAAATTTCACCCTTAAATACTTCCGCCTGCATCTGATCATGAGCAGGAAATGACACAATACTTTTGTCCGTTACCTAGCCTGTTTTTAAACTTCCGAGATTGTCCCATATGTGTCCTTTATAGCCTGTTTTTTTTTGATTGTCCTGTTTCTTTAGTCTCCTCTCATTTGGAATAGTCCCAAGCCTCCTTTGAAGGATGTTGGCAGTTTTGAAGCGGTAAGTCAGTTGCTCAGCAGAGGAGTATCTTTTGATTTGAAAATGTCGGGTGTTTCCTCGTGATTAGATTTAGATTAAAATGTATTTGGCAGGAATGCTCCATAGGTGACGTTTCCTTCACCGTGAATAATATCAGGTGGCTCATGATGCTATTTTGTCCTAATGTTGGTGATTTTTCAGTTTGATCACTTAGTAAAGGCGTAGCTACCCGATTTCTGCATCGTAGGGGTATCTTTTCCCCCTTTGCAGTCAATAAGTAATCTCTGGAGAGGTCATGTGAGACTGAATATCCTGTTTCCCATCAGCCTTTCATCTACGGATGTTAGTCAGCATGCAGAGATACATCTTTCTAGAATTAGTCACTACTGTAGTGGTTGTAAAAATGATGCCTTTACATTTCTTTTCTTCCTTTCACTTTTATTAGTTGGCCTAAATTTTGTAAAGAAAACTATCCCCGCCCCTTTCCTTTAAAAATATCAGTATGGACTCAAGGATACTTTAAAAAATTCATTATGTCATCATCCATTCCTATTATTATACGTTTTGATGCTGTAATCTCTCCAAATTTGACTAGGAAGAACCCAGTCAAGCTGACATCTCTAATCAGTTTTTGAGCACTTCCTTCCACTTGCCCCAGAGTATAGAAGGAAATTCAGACCCATGTTGTATTTTCCTTGCCCCCAAAATCAATGATTTCTCCAAAAAGTCCTGGTTTCTTTTAATGGGGAATGGCATTTAGAAACCAACATCTGGAAACTAGGCATGTTTTTAAATATGGGATAGCATTGCTTCTAGAACTGTTCAGCAGGCAAAGCTGGTAAGTAAATAAACACACACACACACACACACACACACACACAGGATCATGAGTTCTTAATGATTCATCTAATTCTAATCCAACACCATGACATACTTTTTCTCTTTCTAGCATTCTGTACTTGTATTTCTCTTCTCCCACAGAGACAACCCTGATCCCAAAATGAATACATTAATATTTACTCATTTGTGGCTACTCTAATTTTAGAATTGCCATTCCAACAGCAGTGCTGATACCAAATATTAATTTCAAGTTCTCTTCGCGGGTTTTTTTCCCCACAGAATATATTTCATTGAGGATCTAAAATTGTATATGTAGTATGTTTTAAAGTTATCTGCTTTATTTTCTTCTGTATGATTTTGTTTTTATTTGATATATAATTAGGTTTATTTATGTCTGTTGGAACTCAATTTTAGTTTCTTCTACTCTTATTTAAATTTAGGGCCGGTGAGATGGCTCAGCAGGCGTAAGCGCCTGCCTTGCAAGCGCGAGGGCCCGAGTTCGACTCCCGGATCCCACATACGAAAAAGGGGCCAGTGATATCGCTCAGCGGCACGGGCGCCTGTTGGCGCACGAGGTCCTGAGGTCGACCCCCCGGTACCCACAAAAAAAAAAAAATAAAAAAAATAAATTTAATGTTTTTTTTTTGTGTGTGTGTGGGTACCGGGGGGTCGACCTCAGGACCTCGCGCGCCAGCAGGCACCCGTGCCGCTGAGCGATATCACCGGCCCCTTTTTTGTATGTGGGTTCCGGGAGTCGAACTCGGGCCCTCGCGCTTGCTGGGCAGGCGCTTAAGCTGCTGAGCCATCTCACCGGCCCTAAATTTAATGTTTTAACATGTACAATATTAACATGGTTCAGAAGTCAAAACTATATGAAAAGGAGTACGACTAAATTTTAAAACACCATTAAATTTTCCTCCTCCCATCTCCTTTTAAACTATCAGTATGAACTCAAGTATTTTTTAAAAAATTCATCATTATTCATTCCCGTCGTTATACATTTTAATGCTGTGTTCTTTTAAATGTCTGTGAGAGTTTTACACTAATTTTTTAGCAGAATATTATGTGTGATTTTATTTGTGTAAGTTGTAATGAGCAGTGTTCCTCATGTGTATCACATTTATGAAACCTGACATAGTTCAAAGAAAACAAAATGATCAGTTTTATTCATATGGTTTTCCTGAAATAGTAAAAATATGGGCGCATTGTGGGAAACAAACTGAAAAGAGAATCAAATATTAAATTGTGTCTGGATAAAATTACACAGTGTCTGATTGCTTGAATATATTATCCCCATGTGTGTACCTGTATGTATGTCATTTTCCTCTGGGTGTCTTATTTCCTTTTAAAGAACATATAAAAACGGTTGATGTCCAGGATGGAATGCCTAAAGAAATGTAAAAGAATGGCTTGTACAGATTTTAGAGGAGTATAAAATAACTGAAAGTATTTTAAATGATATTGTAATTGTTACCCAAATCAGAGAATTTCAGATGACTAAATGTTTCTTTTTTTTTTTGTGGGTACCGGGGGGTCGACCTCAGGACCTCACGTGCCAGCAGGCGCCCGTGCTGCTGAGCGATATCACCGGCCCTTTTTTTGTATGTGGGTACCGGGAGTCGAACTCGGGCCCTTGCGCTTGCCAGGCAGGCGCTTACGCCGCTGAGCCATCTCACCGGCCCCGACTAAATGTTTCTTATTGTAAGTGATATCAGCAAAATTATTTTAACTCTTAGTGTGATTTGTTTACCCATGTAACAAGAATTAATTGCGTGCCGTGTGTTTGAATATTTTCTCTAAATGTGTCATTTTAATTCTTCGATGCCTTATTAGTGTGGAATGTGATGATTATCATAAAAGTTAGCCTAAGAAGCGTGCTGACCCGGCAGCTTGCAGGGTGGCCAGACGATCCACAGCCTTCAGAAGGGAAGGGGTGGTGGCTCCACGTTCAGGTTTGCTTTTCTGACTTTGTATTTTAAGGTGAGTTGGTAAAGAGGCATGCTGCTAGAATAGTGCCCTTCCCTTCCCTTTCCTAAATGCTTATTCATGTTTTTCTTAAGTCAGCAAAACTTCCTCTTACCCGAATTCCTCTTTTGAAAGGTTTATTACCCTTTTATAAACATGCAAATAATGATTCAGGAAGGGTTAAGCACTTCTCAATCACATGTACTGTAGTATTATTCATCGTAATCTGATTGCCTTCCTTCTAAATCCTGGAAGAGCTGCAGTGAGCCTACATTTTTAAAGGGAGAGATGAATATATTGTAATATATAAGGAGTTATCAAATTGTATGGTGAATGTTCACATTTTAAAAATTACAGTAAAAGACAAATTGGCATCAGCCCCCCTCAAAATTCTACCCTCATTTCAAACAGACTTATCCCATCATTCTTGCCACTTTTTGAAGCAGTTCTGGAAGTCTTCCTTCCTGAGTGTCTTTATGAGCTGTGATAAAAATAATATGGTGAGTGCTGCTCCTTTGTACCATTCATGGAAAAAGCAGGCTCTTAAAAACATTACAGTGTGTCCTCGTCCACCTTATTTACTGGATCTGACATGGTGTGACTTCTGGCTCTTCCCCAAAATCAAAACAACCATGAAAGGTAAACATTTTGAACTGATTCAAGACATGGAGGCAGCCACAACGGTGCAACTGAAGACATTCATGAAAGAGGACTTGCAGAACTGCTTCAGAAAGTGGCAAGAATGATGGAATAACTGAGTTCCAAGTGAGAAGTATTTTGAGATTGTTTGATATATATATATATATATATATTCCTGTAATGAATATTTTTTAAAAAATTAAACACCCGCTGTATTTTTTTAATCACACCTCATCTAGAGACCTTCAAGGAATACTCTGGGATGACTGCCCAGTGTGGTGGGGAAGCAAAGGAGCAGGCACCAGAGGAGGGCATGGCAGGTGAGGGAAGATTCTTTTACAGATTTAGCAAAGGGCCAGGGTTCCTATGTTTCAGTGTTGCACAGTGTCCTAGTTAACCAGAATCTCCTGAGGTACCAAATGAAACTCGCCTTCCCACTGCAGCAGAGTTTATTTAGTTACTTGGCTCTGCTACTGCCAGCCTTGCCTATTGGAGGAGGCTCAGCTGCAGAACAGACCCACAGCTAGCTGTTACACGAAGGCAGTTGTGCCAAAATTGAAACGAAACTCCACACCCCATCTTAATTTGTTCATGCCTTATGCCCAAACTATTTCTCTCTCTCACAAGAATTAATAATCTTCAAGGTTCCAAGTTCATGAATCAGAGAACTAGCTGACACTCAAAGATTTTCTCTGTCAACCTCTTTATGAGTCAACAAATTGAGGGCTCAAGATGTGCTTGGCACAGGAGTGGCAGAGCCGGGGCCACAACGTTGGTTTCTCTACCCCTGGTTTCCTGTCCAGGGCTTTGCCTACATTGCCATTACTTGCTACTACTGAACTGGCCTCCTGTTTCTCTTGGAAGGAACATTTGAACAGTTCGGGCCATGAGGGCATTGGTATCTGCTTGAAAGGAAGACTCCTTGTGGAAAATTCGAGACTATGCTTTCATCGCATGCAAGTACATTAAGTATTTGCAGGTCACAAATTTGTCTTTTTAAAAAAAATTATTTAAATGATAAGCACATTAGTTTCCCAGCAACTTGATCTAGTAGGTTTTTGAATCCTTGGGAGAGGCCCACGCAATTTTGTTGGGTCTTTACTTGGTAGGTAAAATGCAGTATTGGCATTGTAGTGTAGAGTGCGTAGTGGAGCCAGTCTACCTGCTCACCATTTACCAGGAACAAAGATATCAATAGACAACAATATCTACCTCATAGGTCCCTGAGAGGATTAAATTAGATAATGTGTGAAGATCGGTAGCACAGGGCCATATTATAAATGCACAGTAATTTTATCTCTCACCATCATCATCATTATTATTATAGATACTGCTGCCCACTGAAGGAAGTCTTTCTGGACCAGGCATCCTTGGTTCAAGATTCAAGTGTAGTTTCTCTGTTTTCCATTTCATAAGTATCGAAATGTGTTATTTTAGGTATTTAAATTGCCTGCAAACAAAAATCAGTTCATTTTTAAAAAAATAGACTTTTTTAAGAGAAAGTCTAAGGTATCTAGCTGAGGTTGATAATGATTATTTTGCACGTATATGTGCAGTTTTTAAGTTCATTTATTTTTTACTCTGGTAAGTGATTAACATTATTCCTGAAGAAATCTGTGAGGTGTTTTAATTACTGAAGACTTTGGAGAATATTTAAGTTTTTAAGTACATGGAGTCTCTTCAGCTATGTGGAAAGTGTTATCAGGATATGGAATTGTTTATGAATGAAGCAATTTGATCTTTGATTATATTTTAGTATGATTTGGCAAGTCTGTGGATGATGTACAGTACGTTGTATTTCTTAACTAAAAGTTACTCAACAAAGCGTCTTGTATATATCTTGTTCAAACAGTTGTGCTCTCATAACTTATTTTCTATTTATCCTGTATGTCTCTCCCTCCTCTCTCCCCATCTCTCTCTTGCTCTGGCTCTCTCTTATCACTGCTGCACTTGGCTAACAAACCTTAACATCTGCTGAGATTATTGATCCTAGGAATAAAAATGTGAGATGATCTCTGAATATTTCTAGGCACAGAGCCCAGGCAATCCATAAAACCCACATATTTCAAATCGTGAGAGCTTTGTGAAATATTTTGAGAAACACAATTGCCAGTGGTTTGGTTATGTGGGTCTATTTAAACTTAAAGGAAAGTTTTTAAAGTTATTGTTAAAGTGAATTGTATTTTTCATACTCTCAAACTTCACGAAAACTAAGAGCCATTTTTTCCCAAACATTTCCTTTTGGACTTTCTAGATATGTTCTTTTTAGCAGTAGTGTGGCCACTCATAGTATGATGGTTTGCTTAGTGTTAAAACAGATTACATGAAAGATAAAATTGAATAAAGGATTAAATTTATTTTTGCTTAATCAAACAAGAAGGCAGGATGGGGTCATGTTGTTTAATAAGGAGTTTTCAAATAATTCCCTGAATTATGTGTATTGGGTCCAAGGTGAAAGAATTAATGACCAGTTTAAAAGTTAACATTTGAGTTTTGATTCTGCTACAGTTCATAGGATGCATTTTTACTTCTGGTGGCTTTTTGTGGTTTCCCACATTTCCCTGCCTTACGGTCATCCTCTGTTTGAAAGTTCTGTGTTGACATTACAGAAGAATAAATGCACAGGTAACTCAGCAATTCCACAGGCATGCGTGCCTATGTCCTCTAAACACAAAGATACTTTATGGCACTGTCTTTTGTAAGAGTCTCAATATGAAAATGCTTAGATATAAATGTACAGTAAACTATGTAAATTATGACATATTCATACATATAACACTATGCAGAAATGAAAATGAGTAGATGTAATAATATGGACAAAACTCACAAAAATAAATACTGTGTGCTTCCAATTGTCGGAAATTTTACCTCTCACTTCCCAAGGAGCCATGAGGAGACTTCTGGGATTTTGATAATATTCTACTTAATATAAATGCTGGTCACATGAGGTATGTTCATCTTGTGACAGTTTGTAGGTTCATTAATGATTTCTGCTTTGTATGCGTGTGTGTTATATTTTAGTAGCATATTTCAAGAAAAGCAATGCTTACATCGATTTTGGCACCGACGAAAGCAGCATTTAATAACAGTGGACCTGGAAATGTGGGGCAGTTCTAGTTGTAAGATGCATGTGAGGTTTAGTTTAGTTTTTAAAGACTAATATGATTCAAATAATACTTTGAATTATTATTTATAGTTTGTATTTGAGAAGTATATTTTCCGAATAGATTATTATTTATGTTTACATAAACATAAAACACTGATGTACCATTGCTGGATATGATCCTTTCCTTAGAATGGTATACATGCTGTTATGAAATCATGTTTCAGATAATTGAGTTAATGAGAGACCTTCCTTCAGTGACTTACCATTGCATACAGGATGTAATTCTAGTTTCTTGGGGAAGCATATAAGGGCCACTGTGATCTGGGGTTTCCCCAAGTTTCTGTTCACCTGTCCTTCCTCTTCTCTTCCCATCACACTGTCTCCATAATACTGCTTGCATTTCCCTAAATATTTTGTTTTGTCCATACTACGAGTGTTTGGTCTGGCTATTCTTTATCCTTTCCTTCTTGCCCATACCTCTACTGTATTTATGTATTTTTGATTACTGTATTCCTCCTAGTGCTTAATATAATATCTGACACATGGTGAACTGTTGGTAAATTGAAGGCAGCTTTAAGACTTTATAGTATATCATAGTGTAGTATAGTGTAGTTTCTTATAGTATACCATGACATTTTATCTCCTTAAATAACTGTGTGTCTCATTGTTAGGTTTTTTTTTTTTTGTTTTGTTTTTTTTGTGGGTACCGGGGGGTCGACCTCAGGACCTTGCGCGCCAACAGGCGCCCGTGCCGCTGAGCGATATCACCGGCCCCTTTTTCGTATGTGGGTTCCGGGAGTCGAACTCGGGCCCTCGCGCTTGCAAGGCAGGCGCTTACGCCGCTGAGCCATCTCACCGGCCCTCATTGTTAGGTTTTAAGATCACTAAATGTAGTGTGAATTTTCGATTTGTCTTTTGTAGTACTTAAAACATAGTAGGAACGTAAGTGTTGAATGGATGAAAGGTATGAAGTTTTTTTTTTTTTTTTTTTTTTTTTTTTGTGGGTACCGGGGGGTCGACCTCAGGACCTCACACGCCAGCAGGCGCCCGTGCCGCTGAGCGATATCACCGGCCCCTTTTTCGTATGTGGGTTCCGGGAGTCGAACTCGGGCCCTCGCGCTTGCCAGGCAGGCGCTTAAGCCGCTGAGCCATCTCACCGGCCCAGGTATGAAGTTTTGAATTGATATATAAACCAGAAATCAACTAAATTTGTCTTTGATGTCTACCTTATGAAGCTCCAACTTCAAATTTACCTTTTCATCACATTATAGATGCAAATGCAGTTAGTATTTATTTTGAGTATATATTTTGTGGCTAGGTGCTTGGCAGTGAGAGAAATCCAAGCAAGTTGAATAATTTTATTCTGGGGAATTTTCAAAGCAAATTTTAAAAGCATAGAACAAAACAGAATAAAAACTACCCGTTCATTTTAGGCCCAGATCCACTGTGTGGACTGTAGCAAAACATCTTGCTCTCAACCTCCTGTTTCAGGGAGAAGTGCTGTATACTTTGAAGCCACCTCTAGGGAACATTTTGGCTTCTCTGCAGGGCTCTCAGTAGAGCTCCTTGCTTCACCGAGATGGCTGGGTTTGGGGTAAGTGGTGTCTGAGTATTCTAGAAGGGATGAAAATCAGTCATCAAGTTTGAGTTGAGCTGGTGTCTTTTCATTCTTAACAAGCTGCCTTTCCCCTTTATCCCTGAAGAAAACCCATGAGTGCTTCAAAGCTCTTGCTTGTTTTGTTGTTGTTTTATTTCGACTTTATGGAGTAGAATCAAGGAACAGCACCGTCAGTCTTTGTTAAAACACTCTGTTCCTTCCTAATATTTTAGAAAAATTCCTCCCTTACCCATTTAAAGATTGAACTTCCTTCTTGTTTGATAGTTCCAAACTTTAAATTTTTTTGTGTGTGAAGCTGGAAGCTACATTTGGACAGTTGTTTTTTCTACTTCAGTTACAACTTCATCTCTTCTAATTTTAGACTCTCACTTCCTCATGTGAGTCACAGAGGTGATGTGAAGTTTAAAAAGGAGGAGTTCCTAAATTTGGTATCAGCAAAGCTTGCAGAACTGTGGGTGGAGATGGCCTCAGAATACTGACAATGAATTCTAGGGTCTTGGGAAGAAGGAGGTGTGTTCAGAGAAGAACAGTGAGGCTGGCAGATGGTGAAAACCGTGAGTGAGAGAGGGGGATGGTGTGTGGCCACCATCAGTATTTTACCTCTCAGTACCTGGAAGTGAAGTGGCTCATGGGAAAGCAGGATTTGACAAAGTGTAATGAAGCAGCAAGGGCAGGAAGGTCTATTCTGGAATGGTTTTATGAGTCATCTTTGTGGATGTTTTAAGCACTGTTTGCTTTAATACTTCATTGCAGTTTAACTGATAAAGTAGGAGCACAGCTGACTAATCTGAGCTTCAAGATAAATGCTCAAGTAATTGCAAAAAGAGGAAATGCAATGCTTTTTAAGCTTGTCTTCGTACTTCTAGAACAGTGGAATAGCTTATTTTATTAATCTGTGTCCTTTAGAAAAAAGAATTGTGATTTTGTAGCAGCACATCTTAGACTATTGAAGAAAGAAGCGCTTTAACCACACCTCAAAGCCACCAAATATTTATTTTTAAACTACGTTTAGGCCAAATGAATTTATAACTCATTTTTATTTCTGTCACTTAAAAATTTAAAACAAAACAGGAAAGAGTGAATAGATAGCCATTGGGGACTAGACTGGCTTTGCTTTTGTAAATGGGGGATTAGGATTTGTCTGTTCTATAAAGGACACATAGCATTTAGATTAGACATAATCTGATTGTATTGCAATACAAAACCCATTCAAGTCTGTTCACTGTCCAGGGCCTGTAAATACCATATGACCACTGATTGGTCCAGGGAAGAGTATTAAGAGAAAGATAATGATGAGTTTTAATCCAAATCCCTAAAGCACAACAGCTGTGACTTCAAATGAGTTTTCTTTCAGACTTTAGACAAGATGCCATGTAAACCTTTTTTCCCTTCACACAAAGGATGCCTATTTAACTTAACTTTTTTTGATTAGGTAGTCTTCTCATGCCAAATTCAGTGTAAATGTAATACAGATATTTTCAATGTGTTGTCATATTTATTTAAAATGAGATTGGCCATATAATTTATTGTCCAAATCAAGACTCTCTTGAAAGTGAAAGTCAATGTTATTAATAGTAACCCAGGGACAGGAAGCATAAACTGGGAATCTCTTGGGCAAACTGGCATGTGTGGCCACCCTATTTAAAGTCAGATTTTTAACTTTTAAAAAATATTGCAATATAATTAGAAAGTCACACTTAAAATGTTAGAGAACCAGGGCCGGTGAGATGGCTCAGCGGCTTAAGCACCTGCCCTGCAAGCGCGAGGGCCCGAGTTCGACTCCCGGATCCCACATACGAAAAAGGGGCTGGTGATATCTCTCAGAGGCACGGGTGCCTGCTGGCGCGCGAGGTCCTGAGGTCGACCCCCCGGTACCCACAAAAAAAAAAAAAAAAATGTTAGAGAACCAAATGTCCTTTTCAAGAGTGATTCAAAATATGTGATGCTTTAGAAGTAAACAACAGCAACAACAACAAAATAAACAAAAAAACTATGGCCTATGGGACCTCTGGTCATAATGAGTTTTTAAAATGCCAAGTTTGTTTAAACATGGTTACAAAATTAATTGTGTTCTTATCTTGTGACTCCTGAATGTATTGTTAGTCTAGCAAGCATTTATTCAACATTCTTTCTCTGCGTGTTTGTATTGCACGAATGTCATTACTCCTATCCCGCCTATGTAGAGAGAATGTTATGCTATTCTATGTGGGATATTAAGTGTCAAACATTTGGTTTTATAGCTCACATTGTTGGCTAACTCCTAAGCATCCTTCCTTTTCTCTGAATACAGTTAACCCAAATTTTCTAGTCATGCACTTTGAGTAACAGACTTCTCTTGCAGCGCCAAAAGGGCCCAATGGTTTAAGCAATTATGTGCTCCCTCCCCTTAGCTACTGGGAAAAAAGACTAGTTTTCCTACTGGTAGTAACTGGTGCTGCAAATCATTTAAATATTAAAAAAAAAATAGCCTCAGAGTGAATTCAACATCTAAACCCAGGAGGCTGGTATCATGGTAGTCTTGCTGACACTGCTGAGCTGAGGATCAAGCCGAACCCTGTTCCCGAAGTTACTGGTTACCTCAACCAATAAATTCCTTTTCTTGCTCAAGCCTTCTGACTTGGCATTTTGGTCATTTGCAACCCAAGGTGTTTTAACTAATACAGAGTTTAAAAATAATTGCAAATCATTTGATTTGAAAAAAGCTTCTTGATTTTGAAGAAGAAGAATGGTATGCTATTCAGTGAGCGATACAGGAAATGTTGGAATCTGAGTGTTGGTTTAAGGAGGTAGAGACAGCATACACAATAAAACGAAAGAAAAACTATCCAGTCAAGATACGAAGGGAAACAATGGGAAGGAACACAAGGAGTATTAAAGAAAAGGTTACAGACACACTTGAGTGGTGAACAAAGTTGTGACAAAAAGCTGAGGAGAATTTAAAAATGTGCTCCGTTTTGTGGCCTTGAGTGACCTGGAAATGATAGCTAGTTATAAAATTAAATGTCTAGTCATAGCAAGCATCTTCATCTGTATCTATAATTAAAATTCACCTGTTTGTGCGGCTTTCTCTGCAGCTTTGTAATAGAGAATAGCAGTTTTATGCAGTATTTTATGATAATAGAAAAACTTGATTTGTGGGGGGAAATTCAGACAGAAGAGTGGATGTCACTCTTACCACCTCAGCTGCTTTACCTCACTCCAGAAGTCAAAGTTAGTAAACAAGGAAATTTCTTTAGCTAGGATTTGAGGACCAGCTCATAATTATCTTTTGATTTAATATGAATTTTGAGCTCTTGAACACTGTATTGCTTATTTTTCCCTTTCCAAATGGAAAGATCCCATTCGTAGAAAAAATTTTCCACACAGCCTAAAACTTATTCCCCCAACTTCCAAAGCTATGTAATCACTGAAAGAACTATTGTATCTTCAAAGTCCTGTTTTCAGGAAATTATACAAAAAGTCCAATACTAGTACTGTGCTTTATATGTAATTGATGGCTTACTTTCCGAAGCCTAGAGTTCCTGTTTTGAAACGTTCATTTTTGTGTGCAAAAGAATGAGTCTTTGGAAGGGAAAAAGATATTCCAATGACAAGTTTGTTTTTTTATGGCTTGATGATCAAGGATCACTGGCCTTTCACTTACGGGGAGATGTCTAGATCACTCTGTCATTCTGCCCCATCTTTATACCCAAGTGTTATTCACATGCCAACCTTCTTTTCAGGTCCACTTTCAGAAGTTGAGGGAAGGTGTGTGCGTGTGTGTGTGTGCGTGTGTGTGTTTTATAGGTTCAGTGTGCAGTGATGATGTTCAGAGTGCAGCTGCCCTTCAAGGGTGAGAAGTGGTGCTTTCTGTGGGTGCCGGACTCCACCAGACTCTCTTGACACCAAGATCTGTTAACTGCTGATAATTAGGATTATAATGAATCAGGCAGAATAGTACAGTTTTCTTCAATCTTATTTTCATGCTATTTTTGAACATTAAAGTACTTTACCGAAAGAAATGGATTTTGTATGTTAGTGCAGAAGCTAGTTTGGGCTAAAGTGATGTATTAAGCTCCACTAATTCAAGAACTCTGAACAATGGAATGACCTCACACTTGGAAAATCCATGGTCAGTGGGAGGGGCAAGCAATCTTCTTTGAAGAGGAAGTATAAGAATCCTGGAAAGAAGGACAAAAGCCTATTAGCCCATCATTTCCCAGTGCTTCACTGTAAATCACTGTGTTCAGTGGAATTTTCTTTAACTTATTACCTTGGTATAATTTTCATTTTACGACTCTACTATGTAAGAAATTATTTTCTTCCATG
The DNA here is from genome assembly GCA_028451465.1 of Erethizon dorsatum. NCBI lineage: Eukaryota > Metazoa > Chordata > Mammalia > Rodentia > Erethizontidae > Erethizon > Erethizon dorsatum. The sequence continues at coordinate 122,919,073 of CM051826.1, read as the reverse complement.
GAAAACCAAGAATTTAAATTATTTAAACAGTAACAATTCTGTAGACTTCTTTGGAGATAACCATTTTCCTCGAAAAGAATGTGATGTACTTTTTGCTGTTGCCTTTTTTTTTTTTTTTCCAGAAAATCTTTTTTTTTTTTTTTTTGGTGGGTTCCGGCGGTCGACCTCAGGACCTCGCGCGCCAACAGGCACCCGTGCTGCTGAGCGATATCACCGGCCCCTTTTTCGTATGTGGGTTCCGGGAGTCAAACTCAGGCCCTCGCGCTTGCCAGGCAGGCACTTACGCCTCTGAGCCATCTCACCGGCCCTCCAGAAAATCTTGTACTATGTAGTGGAACATATTGAATTTTAAGCATATTTTATTGCTAATGAATTATCTCAGCATTGTCTCTTTGGACTTTATAGGAACAGTTTTTTTCTTGCATCCTATTTTGTCTCTGGGCAGAGTAATACATTATGAACTATACCATTCCATTAAGATAATAAAAACTAAGAGAAGGTGTTTTCCTTGAGGACAGCTGTTTAGAATATGTCACTAATCATATTCCGCAGGAACTGCAGTCAGGGCAGAACTGGGAATGCTAGTTTTCCTGACATGTACCAAGAGAGGAAACAGGTTGTCATTTAGTCTGTCTTGGATAAAATATATCTTGCTAAAATGGCTAGATAAGGAAGGACATCTTAAATTGCTTTTCATTCTGATCTTTCTCAAAGGTCTGAAGAATCTCTTGTGAAAATGTGATGTGTTCTTACCAGAGTAGAAGTTACTTAACAAGTGTGTTTTTAGCTTCTTAATCTTTTTTTTTTTTTTAATATGGCATAAAAAACAGAAAAATAACTGAACTCTGAGTTGGGGGCTTTAATTCTTCTCACTGCAGCCTGTATCTTATTCCCTACCTCCTGATGTCCTCACCCATTCTTTGCTTGAGGAAACTAAGGACACTTTAAGAGGGTAACTTGTTTCTGGTATTAAGTCAAGTCGCTTTAAAGAATTTCAATTACAAGGAGCTGTCTAACGGCTCCCAAATGACTCCACTTATGATTACTACTTAAGGACTGGTATAGATAGAAGGAAAAAAGAGAGGAGTGGCAAAGACCCTGGGCCCCAACCCTCAGGAGTCTGTGTCCTCTGTGTCCTGTGCTGACAGCCGGGAGTTTGTGTCCACCAGCCAGCTATGGTATAAAGTGTGACTCAAGGACCACCTGTAAAGAGATTCACAGTCTTTCATTATATACGTTGAGTCTTCCAATATATGCTTTGAGTAGAAATATATACCTGTTTTGTGGAAAACTTTTTGCTAAAAGTTCCATGCAAGGACTTCTGCTAGGTGGAATACATCGGACCAAACGCACAAATAGAAAAATTTCCTGTTGTTTATAGAATAGAAATATGGAAAGGAAATGTGGAGTAATAAATGGACACCTAGCTAATGGTATCATTAGGTTACTTAGAGTCTCCATTCACAAAACTCATTTTCCAGAATATTCACCCACTTTTTGTTAGCAAAAAGCAAACACCCACTATCGCCCTCTTGTAGAACTCTGAAAATTTCCCACAGTAAATAGGTAAAACCACTAGGTCAATGAAGAAGTTTAAATGTATTGTTACATACTTTTAAGAAGTTAATTAAAGAAAAAATTGTATATCAAAGGCATTGCAGCAAAAAATGTATTTGTAGATACTTATAAACCTAAAATTTTTATTATTTGAAAATGAGTAAAATATTCAACTCCTGAAACAAAATAATAACAGACTGAACTTAACCAAGTGAGAAGAAATTAATAAGACTAAATACAGAATTGAGTATTAGAAAACAAAGAACAATAGAATTAAGACTGGTTTAAAATCAAACAGTAAAATAAACATGGGGTAAATGAGAAAGAGAGAGGGAGAGAGAGAGAGAAATAAATTTCAGAATGAGACGAGTAACTGGAATCAGAGATTAAAAACTTTGCAAATACCCTATATAACTTTATGCAAATATCCTTGAAAATCTTGATGAAATTTGCACGTTAATTCTTATTAACAAAACTAAAGGCACATAGTAAGCTGAAAAATAAATATTTAAGTAACTATTAAGTAACTATTAAATTATCACCTTCCTATGAAAAAGCTCTTACATCTCAAGAAAAACATCAGTTGAAAATTTTGAGCAATATATATACATATGTATATACACATGTCACTCTCAGTGTGTTTGAAGGGTCCAAAAACAAACTCATTTTCAACAGCATGGTAATTAAATTTTCAAAAAATATGCTCAGTATAATTTTCATCAATTTTCAGACACCTTTTCAGGGAAAGTACCTAATGCAACATGTGTAAGTGTTAATCTGAACTAAGTGCAAATCGTATAGCACAGAGTGTTCGGGAAGTCTAAAAACCCATGCAAACATAGTATATTAATAGAATTAGTAGACCTTTGACCTCTACCACTGTCTCAGTGGTGGCCACAGTAGACTGAAAGCCATTAGGCCATCCTCAGGTGGCAAGGACTCAAGATGTAAGGTCCCACACAGAGTCACAGATGATGAAATGGGGAGACTGCCGGATCCACCTCCACTCCTTTGGGGGACTCAGGACATGTTAAGACCTGTGGTCCATACATGCGTGGAGATGGTGTCAAGAGAGAGAACGCTGTCTTCTAAGCTCTCAAGGGTCTGACACAGCATGGAGGGCATGGAGCCACCTACGTCATCCTGTCCTTGGGGTTTGGATGCCAGCATCTCAGTGGTGACCACAATAGGCTGAAAGCCATCAACCCAACCTCAAGTTTGCTGAATTTCCTGGTGTTCTCTCAAGACCAGAGCAGGAAGGAGTGTAAAGTAATGAATACTGTTGGCAAATGGATGCTCACAGAGCCAGATTTTATTTTTAGAAAAATAAAGCAAGGTGACATTATGGAGTGCATTCTGTGTATATTTGTAAACCTTCACATATTTATATACACATATCTATGAGATGCTGGCAGAAAGTACATGGAAATAATAGCTGAGTTCTAAAAAGAAAGCCTGTCTTTGTTATTTTCCACCAACAAAGAGGGCTTTTGCCGGTGGAATTTTGAGGAAGAGCAGTTCCCATGGATAAGTTTGATGTGTTCCCAGCTTTATTTTGGATTTAGTAATCTGATGAGGATTAGGGCCAATACTGAGAATGAGAACCTTCCTACCCCATCCTTCGAGAATTCAGACAGAGAGTGACCTCCCAGGCAGCTCTGGAAATCGAGGGAGAATGAACTGACCCGATGTGTGTAATGAGCAAGGGAGAATGTACTGACCTGATGTGTGTAATAGGAACTGAAATAAAAATTACAATCCTGCATACCATTTCAGTGATTCACAGGGTTTAGTCTTAAAAGTTTCTGGCAAAGTATGTTTTAAGTTTATGTGTAACACTTTTATTTGACCATGATTGTTCAGAAATTATTTATCAGTTAAACCAATTAGGGTTTAACTGAAATGATGTTTAATCAAGAAACAGTGATCAGTTCTAATGCTGATTTAAAGAACCATCTAAGGAGGGGAAAATAATTATAACAATCATAATTTAAACCGAAAGAACAGTATCATTTTGCTAACACAGGAATTGGTAATATTTAAATTGACTGAATTCTCCATGCTGCTACTAAGTCTTTTCAGTGTATTTTTCACACCTAATGTCTACTGAGGTTAAGTAAGTATTAGAAGGACCTCCTGGTAGAAAAGGCAAATTTTAATGAAACTGCACATTCATGATTTTTTAAGGAGCTCTTCTGTCACATACGACCCAGGCCAATGGAAGTCTCTCTAATTCATCCTGCCCACCACATGGTGACACATGCACACACATTCACACCCACACACACAGATGCACACATATACTCTCAATCTACACACACATACACAGTCTTTTTCCATAAATGCTGACATGCACAGGAATGCACATACTCTTCCTCAGGCCAATACAGATATGCACACATTTTCTCAGCTTCACACATAAGTGTACATACATGTTGACATGTACACAGTCCCATGGAAGCACAAACACAGAACCAGTCATGTCAACATGCCAATATGATCCAATTTAAATTGACATACGTACACATGCATACATACATGTACACATACAGACTAATGCCTACATTCACAATTAAACTCTGTTTTTCTCACTACTGCTTTGTGGCCAACTTCTGACTTTTCTGCCTTTGGGTTACATTCTTGATCTTGGACTTAGAGGTAAATGACTCATACCAGTTATTTCATGTGATTGCATTTGGAGTGTGACTGATGGTGTTGATACTGGCTCATTTTTATTATTTTCATGTAGTTGAAGGAAAAGAACTTCCTGAACTTAATCTGCCTTAATATGTGAAAGGGAATGTTGAGAAGGAGATTATGTAAGTAGATGAGAAAATTACCTTTCATACATATTTGTTACATCTCTAGGGTCAAATGAGAGGCTGGAAAAATACAAAAATCCAAGAAACAATTCTTTCTTTACTTCGCCATACTGCAGATCAGTGTTCTTCTTGCGTCACTGTGTGCTACTTTTTGTTACATGCTTTCACTGATTATGATAGCTGGCTAATTAAGAAATACCTTGCAACAGAACAGTAATACCACATAGTATTTCAATAAGAGACTGGAGGAAGATGTGGGCAGTTGACTTGCCTGTCAGAAATACAGAGCGTTCTGTTTGTGAATGTGTAAAGACAGATACGTGTCATTCTTCTGCTTTCAGCAGAGTTGAGAATATCCACTGCTGTTCAGAGTGAAAGCTTTATTTTTGCATGTAAAAGACTGGAAAGCACCATTTGGAATATACTCTATGCCGTATTTCTGCAGGAATCTGGAAATCAAACTTCTGGGATTCTGTTATTGATGAAGAAGAGGAAGGGGGAGAATCTTCCATAAATTACATCACTGTCTTCATGCATTTCTTGTAACAATTGAAATGAGAGAATGGCAATGAAGATATAATATATCAGAAAGGTACCACTAGTATTTCTGATACTTTAGAAATTGTGAGTTTTTATTTAGATATCCATTTTATTTCATTGCTTTCTTAATCTTAGTAGTTGGATAAGAAAAATTGGGGGAAATGTCTTAGGGTGAATATTAAACTTCTGTTCAAGGATGCTTCTATTTGGTATTCTCTTTAGAGAAATAATCTATGGAAATGAAAGTATAATATCCTTTATTTCTCTGCTTTTCTCCTGGCTGCAGGGGGCTTGATAACATAGAGCTTTATGTTATAAAGGTCTGCATAAAGACTTTCGCTTTTACTCTTTTTTTGTGTGTGTGGGTACCGGGGGTCGACCTCAGGACCTCGTGCGCGAGCAGGCGCCCGTGCCACTGAGCGATATCACCGGCCCTTTTTTCATATATGGTTTACCGGGAGTTGAACTCGGGCCCTCGCGCTTGCCAGGCAGGCGCTTACGCCGCTGAGCCATCTCACTGGCCCCGCTTTGAGAGCGTGTGTGTGAGAGAGTGTGTGTGAGAGTGTGTAACATAACATGTAAGTTGTCCATGTAAAAATGTGTTTAAAGTCAAGAGCCTGGATGGGATCACCCTGTGAATGAATGAATAAAGGGAAGAGATGCAAAGACTAAACCTTGGAACACATTAATGTTTATAATCATATAGGTAAAGGAACACCAGCAAAGGCATTTAAGAAGGGTTAGCAGTACGGTAGAAGTACTAGGTGACAACATATTCCAGAAACAAAAGAATTACAATTTTCAAGAACGAGGAATTCCTAACAGTCTCATTTTACCATTGATAAAATGTCAAATAACTTGGGGATTGTGAATTGGCTGTTGGAATCGCAAATGTGGAGGGTATTAGTGAGCTGGGTAAGGGATTGAGTAGTGTTGATTGAATCAAGGAATCTGAATCAATGAATCAAGCGGTCAAGATATAGCATAGATATGTTAATAGAATTGTTTTCTTGTAAACAAGATCAGAAGTGCATTTGGTTTCTTAATTTGTATTTAAGAAAACAGAAATACCAGGACAGTTCTTTTTACTATTTTTAATTAGCCCCTCTCCGATTCTCTTTTCTTACTCACTATCATTTTTGTCCAATTCCTTGACCTTCTTCTGCCCATTTCAGTCTCGGCTGAGGAGCTTGCCTCATGCCTGACTCAGGTAGTAAAAGCAGACATTGGTGAGTCTCACGAACGCTGTGTTCCCAGTGTCTACATGTGGATCCATCTGTGTCTACCCCGTGCACTACCTCCTTCTCACGAGGAAAGCTGTCCCTTCCACCTGGCCTTTGGGCAGCTGTTCGCTCCAGGACCTATGCAGCTCTCATTCTTCCCCACTTTTGCCTTTGTTTTCTCCCTGCATTGCTCCTTTCGGCTTATAAATATGTCCGTCTTAGTTTTATCATCTGAAAGACACAGGGCATTCTCAAATTTGTATCCTAAAGACAACAAAGAAAGAAAGAATTTTGGAAATAAAGAAAAGAAAAATGAAGACCATTATCATTACCCATATCCTACTTCTTAGAAATGATCATTATACATGTGTACTTTCGGTTGCTTCTATCTGCATTTTTATTGATTGGATTCTATCAATATGTAGACTTCTAAAAACCTTCCTTTTTGTTAGCATAACTGTATATTGTAATACTTTTTCCATTCCATTAAACAGTTTTGGTAATAGAGTATTGGATACTGTGATTTTTCTATGATTTATATGTTTATTACTTCATTGGAGTTTCACCTTTCTATTTTTAGTATAAATGAAGCTAGAGTGAATATCTTTTACTATATTTCAGATTATTTTTTAGTCTAGAGTCTGTAGGACATTGCTGAGTCACAGGATCTATATTATTTTATGACTCTTGTTAGATATTGCAGGATTGCTTTAAAAAATGATTCTGCCAGTTTCCTTGGCTGCTGGGAAATATAAGAGTGCATCTCCTCTCAGATTCTTTTCAACTTTGAGAACCTCTAAAACTAAGTATTATATGTAACAGTCCTTGATAATTGGACAGTTTAATACATGTTATTTCTTAAATATGTATTTATTTGATTAATAGAAAATGAAAATCACTTTTTCATGTTCATATTAGTTATCTATTTTTCTTCTCTTAGGGAATTTTTCCCACATATTTTTTGCCTATCTTCCATGCCCATCCCCTGAGGTTTCCATAATTTTTTGTTAACTTTCATGATTTATCCTATTAGTATAAGAAACCAATTGTCATATTTGCTGCAATAATTTTTTCTAATTTGTGGCTTTTAATTTTTATTGATTAAATTAAACTGGTGGCAGAATTTAAAATTAAGCTGGTGGCAGAATTGTAAGCCCTCAACCAGGCTCAAGTAGGTACAATGTACTAATCTACATTCGAGGTGTTTAATTCATGGGGCCAAATACCTAATTGTGGGCAAACATTGTTAGAATTTTTTTTTTGTACTCCTATCTAAGTAAATTGCAAGTACACTAAGGATTCAAATGCTAAAATAACAACCACAAGAAGAACATAAGAGCATGTGGAGGTGTTTCAGGGGATATTTATGTAATCATGGGACAATCGTGGTCTATCTCTGGAAGTAAGGGTAGAAAGCCTTAGGGTAGCTGTTGAAAAATGTGACAAATTTGAAACCTTTCAGAAAGTAAATATTAACGAAGGCAAAATACGAATTACAAGCTGAAAACATTTAACATATATGGAAAATGTTAATTTTTTATTAATTAAATTTATTGGTGGATTTTAGGTCTACATAATAATCATATTCATCATAGGGAATTTGTACCTGAACATGATATATCTTTTATTTTCCCATTCTAGGAGAGCTGTTTACAAAGTAACTTTTAAAATTCCAAACACTGATCAAAAAACATGAAGGGATAACTTTAAAAATGAAGTACTAATGACTAGTAAACATTTAAAAAGCTTAACGTCACTAACAAAAAAACAGTAAAACAAATGCATAGAAGTAATATTGGAAATAAGTAAATGTGATCTGGATTTTTTGTACCTCCCGGTACACGAATAACCCTACTAAGCCAGTCACCCATGCTTTTTAAACCAGTAAAAGTGGGGTCGGTGTTGAGGGAAGAGTTCCAAAACTGACCGTTAGGGTCTTAGTTGAAGGAGAAAATTATTTTTGTCTTTATTTTTAATTCTGAATGGTTTCATTTAATGGAATAAGATAGGTTGCAGCCTTGGGAAAGAATGATGACAGTGTGTATCTATAATGACATGGAAAAAATTGCTTTAATTAGAAATTAAAAGCTTTAAATTACAAAGTACTGTAATCTCATGTATAGAATAATAAAAAGGAGCCTCTATCTATCCATCTATCTATCTATCTATCTATCTATCTATCTATCTATCTATCTATCGTCTGTCTCTCTACTAAAAAAAATGTGTGGGAGGCTAAGCAAGAGGATTGCAAGTTTGAACTCATTCTGGGCAATTTAACAACTCAGACCTTGTCTCAAAATAAAAAATAAAAAGGGATAGAGATGTAGCTCAGTGTAAAGGTCCTGGGTCTAATCCCTAGTACCGCATGCATGCATGCGTGTGCACGCGCACACACACACAATAAATAAATAATGAAAGTAAATATTCTAAAATGTAGCAAAAATTTCCCATCAACAAGTTTTCTTGTTCATTTTTTATGCATTTTAAATTTTCTGGTTGTCTCATACATTACTTGTATAGTTATAAAATTATTTGCATTTTGAAAATATCTGCTTTTCTTTTTTCTTCTTTTTGTCATTTCTCTCTATGCTTAAGGTTCTTCCTTTATAAAATACATAGTGGCCTTTTTGAAGTTTTTTTTTTTTAACTTTTTCCAAGAATTTTAAGTAGTTGACCAGAAGTTTCAGTACTGTTTATTAGCTGATAACTTACTGACTCCTATGTTCCTTGTGATGGCTGACTGATTGACTGTGTGTCAACTTGAGGAAGAGAAGGTCAACTAAATTGGTTCAGCAGTTCCACACTCTAGGGTGTAGAAGACCCACCCTAGGGCAGCTTATGGCCCGGATGGTATAAAGGGGAAATGAAGAAGGACAGATCTCTTCTGTTTCTTCCGAGGAGCTCCAGTCTTCACCTTCACCTTGGACGTCATCTCCTGGCTGCCAGCGCAGACTCTTCAGCCTTCCGTTGCAGACCCACCGGCCTCCTGGTGCAGACTCGCACGGGACACTGCAGCGAGCTCCAGGCCTTGGACTGGATCCTCCCGTCTTCAGTGTGCAGATGCCCTCTGCGCTCTTCCTCATCCGACTCTGTGGGCAGCCATCGTAAGCCAGTCTTGTAAATCCTTATCGATTTGTATATCTTGTGTCCTGCCTGTCTCTCTAGTAAACACTGAATGATACATTCCTCTTATCAAGGGTCATCTCTGTCATGCCCTCTGTGCACAGACAATTCTGTTTCATTGATACGACTGTCTTCTTTTGTGATATTACTTCACTCTTTTAATTATAATGTCATTATTCTATATCTTAGTAATGATAGAACAAATCTCAAGAACATTCTCACATATTTTTTTCAGGATAAATTTAAAAATGAGGACCTTAAAGTCATTTCCTTATGCTTCTTAATCAAAGTAACTGAATATAAATTATTTACTTCTGTTTTGATTATTCAAGACCATGACAGTTATTTATGACTTACTGTAAGTACCATAGTATTCATGTTATTCAAATGTGATAGGGCTTTTGCTCATCTTAAAGTTCTTGATTGTAAGGCTTTCCAAAATTTCTGTAATTTGTATTTTTTTCATATCATCCATTACTGATATTTTCAGATGTTATCTTTGACTTTTAAAACAACTTCTATCTGTAATAGTTAAATTTTTTTAGCATTCTATGTAAAATAAAACTAAATATACTCTATCCCTTGTATTTTGATTGTTCACACTCACACACACTCACACACACACACTGTTCATGGGCACACAGGTATGTGTGTATTTTCTATCTTGGCCATGTTTCATATAACATTTTTCTTTTGTTACTTTATTTTTAATTAATACAAATAATAATTTTATATATTTATGTGGTACAAAATAGTATTTGAATGCATATGTACATCAGAGTAACATGCCGATCACCTCAGATTTTTATCATTTCTTTGTGTTAAAAGTACTTTTTGTTGTTTTGAAATACACAATTTATTATTGTTAGCTATAGTCATCTTGTGCAAAAGAGCACCAGAACTTGATTTCTTCTATGTAATTATAATTTTGTGCCCATTGATAAACATTTGCCTCTGGAGACGGTAACCACAATTTCACCATTTAACTCTCTACTTCTGTGAGCTCAGCTTTTTTGGATTCCACATGTAATTGAGATCGTATGGATTTATTTCTCTGTACCTGGCTTGTATCACTAAACATAACATCCTCAGGGTTCATCCATGTTCTTGTAAATGACAGAATTTTCTGTTTTTTAAAGGCTGAATAGTATCCCACTATGCATATGACTACATTTCAAAATACTCTCTTTTGTTGATGGGCAAGTGGGTTGTTTCCCTGTGCTGGGTATCATGAATAACACTGCAGTGAACATGGGGGTGCAGCCATCCCTTAATCATACTGATTTAATTTCCCTTCAGTACGTACCCAGGAGTGAGATTGTCGGATCTACGTAATTTTATTTCTAGTTTTTTGGACATTCTCCATACCACTTTCTAAAATGGCTGTACTAATACCACCAACAGTCTTTTAGAATTACCTTTTCTGTATGTGCCAGTCAGCATTTGTGTCTTGCATCTTGATAATAAGCAATCTGTAGGTGATACATCATTGTGATTTAATGAGCTTTTTCCTGATGACTAGAAATCTTGAGCATTTCTCATATGTTTTTGGCCATTTGCATGTCTTTTGAGAAATGTCTATTCAAGTATTTTCCTATTTTAATAGAGTTCTTAAAAATTAAATACTTTGAGTTAGCCCCTGATTTCATGTATGACTTGCAGATATTTCCTCCCAATCCATGGGTTGTTTCCTCACTCTATTAATTATTTCCCTTGCTAAGCATAAACATTTTGGTTTGGCACAGTCCAACTCATCTATTTTTGTTTTCATTGATTGTGCTTTTGGGGTTGTTTCCAAGAACTGTCGGCCCAGATCCATATTACATGGCTTTCCCCTCTATGTTTTCTTCTAATAGTTTTATAGTTTCAGGTCTTATGTGTAAGTCTTTAATCCATTTTGCGTTGATTCGTATGTAAGGAGCGAGTGAAAGATTCATTTAAATTCTTCCGTATATGGAGATCCAGTTTTTCCCAGCACAATTTGTTGAAGAGATTGTTCTTTCCCCAATGTGTGTGGTTGGCACCTTTGTTGACAATCATTTGACCACTGGCTTATTTATGAGCTCTCTATACTATTCCACTGGCCAATGCGACTGTATCAGTACTATGGTTTTTGGATGACTATAGCTTTGTAATATATTTTGTTTTTTTACTTTTTACTTTTTATTAATACATTAGTAATCATCACGTAATGATTACATGTTTTATGGGGAGTTGGTGCATGTATATAACACATCTTAATTCTTTTACTTTCCCTTCTTCTCACCCTCTGCACTCCTTCCTTCCATCTCTTGGTTCCCCTCTAACAATGTAATGCTTCATGCGTCCAGTTTTGTTCCTTTTGATCAAGATTGTTTTGGCTTTTCAGGATAATGTTTAATGTAATTTAGATGCCAAGTTTAATGACTTTGGTTAGTGGAGTGCTACTATGCACATAAGTGTGAAGATATATGAATCTGGGTAAGCTTTCAATGGAAAGAGATAGGAAGATAGAAAAGAGAGAGTTTGGTTAAAGTACTGGGTTATCTTCATGAGGTAAAGTTGTCTGCGTGCCGTACTTTCTCGATCTCTTCCGTGCTACTTAATCTCAGGATTTGTAATTATAGCACTCTTCATCCTGGAACATAGATGCTGGAATAGCACTTCAGAGTAACAGGCCAGGAAACTCATATTTAAACACAAAGTGAATTTTTGTCCCTAAGACTTACCTTTTGATATTCTAGAGGCATTAATCATAGTTCAACAGTTAGCAACTTGATTCAACATTATTAATTCTTCTTTTTTCTTTTGCATGAAGAGAAATTACCTATTCTCTCTAAACAGGTAATAAAACATATTTAATTTGTGTATGCCTCCTCCTGTTATCTGGCAAATTTAGCCAGGTTAGGACAAACATGTTGCTGATATTTTTGTGAACATTCTGGCACTGATTGTATTTTCCTGTTTATTATAATATGTGTTTTGGTATTTTTCTTCTTTGTTGTTTTATGTAATACTATAATGTTATTACTGTAGCAGAAACAATTTACTTTGTTAAAACCTATAACCTATAATGGGAGGCAGGCCCCACCAAAGTTAAGGACCAGACACAGTGGCAGATGCTCCTGGAAAGCCATGTTTCTCAAAAAAGGACTTTGATGAAATATATGCAAATCACCTCCTTTCTCATTTATTTTTGGAATGTTCTCTGTTATACCACATTTATTTGTTTTTATATTTTTATTATGAAATACTTTAAATATAGAAACAAGTATATAAACTAGCTTTCCACCAGGCACCTGTTACCCAGTTTTATTAAATATCAATGCATTTGCTTTTTTTCGAGTCAGTTCTACATTACAGACACAGTTGAAGCTCCCGAGTGCCTTTGCCTCATCCTTTTCTCTCCAGAGGCAACCGTGGCTTTGACTCTAAAGCTTATCGTCTCCATTCTTGAATGTGTACTGTATTATCCACACATGCATTATTCAAGTGTGATATATGACATTGTATATATTTTTCATGGTCTCCGACTTTATATATGTGGTAGCCCACCTTTTCATTCTTTAACTTAGTTTTTAATTTGACATTTTATTATTTTAAAATTTATCAGTTGTGAAGCTAATAGTTTTTATTCTTTAATTTCAATGCTGATTAATTTTCCATTGTGTGACTATGTCAAATTTATGTAGTCTTTCATTTATGGATATTTTAATATACGTACACACACATATATAGTGCATATATATACAGTGCATTTATTATATATATATATATAAAACATAGTTGAAATGAACATTTCTGTGTTTGTTTCCTTCCAAATTTTTTCTCTACTGTACATACTTAGAAGTGACACTGCTGCATCATGAATACACATCTTTGGTTTTAGTAGATCCTCTCAAAAGCCCCTGAAAGTATTTGCAAAAATTTATAAACCCTTGAGAAGAGTGTGGGCTGCCATTGCTCTACATCCTCATGGAACTTATTGTTGTCAAACTTATAAATGCATTCAGCTTCATACCCGTACATTCTGACTATGATATGAAATGGTATGTTGTAATTTTCTACTTCTCCATTTACTAAAGAGATGGAGCAGCTTTTCATATGTCCTATGTTTAGAGGCAATGATAACACATGGTTAAGAGCTGGATGCTACAGCCAGGTAACCTGGGTTAAAATCCGGACTCTTGGATAACTTTGGGTCCTTCACCGTTTTGTGGTTCATTAGCAAAATAAGGATAGTAATCATGTCTATGTTATGGTGCTGTTCTGAGTTAATAGGTGGGACTCTCTTCAGACTCCCACCTTAAGTAAGATGTGTTATTATAAAATATCACCAAAATGCGTAAAGAGGGGTTCAAGGATTGAATTATGTCAGATGTCAGGCTATGTTATTGAAAGGGTAGTGGCTGTAATCAGCCTGCTCTGGAAAGACTGTGATAAAAAAGCTCTGGAGTTTGCAGGAATCTGGACTTCCCCTCTCCAATCCCCTGCTTTATCCCCCATTTCCCTCTTATTGAGGAGGTAACCTTAGTTTACTGACTAGGTAGAGAACAAGAAACCACTCAAAAACCAGTGATTTTCTGTTACTTAAAATTGACACGTGTGTTATTTTGGATTTTTGTTGAATTATGTTATTAACCATTTGGGTTTCCCTTATACAAATAGATCGTCATCTTGTCCATTTTGTATTGTATTATTTGCTTTTTTTTATTGAGTAGGAGTTCTTCATATATTTTGGATACTGATGTGGATAAAATTCTTTTCTCAGTCTCTAGAATATCTTTCAATGTTGTTTATGGTATATTTTTTGTTTGTTCCACATAATTTTAAAAAATTTTTATGGTGAAACTTAACATTCATTTCCTTTGTAGTTTGTTTTTTATATCCAGTTTGAGATTTCCCCCCATAAACCAAGTTATTAAAGATATTTTCCTATATTGTCTTTTAAATGTTATGAAGTTTTTGCGTTTCATAAACACAAAAGGGGAGGAGGAGGAGGAGGAACAGTGATAACTAACCATCACATCAGTCTTACTGAAAGTCAGGCACCATTCTATGTTTTACATACATGGGCTTATTTAATTCTTAACCGGACCCCATGAAGCAGGTACTCCCAAGATCTGCATCTTATAAATAAGGAAACTGAGGCACAGGCAGGTTAGGGGACTTGCTACACAAACTGTGTATGTAGGATCCAAATCCAGACTTTGCAGCGGAATGAGAGCCAAGGCCATGTGGCCCTAGAGTCTGTGTTTGCAACCACAGCCTTTCAGAAAGTCATCCTGGCCAGGGAACAAGTCCCCTTTCCTTCTCATTCATAAAAATCATGCAAACAAAAACAGGCTTGGCTAACTTTGGCCTCTTTTCTTTGTTTCATATGTTTTTATTCTCTCTCTCAGTGATCAGAAGAGGACTCTGATGGTGTGGTAAGCAGTGTGCTAGATAGAAATTATATTAAATCATTTGATCGCTATTTTGAGGTGATACGTCTTACTCTTTCTGTAACTTTTAATTACAAAAGATTAGAGATTGCAGAATGACAGTCTGGGAACAACTTCTAAATTTTTCTACTTTGTTATACCCTTGTTCTAGCCATTGTGTATTCTGTTTCTTCTCTTGGGATTATTTCAGAAAACGCATTTTTCTTTTAAGTTTATATTTACTAGCCTTGAGAACCTCAGTAGAAAATACAGACATAAAGATAAGTGGTTGTAGTGCAATTTGTTGAATTATAGAATACAATTGCAGTGGTACTTTGATTCACAAACGCTTTTGTTTGTGAACAATTTGGTTTGCAAACAAAAGTGTTTGGCAGAATTTTGCTTTGTTTGCAAACTCTACATCGGGTGACCAACAGGACTGTAGCCATCCTTCCTGCACAAATACAAATGTGGCCATCTTTTCCAAAATTGTGGACCAAATTAAGTTCATAACCAAGGTACCACTGTATTGGAGCTTAATCCAAGAAATGCTTAATCTCTGCAGGAGTTTCATAAAGGGTGCTTTGATTATCTATTATTGATGACCTCTAGGGCTGCAGTCATTTGAGTCTCGAATGGGCTCCATCATCAAGGTGTTTCATTCATATGAGGTTTGGTACTGGCATTGGCTAGAATCATCTGGTTATCTCCCTCCCACTCCCATGTAAACTTTCCATGTGTCTGTGTCCTAAGAACAGGAAGTGAAGGCTGGACTTTCTGAAGCCGAGTCATGAAGTCTGGGCTTGAGTATTCTGGAACATTACTTCTACCTCATTCTGTATGTAGTCCAAGTTAGTCCCAAGGCCAGATTCGATGGGAGGGCATAAAAGTGATATGAGAGGTGACATAAGCATTCAGGGCTAGAGGAACTGTTGGAGGTTCTTTCTGGTGACTAGCAAGCAGAAACCATTGATAAAAAAGGAATTCATTTCGAACTTTGAGAGGTAAGAAGACTCCCCAGAGGGACTGAGGGAAAGAAGATCTAGGCAGAAGGTTATAGATATGAAAGATTGCAGCACGTTTGGATAAGAGTTTTGTGTTACGATGTTACAAAATTAATAAATAAATTTATAAAATTTATAAAAGTAATGAACTATGCAGTGTGATCAAAAAACACGACAGATGTTTAAATTTAAAACAGTTTATTACAGTAAAAGACATATTGCCATTAATCTCTCTCAAAATACTTTGTGCTGCTTCAAACACATTGTCACATTTTTCTTGCCACTTTCTGAAGCAATCCTGGAAGTCCTCTTTTGTAAATGTCTTTAGTTGTGCTGTACTGACTGCCTTGATGTCCTAAATGGATTCAAAACATTTTCCTTTCATGGATATTTTGAATTTGAGGAAGAGCCAGAATTCGCCTGATGCCATATCTGGTGAATAATATGGATGAGTACACACTAGTGCTTTTACAAGTTTGCCTTGCCACTGGATAGCACTCAGCAGCAGCATTCATGATATTTTTGGTCATACCTTATGAAAACACAAAAGAGTGTTCTAGAACTGTTCCAAGAAGTGGCAAGAATGATTAGACAAGTGTGATTGAAGTGAGGGGTAGAATCCTGAGGGGAATTAATGGCAATATGTCTTTTGCTATAATAGTTATTTTAAACTTCAATATGCACCATATACTTTGATCACACCTCATGTTAGATATAATAAGAAAGTAATGGCAAAAAATTATCATTGTGTGCCTGGCACATCTTGGTCTTCGAATGATTTATTTCTTTTATCCTCATAACAGCCCTGTGAAGTAGAGATGCATCTCAATTTTCTGGACAAGGAAACAGGTATGAATAGGTTAATAACCTGCACATGCTCACAAACCTAAGAAGCGTCAGAACTAAATTCAAACACAAGTAATTTGTCCTTAGAGTTTATTCTCTCAACCACTGCACCATCCAGGCTCCTATAGATTATAATACCATGTGTATGGCAAATTAAATCCTGACTTCTACAGACTATTTATGTCATGTTATGGATATTGGGCCCCGAGAGACTGGAGATAACTCGCTGGCTGGCATTCTGATTGTCATATTCCTAACACTGCTCTAGATTTCTTACAGAACTTGAGTGTAGAAGTCCTCCAGATGTTGTCATTGGCTCCATTATTTTTGGAGGTCTAGGTCAAGAATGGACCCTCATCCTGCATATATCTTCTGGTAATGCTAAAGGTCGTGGCAGTGGGAAAGAGCAGCACACAAAAGGTAGTGGTGATAAATTTGATAATCAGATTCCCTCTTCGGGAGTCTTTAAATGAAAACACAGAGAGGGAAGCAATTGGATACAAAATGAGAAACCCAGTGACAGAAGCAGAGATGGTGGTGAGCAGACTCATATTGGTAATTTAATTGTTAGAGTTTCTTTGGATTCCAAAGGATCTTCCAGTCCGGAATGCATTTCTGTCTCTCCAAGCCTGAGCTGAGTTGTTCATGGGCTTCTGTGGGTCTCATTGTAAAGTAGAAACACCTATTTTTCTTATTTCCAAATACACCTTATAATCAACTCCTACTATGTGGCATTACCTGAGTGAATCTCTACTCTTAGGATTAAAATAAAAGAGACTAATTATTGGAGATATTTAGTTGTTATCAGATCTTCTGATACCGGCTATATTTTTTGAGGATAAAAGCTGACCCTCTTTACATGAGGGCTGCCCTTGTTTGATTCCATGTAGGATTCAATTCAAGGCTTTGTACTCAGTAAATGCCAAGCTGATATTTGCTGATCAATTGTTCTGTCTCTCAGGATTTTGAACATGTTTGTTGGTTATGGGCCAATGATGATAATGTGCAAAATATCATGGACAGCTTATACATCTCATTTTATAAGATTTGTGCTTTCATATCTGGAGTGATCCACTAATTAGAGAAAAGCACTTCTCTCAATATTAACGTTTTAAAAATAATTTCATATAAACAGCTGAGGTTTATATTGAGGTTTTTTGTTTTCAGTTTTATTTTTTTTTTTTGTGGGTACCAGGGGGACGACCTCAGGACCTCGCGCGCCAACAGGCACCCGTGCCACTGAGCGATATCACCGGCCCCTTTTTCGTATGTGGGATCCGGGAGTCGAACTCGGGCCCTCGCGCTTGCAAGGCAGGCGCTTACGCCGCTGAGCCATCTCACCGGCCCTGTTTTCAGTTTTAAAAAGAGACTCAAATCTCAGGCATTCATACAAAGGCATGAGTAAAAGTTTTCACAGCACTTTATCACTTCCCATAGATGAGACCAGCCATCTTGGAACCATGTTGAGAGCATGATTACTTTTCCGATATTTTGGTTATGCAAGATGAAACACTATTTTGAAAATGTACATATTTACTAAAAATGTATTAATTTAGCAGGCAAATGTCCTGTGTCACAAAAATGAATGTCCTGAATTATTTGTACACTCCAGAGCCAGGCTTTCTGGATATTAATAGCAGCTAAATCAGAAACGCTGAGCCTCAGTTTCTTCATCTGTAGTAACACAAGGATGACAAAATGCCTCCCTCATAATGTTAAAGACTGAATAAGTTAAATGTTAAATGTGTTGCCTCATTATTGTAAAATGTTAATTAGAGCTATATTATTATAGCTATATTATTATAGTGCTATGTAAATAAGGGTCAGCTATTTTGTTTTTATTTACTGTTAGTTTCCAGGTCTAGAAAAGGCATTTTGTTAAGATCCATTTTGTGTAGGTTTATTTGCCCAATCTTTTGGGTAGCAGCCAAAGAAAGTAGAACAGCGAACTTCGTAATTAGCAGCACAGTATCAGGGAGAGCCCTTCTGCTGAACTCCTTCCTGTGGCGCCCTCACTCCACCTCCCAGAAATTTTCCGTAAGTTTCTAAGTAGTGAGCGGGGTTGTTGGAATCCGTATCATTCAGCTTCAAAATGGCTGCACTGTTCTAAAGTGTCGGAGGATGACATAATGACAGAACTATGGAGCACTGTAGGAATGATTTTGTGAGGCTTAAATTGTGCTTAAAATTCATCCACGTATCTCTACCAAGGCAAATCTTCCCAAGACAGATGGAGATTGTTTTAAGGTTGGTTGCATGATTCTGATCGGGACTGTTTTAATTTTATCATTGAATACTTCAAACAAGAAATGAAATGTAAGATGAATTATTACCTAAAATAAGCCCTTCTGCTGAGATGTAAAAGGCAGAGTGCAGAGTTGAGAGTGGAAAGAATTAATGTAGTAAGTAGAACTGGAAACATGAAGGGGCTCAGAGAGGTGAAGTTAAGGAATGTGGCAAAAGGAAAAAAAGATGATTTAAAATGAATTACATAATGGAACATTCCCAACAGGATGCATAAAGAAGGATGTGAAGAAGGCTGCATATTTTAAAGATTGGAATAAGCAGTACATATTTGGAGGGTCTCAGAGTATATATAGAGATCTGCTTAGCGTGGCAGCCAGCTGCTCACCTCTCATGAAGGAACAAGAAGAAATGAGCTGAAGCTGAAGCATAAGGGAATGTGGCGTTCTGTGTAGTAGAGATTGTTAAACATTGACTTCGATTGTGTAACCTCAGCTCTGGTAAGACTGAAAACTGTCCCAATTGCCATTCAACTGGACACTTTTCCCATGCAAAGACAGAATGATGGGCCCATCACCTCTTAACTACAATTTGGTTTGTCTTATATTTTAGTATTTCAAAGTAATTTCTTACTTAAAAATATAGAATCTTCTCCTGGAGTCTTCCCTCCCTGTTTCCCTTTGTTTCTTTCACATGGTGTCATTTTGTGTATCACCACTTTCTACTTCTCAGTTCCTCTGATGCTGATGCTGTTCCTCTAATGCTGTGATTTCTTTGTGGGTGCATTAGAAGACTTCCTCTCAGATAAATGATGTGTCTGTCTCTTGAAACATACTCTAAAAGTGAGATGTATAATTGACTCATTTTATTTTGCTTATTTCAGTTCCACAAATTTTTATATGTCAGGCATGTGAAAGGCCCTAGGGATGCAAAATTAAATGAGGAATAATTACTACCCTGTTGGGATTTACCATGTAAAAGACAGACAGCTATAGTAAGATGCCAGAAGTGATGCAATAGGAATGTGACATAACATCTTAGTGCTGAGGAGACAGGAACTTCGTTTCGGGGTGATGTGTATGTCAACAAACAGGCCCCACAAATCAAATTACCTGGTAGGGAGTACATATCCAGGTAAGAGGAAGCTACTGGGGGCATTTGACGCTGGGGTCAATCTCTAGCCCAGGTCAAGAGAAACTTGTAAAGCCCTGGGAAATGCTTCAGACCAGGCTCGATCCATGGGACTCAGGTGATCGATCACTCCTTAGTGAAGCCATTCGTCTCTGCTGGCAGCGACTTCTCAGCAACAACCCGGTACCATAGAGGAGAAAGCACATGTTTTTGTACACAAGTATCTGCCACATTACCTCCAAAGGATATTTAGAAATTAAATTAGGTAATAAAACACCTAGCAGAAACACCTAGCAAGAAATAGGCACTAAAGAAATATATGTTAAAACAGAGGGAGGGGTTCCAAATGGAATGTGTAGACTTTGGATCATAATTTCAACCTACCAGTCATAGAGCGACTGTTTTGAAGGAAATGAGAAACTATGATTATGAATGAGGTAACAGGTAAAATCAAGGAATCATTGATAATTTTAGTATGGTGAAAATGATACTGTGGTTTCATAAGAAAATATCTATCATTTTCTTATAAATAATCATTTTCTTTCAAATGTCTGCTGAAGTGTGCCTCAGGTCTGAAATTTGCTTTATTAGGCTTCCACAAAACAATGAAAGGAAGATAATGTAAATGTGGCAAGTTCCTGATGTTAATTAAGTCTGTGTGGTGGAGACTCATTGATCTATTCTCTCTGCTTCTGTGTGTTTGAGTTTTCTCACTAAATTCCCCATCCTTCCTCCCCATTTCATGACTGGATCGGTAGCTTACATATATAATGTTGGCAGAGTTCAGGATTTAATTGGAAATAAGAAAACAATAGGCAAGTGTAACATTTAGAGCTAAAAATCTACATATAACATTGTTTTTTATTTTTACATGTAAGCCAAAGTATAATCCTTTAACATACAGTCCCCAAACAGATTTCTGCTTAAAAGTAAATACATTTCTGCATCTTCAGTTATGAATGCAGTTCATTGGCAAAAATGAATAATTTCATCAGGGAAAATTTGTGATTTCCTCCCAAAAAGCAACTATGAAGCTAGTTGACTTTTAAAGCAATGTCATAAATCTCTTATTTATTCCTGTTGCTTTATCATTTCCACATTCAAAGCTCATGTAACATATAACTTCCTGAAGTTTATGTATGTTTAAAGGTCTTAAGAAAAATAATTAGTTTTATTTCTATTATAAAGTATAGATGCATTTTCCTTCTAACTTAGATTATGTAAAAGCCTTGGAGATAAATTTTCAGAAACTAGTTTTTATCTGAAGGTATATTTTCTATATTGAATAATCAGAGTTGGAATTAATCACTTGAGATCAGCAAGTTGCTTTTTTCCCCCAAAAATGTTTTATCTTCTTTCAGAGTTTCAGCTCTTGGATGTCAGATTAAAATTCTGAAGCATGTTCGATTCATCTCAGAATTGAATGTCAAATCCAAAGACAGATATTTATAACTGGGTTCTGTTCAGGCAAAAACTTAGATTCCAGGATGCAAGTTGGGTGATTGCAAAGCTCGCATTCACAGTCGATATTGCCATCATTTTAAACAAACAAATTAAAAGCTTTAAGATTGGATTTTAGCAAACCAGCCATTTAATTCCCTGTTTATTATGCTCTACATTTACAGAGTGATTTGGGGTTTATGTGTTGCTTTTGAATATTTATTCTTCTCTCACAGCAACAACCTGGCAGTGGGAGCACCATCTCCTCTTTGCTGAGGAGAAAATTAGAGTTCTAGGAAGTGAAACGACTTGCTTAAAATCATCCAGGGACTAGGAGCTTAGCTAAAATTTCCGTTCAGTTCTTCTGACTCTAAGCTTTTCCACTATAAAATCATTGTTTGAAATTTATATCAACAGGAAACTGTAAAAAAGAAAAATAACTTATAGGTGTTCTAGAATTCTCTGTATATAAATACTTCAAATTTTCATTTAATGGGGTATTTGTTTTTTTGATTTTGTTCTTTGAGACAGGGTCTTGCTATATAGTTCAGGCTGGGCTTGTATTCACTGTGTAGCTCAGGCTGGCCTTGAACTCACAGCAACGCTCCTGCCTCAGCCTCCTGAATGCTGGGATTATAGGCGTGTGTCACCACACCCAGCCCTTAATGGGGTATTTGTTCATGCAAATGCCTAGAAAGGGAAAAAGAATTCATAAACTGGGCCGGTGAGATGGCTCAGCAGCGTAAGCGCTTCCTGGCAAGCGTGAGGGCCTGAGTTTGACTCCCGGAACCCACATTCTAAAAAAGGGCCAGTGATATTGCTCAGCAGCACGGGCACCTGCTGGTGCGCGAGGTCCTGAGGTCGACCCCTGGTACCTACAAAGAAAAAGAAAAAGAATTCATAAACTAATTTTTGACAGATTTTTATGTTTAGAATATTATGCTGATGCTAACAGAAATAGTCCACTTTTAGGAAAAATAGGTTATGAGTGTTCATTTTTAACCCTGATTCATTAAATAAGACCTTGGCTATACTTTTTTTTTTTTTTTGGTGGGTACCAGGGGTCGACCTCAGGACCTTGCACGCCAGCAGGCGCCCGTGCCGCTGAGCGATATCACCGGCCCTTTTTTCGTATGTGGGATCTGGGAGTCGAACTCGGGCCCTCGCACTTGCCAGGCAGGCGCTTACGCCGCGGAGCCATCTCACTGGCCCTAGGCTATACTTTTAAAGCAAATCATCAATGCATCTTTAAACATGAAGCAGGGCACCTCTTTCATTAGACTAAATTGCTAAATCTCACATTTATGACGCTAATGTCTACTGGTTATTACATTATCTTAGGCAGCATAAGCAATTTTTACTGTAATAATCAAAGGAAGTTGTATCGTGTGGGGACTATTGAGTCAAATAATCAAGATAAATACATGTATGGATAGTATATACTATTCCTATTCACCTGAGAAGGGGATGTGTTTGCTATATTAAAAATAGAATACAATAGCCATTCTAAGAGGAGTAAGATGATATCTCTATGGTTTTGGTTTACGTTTCACTGATAGCTAATGAAGTTAAGCATTTGTTTCATAAATTGTTGGCCATTTGAATTTTTCTTTTAAGAAGTCTATTCATATGCTCTGCCCATTTTTGATTGGACTTTTTGTTATTGAGTCTTTAAGTTCCTTTTATATTTTTGGTATTAATCCTTTGTCAGATGAATAGTTTTTAAAAGATTATTTCCTATTCTGTACTTTGTCTCCTTACTCTGTCGACTGTTTCTTTGGTTGTGCAGAAACTTCTTAATTTGATATAATTCCATTTTTCTGTTTTTGCTTTGATTTCCTGTGCTTTTGGGGTTTTATTATAAAAATGTTGCCTATAGCAATGTCTTAAAGTGTTTATTTTATCCTAGTAGTTTCTTAGTTCCAGGTCTTACATGTAGGTCCATTTCGAGTTTATTTTTGTACAAGTTAAAAGATAGGGATCGAGTTTTGGTCTTCTTCATGTGAATATCAAGTTTTCCCAGCACAATTTATGGAAAAGGCTATTTTTGTCGAGAATCAGTTGGCTATAAATGCATGGGGTTATTTCTGGGTGTTTTGTTCTATTCTATTTTCTGTGTGTCTGTTTTTATGTCGGTAGTATGTCATTTTGGTTACTATAGCTTTGTAGTATGTTTTGAAGCCAGGAAGTATAATACCTGTAGTTTTGTTATTTTTGCTCAAGATTGCTTTGGCTGTTTAGGGTCTATAATAAAAAACAAATGAACAAACCAACCACAAAACAGAACAAAAACAAAAACAAAGACTGACAAAGATATGGAGAAAATGAGCTCTTATACACTGTTGATGGGAATGTAAGTTAGTATAGCCACTACATAGAACAGTATGGAGGTTTCTTAAAAAACTAACAGTGATCTACCATATGATACAGCCACTTTGAGTATATATCCAGAAGAAATGATATCAGCATCTCATAGAGACATCTGCATACTCATGTTTATTGCTGCACTATTCATAATAACTGAGATATAGAATCAACCCAGAGGCCCATTAATGAAAGAATGGATAAAGAAAACAGTATGTATGCACAATAGGATATTGTTTCACCATAAAGATGAACGATGCGCTGCCATCTGCAGTACAATGGATGGAACTTGTCATTATGTTACATAAGTCATACACAGAAAGGCAAATACTAAATGTTCTCTGTCATTATGAATGATAAAAATTGATCAAAATATACCACAGCCTTTTCTAAAGGCTGAGAAAAGTGGGGAAGGGTCGTAGAGAAAGGTTAGATACTAAAACACTGTTACATGGTAGTAAGTTCTAGTATTCTGTAACACAGTAGGGTGACTCTAGTTCATAATAACCTATTATCTATTTTATGAATAATTAGAAGGGAAGAGCCTGAAGGCTACAAACACAAAGTAATGATGAGGAAATGGAAACATTAATTACCCTGATTTGACCAGTATGCATTGTATACGTGAATTGAAATATCACACTATACCATGTAACTATGTACAGCTATTATGTGTTAATAAAAACTTTTGAAAAATGTTGGAGAGGGAAATGCTAACTAACTTGATTTGCTCATTACACACTATATACATGCATCAAATTATGAAACCCATAAATTCACACAATTAAAACAGATAACCCATTAAATAAAAAATATGATTCTCAAAGGGGAAAGAAGGGACAAGTAGATAGGTTAGGATTCTTTGAACATGCCTTATTATGTAGATGTGATATTGGAGCAGCATAAGTAGATAATTACAAAGCAAGATTAAATGTAAAAAACAATCTCTAAAAGTTGAAAATGAGGGCCGGTGAGATAGCTCAGTGGTATAAGCGCCTGCCTGGCAAGCGCAAGGTCCTGAGTTTGACTCCCGGTACCCACATAAAGGAAAAAAAGGTCCAGTGATGTTGCTCAGCGGCACAAGCGCCTGCTGGCAAGCGCGAGGTCCTGAGTTCGACTCCCGGCACCCACATAAAAAAAAAAAAGTCATAAATGAATTTAAGCAAACAACTTCTGTAACAAATTAGTGCCATGAGCCCATAGAAAAGTACTTCTTCAGCTTTTAAACACATTAGTTTGATTTTGCATACTAGTGGTGTATATCCTAAGAACAACAACAACAACAAAAAAAAATGCCAAAAGAATGTATATTATTTACAATGAGTATAATGTTGGCATTAATAATCATACTGTGATCCTGACACTAGTACTGTGAGATTAAGCAGATGAGTAATTATGTTGGTGTTTTTGAGAACTGGAATTTGGGGCATTAGAGGAGGTAGGTAGAGATGAAGATCAGTGAAGACGAATGAGGTAATAGAAGCTTTATGGTCCTGAATTTGAATTATAGTATCAGTATGTATTTGTGGTGTATTTTATTTTAAAAAATATTTCCTACCTCTGTTCACTGTAGAGGCCTAGAAACAATGACTAATTGTAATGGCAGTGTGTACCGCTAGCCACCAGACTGGTTTCTAAATGACATTTTACACTAAAAGGAACTAGGATCCTTGGAGAACTGACAGAGCCAAGAAATACAGAAGCTGTATTTCTTTCCAAGCGAAGAACCCATGAAGACTGAAAGGGTTATAAAAAGGACCCGGGGGTCAACTTGAACAGGCTCTTACTAATCAAAGACCAAAAAAAAAAAAAAAAAAAAAATTAGCTGTCAGTTAAAATAGTACCTGTAATAGTTTGAACCCCATCAGATATGTTAAAATCCTCAAGTTTATAATGATACTTTAAAATGTAGACTCCTCAGTGGCCACCTACAGAAGATTCTATCGCCTCAACTCAGTGTTCTGAAATAAAGGGGAAATAGGAGCAGTTTTTTCTACCTTTTCTATATGAGCTGTCTGTCAGGATAATCAGACTTGATGAGAAGTTTTTCTTTTCCGTAGGAGTCTTTTTGCTAACAAATAGAGAATATGTGGTAGAATATTAATTACCATTTCACAATAACAGCTCCAGATGATGACCACAAAGTAGCTGCTAATGCCACAAAAAGACAGACAAAGCATCAGGTGCCTACTGATGGAAGTTCCATAACTTAGTAGTGATGAAAATTAGATCTCAATTTGATCAAAACCTCTTGATCTATCAGTTTTCAGAAAGAAATGAAAAACAAAAGAATGGATTAAAAGATAACATAAGTTCGCAATCTGCAAAATGTAGCCCTGGGGAACCCCAAAATACCAACAGTCTAATTTCTTCCACAAATAAATTGCAAGAAAAAAAAAGGAAAAGAGGAATTATAGACTAAAATAATTTTAAAAGTCATATCAACCAATTGTAGAATTTGGACCATACTCAGATACTGATTCAACAAATAATTGGGGAAAATATGCATATGACAATTAGAGAAATTTAAACACTGACTGGATATTTGATGGTATTAAGGACTCATTAACTTTAAAAGTGTGATAACTTTATAGCATGGTTATTTTGTCTTTTAAAATTCACATCTTTGAGAGACATATTGCAATATTTATGGATAAAACATTATTATTTCTGGGGTTTGCTTCCAAGTAGTCTGCAGGGAGAAGTGGCAGGGAGTAGAGGTGAAACATGCATGATAATTGTCAAAATGGGGAGCTACACTATTTTCCCAACTTTTATGCTTTAGATTTTTAAAGGAATGTCATTTAAGATTCACCTCAGAGAGCTCATTGTGGAGGTAAGTAATTATTTCTGTGAAATAGTTACTATGTTAAAAAAGTTCTCAGGTTAGGGCGTTTTTTTTAAACCCCATTTCTCCAAGTACATTTATAATAACATATAGTTAACATTTATTAAATATCAAGTATGTGCCAGATGGTTGTTCTAGGTACTGTGCATGTATTGTCTTGCTTAAAACTGACCAGAATCCTGTGAAGAAATTCTGCCATCTTCACTTTTCACATCATGCTGCAAGATTAAATATCTTGAACCAAGATGCAGCTAGCAGAGGATGGAGCCAGTCTTGCAGCGCAGCTCCTGTGGCTCTGAGGGCTGCCATGACCCCCATTCCTGCTCAGCCTGCACAGTTCACAGGAGTAGAGACGTCGAGGGGCAGGAGCTGCTGCTTTATGTGTATTTCTTCCATTTTCTTGACTGGCATCCTTTGCCCAGATTCAGTCTTTTTGGAGAGATCATAATTTGCATTTTGGCTAAATAAGAGACTCCAAAACTAGTCAGCCTGCTCCTAAGCAATACTAGCCAATGTCGGAATCTTTAATGAGGCAAGCTGTTCCCCTTTCCCACAAGATGGAAGGGAAAGCACAATTTTGGTTTTGACATTCATCTTAACTGTACCAAGGCAGTGTTCCCCAGCATAGTGTTTTCGAGTGAAGTGCTGCTGTTGGGCAGGCGTGGGAGGGAGCATCCAAATGTGAGACCTTCTCATTATCCTGCACTGGCACAAAAGAGGAGGAGAACCTACAGCGAGTTAAGAAATGACATTTTCAGCACTAAGAAATGAAAACATCCCTTGGGTAAAACTCTGTAGCCCCAGGGGGATGGTTCCTTCTTCTAGGATCCAGGGAAACTTATAAAATCTTTTAAAAGGTAGATGATCAGGTCATCTGTGGATTGTCAGAATATTTTACATAAGTCATCTCCGGGCAAGTAAATTAAAAACCTCAAGTCAGTAAGATCTTTTGTAAAAAGTGGCCCATTCCATTTCTTGGAGCAACTATAACTTGTGATTAATTGAAGCTTTATTGGTAAAGTAGCAGTTCAGGAAGATGACTACAATAAGTTTTGTTTTTTGCTTCAAGAGGTGATTGACACTAAACACATAAAACTGTAGAAATGTGAGAAGCCTTGATTGAGCCAGCATTTCTTATCTCCTACCTAATTGAAATGGAAGCAATTTGGACACTTTTCCTGAAATGAATAACAAATATAATAAAACATAATGAAGTAATCCAATACTTTAAGGAAAGTTAAAAAAAAAAAACTAAGCAGGCTGGGAATGTAGCCCAGTGGTAGAACACTTGCCTAGCATGTGCAAGGCCCTGGATTCCATCCCCAGTACCACCCAAACATTAAATTAAAAAATACAGGTAGAGATACCTACACTAAGACGTTCAATTCATAGTTGGCTAATAATTATTTAGAAAATTTCTGAAGTTTCCCCAAGTCTGGTATGATTATATGCTCTTCACTTAAAATTATTTGTGCTCCCCTCTTCTGTGAGTGTGTTTCTCAAAGGAATCTTTGATTAAAGATAATCAAATTTAAGTCCCCTATAATTTCTATTTAACAAGAAAAGAGGAGAATAAACTGGCAAGGTCTATAGTAGTCTGTTCTTTGATTTAAATGTAAAAATTACCTTTATGCCAGAGATGCTTCTCACTTGCCTCATAGTTGTTGAACAGCTTCCAGATACATAGAAGGTCATAGAGAAATTCAGCTAAACTAAGGATTGTTTCTTAAGCTAAAATATGTTATTTAGAATGAGAATTAAGTTTTAGCTCATGGATATTTATTACTTGTAAAATGCGTGTGTCACTTGTTAAACTCTGCTGAAGCAAGTCACTGACACCAATGCTTCTTTATTTCAAAACATTGTGCAATAACAACTCAAATCAGCAAAATTTTTTATGAGTCGGCTGACTTCTAAGAACATAAAAAGAAATTTAAAAAAGAATACTGGGATTTTTTTCTAGAGCTTTAAATATACCTAGTCTTTGTATTATTTATACTTGGTGATGTGGAAGGAGAAACTGGCTATCTCTTTATGTAAGATTTATAATCTCATTATATAAGAATAATTTATAATGCCTATATCGTCGTATAAACATAAAGCAGTGATGGCGAACCTGGTAGAGACCGAGTGCTCAAACCCACTTATTCATCGCAAAATGTCAACACCGCAAATCTGAATGCTCTGCTGCTGGGGCTATGCTGGAGCACCTTGGCCCGTGTGCTGAGGGACAGGGCTCCGTGGGCCCGCTGCGGTACGTGGGCTGTAGGTCTGCCACCACTGCTGTAGACAATGAAGATGGCACTGACACCCCGGGATTCTTGTCACCATAGTTAGCCAGGACATTCTCTTATCTTGGCCCCACATGCTTTTTGCCTTCTGGAGATAATCTCACCCACACATAACAAAAATGATGGAAATCTTCTGGGTAACTTCCCTCTTCTATCTTCAACTTTTCTCAGCAATCTGCTGCATCCACATCTTCCCGTTAAGTCTTTCTTTTCTTTCTAAAGCCCTCTGCATGCCACGTCCCTTCCCTGCATATCTTCTGAGAACTCACTGCCATAGTTACCCCTGTCTCATTTTTAGCTTGCTTAATTACAGGCTTTTTGTAGTCTATCTTCAAAGTTCTTCAAACCTTTTCTCTCTAGAAAATTTTTTCACTTGCCCCCTATGGCCTCTTCCAAAGCCAGAATCCTTTGATATGAGACCTATTTTTTATTTTCTCATTCATTTTGTAAAACTCTTCTCCACATATACTGTCCCCATTACGTACATAAAGTCCTGTTTAGGCTGATGATACACCAGGATGTGTCTTCACCTTCACCTCTGTCTGTGTTTTCTTCTCTGTGTGCCCCGTTTCTTCTCCTTTATTATACTCAGATCCTGCCCAGCTGTGTTCCCATGTCATCCAAGATGACTCTTGAAGTCACATTGATCCCTCTTTCTTCTATTATCATTGCAGATTCATGGTAACTGGGCCCAAAATTATGGACAAAGATATGTTGGCTTTTATATCTTCAGTAAGATTTTAAGTTTCTTTTTTTTTTTTTTTTTTGTGGGTACCGGGGGTTGACTTCAGGACCTCACGCGCCAGCAGGCGCCCGTGCTGCTGAGCGATATCACCGGCCCCTTTTTCGTATGTGGGTTCCAGGAGTCGAACTTGGGCCCTCGCGCTTGTCGGCAGGCACTTACGCCGCTGAGCCATCTCACTGGCCCAGATTTTAAGTTTCTTAAGACTATTTTTATATGCTCTTCTTTACTACTACCACTTCCAATCAGATCTAGAGAAATAACAAGAATCAAATGGTTATTAAGTAGTAGAAGTCATTAAATGTGTTTTTTGGGGGAGAAAAATTCACTTAACTGACAGATGAGTGATAGCATTTCAGAGTTATCAACCTACAAAATTATAGCCATTTTGTTGTTCTCAGCAATAAGTGCTTACTGAAGCTATTCATGGCATATAGTACGTTACTAAGTTATGCAGTTTATATAACTCAGTTTTAGAATATTCAGACATCTCCAGAAACTGGAAGTCTGTTTACAAATTTAGCCATGATCTAGATACATTAATAGACTAAACAACACAGGTGTGGGTGCATAAATAATATACTGTTAGTAAATGTGTAAACGTAAGTGGAGGTCAGGTGGAGAATGATGTTGAGTTAACCAGTGATTTCCCTAAATGAGATGGATTTCAGGTACATTTCTGTTTAAGATTATAAAACAGAAGAGTGGCCCTGTACAAATGGCTGGAGTGAAGGATCAAAGACCAAAGAGCGTCATTAGAATCAGCAGAGAAAGGTGCGACGGCAATACATCCAGAGATGCGGGCTTCACCTTGAAAACAGGCTCAATCCAAGATTTTGTTCTTCTCTCATCAAACTATTGTCATATGTCATTTACTCATTAATAGCTGGCATTGACATAATGGTTGCACTTCTCATTTTGAATTTTAAACTGTGAAATAAAGCCCTTGCACATGTGAAACATTACTTTCTTTATGTCTGGGGTTGTTTTACCTCATTCCTGTCACCCATACACCCAGGCTGACATTAGCCCCAGTTAGCTGCGGTCAGAGCTGTTAACCACTAACACTTCAGCCATTATCAGATTCTTCAATACAGTCTTGTGTCCCTGGCAAGTGCTAGTGCTCCCTGGGCAAATGCATCCCTCTCTTTTCCCATGGAAGTCGTAGAATACAGAGGGAAAAGTCTGAGATGGGCAGTTAAATGTGAAAAGGATTGAATTCTGATTTTTTGAGTTGCACATGTGAATTTTCAATCATAGAATACAGAGGGAAAAGTCTGAGATGGGCAGTTAAATGTGAAAAGGATTGAATTCTGATTTTTTGAGTTGCACATGTGAATTTTCAATTTCCTTTTCACCTCAGAATTTTACTCTTCATGTGTAAAGATAGAGGCATTAATTCTTACATGTATGGTAATTGAGAAGGATTATGAGAAAATGTGTTCTAGATACTTAGTCCAGTTCCCGCTACAACGGGTGCATCTCCTTAGTGGTTTTTCAACCTGTGGACTCTAGCACACTTGCATCAGAATCACTTGGAGTGAAGATCTGGGTAGTTAACTCAGACCTACAAAGATCTGCCTCAGAATCTAATTTTAAGCAGACTTACCAGATGAGTCTTCAAACTGAGTTTGAAAATCCCTATGAGATATGTATTCACGTTCTTTCTCATCTTCTTCCCTCCTACCTTTTCTTTCTCATTTTTCCTTTTCTTTTTTCCTTGGACCTCATTTAATAAGACTGCGCATGAGGAATAAGAATTTTATGGTCCTGACTGCATCATGTCCTCCATCAAGTTATTTTTGACTTTCAGGGTTTCATTTTTCTCTCATGTAAAAAGAAAATTGCCTACTTCTCCAGTCACTGCTTGGAATAAATTATTAAAATGGTATCAATCACTTTGAAAAGTCACACGCACAAACGATAACTGTAACAGAAATAATTAGAGTTGTTGTAGGGGTCTCTTTTAATTAAGAACAAGATGCAGTAATGTTCACATGTGATTTATAGCAGAAAGCACTACCCTAACACTAGGATGAAGATGAGGTAAAGAAGGCCTTCTGCAAACTTTAAGGGGGTGCCAAAAATCCAGGGGTCAGGATAACTATTTTATTTCAATATCTTTTTTTTTTTTTTTTGTGGGTACCGGGGGGTCGACCTCAGGACCTCACGTGCCAGCAGGTGCCCGTGCCGCTGAGCGATATCACCAGCCCTTTTTTCATATGTGGGTTCTGGGAGTCGAACTCAGGACCTCACGCTTGCCAGGCAGACACTTATGCTGCTGAGCTATCTCACTGGCCCTCAATATTTTTTAAAAATCAAAATTAATAAAAAAAATTTTATGACAAACCAAATTTTAAATAAACGTGGATTGGTACTGTGATTTTTCCTTTTATCTCTGGTTCTAATATGACTTGACACAGAACTGTTACTGATAAAAAAATTCCATTAAAATATTGCTTATCTTGATTACTGATTTTTTTGATGCCCCCTCAGATTTTACACCTAGGGCAAATGCCTCATTTTTGCCTCACTGTAGTCCTTTATCTGGCTTATCCCTATATTGATTCATTTTGGTATTTAATTAGAAAAGCAGAACAAGGCATTTCTGTACTTTTTTTTTTTTTTTTTGCCAGAATCTCTACTGACATTTTTTGGTGGTGTTTGTATGAATACTCGATTTTGTGGCATAGGTGTTGGAAAACATCTACATTTTGAGAATGTCAGCATGAATGTGAGGAATTGAGACATCTCTCAGAAAGAAACATTATTTTGCAAATGATTGTGTCACCTAATGATTATATTAGGTAGAAAGAGAAGTAATGAGACTTATAATCTGGTGTCTGGGGCTCATTTCTGATTGCTCTCAATAGGAACTGGAAAATCAGGAGTCAACAAAAAAGAAAAAATTGTTTAAGTAGATCAGAATCAGCCAGCCAAGAAAAGTGATCACGGAAGGAGATTTTTGTATAATTAAATGTCAGTTTGCATTTTGAAATATTGCCTGCTGCCTCCCACTCAATCATCAAGTGAGATGAGAGGGGATATTCTCTGTGCAGACCCAGAACTGACTGCAGCACCGCTAGCTTCTCCATGAAGCTGGAGCTGTGGATTAGAAGGACCAGAGCAGATCCTTTTCCCATGGCAATTCAGTGTAACCAATAAGTCCTGGTGGGCATTATGGTTTTGTCCTATGAAAAAAACGAAGAGCAAAAGTAAAGCTATATAAATCTTTGGTATTTTAGAATGAGGATGAATTTTTGAGGTCACCTAGTTTACTCACCTTCCTTTACAAAGAAGGAATTTGATGCCCAAACAGTAAGTGGTTTTTCAAGGTCATTCAGCTGTCAAGTGACTGACAGAGCTGTCAGTTTCTTCCACTTAATGATGGAAGTGTTCGTTAGGTTGTTAGATCAGGGGAGGTGGGCAACAAGAAATGGTCCTGTTCTGTTCCATGTAGGCGAGTGGCTTAGAAGCCTTTAGCTCTGATGTGCTAACACTGGGAAGTGGGGAGACATTCCTGGGCCAGTTGAGCAGGTACATTCCTTAGCACTCCGAGAAATACTTCTGTTTCTTTCTTCCCCATTCCACCAATTATGCAAATGCAAACTCTGAATCAGAGTCTACAAGGGTAAGTGTTAGGCATATGGATTTTGGTAAAAGCTTCTTAGGTATTTCCAGCATGGCCCTTCATTAAAGACAGCTGCATTACAGATTTCTTTCTTTCTGACAGAAATATCTATCTCAGTCTATAATGACTTAATATGAATTAATCCAAGAGAAGGCTTCGATGAAGATAATGGCTAAAGCAAAGGAGCCTTAGGAAAGGATTGAAGGAAAAGGCAAAAGAAGAAAATTATTCAAAAGCAAATATTGCCTCTTCTCAATTTTGTCCCGTCAAGATAAGAATGAGAGGTGCTTAGATGCATAGTTGGCAACACTACAGGGAATTTTCCTCCTTTTTCTGCTCATAACCAGACTACGCTCTTGAATGCCCTACTTGCAGCTACTTGAGCATCTTACTTCGATATGGGCCTGTTAAAAGACTTAATTTCTAACCTCATATATACACAATTGAGTTAATGACAATCCTTAAATCATGTCACATTGATATTCATCACTGGCTTATGGAAGGCTCCTTTTTGTCATCAAAAAATGAATTTTAAAAAAATTTTTATTAGTACATGTCTTCAGTACATAATGATTACATTGTATGAATGTATTTCCTTATATTCCCATTTCTCCCTTTCTCATCCCCAAACACACAAATATTCTCATGTGTTTGGCACAAGTTCTTCTAAAAGAATTGTAGCATACTATAGGTGTGTTTAATACTTTATTGTATTTTACATTGCTCTTCTGATCATTGGGTGGGAGAAAGATAGAAGAAAGAGCTTGATGGATGCTTCAGTGCACTTTCAGCAGACAGACATATCTGGCGATGATTGGAAGCACCATTTCAAAATGTTTTATACTCCTCTCTCAATTTTTTCTTACTGCCACAGTACCACAGGAACTTCACTTGTTGATATAAACATGGTGTCCCAAGAATTCAAAATAGCAAATCCAGTCTAGCCATGCATTACCCCATCTTGCCTGTTACCTCTCCATAATGCCTGGGTGCATAGGATGGTTGACTGTACCCTGCCTATACATGGAAAATGCCTTATACATGTTTATATATTTGAAAATCACAAAATTGGTTTATAGTTTGATGTAGATAGTAGGATTTATTAGAGTAGTGGAACAAATTCTATGCAAGCTCTTCTTTTTCTAAGTTTTTCCTGTGTGTAAATCAGTAGTTTTTAAGTACTACATAACTTTGAAATTAAGAATCTATTTAAAAATGATTGGGGAATATACTTTATGAATATGTATAGAGTAAATTTAGCAATTATGCTTGGGAGCAACAAATAAATTTGTTTTTCACAGTTTTCCCAGTTTTTTCCATAATAGAATTAAAACAAAGCCAATTATTTTATGGGGAAGGAGAGAGTATAAAGACTTTAAATGTCATCAAATGTGGTATCAGAAACAGTGGAGATATTTGGCAAAGAGACTTTTTAAAGATCAATCTTAAAAGGGCAAAAGACCTTTTAAAAGAAAATCAATATGGAAAGAACAGGTAGTCAGAGTGACAATACATTAAAAGTTCAAGCAAAATCAACTTGTCATCAGGCTCTTGTTCTAACATGTCCCTTCTGGGTCATCTTTACCTGTCTTCTTTGTTTCACATGGATTCCAACTAGAAATGGGGTGATGATATAATGAACAGGTCATAGCAAAATCTTCTTTTGTTTGCAACTTGAACATTTGGTGTTGTTCCCAGGACCCTCAAGACACTGATTTTCAACAAAGCGTTTTCTCTTTTGCTCTCCAACAGTTTCAGATTTTGACTCTTAAAATCAGATGTGTGACAATCTCAATTGCTCCGATATTTGAGTCATCGTGGCTTGTTCTCATCATTGTCTTTTATATACCTGACCTTCTTCTCTGTAATTGGGTCATCTTCTGACTGTACTACCTTTGGGATTAATTTTTCCAACAAGGTCTGGCGGGTCATTTCCTGGCAGCCGCATCACACCACGGAAGCTGCCGGCGTTGAATGTTGACCTGGTGTTCTAAATTCTCAAGAGAGCCTTAAAAGTGGCTGTTTTCTTCTCATGTTACTCTTAAGCATGTTACACTTGCTTTGTGTTTTGACCCAAGAGAAGAGAGTCCCTTGCCTAAATCCATTTTTGCTCTGTTAGTAGCAGTAGCTTTGTAATAGGGTAACTGCGAGGGGAAGATATGAGCCTGCCAAAGGACCAGATACAATTACTCACAAAAGGTACTGGATTTACTAATGTCTCCATAGTAATTAGTACGTGTGTGTGTGTGTGTGTGTGTGTGTGTGTGTGTGTCCACTTGCAGTCCTGCGTTTTTAATTCTTGCAGACCAAGTTTTAAAATATTATAACAAAGGAAAAAGTGAAAATCACATTATTGATAAAAGTAGTACTTTTTCTCTGAAAAAACTTACAGGAACCCTTACACTCTGTCGATATTTGAATACCTACAGACATTAAAACTTTGTATCTACTACACAATTCATGCAGCTTCTTGACCTTTAAAGAAAAAAATGATAAATGATCCCTGAGATTTAGATCAGTGAATTATGGAGCCACTCCTTTATCTGAAAGTTGCTCAGGGTTTCACAGTGGCTCATCTTTTAGCTTTCAGGAAGTAGACAGCATTCTTATATCTAGATTTTGTAGGTGAAGTAAAGAGAGATGTTTGCTGGAAAAATCTGGACAGATGTTGTTTACTGGATGTGTGTTCAGTTCCTGTGGAATCAGACTACCGGGAGGGAAGTTGGACGCCCTGTCCTCCTGCATCTGATAAGATTACAATGAATGGCTGCTGAGGCATCATCTAGACGTTTCCGCAGGTTGGAAAGGAGGACAGTGCATCACCTCAGTCTTTAGGAGAGAATATTTCACAGTGTGTAACAAGAATTGTTGTTGCAGTTGTCTTACCCCTTCCTGATTGACTTTCAGTGTCACCACCCAATAGTGGCCAGTTATTTACACAATTGTCCCTTCTATCCTTAGCAGGCATTAAGAGATATTATATTTGGTTTTTAAGTTTCTATACTTCCATATGTTTTTTGTTATGTAGCATGCTTAAAATTAGGATGATAAGTCCAAAATTACATTTTAATATTAAGAATTTCTATAATATAGGAAAGGGAGGATTTTTTTTTTTTTGTGGGTACCGGGGGGTCGACCTCAGGACCTCGCGCGCCAACAGGCACCCGTGCCGCTGAGCGATATCACCGGCCCCTTTTTCGTATGTGGGATCCAGGAGTTGAACTCGGGCCCTTGCGCTTGCCAGGCAGGCGCTTACGCCGCTGAGCCATCTCACCGGCCCAGGGAGGATTTTTTTAAAAGCTAAAAGCAGAGGTTAGAAATGAAAAGGAGGGCCGGTGAGATGGCTCAGTGGCTTAAGCGCCTGCCTGGCAAGCGCGAGGGCCTGAGTTCGACTCCCGGAACCCACATAAGAAAAAAGGGCCGGTGATATCGCTCAGTGGCACGGGCGCCTGCTGGCACGCAAGGTCCTGAGGTCGACTCCCCGGTACCCACACAAAAAAAAAAAAAAGAAAAGGATAGATTTGAAAATTTAAAAAAACTTAATATCTCAAAATCATGAACAAAATGAAAAGGTGAACTAAATTGAGAAATATTTGTAATATATGAAAGGAAGCATATGTGTTTAATGATAAAAAGACCTTTAAAATCAGTAAGAGAGACAAACTTCGACTGAAAAAAGAAAAATGAAGGCCAAGGTCATGCATAAGAAACTCACTGTAGTGCATGGTCCAGATGTATATGAAAAACTGCCCAATTATGCTTACAAATAAACGCACTTGAAAACAGGCTGTGTTCATCAGATTGACTGAGTTCTGTATTGTGAGTGGGAAATAAACATTCTCATACCCTGCGGATGGGGGTGTAAATCGGTGAAGCTTATCTAGAGGTCGAATTGGCAGTAAATATTAAATATTGACCTAAAAATTATACTTCCAAGAATTTGTCTTTAGGGAATAGTCATAGATGTGCATAAAGATACAAATGCAAGGAAACTCCCTAAGAATATTTTAAATAGTTAAATAGTGAAAAAAAAAAAATCATCGTAGCACCATCTCCAGGAAAAATGAAGTTGTTTTAGGGGGTCCTTGATCCTGTTTTATCTGCAGTGTTTGGTGCAAATGGCTACCAGCGCCTTATAGGCTATCTGACCTTCCCTGGTCTTTGCCACGTCAAATCTTCCTGGGGGTCCTCTTTTCCAGGAATGAAACTGCAATTTGGCTAAATTATCTCTGTGTAGTTATATTTTGCTGTTGTTAGGGTGAATGCTGGAGATGAATATTTAATAAGTGGGAAGATGTTGATGAGTGAAAAAACAGGAAATAGAATTTAGTGTAATCAAGTTTTTATAAATATGTAACCACTCGAGGAAAAATCTAGAAAAATGTACTGCAAAATAAAATATATATCTCTTGTGGTGGATTTGCAGGGGCATTTCAAAAACTGACATTTTCCAAATTTTCTGTTTTGAACACTTAACTTTTAAAAATTTATTAAAGAATGATATACATGCAGAAAAGTGTATCTCTTGCAAATGCACAGATGGGCGAGGTTTCACAAGCCGAGCAGCCCTGTGTATGCACCACCAGTTCTTGCTCAACCCAAGGCAGTAAATTCCACTCAGGCCTCCTCCGAGGTGATAACCAGCTCACTTCTGGGAGCATTGGTCAGTTTTGCATGTTTTCATACTTTGTTTAAATAGATGAAATTGTACAATTTGTGGTCTGACTTCTTCAGTATTATTCTTGAGGTTCAACCATATTATCTCAAGAAGTTATAAATTATTTCCTTCTTTTTGCAGTATGTTATTCCATTGTGGGGATTAATATATTGGATTAATGTATTACAATGAAATGTGTTTACCTATTCTATCAGTGGTAGGTATTTGGGTACTTTTCAGTTTGAAACTGTCATGGCCTGTCCTATGAACATTCTAGTTAATATGTAAATATTTAGAGGACATGTGTGAATAATTCTATTGGGTACACATTGAAGAATAACGTTGCCTGGCCTTAGTCAATACATATCCTCAGCTTCAGTTGATGTTGCAGTTTTCCAAAGTGGTTCTACCAGCTGTATACAAACTTGTTTTCATCAAATACTGTGTATTTTCAGTCAGTTTTAATTTAACCATTTTGGCAATTTTAGCAGTATCACATTGTATTTTTAATTTGCGTTGCCCTAATGACTAAGGATATTGAGTATCTTTCTCTATGTGTATTTGCCTTTTGAATGTTGTTTTTTCTGAATTCAAGGCTTTTGTTCATTTTTCTATTGGATTATCTGTCATGTTGACTTAAAGGGGTTTTCATGTAAGAGTCAAGTGTTGGATTTGTGTATTGGGAATGTTTCTTCCCATTCGTGTCTTTTAAACATCTTAATGGTGTCTGTAGATGAAGAAACCATTTTAATTTTAATATATTTCAATGCATACTTGTTCTTTTATGGTCAAGACTTTTTTCTCTTTGCCTACTCCCAAGTCATGAAAACGTTCTGTTAGCTTTTACCTTAGAATCTCATTTTTCCTTTAACATTTTGATTCGCTCAGTTCAATTCACTTTTCAGTGCTCTGCTGTTGTCTCCTGTGAGTCTCTTTTGCCAGGCAGGGCAGGACCAAGTGGAATCCAGACTTTCTCCATATAAAGAAGACGGTGTAGCCCAGTCAGTAAGCATTCCTTCTTAGAGCTGGAGGGATACCATGGCATGTTTCAGCTGAATAACAAAGCCAAATATGGAAATAAATGTTTGGCTAAGAATAAAGCCTAATTTTGTCATTAAAGTAAGTCTTGAAACGTGGAGGTAGAAATTTCTATCATATGATGAGTTTAAGTATTATTTACTTATCTCCTTGGGGTAATACTTTTTGAGATAGTAAAGCTGGTCTTCTGCCTTTGATTCATCCTTAAAGGAAGAGAAGAACTCCCAAATAGGATTTTTTTTTCTAGAAAGGTTCATGTTTTATTAAAATTTAATGAGTAAATAATTACATAGTGTGTGTGAAGTTTATTTAATATCATGAAAGCGGGTACATCACACAGTTCTCCAAAGATTATAATTATGGTATAATCTAATTTCTACCCTAAATTTTTTAACTCTTTATAAATACTTGTATCTCAAAAATAAGTGTATGTTCTCTCTGTAGCTATGTAGTTAGTATTAGATTTAGCTGTTAATTTATTTCTCTATTTACATGTTTGAAAAATTTTAATAATTGTTTTTTACATAAAATCAACAGTTTTCATGATCAACATTACTACATCTTTTTGTTTTGTCTTTTATGTTTATTTATTTTTTTAAATACATGTTTGCAGTATGTAATGTTTACATTCATCTTAGGGGTTGTACATGTAGTTAACATATTTTAATTCTTTATTCTCTTTCTCCTCCCTCCTTCCATCTGTGTATCCCCTTCTCGTTTGCAAAAGATCTGTCTCCTTTCCCATTGTCTATTTTTTATTTTGCTTTTTAAATTCTGTACACTTTGAATTTGTCATATAAAGGAAGTTATGTGATATTTATCCTGTGTGTTGATTTATTTCATTTAACATTATAGTCTCAAGGTGCATCCATTTTCCTACAAATAATTCAAATTCATCCTTCTTTATGGCAGAGTAGTATTCCATTATGTATAAATACTACATTTTCTTTATCCAGTCACCTGATCATGAATATATAGGCTGCTTCCAAGATTTAACTATTATAAGCTGTGCTGCTATAGATATGGATATGCATACATCACTATAGTATGATGTGTTTTACTGTTTTCGGAAGATGTCTAGAAGAAGAATAGCTAGGTCATAACAAATGGAAGTTATATTTTTAGTTTTTGAAGAATCTCCATACTGACTTCCTTAGAGTTT
This sequence comes from Erethizon dorsatum, assembly GCA_028451465.1. Taxonomy (NCBI): domain Eukaryota; kingdom Metazoa; phylum Chordata; class Mammalia; order Rodentia; family Erethizontidae; genus Erethizon; species Erethizon dorsatum. The sequence goes on along the minus strand of CM051826.1, from coordinate 122,879,008 downwards.
GTACCAGTTTACTTTCCCATCAACAATGCAGAAGTGTGTCTTTTCTCTGCAGCCTTGCCAGCATTTGTTATTGCTTGATTTTTTTTTTTTTATAATAGCCATTCTTTCTCGAGGAAGATGAAATCTCAATATTGTTTGAATTTGCATTTCTCTGATGGCTGGAGATGTTGGTCATTTTTTCATGTACTTATGGGCCATTTGTACCTCTGAGAAGTATCTATTCATAACAATTGCCCATTTTTTGATTGGATCTTTTATTGGGAGGAGTCTGATTTTTATAAATTATTTGTAAATTCTAGATATCACTCTTCTAGGAGTATCCGGCAAAGTAGCCAGCATAGTAGTAGCTGGCAAATTTTTTTTTCCCATTCTGTAGGTTGTCTCTTTATTGATTGTTTCCTTAGCTGTGCAGAAGCTTTTTAATTTGATATAATCCCATTTGTTGATTCTTGATACAATTTCTTTTGCAATTGGGGTTCTATTTAGAAAGTCCTTTCCAGTGCCTACCTCTTCAAGAGTTTTGCCTATTTTGTCATCCAGCAGATTGTTTCAGTTTTAATATTTATGCCTTTGACCATTTTGATTTTATTTTGGTGCATGGTAATAGATACGGGTCTAGACTCCTCTGTGTGTGTGTAATCAGTTTTCCCAGCACCATTTGCTCTGGGAAAGATGCTCTTTCCTCCAGGGTAGTTTTTGCTCCTTTGTCAAAGATTAGATGACTTAATGTGCTTAGGATTGTTTGTTTGTCTTCTGTTCTGTTTCATTGATCCACATGTCTGTTTTTGTGCAGTACCATGCTGTTTTTATCACCATATCTTTGTAGTATAACTTGAAATCTGGGATTGTGATGCCTCCTGCTTTGTTTTTGTTGCCCCGGACTGCTTTTGCTATTCTGGTTCTATTCTGGTTCCATATAAACCTTAAGATATTTTATTTCTAGTTCTATGAGTAATGCTATTGGTATTTTGGTTGGGATTGCATTAAATCTGTATGTCAGTTTTGGAAATTGGACCATTTTGAAAATATTGGTTCTGCCTATCCAGAAACAGGTAATATCTTTCCATTCTCTGATGTCTTCTTTGATCTCTCTTTTCAAAGTACTGTAGTTTTCATTGTAGAGGTTTTTCACTTCCTTGATTAGGTTACTTTTTTGTTTTGATTTGGTTTTGGTTTTTTGAGACACAGTCTCATTCTGTAGTTCAGGCTGGTCTTCAACTTGTGGCTGTCTTCTTGCCTCAGCCTCCTCAGTGCTGGGATTATAGGCATGTGCCACCACACTGGCTTAAGTTAATTCTTAAGTATTCAATTGTTATTGTTTTCTTAATTTTTTTCTTAGTGAGTTCATTGTTGGTGTGCAGAAACATATTCTGCTACATTGCTTAATTTGGCTATTAAGTCTAGGAGTCTTTTGGAGCAATTTTTTTAGTCTTCTACAAGAAGGGTTATGTCATCTGCAAATAATGATAATTTGATTTCTTCCTTTTTTATACACATCTGTTTTATTTCTTTCTCTTGACTGATGGCTCTACCCAAAGAGAACCTGGAACAGACAAACAAGCAAGGAAACAAAAACAAAATAAAAAACCACGCGGCTGCTATCCCGTATAGCCAGTGTCCACACCGTTCCCTTCATCTGAATTCGCAGTCCAGTTGCAGGCAGCTGAGCCAGTTTGCCCTGGCCGACTGCTTAACTGACTACCTGGGAGTGGTGAGGGCTCTGGTCAGTCTCTCTGGACCTGAGTCCTGGCTGCAAGCTGTGCTTTGGGTGTGACCAATTTCAGATCTTTCAAGATCTCTCAAGATCTGACCACCTCAATCAAGTTGAGAAGAAGAACATGTGATGCAGTGTGTCCAACACCTAGTTCTCCTTTGATTTCTGCCTGTGACCTCCCACTCCTACGCCCCTCATTGCAGGGCACCTCCCTGCTGTCGCTCCAGAGGCCTTCTGCCCAGCATATCACCAGAGGCCCTCTGCCCCAGCAGACTCTTTCTGTTCCTTTGCCCTCAGACCTTCATCAGTCCCGGTCCCTGTCTCAGGAGTTCCACTTTCCAACCCATGGAACTTGGCACAGGCCCCAGGCCCTTGTTTGCCCATGTGGGATGGTGGGCAGTGGGCAGGATTTCACACTGTCTCAGATCTTAGCAATGTTTGGGGAAAAAACAGGAGAGTGCCCACTGTGGTCCAGCTCCACTGACTCTCTCCCCCTGCCCCGCGTTTCCAGGGATGTGATCCATGGCTCCCTGCAAAGTACTAGCTTGGCAGCACCCACAGTTCATGGTATTCAGCCTAGGGCGGGGGCTTTCTTTGTGTATGATGAGCAGTGGGTGGTGTCCACAGGGACACAGTGGTTCTGCGCCCTCCCTGGTGTTTGGGAGGATGAGGGCGTGCAGAGGGATTGCCTGTTTTTGTGTTGCTGGCTCACCCTTTCTCTGGTTGCCCGTCCCTGGTTCCCTGGGGTCCTAACTGTAATTAACTCCCAGGCTGGGTTTCCTCTTCCAGGTGGGAGGGAGCCTATCCCAGGAGTCTGGCCTGTGCAGCCTTGTCTCCTCCCCTCAGTCCATCAGACCCACTCCCAAGATCATGTGTTTGCTGGGTAAAAGGTGTGGGGAACAGCAGACCAGCGGCAGCCCTGCTCCTCCTTTTAACGACTTGGATAATTCATCTAGAGGATCTGTGTTTTTAGGTTAGTTTTCTGTATCTTGGTGTGTTTGCCTGCCCCATTTGAGAATATCTGCATTGTCCAGTGTTTCTTCTCTGAGCTTTTCCAGTGCATCTCCTTCTCTAATCGGCCATGTTGCAATCTCTTATTGCAATATTTTACACTTGTAATAGGAAACATACATTTTTCCTTCCACTGATAGAACTTAATGTCATAGGCATATAAGGATATTTTCAACCCTAGTTTTACATATAGAGTTGAAATTTATATTCTGGTTTTAATAATCAAATACTTTCCTTGTCTTCATTATTAGCTTTGTTATGCTATTTGTATGTGGTGGTTACGTGGACTACTTCAAAGATGAGTAGTACAAGAAAAAACATTGATCTCCATAGTCAACTGTTGGGCTTTTTGAAGGCCAAAACCAAATTCATGAGCAGCTTTTGGTTAAAACTGACTTTCAGGGCTGGTGAGATGGCTCAGCGGCATAAGCGCCTGCCTGGCAAGCGCGAAGTCCTGAGTTCGACTCCCGGAACTCACATACGAGAAAAGGGCCGGTGATATCGCTCAGCGGCACGGGCGCCTACTGGCGCGCGAGGTCCTGAGGTCGACCCCCGGTACCCACCAAAAAAATAAAATAAAATAAAACTGACTTTCAGCTGAATTAATGTGGGACTTATTTTATCAACGATTTATAAAACACCTTTTAAGTGCTAGACATCTTGCTGACTTTGGATCTTAATAATGAATGAGAATGACAAATTTGTTTTCTTTATATTTAGGTAACTTAAATCTCCCAGCCTATTTACTAATTCAAAATAGTTCAAGTCTCTATTGCATTCTATTTGATGCAAGAATTCCATTAATTTATTAGTTTGCCCGTTTTGGCTTCATCGAATCCCTGCAGTATCCCAAGACAGCTGTGTTTGACATCTTACCCAGCTGCCTGGTTCTGGGCCACTGCCCCCTCTTGTTGTCCACAGCATCCAGCAGCCCTTTGCTGCTGCTCTCCCATGGATGCTTTCAGCCCAGGTGCCTCTCCAGACTCGTGCACAGTGTCCCACAGTAGCAGGAAGATCAGCTGTCGTCATTGCATGATTTCAGTGGTGGCTTGGAGATTTAAAGAGGGGGATACAGGTACACAAGTGTTGAACTCCACAAGTATTACTTAATACAGAGGTGACGTGAGTTCACAGACCAAAGCCCTCCCCAGGAGCTCTCAAAGGTGGGAGGTCTTCTCTGCCCGCATATCAGACCTGTCACCATGTTTCAGGGGGCAGTTTATCTCCTAACTATAGAGTGCCTTGAACAAGTCTCTACTGTCGGGGTCATGGGCCTGCTGTTCCTCCAGGCCCAGAGACAGTCACAGGCTCATCCCTCTCAGTGTCTCTTTCTTGCCTGGTCAATCTTCTGCTGAGATTGAACATGGGAGTATCTCTTCTATACCCACACATACAAGTGTGGCCTTTCTTGAAGCCCTTGTGATAATTTAGAATAAAGTAGTACTTTCCCCAAAGTTAAGTTTATTCAATTCAGAATGACCCACAATATGGGTGATAATACAGTATCATCCAACTTGAGCTTCAGCAGCCTCAGGCCATTCTTATTTTCAAGACAAGATATATCCGTGTCCTTCTGACACCTTCCAGTCTCCGCTAATCTCCTGTGATTCCTTCTTCAATAAGAGAACACAGTCATCTCCATGTTCTAACGAAAACTTTTAGGGACACTACAATTGAAATACACTTACAAGAAAGAGATTCTGTGTGGAAAAAAAATAAAAGATAATTTGCAGACATGCAGTGGTACCGCAGTAAGGACAACTTTTTATATGTTTATGTAAAGCAGATTGAGATCCTTGGAGCCATAACTCTAAGTCTCCATGCAGAATAGAGTGTCAGCTGTACTTTCTCATAATAAAACTCCTCTAAGATAGTTAGGCCAAAACAAAGCAGCAGTGTGTACCAAAAGTAGGGTGTATCGCTGCTGGGACAAAATACCTGATACCCCAATTTAAAAAAGAAGGAGTTTAGTTGGCTTCTGGGTTCAGAGGTTTCAGTCCATGGTTAGCTGGCTCCAAGACAGGAACATCATGGTGGAAGGACATGGCAGAGCAGAACTGCTTAGTTCATGTCAGCTGGGTAGCAGGCTGGCAAACAGCACTGAAGAGGAATAGGCAAGAGACCAAACATCCACTCCAAAGTTACGCCTCCGTGACCCACCTAGAGTGTGTTTTACTTATCCCCTAGGTGACTCCCAAGCCAATCAAGTTGACAAGAAAGCTAGCTATCACACAGAGCTGAAAAGTTTTTCTTAAGGGAAACAAGCTACTAAAAGCATCAGAATGTCAGTTTTTCTTACTCAGCCATTACTGTCAAGTCTTTTGGGATTTGAAGTAGGCCAGAGCACCCCATTGCAATCTAGTGCACCCCACTAGCACTCAGCAAAGTGCTGGTAGGTGACTGGAAACAAAAAGAGACAGGCGAACAGTCTAGTGAAATCAAACATCAAGCAGTAACGTCAGTCCAATGTAATAAAACCAAAATGCTGGGCTGGTGAGATGGCACAGAGGCATAAGCGCCTGCCTGGCAAGCGCGAGGTCCTCAGTTTGACTCCAGAACCCACATACGAAAAAAGGGCCGGTGATATCACTCAGCGGTGTGGGCACCTGCTGGCGCGCGAGGTCCCGAGGTCAACCCCCAGTACCCACAAAAAAAACAAAACCAAAATGCTGCAGAAGTTGTGCTCAAAGTGCTTTGGGGACTATCACGCAAGGAATTCTCCTTAGTCATCCTCCCAAACAGTGGGGAGAGTGACGAGCACCTTTTCTAAGTTATTATAAGCTCTTTGTTTTTCAAAGTTCTTCGTTTTGTGTATTTCTTTGACCACCAATATAACAAGGATAGTATATTAGTTAATCATCAGTGTTTAACAAGTGACCATTTAGCTGAATTGAATCACATGCAGCTTCCTATATCTAGATCCTCTTATGAAATAAATATTGAAGCATACAACAAAATGAACATGCTCTGCTGATTTTTTTCATTTTTCTCCAAAAGTATTTTAGAGAAGGGCCTTGTTCGTAGCCTGATGCCCCAGGAACTCAACATTTTACCCTTCACTGATGTAGAAGGTTAAGTGCTAGGTCTTTGCAACACAGTGAAGTGGGCAAGAATCAGTGCCAGGGTCCTGAATTTTCCCCAGTGATTGTTTGATTGCAGTACTGGGGATTGAACCCAGGGCCTTCACTCTGAGCTGCATCCCCAGCCCTTTTAATTTTTATTTTGAGACAGGGTCTCACTAAGTCTGTAAGTTTCCCAGGCTGGGCTTGAATTTGTAATCTTCCTGCCTCAGCCTCCTAGAGTGCTAGGATTACTCAACCATCTATGTGTTTTCATCTTCACAAAGTTTTGTGCAAACCCTCCCACAACACTCAGTGCTCTATTGCCTGTGAACGTTAATGGCAGTAAAGAGCTGTGCCACATGGATATTGATACAAGTGTACCCTTATTAGTGTACGAGTTACCCCAACAGAGCTTGAAGTTAAAGCTTCATTTTTGGAAACATTGATCTGATGTTCACTTGATTATTAGGTATATGCTGCACACACACACACACACACACACACACACACACACATCATACACATACAGAACATCCCCGGATATGCTGAACATACCACACACACACACACACACACATCATACACACACACATACAGAACATCCCCGGATATACTGAACATACCACACACACACACACACACACACACAATGCATTTATTGATTCAGCCAATATTCATTAAGTTCCTTTTTTCTACTATAAATAGTCTTAGGTGCTGAGAATAAAGAGGTGAATAAAGCACATTTCTTATCCTCAAAGAGCTTGAAATCTAGCAAAGAAGGAAAACGTAGACTTTTCCAGAGTACTTAGTGCACTCCGTGGTAATTCCTGATTCCTGCTGTGCATTTCCTGTTGGACTGGAGGATCCCTGCAGGACTGGCCTCTCACCCACCCTGGTTACTGTTGCTCCCTGGTGTCCAGCCTCTGTCTGCATAGGAGGTAAACATTTACAGAAATGAACAAATAAATAAACAGTACTATATAAATATAATAAAGCTATATAAATAATTAAAACTATAACACAAGAACTGTGTGCCATGCTGGCTATGAGAGTAAAATGCTGCAGGAGGGCAGAGGTGGGAGGAGACCCCGGCACGGGGAGCATCATGAGAGGTGTGAGCTGCGGACTGTCTGGGACTTGCTGGGGTGAAATGTGTATGTGACTTTTCAAAGAGAAACAGTACATTTGGAAATGAGTTGCAGACCAGAGACTTAAGGGTTAGGGAATGAATGGGAAGTGGAAAACCGATTGCTTGAATTGGAGAATGGGATCATAAGTCCTTGGTGGGGGGGAACAGAGCCTTTTCACCCTTACTTAGGAGTGAGGTGGGCTCCTTCCATGTTCTCCATTGGGTGTGGCCACTCGGTCAAAAAATGTATTTTCCTACACATGTAACAAAAATGTCTTTATTTCTGAATCACATTTCTGTTATTTTCAAGTTGTTATCAAAACAGCTGAATAATTGCAAGTCAAGGCTGTTCCAGAGAAAGTTGTTACTTTCAAAAAGTTTCCCGATGAGTGGCCTCCTGGCCAATTAAACCACTCCGTCAGATCTGCACTGTTCATCCAGTTGGGGTCCATCAGTTCATTTGCCCTTTTCTCTGTCCTTCACTTGCAACAAAATATCTTATTTCCTCTTGGATGCTAAGGTGCTGGATAATGCATCTTACAGAAAGTTACAAAGAGAAAATAGAGTATGTACTTGGTTCCTTGTCCTGCCTTTCTTACTCTAAGAGAAGCCTTGCAGACGATTGAAAGCAGAATGCTGCCTACTGCTCTGTTTGAAACCAGACACCTTGAAGGTCCATCTACCCCATGATAGTGAAACATGTAATTAAGATAGTCTGATAAACAACTTTAAAATAGTAAGTGCGATTTTTCTCTCTTCTTCCACTTAAACTGTTACCTTCCCCTTAGCCAAAAAGTTGACGTTATAAATGCTCTCACATCCACACACAGTATAAGCATAAAAATTATATCGTCTCAGGCCCACAGTGGCTGTCAAGATTCTATCTTGCCTCTCTACCACCTCTAGGTCGATTTCCCAAGACCTCCGGAACAAAATATACTTTGGTTGCAAGTGGCCGTTAATGAGAGCTGTACTTATTTTTCCCCTCACAGGGGAAAGAAATATGATGAAGCTAGAATTAGGACTAATAAGTTGGGACTTGATGGATACCCCCTCCCCAAGGGATTGTACCCTCCCTGGAGTGGCCCATGAACATGGTGTGGGAGGCTTGGGCTATCATCTGTGAGAGTCACCTGGGGAGAAGGTGAAAAAGGGTTGAAATATTATGAAAGGTGCTGACCCTGAACAGGTTGCAGAATTCTAGAATAGCCATTCATTTTATTTCAAAGGTTTCTTAGTTCTTAAAATATGTCTATTTCAATAAATATGAAATATAAATTGTTTCTAGGACAAATAGCAACCAGGAAGGGATGAATAAGCTGGTTTAATCTTTTATAAGACAATACAATGCCATTTTTTAGATCATAAATGTAGTGTAGAACATTATGACGTACATCCTGTTTTGGTGAATTAGAGTGTGTTAATTCACAACATGGGCAAGGCCAGACCTCTCCAAAGAGGTTAAATTTTTAGATGAGAGTGTCAGTAGCACTCAGCTGAGTCAAGGATCTTGGCAGTTTGAGTGGAAATGTAACACTTAGGTTTTAATGATTCGGCAAGATGGGGCCTGGCCTAGCTTTGCAAAGTGAAGTTTTTGTCATGTTTTATAGTGGGTTCATTTTTCTAGACAGGACCTAATAGTGATGAGCTAATATTAAAAAATTGTATATTTGTTGATCAATTAGTTCAGTTAACCCTTATACTTCAATATTTTGAGAAAGACAACAGTAATATGTTTGAACATAACTTTTATATGGTACTGGTGTTTTCTAAAGTTTTATGAGATTTGGATTTATGGACTAAAAATAACTGTGTGTGTGTGTGTGTGCATGTGCGCGTGCATACAGTTCAAATCATGTTTTCATAATATTGTTTTCTCCATATTGGCTATAGAAATTACCTAAATCTGATTATGTGTAATCTGAGTAGATTTTGAGGAAGAAAACTGCCTTTGGTGTAGAATTTGTTTGGAAAATTTTGTGCAATAGTCCCTTAAAATGGTGGGATCAGAGTAAAGCATTATATGGGACAAATATGTTTTACATATCAAATTAGCAGTAGTCAAACAACCTTCACAACTGGGTACATGAATGTAAATGAGATATTTTTGGTGTACTGTACGTAGAATCAATACCTGCCTTTATGGCTATGCCTTTTTTGAATTTTAACCATTCAATTGTGAACCCTCCAAAAATGAGCTTGTGTCTCGTTGCACCTCCCTTTCCATAAAGCCCCCCCCATACCAGCTTAGATAAAGGAAGTGTTCGCAGTCAGTGTCTTTCAGTCCCCCCAGTTTTTCCCACAGGCACAGATCTTTATATAACTTCTTCATGGTTCGTGGCACAGTACTGTCCGTGGCCCATTCTTCCTCATGCACACACTTTTCCTTTCATTTTTGCCTACTTTCTTGTCCCTGTCTTCTTGGAGGGCTTTCTTTATTTAAATTGAGAACCCAAAAGCATTGTTGTAGTCACACCGATAATATGAAAATACTGGTTACCTTGGGGTTAGCTAAAATGGAAACTCGCTGATTTTAAAGTATAACTAAACAAAATAAAAAGCCAATGCAGTTGCCATCATATCTGTGTCTAAAAGTACTGAAAAATCCCCTTTGAGGGCCGGTGAGATGGCTCAGCAGCATAAACGCCTGCCTGGCAAGTGCAAGGGCCCGAGTTCGACTCCCAGAACCCACATACAAAAAAGGGGCCGGTGATATCGCTCAGCGGCACGGGCGCCTGCTGGCGCGCGAGGTCCTGAGGTCGACCCCCCGGTACCCACAAAAAAAAAAAAAAAATCCCCTTTGAAATCTTAGGAAGATCACTATCCCCTTATCTAAATAAATGAAGAAAAAAACAGCATTTAGAATTACATCTGACTCTGTTTTACTCTTTTTTTGCGTCCCAGTTGACTATAATATTGTATTTATATTATTTTGTGTTTCAGATGCTCTACATTTCAAGCTTATCAAAGATTAAGTTGATGTTTACGGGCTAATCTGGAAACCAAACACCAAGTTGTTTCATTACATCTATCAGAAAATATGTGTGGATTCCTACTGGCTGACGTATAAAGGAACACAACCCAATGTAAGTTGTAGAAATACCATGTTTTGGCCTTTATTATCACCCTGTTAAGGTGTGTGTCTGTTTGCATATGTACAGATGTGTGAACATTGTGCGTATATTTATGTCTACACACATACTATACTTTTTCACAATACTGGGTTCATAGCATCTGTTCCTTCCCTCCTGTAACAGATATTTAAGTGTCTATTATGTAAAAGGTGGAGTAGTAGGCCTAAGAAATATCCCAAGGTGAGGTCACTGCTCTTACAGAGTTTATACTTTAATTAGGAAACCATCATAAACAAATAATTGTGTAAGGGCGTATGAAATGCACACTGTGACAGGCGCTATGATGCATGATCATGTGGCGTACCACCATGCCTGTCTTTTCTGCAGAGTCAGAGTGGGTCCCTTGGAGAAATGTCTTAGCTATTTTTCTTGTTGCTGAGACACAATACCTGACACCCACAAGTTAAAGGAAGAAAGGATTATGTTAGCTCACAGTTTGTAAAGTTTTCAGTCCATAGTTGACTGGCTCCAAGGCAGGATGGCATGGCAGACAGGCATCACAGAGGAAAAACAGTTCATGGCATGGCAGGCAGAAGGCAGTGAGCAGCAGCAGCAGGCCAACCTTTTCCCTGTCCCTTTATATTCCATCCAGGCTAAAAGCCTGTTGATTTGTGCCACCCACACCCAAGGTGGGGCTTCCATTATCCACACCTCGAATATGCTAATTCCAATCGGTGGACTAATTTAGTACCACACATCCTTAATCCCAGTATCATGTGCCCTAGATCCAGCCAGCTTGAAAACACCCACCTATGAGCACATGAGGCTTTGTGGGGACAGCTACATATAAGCCATAACAAGAGGGCAATGTGCTAGTTGAAATCTCACAGGCAGGCAAGAGTATAAAGGGCAAAGAGGGTAGGAGGAGAGGTGGGAGAGATCAAAGATGGGTATAAAGTGCTCCAGATAAGGGGACTCCTATTCAAAACCAATGTGCTCAGTCAGGTACTTTTGAAGACTTTTACCAAGAGTGACCATTAAGCAGCTGGGGGACATCTAGCTAGATCAAACCATTAAAAATTAATTGTAATCATACTAGAAAATAAGAAAGTATCTACGAATTTATAAGCACTTGTACCATTTTTTTTGTTTTGTTTTCTAGGTACAAAGTACTCCTTAAGCCCTGACAACCACCTTGAAGATGGAATTATGAATATGGCAACTTTTCTACGGGGCTTTGAAGAAAAGGGGATAAAGAACGACAGGCCTGAAGACCAGTTAAGTAAAGAGAAAAAGAAAATTCTGTTCTCCTTTTGCGAGGTGTGCAACATCCAACTGAACTCCGCAGCACAGGCCCAGGTCCATTACAACGGCAAATCCCACTGCAAACGAGTCAAGCAGCTGAGTGATGGGCAGCCCCCGCCTGCAGCCCAGGGCTCGGGGCCACTGCTGGTCAGCCCCAGCAGCAACACCAGCACAGGTAGGAAGGGGGTCCCAGGCCCTCATGTACTTCGGGGAGAAATGATTAAAGTGAAGCATTAAAGCAAGACATCTTTCAATTAAAACTACCATCATGATATGTACTATTTCTCCTATAGGTAAAACCTACTAGTTATTGGTCCCCTCTCAGAATATTTACACACACACACACCCCCATAGTGTCTGAACATTTCCTAATGTATCTTGAAATGTATTTAAAATGGGTCAGTGATGTCAATTTTTCCCTTCTCTGCACAACTAGGCTTTCTTGGATTTTCCTTATCTGCTTCTTTTGGGTGGTGACTTGATAGTACAACTTGATAGTACAGAAAAAACTACAGCTTTATTAATACCACCTATGATGCAGAAAGGGAACATTGATCTTGCGCCTTAGACTCGTCCTATGCTTTTAGAGGGTTGCCAGCAGAGTGGCGGTAGCATTCTGACACTAGGAACAGGCATTGCCCAAACCCACAAGGTGCACCTCCAACTGCCACCATCTTTTTTTTTTTTTTTTTCACTTTTCTCTCACTCTTTCCTTGTGAGGTTGATGAAAACAGAAAGTTAGGAATCTTATATTCCTGCAACTGCTCTGAATTTTTCGAGTCTTTGTCTTATCCTTGGGCAACTTTTCCTCCACCACATTGCTGGTCACTGGATGGCCTCATGGTGACAGAACTCATGAAAACCGTGAAACTTATTGTTAGCCACAATGAAGATTTCTAGAGAAGGCGGACCTTCTACTGGTGGAAGGCCAAGAGAAGCTGCCTTCTGAAGGTGACGGAGGAGCCCCAAGTCCCGCTCTACCAAGCGTTTGCTCTGATCTCAGCTTAAAGTGCAATGACGCAGAGAAACCATTTATCAGAATTTCACTCAGTGTTGCTACTTGATTTTGTAAAGTTATCGCACAACCCACATCAAGTACCAATGAAAGTTGTGTGCTATAATTATATCATTTTTATATTTTATTCTAAACCCAACTACTTTTCATTTAGTATATGGTTTAACTGCATTAAACTATTTTCTCTTATCAGTACTTACCATGCTGTGAGAGAATGTAAAGGAACTTACAGGATATAACATACATGCTTACAATAGTAGAAAAATTAATTTTTGTTTCCTATTGATTATTATGATTATACTTATTCACAGATATTTTATTTACACATTAAGAATTTGGTGTTAAGTTAAAAACTGGTATCTGAATCCGACAGAAAATAACTGAGTAAAGGTGTAAATTACATGTGAGATCAAGTGCCTGCAGACACTGTAGTCATTAAAAAATCATATTTCTGAAGAATAACTAATGAGAGGGGAAAGCATCTATGATAACCTGCTAGGCAAAACAGCAGGGCCTGAAATGGACTCTGTCGTAGTTCTGTGATGTGTGCATGTGACATTCTCTACTGTTTTGAGTCTTGGCTCCATGAAGAGCAAGCCTGACATCATTTAATTTTTTTCCAGTCATTTTGCTCACTTTCGATCTATGAAACTTCTGTTTCCTGGGGGGTAGCAGATCTTTTAACACTCTCTCTGCCTGTAACTTCTTACTTTTGTATATTCAGGACTCTTTGATGTAGAAGATTCAGTTCTATTTCTAAAATATCCATCTCATTGCCAAATTAAGATTTGGCTGCATGGACCCTAGAACTTAGTGTGGAGGGCCGGGTACCATCGCCCTCCCTTCGCCCCTTTCTCAACTGCACATTCAGCCCCGGAGCTGGGGAGCTGCGGAGGGATGGACGGGTAGTGTTTACCTCGCTTTACCGCCTTGACAGGTTGCAGCACTCTTCTTGCTTGGTGATTGCTATTCTGTCTGTGGGAGAAGGGCTCACCCCAAGTGGTCCCTTGGGTATTGAGGGTCCCTTGTGAGATAGCAACATCTTTGTGCTCACCCCTGGCTGGTATGAAAATGCCATTCCTTAGCTGTATGTGCCTCTTTCTTCCACACTGTGGTAGCCCTGGCAAGATTGTGTCCTGTATTCTCATATGCACAACTTTTGGAGCTTGAAGGCACACTCAGAGTCCATCTTAAAAACTTGGGGCCCAGGCAGGCGGGGGTGGAGTTGGATATGAGGGACTTCTCTTCCCTGCTCAGATAGCACAAGGGAAGCGGACAAAGCAGTCACCTGATTATGGAACAAACTTCCAGTCTTCTTTTCTTGCCCATTGCTTGGCTTTAGAGAATATTATGGATTGAATTGTATCCCCCTCATATTGGGGACCTGGCCAAGATCCCCAACTGCCTGTATGAGGGGTACGGGCAAAGGGATGAAGGAGAAACAGGAACAAAAACTTCAAAAAAAGGGGGCTAGGAGGTCAGTGCATCAGGATGGGCAAAGACAATGACACTCCCACCCAGCCACATTTTATTGGGTGCACACGATAATCAGAGGGCGTATTGGATGACTTAGAGGGCAGCAGTGACCTTAAACTCATGAAGATCTTACGTTGATGAGGATCGGTTCAGATGATTCAGAGGGCAGTGTGATCCTGTACTGAGGTAATCTTGCGCTGGAGCATCACAGCATTGTGGGACCATTAAGGCCTCCGGGCCCTGGCCTCAATTTGTAATTTGTGGTCCCCATCACCCTCACAGAAGAAGACATGTTGGAATCTTTCCTACCAGTACCTCAGAATGTGACCTTATTTGGAGGCAGGGTCTTTATAGAAATAATTCAGTTAAAATGTTAAAATAAAATCATTAGAGGGGGCCGGTGAGATGGCTCAGCGGCTTAAGCGCCTGACCAGCAAGCGTGAGGGCCCGAGTTCGACTCCCGGAACCCATATACGAAAAAGGGGCCGGTGATATCGCTCAGCGGCACGGGCACCTGCTGGCGCACGAGGTTCTGAGGTCGACCCCCCGGTACCCACAAAAAAAAAAAATCATTGGAGTTGTTTTTAATCCACAATAATGGATGACCTTATTAAGAATAGTAATGATATTCTACCTTACAACTGTAAATTGAAGAGGTAACTTCCTTTTTCCTCTTAAGTCTTGTAAGTGTTGGCATTAATGGGAGTGGGAATGGGGTCCACAGGGCATGGTTTTGCTGGGGATTTCTACCAACCATTTGAAGAGGAATTAACATCAATTTTACACAATCTGTTCCAGAAAACAAAGGAGGAAGAAACAGCTACCCATTTATTTTATAAGGCCAGTATTACCTAAAGCAGTAAAAGACAATATATCTTATAAACAAAGAAACACTCAAACATGAGAAAACATTTGAAAACCACATATGCAACATATCCAACAATGGACTAATATTAAGAATATATAAAGAATTTTCAAAAGTCAACAGCAGGGCTAGGGATATAGCTCAGTGGTAGAGTGCTTGCACAGTATTCATGAGGCCATGAGTTCAATCCTCAGCTTCACCAAAAAATAAATAAATAAAAATTAAATAAATAAATAAATAAATTCAACAGTAAAGCCAGCCATGGTGGCACACACCTGTAATCCCAGCAGTTGGAAGGCTGAGACAGGAGGATCCTGCGAGTGTGAAGCCAGGCTAGACTACATAGTGAATTCAAGGCCAGACTAACTACATAATGTGACCCTGTCTCAAAAACAAAACAAAACAAAACAAAACAAAAAAACCCAAAATAACAAACAAAAACACAAAACAAACAAAAACCCCTCAACTGTAAAGAATAAAATAATGCAAATTAAAATTGGACGAAAAATGAGCATCTTACTGAACAGAACAAACAGATGATAAATCAGTGCATGAAAAGGTGCTTAACATCATTAGCCATCAGGGAAATGGGGAAATCACAATGAGATTTCATTATATTACGTACCAGAATGGCTAAATAAAAGGTAGTGAGAAAAACCAAATGCTGGGGAGGATTGTAGAAAGTCCACCACTCATATATTGCTGATGGGAAGTGTTATAGTTTATATCTAATCCTCCAAGCCTCATGCCCTCATAAGTGGGGCTTTGGGGAGTGACTGGATCATGGGTGTGTGATACTGGATTAGCCCACTGATTGGCTTAGCACAGTTCTGGGTGTGGATGATGGATTTACTGAAGAGAGAAGACCCACCCCGCATGTGGGGTAGCACCAACCACTGGGCTCATAGCCTGGACAGAGTAAAAAGAAAGAAGGAAGCCTTGCTTCCTACCTACCATGACATGAACTATTTCTCCTCTGCAGTGTCCCTCTGCCACGCCACCCTGTCTTAGAACCAGCCAACTGTACTGAAACCTCTACAAATTATGAGCTAAAATAAACCCGTCCTCCTTTAACTTGTGGATGTCAGATATTTTGTTTGAGCAACAAGGAAGTAACTAAGACAGAAATGTAGCATGGTGCAGCCACTGTTGATGAAGGTGGCTGGTGACCCCCATTCTGGCCTCTTCTGTCCAAAGAGTGTGCGAAGTGTACACTGTAATAGTTCCCACCTTCCATACCTCTTCCCCATGCTCATCCTCTGAGGATGCAAACTTACAAAATTTAATGCAGTTGATATGTAAATGGCTGATAACCCCATCTGACAGTTCTCCAAATTTGGCATGGATTAGAATCACTAGGAGGGATTGTTAAAGTGCGGATTTGTGGGGTTCATCCCCTTAGTTGCTGATTCAGTAGGTCTGGGGTAAAGCTTGAGAACTTGCATTTCTTACAACTTCCCAGATAATCCTGAAGCTGCTGGTCCAAGCTTGCACTTAGAGAACACCAATCTAACCCATCCAGGAGGATTTTGTACCTGGAAAAGGAGCATCTCCTCTAAAATACATACGTAATTTTGAAATGGTTAGGAAAGAGAAGAGGAAAAAGAGGCCTTGTGCTCCTTTGACTTCTCCTGGGGCATCCACTGGCCCAGGAGAGAGAAGGATGATGTCATGGAAGTAGAGTGACAAATCCCAAAACCCCATCAAACAAGTTTCACCCCTGACTGAGAGCTGTATAAACAACTCTGCCCTTTTCATAGCATCATAAAAACAGTGAAGGCCGACAGAAAAGCTGTGTTCTGGCGGTTGAATAAGCACTTACTCTGTGCCAGATATTGCATCAAGGAAGTTAGTCATTAGGGCCCCCAGCAGATTTATGAGGAAGGTGCTGCTGCTATTACATGAGAGACAACCGAGGAATGAAGAGGTTCGCTGGCTGCCGGAAGAGGCAAGGCTGGGCTTTGGAGTGAGGCTTACTCTAGCCTCTCCCTCCTGTGGCATTCTTGCCTCCCACCAATGGGCATAGATCGGGCTGGGTGAATATTGCCTATTTTGTGCTTAGAAGTTACTGCTCTGACAGGGACCTAGTAGAAGTTGTCAGAAAACAGAGGTCTTCAATTCTGGGTGCAGCCTGTTTCTATAGCAAGGCCAGCTTCCCCACATCTCAGTCACACTGGTGATACTTTGGGGATACCCTCCTCCTTTGAATCAGAGGCAGGTCGTTCTCCAGGTGGAGAAATCAGTGTTAATTTTACATTTTGTTTGCCTGTGTCCTCAAGCAAAGTTTGTGCTTGTCATAGGGAATCATGTTGCTCCAAGGATTATGAGGAGGACTGACTTTATTCTGGGGTTTTGAGGATCTCTGTTCCCTTGGGATGGGAAAAGGTTCTGCTTTCAAGAGTGACCTCTGATTCTGCACTTGGCAGCACTTCGGCACAAATAATATTTAAAAATGAGAAAAGTCAGGCCATGAACACAGAAGTTCTGCTGGACTGTGGCAAAGGAGGCAGACCTGGCCTTGCTCTGAGGCGCACTGGAGACAGAGGTCATTCAGAAAAGGCTGAAGTGGTAACTGCAGGCCTCAGTCCCATGAGGCGTGTGCAATTCAACTCCTGTGTGGATGAGGAAACGGAACAAGCAAGCTTGGAAACCTTTCCCAAGGCCTCACAACGACTCAGAGTCTGAGGTCTTCTCTAGACCCTACATTAGCTCTCATAACTTTGTTAAATTCTTCACTGAATAAAAATGAAAAGAATTCAGGGTTATTTTTTTGTTATCTTACACTTAATTTTCCCCCCAGCTGCTTATTAACTGAAATGTCATTTTTCTCTCTCACTTTTGATGAATTCCACAAGAATTTCTAATGCTCATTGGAGATTCAAATCTTCAGACTAAAAACAAGTTAGTCATGAAAAGTGAGTGCCGAAAAATGATCCAAAGGGAGCGAAGAGATCTTGGCATATTTGAAGAGCAGAGATGTGGTTGGAACGGAGAGAACTAGGAAAAACACAGAAGTTTGGGAAAGTAGGAAGAAGAATTTAGAAATTTCCTTAAACACATTTTGATTTAATCATGGTCCTGTGCTGGGCTTATGGGGAGCCACCCCGAAGCTTGCAATAGCGCGCAGGTACTCGGATGGGATCACGTTCGATGGCTTCTCCCATACAGTTGTTAGTTGGTGCTGGCTGCAGCCCAGCTCCTCAGCAGCCCCGGCTCCAGTAGACTCTGCTTTTGGGAGAGGCTGAGCCAGACTTCGGGACACAGCGTTACTGAGAAGCGCAGTAAGACAGCAAACCAGTCACAGGCCAGCTTGAATTCAAAGGCTGGAAAGGTACACTCTGTCTCCACTTGAAAAGGGGTATCTTTTGTGCCGGTGAGATGGCTCAGCGGCATAAGCGCCTGCCTGGCAAGCGCGAGGTCCTGAGTTCAACTCCGGGCATCCACATATGAAAAGAAAGGGCCGGTGGTATCGTTCAGTGGCATGGGCGCCTGCTGGCGCGCGAGGTCCTGAGTTTGACCCCTGGTACCCACAAAGAAAAGAGAAAAAGAAAAGTGGTGTCTTTTATTGGGCCTTAGAAATTTTAAATTGAGATAGAGTTGATTGTAAATTGAGGATGGTTTGGGTGGCGGGAGAGGATAAGGCAGATAAAAACCCCAGGTATTTTGCAGCAGGATGTGGAGGTGATGGTTTGGAAGTGGGGAGATGGTGGGAGATGGTGACACATTGATTCGTATTGTGCTACTTGCTTTCCTGCCGTAGTCTGTGCTTAACTTCTGATAACCCCAGACTCCTCGATTGTTTCCTATACCTTCTAATGCTCTTATTTTCATTCCTAGTCTACATTCAAAAACAATTATTGTTATTAAACAGCTTGTAGGGTCAGGACATTAGGACAGATTTTATGACCGTGAAAATATATATGGGGGTTTTGGATCCTTTTTCTACACTTACTTTACGTGACAAGCAGTGCTGAGGATGAAACCAAGTGCCTCGCTCGTGCTAGGTGAGCATTCTACCATTCAGCTACACTCCTGGCCTTTGTATTTGGAGTTTTAAGTACATTGGTCAAATTTATCATATAACATCTTGTATATGTTAAATTTAAAGTGTTAAATTTGTCCCTCAAATTTGTCTCCAGAAATTTTGGAAGAATTTTTAAATTTGCAGATGTAATACAAAAGAATGACCACCAGATGGTGCCAATAGTCTATTGAAAGTAAGACATTTTTCCTTCCCACATCATTTTGGTGGTACCTAATGCACGTGGAAAGCAAAGAAATACCTGACAAAGGGATGAGTGTGTGTGTGTGTGTGTGTGTGTGTGTGTGTGTGTGTGTGTGTGTGTGTGAGAGAGAGAGACAGAGACAGAGACAGAGATAAAAGGTGGGGGAAGAGAGGGAGGGAGAGAGAGAGAGAGAATAAATGAGGGGGAATAGAAGAGACCTATCTCCAATGTGCAGAGACAAAAGTTACTATTTAAATATGTTAGCATTGTCCCATGTATGGAAGAAATCATATTCTAAGAGATATTAAGTATGGACATAAATGTTGAATGATGGGTTTGTATAAGATTAAAGCTAGTATCCATTCCTATAATGCCTTTTATTTTTGCAAAGGAACATAGTTTTAAATGTTTGGTTTTTCTACATTTCTGGTGAGTCAATTTGCTTTTTGTCATTTGGACTAGAAATCTGAGTTTTGCGAAATGCAGGTATCATGGTGGAAGTATAATGAGTTTCTACCAGTAAGTGAATTGGGTGAATAATGCCTTAGGTAGGTCATTAAGTGTGAGGCAGGAGGTTAAATTATTTACAGTATACTTATTTCCCTGGCCCTCCTAATTATAAGTCTATACAACTTTTTTCATAAAATAATTTTTCCACAGTCTGTTTATTGGTTAGAGTCCATATGACTTCTGTAGTTTTTCATGAAAGTATAGACTTGAAAGGTTTTGGCCAAAATTCACCAAATTGGACCTTTGAGGAAAAGGCATCTACTTAGCATAAATTCCAGCTTCTAATGAGGGGCCCCCGGAATCATCTCTTATTTGGGGTAATTCAGACCCAGTGATGATATGGTATAAGGATATTGACATAATTTACAGTCCTTCTTAAGAAGTGTAGAATGGGTGCCCAACATCTGTCCTGCCCGGGTAACTTTAATTGAGATTTACATAGTAAGCTCTTTGAGATTGGAGTTCTTTGTGAATGAGAGTAGAGCAATTTGGAAATAAAGTGAAGGCTCAAGTAAATAACCTCCATTCTCCAAAATGCTTCAACTTTCACACAGAGCCCTGGCCATTTTAGAAATCAGAAATCTAGAGCTACGCCTGAGATAGAGCTGAGAAAGACTATAAAACGATGCCATTTTCTGTACTCCATGTTCTGTAGATAAAAAGTGTTAAACAAGGGTGTTGATTATATTGGTACAGGACTCCAAGGGATCAATCTATAAAAGAATTTGAATTAATTTTATAATTAAAAAAAAGAATTAAAGGCGCAGCTGGTCCCTTTTCAGCTGAACACGAATAGTCTTGTGCTTTGAGAATGCTTTGGACTGTGAACTTTTATGTATATCATATTTACCAAAAAAAAAAGTGGTTTGACATCCAGTATTAGATTTTAGATTTTGAAAACCAAGTACTGATACCTTTCAGTGTGAAAATGCAGTCTTAGACCATTAAGCCAAATGCTCGGTGGGTGAGTGATTTGAGTCATCAAAGGCATTGCTGAAATCTTGCTGTCTTCGTGGAATAGAAATGTTGCCTCTTTTCAGCTAATCTAGAGAGAGTAGCTTTCAGTAGCTGGCTCAATGGAAACATCACATTAATGAGTTCAGTTTCCACTGGGGTTTATTGAATTGTGTTATCACCCTGCCTGAGCAACTTTCTTCACACAGATGTTCTACACGTATAGCTTAACAGCATCGTACGGAGGAGGCTAGCTTAAGTTAGACGTCCCTGGGGAGTGTTACAGCTGGCTGGGGTGGTGGTACTTACCCTTGGCGCTTGTGCTTTTTCTGTAACTGGTTCTTGGGGAAATTGTGAAACATGTTCAGTCTTCTCTTGATTACATGAAGAGTTTGGGGAGGCTAGGAGGCCTGACTACGATAGCACTCATATCATGTTGCCCACTTTAAGAGCTTGCCTCTGTCACACCTGCCTTGCAAATCCACAAACTCTGGGCCTGTACATGTTGGAAGTTCACCTGTTTTTATATAGACATGATGTGAAACATACAAGGAAATTTTGATTTTAATACTGGGATGTCACTGATCCATTGGGATAGTTATTACTCCATCAAACCATTAGGGTACCATTTTGGCTGCTAAAGAAATAATTCCCAAAATGGTGTAGTACTGTCAAAATGATAAATACAGTTATCTTCTTCATGTGGAAAATGACTTTGTGATCATATTCTAGATACACATTCTGCTGTACTTTGTACAGTGAAGAGGAAGACTTCCGTCCACATAAATGCCGCCAGGACTTCTCCCCATCGCAAGTCTAGGCCCGGGACAACCAGGAAACATTCTTAGAAGATGACCCACGTTTTCCAGGCCCAGGGTCCGAAGTCCAGGGTCCAGCATTGCTGTGTTAAGGGTCTGTGATATGCTTACTTATAAAAAGTGTTTATTTGGGAAATACACTCACAGGAAAGATTCCAAGTACGTGAAACATAGTACTCATGTTTCTTGAGACTATTCATTTCTAAAATAGGTTTTAAAATTAAACATCTTGAATAATGAGGATAAAAAATATTACTGTTGATTTCTACAAGTCAATTTTGAAGAGCCCCCACCGCACATAGTATATAGCACACACAAATGAAATATGGACCTTTACTTCGCAAGGTAAACTTGGTGCATGTTAGTTAGTTTGTTTGTTTCTGACAGTGTCTGAAGTGATGTTTAATATTCTAGATATTTTACTTATAGGTACAATGAACAATGGTAAAAAAAATTCAATGTTTTATGCCTCACTCTGAAAGTACACCCTTCCTTTAAAATTGCTCTTTGAAGTTAAGATAGGTTGATAAAAAATATTTATGCCAGCTTTCTTTCACACTAGTGGGTATAAAGTGGATAACCAGTGACTAGTTATCATTATGCTGTGTTTATTTTTGGAAATTCAGTTGTCGAGGATGCCTCCTTCTTGCCTTTTGTTTCCACATCCTAGTTTTGTTTGTTTTGGGGTTGTTTTGGGCTATTTATTTATTTATTCATTTATTTTTTTTGAGACAGGGTCTTGCTGTGTAGTTCAGGCTGGCCTTGAACTCACTGTGTAGCCCAGTCTAGCCTCAAACTCTTAGCGATCCTCCTGCTTCAGCCTCCCAAGTGTTGGGATTACAGGCATGTGCCACCACACCCACACCCTAGTTTTGTCATTCTGCATTATTGCCGTATTTCTGTTCAGTCTAAATAGCACCTTTCATCATACTTTTTGCTCATCCTGCTAAAGCAATGCTGTCCTCTAAATCTCTTGCCCATGCAGGAGGACACCTGTGTAGGTACGGTTCTCAATCTAGAACTTGGTAAATATAGGGAAATCTTTCTGCAGGTCCTCAGTCTTTTACCTGCAACCCCTGCAATTCAAGAAGCTCTGAAAAGTAGAAGATTTTCTACTTCGTACTGATAGGAAAACCTGAGGTGAACTGATGTGAGGGTGATTATGGTGCTTCCTTATCCCTTCTAGTATGAATATGCACGTTTTGCTATAGAAACATAAATGTGTCTGATTGCAAAGTTGTTGCCCCACATCCTACTGGAGATGTTATGTAGTTCATTGTTTATGCAGAGGAATACCTTTCTAAAATCTGAAAACATTTGAATTCTGGGATGCATCTGGTATTACAGGTCTTAAGCAATTGGGGACCTATAATCACATTTTGGTTTCATTTAAACTTTTATTATTAGGGAGCTTTACATGTGGTAACAATAAAACAAATTTTTAGCCATAAAATCTTTTTTCTTCTGTCAGTTTAGAGTATATTTTTATTAGTGCTTATCTTTAAAAAGCATTAGCTTAAATATATATAATAAGTTTTGATCCTATCTACTCCCCCACCCTCATTTATGTTCTCCTACTCCTTGCCCTTATTCCCTTGCTTCTGACTAATAATAGCCACTTTCATACTTCCGTGTCATCTCCTTAGATGTCACATGTTAGGGAGAACATGCACTACTTGGCTTTCTGTATCTGGCTTATTTTGCTCAGCATGATGATATCCAGCTCCAATAATTTTCTCATAAATTACACAGTTTCATTCTTGATGGGTGCATAATATTCCATATATATGAAATTTCCATCATAGGTACATGGTCATATTTTCTTTATCCATTCCTCTGTTGATGGGCACCTAGGCTGGTTCCATATCTTGGCTATTGTGAATTATCCTACAATAAACATGGACACACAGTTTTCCCTATAGTATCCTGACTTTAATTCCAGTAGATATGTACCAAGGAGTGGGGTAGCTGGATCAAACAATAGCTCTACTTTTTTTTTTTTCAGGAACCTCCATACTGCTTTCCACAGGGTCTGTTCTCATGTACATTCCTACCAGCAATGTGGAAGGGTTCCTTCTTTCCGAATCCTTGTCCACATTGGTTTGTTTTATTCTTCATGGTGACCATTCTGAGTGAGGTGAGATGGAATTTCAATGTAGATTTGACTTGCATTTCCCTAGTGGCTAAAGATGTTGAACATTTTTTTCTATAGTTATCTTTTGAGAAGCGTCTGTTCAGTTCATTTGCCCATCTATTGACTGGGCTATTTGATTTCGTGCTGTTAAGTTTTTTGACTTCTTTATATGGTCTAGATATTAATCTTCTGTTGGAAGAGTAGCTGGCAAAGATTTCCTCCCATTTCTGTAGGCTGTCTCTTCACTCTGTTAGTTGTTTTCCTTACTGTGCAGAAAGTTCTTAATTTGATATACCAGTAGTCCCATTTGTTGATTCTTGCTGTCATTTCCCTGGAAGACTTTGCCTGTGGCCTTTGCCTGTGGCCTGTGGCCTTCAAGTGTTTCTTCTGTGTTTTCTTCTAGCAGTTTCAAAGTTTCTTACACATAGGTCTTTGATTCATTTTGAGTTTATTTTTGTGCAGGGTGAGAAATATGGATTTAAGTTCAGTCTTCTACATGTGGATATCCAATTTGCCCATCGCCATTTGTTGAGAAATCTATCTTTCCTCCAAAGTGTATTTTTGACTCTTGTCAGGATTCAGATGGCTTTAGTTACATGGGTTTGTTTCTGAGGCACAAAATCATTCATGAACTAATTTCTAAGAGAAGAAGTATTGTGTGTGTGTGTGTGTGTGTGTGTGTGTGTGTGTGTGTGTGTTAAAGAGACAGAAGGGGGAGAGAGAAAGAGGAAGAGGGGAAGAGGCGGGAAGTAAAAGAAAGGACTTTAACAACTGTGAAATCAGTGATTCCCAGTGTTTTTTAGCATACACTCATGTTGCTTAGGGGCTTCACAAAATGAATGGAATTCAGTGCCAAAAGTGATTGCAAAGAGACATGGATATCTGCGCACATGCATGCACAAGCACATGTACACACACGTGTGTGCATGCCCACACATGTATGTGTATGTCTGTCTCCAAGGAAGAATATCTAGCAGGCTGTAAGGAGTCAGCTCTTCATGTGGTGACATAGTAAGGACAGCCTTGGGAGTTCCATGTTGAACATTGCTCCAAAATGCTGTGCCGTGTACAAGTATGTTATGGTCTACTACTAATTTTTACACGGATCTTTTAGATTGTAGACACTTGTAAATGTGTCCCTTAAGAGATAGTATTACTAGGACTAAACTCAGTCATTTACAGAAGGTCCTCAACTCAAGCATTGCCTGTATTGGATCCTGACTTGCTCTTCTTTTACAGTCTCAGTAAGAACTTAAAACCCATTTTTAAAAATCTGAATAGAACTTTAAATGTGTTATTTGTCAATGCTGCCTGCTGGGAATTTCTTTCCATCAGTTTTGTGATGTTTGGTAAAGGTTTTGTGTCTTTTTTGCATGCACATGTCAAGGCTCTGTATTTTGAGGTCTCAAATCATTGTTGCTACTTTCTGGGATATAGCAGTCATTGTGCTGTTTTAAGACTGTGTCAGATGGCGCTGGCATCTTTTAGTAAAAATAAGAGAAAGGACAGTAAAAGGTAAAAGCTTAAATTTGGGGGTGGGTGGGAGAGGAATGTATGAGTTTAATGATCTATAGTTTTCTAAAAAAAATAATGAGCAAAGATTATAGTGCTGCAAATCCCCTTTTGCATGTTTATTATTTTGTCATATAGACTATGACAAAGTCCTCATGGTTTAAGAACTTGTCTTTAGTGAAAGTGATAGTATTTTGCATAACCCTGCATGTTTTACTATCTTTTTATTTAGAGACAGGCACTTAGGAGTTAAAGGATATCTAACTTGTTCTTTGCTGGGTATCTGTGTCAAATATGTGGAAAAAATTGGTTATAATTGACATAGCCTGTAGTGATTTCATTTGTCAGCAGAAAAGTCCCAGGAACCTGCAGCTCTTTTGGTTTTTGCAGCCTTTATTACAAGTCTCTATAATATAGGGTACTGATTTCTTCTCTGTATCCTGCTTATTGTTGAAAAGCCAGAGCTATTTTTAACATTTACACAGTTTCGATAGATGATTCTTCATTCTCCAAGGTTTGGTGCTAAATCTGTGGAGGCTTTCATAATTATATCCTTTTCGTGGTTTGCTGAATTTGATCACAGTGGCTGATTTCATGCATTGATAATGAAGGCTTGGGTTGCCTGCTTCTCGGCATAAATCCACCTCAGACTCGCACGATGACAGTGCCTCTGGTTTTAGCACGCGTGGAGATATAGAATTGAATTCGCTCTGCTTTCTTTACAAATGACTCAGGGAGTGTCTGTCCTTCCCTAAAATGTTGCCAGCGTGTAAAGGATTTTCAATGAGCAGTGCAATAAGCCAGCAACTGGGAAGGTTTGGAGCGGCACTGATATAACGTGGTGCTGTCACACGGGTAATCAGGGCTGGAGCCAAGTCCCGGTAGCATTGTGCATTACCCTGGTCAGATCCTGGAAGTTTTGTTTATCCAACTTGGTTGTTTGTGAAGCTGGTGAAAGCTCTGCCAGGATGTGGAGTGGACTTCCTAGCAGAGGTGAGCATTTTTATTCTGAAACTTGGATGCTGGGGTCTGGGATGTCAGTAACAGATTTTTTATACATTGTGCTGAATCCTGTGGAGTCATCAGTTGTGTTTATCACATCCTGCTGGCACAGCTAACGGGGGAAACTGAAGAGCTAATATATAGTTCTTTAATTTTACTGGGAAGAAACTCCTTACATGGGTGTGCTGAGCATCCTTTTCTTCCTATACTAGCTGTGTGCTGAGGACATCTTACCAGTAGGTGACTTCCTTTGCATTTTAAACATTCAGAACAAGTGAGTGACATTATGCGATTTGCTGTCATTACTGAAAGTAGGCAATTAGCAGTGTTATTATGTGCTTCGGGAATATAAAAAGGCTATAAACTAAATATACTTTGTAGAATCTTTGACATGAAAAATATATAGGAGGAAACAAGTCATGTTTATGAGATAACTGTGAAAGTAAGAGAAACAAATTGCATCCTGGAGTTGACACCTTGTTAGCTTGATGTTATTAATAATTAAAAGTTATAACCTGTCATGCAGTAGACAACCTACAGTAATTGGGTTCTTGTGACGGTGTGTGCAATGAGAGGAGGAAATTAACAGCATTTCTTCAGAAAGCATGTTTTATTGGATGTGATATTTTAAATGTATCAGATTTTATCATTTAAATGTAACTTCCCCTGGTCCTTACCTGGGGGAAGTTATTAGATCATCATGCTTGAAAAGGTCTGATGTAGCATTTTAAATATAAGGTATTTGAGTCAACTAGTTAAGGGCTGGCTTAAAGTTAGCCTCCTAGTAGATGGAGGCTTGTTACATAGGCTCTGCTGAACTCTAATTCTATAACATGAGAAGCTGTTGCTAAACATAGAGGAATGTGACCGATATGATGTATTTAAATAACATGATGCTTATAAAGTGTTTCATATGGGAGGTGTGCCGAGAAGTCTGTTTCTATTTGCTTAAATGGCACATAGGGTGTGTGTATATATGTGTATGTGTTTTCCTGCTAAATTTATTTGAGGCAGCTTGTTTTGTTATAGCTTTCACCTTTAAAGTTACAGATAAATGTGTATTTGTTTGACAGAAGACTCGAGAACCCCGTTTACTGCCAGTACACGTAAAGCTTGACTAAGCCGACACATCAGGAGCAAACCATTTGTGTTCGCCAATCTGTCTCAGCAAGTCCCAGGGCCACTATCTTGCTAGAAGCCACTGTGTGCTTTTGAAAGCATGAAATTAGTTTTATACTGAGCACATGGTTTCTCATTTAGCAGCTCTTTTTATGGTAATGGTCAATATATGGTTCACTGCCAGGACTTTGGTGTTTCGTCAAAGCTGATTGCTTCTGCTAAGGTGTCTCTATGAGATTAAAAAAGAAAAGTTGGGGGACAAGCAGGGGTAGGAAGAACCTAATAAGACCCTCAAGAAGAGACTCTTACTTTCAGCCTCGTCTGCTCTCTGGGTGCTTTGTCATTTCTCCAAAGTTCTTTATGTTGTGTAAGCCAGGACCTATAGATTTAAATTTGCTCTCATCTGCAACTAAGGACCTTGTCTTACATGTGACATCAAAATGACTATGTTCTGAAATATGAAGTGTTTGCTCATCCCTTTGCAATACATTTGTAGAAAACCACTGCATTTATGCTGCCCATGTTTGCAGTTCATCGTCATGCTTATCTGCTCGTTTGGCCACGCATCCCAGAGCACTGGTGCAGAGAGTGGGAAGCTCGGCGTGGTGGTAATGGAGATGCAGGTGGAGGGGGGCACACACTGGAATGGTGCTGATACACTTTTTATTTCATGAGATCTTCACAATGGAACTGAAAACACCTCTGGAATCTTGAATTATGTAAAATTTTTCTTGTTAATCCTTGAATCTTTGCCTAGTTTTAGTAGTTACACATGATTAAGGATTCCAAATAAAATGTTATTATTGAGGGCCGGTGAGATGGCTCAGTGGCATAAGCGCCTGCCTTGCAAGCGCGAGGGCCCGAGTTCGACTCCCGGATCCCACATACGGAAAAGGGGCCGGTGATATCGCTCAGCGGCACGGGCGCCTGTTGGCGCGCGAGGTCCTGAGGTCGACCCCCGGTACCCACAAAAAAAAAAAAAAAAAATTGTTATTATTGAAATGTAGGGGTATAATGTGTGCCATTGTAATTAGAAAAACATTTTCTGTTTTAGGATTAAGCACAATTTTAAATGGCTAATTTTTCTTCTGTTCTTTTGGGAGTGGCATGTCACAAGTCATTGTCAGCCTGACATGGAGACTTTGCTTTAGATTTCAACTTACAAATAAAATATCTCATATTTATCACTTCCCCCAAACCCAAGAAACTAACTGGGTTTGTGGGTTGAGAATTTGAAAGTTACAGGGAATTGAAATTTTGTCTTTGAAATTCTTAATGATTTAATATGTTTAACAAGTGAAAATCATTAAAGAAGTTTAAGAACCTCATAATTCTTTTAGAATAGTGAAATTTGTCATATTACATAGAACATAGAAAACTCACTCAGCGATGCAAAGGATATATTTGGCATGTCTACCTGAAGTCTCAGTAGCAATTTCTCTTTTATAAGAAGTAGGATTTAGGGCCGGTGAGATGGCTCAGCGGCATAAGCGCCTGCCTTGCAAGCGCGAGGGCCCGAGTTCGACTCCCGGATCCCACATACGAAAAAGGGGCCGGTGATATCGCTCAGCGGCACGGGTGCCTGTTGGCGCGCGAGGTCCTGAGGTCGTCCCCCCGGTACCCACAAAAAAAAAAAAAAAAAAAAAAAAAAAAAAAAAAAAAAAAGAAGTAGGATTTAGAATGTCATGAAAATGTGCATCTCATGAATTTCAGTGATTTACCTGTGTCTTTTCACTTTTCTATCATGGGATAGCAATCTTGAGTTGTTCTTCAGCAGCTTTTAAAAATGACTACTTATGAAATGTAGCAGAGGGGCCGGTGAGATAGCTCAGCAGCATAAGTGCCTGCCTGGCAAGCGCGAGGTCCTGAGTTCGACTCCCAGTACCCACATACGAAAAAAGGGCCGGTGATATCGCTCAGCGGCATGAGCGCCTGCTGGCACGTGAGGTCCTGAGTTCGACCCCCGGTACCCACAAAAAAAAAAAAAAAAAAGAAAAAAGAAATGTAGCAGATATAGTAAACTTGTTTTAGTTGAGAAATGTGATTGCAAAAATCAATGTACTCTCCAAGTTCATCAAACAATTCTCCTTTTCCAGTTGTATACATTCAATACTTCGTTTAGAAAACATAATCTGTAGTTTGTTTGAGGTGTGTTGCCAAGGTGAATGATCTTTAATGAGAGAGTGGGTTCTTGCCTTACAGCTTTCTTCTCTTTCAGTCTTTTCTTTGACTTCCTTTTTCTATATTGCATTAATGAACTAAGAAGACCTACTTTTATGGTGGCCAGATTTAGCAAAGAAAAATACATAGGACTTTCAGTTAAATTGTAATTTAAAACAATGTTTTAGAAAAATCATGTTACATGTAATATTTGGGACATGCTTATCCTGACAGTTACTTCTTGTTTAGCTGGAAGTCAGTTTTGACTTGGTATCCCGTACTGATCTGGCAACCCTGCATCTACTTTTGAAATAAGCAGGTGGGTCTCCAGTAATGATTGCGGTTAGAAAATTGGATGTAGAAGCCAAAATGGAGGCTTCGTACTCCTGTCAAAGCTATATGTTTCTACTGTTAGGATTTAAGCCTGAAAACTTCTCATGAGTAAGTTACCACTTGAGAAACTTAAGATGGTATAAAAATAGGATTGGTGATTTGCAAATCATAAGCCTTCTGTAATTATTAAGATAAAATAATGAAGGCAGCACATGAGTATTATACAATTAATTTCCAATGGTTATCTCTTGCCATATAGAACATTCTTAGGATTTTTCTCTTTCAGTGGGATTGAAATGTTTATAAATTAATTTTGTTTTAGAGCAGTTCAGAGGCATAAAGAGAGGGTGCTTCCCCAATGCCTTCTCCCCTGTCCTTCCATCTGGCCTTTATCATGGACATTGGCTTTTTTATTTTAAAACTTCCCTTTTGATTACTGTCCCATGTTTCTCAGGTAGAGAATCTTACAAACTTGACTTAGAGGAAAAGCTGTGTAACCGTTTAATTTTTCACCATAGCTAAGAAAAATTAAAGAAAGATTATATTTGAATACCTACTGTGTGCTTGTATGATGACAAAATATAGGCAGGTTTTTACTGAATTCTTGCAACAACTTGATAACATATTTATGTAATACCCACTTTACACAGGCTAACCTATTTACTAAAACCCTGTTTCCAGCCTTGGGCTTCCCCACTTTTAACCTTACTACAACATAGTAGAACATTTTATCCTGGATCTGAATGTCTCACTTACACATTGCACAAGCACCCTGCAGAAGAATAAAGGGCCTGTGCTCTGAAACTCTTCATCTCACCCAAGGCTACATTGCAAAATACTCATTGCTCACTAAGCCTTCTGCATTACCCTTCTTGTCTCTTCTTCCTAGTACACTCCTTTTTTATAAGTGTCAACCACCTGAGTGACTACACATCAGTGTATATTTTGATTCTTAAAATGAGAAAAATTAATAGAAATGAACCACGTGTACTGTGACAGAATTTTGGATGAGGATATCTTGCAATTGACTAATGAATAATGCAGAGAAGATGTTTGGAGTAAGTTCTTTAACCTTTTTTTGTTCCCAGTCTAAAAGGCAAGCTCACTTCTCTCCATTCAAAACTACAAAACTTATTTTGAGCTGAAATTGATCAGTTCAACATGAGTGTAATTATCCCAGGTTTTGGGTATGGATGGCATCTGCAACACAAATAAAGTACCGCTTAGTAAGCCCTATCTCCTTTGAATTAAATGCTCCCCCCAGCCATGATCTCGTTCATTCTCAATACCTCTTGCCCTAGAAGACAAATTCTTATTTATTCCCTATTTTTTCATGTCTATGATCACTGTGCCCCTATTTCAGTCTGACTGTTTTGGATCCCCAAAACACATTTTCTGCCTTCTTGCATCAATCCATTTTCTATTTTAGCCTAATCATAAATGTTACTATGTTATACATTACTTCCTCTAATTGTTTAAAGTGATAGTGGTGTCTTTTTCTGGTATGTACACTGTGTTCTTTGGGAGAAAATTCTGATTTCTCCTTACCTTAAATATCCTTCTACTGCAGTCTCCACGTTGTCTCCAGTGTCCTCCTAATTTTAGTCTTATCTGGCTGTCTAGTGTGTTTGTCATGGCAAAATACCAACGTGAATCCATAATCTAAATTTCAGTCACTGAATGTCTTACAAAGTTTTTTCTTTTGAAATTGGAAAGACACTCTGATGAGTACATTAAGTTGCTAGTTTGAAAGACTCCATTTCTTAAAGGGTGAGTGCTATGGTTTGAATGTATCACCCAAAATTAATGGATTCAAATCTGAATCTCCAACGAAGCAGTAGGGGATGTGTGTCCCAATGACACTGTTCAGGGCTTGAGACTGCGGTTCAACATCTCCTGCTTTTTGCCATGTGATACCTTCGTCATGTTATGACACAGCAAGAAGGCCTGTCTCACCAGGTGCAGCTGCGTGACCTTGGACCTCATAGCCTCTTGTACTCTCTTCTTCATAAATTACCCACTGTGATTTGGAAGCACAAATTGGACTACGGCAATGAGATGGTGTAACAGGTATAGTTTTTATTTTGTTGTTTTTCCAAATGGCAATTGAATAATGAATAGATGGCTCCCTCAAACTGTCAGAGGTCATGGGCTTTCTCTCTTCTCATTTCTTCCATGTAGTCTGCAACACCACCGGGCAGTTACCCAAATGTCTTTTTGCTGATATTTTAAACTTGCTATGTCAGTTTTACTTGCAGATCTATGGTAATGCTAGTTCTAGTTATTTTTCTCTGATTCACCCTCCATTAGTGTTGATTTTTTGGACTATGATGGAAAAAATGACTTTACCTCCAAAACCACTCTTTCTTCAGGGAAGTGTAGCTAGTATTTCTTTACTCAAGATTTTTTAGGGGTGTCCTGGGAAAGGGCAGGAGTTAGTAGATTCAGAAATGGATTCACAGGAACTTTTTCTGACATTTATAATACTTTATATATTTCAAAATCAGTAATATATTCTTAATAAATTAGTTAACTCTTGTGTAATGAAACCTTTGTGTGTGTGCACAAATTATCAGGAGAAGAAGTGGATGCCTTTATTACAGTGGTTAATCCTGTAATAGGTTGTGATCCTGCTTTAATTGAGGTAAGGAGAAAATGGGGGTAACGTGGAATGATCTCTAACATGTATCTCTTGTTTCAGCTACAACGGATTTAACCAGCACCAGATTCCTATCAGTAAATTTTATCATTGTCTTTTTAAAAATGGAATGAATGCAATAAATAAATGATGTATAATAGAATTTAGTAACATCAGCAGGGATAATTAACTTTCAATCTAAGTGTAAGTCCTACCGTTTATGGGGGTAAAGTTACTGAGTCCTCATACCAACTCTATAAGTGAGTGCCAGGGAAACTGAAATACAGACAAGTTAAGTTAACTACCCAGAGTCACCCAGCTGGTTCAGCTGACATTCAAACCTTTCATCAGGGCTCCAAATCCACACTTTTAAGCACTGCCCTAAGCCAGCCCTCTGTAAGACATATAACAAAGTCTTTGTTGATATTATGTTGTAAACAAAATAGAAAACTGTGGCTCGAGTGATAATGTAATTTCATATCACATTTTATTGCTTCTGACTGCAGAAGTGGGGGCTTTCTGTGAAATATAATTAACCATTCCTGACACACACGCTAAAGGGCAATCTTCTTCAACATGGTACAACAAATCCAATAGTGTGATTCACCATTTATTAAAAGTTTAATGGCTCTGTGAGTTGGAGAAGGAAGGGCAGGTAGGAAGCTAAAGTTGTTTTTTGAGTTGTCAACAACAGAAGAGCTAAAAAATCTGCAAAATGGATGGAGGAAAGATACACTTTTTTAAATATTTTAGACAAAGTTGTAAGCCCCTGAAAACAAGTGCCAAATAAGATAGTGTTTTGTGAATTATTTTCCACAAATATAAATTATAAGTATAGATTCACCTAATCAGAACCTTTAATTATTAGCTGTAATCACCACAGTCATGGTTCTTACTGACCAAGTTATCATATTTATTCTCCTTTTATCACATTTCAATATGTTATAATGTAAAAAAAACAAAAAAACAAAAAACAAAACAAAACAAAACAAAACAAAAAAAAAAAACAGGGGCAGCCGTACATGCCTGTAATCCCAGCTACTTGGGAGACAGAAACAAGTAGAATTGTGAGTTTAAGGCCAACCTGGGCAACATGGTAAGACCCCCATCTCAAAAAAATTAAACTATTAAAACTGATAAGTAAGGTTTATTTAAGGAAGAGCTTCCTTCCTTAGAGTTATACATATGCTATTACTGACCTTGTCACACTGCATATTATTTATTTGTAAAATGTCTGTCCTATCTGTCAGACTATGAGTACCTTGAGGATGGGGTCTGTGTTTTGAGTCTTTTAAATACGTGGCCCTCAATAGGAGTTCCTGGCACAAAGGAAACGTTATACTCAAAATATTGACTAAAGGATACAAAACTTGCTTACATGATCTGTGAATACTTATGCAGAACTCAATAAACTATTTCATATTGCTGTTCATAAAAAGACTCATTCTTTTAAAATGATAGGGCAATACTGTTTCTCTTACCTACAAATGGGTAAGTACAAGCTGTGTGATAACGCAGCGAGCTAGGTAGTATGTTGGCGTTGAGTTAGGTAATGTGTTGGCACTCTTGTGTTATTGGATAGAATAATAGATTGGTTCATGCATTTGTAGGACAGTGCGACAATAACTATTATAATTTAAAATATGTATGTTCTTTGACCTAGAATTTCACTACCAGATTTTGTCCACATAGATGCTGGCATATGTACACGAAGATACATAAAGCAAAAATTGCCTTGCATATAAGATGATGATGGTTCACCCATGTTGTGTGATATTATGCAGTAATTTAAAATAATAAGATTCATGCGTAAGAACTGATGTGGAATAATGTACCCCATATAAGCAAAATAAGCAAGATACAGAAAAAAGTGTATAGTGTTTGTATAAAAGTGCTTATTCTTTGTGTATTGCTTGTGTTTATGTAAGGAGGGAAAAGGAAAAGAAAGAGAGAGGAAAAGAATAAATGGATTTATTGCAGGGGGCACTGGGAACTGTGTTCAAAGTAGAATTACTTTAAACTGTGTAGCCTTTGTACCATTTGCAGTAGACTTATATTTAACTATTATGACCTTTCGTGTTTTTGAAGATTTAGCATACACATAGTTTTGAGGTTATTAAATATATTCACATAAAAAGATTATGAAAGATGGAAGGAGGAGAGGGAAAATGGGAAGCTTTAAGGCTGCCAGATGCTAACTTTGTGATTTTCAGCCACAGTTAATGGATGGGAAAAGAACATAGAGCCGCAGGCATCCCACCCTGTAGACCAGCCTGTTGTTGTCCTTTGTTCTTTGAACTGTCTGCTCCCTAGAAGTTCCAGGTGTTTGGTCGAGTTCTGAACAGGCGGTTCACTGCCCCTCCGTGTCCATTCCCGATGTCCAGTTTAGCCTTGCCTTATGGTGCATGTTCATCTTCCAGAAAAGACATTCCCCAAGTAATCATGATCGTACACATTCACTGAGCGTCCCTCCCAGCAAATGCTGCTCCTTATCTTCCTCATGAGTTCCCATGTAAAATACAGGCCTTGGGGTACCTCAGCCTTCTGATGGAAGTGAAAACTTCTGAAGTATGTCAGTGCACATCAGACTACCACGTAAAAAAGAAAGGAAGACCAAAGCCACATTAAAATAATAGTAAGGCATTCCTTAAATGTTCAAACATGACATTTAGTGCTGCACTGAGCTTACCCTTGTGCCGTGGATTTGTTTTTTAATCTCATATTTAGTTCTTTGTTTGAGAAGAATAACACTGTTTCATAACACTGGGTGATTTTACATAAAACAACAACCCCAAAGGGAAGATCTTCACCCAGTTTCATACTGTTTCATAACACTGAGTTTTGTAACACTGGGTGATCTTCCCTTTGGGGTTGTAGTACAAAGTCATGAGGAGATGACGGAGTTTTGTTTTTTGTTTTTGTTTTTTTTTTTAAATCAGAAATTCTCTTGCTCCTAGGAGATTAATGCTGAGCTTGAATGCTAATTTAACTCATTCTTTATCTTTTGTAAGCACCTAGCTGAGCAAAAATGGTAGTGTTTTATCTTACATTCAATATCAACTTGCAAACCCATGGAGGGTTTGATTCGTATTATGATCAGCTCTTTATTGATTAACTAGATAGCTTCCATCTAACAGCCTCCTAATTAGTCTAAATTGGCTGGTCTTTAAAATATTCTTTTCGTTGCATTTGAAGATGATGCTATTGGATTTTTACCAAGCCATAGAACTTTCCCCTATTATGAAAGTAGCATAATTGCTAGCATTGTATGTTGCCTACACAGGATTAAAGGTAAAATTTGTGGGTGTGAATCCATATAGGGCCAACTAGGTGACAAGAATGTCATATTATTCTCTCATCAGCACCATGTTCTAAATGGCTGAGCTAAGTGGTCATCATCATTTGACCTAATACTGATGTCCTAGGAAAGTCTGTCTTTCTTCACTTCATGAAAAAATGGCAGTAAAAACAGCAGAGAAAGGGGCCGGTGAGATGGCTCAGCGGCTTAAGCGCCTGCCCAGCAAGCGCGAGGGCCCGAGTTTGACTCCCGGAACCCACATACGAAAAAGGGGCCGGTGATATCGCTCAGCGGCACGGGTGCCTGCTGGTGCGCGAGGTCCTGAGGTCGACCCCCTGGTACCCACAAAAAAAAAAAAAAAAAAAAAAAAACAGCAGAGAAAGATGCCTCAGCAAACTTTCCCTGTTGGACAGTTTCAACAGAGTTGGAGAGGTGTGTAAAAATCATCACAGGGACTATAATACCCAGCCCACAAAGGCAGAGCATTTGTACAAGAAAGAGATCCTAATCCAAATAAGTTTCTTTCCTTTGACGGGCATTCTTTCTTTGTTTAAAATTTAGTGTCAAGTGCTGGTCTGTTTGTGGCATGTTTGGAGGATAGAGCGGCTGTGAGAGACTCTTAGGAAACAAGGCTGGCAAAGCACGAAAGCTAGTCGCAGGTGGCCCAGTGTGCAAACCTCCAGTAGCCTTTCCAACCATGGCCTGCTGGTAGAATCAGTTGGGGAAGTTGAAATAGGGCCGATCTCCAGGTTTCATCCTGATCAGTTGTTTATTTTGGGGCCCTGGGGATTGAACCCAGGCTCCTGCACATGCTAAGCGTGCACTCTACCCCTAAGCTACACTGCTACCCCCTCCGCTCATGAATTAAATCAGATTCACTGGGCTGGGTGTTTGTAAGACTCCCTTCATTTGTTCTAAAGCCACCTTTCAGAACCCCTGGCTAAAGGGCTCTGCACTGTGCCGTCAAGGTAATCGAGTCTTTGAAAGAAGCCTCACAAATGAATTGACCGTGAAGAGACTGAGGAGTGAAATGGTAGTGCTGTGGCAGAGTTTGTGATTTGGCACCAGGCAAAGGCCAAGGTTGAAAGGCTGGTGACCCCCAGTAGCTGTGTGGGAAAGTTCCCTTGCCTCCCGAACTGTTCTCTCAAATGCAAAATGCATCTCATCTCTCATTTGGTAGGGGCGATGATCAAATGAAATTACTTATGTCAGAGAGCCTTGCCCAATGCTTAGAAACATGGTAATTGTGGGAAAATATAAAAGCAGAAGTATACCTTTCCAAATTTAGTCTTGGATACTCCTGAACAAAATGGGTATAACACTCACGAGATCTGAAAATGTAGGTGGAAAGCGAGTGTGTGCGTGTGTGCGTGTGTGCGTGCATGTGTGTGTGCGTGTGTGTGTGTGCGTGTGTGTGTATTTTGCTGAAGAGATAGATGCATTTCAATTGAGTAAACACGTTTTTCTAAAAACTTAATCCATTTTCACTAGTGATTTCCACGATGGAGTCTGAGTTGCAGTTTTACAATACAAAGAAAAAAAAGACCCAGGAGAATGAGTTTATAACTTTTGTTGCCTTAGGATGTGCTGGTGATTGTGGGGAACTAGTGCACAGCGGGAATTCTTTCAAACTTAATCACACTTTTGGTTTAGGTTGCGTCTCCTTTTTCTTGCCATCCTTTGTCTTTCCCTTTGTGTCATAATAATTTCTCTATTACTTCACACTAAACTTCCTTCTCTAATCCCCTTATTGTTCATTCATTTATATGCTCAGTCACATGATTTTTAGAAGCCTTTATATGAAGCACAAATTTTGCCCCAAATTCTTTTGTCTATATAGAAACTGTACCTTATTTATTTATTTATTTATTTATTTATTTATTTATTTATTTTTGTGGGTACCAGGGGTGGAACTCATGACCTCACACGCCAGCAGGCGCACGTGCCGCTGAGCGATATCACCGGCCCTTTTTTCGTATGTGGGTTCCGGGAGTCGAACTCAGGCCCTCGCACTTGCCAGGCAGGTGCTTATGCTGCTCACCGGCCCTTGTACCTCATTTATAAATGAAATCCATTGCAATAATTGATTTGTTAGTTAATTAGTGATTTTGAAGCATTTTCTTGCAGAGATAATATGTTAAATTACGTCTGTGCTTCTAAGCTAGCTAAGTACTAGGGGGAATATTTCAGAGAGTAATAATGAACAATTTCCATAGGAAAAAACAAAATATATATAAGTAATAGAAATCAATAAAGAAAAGATGACAGAAGGTTAGGACCTAAGAAGTCAAGGTATATATTGAAATATTCCTGTTATGAAGTCAACATTTAACTCCTTTTATATCATTGCATTATGTGGAAGAAAGGTTATTTATTTATTTTTGCGTTATTGGAGATTGAACCCAGGGCCTTTGCATTGAGCTACATCCCTGGTTCTTTTGTTTTACTTTATTTTGATACAGGATTTCACTAAGTCTTTAAATTCCCCAGGATCGGCCCAAATGTGGAATCCTCCTGCCTCAGCCTCCCAGAGTGCTGGGGTTACAGGTGTGTGCCATTGTGCCTGGCAGAAAGTTTTCTTGAGGGCCTGCTGAATGTAGAAAGAGGTGGTGGTCATTGTCATTGAAATGAAATACTGTACTTTTAAGAGTCATTAGTGATTAACCCACAACCTAGGCATGAGCTGAGCATTGCCTCATACTGGAACATGTAGTCACCGTAAGAAGAGGTGCAGTCAGTCTTAGAATTTGCCCAGTGAAAGTATCAAATAGATTAGACAGCAATCCAGATATTTTGTATTTCATGATTTAGAATTAACAAAGCAATCCTAGCCTCAGAACAGGACACACTATTCAATCTCCCACCTTCCTGAAAGCTAGTAGTTAACAACTCCTAGAATATTTGGGAAATGAGATGAAAGGTGTTTTCTGTAAGTGTTTTATAACCTGAAAACTAAGAAGACCTGATAATTAGCTGTAGTAGTCAGTAATACGTCTCTAAACTTGACAATGCAAGATTTACTCTTCTGGCTTTTACTCTGATTTTGTCCCTGTCTTGAAAATGCTTAAAGGTTTACATCTGTTTACAAATTCCATTTCTGAGACGATTTTGTACTCTTAAGACTTTGTTCCCTTGGAATCTCCAACTAGATTGGGTCCACCTCCAGCTGTCTCAAATTGTGTTTAATCACCAGGAAAGTTCTGTTGATTGCCAGTGATGTTTGCTTGATTAATTCAGCTCTAGCTGCATTGTCTTTTTACCTGTTTCTTTCAGCATGTCTTAGAAAATTAAATGCTTCCTTTTGGGATTTTCAGGAAACTTCAATGGAAAAAAAAGTTCATTTTCCTTGTTTTTTGTTTTTTTTGTGTGTGGATAGAAGACGTTTTCATTAGTATTCTTTAATCCAGTTTTGACTCCACTGTAAATATGTGAACTAGATTTTTCTTGAAGTCACATTTTCATTCTACTATGTTGTCCGAATTTAACCTATTTTTTTCCTGATACTCTGAGTCTATAGCATAAATTACTTGGATCTTTTTAAAGACAGTGCTTTGGATACAGCCTTTAAGGAAAAATTTTAAAGTATTTAGGAGACTCTATTATTAAATAATTTTCAATAGTTTCCTGACTTTATTTCTAAGAAATCATAGATATTAAATGATAAATATATAAAATGGGATTGCTGTTCTTGAAGAGTATTTTCACAATGATTTCTACGAATCATATTTTAATGTTTTGTTTTGTTTTGTTTGGGTGGGGCAATCCTGTCCCAAAGTCTTCAAAACTAGGAGTTTATAGATGTCGTCTCTAGCAATTGAAGTCTGTAGTTTGCTAGCTAGGGTGGAAGATTTCTGATGACATTAGTTCCTTAGGGGAAAAAGGGCAACATATTAAGACCAAATGGTTGCAGATTTAAAAATAAAAGTTTTAAAAAATATTTACACATATAATAATGCTGTTGTATTTTGGGCCAAAAATGATTAACTATGAGAACGACACATTTTCAGGACCTCAAATCCACAAATGTTTATTTTCCCACTTTCCGCTGTCTTCCCTGTG
This sequence comes from Erethizon dorsatum, assembly GCA_028451465.1. Classification (NCBI taxonomy): domain Eukaryota; kingdom Metazoa; phylum Chordata; class Mammalia; order Rodentia; family Erethizontidae; genus Erethizon; species Erethizon dorsatum. The sequence continues at coordinate 122,839,594 of CM051826.1, read as the reverse complement.
TAAAAGGCCGTGGTGTGGCAGAAGGAACATCAGATGAGAACTGGGGTTTTAAAGATTCTGATCTTGAGGTGGCCGCCACTTGTCTTTGAGACCTTGTCTTTCTGGGTATTAAAGTCCTTTTCACCAAAATAAGGGATTTGAATTAGATTTTTTAAAGGAACCATTTAAGCTAGAAAATTCTAGGATACTCTTCATATGTCTTCATATCATAGGTGTGTTTTATAATCTTCCAGAGATTCTTGAAGTCTGACTGTATTAGTAGTTAAAAAAAGAAAGGAAAATATGTACTGATTTTGATTTTCTCCAGAGTAAGAGGATTAAATGAGAGATTATTATCAAGTTAACTATGCTCAAAGAGTTTAATCATGCGCATTTTATTCAGGCAAATTTCTCGTTGATTTTTATCTGAAAGAGTCAAACCTGATAAAAGGGCAGAGAATAGGAATGAGTTGCGTTTGTTTTAAGATTCAGGGCACTTATTGTGGCACTCTTTACACATACCTTGAAGCGCCCATATTGTTTGTTATCATCAGTATTCATGTATTTTACTACTAAATATCCTTTTTATAGACTTCACAAAAATGTCCCAGTGATGTGATTAGTCACCCAGTGAAAACCTCCTGCCTCCAAGCTAGTCTGGGCATCTGCTCCCAAGTAAGAGTTCACGTGTTCAAAATAAATCTTTTCGGACACTTTATGGTCGCGTTGATGTGCTCTATATGGCTTAAATACATTGAATTTAGGCATAACAAGATGTTTTTCTGTTGTGATTATTCAAATTGGCTGTTTTTTGGTCTTTTTTTTTTTTTTTTTTTTTTTTCTTAGACAGGGTTTTGCTATAGAGTTCAGGCTGGCCTTGAACTCACTTTGTAGTCCAGGCTGACCTCAAATTCACAGCAGTCCTCCTGCCTCAGCCTACCGAGTGCTGGGATTACAGGTGCGCGCCACCACACCTGGCTCATATTGGCTTTTATTTGGTCATGTTCATCGGTTATATTTTAAATCATATGATTCCCAATGTATCTTTGTTTTGTATATAGTTTTAAGTTTATAAAAATAATATATCTAAGCACAAAGTCTATACAATTACAGTCTACAGAGGTAGATTATAAATATTTTGGGATTGTGAGCATTATTATTTCCTGTGGTTAACACCTAAAAGTCCAGAAGTAGTCATTTATAACTGTTGCCATCATATACTTTCTGACAGTATTTTCTCAGTGGTATAGGACTTTTCCCAAGCGTTTCATTATAGGATAGTTTGTGGTGCAAGATCCTAGCATTGTTTAGATAACACCACTATCTTGAAACTTCTATAGACAAGAAATTAAGTCACCTTTATTTTATATTGTTTAGAAATTACCTTTGAAAAGATAAAAGTGATGGATATTTTAAGTAGGATAATTCAAATTTGAGTCTATTTGTTTTATTTTGAATTCATAAAAATAAAGTCATGGAAAGTGAGAGGTTATCTGACAAGATGTCTTGTCTCTGCCATATTCAAACCAGCTCCAAAGCAGTCCTGATGTATTCTTAATGTCAAGTATTTATTTATCTCTTTTGAACTGATCACTGCCCATGTATTCTGTGAAATGCACACGTGGAACTCTACTTGGACCACGGGATTAATATTTCAAGATGGCACAGCATGTTCATTTAAGCCACACAGTATGGAATACTTGCTTGAAATTCTTTGAGTTTTGGTCTCCATTCTGCAATTACCAGCTCAATGTCCAGGAAGTGTCTAGTTGGGCTTCTTAGTCAACATTTTTGTGGCAAATGACATATGCTGACAAACTTACAGAATTACTGTGCATATTACATAAAATGGTGTCGAATGATATTTGTAAAACGCAAAGATGGTATTATCACTAATGTTACGTCCTCTCCCCAGTTCCTCCTCATAAGTCATTTACTTAGCAAACAAAAGTAGCCCATAATTTTCTGGCTACTTTTGAGTTATTGATGTTTGATTTTACCATCATGAAATGATGTAGAAAGTCTTGAATAAGAGCTCTAAGAAATAGCTAGCAATAACAGCACTACACCACACAATTTATTGAGGTCTCAGCATGTACCAACCACTATGCTAAATTGCTATCTATATAATTAATGTCTAAAAAATTGTTGCAAGGTAAATACTAATACCCCCATATCCTAATAGCAACAGAAGCCCAGGGAATAAGGGCCTCTAAGTCTTATAAGAAGTCAGTGGAGGAGTTAGGAATGTGAACCCAGGCATGTCTAACTGTGTTGTTAAGTAGTTCTGCAGTAGGGCAGGAAAGGATGGAAGAAGACCCAAAAAGATTGGAGAAGTACAAGTTGTATATTACCATTCAAGGAAGCATGAAGAAGTGTCTTGCCTCTGAGACCCCACGTAATGGTAATTAGTTTTTTAGGACAATGTAGACCAGGAATTTTAATGAAGGGAAGGATACGGAACACCAAAGGTGGCCCTGCCAGGGACGTTGCTTTTTAAACTGGTGTTTCACACTTGGAAGAAGTTGAGAAGGTTGCTGAGGAATGAGAGTGTGAAATGACAGTCTTAGCACCAAGAATGCAAAAGTGGGAACTACCGCTTTATTCTAGCAAGATGAGCCGAAGATTTGGCTCTCAGATTTCACTCAGAAAGCACTATTCCCCTCTTCTTCCCCTGTAAGCCGTGAGGTGATGTGCTGTCCTCTAGATCATTCTTCTAACATTTGTGCCGGTGTCAAAGTTCACACACTGTAGAATAATCTGAAGTCCTTTGTCTGAAACGTATCAACCGGAACATAGTCATTTGTATCAAATATTTATTTATTTTTTAGTCTTTCTCAAGCAAATTGCATAGTAATTTTTTGTTAAATTTCTGTGCTTCCACTTGTCAGTTTTGCACCACTTCTTGTCAATTTCACACTATAAAGCTGTGTGAAGCTGACGGAGCCAGAGCAACAGGGAACATTATGACTAAATACCAAAAATATGTTGTGGAAAAAACACCTTAATTTATAGCATCCAGAGAAAAATGTCCTAAAATGATCTTACTTATGTATATCTCAAAAGAAAAGTGAAACTGTGTGTATATGTGCACACACGTAACGTACATACATATATGTAAACATTCATTCATATATATAGAGAGAGAGAGATTTAAGGTAAGCACATCTTTTGTTATCGACTATACAAAGTACGTCATAGGAATATGTAGTTTAAGCACTTTTTTACTTATAACCAAACTTCTCGCTGAAAATGTATAATTCTTCTAGATTGGAATAATTTTGCTTGACCTTTCTAAATACTTAGGTGTTTAGAAATTAGATTATTTGATTGAACAGTGAACTTTTAGTCACACAGCCTCTTTTCTTCCTATAATGAGGTTTTGAAAAATGTCTCTGTAGTTCCTGGTTTGATAGGTAAAATTAAATGTGCATTATATGAATTTACTTAATGTTGAAACTTCCTGTAGGCATACAGCTATGATATTCTTTGTAATGCTCATTTAGTTGTAGGTATTATGAAAATTTCTCTAATTATATATTTGTATATATGCCTACTAATAGTGGCATAGATTTAAACTTTGCTTTTAAGATGTGTATTGACCATTAAATATGCTTATTTTATGGCAAAATGATTAATGGTTTAAATTACAAAAATCTTACATTAAAATTTTCTGTAAAAATAACTAATTCATGTGTGCAGGCATTGTTCTATGCATCAAGGATGATAGATTCCTATTTTCTCTACCTTCTCAGCTTACAGTTCCGAAAACATTATTAGTTATAATTTGATTTAAAGGGTTAAAATAATTATTGACCTTTAAAAATCAGCTTCCACTTCAGTATTTCTTTTCTGCCAAATATTAACCTTAGCTTCATCAATTGGTCTTAAACTCAAATTATGTTTAAATAATGCTCACTAACTGTAATTTCTAACATGCTAAACTCTATGCAGAATCAATCCATGAATGGCTTTCTATTATATAAATGCTTACACATCATTTTCTGGCATGTTTATTAGGAGAGTTTAAGATTTCTTTCTTAATGGGACAAATTATAGAGTGGTTCTACCATAGCAGGCATGTTTCTGGAAGAATTTATGTATCTAAAATCTTTTTTGAAAACCAATTCAATTGAATCTTGTATATGGTGTCCTTTGATAGTGTAGATATTGCTCTTGATGACCATGTTATCATAGATACTTCATTCAGTTTTGCAGTCATTTGAGTTGCTTATTTTAATTTTCACTGAGACGAGATCTGAGTAATTAGTAATCTTTGGATATTCTAGTTTTTATGTGGTATACGAACAGAAACATTTATTAGTACTTGATTTTACCACTTTATTGCTTTGGTCCCAGTTGGTAACCAAGCAAAGATACAGCCTAATTAGTGTGTTACAGACATAAAATATTTTAATGTATAGTATATTTTCAAAAAGTACGTGAAATACAGATATAATTTTGAAGAATAAATCAAATAGTCACATATCTGACAGCTGATTCAAAAATACTTTACCTTAGATGCCCCACTTCTTCCTGAGTAGCCAGAAGTGATTTCTCTCTGGAATTGTGTAATAATGACTCCCTTGCTTTAGTTTATAGTTTACCGTGAAATATGTACCTGTCTCTAAATATATTTAACTTTCACTTGTTGTCACATGCTCATCCTCTAATATAGTTTTTGAGATTCACATGTTTTGATATGTAGCTGTTTTTTACACATTTTCAATGTTGTTGTATATTCTTTGGGGTCTTGTACTCTTAATTTATCTATTCTACTGATGATACATGTTTTGGTTACTACTTTTCTTTCTTAATGGAAGCAGGTCCTCTTTTAAACGTTTACATGTGCACAGATGTACAGATTTGTATACTTACATACAGCGGTTATATACTTGCACTCTGTAGGAAAGACTGTCGCCAGGAAGTGGAATTTAGTGTGCAGATGATTTGCACGTTCAACTTGAGATGGTAATTTATATCTGTTTTATTTATACTATACCCCTAGAATAGTACCAGATATATAGAATATAGTCAGTCAGTATATTGAATGAATGAATGAATGAATGAATAAAAGCCCAAGTATCTCCCCAGCTGTGGTATCAATTTAGACTCTGACCAGCAGAAGCTGAGCATTCCATCATGTCATATCCTTGATGACACTTGAGACTGTGTGACTTTTTAAAATTGTGATGATCTGGTGGTTGTGAAATGCTATGTCATTGGGGATTTAATTTGGATATTCCTGATAATTAATGAGGTTGAACATCTTTTCATGTTTATTGGCCATTTGTGTTTCCTCTTTTATGAAATTCCTATTTATATCCAATGAATATTTTTAGTAGAATCATTTTCTAAGAAGTAGTTGTAGCCATTATTTTATGTGACAGAGATAACAATTTGTTTAGTTTTCTTATGTTGCTGACACATTCTCACAGTTTATGGCTTGAGTTTTCATCCTTTTTTGGTGTCTCTTGAGAAAATTAATCCTTAATTTTTATATAATCAAAAATTTCTATTGCTTTTATGGTTTCTGGTTTGAATAGTTTTAGAAACTTTCCCTTCCCCATGGTCATACAGATCTTCTAATTTGTTAATCTTCTACGAGTACTATAATTTAGCTGTAAATATTTAATCTACCTGAAATTTTTTTTTTTTGTGGGTACCAGGGGTCGAACTCAGGACCTCGTGCGCCAGCAGGCGCCCGTGCTGCTGAGTGATATCACCGGCCCTTTTTTCGTATGTGAGTACCAGGAGTCGAACTCAGGACCTCGCGCTTGCCAGGCAGGCGCTTATGCCGCTGAGCTATCTCACCGGCCCCCTGAAATTATTTTTATGTAATTAATTTTATGCATTTTTCTTCTATATAAATAATCAGTTCTTCCAGAGCCATTTAGTGAATAGATTCATCTTTCACACTGGTTTCAATGCTCATTGTGCTAAAAATCAAGTTTGTGTATACGTGGGGGTTTGCGTCTATACGTTCTGTTCCATTTCATTGGCGTATTTGCCTGTCTTTAGGTCAGTGCCAGTGCCTGTCTTAATCTGTAAACTTATGAGAAGTCTTCATAGTTTGTTGAGCTGAACACTGCACTTGTTTTTAGTTTTTTAGAAATGAGATCTGTCTTGGACATTTGTTCTTTTTGTATAAATGTTGAGTCTTATCCAAGTGCATGGTTTATTTCTCCATACATTTATGCGTCTTTAAAATTTTTATGTACTAATTATAATTTGCTTCCAAAACAACTGGATATCTTTTCTTAGATATGCTTCTAGGTATTTCATGTCCTCTGTTTTTCAAATGATGTCTTTTTATAAATTAGATCTACTAATTGAGGATTGGTAATATATAGAAATGTAAATCATTTTTATGTTCATTTGACTTTGTCCATCTTGCTAAATTGTCTTAATTCTAATACTTTAAATCATTAGCATAGAGAGACAGAGAGAGACAGAGAGACAAAGAGAGAGAGAAAATTGTCTTGTCTAATTATCTTGTCGTATTCAATTGGCACGAACTTGTAGTAATTCAAGTGGAAATGGTCACAGTATACATTCTTGCTTTTATTCCTTATAAAGAATACTTTTGTATTTAGTTAAGTTTTTATAGGTATCCTATAAAATATTATGAACTTTTCCTTGTAATACCACAGTGCTAACAATTTTTATTATAAATAATATTACACTTTATTAAATACTTTTTCTATCTAGTAGAATGATCATATAGCTTGATTTTTACATATATATGTTTATATATATTTCTGATGAATCACATTAATTGATTTTCTGATTAAACCCGTTACTGTTTCTGGGTAAATCTGCCTCGTTCAGTGATGGTGAACCTTTTAGAGCTTTCATGTGCTGTGGCATGTGTGCCATAAGTTCGCCACCACTGGCCTAGTTCATAGTGTTTAACTTTGACCTATTGCTGAATTCAAGGTACTGAATAATTTTGTTCACCGTTTTTTTGTTTGGTTTGGTTTGGTTTGGTTTGGTTTGGTTTGGTTCGGTTTGGTACTGGGAATTGAATTCAGGACCTTGTGCTTGCCAGGCAGGCACTGTGCCACTGAGCTATACCCCCGGCTCTTGAGAAAATGGACTAATATTTTTTCTGGTACCAGTATTTTCCTCATATGGTTTTGGTTGTTGCATGCGCTGGCCTTATAAAATGAGGTGAGGAGTATATCTTTATCATTTTCTGGAGGAGTTTTGGGGATTTAATTTATCTGTTCTTTAAATGATTGAAGAATCACCTTAAAAACCACTCTTACATAAACTTAGGGTTTTCTATTTTTTTTTTTCTTGAGTTGATTTTGATTCAGTTGTATTTTTTTAGGATTTTTTCATTTGATTTATATTTCCCAGGTTGTGTTGTAAATTTATTAATGATATCCTTTAAAAATCAGTTATATCTTTGAAACATCTCTATGTCATTTTCTTCAATGATAACATTGTCTGTTTGTGTATTCCTTCGTGATGTATTGGAAGTATTTTTGCTTTAACGTCTTCTTTGATATTAATATAGTTACTTGTTTTTTAGTGTTTTATTTTGCATCTCTTATAAAGAGCACATAACTTTATTACAACTTTTTTTGTTTTGAGTCTAATCTGGAGAGTTTAGTCTATGGTTAGAGATAACTGGTACCCTTTTATTTGTCTTCTACTGTCTTATTTTGTGTTCTTTCTTTTCTTTTCTTTTGTTCTTTTTTCTTTTTCTTTCTTTCTTTTTTTTTTTTTTTGCTCACTTTTGGATGGAATGAGCTTTGTCTTTTCTTAAAATATCAGTTCAGTGTTCTACATGTTTAGAAGCTTTATGTTCTACACTTATTCTTTTTTTTTTTTTTTTTTTGTGGGTACCGGGGGGACGACCTCAGGACCTCGCGCGCCAACAGGCACCCGTGCCGCTGAGCGATATCACCGGCCCCTTTTTGGTATGTGGGATCCGGGAGTCGAACTCGGGCCTTCGCGCTTGCAAGGCAGGCGCTTACGCCGCTGAGCCATCTCACCGGCCCTACACTTATTCTTTTTAGTGGTTATTCCATATATTTTAAATCAGATCTTTAAAGTCTGAAATTAATCAGTATCTTTACTATTGCTCTGAAAATGCGATCATTCTGAAATTTATATTCTATTGTTGACCAGTATTTTAATTGCAGGCTGTTTTTTTGTCACTAATTAGGCATGGCCATCACTATTTTAAATTGTTCATATATTTTAAGATTTACCTTTATATTTTTACTTGCCTTGAGGAGTTATCAAATCTAAACTTGTTTTGCCTATGATGATGATCTTGGGCTTACCCTTCCCCAGCGTTGTTTCCTTAGAAACATACTTAAGATAAATGTGTAATTCAGCCATGTTCAGTACTGTTTGCTGTGAAGGCATCTCCTGCTTTGGAATAAGAGAACTGTTAATTAACAAACAGACCTGAGAGCCCATGTGAATGTATGAAAGTATATTGAAGAAAACAAAACCTCAACTTCCTCAGAGGGTTCTCATACAACGGAGTGTACACTTTGTAGGGAGTTGGAAAATAAGCTCTCATGCAGTTACAAGACGTGATTTTCTTCATGGATGAGGCTTCCTTATGTCAGTGCACCTTGCATTCATTTGTGAGATCTCATTTCTTACAATGGAGTTGAGCACAGTCTTATGGGATCTGGGAAGCAATAAGTGGACTGCTGTACTATTGATATATTTGGTGTCATCATGCCGACATGCTGTGTTCCCTGCTGTATCTATTTAAATAAACCTGGCAGCAATTAAAACCCGTTATGTCCCATAAATGTAAAGTCAGTCTGGACCCAGATCACTGCTTATCATACAAAATGAGCTCGGCAACCTGCAAGTTTTTCCAGTAGTTTTGTTTATTCCTTCTTCTTGAAGCTCACGTCAGTAATCTAGTGTTTTCTTGGGCTTCATCTGCTATTATGGCCTCTGAGAAAAAGGCCGTGCAAAGTGTCACCTCAGAATATACTTAGAATGTCTGAGTAATGAAAGAGAAGGGGAAATGGCTACCTCTTTCATCCTAATGCAGTGAGGGCTGAAAGAGAAAAACCAAGTTCAAGGAATGAGAGGTTCATGAATATTTCGGTTGCTCTCTCTCCATTATTGTTGACTCATGGGGTGGGAAGGTAATATTAAATAAATCAGTGGGAAAGGGGGCATGGCTCATGGGTGGAGGCAGGAAGGGGAACCTGCTAGACTAAGTTGTCCATTGGTAACATGTAGAAGCTCAAGAAAGTGGAAATGGTAGCATAGTTGACATGCAGGGATTCCTGGCAGCTTATGACAGTCTAGTTAATGAAGAGGATTTCTGAGGAAGATGAGATTGAATATAGAATTTAAAAATATATATATATAGATATATGTATGTATTTTACCACATTGAATTGCAAAGTATGAGCAAATTTGTAATCTTTTCACATCCTCTTTCAATTCTGTTATTGTCTGATTCCATGAGCAATTTAGTTTTAAAATGGAAATAGTAATTTGTAAAGAAACACTATGTACAGAAATAGTCATTTAAAAGCCAGGCATTCATAATCTTAAATGTTTACTTTGATGATTTAGTGGGTAATGAAATGTAAAAGTAGTACATTTATGTACAGCTCAAAGTACAGATATTAGAATTATCCTATAATGGAAGAAATATATATTTATCTTTGATCATAAAATGAAGAAAACACTTTTAAGACCTACTATATTCTAAACAAGTGAAGATAAAATTCTCATTACTTTTGTGTTAAAATGCTTGTGGATGAATAAAATCTTGGATAAATCCTTTCTACATCAAATAACAATACCTTTTTGTTAATAAATATCAGTTTTTAGAAACACTATCACATTGTATTTAAAATATTGGTAGAATAATAAAATCATATTAATTCAGACTTCACTAATTGAGATTTTATGAATATCACTGGCTCAGCATAGCCTACACATTAAGCTACCTATTAAGAAAGCTCTTTGCCAGGTATTTTAGTAACAAAAGTAAGTCTTCAGATGAAAGTATTAATCTATGTTAGGAAAAATTGCTTTCAAGGATTTTGATATACTGATAAAAATAACAACACCTAATGACAAATAGGACATTTTTAAAAAATGTATCCTACCAAACTTCCATTTGGAAACAAATAGTAACTGGGGGCTCTAAATATTTATGAAAGTTTATATTTAAGTTTATATTTAATATAATGAGAGATTTAGTTGTACTGGTTTTGTTTATACATCCCTTTAGTCAGAATTAGTCTTGACCATGTTTTTGTACTAAATACCTTGGAAAATTTTGAACTTTTTGTGATATTTATGATTTTTTTCATTAACATTAAATGACTAAAATCTCATAATTGACTTATTTCTATTTGGTACATGAATCATTCTGAAAATAAATTGAAAATATAAGTGACTTGAAGTAAATTAGTAAACGAGCTTCCATTAGTCATATAAAGGACTAGAGTAACTCACCGACTGTGACTTACCACCTCTTGCTGCATCCAGTTCATAATGAGAGGGCCGCGCTCAGGGCAGTTAGACCTGTAACTGAAGCATCCCTGGGTCAGGCACTGAGCCAGGCCCTGGGTCTACAGAGCAGTCTTGAGGCACTACGGGTTGAGTTTGAGCCCAGCCTGAGCATTGTGGTGACTTAGGGAGACCCTGCCTCGAAATTTAAAAAGGGCTGGGGATGTAGCTCAGTGTGAAGGCCCTAGTTCAATCCCCCGTCAAAAAAAACCGAAAACCAAAACCAAAACCAAAACAAAACAGAGCAATAAAAAAAAAAAAAAAAAAAAGTTGAGCAGGAAGTGGAGGACAGAGATGAGAGACAGATGTATAAATAGTCTCAACCTAGTGGTGGAATGCTAAGAGAATAGACTACACGGAGTCCTTAAAACCACAGAAGAAAAGCTTAGCTGCATTTCATACAAAAGTTAAATTATAAAGGTTTTCATAGTTGATTAGTTTTTCTTAAACAAAATATAGACAAAAATAACTAATACCTATGATTTCACAGAAAAGTATACCTACTTAGGATTGGGTGTTGCCCTCCAGAGAAAAATTCCATGTATTATTTTTCCTGTATGGTTTGTTATAAAGTTTTGGGTTACATAAAGATTCTTTGCTTTTTCTAATTACAAAATGAGCATGTGCTCAATCTTGAAAAACAAAATACCAGACAAAACCACCTATAGTTCCACTACCTAGATATAGCCACAGTCAACATTTTGATGCATAAAATGGCTCTTTTCTAGTATTGGGGAGGAAAATTACCTCTATCTATAATTAGTGCTACTAAGAGTCTTGCTTTTTACTCTTTATTGATTTTCAGCAGCTCTTAATATATTACCTTTGTTCTATCAGATATAGTAAAAATAAAAATTTCCAACTTGTCGTTTGTGTTTAATTTCATATTGTCTTTTATAGTTTTATTGTAAATCTATATTTTGATATTTTTAATTTCATGTAAGACAAATTTTTTTTTCATTTATGGAATTCTGTCTCTGTGCTATACTTAACCACTTTATGATTACTTAAATATTTACCTATATTTTATCTACTAATCTTTTTATATTTAAAGTTTAAATCACATTGAATTTAACTTTATTTGAGTATAAGTTTGGTTTATCTTTTATCCCTCACTTAACTAATAACTTCAGTACCATTGTTCAAGTAATCTTTGGTCTTCCCATTGATCTTAAATGCCACCTCTATAATATCACTTTATAATATTGATCTTTTTTGAGAATTTCCAATTATTTTTCTTTAATCTTTTGAGTGATATTGCTGTCACTTATTTTAAAATTATGTTTAATATCACTTCTTAAATCACATAATACACATCTATTTAAAAATGCCTCAGAGTTAACAGGGTTTACATTTTATCAGACTTATTTTAGCATACATTATCCTAGTTTTTGTCTTAAAAATTACCGGTTTAGCACAATTATGTGTGTGTGTTTGTGTTTGTGTGTGTAACTTTTCTCCTCTGTGCGTGATGTTTTCATGTTGGTTGTGTTGCCCAATATCCATGAGCAGTCATTTAAGAATATTTTGCATCAGTTGCCCTATATGTGTAATGGAAATAACAATAGTTCTTACATTACTATCATGGAGTTCAAATGTTACTGAAATAGTACACATTGACACATGTGCTTAACATATATTAATTATGCCAGTTGTTATTATCATTTGTATTGTAAGTATCCCAGCATCTCTCTTTCTCCTTGACCCCTTTCTGCTCTCCTTTCTTTGTCTTAGACTTTCTAAGTTTAATCCTTGACAGATCTGTATGGCTAGGCATGGCTCTTTGCAAGGCAGAGTAAACTGACATGGCTTTTTGCTTGACTTTCAACTTTCCTATGTTTACTACCATATTATGTTTAACACCTTTCTTGTGTGACAAATATTTCTCAAGGAATATTATGATACCTATTTTAGAGGCCAGATTGAGAAAAAGATAATGGTATGTCCTAGCCTCACCTAGGGTGTGTAGGGGAGCTGGAATTACAAAATTAAGAAAAAATTCTTACACTGTGAATGGGCCAGAGTAAAGGTTTATAGGCCAAGCAAGAAAACACATGGCTCAACCTTTTAGGTAACCCGTAGAGATCTTTTTGTCCCACCCCTCCCCTAACTAGAGTCATCTCTTTTTAAACATTCATTTACACCACTATTCACTAGTATTTATTGAGAACCTATTCCATGCTAAGACCTGTATTAGGCACTGGAGATACAGTAAGTAAAGCAGATATGGATGTTGCCCTCGTGGAGCTTACAGCAAAATGAATAAGACCAATATTAGCTGAATAATCATGTGATGAGTACTCTGAAGGTAGCACCTAGGGGAAGATGACAATAATGGCATGGCAGATGGTTCTAGTTGAGGACAAAGAGGTAACAGTTGTGGTAGTCAGAAGTTAGCTGAGATTGAAGTTTAAGTAGCACTTAACTGGTTGAAGAAGGATATGAGCGTTCCAGGTAAGAGGAGAAAGCATAATGATGCATTCAAAGAACCAAGCCATTATGGCTGGAGCTAAGAAAGAGAGGGACAAGAGCAAGAAATAATGTTGGGGAGCTACACGTGGCTAAGGAACTAATTTCATTGCCTTCAATCCATTTATTCTGTTTTTCACTCTTGAAAGCACAATGCATTAGGAAAAGAGCAAGGAGAGTTTGCATGAGAGCATTAGGACAGAAATGTTTTTCAAATTTTAATGTTCATATGAATCACTTACATATGAACTTACATATGTCACATTAAAATGACATTCTGATTAAGCACACCTGGGGCTGGGCCTGAGTGTTGCCCGACCAGCTCCCGGTGATGCTGGTGATTCTTGTCCAGAATCTCACTCTGTGCGGTGGGAGCTTAGAGGAGACTATGGTCATGGTGGTGGAGATGGAGAGAATGGGACAACATTTGAGAGAGATTAAAGAAGCAAAAGCCAAAGGAAACAGTGAAGAATTAAATAAGAAGCACGGTGAAGGGAGGAGAGATGAGCGGTGGCCTTGACAATAATAGTTGGTGTGACTGGCTCTGAGTATTGCTTCCCACTGTGGAAAGAGCACCCAAGTGAGGGAAGATCCTGAGTTCAGCTGTGGCATTTTGAAGCTGAAACACTTTTGCAATATCCAGGTGAAGTCATTAGCTTTTGGATATATGGATCTAGAGCTCACAGAAGAGACCAGGATTATATATGTGAACTTGAGTCAGTATCACACAGATCAGAAACTAAACCCAGGTGAGCATCTTCTGGAGTGAGCAGGCAGGAAGAAAAGGAAGGAGCATGGAAGGAGCCTTGAAGAAATGAACATTCACTAACTATTTGAAGTCTATATGTCGAGCCGGGCGTGATGGTGCACACCTGTAATCCCAGCACTGCGAAAACTGATGCTGGAGGATTGCTCTGAGTTCAAGGCCAGCCTGGGCTACATAGTGAGTTCAAGCCCAGTCTGAAATACACAGCAAGACCCTGTCTCAAAATAAAATAAAATAAAATAAAATGTCTAGCACACCTATAGCACATTTGCATAAAATGTTTAAATATGTTCAGAATAATAGGTTAATATAACAACTTCCTGTGTACCACCACACAGCTTTGTCAGATCTCAACATTTGTCGTATTGGTTCAGATATTTGAGAAATGCACCAGTACAGAGATAGCACTTTGTAGACCTTACCCTAGAGACAAACACTACTTTGAATTTATTAATATTTATATGGATGTTTTTATTTGATTTTTATGTGTTTCTCTCCATATATTCATCCATGCAACTATAAAAATAAATAGTACTATGTAGATGATAAAGTTTTATAAATTATGTTATAGTTTTACTTTTGCAAAGTATATGAGGTGTGATTATTGCTAATTGTAAACTTTTCCCAAAATATTTTATTGCTCATATTTTGTCTTTATTGTTTGTGCATATTTGATACATGTAACTGAGGCTGCTATCTGCTATGTATTGCATGTGATGAGCATATAATAATTTGATTATTATGTTGATAAGCACGTACCATAAGTTATTCTCATTTTTAATGAAAATACTTCTATACTGCTATTCCACTACGAGGATGTGGCACTAAGAATTCTTTTTTTTGAGGGGTGCACCGGGGATGAACTCAGGACCTCGAGCTTGCCAGGCAGGCGCTGTGCCGCTGAGCTATATCCCCAGTCCTGGCACCATGAATTCTTAAAATATTTCCTTGTGCATATATGAAGAGTTGGGGCGTATGCATTATTTGGATGTGAAATCAATTGGGTGGGCTTGGTCAATATATGGAAAAAATGGAATGCTACAGATATACTATTAGATTACATTACATGAACTAAGGATCAGTATTTGTGAAATTTCATTTTAGATAGATAGATAGATTCTATTCACACATAACAGTCTTATGTTTTTTGAAAGATCTCAGCATATTGAAATGCTGGCAAAAAGTAACCAGTATAGGTGAAGAAGAGATGAAATGCACAGGAGGGAGGAAGAGAGAAACAAATTTCTTCTGGTAAGATAAAAGGGGAAGAAATAGAGATTTGGATACCAGTACATTTGTAGGTGTGAGAGCAAAATATTTAGAGAGTTTACTTTAGATATATTCTCTTTTGTCTATAAAGTAAGATTAAAGATAATATGCTAGGAATAGGAGGCCAGTTGTAGGGTAGAATTCTTGAGGAAAGTGGAAATTGTTGTGTTGTTAGTAGAGAATACGAAAGAGAAAATTGATTAAGAAAATGTAAAAAGTTTACTATGAGATTTTGAAAGTTGGGGAATGAACACTAGAAACTATAGCATAACCAGTGGAAGAAAAAATAATTTTCTCCACCAGCATTTAGCAACCCAGTTGATTTAATCTAAGATTTGAGTTTTTCTCAGTAAGTTAACCAAGAAAGTGTATCAGTGGAGTTGTCAACGCTGATGATAGAATGGAGGAGGTAGGAACTGAAAGGAGGATCGAAGACCAGTCAACAGGAAGAAAAAGGATAAAGATCTCCTTTGGGGATTGGTGAACTATGTACAGCCTATGGACCGAATCCAACTCTTTGCCTATCTGTGTACATAAAATTTAATTGGAGCATAAATTCCCATTCATTTAGTGTTTGTTTCCTGTGACAGTGGCAGAGTTGCATAATTGTGACAGTAGATTTCCAAATCTTAAATATTTAATAATTGACCCTTTATAGACAAAATTTACTAAACCCTATTCTATTTCCTTCATTTCTCTCTGAAGAACATAGACATAGCATCAGAGAACAAAGGATAAAATGATGAGATAAAGAGGAGAAAGTGACACAGTTTCCAAGGGCTGCTAAGAGCCAGGTGATGTTGGGAGTAGATGGCTTAGGTAAAGTTGGATCTCTAAATTCTTCTAAGGGTATCATATGAGTGATCACATAGGTATTTAAATCATAAATGATGCTGATGGTTTTGGATGTGGTGAGAAATATGGTGAACCCAGCACCAAAGTCTTGAAACCAAATAAATGAAAACTGTTTGCTAAGGCCTTGGAAGCAAAGACCAGGAAGGAGAAAAGGTGTCCAGGCCTGTTAACATGACCTGCAGTGACAGAGTGAGAGTCAGTGGTCTTGAGGTAGAACTGAGGGGCATGAGGGCAGCGAGCCACTCCCAATACAAGGAGAAAGAGCCCTACTCATGGAGAGGGACCCAGGGAGCTCTGCCTTCAGAGATGCAGGTTGCATTTGGGGACAAGAGCTAGAGGAAGCCTTTAGGTTCAGTCCCTATTGAGAAAGTAGCAGTGCTTTGTTTTACTTTGTTTTGTTCTTGACACAATGAGAGTTCTGGAACAAAAACCAGAAAGATTTAAGAATGAAGTAAATTTGGTGGATCTGGGTCAGGGAACAAAGGGGACTGAGCAGTAAGGAAATGAGAGTACAGGAGAGAAGAGATGACAGGAGGTGCTGAAAATACTGTCTTCCATGCCAGGGGGATTACATCTTGTAGAAATCTCAGCCAGATGAGTAGGCAGAACATGATATTAACTGAAGCCCGGGATTCTAACCAAGCTCAAACTGACTGCAGATCCTGATGGATAAGAATCTTCCGGCTTCCTCGGAGAGGTACCTTGTGGCCATGGCATCTACTCATTAGTCACTGACTCTGCCAGTCACCTGCACCTCCATCTGAATTTCCTCTGATTCCTTCTTCCCATGCCTCCTGGATTCACTGCCATGGTCCCTGACAAGGGCTTTCTTCTCCAGTCCAGTCCCTGAGAGTTGTTTCCTTTTCATACCCATACTTTCTCACTGTAAAATTAATTCAAGTAACACTGACAACGTAATAAAAAACACAAAAATCTCTCAAGTCCTACAATCCAGAGTTTACTACTACTCTACTACTACTCTACTACTATTACTACCATTTTTCTGTTTTTATAGGCCTGGTGCAGAGATATGTTTTTGTTCATTCAGTAGAACCGTATTGTATGTGCTCTCTTAAAATTTATTATTTTCTAACTGTGTATCATGGAATTATTACTTATCTACATCATTTTAATGCAGACTTAAGTATTCTGTTATATAGATTTGTCATGATTTATTATCTAATTCGATAGCATTGGATATGGTTTATATTCACGTGCGTGCTACTATATACAACACTAGAGAACATCCTTATAGGAATGGCTTTCGTAAAGCAAAAATCTGCTTATGTTCTAACTTCTTGCTTGAAATTCATCAGTGGCTCTAGGATTAAATCCAGTCACCTTGAATGGCAGAAGAGGTCATCTATCATCTGGCTTTGGCCTGCTTCCTCCCAGCCTGACTTCTCAATACAGCTCTGTCTCTGCCACTCTGGTCAGAAGCCCCACCGGGTGCCCTCCATCCCTGCGTTACCAGTGTGCGTTTGTGTATCTTCCCAGCCGGACTGTCAGCTCCCTGAGGGGCATATGCTTTGTCTCCTGGGAAAAGTTGCATGTGGCACTCAATACTTGTTTGTCTGCAAGAAAAACAGTGGATGCCTGCATACGTGTTTTATTTTCTTATTTCTCATTCATCTTCAACTGGAAGTATTTTAATGAACACCTCTTAGATTATGGTTCTTATAATCTTGAATTTCTTCATTCATGGATTCGTCCCATTGAGCAAAAGCTGAATGAGCCGAGTTTATGCCCAACCCTGTTTTAGATATTGGGGAGTAGAGAACAGAGCCTCCTAGACCTTACATTCTAGTTAAAGGACAGATAATAAATAAGGTACATAAGTGACATGCATGCTATGCTAAAGACTGTATAAAGAGAAATATAAAGTGGGGAAGAGGCTTTTGAAGTGTGTGTATGTTGGTGATGGGATTGCCGTTTTAGAGAGAGTGGTAAGCAGAGCCTGTCTCCCTGAGAAGGGAGGGAGCTAGTCAGGCAATTTCTGGGGAAAGAGCATTCTAGGCAGAGAACTGTGCAAGTGCAAAGGCCCTGAGGCAGGCACAGGCCAGATAAGTTTGAGGAAGACTGAGGAGACTAGTGCTCCTGCTCCAAAGAGAATTAGGAGAGAATTCTGCATTTACGTATGTCACAGGAGGCAGAGCAAGCAGAATGGCTGCAGCATTGTCAGGGCTTTTATTTTTGCCCTGACTGAAAAGAGAAGCCGTTGTTCAACAGAATCTTTCTGGATACTGTGTTGGAAAGAAGCTGAAGCTGACTAGTTAGGCAGCTGCAATTGTACGTGAGATAAGCAAACACTGGTTTGGACCAGGATGGCAACAGTGAGGGTGGCAGTAAGTGACTGAATTGTAGCTATTTGCTCGCACTCCAGATATGGAGTGTGAGAAAAATGGCAGAATCATATAACCCCGAGGTTCTCCATCCATTAATACAAAAACAACAAAAAGCTGTTCTGTTCAACCAGAAATTAGTGTTTTCTGCCCCATTGGCCTAATTTTGGACTTGCAGCTCATCCTAACCATATCTAATTGCGGTTGTCTCAGGAAGAATTCTCTGCATTTTTGCTTTTGTCTACGTGGGATCACCATAAATTAAAGAAACTCACTTGTGTATGTGTGTCTTACAGCAGTCAGTCTCTTTTAATAGCATATCACATACAATACCCAGCTCCAGTTTCAATATCTGTCTTTAAATGTCTTGGACCATGCTGCTCTATAATACAAATTCCTTGAATTATTCAACTGCATTTGTTTTACCCTTGGACCCCTTTCAGTAAGTGAGTCTGGATGAATTTAAATTAATTAATAGAGGAAGCAAGCTGCCGTTACTCACAAAATTTTCAGTGATGTATTAACAGCTATAAATGGAAATGAAGTACTGCACTAGTCAAAAAAATTGTTTTATATTTTATTAAATTACTTATAAGCAAAACGGAATTTCAGATCTCAAAATATGGGGTAATAATAATGGATATACTCTGGTATGTATTTTTAAGAAATTTGGATATTATGTTTTAGAAATATAATGGTATATGGGGCCGGTGAGATAGCTCAGCGGCATAAGCTCCTGCCTGGCAAGTGCAAGGTCCTGAATTCGACTCCCGGTACCCACATAGGAAAAAAAGGGCCAGTGATATCGCTCAGCGGCACGGGCACCTGCTGGCGCACGAGGTCCTGAGGTCGACCCCCGGTACCCACAAAAAAAAAAAAAAAGAAAAGAAATATAATGGTATAATTCATCTAATAAAAAGTGTCATTTTTATTACAAAAATGAAAATACAAAGTCTCTTAGTGCAGCAAACTGGGTTCTTTGGTTCTTGAACACAAGTGGTATTTGCTTCTTTTCACTCCCATTTACGAACTGAGGATTTATCACTGTGAGACTGACGATGAGGGGAATCACTTGGAGTAATTCCTCTTCCTTTCCAAGACATTCCCTTGTGTGTGGAAAAGCAGGTGAGACCTCCATTGTCCAGGGTGTAGAACGCCTACCTTCTGGTTTTACGGAGACTCACCAAGTTTGGCTTTAAACTCTGAAAAATCACTTAGGCAGGATTGTGACCACTAACTGTACAAGTTAAATGACCTTTTTATGAGAATCAGCAGTGCTTATAAAATATGTGTAAAATGTTGTTGAGATGCTAGTAATTAAGTTAAAATGTCCAAGGTACAAAGTATTGTTTCCTTACAAAGCAGCAATCTATGCACTGCCTTTCACCTCTTCAAAATCATTTTAAAAGTGAGTAAAACTGGAAAATAGAAATAACATGTGGAAAATGATATTGACATTTAAAACTGATGATTAAGTACGTGATCAAACATCTCTAGTGACCTTGGATAATGTTTGGGTGACCTTGGGTAAAATTCTTAATATCTCTTTTACTTGTTTATACTGTATATTAAGTGGTGGTGGTAATTGTCTGTACTTTATTATTGTTGAATTATTGTGAGGATAAAGTGAACAGTTTAATGTAAAGCTCTTAGGACAGTTCCTAGTACATTGTACACTGTCAATAATCATTAGCTGTTATTATTGTATATATAATGGAACTCTTGAGTGTACATATAAATTGCATATTAAGAGATTGCATTAAAGTGAAGGAAGAAAATAATTCCAAAGGAGTGCTTAGCCTGGCTAATTGTAGCACATTGTTTTATTTTTATCAATGGATGCAGTCTAAACTGCATGTGAGATTTTCAGTGTGAATGAGTTATGAAGCTTATGTTGATAGCACTAACATATTTAAAAATTAATAAGGTATCTGGTATTGCAATCATTTTTAGTCTGTTCTGAAAAATGAGGTAAATATGATGTAGTGTGGAAGATGCCAAAGAGCTTTACTGTTCAGATGGCATTCATGATCGCCATGAAAACTGGGCCACATCCTCTCTGCTTCCCAACTCCCACCTCATCTCAAGGTGTATTCATTCATTCAGCATCCCAGAAAGACTGACTGTATCTTCTGTTGCTATAATGCTGCACTGTCTACTGCGGCTCTCTGGGTTTTGTAGGCACAGATATAATCTGAAAATTAGAAGATGACATTGAGAAAGAACAGAATTTGCTTGAGGCTGGGAAGAACATGGCACATGGCATAGTGATGTAGTAGTTCAGATTTGAGAGTAAGAAGGGATATGTTAGTGTGCATGCACAGGGTACACTCAGGCATCAGAAAATTTTGGTGAAAAGGTTTCCACAGCATGCCCACAGTAGCCTGTGAATTGAGTGGAAGAAAGGTGGCCCATGAGCATGCCATCAGCAAATATTTGTGCATAATACAAGACTACATTTTGTAAGTCCTGGTTTATTTTTCCCCATTAATATTTACAAGCAGTTCTTTCCTCCTTGTTTATTTTAAAATTATTTTTACTGCTAATTATTGAATTTTCATATTCATATGCATTTTGTATATGCATCTGTTAAGAAATATATGCTACCCTCTTGCTGACAGAGTATGTGGGATATGAAAGAATAGATGAAACCTTGCATATGTATAATCAACTTTGGGAAAATTACATAAAAACTTCTGTGTTCATGTAGATCATGGTTGTCATATGGGTAAACCAAATGGCAATACCCTAGTTTATATCCACATCCCTGCTACATATTATGAATCTCCTGTATATATTATGAAATTCCTGTTGAAGGGATTATTCAGTCATAAGAGAAATCATTACTGTTTAATGCTTATAGCATTTCCACTGATTCTGAAAAATAATTGTGTAGCCAAAACCCAAAATATTCAATTGCTCTGTAAGATCAGCAGATGTGCTTGAGATGCCATGTGTCACCAACACCAGCAACATCAACTCAAATGGCTATGTCCAACCACTGCTTTTGAAGTATAAAAGAATAATAGAGCCCTTTAAGTGAGAATGTGTGGTTGAATATAATTCTAATTTGTTAGTGCATGTTTTCAAAAAATATATTACTTAAATTTTCTCTTCCCTAAGGAGAGAGAGGAATGGGAAATCATTGTCCAATAAATATTTCAGTTTGGGGAGAGGAAAACATTCTGGAGATAGCAGCATGGATGTACTTAATGCCACTGCGCTGCATATGAGAAAATGGCTTACATGGTAGATTTATGTTATATATATTTTACAACCATATAATGTTTAAAAAGTTATCTCCTCCAAACCTAAAGGACTTTCCAGCATTTTCATATCATTATTTGAATATTATTTTCCCTAAAATAACTCCAAATCCAACATGAATATGCAAGTAAAAAAGGTATAAATACAAAATTTGGTCAAACTTTAACCCAGCAAAAATAGGTAAATAAATCAGCATTGGAACTGAGAAGAAAAACACCAAAGCATTGTCTAGCAAGCATCAGAAAGATGCACTAGATTTTATTCTTGTCTTGATGACCTTATGTAAGGTAATGGTTTCTAGCTGACTGAAAAGTTTAGAAATGACTTTTTATTGACTTTAGTCAAAGAAGGAGAAAATTATTCAATAAAGACCATAAACATTAAACTTCTGTTATTTGGAAGTTGTATTAGATTGAATTTCAGGTATTATGTGCAGAATAAAGTGCTTTTATTATGATCACTCCTCTTTCCAATTCTATATATTTCCAGTTTAATGGCATAATAATAGTATGACTGGGATTTACCAGCCAGAGTTATAAATATGTAACATTTATTTCTAGGTAATATATTACACAGTTCTCTTATGAAGAAGTAGTTGCCCTTGATGTAAAAATGGATATTTGATTTGAATAAATGATTCTGGAATTTAAGTGATACTCTTAAGTTATCCTGTCCACGCAGATGCTAGAATGCTTTTGTGAGATGTCAGAGTTGGATAAATAATAATTTGCCTTCAAGAATCTTCAGTGTATATGATGGCTATTTTAAAACCCAATTTAAAGCCTTTATGACAGAAATACTTTAGTTTTTACCATACCTTTTGCCTTAGCCATGTTTTACTGAAGAATAGCTTATATTCTAATAACAAATTACATTTCCTTTTTGGAAGATTCATTGAAAACTATCTTCACATACATAAATGGTTATCTGATTAGCATTTTTTTATGACTCCATTTCTTACAGAATTCAGCTGTACAATTCACGCATGTACAAATATTGTTTCAATTTACTGAAAAGGAAAAGGGCACATAAATTCTTGTGATTAGAATCATCTTAAAACTTACATTCTAATCTCTAGTTGGACTGCAGAGAGGCCAAAATGCCTAATGTACAGCCATAGTTGGGAACAGGTCATAGTGAAGTGGTTGTAATTTTTATTCCACAAAGTCAGTTACGCAAAAAAAATGTTTGTATGAAGAAAATCAAATATCGCTCCAAGGTGATGAGGCATTTAATCTCAATTCATTGGAGGATCCCCAATCCCAAAGGTATATATATATTTTTTTGTGGGTACCGGGGGGTCGACCTCAGAACCTCGCACGCCAGGAGGCGCCCGTGCCGCTGAGCGATATCACCGGCCCCTTTTTCGTATGTGGGTTCCGGGAGTCGAACTCGGGCCCTCGTGCTTGCCGGGCAGGCACTTAAGCCGCTGAGCCATCTCACCGGCCCCCAAAGGTATGTTTTTTAAAGTACCACGTTTGGTTTTCTCTGGCGCTTGCTCTGATACTTCTGTCTGTCCCCCTGGCACACTTGGGCATTGTGGTTTGACTACTATTATCCATTGTTCCTTTTTCTCACGACTGGATTAATTGCCCTATAGAGTCTTAGAACTAGAATATTATAATTCAAATGAGAGTCATATTAACTGTTCAAATTCCAGAATACGATGTTGACTCCCATCAGATTTCAGGTAGCCGTCTGTATCCTCAAGTTCCACATCTGTGGATTGGACCAACCGTGAATGGGAACTATCTGGGGAAAAAACAATGCGTGTTGTAAACATATACAGACGTTTTTCTTCTCATTATGAACTAAGCAATATAGTACAATGACTATTTATAAAACATTTACCCTGCATTATGGGTCACAAGTAATTTAGAAACGTTTGAAAGTATATAGAACAGATGTGTAGGTTATTTGCAGGTACTTTGCATTTTAGGGACTTGAGAGTCCATGGAATTGCCCCTTGGAGCCAATGCTGTACATGCATAGAACGTATGCTAAGAAAACAGCATCTTTCTATAATTAAGTAAAAAGTTTTTGAAAAGTTCACTGCAGCTAAACCTATTTGGAAGACCCTGGCTTTGCGGGTGTCTTAAGGACACGCTTAATCCACTGGCTGGGGAGGATCGATGCTGTTGAGTCATAAGTTTATTAAAAAGTAGCCTACAGACCACTGTGCATGTGAATGCCACTAAATGATTCAAAATTCTTTCTCCTATTCGAAGATTCTTTTTCCCTAGCCACTTCATTAGGACGTAGCTTTTGACGTGCACTTTCAAAAGGGTGCAAGTTTAAGCGTAGACTTTCTCATCAATCCTCAGTCTTTTTCCAGAAGAGTAGTTAGTGAGACGCTTGAGCGGGATTAAAGGGGAGTCACAGGGCATCAGTGTTTGACAAGGTTAATTTTAGTTGGACCAATAGAACCATTATAATTTTTAAAAATAGATTTAGTGATATATAATTTACAATTCATATGATTCAGTTTTTCAGTATGTTCATAGATACATGCAACTGTCATCACAGTCAATTTCACATTTCCATAGCTTCAAAAAGAAACCTTGTCCTTTTAGCAACGCCTCTTTCCCTGTCCTTCCTCCCTAACCTCCAGCACTAAGGAAACACTTATTTTCTTTGTTCTGCAGATTTATTCATTCTAAACTTTCATGTGAATGGAATAAACATGGTAGGTGATCTTTGATGACTGATTTTTTTCGCTTAGTCTGGTATTTGCAAGGTTCATCCATATTGGAGTATATGCTGGTACTTCATTCCTTTTTATGACTGAATAATAGTCCATTAGATGAATCCACCATATTTTGTTTATTCATTCATCTGTTGATTGCATCTTGTGTTGTTTCTGCCTTTTGATTATTATGACTAATGCTGCTACAAATATTTTAATTTCTCTTGGGTATACAGTATATTTAGGAGTGGGATTGCTGAGTCATATGGTAAATCTGTGGTTAATTGTTGGAGGAACCACCAGGATGTTTTCCAAAGTGGCTGCACCATTTTACCTTTGAACCAGTAGTGTATGAGAGCCAGTTCTCCACACTGTTGACAATTACTGTTAGCTGACTTACTGATTCTCACCATCCTAATGAGTATATAGTGGTAGCTCATTGGGATTTTGATTTGCATTTCCCCCATGTCAGTCACTTTTTTTGGGTGTTTATTGGGGTTTTTTGTATATCTTCCTTGGAGAAATGTCTATTCAAAGGCTTTTTGTCTCTTTTATTATTGAGTTATAATAAATATGTAATGATGTCTATAAGTTCTCGATACAACTTCCTTATTAGATATCCGATTTGAAAATATTTTCTCCCACTCTATGGGTTGTCTTTAGTTTCATGATAGTGTCCTTCAAAGCACAAAATTTTTAAAATTTTGATAAAGTCCAGATTATTTTTTCTTTCATTGCTCATGCATTTGGTGTCATATCTAAGTACTCTTTAGCAAATAAAAATTATGAAAATTTACCCCTATGTATTCTTATAATAGTTTTAGATTTTTAGTTCTTACATTTAGGTATTAGATCTATTTTTAATTTTGAAAGTGACCTAATTTGGTATAATTATTAATAGGACTTCCTCTCACTTTCAAAAATATCACTGGTTGGATGATAAATTATATGACCTCTTAATTAGAGGTGCAGTCACTGGAACTAAGTAAAACTCCCTGACCTATGAGAGCACCATGACTAGTTGTGATCTCAAGAGATTTGTATTCTCGTATAGTTAACTAATCCAAATTAGCCACATATAGAAGCAAGACAGCACTAAAGAAAAACAGAACAAAATATACATTTTTTAAAAAGTGAGTCAAGATGTTAGCAAATAAACTCTCAGATACCTTCTTTCAAAAACTCATAACTAGGGCCGGTGAGATGGCTCAGCGGTGTAAGCGCCTGCCTGGCAAGCGCGAGGGCCCGAGTTCGACTCCCGGAACCCACATACGAAAAAGGGGCCGGTGATATTGCTCAGTGGCACAGGCTCCTGCTGGCACGCGAGGTCCTGAGGTCGACCCCCGGTACCCACAAACAAAACAAAACAAAACAAAACAACCTCATAACTAGGGCCGGTGAGATGGCTCAGCGGCGTAAGCGCCTGCCCGGCAAGCGCGAGGGCCCGAGTTCGACTCCCAGTACCCACATACGAAAAAGGGGCCGGTGATATTGCTCAGCGGCACAGGCTCCTGCTGGCACGCGAGGTCCTGAGGTCGACCCCCAGTACCCACAAAACAAACAAACAAAAACCTCATAACTATACTTTAAAGTCTTAAAACCCAATCTCTGAATTCCCAGATATTTTATGCAGCTCCTTCTGTTGAAAAATGCAGCTATGTGCCAGCGTGCTCACCAGGGTGTCTGTTAACTTTAAATAAACAAATTGCCAGTTGACAGGCAATTTTGTGTTTTTTCTTAAGTAAGCTAAATATATATATATTTTACAAGTGAATTGTGTAACTTACTGGAATTACGTACATGAGCTGTGACTTGTGTAAATAGCTTCTTCAGTAATGTAAAGTCACAGTAAAATAGACGAACAAACAAATGGAAGTGATAATGTGAGTAAGCTGAGAGCTATTGCAAGTTCTGCACAGCCTGCCTGTAAACTTGTCATCTCTTTACTAATGATAAGGATATCAGTTGAATTACCCTGTCTGTATAACTCTTTTGAATAAAGAACAGTAGTGAACTTCAGATCTGATTTTTAAAAAATACCTACCTGGCTATGAGCTTAGTTGTGATGTGGGTAAAACCCTGTATAAAATTAATTAATAATAATGACTTTGAATTTCTAAAAAATGTTTTCTCATTTATCTCTCCTAATAATTATTAGGTATTTCTTTGAATTCTCATCCTTAAATGCAGTACTAAAATAGATAAACCTCTATATTTGAAAGTAAGTGAACTGTTTATTATATTTATGTTTAGGTTTCATATATAACTGAGTGACTTATACTTTTGATCACATTGTATTTATTATAAGAAAAGAAAGCAATGTCTTTTTACTTGACTTCGCAAATTTGTATTATTTAAGGATTTGATATAGAGCAGAATTCTTTTTCCATCCTTTTGTCTCTTGTTATCCAGTGATTAATATTATGGTCAGACAAAATCGTGGTTACTTCATGTTTCTTTGGCTATGTTCCTTGGGGCTAAAGAAATTTTAGGGACCAAATGTCTGTTTATAAAGATAGACAGTTATTGCTTTCTTGGTTCTGTCCATCTTTCTGTATCTGTGATTATTTTTGTAAAAAGTATTTTGAATAATGTTACACATTTATCAGCTCTTGGAACAGCTCTGTGCAGTAGAACACAAATATAAAAAAAAGTAGCCAGTGAAACTCTGGATTGTTTTATTATAAAGCTCTGAGAACTTTGACATTTGTAAAATGCTTTTTAAATTATTCGTTAAGCATCTTTGTATCAGAAAGAATTGGTTATTCTCTCCATTGTCAAAATGAATTCATTTATTTGGTCATATCAGAGAGCCATAAAGGGGCGTAAGATCGTAGCTTATTTATTTAGGGAACCCTGTAACATATTATGACATGTTAGGAGCCATTGCTCTTGGGATATTCCAATAAAAATATGGATCAAATTGTATGCTTTCAGATCCCTGGGGGAAAATTTTGAAAAATTGTGTTTAGGTGTTGTGAACCAGTGCTTCTCAAACTTGGGAAAGGCAGGTCTGACTCAGTAGCTTTCAGTGGAATCTAAGATTGTATTGTCTAACAACCGTGGAGCAGATGGATGCTGATAGTGTAAGGGCCACAGTGAGGACCCACGACCTATGGGTCCAGGCCTGCAACGGGCCCCTCTAGGTGGGTACTGGAATAGGAAGGTGAGAGAAGAGGGTCTATCTTTGCAGAAGGCAAGTAGTTACTCTTGAGAAAGGGACAAGGAGGAAGTTCCAGCAAGCACAGAGGGCGAGGCACTAACTGCAGGAGATTTCTCAAGTCAAGATTTGTCTGGAAAAACTTCGCAGATGGGAGCAGGCTTGTTGAGAGTTGTTCTAGTTCTGTTAGTAGATTAAGAATGCTCAAAGAGATAGGTAAGAAACATTATTAATGACATGAAAGACAACCATAGCAACTAATATTTGAATGAAACACAAGGGAGAAATTAATGTATCTACCAAATGCAGTAATGTATGTGAATGCACATGGTGAAATGTAAAATGCTAATCAAATGTGGGACATTTAACATGATCTAAAGGCCGTGAGCAACTCAGCCAATATGGGTTGGAGGATTAGATCCATATTATCACCAAGGGATACTGAGGGAAGAAGACATGGGAGCAGTAACAGACAGCCACGCAGGGGATGGAGGAGAAGGGAAGGATGCATGTGATGACAAGATCCCTTGCTTATGGAAGAACTGGAACCAGGGAGCTGAAAGGGGCCACCTTAATTTAGTATATGAGCAAACCGAGGTCCAGAAAAGCTAAATTAGGTGCATAAAGTCACTCAGCAAATGGGGAGCAGAGTAGTACTCTTTAGCACTGACACAGATATAGCAAATGAGAAGCAAAGGTGTACAGTTAAATTTGAATTTCAGATAAACAAAAATAACTTTCAGTATAAATATGTCCAATGAATAGCTCTTGTCAGGCACAGTGTATGTGATACATTTATACAAAAATTGTTCTTGACCAAAATTCACTTTGAATTGAACATCCTGTGTTTTACCTGTCAACACTTGACTCATTTGAAAGTAGTACTTTTTAATAAGCATAGATATGGGAAAGATAAAGAAGGTATGTTGCTGAACTTCTCTTAACCTCATATTTAGAATGTGAGCTGCATCAAAAGTGAGCTTTTGTATGTTTTCTTTCCCAAAATCTGTATCGGTGCATGGCATTCAGTAAATATTTATTGAATGAGTGAATAAAGGTGTGGTAGTGTTAAAAACATTGTGACAAGTAGGATGCTTAACATACTAAGGACCAAAACTGACACTGGATATTTGTTTGTAAGTATATTTTCTGTGGCTAACTCATTTTTTTCAGCATAGTGGATCTTAAACAAACTTCTCAAGAATGTTCAGTATGGCAAAAATGGTACAAAAGTTTGATAAGATTTTGAAAATGAATTTTTTTTGTGTCCTGTTAGGGTTCACAAGTTGTGTATCACTTGTTTATTATAATTTTCAATTCTCAGGACTTGATTAATAACTTGAGGATTTGGAGTATTACAGATAGCACAAATGGATGTGATTTGGAATGTATTTCTGAAAAAAAAAAAAAAAACCTTCAGAGCTCATTTTCTCACCAAAGGCAAATATGACAGCAGTGCTGATTGCTGGGACCATGCTACAGCCTCGCTGGCAGTGAGGTGGTGCAGGTGGAGGCTATCAGAGTAATCTTCATCTTCATCTAGACCTAAATCAGTGCTGAGGAAACTGATTGTGCTCACTGAGATTTAAGAGCCTTGGGTAAAACCAGAGTCATTAGAATTCTTAAACTGAGACTTGTGGCAGGAAAGGATTTGATAAAGTAGAACAAATATAGGGCCACTTGTTCAGAATTTACTGTGAGCGAGCATGTGTCTGTCAGGATTCCATTTCAATCATACAAGAACCCCATGACAAAGGTATTGTGGCCCCTGTTTTTCAGATAAGAAAGGTGAGAAGTAGGAAAATGAATAATGACTTGACTTAGTAAGTGGTGAAAATGGGATTGAACCTAAATCTTTTTCTACTGCGCGACACTGCATACCAACTCATTCTTAGAATAGCAGACTCTTGCAAAATATCATACTGTCTTATTTTATAAAAATCACTGAAAAAAATCGCAGATAGATCATGTGACCTTGAATCTAACTCAGGGTTTTCATGAAGGTAGTAAATATGCTTTAATCCAAGGCCATTAGTCCACTATGTATTTTATGTCTCAAATTTTTTTTCTCCTTTGCCTTCTTCAGGAAATTGACATACTCCCTCTGCATTTTTCTCATCCTGTTATTATCATCTCACATGGGCTCATGTAAGTTGGTATCTAGGCAGGTAGCAGATGACAAATTTAGGTTGAGTACATGAAGAGAATTTAGTGAAGGGAATATTTTCAAAAGCATGGCAGAGTTATGAGGGCCAATGGGAGAGTGAGGAGGGCCAGAGACGTGCAACAGCTAAAATTAATTATTGCCCTTAGACCCTGAAGGGAAAAGGGAAGAGTATTTACTAGTAAAGAAAGAAAGCTGGAGCCCAAGAGAGACATAACCAACAGGTAAGAAGCCACTGACTTCTAGGAAGGATAAGACCAAGATGTTGCCACCTGGAAGATATAAAACCAAACCAAGTCTGGGTTAAAAACAAAGGAACAAACACATACCTGCCCTCGAACTTTCTTGCATCCATTGTCTCACTGGTGGCCAACATCAACTAAACTCAACCAGAAGCCAGAGCCCACAGGAGCCACTGATCTACTCCATGAAGATCGGTTTCCTGGGCACAGTGCAGGGTGGCAAGTGGGAAATACTGGCTCTGGAAGAGCAAAAGAAACTGTGTTCCACCAGCCTCTGATGTGGTCATGTAGCCTACCATGCTTACTTTCCCTTCTTCTGCATGTCCCCTTCCTTTTCTCTCCAGGCCCCTGCTCCTGCAGAGGTCTACTCGAGGGCCTGCTCTGTGCTGGGAGTGTCGGGGCTCTTTCCTTCCCGGAAGGGATGTTGCCCTGGTGCTGGGCGGAGCCTCTGCAGAGCTCCTGGTGCTTCTCGCCTCTGTTTCCAGTTCCACAGAGCACTGAATTCCCTGGGACAGGCAGGTCTCTCTAAGACTCCCTGGTCCCCTGGTTCCTTAGTTCTCAGATTTTATCTCTGAAGCTTTTCATCTTTGTCACACCATCGGCAGCTTATCTGCCTCAAGGTGCTTCCGAGCATTGGAGTCCTAAAGGGGTTTCCGTCAGGTGATCACTCTGCTGGAAAATTAAATAGACCCTGTGTCCACAGCAGTGCCGATCTCCTTTTCATTATTAATTATATTTATGTTATTATGCCATGCAATATAATCATACAGTAATCTGAAAATAGAAGGATCTCACTGAGATTGGGGACAATGTCACACTAATCTTATCACCCAAAAGCCTACAGAGAGTCTTCTTCATATACAACCAACCCTTAGTTGTATAGGACTGGCTCCAGGACCACCCTGCAGATACCAAAACCCACAGCTACTCAAGTTCCTTATACAAAAGAGCATAGAATTTGCATATTACCTTTGCACATCCTCCCATATCCTTTACGTCATCTCTAGATTACTTACAACCAGCACCATGCAAATACTGTGTAAATAGTTGTAATACAGTATTTTGGGGGGAACAATGACAAGGAAGAATTCTGCATGTGTTCAGTACAGATGCAGCTGTTGGAGGCCTGATGACATGGTGCACGAGCAAGAGTCCAAAATGATGCTCACTGAGTGCTAGAGAAGGAGTAGATGGGCTGGGCTCAGTTTGCTCACAATTCACTTCATCATTTCATGTGGTTTTACTGCAGCACTTGGCATGCAGCAAATGCAAATTTTACTTTTGGAAACTTTCTTGGATTTTTAAAAATATTTTTGATTTGTGGTGAGTTTTATTCATGGATGTGGAATCTGTGGATATCGAGAACAGACTGTACTAGTATTTAACATATCTTTATAGATTTTTAGGGAAAAAATCTAAGAATTTGACCTATAAAATATTTTTAGATTTTTTTTAATTGGCCAAAAAAAATGTATTTTTTATGGTTACCAGAGGTTAGGACAGTTGGGCAGAGAGTAGTTAAAGGATACAAAATTCAGTTAAGAGGGATGCAAATTAAAACAACACTGAGGTACCATCTCACCCCAGAAAGAATGGCTATTATCAAGAAATCAACTAATAACAAATGCTGGAGGGGCTGTGGGGAAAAAGGAACCCTTCTTCACTGTTGGTGGGAGTGTCGACTGGTACAGCCACTGTGGAAGTCAGTGTGGAGATTCCTCAAAAAACTAGGGTTGGAGGTCCCATTTGACCCAGCTATTCCCCTTCTGGATATCTTCCCAGAAGAGTTAGAAACATCGTACCACAACGATATATGTGCACCCATGTTTATAGCAGCACAATTTGTAATAGCCAGATCTTGGAAACAACCCAAATGCCCATCAACTGAGGGATGGATAAGAAAGATGTGGTATTTTTATACAATGGAGTACTATTCAGCCATAAATAAGGATAAACTGGAGACTTTTATAGGTAAATGGATGCAACTCGAGAAAATACTCATAAGTGAAATAAACCGGACGCACATGTATAAGCATCGTATTGTCTCTCTAGTATGAGAAACTGAAAGAGTAAATAAGATCCAAAATGTACAATAGACATGGTGAATCAAAAATAAACTGGTCAAAAGGAAAGAGAGACTGGAATAGAGGAATAGGGAAAAGAAAGAATGGAAAGGAAAAAAAATTGTATATGTATATAAGATGGTTAAGATAGATACACTACCAATTTTACTTAGTTCATTGAAGAGTAGGGTTTGTGCCAATAATGTTTGGACAATTGAATGCTAATATCTGGTATCCTGAATGACTAACTTAAAGATAATAATATGTAATGCATTAACCATTGTTACCCTCCTATTATGTTGTTTTGAAAATCTGTTCTTTTTTTGATTTATTGTTTTGTTTTTTCTTCTCTTTAAAATAAAAAAAAATTCAGTTAAATGGAAACAGATCAAGAGCTCTATTGTACAAAATGACTATAGTTAATGACAATCTACTGTATTGAAATGTGCTTAGAAAGTGAACTCTGGGCATCCTGTGGCATTTCTGTCACAGCAACAGAGGTTCCCCAGGCCATTATCTTTTGCCCAGAAGAATGTAGGACGGGTTTGGCCGAGCCTCAGAGCAGTGGCATTCAAAGAAACTTAGTCCAACAGTGAGAGGATTTGCTTTACTTTCTCTACATGCTGTACTGCATGTCCCATTTTAAATTTCCATATAAACCCAATGAGGTTGTGGTATTTTTACTGACACTTTGTGGACAAGGACACCGAGGTTCAGCGAGGCTGTGGCATATTATTGGGAACACAGCTGGTGTGCATCACGGCTATGATTTGAACCCAGGTCCATCTAGATATTGATCTGTTCTCTAAACCCCTGATAATATTCCCCTGATGTCTGTATATAATATTAGATACCAGCAACATCAGCATAATATTAATATAGGAGCTTCTTATTTAACAACTGGATAATTCAGCAGAGGGTTACTCAGAGGTAAGGAAGAATCAACATGGCAGGACCTGCTGAGATAGATGTGGCATCGTGCAGGGCAGCTAGTGGAGCCACACAGGTCATGCCCATAATTTTGATATAGGAAAACTTTGTGCTTACGGTGTAAATCAAGATAATCACAAATAGCAGGTGACTTTAGGAACCGGAAGCCAAGAGACACATTACAACGTGCAGGGCCCTCAAGTGGATATTTATTAGTGTGTTTTCAGATTTAGATGGCATTAACTACTTTAAAGATGATGTTGTAATAGTTGTCTTCCCCCAGAGGAGTTTCTAATAGTTTGAATCATTTCCTTCATGATTGGCTCCCATTTAGTATTGGACTCCAGGCATACACCCACGGGTGTTCTCGATGGCTCCTAATCAAGTCACGTAATATCAAGATAGGAAGGGAGGGAAGGGTGCTGCTTCCAGTTAACAATCTGGATGTGATAATTTTGTGGTGATGAGTCCCGACGCTGAAACTAGCCTATAAATTCTCAAAAAAGACTAAAATATGGAGATATTGTGGTAAAATAATACAAATTTTGGCTTGACTACCTAGTCGTCTCAAAAAAGAAGTCACACGCACACACACACACACGCAATTGTGAAGTCATTCTCAGAAGCCCACAGATGAACTGTGCCATAGGTTAATTTTTAAACATGTATGTTCCTAAACAATATTTTAATTTTTTTGTACGTGAAAGTCATTCAGTTTGTAGCAGAGTAAGATAATGTGTAATGTTAAAATGTATATACTTTATATTTTGGGTGATTTGTAACAGGATTCCACAGAGTGTTTGGGATTCATTTTGTTTTTCTAGATTTTAGAGGAGGCCAAGTTGAGGGAACCATGGTTTTGAGATCAAGGAAGGCTGTTCGAAATCATACATGCAACATTGTCCTATTACAGGCTGTTCATTCACATTGGTTACCCTCTGTCTCCACCATTTCCTGACTCTACAGGTGAAGAAGATAAGACTCCAGAGTGCTCTTGGTAGAACCAGGTCCCCCTGAGCCTTCCTTTCCCCAGGCTCATTGTTAATGTGAATCCTTCCCTTTCTGGGGATCTAGGGATGGGGGAGACGGGAGGGTGGGGAGAGGAGAGGGAAATAAAAAGGGTCATATATAGCAATGTGCATATGTACCAGTTCTCCATAATGAAAGGACTTATTATCTATCATAAACATGTACCAATTTTAAAAATGAAAAACAAATTCTCCCCTTTCCAGGCTACCATTTTTCTTCGGTGTCCCATTTAATGAACTGTTACACAGTCAAGGCACCGTGCCTCGCCCTAAGAACATAGAAGCTATGATGTACTCAGAAGTTCAGTATGGGGCAGTTTTTTTCTGACATCATGGCGCTATGATCACACCTTAACAGTGCTGGGATGGCTTGTAAAAAATTCAGACTCCTAGGTCACTGTGGAGGCCTGTGGAATCAGAATGTGTACAAGGTGGGCAGGGAGGAGTTGTCTCTCAGGTGTAAAGGGGGACCCCAACATGAACAGAACGATGGTAGCCTGATGAGATTAGTGCTCAGATTGAGGGAGGTAAACATGTTTGTGTGACTGAATCTGTGCACTCTCACGGCCATATTGGAGGAAGAGCTTTTAGAGCCCTTGATTCAAGTGAACAAAGTGAAGGAGTGTGTCCGAAAGGAATACTGCAGCGAAAAGAGAGGGAAGGGGAATGTGAAGAAGAGGTGGCCTCTAGCCCCCTTCTAACAGAGATGCCAGACAGCCAGGAGTCTCCCATATCATATTTATGCTGCATCCTGGTGGCTTTCACACCAGCTAACATAGGATACATATGTGATAGTTTGTGGGGCCCCTCCTGGTTATCAACAGTTTTTTGAAAATCTACCAGGCCTATTTTTTGCTCACTACGGTTTGTTCTTTAAAAACATGTAATGTATAACGTCAGGAGGTGGATTAAAGTGTAGCTATATAGGCTAAGCCTGGCAAGGGAGAAAAGAGACCTGGCATTTTAGGAGCATCTACTGTGTGTTCAGCACTGTACTGGACACTTTAAATGTATTCATTTATAGGTAGTAAAAATTGTGCTCTCCATCCAGTGGGGATGATTACAGTTACTACACTCACTGTGTAATCCATGAATGGATATTGACTTCCATTTCTCCTTTGCAAGATTATATAACTATTGCACTTCTAATTAGAGCAATGATACTGATATCAAGAAATTCAGTGCAATGAACCTTTTACTATTAGAGATAAAAATTAATCCTCACTTCCTTTGGCCTTTTAATTGTTAACTGTGGAATCAGCCAAATGTGGAGGCTGAAGAAGCATCAAGGGATAATGTAATTGCAACTCTTCAAACAATTGTATCTGTCTGGAGAATGAAGATTGATGTTCTGGAAAATAGATCTCATTGTTTCAGTAGTAGACTTATGGGCTTTGCCAGTGGCTATTAAGAGAGCTTCTCTAAGAAACTTTTTACCAAAAGAAAAAAAAGTGATACTTGTTAGATGAAGAAAATTTAATTCAGCCACTTTTCATTAAGCGAGGCCAGAAACTCTAATTCCCAAGTTCATAGTTGATGGAAGGCCCAGAGCAGTAATTATTCATTTTTCAAGTTTCCTGATAGAAAGCTCTTCAATTAGATACAGACAAGGGGGAAATTACGGTAAAAGGAAGGGTATTTTGTCCTTTCTGAAGAGCACTAGGAAAATAGAGACTATATAACAACGTTAAGAGATAATTATATTAAATGAGTTAAGCACTTTGTATTATCTTAAAAGATGTTAAATTACTTTCAGTATTGCTGTTTCTCTTAAAGTGCTTAAAATTTTAATTCAGAAAATAGGCTTGCATTCAGTAGTCGTTTATGTTTCCTGAAGTTTCTGGGAGGGTGGGTTGTCATGGCACCCTTGGACATCCCTGTGGAAATGGGTTATTCTGTGGATAAGCTAGGTAGTGTTTTTGTTTAGTGTCGACTAATGAATGTTAGAAGTGTGATTTGGTGTGTCATGCTGTTAAGATTGATTACTTGTCCCACTGTTGGATCTAATGATATTTGACAAGCATTGCACGACCATTATTTTATTTTTTCTACCTTCCTCATTCACTTGTGAAGTAGATGTGAGTGTAAATGATTAATTTTGTATGAGGCGATGGGTAATCATGGATCAATAGAAGAGGAAATATCCTCCTTTTTGTTAAACCACATAATAGTAGCACATGAATATTTTATTTTACTTTCTAAAAATGGAACACACTTAGCAGGTAAGCTTAAGTAAACTAAGGCTTTCCTATTTTGTTTATGATATACTATTTCTCATTATCTACTGCGAAAAACTGTGAGGATAAAAGTGTTTATCTCAGCAGTTAAAAATTATGGCCACTCTACAACTACGGTTCAGCAATTGATTAACCCCCCATATATATGAATTATTTAAAATCTGCACATAAAGGTGATTTAGAACATACAATTCAAATGGTTAGAAATAATCACAGACATTTTGCATGATTTTCATCTACTACAGCGGCTCTTGCTAGCAGACTGTGAATGTGACTAGGAGATTTTGAGAAGTGATTCTTGAAAACTAGATTGTATGTGCTCATTATTACTATTATTACAAAGTTGTAAGGTTCATATTCCAAAGAAGTGGACAACTTTTCTTCTGCAAGCCTATAACAGTTCTTATTTTAAAGTAAAAGAGGGGTCGGTGAGATGGCTCAGCAGCTTAAGCGCCTGCCTGGCAAGCGCGAGGGCCGGAGTTCGACTCCCGGAACCCACATATGAAAAAGGGGCCGGTGATATCGCTCAGCGGCACGGGTGCCTGCTGGCGCGTGAGGTCCTGAGGTCGACCCCCGGTACCCACACACACACACGCATACAAATAAATAAAGTAAAAAAACCAGGGAACACCATATGAGAATGGTACTAAAAGATAATGAAATTGATGAATCAGGAAGAGTTGAAAACAGAACGAAACAAATACAGGCCATATTACATAGTTCACTCACGGTGTTCAAGATAGAGAAACCAATGTTCTAACTAGAAAGAGTAATGAACTTTAACGGGAAAAGTCATATATACTCATTATTTTTGTTTGTAAATATTTCAAAAATATAAACATGAAAAGATAAGTGAAATTAAGCCCCAATGTGTTCCCTCACTACACCTCTGGCACCACTTGGAGATAACCACTGTTCGTCCTTGGCTGTCCCACCTTAATTCTAGTGTGGCTTCGGGAGATGTCTTAGTTACTTTCTCATCACTGGGACAAATTCCCGACACTGACACCTACAAGTTAAAGGAGGGGAGGATTATTCTGGCTCGCAGTCTGTAGAGGGTTCAGTCCACAGCTGGCTGGCTCCAAGCCAGGACTCCATGGCAAAAGGGCATGGCAGTGGCAGGACGTAGAGCGCGGCCAAGGAGGGAGGGACATAGACCCTTTCCGGCCACGCCCACAGTGACCTCCTCTTCTGAGCAGGCTTCACCTCCCGACATCACGCTCTCTGTCAACTCATCAGTAGACAAATCCGCTGGTGAGAATCACGCACCCAAGATCCAATCACTTTGCAAAAGCCCTACCTTTGAGTGCATGAGGCTTTGGGGGAACATGTAAATATGAACCATCGTGGGGACAAAAAATGAAACAATGTTATATACCTCGTTTGATAGGTACTTTGTATCCCATTTAATTATTTGCCATTATGTGTCTATAAGTCATTAAAAGACATTAAGAAAGAGAGACTGAGAGAGAAGGAAGCTGGGATTCTGCATAACCAGCTGCTCCTCTACCAGCCTCCTGCTCCTCATGCCCTAGGGGTGACTGTTCTTTCCGATCAGAAACTCTAGGCCTCCAATTTGTGAACTATAAACTCAGGATGAGCTTCAGAGCGCCAAAGTTTTGATCTAACCTCATGGCGCAGCAGAGTTAAAAAAACAAAACACACACACACACAGGCTGGGGTAGAGGAGAGAGGGTATATTTTCCTCCTGGGTTCAGGAGGAATAAAAATTCAGTGAAATGAGTTCCACAAACTCAAGAACTAACAAGAAGGTGTTACAGGCCTGTGCCATAATCAGTCCAAGTTTTAGCCAGTCAGCCTGTTCAGAAATGGAGTTAAATCACAGGCAAACGGCTTTAGAATGTAGGAAACGTACGAGGAAACTTGATAGGATTTACATAGGGATCAAAAAAAACCTGTTATTAAAAAAATGCTATTTACTTTATAGTTAGAACAAGAATAATTGAACATGGGAAGAAGCCAGGACAAGGGCACAGCCAACCATATTAACTCTTACCTGGAAATAGGGGAAAGATCATCGGATAAAGAAGGGCAGAAATTAAAAAATTTCCTTCTGGACCTGCTTGAAGGGGTGAGGGTACCAAAGAGAGTGGGGTGGGGAAGCAAACTTCTGTAATAAGGAAAGGCATGTCCTCCTGACATAGGAAAGAGGTGTCAGAAGGTTCAGTTTCTGCTGTTACATATTGAAGAAGATGGGAGACTTCGCACATGTATTCCCTTGCATGACCCTGTCACATGTGCTGTGTGACCTTTGATATCACCTAGTAGAGGACAGGACTTGAATATTATTGGTTTGCCCCGCCAAATTCTATCTCATAACAATTCCTGACTAATAATGTTATTTTTAGTGGCTACAAAGTGCACTGCTTTATGAATGTGCCATAGTTAATTTAATGAATTTTTATTATTTAACATTTATGGTACACTAAGTTTTTTGGTACTATAAATTATGCTCTAAATACCCTTACAGATAATCTTATAAAACTCTAGGTATACCATTACTTGTTTCCTTTGAATAATCCCTATAAATTGAGTTGCAAGGTCCTAAGGAATCCCCATATTAGACTTCTGACACCTTTTGTCAGACTTTCTTCTGTAAAATTTGTGCTAATGCACATTGTCATCACCAGTGGGACAGTGACCATTTTCCATGTTCAAGGATGAGACTGAGAACATATTATCAATGTTCTAAAACTTCAAATTACTTTTTCTAATACTGTAGATGATATCAATTAAGTCATATGAACCTTTTTTGTGGGAATCATTGTGATCAAAGGTATGTAATTTTTAAAAACATGGTGGAAGTTAGAGTTATATTCTATAGTGATCAAAGAGTATTTAAACTATTTAGAATGATCACAGTCATCCAATTATTTTATTCCAAAGTATTCAAGCCTAGTCTCCTAACCACAATCTAAAAATGTCTTTATCCTTTATTCTTCTTACTGTATGGCCATTAGAAAGGAAGCTAGCAGTTATTGCTTTCCCTCAGACTTGAAAGATAATGACAGAACTTCAGAACATAAGGTCCCTGAACAGTTCAGTTATGATACAGTGTTTTAGTTTGAAGAGCATTCAAAACTGAACCCTATCCACATTTTTAAAAACTTTGAGGCTTGGGCCAGTGAGATGGCTCAGCGGTGTAAGCTCCTGCCTGGCAAGCGCGAGGGCCCGAGTTCGACTCCCGGATCCCACATACGAAAAAAGGGCCGGTGATATCGCTCAGCGGCACGGGCGCCTGCTGGCATGTCAACCTCTGGTACCCAGAAAAAATAAATAAATAAAAACTTTGAGGCCATATTTAAGAAGACATGAAACATTGTTTATGCATACTATTTGATGTGAAAAAATAAAAATAAATGGAAACTGTCATCCTTCTGTTACTGACTTCAGTAAATGCATTTGTTTTTCAAAACAAAGTACAGTAACTTGGAAGAAAATAGTAATGTCAGTTTTGAAGATTCTTAGTGAATTTAGTCAGAATCACATTTAAAAACCAGTTATTTGAATATTAGATAACTTATTCTAACTACGTATTATTTTAGATGACTACATGTATTGTAGAAAGAGCAACAAACTTGGAATCAAAAACTGAGGTCTTAGGTGGAACTCTGCCACTTTGTAGATGTGTGTGCTTGGGGGACAAAATTTAACAGCCCTTCAGACCTAATACACACATCTGTTATTTAAAAGCTCTTTAAAGTGAAGAAGCTGAGCACTGTGATGCATGATGTTAGTCCCAGCTACTTGGGAGGCTGAGGAAGAAGGAACGCATGAGCCCAGGAGTTCAAGACCAGTCTGGGTAATGTAGTGAGACCCTGTCTTAAAAAACAAACAAGAAAACAAACAAATAAGCACAAATATGCGCACCATTCAGTGCTTCTTACCTCCCACGGAGTTGTTATGAATATTGAAATAACGGATGTGGACGTCTGTGATGTTTATGTATTTTCTTGGTGAGAAATTGTCATAAAGCATCATCCTCAGCTCTGGGGTGCTCTTCTAAAAGGCCACAGCCCTCAGGCACAAGGCTCCCCAGCTGTGTTGGTGCAAGATAATTGTTAGGCCACAATTCAACTAGGGTGTTCACATTCAGCTAGCAACAGCCGGAACTGCGGTGAGAAATGTGTAGTCTTCCATATTTGGGGCAATTTGCCTAGTCCTTGGATGTTTTCAAACATAAAGCAGTGCAGAAGTGTCCATCCATCCTCGTCCCATCTTACAAGTATATTCATAACGATTCCATGGCAAACTGAGTTTTTTCTGTTACCCGAAATTCTTTCCAGTGGTAAGTCTCTCTTCTCCCACCTTCCTGGGCACCCCACTATTTGAAACCCTTTTGTGTGAGCAATATATATTTTTTATCTTGATGGATAATTTTGGGAAGAGTTCAACTTGGTTTGGTCCACTATGTTCAGTATGATATTCCATGGTATGTCAGGGAATCAGACTCCTACTTTTTTTTTCTTGACACCTGGAATTGAACTCACGACCTCACATTTGCCAGGCAAGTGCTGCACCACTGAGCTATATCCCTGGCTACTCCTACTTTCTTTTGCTCTGATTTTCTGAAGCACACAGCTTTGACTCAGTGTCCACTATGGCTTCTCAGGCCCCAGTCATCACACTTATATTTCAGGCAAGAGGAAGAAAGAAGCAAGCACTTCCTCAGTCTCTAAGGAAATATTTGGAAGTGCTTCATGGCCTGTACTTTGTCATGTGGCCACATCTAGATGCAAGAGTGGCTAGGAAATGTGGACTTTATTCTAGGTAGCCATATACCTAGCTAAAGACTGGTGATCTGTCTATAAAGGAAGGACAAACATGAATTGTGAGTACTTTGAAAATTCGTAGTTTCAGGAGGTGAAGGAGTGTTTGGAGGACAAGTGTGAGGACAAAATTAACTGATGCAGATAGAAAGTACCTATTCATCATCTTCACTGAAGGTCATTAATTCTGAGCTCTTGCTAGGTTCATCCCTTAGCTGCATATATCTGCTTAGATGACTGCAGAATGCAACAGATGGAGGTTTGGGGCGTACTCTTATTAGAAGAAACGCATCTTGCATGAACATTTCAGAAAATAAAGCAATATTTTTTAAATCTCAAACTGAATTTTAAAAGAGCCTGTGAAATGGAGGGAAAAATGAATCTCTTCAGATTAGTCTGTCTGGTTTTTGTTTGAAAAGAGATTATGAGATAAATTAAGGCATCGAGGCATGATCTTAATCTTTTCCCATTTTCAGTCATAGGCTTGGCTCTGCTCTTCCCTCGTTCAACTTTAATCCAAGTCACGTGATAGGCAATTAGTAGATCTTCTCTTCAAATAAAAATGTTTATGCGCTTGCATAATTTCCCTTTATAACACTAGAACTTGTAGAGAAAGCATTTTAACTTTTTAGCGTAAACAATAAAGCCTCACAAAGCTTCTCACAAAACTTCATTCTTTTTAGAAGCTAAGATATATTCCTTACGAATGCTTACCTTGTGACATTTGTGTTGCCAGTTATTTTATCTAGAATCATTCCCTTAGTGCTATTTCCTGTTTCTTGGGAGGACTTCACAGAGGACATGTTTTTAATAGTCTTGGCAAGTAGCTATTAACAATATAGACAGAAACTTGGAGTGTGATGGTTTTAGACTTCCTGAGCTTCTTGATGCTATTTTAATACACTAAAAGTATAAACTAAATTTAGATCCTGCTGACTGTTACTGGAGTTGGAGCATCTCTTTTGCAGACAATGCTAGATTTAGTCACCATGTATTTCTAACAAGCTCCCATCCTTTCTAAGCATTTTAATAAGTATACATATGTATATAATGACTGAATTTTATTTGCAATTGATGATTTAAATTTTATTTTTTTCTAAAGCAGTTACTGCTATGGCTTTTTTCTTGTGGTCATTGCATGTTATTTTGATAAATCTGGCATTATACTAACAGTTAATTTATGACATTAAGTTTATATTATTCCCTAAGTATTTGTCTATTCCATGGCTTCTCAGCCTAGGCACCGCTGGCATTTTGGATCCTGGAATTCTTTGTTATGAGAGGTATCCCATACATTGTGGAATGGTTAGCAGCATCCCTGGCCTCTACCACTTCCAGCCATTACCCAATTGCAACAAGAACAACAACAACAACACAATAACAATAATATGTCTTTGAACATTGCCACATAACCTCTGAGGGGCAAAATCACCTGCAGCTGAGGACCGCTGTGCAGTCTAATCATCCGCACTTCTCCATCTCTGTCACTACTGCTCTGGTCCAGGCCACTGTCATCTCCCAGTCAGTGTTCACAGAAGCCTCCAGCTGGGTCATCATGCCTGTAGCATAGCTGCTTCCGAGTTCATTCTCCATATTGTACCCAGAATGGTCTTTTCGAAGTCTAAATCTCATCATGTTCCTTCCTTTAAAAACACTTTCCATTCTCCCCAGTGACTTAGTACAAAGGTAGAACTTTTTTAAGTAACCTCCAGTACTCATCCCAGTTGGACCTACAGTCACCCTGCTTTTCCACTCAGTCCACTTTCTCTTGCCAGTTCAGGCATCTTCTTCTTCCTGGCGTTGTCTTGGCCCACCTCTCCCTACTCGTATGCTCCACTCATACTCATCTTTCTCTTCTGACTCCAGCCCAAAGCTGCCAGGGTATTTTTATCTGAGGATTTAGGATTAAATCAGATTGATATGTTATGGGTCACTCTAGGCCAATTGGATTAGAGCCAATTATCTAGAAACCAGTTTACCAAAGGAACAAATTACTGGACTAAGTCACCAAATGTATAGCTTCAACAGAACTTTGATTTTCTTTTTTTATTTATGTTTCCCACAATTCGCTTTGCAGTGATTGGATAAGATTTTAAAGAGCTATATATAAGAGAGGGCTATAAGGAGTCAGGACTTGGTGATCTTCAGGTCATTGCCCCCCCCATACCTACAGCCCTGTCCCCTCATTCAGTATTCCCTGTCTGAGACTTAGCAGACCCGTCTATATGCTGGCCTGGGGCTCTATCTAGCAGGCAGTTGGAGTCATATTCATGTTAAGGATTCCTTAAAAATGCAGTTATGAAAATGAAAAGCAGAAATCTTTCAATATCTATTAAATCATCCTACACAGTATGTAATACTTCAATGTTTGTAAGTAAAGAAACAAAATATGGTGAATTGTAGTTATTAAATTCAGCAATTTGACATTTGGCATTATAATGAAAGGATTCTAAAAATTCTAAAATATTGACAAAATCGAGGACTTTGAAAGATGGAATAGGAATTGGTAGCAAGTGAAGATGGCCCATGTGAAGTCTGGGTATACTATTTAGAAAAAGAAGGAATTCACAAAGAGTCTAAACCAACCACTGCCTCTTAGCTTTTGATAAATTAGATATTCTTTAGAAGAGCCTAGAAACATACAGTTGTTGAGTACAGTCGAGAAGAATATGTCATAGTTGTTTTGCAACTCTACATTTATTTGGTACTTATTCTAGTGATAATCTGTCTCCTGCTCTATGTTATGAGCTCCACGAGAGCAGGAACTGTGACTGTTTTTGCTCATTAATTATCTACAGGCACAAAGTGATGTTCGTTAAATGTCGCTTCTTTTAAAAGGAATGCAGTATTAGCCTCCTAATATGTAATAATGACATTGCAAGCAGTCCCTAGCCGTAACGCTATTCATAATCCAGGATATAATTCTGTCAAAACAATAAGGATAAATAACAGAGTTTATGTAGTATTTGTTGAATCACTGTATCTTTTGATAGTTATATCAAATAACATTTCATTTTTCAGATAAAAATCTTTGATTTCACATTGTATGAAAAAGATTTATACATTTTATTTTATTACTGTAGTCAAATGAAATAACATAGTTGCTTATCAAATTTAAGATTCCACAATAAAAATGTTTTTAAAATTAAATTATAGGGCCGGTGAGACGGCTCAGCGGCTTAAGCGCCTGCCTTGCAAGCGCGAAGGCCCGAGTTCGACTCCCGGAACCCACATACGAAAAAGGGGCCGGTGATATTGCTCAGCGGCACAGGTGCCTGTTGGTGCGTGAGGTCCTGAGGTCGTCCCCCCGGTACCCACAAAAAAAAAAAAAAAAAAAAAATTAAATTATAAAATAATTTTAAATTATAAAATAATATCTTCAAATAAAAGTAGAACATGAGTACTGTCTCTAGGCATAAAAATTCAAGTTTATTGTTGGCAATGATGCTTATACTGTAGTTAAGTTTGATCTTCTGAGGTGAGTCAGATTGATTATTCCAGACTTGCTAAGGGGATTGGAGAAGAGAAAAGGTAAGTGAAAGGGGTAGCA
This sequence comes from Erethizon dorsatum, assembly GCA_028451465.1. Taxonomy (NCBI): domain Eukaryota; kingdom Metazoa; phylum Chordata; class Mammalia; order Rodentia; family Erethizontidae; genus Erethizon; species Erethizon dorsatum. The sequence goes on along the minus strand of CM051826.1, from coordinate 122,795,276 downwards.
AAGAGGAGGTAGCAGGGTGAACCTGAGGGGAAAATTGCCTTCTTGATTTCATTTTGGGTTTTATTGGAAAACTGCAATAATTCCAAACAGATGTTGTCAAATTCTTTTTATATCCTACCTCTGAACAGAATACCAATACCAGTCATTTAACCTTTTAGTGACCATTCTGGGATCTACAATCTATAATTCTTCAACTATTTCAGACTTTCTATATTCTGTATTTACTAACTCTAATACAAGCGATCTATGAGAGATTTTATAGTATTCTGCTTTCTGCTTCTCTTTCTCTTGCCTGTGGTGTCTTTTTCATGTGTTTTATAATTTTGGAGTGTGAGCTTGTGTTTCACTGAGCAGGGGTGGAGGAGGTACTCTCCAGAATTACTTTAGCTTCTTCCGGGAGCCCTAGATGCAATCAACCCTGCGTAATATATGTTGTAATTGGCTTGGTGTTTCCTGAACCAGGGAGGGAAAGAATATTTAAATCTCGAACTACAGAAGGGTAAGGGTGTGGTTATAAATTTTTCAGGAAGCCATCCTTTCTCTGCAGTCTGTAGCCAAGACAGACACCTTTCCTTGCCATCCTCCTTTTCTGCTGAGTACATTTTCCACAGTTACCTTACAAAGCACTCAGCTTTACATTTCACATTCAGCTTCCTGGCTTCCAGAAGAGCAAATCCTTGATTTGTGTTCACACTTAGCTGTCAGAAGCCAATGCTGTAGGATACCCACACTGGCAAAAGCCATTGTGGCAGCCATGGCAATAATGCTATATCAGTCCGTTTGAGGTGCTATAACAAAAATTTCTTAATCTAGGTGGCTTATAAACAACAGAAATTTCTTGTTTTGTAGTTCTAGAGGCTGGGAAGTCCAAGGTTAAGGAGCCAACAGATTCCGTGTCTGTCAAGGGCCCACTTCTTAGATGCTGACTTCTCTCTATGTCCACATGGTGGAAGGAACAAAAAGTTTCTCAGGCCTTTTCCGTAAGTGCACTAATCCCATTTGTGAGCACTTTGTTCCCAGGAACTAATAATCATCTCCCAAAGACCTACGTCACAATGCCATGGGAGGTACATTCCAGGCCTGGTCCACCAAATTAATGTTCTTCTTGCATGCGAAATATATTCATTCCATCCCCAAACCCCCAAAGTCTTAGCTTATTCTAGCATCAGCTCAAAAGTTTAAAGCCCAAAGTCTTATTTAAATAGTATCTAAATCAGATATGGGTGAGACTCGGGGTATGATTCATTCTGAGGCAAATTCTCCTTTAGCTGTTATCCTGTGAAATCAAACATTAATGTGCTTCCAAAATGCAATTTCCAGGTTCAAAGCAGATTTTCCATTAAAAAGGGAAGAAATAGGAAAGAGAATTAATAAACAAGTATAAAACCTTAAAGTTTGAGAATAATACTGTCTTGATTCTCTGTCTTCTGGGCCTACTGGTGCTATTGTCCCACTTTCTGGACATGTTGGGTCCCCAAGGTTCCAGATGACCCTGTCCTTATTGCATTGCTGGGCACAACCCACATTATAGTCATCACATGTTTAAGTCAGGTGCTGGCAGCCCTCTCCTGCTGAATTCTCATTCTGGTAGCTCTACCAGCCAATTGTCTCAAGAACAGCACTGTGCTCCCAGCCCTATAGGATATTGCCCCAGTATGGGCTGTCTTCAGTGGCCCTGTCCTGGTGGAAATTCTCTACCTTCGCCCCAAGGCCCTCCGAAGTATTCTTTGAATCTAGGTGGAGGCAGCCAGACCCACACTGGCTTTGCTGGATGCAGCACATGCCACCCTGGGGCAGCTGAGAAGTATAGTACAGGAAGCACAGTGCAAGCAAGAGTCTTTAAGGCAGGGAGGTAACAAACCCTGAAGTCCCATAGGTAGCCACAGCCCCTTCTTTGAATTTGTTCAACTCCCCAGGCCCTTCCCTCCCACACATTTGATGGGGATAGAAATGCTGGTGTTTTCTGAACTGGCTTTAGGGTCGTTCTTCCATTATCTTGGACAGAATTTCCTGATTTCTGTTTAGATAGATGGCTGATCTCCTTTTCCAGTGGTCATTTGGCCATACTCTTCACGTTCTCTCTTGAACATGCTTTCTCATTCTTTACAATAAGCAAACTTTTCAGATTCTTAAATTCTGCTTCCCTTTTGTTAATAATTGTGGCTTTAAATCATTTCTCACATCTTAAGCATTCAAGAGGAACAAGGCTGCATCCATGGTGGAGACTAACCAGACGAAGTTAAGAGAAGTAACATTTTTGAGCTGAGCTTAAAAAGACACTAAAACCCATCGTTTAAGGAAGAGCATGAGAAAAGGCAGAGGCATTCGCATGCTTGAAAGTGTGTTTGGGGACATTTAAGAAGCTAACAATGGCCAAACAATCTCAGATACACAAAGTTTATGTATCTGAGGCACTTTCATGTGACAGTGGTACGGAACAGTCACTAAACATTTGCCGTGTGCTTGGTACTTGTGAGTGCTTCACATGTGGTAACTCACTTAAGTCTGCTAAGGTAATTACTGGTATCCCATTGTACAAATGGAATAACTGTGATTAAGTAACTCTCCTAAGATTATAGAGTTGCAGGTGAGTGAGCAGGACTCAAGTCCAGGCCTTCTGTCTCCGCAATCTACTCATTTAGTCTCCATGCTGCACTATGGACACGGAAGGCTGGATTTACTCTGGAGGGTTTAATCAAAACTTCTCTTTCTTGAAAAGCTGAATTAATGAAGAGTATCCATCTCTTCTTTAGACTCTTTGTACCATAAAAATGGACTCATTTTTGTTCAATTTAATTAAATATTTCTCTCCTCTGAGAAAAAAGTATGATTGAATGGATCCCTTTTCTGTAATGTATCAGACTAGCTCATGAGAACCAATCTCTATGTTTTCAAGAATTTTCCCACGTATTAAATACAGCCATTATTAAAATTAAATCGTAGAAACTTATACTAAGTGAATTATATTTAAAGTAAAAAAGTAGACATTGGAGACCCATTAATTCCTAATTATTTTACTACATTTTATTTTTATCCATGCTCTTTAGGCTTTTTTATGACTCTTATATTTGGGTGCTGGAATTACTTTATTGCAATCTTATGCCATTGGGCCCCCCTCTTTATCTCCGTGTCTGTGTTGCCTTGGTAGCTTGAAATCAGCCATGATAGAAGTATTGATACCACGATTTGGTAAACAGCATTTTAGTAAAAATCAGTGCTCCTTCTTTCCCCACCTCAGTTGTACAGCATCTACTGCCACACAACAACCACCATCTATTCATTAAAACATTTTGCCTGAATTTGATTCTCGCGAGTGTTCTGTATTACGTGAAGAGTTTAAATAGTGCAACAGAGGCTTCTGGTGTCTAAATTATCTTAGTTTAAATCCTTAAAAGGAGTTGGAAATGTTCACCAGTTTCTCATTAACACACTTAATTATTTCAGAACATTTTGAATCCACCTTAGCTTTAATAACCAACAGAGAAACACCATCCATATGTTTCATGATCCCTCGTGAACTAAAGCCTTTTGGTTTAAGAAACCCAAATTCATCACTCCAAAGTAGAAATTCACTTCTTTATTTTTCCCCTCAATTTGAGGAATGTGGTAGCTACTATGATGTAGAGAGAAAGTGGCTTCTGGTGAGGCCACTAATCAGTAGCCAGGTGACCTGAGCTTGGTAGTCTTGGCTCTGTACTTTAGGATTATCTGGAGATTTTTAAAAATGCAGATGTGCCTTGATTTATAAAGGGGTAACATCCCAATAAATCTTTAGTAATTTGAAAATATTAAAATTGAAAGTGCATTGAATGAACCTAATTTACATCTAGCTCAGCAGCAATGTACACTCTCAATTATCATTGTTTATTCTTGTGATGGCATTGCTGGCTGGGAGCTGTATTGCTGCTTTTGAAAAAATCAAAATTCCAAATTTTAAGTACATTTTCTATTGAATGTGTATAACTTTTGCACCATAATAAAGTCAAAAAATAGTAATCAAACCATCATAAGTCAGCTACTGTCTGTATACTGATGTCAGGCTCCGGCTTAGACCCATTAAATCAGAATCTCTGGAGGACGAGCTTTGGTGTTGGTATGCTTTGAAGTGCTCCTGAGATGGTTATGATGTGAGAACTACTGGTCAGATTAACAGAGATTGGCGAACAGTCTATGATTAAGCGTTCCAGCTGCAGGGCCAGAATTCCTGTTTGGAAATTCCCACTCCTAAACTTCCAAGCAGTGTAAACTTGTATTACTTACCTGTAATCTCTGTGCTTCATTTTCCTTGTGTGCAAAATTGAAGTAAAAGTCATAATAACATATTAGTTAATACAGGTAGATGCTTTAAAGCAGGGTCCTTCGCTCCTGTGTTTGTGGCATTGTGCATTATTCTATGTTGTCTCCATGTTTTGTAACTTTTAGCCTTTTACATACTTGGAGAATGAACCTTGATATTCTTTTTAGTTTATCTTTATCTTTGCTCTGTTTTCTAGCCTTTTAATTGACATATCAATATTTCCTCTCCATTTTACTGTCCAGAATTCTTTAGTTTCCCTTCAGTTGGAAAACTACAGGTAGGGTGAAGTGGTTTTAGGTTGCTCAAAGACAATGCTGAGCCCTGTCCACTGTAACACTTGAGTAAATCTCTGCAATTATAGCATTTTCATTGGCTGAAAATGATGTTTCCTTCACATTACAAATAATTAAACTCTTATTTTTTCCCCTGACTTATGAGGTGGTAGCAATAAACGGTTGTAGACGCTGCCTTCAATAGGACCAAAACGTGCAGGAAGGAGAAAAGCAAAGAAGCAAGTATGTGCCACAGAAACTATAATAACATAAACAAGTAGAATAAAATACTTTCGCCAAATATTTATAAGCAAAACTAAAACAAAGAAAATGCATTTTCCCTATCCATTCAGCTTGAGGAGGACTAATTAGATAGAAATGAAGAAGCCCCTTATGAATATTCTATTCTAGGAGCAAATTTTATTGGAAGCTATAGCCAAAAAGTACTTTGATGAGGAAAAATATCAAAAGTATGTACTGAGGTTTCCTTGAATCTCTTCTTTCCAATACCTGATGGAAAAAAAGGGAAAAATTGAAGTAGATATATGAGCGTGACCAAAACTATTTTTTAAGGTTGAAAATTGGAGGAGACTGACTTAACACTATGGTCTTCTGTGACCCTTATATGATCTCATATTTAGGAAGTTGTAGAAATTGATGTATAAAATACTACCATGTCATCAATATTGATGACATAATAGTATCCCAAATTGATTTATGGATAGGATGACCCTTCAGAGACTGAAGAAGAATTAAGCACCATTACTTGTGATACACTTTGGTTCTTTTCTTGTGATAGAAACTAAGTCCAGATTCATGCAAGGCCATTTGGCCATTTCTCTTGAAAAGAATTTGATTGCAAGGAATAGACTCAGGCTAACTTAAGAAGGTTTACTGTGAAAATAGCACTGAGTCTCAGAAGAGCTACAGTCAACACCTGAAACTGGGTGGGACTTGTAGAAACTGGTACAATCACCTAGAAACCCATAAGGAAACATCTTACTCTGCGGGCCTCTTGTGGACTCTTGCCTTCTCAGCACTTGATCCTCTGTTCTTTTCTCTCTAGCAATCCATCCTTCCCATGAACTTTGCCTTGAGTATGGCCCCCAGTAAACCTGGTCGGAACTCTGCACTCTCTTGCTTACTCCACTGGTTTCATATCTTGCCAATTCCTGAGGCATGTTGCTTTGAACCAGGTCACCTATGATTAACTGCCCCTAGTCTGTTACTTATACCGGGTCCTATCACCCATGACTAGAATTGGATAGAGTCATGCGGTTCAAAGAGGAGTCACATTAGACAGACAGGGCTGGGGGCTGGCAAGCCCTGGAAACCAGCGGTGTATTCTGCCTTAATTACAAAATGGAATAATCTAAGGCTTTTCTAGCTAAAAATTGCAGCACATGGGCAGTGCATGATTTCTGCAGAATACTAGTAAATAAAACAACAAATTAGAAATTCTCCTGCTTTACTGCTACAGTTGTAAACTGTTTCAAGCTCACTTGATATTGTATAGATATTTCTTCTTGAAGTTATTCACTTGAATCATATTTTCTTGAATCACTGGTGAATGTTAATGGAGGTACATAAGATTGCATTGAGTAAGAAATTGCAAATCAATATCTCTGAATCTCAGAATCTTTTCTTTTTTGAAGCACAGAGATGAAAAATCTTCCCAATTGTAGTATACATAGCCCAAATATGTTGTTATAAGAAATATAATACAGAGTTTTATTATGCAAGCTGTTCATTGAAAGACATATCAAAAAGACCAGCATATTTTCTATTTTATATGGATAGATGAGATAATCTTCAAGAGAATAACCATGATAGATGAATCTACGTAAAATAGTTTTTAAAAACAGCATCCACTCCCACAGGTATTTTTATCAGACAGTGGAGCCTATTCATAAGTTTTGTAGATTACCCCGTAGGTGAGAGAAGGCTGTGAGCGGATGAAGAAGCTCTGTGATCAGTGAATATTAGTCAGAGCCGCACCAGAGCAGGGGCTGTGCCTCAGCACTCGGACTGTGCCTGCAGCAGAATGCTAACTCGATGAAGACTCAGAAAATGAAGAAATATTCTTACGATTTTTTCCATTGGACCAATTAGGTGACAGTAATCAAAATAATTTGTTCCCATAGGTCTCAGTTTTTTTATTCATAGAGCAAAATGGTTTTGGAGTTAGTATTTTAAGTTTTTGATACTCTGATTATACCATGCCTTCAGATTTTCAAAACATCTATTTATTAAATCTTTTCGTAAAACTACATTGTCCATTTGAAAGCAAGTCCTTCTCCCAGTCAAAGCAGTCTTTTTTATCCTTTCCATAGTAAAATAACCTGAAGTTTGAGATGTGAATTACCTTGGAAAAATACATTATTGATAAAAAATACTTTGTCAAATTTAACACTACAAAATCAGAGAACAAGAGCTGCACCCATATGTCTCTAAAACAACATTTCAGCAGTGTGACTCCAGTGAATTCAACTCTTGTAAAATATTTGATGATTTCTAGTCTTGTACCCAAGCACCTGTTTGAACCAGCTCTTAAAAGAAAATAAAGCACATTGGTGATTTTAATATAATTTTATTTTTAATCAACACATAATTATTATACATATTTATGGGGTAGAGTATAAAATTTCTTGTTTTTAGAATTAAATTTAATTTCAAATTGATTGAAAGTGTAAAAATCCATTTACATTTTCATGCATACAGCACGATACTCCAATGGAATGTTTTCTGCCATACATAAGATCTCACTGACTTGTACAACCAAAACAGGAGTTTATGTTTATCAAGGTAAAGCAAAATTACTTAATAAATGATTGTTTAAAATTTTTAAATCCAGACATGAACATATAGCTTCTTTTTTTATTTTTTTTTTTGTGGGTACCGGGGGTCGACCTCAGGACCTTGTGCACCAGCAGGTGCCCGTGCCGCTGAGCGATATCACCGGCCCCTTTTTCGTATGTGGGATCCGGGAGTCGAACTCGGGCCCTCGTGCTTGCCAGGCAGGCGCTTATGCAGCTGAGCCATCTCACCGGCCCAACATATGGCTTCTTATTAACATTGTTTCCACTATCAATTATACTCATTTATAAAGATGCATTCTTTACATTTGCTTTGGTCAGTTGGGATATAACAGAAAAATTAACACAGTTCAGGAATATCAAGCATATATTTTTGCTACAGTCTTTTTACAGTTTTTTTTATTAGTACATGTTTACATTACATGATTATATTCCTTATGGGGAGTTGGTACAGGTACATAACACATCTCATTTTCTACAGTAGTTGTTTCAAGTATGTGTAAAGGAAGTAAACCTAAACTCTGTGCTAATAGGGGACTCAATAATCTTAGAAAAAAAATTTTTTTTGGAGACAGGGTCTCCCTATGTAGTGCAGACTGGTCTTAAACTCACTATGTAGCCCAGGTTGGCCTCGAACTCATGGTGATCCTCCTGCCTCAGCCTCCCAAGTGCTAGGGTTACAGGTGTGTGCCACCATGCCTGGCCTCTTAACTTCTCATTTATATTTGAACAAATCTTTATTAAACATACTAGTAATTTGTATTGAAATATCTGGTTGAAATATTTCATAATTTTGCTGAATTACATTTAAGGAAAAGAAGCTAACTGCTTTGCCTATTTTAAAACTAATATATTCTGGATCATATTATACAAATACATCTATAGAAACTTAAGAGATCATAAATTTCCCATAAGGAGACATTTAATGTATGTCACTAATATGTATTTGCAAAACATTTGAACACTGCAAACATTAGAAATTTCAAGGTTGGGCACAGGAAAATGTTTATACTCTACTATAGTGATGGTGATGTGCTTCTACCCAAGGGCTCCTAGTGATGCCAATTGATTGGAGATAGGAGCTTATCGATGGATTGCTTCACATTCATTTCCTAGTGACGTGAACTATGCATCATTCCTTCATAGGTTTGAAAATTAGACTGGCTGGACTTAGCATTGTTTTTAGTTTCTCAGGAGTAAGAGAGCCAAACATTAGGAAAACTAAGTGAGATAAGAAATATTTCACTTAGCACCACTGACAGGACCTGTGGAAACAAAGCAGGAAGTGGAATCCCCCAGCCGAGTGCCATAACACTTGCCGGTCTCCATGTACTGTGCAAAGATAAAGCTCCTTCTTGAGAAAATTCTCCCAGAATGATTTTGTTAAAGACAGGCTATTCTTCACCTTGATCTAGCAAACCTTTTATATTTTCTTTTCTTTCTTTTTTTTTTTTTTTGCTTTTATATTTTCTGCTGCCTAATTCCAGGTGCATCCGGAAATCTGGTGACAAGCATATAATATCAAACCAAAAGGCATAGCCATAGTCATATTTAATGTAACAAGCATAGCTGGCACATGTGGGCAGATATATTTGATATGTTAACTTCTGATTCATGCAAGAGTTTCTGCCCACAGTGAGATATGCAAATATATATCTGCATCTATCTATATCTATATCTATATATCTGTATCTATATCTATCTATATGCGAATATGTATCTGCATCTATCTATATCTATATCTATCTGTATCTATATGCAAATATATATCTGCATCTATATCTATCTATATCTACATCTGTATATCTATATCTGTATCTATATCTATATCTATCTGTATATCTCAGATCTGGGTAATTGTTATACCATCACCTAAAACATTTATCATTTCTTTGTGTTGGGAGCACTCAAAACCCTCTCTCCTAGATATTCTGAAATACACAATTGACTGTTGTGAACCATAGTTATCTTACTATTGCAGAACTTTAGAAGTTATTCCTTCAATTCAGTTGCAGTCCCATACCCATTACATTGGTGGTTTATAAATGAGATTTTTCTTTTTTAGATTTTATACTAATAGAGGCAAAATCTCTTTTGCTTTCTTTTCCCAAAAGTAAATGTACCTTAATGTTTTTGTTTGCAACTCATCATCTCACTTCAGAATTGTCCAAGTTATCTGAAGTTTTATGGTCTTGTCTGTCTCCCTCTGAATATATGTCATTGACAAACAAGGAAAAGTACATTTCTCAGAGCTGGCAATCACCCACAGGGGATAAACAGTCACAGAACATCTTGCTGCCCTAGGCAAACTCTGCCTGAGAGGACCAGCTGGCTTTCAATAAAAATAAACAAGGTAGAGTGGATGCACACTAGGCAGGTAGAGCTTTTAAAAATGAAGCGAGGACCAGTGATATAGCTCAGCAGCATAAGTGCCTGCCTGGAAAGCGTGAGGTCCTGAGTTCGACTCCTGGTACCCACATATTAAAAAAAAATAAATGAAGAGAAAAAATGACAGCACTTCTGATTTAATGCTATTGAAAAACTTGATATATCTAACCGACTGTCTGTATTAAGGAAACCTACAGTGCATTATTTGAACATCTGCTATCTAGTGTAGGAGGAGCTGGTGCTGTCTGGTGGCATCATTGATGACACAGTAATTCTTCTGATGTGTCCACATGTGCGGAGATCTGATGTGTCTGAACCATGTTAATTATATGGCTTGATGATACAGAACTCTGACGACATCGGTAAAGAATGAGTAGTATATTGAGGGCTGGGTTATAAAAGACTTCTGGGGAGCCACATCTTCCCAGTGTATAAATTATTGCCTTTGTCTAAGTTAAATGCTTGGGTGGAAGTAGCAGTGCTACCACAGTGGTTAAAAGATTTAATCCTTTGAGGGGTGCATTGTGCATGTAAGCCAGTCTCTATGGATGCAGAGATGCACATATAGAAGAGATTAAGTCACAAGGAATTGTGGGAATTGATGGCTGAATCACACTATAAATATTGTACTACCATTATCATCATTCCCTTTTATCTTGTTTATTTTGAACAACTTACTATATATTAGCATCCTGACAGTGATTAGTGTTCACTTCCTAAGTGTCTTTTGTCTACATCCTTTCCCGGGTCTGCAGCCTTACTCCAGTCAAATCAGAGGATTATGAAGGCCCAGGAGAACCTGAGAATGTAACTAGTTCCCTACATTTACCTACTACTGTATAAGGTTTTTAAGTGAGATTATTTAAATTAGCTAGTTCTGTATCCAGGCCTTTCTAAAATGTGTAAGTTTTCTGTTAAGTAGCTGAACTTCTCCCACTGCAGTTTTTCAAATTGTACCAAAAGAATTGCACCCAATGCATAACTGCTTTCAGTCAGTGCTAGCTCCCTGCTTTTAGGTGATAAGGGCGGATTATTTCAAGAGATGAATCTTTAAAGTAATTCCTTGAAGTCATAAATTCAAACTGTGCTAACAGGTGAATGGTTACCAATTTTCCATAAAATCATAAACATGTAGACAACCTGAGAGGTGATTAATACACCAAGTAGAAAAAATATGAAAAGTTAAAATTTTAAAGGTAAGCAATTCTCATGTCTTCTGATTTTTTAATGTATAATTAATTGGACAAAAATAATTACAGCAATAATTTAAGTTTATGTAGCAATTTGTGGTCTCAGTTACTATCATATTTAGTTGGTTTGATCCTCAGCCAACATCACAGAAGCTCATCAAAGGTGAGTCATCTATGTAAGGCGAAATAGCTAATGAATATTAAAGACAGAATTAAAAGGTGTCTTGTTATTTCTTTCTCTTGGGCCTTTTAGCCATGAAGTAAAGAGAGAAAAAGAAATCAAAAATAGAATGATAGATTATGTAAAAGTTAGTGGAACGGAAAACTTCACATCAAAACTGATCTTCTAAATGGCTTTTAATATTAAAAACCAGAATTGAAAATAAATGAGCCACACACACATCTTAAAAACTAGAAAAAGCATACCAAAATTAATCATAGTTAGGTAGCAGACATGAATAAAGATAAAAGCAAATTATAGTGGAACAGAAAGCACACAAGAATAAGTCAAATCAGTTAAAAACTCAGCTACTGGATCTTTTGGTGGTGAGGGTCATCCACTTAAATAGACATTCATGGCCAATTTGATGAAGGATAAAATAAAATATAAATTAGAAACATATGAGTTCCATCTAGCTTTCCAAATATTGACAATCCTATTGCTATTCATACTTTTTAAGGAAAAAGAGAGCAAGCGGTGATCAGTTCTCCGAGTCCTTTTCTGAAATTAGCAAATACTTAATATCAACCTGGCAAAGGTGCTGTATTAGTTTGTTAAGGTTGCTGTAACAAAGTACCCCAGGCTGGGTGGCTTAAACAAAAGTTTGTTGTCTCAGAGTCTTAGGGGTTAGAATTCTGGGGAAAAAAAAAAAAGATGTCAACAGGATCTTAAAATCCCACCGGATCTTTGAATTATTCACAATAACAACTCATCATAGTGAAATTTCTCTTTAAAGGGATTGGCCATCTCTTCTGCCTTCAGTTGCATTGCTGGGCAGAACTGTTGCAAGCGCCACAGCCGCTTCCACTTGTGGTTACCTTTCTCCTATATTTTAATACATTTGATTGCTATTTTGCAAGACAATCTGAAATTATGATCGTCCTTCAGGGATGAACACCTGTTTTCCTAAAAACAAATATACACTTCATACCTGTTCTTATGCCATCTTTGTAGGAGATGACTTATTTTTAAAGCCAATTAAAATGGCTTTATGGAATAACTTTAATGCCAAATTATAGTACAGCTTTTTTGAAAGTGTGAGTTTTGAAGCATTTTTAAATGGCAGTTAAGCTCAACACATGATATGACTGAAAAGTGGTGTCATTCTCCTGAAAAGACAATGTGACCAGCTATGGCCAAGTTCATGGATGCACTGGAACTGCCCACAACCGTGGTGAGTGCTACCCTGTAGATAGTTATTATGAGATCCAATCAGTTATGGATGCATCCTGACTCAAAGCTATAAAATGGGGGAGGGGGTTATAGTAGTAAGACAATTTACAATGAAAATTTTCCTTATGGAGATACTAGGATAATCTAATGAGTCAGAGCCATGGCTCTAAAAGTTAAGTTCTGGGACAAATAGCATCAGCATCACCTGGTGTATTAGGATTCTTCAGGGAGACAGCTTCAATAGGGCATGGAGAAATGTAGAGAGATGAGAGAGGGGTTTTATTCAGAGACTAGACTGCTATGATTGTGGAGCCTGCAAAGTCCCATGGCAGGACATCTGCAAGGTGGAGAACCGGGGAATTCAGTAGCTTGGCTCAGTCCCTATTCAAAGGCCTCAGAAGCAGAGAAGGCTATGGTGAAACTAACTGTATGGAGCTGGAAGCCTGACGAACTGGAGGACACTGCTGCAAGTCCCGGAGTCCAAAGGCCAGACTGACATCTGATGCACAAGGCAAGAGAAAAAGGGTCCGCTAGCTCCCAGAGAGAGAAATCTCATTCATCTTTCTCCTCCTTTTTAGTTCTATCCAAAACTCCAGCCAATTGGATGGTGCCTGCCCATATGGAGGGCTGGTCGGCCTCACCCTGCCCCCCCGCTCTCATGCCATCTCCTCTGGAAGCGCACTCACAAACACACCCGAAAATGATGATTTACTGGCTAGCTAGGCATCGCTTAATTAATGCAAACTAACTCCTAAAGTAACCATCATACCTGGGAACCTGTTATAAGTGCAACTTCTCAGGCCCCACTGCAGACAAACTGAATCGGAAATTCTAGGGTTAGAATCCAGCAGCCCCTTTTAGCAAGCTCTCCAGCGAATTCTGATGCATGCTCAAGTGTACTAATCGCAGGTTGAAGTGAATGGGAAGTAATTAATAGACAAAGAAAGAGGCCTCCCTCCACATTTCCAGAGAAATGCTTCTTAATATTATCACATACATCTCTTCTTCTAATTAGTATTTGGAACAGGAAGTAAAAGGGGCCAAGATGTGCTATGTATATGTACCAAGACCCCACGATGAGTATATTATTTGTATCACAAACATATACTAGTAAGAAATAGAAAAAAATCAAAAAGAAAAGGATTTATGTCAACCTTCAGCATACTGCATTCATATATATATATATATATATATATATATATATATATATATATGCAAGAGACTTACATTTTATCATGCCAGAGAGTAGACTTTGGTCTGTTTTATCATTTTTATCCTCAACTGCATCTCTCCCTTTGTCCCTTTGATCCAAATTATTCTCTCTTCCTAGTCTTTGCTCAGTTTTCCTTTTTAATCTAGATTATACTTTTTTCAGACTCTCTCCCTCACTCTTCCAACTTTTAACTTTTTCACCTTGCCTTTACCGAAATAAAAGTAGATAGTCATGTAAAAGTTGAATTTCCAAATTAAGGAATAGAGGAATACAGAAGTATGAACAAGTATCTAAAGTCTGGACGAGTATCTCTGTTTGGACCCCAGGAAGGCAGGACTTAATTACTTAATTACTTAATTACTGTGCTGTGCCATTATAATGTGTAAAGGTAGTATCTGTTAGAGAGTAATTCAAAAACAATGGCTAAGGTGTGTAATATTTCCACAAGTCATTTTATTTTCTATTTTGGAAAACTCAGTCTCAGAAATCGCATTCCTCTCACTGGCTCTTGTGCTGGCTGGCGTGCTATGCATTCTCCCTTTGGCCCAGATATATTTTCCTGTTTTAAAATTGTTAATACCTTCCAGTAGAGAAACAAAAAGAGACGAGATGTTCCTTTGTTAAATGTTCACTACAATATCCTTATTTAAAACCATAAGGATTGTTCTTTTGACAGGAGAAACCTATTTTAGAAATAATTATCTTTGTATTAGAGTCAAACAAACAATTCATTCTGAAACTGAAAATTTATTGGAGATTCAAGCTCATAATACCAAGTAATAAATACATTCGCATCTGCTGATCTTCACTGAGTGATATGGTTTTACTATCCGATCTTCCTTTAAAATGTGCATAGTAAACAATTTGTTTTGTAGCAGAATTTCTTTTTAGGTATAGTAATTGTATTTGAAATTCTTAGAAGAAAAAAGCGTTAGAAAAAAAGAGGCTACTTTTTTAAAGGTGCAGTTTTAAAATGTGATTTTATGAACTTATTTGTAGATGTTTAAATCTTTTAATGAATTAAGTAAAAAAAAAATTACTTGGAACTTTAAAGAAACAGCATGATTAATTCAGATTTTATATCTTAAACTCCAGAAAAGCAACCTACTTTCCCATAATTTTTTTTGGCTCTGTAGACTGAAGAGGCAACAACTAGTGACAGTCACTCTATTGTTTGTGAGTTTCGAGAGAGGTACACAGGAGTGAGTGGAGGCGGGCCAGCCCTCCAGCAGGCTTCGGATACAAGGAAGAGTTTGTGAAGGCTCACACTCAATCTCTAATAAAACGTGGGCCAGGTTAACGTCCTTCAGTTCTTCGCACATTCGCTGCACAGAAATTACAGACTGACTGGACTGACTGTCGCTAAGAAACATGCTTCTAGGTAAGTAATAACTTACAAATGGTGGATTCATTGTCCTAAAGCAATAGGAAATCTCTATGTAGTGTACTTGGCTTTAGTTGTAATTTTCCAGGGTTGTACAGATTTCAAACTCTGCTGGGTGGTGCTATAATTAGTATTACTTGTCTTTTTGGATTTTTAGGTGGCAAGATTTGGCTATTTGGAACAATCTTTGAAATGTGTATAGTTAAAGAAGAAGTCATGATTGGCATTTGACCTGTACTTTTTTCCCTTCTATTAGGATGTGCATTACATTTTGTTAGTGGTTGTAAGAGACAAGATCTAATCTCATAACTTCTTTTAAAAATATGCTGGACTTCTGTATGTTGTTAAAATGCTCTGATATATCTTCAAAAAGGGACTGGTTCTGTATGATAACTTTATTAATATTTAAAATAATGAAATGCTTAGATTGTCAACTTTAAAATAAATTTCAAGCTGTGGGGCCCTGAAAAGGTGATGTGTTAATAGGCTGCATATTCTTAGCAATATACACAATTATATTTTATACAATATAAAATATTTTAAAATATAACATCAGCATGCATTAGTCTTCATAGAAATCTGACAAAAACCTTTCAGAGATGATCTGATGTAGGAAGCTTTCTTAATAAAGGATCATAATTAAATAAGAATTTCATTGAAAGATAATATAAACATTCTAAAACATGCTTCATTGGTAAAATGTTTCACTTGCTGCCAGTTAATATTATGAAACACTGCCTGAATTTTATGGCTTGGATTATTTATTTTGAAAACATTTTCCTAGTAGATAGTATCAGTAAGTGCACAATGAGTTGAGGAATTTTCCAGTTAATGAAAGCTACACAAACATCTGAAATCTATGGGAAATTACTTACATCTTTTATTTCTTTGGTTATCTTTTGACCAGTTGCACACATTAGCTCACATGGAAGAACTATCTCAGTCTTTATTTTTATTATGAAGAATGTCACTATTAGGATTCTGATAACCTATTTGGGATTTGGTAAACATATAGTATACTATGTAAATGGTTTACATTTTTTACTTTGTTGTTAATGTGTTTAAATAACTTAAATATTAGATCAATCTGCACAGAGAAAGTCTATAGTTCATAATATGTTTTGGGGTCAATTTTTTGCTGTAATTTCAACCCTATTCTACTGGTAATGGCGTGCTGTAAGTGAAGATAAGTACCGTTCTATGAATTAGACTTGGGCTTTGGTCCTGGCTTCTCAACACTGATCCTATCCATTAGATTATCTTCTTTATAAAATTATTTCTTAAAGTTCTACCTTCTTTTTGCTTTTCCACTTCTGCCTTCTTGGTTTCTATTGTCCTGTCATCTTGGAGATGCTGGATACAAGTATAAAATACATTGGAAATTTTAAACAAGGGCCATCCTTTCACATGGGAGCTTCCTTCAGGTCAAAAGGTTCAATGCTGTTGGCAGGAAGTGAGCACTGCAGGTGATTTAGGAGAATAGTTGCTTCCTACACTTGGGTAAAGTAGCTATGATTTTGTTTATCATGCACCAAGGCTCTGACACATCCATATATTTCACAGCTATCAAAGTCAGGAAATTCTCAACAACACCCACCTCAAAGATACTATTTTTTAAAATGTGATCCTGCAGTTCAAATAATTTCTACAGCAGTTTTTCATATGCAAAATCTCAATGTATTTTCACCCCATATTTGCAACCTTTGTTTGTCCAAGATTTTCTCCATTTGATTGAAAATTAAATGTTTGCAGACCTGAGTTTTCCATCATTTCACTGTGGCTAACGTGGTGAAGAATGAATTTGAGATGGCAGGAATTTAAATCCCTTTTCCTCCACTTCCAGGGACTGTTAGGAAAACCACCTATCCTTTCTAAATTTATTTCCTCTGTACAAGAATTAAAGAATGTTGTGAGGATTAAACAGGGAATGTTTATAAAGTGTAGTACTTTAGTCTTTTATTTGGTAACCAATAAATAATAAATAATTATTGTTTTATCAAATTGTCAACTGTTAATTTTTCTCTGGATTAACCATACATCCTAGGATTACTGAAACTTTATAGGTTTTATAAAATCATTTATTTCAATAAGATGAGTGAACTGTTTTTCTATGTGAATTTAGAGTCCACCAGAGCTAATTCTAAATTATAGTTGTGAGCTATAATTACTTCAATGGCTAAGACCATTTTGGCCTCTAGGAGTAAAAAGTTATATTTTACAACACATGTGAAAGAGGTATTTGTGAATTCATCTCTGTTTTCTATTCATACCTTGGTTAAAATGAGCCATGGTGTCGAGCAGTTTCTTTGGAACATTACATAAACTTACTTATTCTTGGCCACGTAGCAGTTGGGAATATGCAAACAGGCCTGAAAGGAACCAAACAGCAAATTCTTCCCAGGCAGGAAACCTAGTGTTTACATAACAATCAATAGGGTGATGGTCACCAGGATGGCTTATGACTAAGTTTTCTTGTTCCTCATGAATGAGGGCTGGCATCCTTTCTTAGGGGACTCACTCGCTGCTGTTACCATGTTCCGCTGTACCAGACTAGAGCACAGTTGTGACTCAGGCGTTGCAGGCAGAACCTCGCTCTTCCTGTCCCAATGGAGTTGCCCTCGCGGTGTCCTCCTTTCCCCACCTGACTGGCTTCCTGAGCTTCGATTCAGGCCAGGATATAAGTAGCTAACAGTGGTTCATCAGTATTTTCCATGTATTTGTATTTTAAGACTCTGAAAACTTGAAGCTGAAAACCAAGAGTTCTAATCCTATGCAATTGTAAGCAGTAACGAGCTTGTTCTGAGGTTTTGGAGGCAAAGAAAGGTACATCCTCTAGATCATGCATTCTCATTGGCCACAGAAGGCAAAAGTTCATTCTAGGGAGGAAATTCTTATTCTTCTTATGTATAAAGCATACATATCTGTACATGGACAGACTTGTAAAACTGTAGTGTTAGAATGTAGTGGGAGAAGATGATGAAGAAAAGGTCTAAGGTCCCTGTAGGATTTATATTTGAATCTAGTAGTATGGTCTCATAAGTCAAATCTGGTCATCTGTGGTGCTGTGCTTTCTTATAATTATAAGAGGAAATACAGAGAAAGGACTTGAGCACAAGATGTACTTGGATGTGAATCCCAGTTCCACCTCTTATTTGTTCTGTGACTGGCAAATCACTTGCCCTCTTAAGTCTCAGTTTCCTTGTTTGTCCTTAGTTTCCTTGGGGATCATAATGTCCACATGGTAGAATTCTAGTATCATAAGGATTAGTCAAAATAATGGATGTAAATACCTTTTTCCTATTACCCAGTGCATGACCAATGTATGTCAGTTAGCAGCTATAATTTTATGTGCTATGCCTTTTTATATCAACTACAGGCTTTAAAATTATAATAAAGAGACTTAGATATGGGATGTAAAATTGTTCTTATCCCTGAAGAACAAAAGTACCTCTAGGACAAGCATTGATATTAGCCATACAAGGAAAGATAAATTTCTAATATTTTGTAAAACCAGTAACCACACTTACTGTCATAGCCCAAAACTAGAACAAAATCTAAATTAAACTACAACATCTCTAGGTCTAATGTAATCTGTTAATGTAAAATGATTAATTGTCCTTTTGGTTGTGTTAAAATGTTTTCCTTAAATACTATATGCACTTAGCTATAAAGTCATTGTTTTTTATTTACCCTTGCTCCATGCGAACTAGGTGTTATCTGGAAATCACTTGTTTGTGACTTTTGCCCAGAATATTATCATTCCCCAGCTCTGCAGAGACAATGTCTGCTGTTAGATATTCACTGGCATGCATGTAGGAGATGGAATTATAGGACAGGGGAGATACTGAAAGGAAATGGTATTTAAAACAAGACAATTGACACAGAGTTGGGTGAATTTCAGTATTAATGCAACTCTGTGGGAGATTTTGCTTCCTTAAAAGAAGCGTCCACAATGGATAACACACACACACACTTCCCCATTTTCCTTGAGTACTTGTTCTGCTTTTCTGATATACAGAGCTCTTAAAATTCTAGCCTGCTAGTATCGTTTCCAGGATAGTTTGCTTTCTTTTACTTCGTAAGATTAATACTCCCTTCCGCAGACGAAAAGCTGACGGGGTGGGGAGTGCTTTAATTATGAGCATTGCAATGCGGCAAATAGAATAAATGAACATCTCTGATATGGATAATATATTTAGCTTATCTTCTTTTTTGGTAATTTGTCTCCTCAACCGTGTTTCCTCTTTTCTGTGAGAGAAGTCATTTAATAATGAACAACGACAGAAGTGTTCTCCGTGCCAGAGTGTAGCTTTGTAATTCTTGCCTAAACAGCAGAAAAACTGAGTCTGAGGAGCAGAATTAAGAAAATGTTATATGTAGAAAGCACATTTATTCAGCAGAAACAAAAGTAGTAGAATTTAAAAGTACCAGTGATATAATTCTTCAAGACTCCGCCTATTTTTCCAGGGAGCTGAGAGAGCAAAGTCTGCTAGGGTAGACAAACATCACATTTCAAAATCACATATAAGAAACCAAATCTACCTTTGGAATAAAATATATTGGCTCAGATTCTTGTCTCCATATGCTTTGCAAATCATACTCTGAGAGGACCTCGGAAGAAATTTTGACTTTAGAAAGCCCTTAGGCTAAAAAGTTGTTTGAAGAATCTATCTGCTACGTGACACCTGGATGCTCTGGTGCACGTACGGCGTCCTCTAATCCACGTAGACCAGGCTGAAGTCTACCTACGGCCCTTCTGGTGGAAGCATCTGAGTTGTCAGAATAGCAGAAGCAAGTGTTTTAGCAGAAATGGTGAGATTTGAAGTAACAACCTTTTGAGGATTGACCAGTTAAATCATTTCCCCAAAACTGAAAATCTAAAAGCATCATCTCTGGGAGGTAAGGATAATCTTCACAACCTTGAATTTGGAACCAAAGAAGCAGGAAGATTCAATATGGTGTTCTTCCTCTCTAGTGACTTCTAAGATTTCTCATCTAGGAAGGTTAAAATCAGAAAACAATCATCTTTCCAAAGTTTACTCTGCTTCCCTTAGTTCCGCATTGGGTGGCCAAGAGCCCGGGCTCAGGTAACAGGTTACTGTCCCCCTGTGGTGGAAAGTTATCTAGTGCTCCCGACTCGGTCCCTTGTTTCTGTTTTCACCTCTGTTACTAAATCCAGCGTTCTCCTCTGTCATCTGCTTGCCAATTAGTGGAGCAAGACCTATTACTTTCTTCTGTTAAAATACTTTATTTCTGTTCATCCTTTTGCATTTGTTTCTTTCTATGGAAATGTTTCAGAATACTTTAGAGAAGCATTGCCAATTATTTTTCATTCATTTAGAAAGATTAAAGAGGGCCGCTGATATAGCTCAGCTGCCTAAGCGTCTGTCTGGCAAGTGCGACGTCCTGAGTTTGACTCCCGGTACTCGCATATTAAAAAAAGGAAAGAAAGAAAGATTAAAGAGGCTTAGCTAGTGTAGGGAAGGCCCTGACAGGTCTGAATGTGTTCACTAGGTGGAGAATATAAAGATGAGGGAACATTTGCCACTGTGGGACACATATTGTCTTTGTTTTTTCTTCCTTTACAGTTCCCTTGGGCCTTTTAGTATACCATAGTCTGGTGGGCAGAAATAAGAGATGGTTTGGTTTGATAATTGATTTGTTTCTGCTGTGTTCGTTCTAAGTCTCATCCAAACTAGCAGAACCTAACTCTATTCAGAAGGCTTAATCAGCTCAGATTTTCAATGAGAATTTAACAAAGACCTATTTGCAGAGATGCGGGCAGTTCAGGGGCATTAACCACAGGTGTTGATTTATGTATCAGCCAACCATAAGCTCCTTCATTCCTGCAGGGGAAAGGTAATGGCAGCTTCTGTTAAGTCCCTTAAATCAGCTCTGAGATGAAACTGGAGATTGGAAGGGAAGCTTCTGATCTCCTAGGGAAACCCCACTGCCAGGATGCAGGCAAGGAGGGAAACTGAAAGCAATACCCAAGCTTCTCTCTTCTCTCCTCCTTCCTGCTGATAGTACCTTCCATTGGCTGGAGCTAAAAGTGTGGCAGTACAGGGGAGTCAAAGACCCCTCCTTCACACCACGCACCCCGAGTAAGGACCAAGAAGAGCGTGAGTGCAGACACCAGTCAGCACACATAGTCTGCTGAACGCGTTGAAAAACGGTATTTATTTTAAACAATAACTGGTTGGAGTGTGTGTAGTACATCATACTCTTCTCTGCTTTCTGTTATGTTCCAGACATAGCTTGGCTTTGAAAATGTTTTCTTTTAAACCAGAATCCTTAATGCAAGTGTTAGTTGTTGTGCTGTGCAGCAGTTAGCACATGGGGTCTAATGAGATCTCTTGGCTCCTAAAAGAAATGGTTTGACTGGTGCATTTACATTTTGACGTGCTTTTTATGGCACACTGGTGTTTTGTGATATTAGCTGATATGTGTCACAGCCATCCATGGGCTTGTCTGTAGCAGCTCTAGCTCCTAGTTCTGAATTCAACTGTTTTCATTTTTCTGTGTGTTTACTTTAGTCATTTACTCAACAAATTTTTATTGAGCAACTATTATAGGCCAGACATTGTGTTGAGTACTCTGTGAGGATTTCAATGTGAGCAAAGCAAAAAAGGGTCTGATATTAAACATTTTATATTTCAATATTTTTTTTTTCTCAACTAAGGTTTTGAGACCTCAGAGGCTTTCTTGAGAATCCTTAATCTTATGCTTTTTTCAGGAGTGGGGGCTGTCAGGGGATTGGCATATTTTCTGATGCTTTGCTTAATTCAAAAGTATGAAGTTTACCAAAAAGTGAGGTATTTACAGTCCTCTATTTAGTATTATCATTGTTCATTCATTAAAAAATAATAGAGATTGAGAAATTAACAGGATATATTAATGTTCAGGGGTCTGCTCATCGAGTTGGGAAGCAGATATGCAAATGCCTACAAGGACAAGGCGTCAGAAGCTACGGGAGTCACAAATGATTCCATTGTTTTGGATGAGGGTTCGTTGCAGCAATAACCATACCACCCAATTTCCTGGCTGCTCGGGCAAGCAGTTTAAAGCCTCGCTGTTAGTAATACGTGCTTTTCTTTAATAGGAGCCCATAAGTACTTAGTTGTAAAAGCAGGGTTTCCCAGAATCCACTGGCACAAACTGCTCAACTCTTTGAAATGCACATGAAATAGTTCCAAGCACAGTGTTAACACCGTTTAGGATAAATTACCTGACTCTGATCAGGAGCCTCCATAGAACTATGGTTTTAGAGATCACAATACTTGTACTTTATACTACCATGACAGTCCTGTAGTCTTGAAAGATGCTTACTGAAACTGAAATAAATAAATAAATAAATAATAAATAAATAAATAAATATATATTTATATATATATATATAAAATCATGAAAAGGTTGTGCTAACAGTAGCTGCCATTATTCATATGTCTTAATAGTTCTATCTATAGACTGTTTACAGCTACTTAGAATATCAGAGCCTTTGTTTATTCCTAAATCTGTTCCTTAAAATGCTTTGTCTAGGCCAGAGTTGTCTGGTCTTCTAATGTGTTGAAAAGGAACCTCAACAGTTGTGTTTTTTAATCTTACTAAGACTAAATTTTTTTTTCTGGCAGTCTAATTTTTTGCATGTCCAATGACACTGTTTCTATTTTTCTAAACGATAGCAAGAAACAGTCTTAAAGAATATGTTTTTCGGGCCGGTGAGATGGCTCAGCCGCCTAAGTTCCTGCCTGGCAAGTGTGAGGTCCTGAGGTCGACTTCCGGTACCCACAGGAAAAAAAAAAAAAAAAAAGAATATACTTTTCATCTCTTCCTAACTCTTTTCCTTTATTTCTCAAAGAAAAGTTGTCTCTGAAAAAATGAGGGAAACTGACTTATTAGCTTTCTGCCACTCTAACAAAGTACCTGAGATAATCAATTTAGAAAGAGAAAAGGCTTATTTGGCTCACAGTTTTAGAAGTTTCAGTCCATGCTCTATAGCCCTGACTCTAACATACTTCAGACACATGTAACCATGCTGGTGGTTCAGTGCCCCAGAAGAGCTCTGCAAGGCAACATTTAGATTCTCCTCTGATCCTCTTATATATCCATACTTGGAGGTTCTCATAAAGTACAGTCTCAGGGACTATCTGATTGGAATTTTTTGTTTTATTTTTTTATTTGTGTTTATGTGCTATACACAGTGTTTCCATAGGCCTGGGAAATAGTATATCAGCTATATCTTAAAATATGCTTCCTGCAGTTCCTTCAGTCTCCAGATATCTTTTTTCAAGTGAAGTACCTCTTAATGTAGAGCCATGTATCCAATTGATAATCTAAATAAATAAATATACAACAGATATAACCAATATCTTATTTCCCCTCTATTTCCAGACAATTTGGAAAATAAGTCTATTTTTGATCAACTTCTTTTCAGACTAACCATGGAATTACATTCCTTTATATTTATAAGTCCTTCACCTAAAAACATTATTGAATATATTATTTCAAAAATGTAACTTATACACTATTGATAGTAAGTTTATCCTATATCGGTTACCTAATTTTGAAGACAATCTGTATAATTTGTCCTTTGGCCAGATTTTCCTCAAGTGTTAAAAATTTAAGGTGCACACATGCACTCTGAAGACATTAAAGTCATAATCATTTAAACAACTGAATACAGTTAAAGTAACAACATACAGTTAAAGTAACATATGCCTTTTAATCTTTGAGCAATGTCAGTGGCTAAGGGAAATCAAAAGGCATTGTTTCCAAAGATTTGCCATGTTGATGCCAAAGATAAATATTATGCTATTTTGCCTTCATTGCTTCTTACATTGTATCAGGGTGTGACTGTGTCAATTGTCCACTGGATTTAATGCCTCTAAACTGTCTTGTAAGAGAGGGAAAGGTTTAGCTGCCAATCCTTGTGGTGTGACATATCAATTCAAAGAAAATTCATAATGTTGTGTAGATAGCCACAAAAGACTTTTGTGTCTTGGTTTCTCATCTTTCCTCCCTTATTGATTTGCTTTTCTTCTACTTCTGATAAAGGCAGTGAAATATCCACCCTATATAGAATAACTGTTGTAACCAAATGATTGAAAAAGACACAGTGTCATTCTCAAAATGACAGCTTGCTACAGGATTCCTCTTCCAACAATAAAATCTCACAACATTTGCACCAAGCTCAAGCATGAAGGATATCATGTAAGCTTTTAGCAATATCTATTACTGGGGCTTTCATTTGTCTCAAGGATCCCTTATCTTGGAGAATGTATGTCACCTTTTCTCATATTATCTATTTTTTTTCTTTTTTTTTTTATTTTAAAGAGAAGAAAAAACAAAACAAATCAAAAGAAGAACAAATTTTCAAAACAACATAATAGGAGGGTAACAATGGTTAATACATTACGTATTACTATCTTTAAGTTAGTTATTCAGGATACCAGACATTAGCATTCAATTGTCCAAACATTATTGGCACAAACCTTACTCTTCAATGAACTAAGTAAAATTGGTAGTGTATCTATCTTAACCATCTTATATATATATACAAATTTTTTCCCTTTCCCTTCTTTCTTTTCCCTATTCCAGTCTCTCTTTCCTTTTGACCAGTTTCTTTTTGATTCACCATGTCTATTGTACATTTTGGATCTTATTTACTCTTTCAGTTTCTCATACTAGAGAGACAATACGATGCTTACACATGTGCTTCTGGTTTATTTCACTTATGAGTATTTTCTCGAGTTGCATCCATTTACCTATAAAAGTCTCCAGTTTATCCTTCTTTATGGCTGAATAGTACTCCATTGTATAAAAATACCACATCTTTCTTATCCATTCCTCAGTTGATGGGCATTTGGGTTGTTTCCAAGATCTGGCTATTACAAATTGTGCTGCTATAAACATGGGTGCACATATATCGCTGTGGTATGATGTTTTTAATTCTTCTGGGAAGATGCCCAGAAGGAGAATAGCTCGGTCAAATGGGACCTCCAACCCTAGTTTTTTGAGGAATCTCCACACTGACTTCCACAGTGGCTGTACCAGTCGACACTCCCACCAACAGTGAAGAAGGGTTCCTTTTTCCCCACAGCCCCTCCAGCATTTGTTATTAGTTGATTTCTTAATAGTAGCCATTCTTTCTGGGGTGAGATGGTATCTCAGTGTTGTTTTAATTTGCATCTCTCGAATGACTAGTGATGTTGCACATTTTTTTTGTATATTTATTTGCCATTAGTATTTCTTCATCTGAGAAATGTGTATTCATCTCAGATGCCCATTTTTGGAGTGGGTCTTTAAATTTGGGAGGTCTGATTTTTTTGAGTTCTTTATATGTTCTTGATAGTAATCCTTTGTCTGAGGAACAGCTGGCAAACATTTTTTCCCACATTGTGGGTTGTCTCTTCACTCTGTTGGTGGTTTCTCTTGCTGTACAAAAGCTTTTTAATAAGATGAGATCCCAGTTATTGATTCTTTGGGATAGTTCCCGTGCGGTTGAGTTTTTATTCATAAAGTCTTTGCCTACACCAGTGTCTCCAAGGGTTTTACCTATCCTACCTTCCAGCAGATTTAATGTTTCTGTTTTAATATTTAGGTCTCTGATCCATTTTGAATTTAGTTTAGTGCATGGTGAAAGATATGGGTCTAGTTTTAATCTTTGGCATGTGTAAAGCCAGTTTTTCCAGCACCATTTATTAAAGAGGCTATCTTTCTTCCAGCGAATGTGTTTGGCACCTTTGTCAAAGATAAGGTGGCTTAGTATGTCTGGGGTTGTTTCAGCATCTTCTAATCTGTTCCATTGATCTTCAGGTCTGTTTTTTTGCCAGTACCACACTGTTTTTATCACAGTAGCTTTATAGTATAATTGCAAGTCAGGGATTCTGATGCCCCCTGCCTTGCGTTTGTTGCCCAGAATTGCCTTTGCTATTCTAGGTCTCTTCTGAGTCCAAATGAATTTTAGGATTGTTTTCTCTAATTCTGTGAGATATGCTGTTGGAATTTTGATTGGAATTGCATTAAATCTGTGTAACAATTTTGGAAGTATGGCCATTTTCACTATATTGGTTCTTCCTATCCAGGAGCAAGGGATATCTTTCCATTTTCTGATATCCTCTTCAATCTCCTTTTTCAGAGTACTGTAGTTTTCAGTATAGAGGTCTTTTACATCCTTTGTGAGGTTGATTCCTAGGTATTTCATTTTTTTGGATGTTATTGTGAAAGGTATTGTTTCCCTAATTTCTCTTTCAGTAAGTTTGTTATTTGTGTACAGGAAGGCTATTGAATTTTGAGTATTGACTTTGTATCCAGCTACACTACTGAATTTGCTTATTAAATCTAGCAGTTTTTTAGTGGAGTTTTTGGGGTCTTCTGTGTAGAGTATCATGTCATCTGCAAATAATGATAATTTAACTTCTTCCTTTCCAATCCTTATTCCTTTTATTTCTTTCTCTTGTCTAATTGCTCTGGCTAAAGTTTCCAGAACTATGTTGAATAAGAGTGGGGACAGTGGACATCCTTGTCTTGTTCCTGATTTTAGAGGGAAGGCTTTCAGTTTTTGGCCATTTAGTATAATATTGGCTGTTGGTTTGTCATAGATAGCTTTTACCAGATTGAGATAAAGACCCTCTATTCCAATTTTCTGTAGGGTTTTTATCATGAAAAGGTGCTGGACTTTGTCAAAAGCTTTTTCTGCATCTATTGAGATGATCATGTGATTTTTGTCTTTGATTCTGTTAATATGGTGTATTACATTTATTGATTTACGTATGTTGAACCATCCCTGCATCCCTGGAATGAATCCAACTTGGTCATGGTGTATAATCTTCTTGATGATTTGTTGCATTCTGTTTGCCAGTATCTTATTAAGGATTTTTGCATCTATGTTCATTAGGGAGATTGGCCTGTAGTTCTCTTTGTTAGTTGGGTCCTTCTCTGGTTTTGGTATCAGGGTAATGCTTGCTTCCAGGAATGAATTTGGGAGTATTGCTTCCCTTTCAATTTCATTGAAAAGTTTGAGAAGTAGGGGCGTTAGGTCTTCTCTAAATTTCTTGTAGAATTCGGCAGTGAATCCATCAGGGCCTGGGCTTTTCTTTGTTGGGAGGTTTTTAATTACATCTTCAATTTCATTGGTTGATATTGGTTTATTTAGGATTTTTAAATCTTCTTGATTCAGCTTTGGTAATTCATATGAATCTAGGAATCTGTCCATTTCTTCTGCATTTTCCATCTTAGTAGAATATAAATTTTCAAAATAGGTATAGATGATCTTCTGGATTTCTGCAGGGTCCATCGTGATATCACCCTTTTCATTTTCAATTGCATGGATTTGAGTCTTTTCTTTTCTTTTTTTAATAAGGTTGGATAAGGGTTTGTCAATCTTATTTATTCTTTCAAAGAACCAACTTTTTGCTTCATTGATTCTTTGTATTGTTTTTTTAGTCTCCAATACGTTAATTTCTGCTCTGATCTTTATAATTTCCTCCCTTGTACGGGCTTTTGGCTTAACCTTCTCTTCTTTTTCTAGAAGCTCGAGGTTCACCCTTAAGTTGTTTATTTGTGCTTGCTCTATTTTCCTGATGTAAGTATTTAATGCTATAAATTTCCCTCTTAGGACTGCTTTCATTGTATCCCATAAGTTCCGGTATGTTGTACTGTCATTATCATTCAGTTGTAGAAAGTGTCTAATTTCTTCTTTAATTTCATCTGTGACCCATTGGTTGTTCAGGAGGGTGCTGTTTAATTTCCATGTGTTTAGGGAGTTTTTGTGAGATCTTTTGCCATTGATTTCCAATTTCATTGCACTATGGTCTGATAATATGCATGGGATAATTTCAATTCCTTTGCATTTACTTAAGCAGGTTTTATGAGCTAGTATGTGGTCTATTTTGGAGAACGTCCCATGTGCAGCTGAGAAGAATGTGTATTCTGATGTTGTGGGATGGAACACTCTGTAGACATCTACTAAGTCCATTTGTTCAAAAGTTTGGTTCAGTTCTACTATTTCATTATTGATTTTCTGTCCAGTTGATCTGTCTTTTTGTGACAGTGGAGTATTGAGATCTCCCAATACAATTGTATTAGTGCTTATTTGATTTTTCATGTCCTTTAGTAATTGTTTTATATAGCTGGGTGCATTGGTATTTGACGCATATATATTTATGATTGTTATCTCTTCCTCTTGGATTGTTCCCTTTACAAGGATGTAATGACCGTCTTTATCTCTCTGAATCCTTCTTGGCTTGAAGTTTACTTTGTCTGCAAAAAGAATAGCTACCCCTGCCTTTTTCTGGGTTCCTGTGGCATGGAGTATTGTTTTCCATCCTTTGACTTTCAGTCTATGAATTTCTTTCCGAATTAAATGTGTTTCTTGTATACAGCATATTGTTGGATCTTGCTTCTTGATCCATTTCGCCAGTCTGTGTCTTTTGATTGGTGAATTGAGACCGTTAACATTGATGGTTAAAACTGATATGTATTGACTTATACTTGTCATGATATTTTCCTGTTGTTGGTTCCCACTCTTTGTTTTTCCCCTTTCCTGCTATTTAATTATCTGCCCTGCCTGGTGGATTCCTTCTGTTGGGGTTCCTATCTCTTTCTAGAATGTCCTTCAGAACATTTTGGAGTGCTGGTTTGGTGGTCATAAATTTTCTCAGATGTTCTTTGTCATGAAAGTGTTTTATTTCTCCATCAATTTTGAAAGATAGTTTTGCAGGGTACATCAATCTGGGTTGAAAATTATTTTCCTTTAGAGCTTGAAATACATCATTCCAAGCTCTTCTTGAATTGAGGGTTTGTGCTGAAAAGTCAGCTGTGATTCTGATGGGTTTTCCTTTATAGGTGATTTGTCTCTTCTCCCTAACAGCTTTTAAGATTCTGCCCTTCTGTTGAATTTCTGGGATCTTGACTATAATATGTCTGGCTGAAGTTTTTTTTTGATCATGTCTAGTTGGTGTTCTAAAAGCTTCACTTATAGGGGCGTCAAATTCCTTTTCTCTTCCAGGAAAGTTCTCCCTGATTATGTCTTTGAACAAGGTTTTAATGTCATTGATGCTATCTCCTGATTTTTCATTTTTTCCAATTATTCTTAAGTTGTTTATCTTTGAGTCATCTAGCAGCTGCTGAATTGATTTTTCATGGTCCCTTGCTGTTTTTAAGAATTCTTCCTTTTCATGATCACTAATTGCAAGCCTGTCTTCTATATCTGAGATCCTGTCCTCGCATTGGCTTAATCTGCTACAAATACTTTCAATGGAATTTTTGTTCTCTTGGATATCTGCTTGAATCTGCCTTATGGATTCCATTTCTTTCCTATGCTGAGCATTCATGGTTTCTATAGTTTTCTTAAGCTCATCTATTTTTTTGTCTGTATCAGCTATAGTGTCCTTAAGCATGGTCTTCATTGTGGACATTATCTCTGCAGTTATCTGTGACATTATTTCTGTTTTAATTTTTTCCAGAGCCTCATTCAATTGCTTTGTTGTTACCACTTCAGATAGGCCAGGTGGGTGGCTTTCGCATTGTCCCACCTCATTGCCCCCTAGGTTTGCCTTTGGTGAATTGGATGTGTGTGGTTGCATCTTGTTTAAGTGTCGTCTCATTTTTTCTTTCTTTAATTCCTGGGGTGATGTTTGCAAATTACCTATGGTAGGTTACTTTATTGCTAGTGTTTAAGATCTTTAGAAGATGACTACTTCTCTGCAGTATCTTCCAAGTGGAGCTTGCTTTTGGGTTTTGAGCTTTCTGCCAGATCCTACCTCTTCAATTCGTTGGGTATGCGAAGTTGCTACCTGTTTGGCCCAGTCCTTGATTCTTTGGTACTGTGCCACTGTATTTTCTGTGTCCCTTAGTCAATCTCAATCATGAAATATCAGGAAGGAAAGATGTTTAGAACAATTATTTCACATTTGGCTATAATGTTAACTAAAGCATCAAACACAGCCTAGAAAATGACAGACTGAGCTAACCAGTTATTTACCACTTTTAGCTGTATTAGTTGCGGTTATATAACAAAATCTAAAACACACCAGAAAAATTATATGCAGTATACAAGTCCTATGTATGTCAATTTTTCCCTGAAGAGTTTAAATTTAAAATGAGTTAAGGAGGAAGTAGAGTGTTGGGAGAATAGGAAGGAATTAGATGTAAGGTTAGAGGACCAAGAGGGATCCCACTAAAATTGGGACACTGGTGCAGAGGACTGGTGGTAAAAAGAGAAGGAAGGGATAAAAGGAAGAACAGATCACAACCACAATCACAAAGAAGTTAGAGGCGCTGTTTACACTCATATAAAAAACCAGAGAGAATAATGAAGGAAAGAGCAAATACACATACAGAAACAAAAACGAAGATAAAAACAATAAAACAGACAAAACAAAAATAAAACCCCACAAAAAAAAAAAAAAACCCTTCACCAGAACAAAAAACAAATGAGTGAGAAAAAAATAAAAATAAAAATTAAAAAAAAATAAAAAGAATCAGTTCCAGGTGTTGACTTTGTTGTAGGCAGCTACCTGTTCTGTGCAGGTCCGTCCCAGTAAGCCAGGAGCGCCCTCTGGCGGGTGGTGAGCAGATGCGTGTACTTTCAGGCAGAGACCAGTCTAGCTCGCCTCCGCTCTCGCCGCCCTTTCACGATCCCTGGGCCTGAGAGGCTCAGCGCGCTGGCCGGAGCGCGGGTTCCCTGCACTGGTTTCCCGCCGCTCTGATTTTCACCACACCCCCCACAATGGCGCCGGGCCAGTCGCTCTCTGGCGCAGAACAGGTGTGGCTGAGAGACCAGTCTCGTTCGCTTGCTGACCTCAGCACACTTTCGTGGGCCTGAGAGGCCCCGCGCTGCCCTGTCCGGAGCACGAGTGTCCAGCGCTGTTTTTCTTTCGCGCCGCTCTGAGTTTCGCCACACCCCCCACAATGGCGCCCGGCCGGTCGCTCTCCGGCGCGGGGCAGCTGTGGCTGAGAGACACTCACCACCGGCCAGCGCAGTTCGCCGCTCCCCTGCCCAGCCGCTGTCTCGTGTTCCTCCGTGGGGGCTCCCTGGGCGCCAGCTGCCACCGTGTGTCCGTAGAATTGAGCTTCTGTCGTGCTGCGATTCCTGGGATAGTAGAAGGTGCGCGCGTGCGGTCTGCTCCTTCTTTCCTTCTTCTTTGTTGGAAATCACCCTTCACTGGTGCCGGGGGTCCCAGATTGCGCTTCAGAACTTTTCTGGGTTCCGGGGAGGCATGTCCCCCCCCTCCTGCGCTTTCCCGGTCGCTATATTCCCGTGTTCCAATGGTAACTTTTAGAGAGAGTTTCGCTGCCTGCTTCTTACTCATCCGCCATCTTTTTCCTCCCCATATTATCTATTTTTATGCTTTTCTCCGAATATAAAATAAACCCTGTTTATCAAGGAAATATTCTCCGTAGACTAGTGTCCTAAACATTGAGTTTTGATGTAATAGAGCTAAATGTGAATCCGAATTTATTTCTTGTTCTCATACTTCAAATACATTCCTCCTTACCTGTATTCATCTGTTTTTCATTGCTCCAATGGAATAAATGATGCTAGATACTTTATAAGTAAGGAAGTTTTGCAGGCTGAATGTCTTAAGATCTGGCAACTCCATCTATTCAGCCTCTGGTGACCGCCTGCCCACTGTCTGGGTCACAACATGATGAAGAGGAGGAAGGGAAAATATACAAGTGTGGAAGGGACCAAGCCTGTGGGGCGGCCTCATATTATAATAACTCACTTCCGTAAGAACTAGTTCACACTATGAGACCAGCATTAATCCCTTCCAAGAGCAGTTCCACCACGACTTAACCACCATCCAGTGGGCTGCACCTCTTGAAGGTTCTGCCACCTCAACGTGAACCTTTGTGGACAAACCATGCCCCAACGTAGCACTTCCCAAAACTTACACATACACACTATCTTTCTAGAATGGTCTTCTAGAATCTTCACAGTCTTCTAGAATCTTCAGAAAGAAGAAATTTTTCACCTTAAATGAAGTCTATATATCACATCCATTACAATAAACAGGTCTTCTATGCCTCAAAAAATGTTGAAATTGTGTGTGTGAGTGGTATGTACATGGCCTTCTGGCATTTTCCAACAGTATGTAATTATTGCCTGTCCTGTGCCAGACTCTGTGCTCAGTGCTGGGTCTCCAGTGGTCATCATCTTTGTGGTCAGCCTAGCAAAGTGACAACATAGAAAGGTAACATACTAAAACTGAAAAATGTGAATAGACATTATGATTATGTTTGTATTATGTTTAAGATTTATTTTGTACTGCTTTTATTGTACTAAGATGAACATTCTATTTTTTTTTAATTAAGGCAAAGCATAACCCCCCTGCTATGTGGATTGTCCTTAGCTGCCATGTTCCACTGCCCCATTGCACACTGAGCCCCATGCCCCCCAACAGTCCTACCTTCCTCACTCTGCTCAGGCTCCAGCACATGGTGCCGGGCTGCCCCTTCATCAGCCTGCTGGGGCTTCGATTCCCCACACTGGCCAGTCCTCTGCGTGGACCCTTCCTGCCCTGTTCTGTCCTGACATCCTGTCTGGCCTACCAAGGATCACTCATCCCTACTCCGATACAGACTGTACCTCGCTCTGCCCCATCTATCAGTTTTAAAGAGAATTACTTAAGAAAGTAAAGAATAAATCCTTGAAAAACATTACCTTCTAGTATTTTAACTTGAATATAAGAGGAACAAAATAGATAATTACTCACTTGTTTGAGGCAATGGTGATATACTAGTTACCCTTACCCAATTGTTGCATGTTGTGTACATCTATTAAAATATCACACTGCGCCCCATATATATTTACAACTAGTGTGTCAATTAATTTTTTTCAATTAATTTTTATATGATGTATATGTCACTTACTATGGAGCTTAGATCATCTCTCTTCTCTTTTTTCAATCTCTCTCCCTCCAGCTGTGACTACTGATGCGATCCTTTAACTCAGGAGCCTTACAGAAACATTCTTATACCTGAATGTCCTATTCTGATTGCCTTTGTTCCAGGGCTTTCCTGCTGTATTCCTGCTCTTTTTCTAGTGTCTGGTATAGCTGCGGTTAAGAGGAAACTTATTCCAGTACCACAGCCAGTAAAGCAGGAGAGCATGGCTTTCTCCGGTCACTTTTTGCTGATTTAGAGATCAGCCATCTTCTGGGCCAGACTCGGGACTCAGCAGTGTGGTGGCCAGGCCTGGAGCCATGTGTCTGGACAGCTCTGGGGAGCTCTGGGCTGGGCGCTTCAGGTTGGACTTGGCATGGCTTGGTTTCAAGACTGAAAGAACTTCAGGTCTAGAGAACTCAAGGATCCCAAGCTGACATAGAAAACCTTTAGTCACACTAAGGTTTATTAGGCTCTTTTGTGCTTACTGCAGAGCTTAGGCAGTTTTCTCTGGGGAGTGTTCTGGACTGTAGAAGTGTGGAGCTGTCAAATATTCTGTTCACGGCTAGATAAGGCTTGGTGTGGGAGGTCTGACCTGCTGGACACTGGGGTGAGTTTGTGTCAGCCTGACCTAGAGGGCTGACAGTCTGTTTCTTTCTAAAAGTCAAAGCTGTGACATCTGACACCAATAACCAAAAATAATATCTGTATGAAATTTTAATCCCTAAAAGTTTGCTGCTTTTAGTTATAGCTTTGCTTTTGCCTGATTATATATTAAGTAGCATATATATGTATGAGATGGAGAAAAGAAGGAAAAAGCAAAAAAAAAAAAAATATATATATATATAAACGATAGTTAAGATGGATATACTACTAATTTCTCTTAGTTCATTGAAAAGAAAGGTGTATGCTAATATTGTTTGGACAATTGAATGCCGATATCTTGTACTCTGAGTAACTAATTTAAAGATAACAATATGCAGTGTATTAACCATTGTTACCCTCCTATTATGTTGTTTTGGAAATTTTCTTCTGTTTTTTTCTCTATAAAAAAAAAAAATCTTCTCCCCCAAAGGAAGACATTCTTTGCTATTGTAAACAAACTCAAAACCACGTATCTACTATCTTGGTTGCAATCTCTTTATCTGTGACATTTAAACTAGGAACATATTTGTAATACACTCACATTACACACTGGACATTGTGATTTTCATCGTGCATCAGGGAGTATCTTTCATTACACCAAATATAATGCCATGCCCATGGGTTCAAAGGGTCTGAGGGTGCACAGGAAGCAAGTCAGGGAGGTTTATTTTTGGGTCCCAGATGAGGACTCGGCCTGTCAGCAGGTGCTCATTCATTCATTCATTTATTCAGTGGATATTTATTGAGCACCTCCTCCACTCAAAACACTGTTAAGTGTGTAACTGGATACTGAGTGAATATGACACCAGGGCTAGGTTTTTAAAGGTAATTCTGGCAACACTGTGGAGGATAGAATAAGGAAAGCAGATGAGGAGACCAGCCAGAAGCTACTGTAGTATCCAGGCAGAAGGTGCTAGCAAGAGGTGGGGCAGCAGGGTGGAAAGAAGGGAACAGATCGGACCCAGTGGGGTTCATAAACTTCCTAGGATTTCAAGCCTCTTTAACCATCAGATGAAAACTTTCAATCTTCCCCACAGAGAGAAAAGTGCACATGTATGTGTACACAAATAGAGTTTCTCAAGCCCACACTTCAGCGTCACCTCCAGGAAAGTGGGACACCAAACCGGTGTCATCTGTCCATGAGCTCCGCCTGTAGGACTTTGAGGCTGGCTGGTGTCAGACTGGTCTATGAGGTCACAGAAGAAGTGGTGCCCGAGCCGAGACCTCAAGGCCAGAATGGTGAGGAACTTCGGACGGCATAAGTGGTCTTCACACTTTGGCACTGCAGGGTTTTCATGAAGTATATTTAGAGAACCATAAAATTTGAACCATACGAGTAATTGGTTTCCAGGAGCTACCTCAAAACTCATCCTCATTATATTATATGACCATACATGTGAACCCTGTTTTGCCTGATAGACAGACCTCAGTTAATCATTCTTGTTATTATTAAACTCATTGGAACACACAAAAGACTATGTAATGTGTTGATGTTTCTTCAGAATAATCCAGGGTTATTTGAGAATAATGGTTTAATTATCTCAGTAGTCCCAGAATTAGGAATAAAGGGCCAGTGAGATGGCTCAGCGGCGCAAGCGCCTGCCTGGCAAGTATAAGGCCCTGAGTTCAACTCTCAGTACCCACATTAAAAAAAAAAAGAATTAGGAATAAAAACTGGGTAAGTGCCAATCCTAAAACATTTAGCATTTCTCAGCCACACCATTGAGGAGTCTTTCCTCTAAGAGATTGGGTGCTACAATGCATGTTTCCTGGAAGTGACAGAAGTCGCAGCTGCCATACTGAGCCGCTTGAAATCAGATATTTCTCCAATTTGCTTTGTAAATCTAGTGAAGCGATAATACAGAGTGTACCCATAGCATTTTAATGTTTTCCACAAACTTCTCTGCCATTAAAATTCTGGCATCTCATTTTCTGATGAATTCTAGAGAAGGATGACACTACCTCAGCATGAAAGCATCCCCTTGCTAATAAATAGCCTTGGGAAATTATAGAGTGTAACTTACTTTTCTTTTAAAAAGTGAACATTTTAAAATAGTATTATATGACAACTTAATGTAATTCTTACTGTTATGATGAACTTTAAAAATTATGTGGTTTAGGGGCTGGTGAGATGGCTCAGTGGCATAAGCGCCTGCCTGGCAAGCATGAGGTCCTGAGTTCGACTCCCGGTACCCACATACGAAAAAAGGGCTGGTGATATCGCTCAGCGGCATGGGTGCCTGCTGGCGCATGAGGTCCTGAGTTCGACCCCTGGTACCCACCAAAAAAAAAAAAAAAAAAGTATGTGGTTTACATAAGAAGTAACAAAGTATACAAAATGAGGCTTTAAATCAGGAAACTTAGTAAGATTCTGAAGTATCATTTCAAATGCACTGTAATAGAAAAAATACTAATAGGGATGATTTTTAGGAAAATCAGACAGAGGAGATGTAGCATGTGGTGGAGTCCATGGTAATGAGCAGATTTATTTGATCAGGTAATAGTATTAGTCTTTCTTCATGTTTTGTTTTCATTTAGTGTCCCAGTCCTACCCTCCATGATCCAAGGAATGATAGACATAAATGTTGCTCAAATGATCTTTGGAAAAGTTGGCACTTTGATTTGAATTTTCACAATGTAAGTAAATATTTCACTGGAAATTGTCTGAAATAGAAATTTCCCATAAATTTGGAAAGATTTGTGATTTATAGGCTATAGGACAAAAGGTAACTTCCCTGCTAACACCCACTGTTGGTAAATATGGGGTCTTCACATCGTGACTGCTTGCAAACATTTTATGGGCCATCTGTGACCTATGTGACCTTGAAATGATAGGATCTAATTGGTAGGTTGGTCCTGAGGCTTAAATGAGGTAACTATATATAAGTCTTGGCTTAGGGCAGTAGTAGTGAACCTATGGCTTGTGTGCTGCAGCGGGCACACAAAGCCCTCTCTCTTGGCGCATGGGCCAAGTCGCCCCAGTAGCTAAGCATCAGATAACAGTTGTTTTTTCTAAAGTAAAACATCAGTATTCGGGTTTAATTGCAACATTTTGGGTTGCACTTTGGGCACTCGGTCTCTAAAAGGTTGGCCCTCCTTGGGGGGGCGGCGCTGAAGGTAGAGATCATTCAGTATAAGTTAGCCGCTGCCATTACCATCATCAGAAGAGCATCGCGGTTCCTAGGATGATGTTGACAGAGCGGACTGTATCTGAGTGGACTGTATATATCTGCTTTCCTGAAGTCACGAGCAGTACTGGAAACAAACCGTAAGTCAGATTTCAGCTTCTATACGGTCTTCACAAGACTAGTGGTTCCTAGGAAGGACTAAGCATGTGTATCATCGGGAAATAGTTGAAAGTTTGTTTATAAATGAAGCATCTTCTCAAAGAAAGAATAATGCTGAGGAGTTTGAATGTTTTTAACACATAGAAAGCTAATATATACGGAGGACCTTCTATGAGCTAACACTGTAATTTAAGATTTTTTCCTTTTCTCTGTTTTATTTTTTAGTTAACATACAAAAGCAGACGTTTTTTGTCCTAGAAGTTTCAACACATGTGTAGATTCATGTGACTACCACCACAGCTGCACAATTCTGTCACCCTGAAAACTTTTCTCTGCAATGCTATGTTCATACTCTCCATCAGCCCCTCAGCAACCACTGAGTGGTTCTCCATTAGTGGTGCTCTGTCTTCTCCATACTGTTGCATAAGGGCAATCATCAAGTGTGTTACCTTTTTGAAATTGGTCTCTTCCACTCAGCTTGAAGTCTTTGAGATTCAGCCTTGTTCTGGCGTGGATCAAAATTTCGTTGCTTTGTATTGCTGAGTTACATCAGAGATAACTGATTAACACTTTCCATTTTATCTCACAGAATATCCAAAACTAGTTTACCACAGGCTTGAGTTTTAATGAAATTAATAATATTTACAACCTTACCAAGGGCATTCTTCAGAGAAATTTGTCTTTCTTTTTCAATTCTGAGTTTATGGTGTTGAAAACAAGGATTACTATAAAGGGTGAACAAAATGTATATTTAAATAAATATTTAAATTTTAAAAAACTTATTACAACAAAATATATATTGGCATTAACCCCTCTCAAAATACACTTTATTTCAAACATGCTTGTCTAGTCCTCTTCATGAGTGTTTTTATGAGGTATGATCAAAAACACAGTGAATGCTGCTGCTGCGTTCCATCCAAAGGAAAGGCGGGCTGGTAAAAATTTGACGGTGTGACCTGTCCACCTAATTCACAGGGTCTGGCATGGTGTGACTTCTGATTGTTCCCAAAGTTCCAAAATGATCATTAACAGTAAAGTTTTGAATTGGGTCAAGACATCAATGCTGACATGATAGTGCAACTAAAGACACAAAAAACACTTCTAGAACTGCTTCAGAAAGTGGTGAAAAGGATAGGATCAGTGTTTTCTAAGTGAGGGGGAATGTTCTTAGAGGGGAGGGGTAATAGCAATGTATCTTTTACTGTAATAAATTTATTTTACATTTATACATTCGTCATACATTTTGATCACACCTCACAGTTATTTGATGTGCTTGCATTTAACTCATCCTAAGGCACCAGTAGTTTTATATGTTGTTGGTTTTATGCCATCCGTGCAAATGCCAATGCAGTGAGAAAGACAAAGCGTTAGTGTCGTTATGGAACATTTTGGACTTTGCAGAACTGAGGCTTTCTTGGGATCCTGAAGAGTCTACAGACTACACTTGGAGAATGGCTGGATTATGTTTCATGTTAGTTTAAAGAATAACTAAGTTCCATATGGAGTATAGATTCTATGAAGAAAAAAGAGGAATGGAGTTGTCAAAGCGTGAAAAGACGTGTGACAGAGGCGCTTCAGAACAGAGTCGTACTTTGTCTCTTAAAACATTTACTATTTCAAGTGTCTGAAAGTAGAAGATAGGATCAAATGGTTTTTTTGAGGATCCTCCACATTCTAATATTATTTTGGAGTCTAAATGCGTGGGGCTTATAATATTTCTAAGCATAGTTGTCTTAGTTCTGGAGATACTTTTCAGACCACAGTTTCAATATCTCTGAAAACTCAATTTCATTCTAAATCAGTCTTGAGTTTTAAGGGGTGTTTCAGAGCCCCTTCCGAGGTGCTGTCCTTAATAACGTGCAGGTGAGATTGAATCAGACTTGATATAGGCAGTGCTGCTGAGGGAGCCACGCGGCATTCACACACATACTGAGGACTGATGGAGCGGACGGTCCCCAGGGCTGCACCTTCTTCCCACCTTCGCTGAAAGATCTCAGGCCACAGCGCCTC
Source organism: Erethizon dorsatum (assembly GCA_028451465.1). Taxonomy (NCBI): domain Eukaryota; kingdom Metazoa; phylum Chordata; class Mammalia; order Rodentia; family Erethizontidae; genus Erethizon; species Erethizon dorsatum. Next base: position 122,756,492 of record CM051826.1, on the reverse strand, counting down.
TGATCGCTATCCATTCTACACTGCAGCTCCTGGGATAAAAGCACTCAGCCTTCATTTGGTTCTTTAACTGCGAGCATTGAGCAAACTTTGGTCTGGGTGGTAAGATTTCCCTACAGAGACTGCGAGGCTTTATATTGATTTTTGATCCCTCTCCACTTTTAAATTTGGTGCTATTAAATGTACCAGAAGTAGATTGTGAATGTTTAGGGACCACAAAAGTTCAATTTTGTTGTGTGCATGTGTAACATAATTCTTTTAGGGAAGAAAATAGAAATCGTGTTTTAAATTTATGAAAAGATTATTTTCAAGAGCCTATTTTTGGTTCAAGAAAAGTTCTGCAGTTTGTCCCTTGAAGTTATATTTGTCCCATCAGTTATGTTTCATTAGGACATTTTAAAAAGCACTGCTGGCATCTTCAAGGTCTTAGAAATGAAACTGTTAATGGACCTTAGCCTATATAAAAAGTTAGAAAAGTAAGTCCTATTTCAGTCATTTTGCCTCTAAAAAGTTAAAGTGCGTGAGGAAGACCCAAGAAAGACAATTAAAAGTACCTGGGTGACATAGAAATGGCAATAACTTGACTGATTAAAAGATTAGATGTTGTTTCTTTAGGCTGGAAAAACAAACGAATATGATTGAAGACTAAAATTTTGTAACATATAGATAGTATTGAACACACCTAATTATCAAATCCCTGAAAAGTAATGCAAAGTAAAACCTTTGGAATAACTTTTCCATGCAGTAGTTGCATTGCAAATTATTACAACAGTAGGTGATAAAAATCTCTTTAAAAAAATAGGTTTAGGAAAATCTGCGTTTAATAGAGCTATAATAAAAGTCAGTGGAAAATATCTCTTTCGAGAGATGAAATGCATTCATAACTTTTTTTTTTTTTTTTTTTTTTTGTGGGTACCGGGGGGACGACCTCAGGACCTCGCGCACCAACAGGCACCCGTGCCACTGAGCGATATCACCGGCCCCTTTTTCGTATGTGGGATCCGGGAGTCGAACTCGGGCCTTCGCGCTTGCAAGGCAGGCGCTTACGCCGCTGAGCCATCTCACCGGCCCCGCATTCATAACTTTTAAACTGGAAATTAGAGAAGAGACTTTTGGGCCAAATAGCCCCATGAGGTGGACATAGAGTAATGGTTATCACACCACTATGTTCACAGAGAAAAAACTAATGTTTAAATCTTAATCTGGCTAACATTAAAATATGTTATTTAAAATGTGTTCCTAGTTCTACTTTTTTCCTCATGTAACTAATTATATACAACACCAAGTAGACCTCTCAGGTTCACAGTCAATCCCCTGCTTCCCCTAAACTGTTTCAGGGAGGTTGTTGTCGTACTTCCGGCATCTGCCTAGCAATACATCTTCCTCACTTGGTGGTCATTCTTTTCAAATCAATCTCATTGTCTCTCACTGTAACTTCTAATTTGTTAATTTTTATCAATCTCAAATCATATCAAGTTGCAAAGATAGTACAAGAAGTAGCCATATATCCTATCACTTAACTTCACTAAATACTAATTTTGCCACTCAGGTATTAGCTGTCTTATTCTCTAAGATAAATAGAATGTTGATTTATGTTTCACATATGTATGTTTACATGTATATATCATTGATAAGCATGTATGTGTGTGTAGCTTCTCCTGCTGCACCATTTGAGAATTAACTGCAGATATCAAGACTCTTCACCCTAAATGCTTCACCATGAATATCCTGAGACCTGAACATCCCTCTGCAAAATATCGGGGAGTGTTGATAGAGTAGTATTGATAGAGTACTATTGTGTAGCACGCAGTCTGCTCATATTTCCCTGATTGTTCCAGTAATATTGTTTAAGTCAACTTTTTCTTTTTCCACTCTCAGATCCAATCCAAGACTACACTGTGTTTAGTTGCCATACTTTAATCTCCAGTAAGTAATTCTCTAGGTGGTTTTGTTGTTGCTGCTGCTAGACCATATAACACTGATATGGTTTAAGAGTCCAGGGCCGGTGAGATGGCTCAGCTGCATAAGCACCTGCCTGGCAAGCGCGAGGTCCTGAGTTCAACTCCCGGTACCCACATACAAAAAAAGGGCCGGTGATATCGCTCAGCAGCATGGGCGCCTACTGGTGCACAAGGTCCTGAGGTCGACCCCCGGTACCCACACACAAAAAAAAAAATAATAAAAAAATAAATAAATGAAAGTCCAGACTAGTTGTTTTCCAGAATGTCCTTCATTTTGGATGTTTCATCGTTTCCATGTGATTAGATTCAGATTAAGCATTACTGGCAGGGTATCTGCATAGCCAATGTTCTGTCTTCTCAGTGTCCTTCTCGGGGGACGTAAGATGTCCACTGTGTTCCATTACTCTTGGTGTTAAGGTAAAGGTAGTATCTGCATGAACTCTCCATTGTAAAGAAAGGTCTTCCTTTTTCAAATTTAATTTACACAGTGACACTTTGAGATCAAGTAAATAACCCCATCGTAAGGAAACATTTTTCTTTTACAATTCCAGTGTAATCTACACAGTGACACTGGAAGATTGTGTGAATAATATCCTGTTCCCCCAGATTTTCATTAAGTGGTTTTAACTTCTGCTCGTGACTGTTGCCTGGATTGGTGACTATATGGTAGTTAAATTCTAATTTTCTGTTTCTATCATTGCATTTATATTTGTTAGTTGACTTACCTTGCTTTCTCTTCTCTTTCCCTTTAAAAATAATTTAGTCATTATATACTTATACCTTCTTTTCCCCTAGTTTTTGACCCGATTTACCCCAAATTTTATTAAAGTATGATTGACAAATAAACATTGAATACATTTATAGTGTACACAATATGGTTTGATATATCTGTACATTGTAAAATGATTATACGGAGCTAATTAACATAGCTATCTACTCATATACTCTTGTTTTTGTGGCAAGAACATTTATGATCTACTCCCTTAGCAATTTTCAATTATCTGATTCTTTATTACTATGATTATTTTGTAGTGCTGGGGATGAAGCCCAGGGTTATTATTAACTGCAGTATAATCATAGTGCAGGCAGTTCCACCCAAACTAAAACTTTGTACCCTTTGACCATTTTTTCAATTCAATATTATTATCTATTTCTGTCATTATTCATTTTGATGCTCAAAGTATGTCACGTTTCATCAGCAGCAGGACCCCTTCCAAGTTGGCTTGGTTGTTTTTGACATGTCTGTATCGGTCTGACTGCAGCCTCTGTGGCGCAGCCAGATAAACATCTAGGTACTTCAACTCTAACTTTACTTTTCAGTTCCAAGAGGCCTGGTTCCTTTTAGTGTTCAGAAACTCATATCTGGACACTGTGTTTGCTCATCGCTAGTGGAGTTTCATTGCTTCTAGGCCCTCTCGGTGGCTACTAGAACACACACACATACACGCAGGCACGCGCACACACCATGTTGCTACAGCGTGTGTTCTAGTATCCACTGACAAGGCCTAGAAGCGATGACAACCATCTTCTCATTCCCCCTTCGATTGTTTATCTTTCCCTTCTCCTGTGTGTGCATCCTGCTAAGCCACAATATGAACATGTTTACTTATTTTCAAAGTCCTACAATGTATACAAAATAGTCTCACATCTGCTACCCTAAAACTACCAATAACAACACAGTCAGGTTCAAAAGCTCCTGTAATTCTTTATCTCCTTAGAATTTATATCTCTCTATATTTAGTCAGAATACTTTTAAAAACAAGCATATATGAATTACTTCTTCTCATTGGTTTGATAGGCTTTTTAACTGTTTTAATTTGATTTTATTGTGATTAAAAAATATAAGTTCTACCACCTTAAGAAATTTTAAAAATACAAAAACTATTGTTAACTAAAGGCATGGCGTTGTACAGCAAATCTCTAGAACTTATTCATCTTGCATAATTGAAATTTTATTATCATATTTTATTTTATTTTATTTATTTTTTTTATGGGTACCGGAAGTTGAACTCAGGACCTCGCACACCAGCAGGCACCTATTTTATTTTATTTTATTTTATTTTATTTTTTATGTGGGTACTGGGAGTCAAACTCAGGACTTCGCGCTTGCCAGCAGGCGCTTACACTGCTGAGCCATCTCACTGGCCCTATTATCATATTTTTTTTTTTTTTTTTTTTTTTTTTTTTTTTTGTGGGTACCGGGGGGACGACCTCAGGACCTCGCGCGCCAACAGGCACCCGTGCCGCTGAGCGATATCACCGGCCCCTTTTTCGTATGTGGGATCCGGGAGTCGAACTCGGGCCTTCGCGCTTGCAAGGCAGGCGCTTAAGCCGCTGAGCCGTCTCACCGGCCCCCTATTATCATATTTTAAATATTATCTATTCAAGAAGTTATTTTCCGGTATTGCTGATTTACTACTTTTGCATTCAAGCTAATACTGCTTTTGAACGGTAAGAAACCTAAATATATATTGCTAACTATATTAAAAATCTATACAATATCATCATCCCATGTAACATCTGTTTAGAAACTATTTAAGAAAGGGAAAACACAGATATTTTTCCTTCTTTTACTGACAAAGATTTCATTTTTATTATTCCTCCAACTTCAGGATCAAGAGAAGTTTTTAAAAGCATACTAAGATAACAAACCAATGCAGAGCAATGGTTAACAAAAAGTCTATGGAACTAGATTTCAGGAAGGCAAATCCTGGTCTGTGTTTTGTTACAGGTTTGAGGTTTGGTGGTTGTCTCCCTGTCCTCTCCTCCCCTCCCCCTCCTCTCCTCTCCTCTCCCTACTCCCCTCTCTCTTCCCTCCTACTCCCCTCCCCTCTCCTCCCCTCCCCTCTCCTCCCCTCTCCTCTCCTCCCCTCCCCTCTCCTCTCCTCCCCTCTCCCCTCCTCACCTCTCTCCTCCTCTCCTCTCCTCTCCTCTCTTCTTCCTTCTCCCCTCTCTCCTCTCCCTTCTCCCCTCTCTTCTCCCTTCTCTCCTCTCTCCTCTCCCTTCTCCCCTCTCTCCTCTCCCTTCTCCCCTCTCTCCTCTCCCTTCTCCCCTCTCTCCTCCCCCCTACTCCTCTCTCCTCTGCTCCCCTCCCCTCTCCTCCCCTCCCTTTCCCCCTCTCCATATTTTGGATATATGAGGAAAAGTTATGGCTTAGCTAGAGGTTCCAGCATTGGGAATGGGCTTGTCCCTTTGAAGCATCTGAAAAATAAAAATAAAAGTTCCTCCCACAAAATTCCAGTTGGTGCTGCTGATCCCAGAGCAGGCTGGCTGTGCCAGGGTGCCAAGCCTGACTGCCACTGTAATCACTGAGGCATCTGTCAGAGATCTCATGGCTGCAAACTAGGTAGGAAAGTCTGTATTATATCTAATAATCACTCTGGAAATTTTCCTGAAACGCTTGCTCACAGCTTCCGGGCTTGACAGACACAGCATATTATAACTAAAGCAAGTACATTGGTTCTGCTTTTCTGGTAAGTATGGTATGGTATTAACCAAAACAGTGGCTAGTGATCATTTGCTTTGGCTGCTTTATGGTTTTACTTGTCATGCTCTTAGATTGCAGCCAGGAGTAACAAGATATATTCCTATAGGTATTCTGCATTCTTAGTCCACAAACAGCTTCTTATAAACTATAGGTTTATGTAGGCGTCCATCAATGCAATAAAAGACAAATTATGTCTGACATTACTACCTTTGTCACACGTAAGGATTGTTTTCAAGACGGTGCATAATTATGACAAATTTGCATTTGTGTGGAAGATTCAGAGAACATGTGCCAGGCGTGCAAAGTACTGTACTGGCTTCTATATATGCGCAACAGGGTCTTCTGAGGGTGTTGCCAGAGAGAGAGAGTCACACTGTAAATGTTCGGGGAAGGGGGAAAGGTTCTAGGAGAAAAGTTGACGTATTTGGGTTCACAGTTGGAGAAGACTGAACATTGAGGTGATGGTTTACTCAAGACAAAGAATTACCGTGAAGCCTCTGACGCTTACTGGGGGGACCTAAGAAGCATGGCCACATGGTTGTATGTTTTTGTCATATTTGCTGAAATAAGGCATTTTAACTACAGTTGATTAAGGCCACTATTTTCTTCACCCCACTTTTCCTCATGTCAGATGATACTGGAGATGACTTTGGGCATAGGAGGACAGAGTTCAGTGAGCTATACGTGGGTCTGCCTCCACTTCTGGGTATAATTAAGGTATTGCTCGGCATCACAAGGACCAAGTGGTTGCTAGATCCTGCCACACACTCAGCTGACCCGTTCTGTAGGGCCAGAGTGTGTGTGGCGGTGTGTGTGTGCTCTGGGGGCCTCTGCAAGTCCATAGTCAGCAGAGAAGTTTCTGACAGAAGTTTCTCTGTGGGAAATCCTTTCAAGTAGCAGACACGCAAACATAACTGGATGATTTAGTTCTAATCTATCCCTAGACAAGATGCAAGTTCTCACCATGGTCAGCCACACTGATGGAAGACTGAATTTTCTTTCTGTTGTCTCCGGAGTGATAACACAGAATCATCCTCATACAAAAATGTGATCGAAGGGTTAGCAGCCAAAATACATAGGAGTCAGGCAGCTAATTTATAAATGTTATTTTGTGTGTATGTGAATATTGTATTTTTCTATCTTTTTACATTTATAATTTGCTGATTTTCCCTTCAACCTAGGTAAGTATTCACTTTCATGACTAATTTTGTATTTGTAGTTGCATATTCATAGTCTTAAAGAGGACTTCCCTCTAAATTATTTAGACTTTACATCCTTTACACTCTGGATTTGCCTAATCCTGTACTCATATATGAAGTGTGCATTCAGTATATAATAGACAACCCCTCATTCATAGACACTGTAAGAAGTTGGCAACATTTTCTTTAAGAAATAAAATTTCAGATGCGAGCTGCCAGTATTTTGTACCTCGTCTACATTCTGTGAGTGCTCAGAATCTCTCCAGAGTAAGCCAGAAGCAGTTTAAACGGTGGGCGGAACCACTTTCCATCAGGCCTCAGAACAACATCTGTTTCTAAGACTGAGTCAAGTATGTAAGAGCCTCAAACATACTGCAAAGTAAGAACGCTATAAAAACTATAGGGCTCGTGTCAAAAAGACACAGGAAATAATTGGAAAGAGTCAAAGAGACTAATAACTGTAATGTATTGTAACACATAAAATATATTAAAATCCATGAGTACATAATGATACCAAAAAGTAAAATCAAAACAAACAAAAAAAAAAACCTTTCTTGATCACTTTTGAAGGCTGTAAATGCATAAACTCTCTGAAAATTGGCTGAGAGAGGGAAAGAAGTATATCTTATCTTTCTTGTACAAACTGTAATTTAGGTTAACCAAATAGTTGACAAGAAAAGATCTGCTATATAGAAGAATTCCAGCTGACAATTGCAGAGGTAATGAAAGAATTAAGCTATCATTGTTTTGCAACTGAAATAAACCTAGGAAATGTTCATCAATTGCTGCCCAAACCACTTGATGAAAACTTGATGTGGAATCTTCATAGGAGATGAGTTAGCTGGAAAGGCCAAACCCCATGAATTACAAACAAGGAGACAGCAGCTATACTGCACACCTCCGATGTGACACAGTAGCAAGCGCAGTCCCACTCAGGAAATATATTTGCCAAAAAAGTAGAACACATATATGATCAAATGTCTAGGTCTAACTACCAATTTTCAAGAAAGAGGAGCATGTCACATTGTGTGTCAGAAACCAAACAGGAAAATAGAAAATGTAAGATATTCTACAGGACAAATGACTAGCTTTCTTCTACAAATAAATGGTAAAAAAAAAAAAAAGAAGAAGAAAAATGGTGAGGCCTATCAAAAATTATCATGAGGCCGGTGTGGTGGTGCATGCCTGTAATTCCAGCACTCGGGAGGATGAGGCAGGAGGATCACTGCAAGCTTGAGGCCAGCCTGGGCTACAAAGTGAGTTCAAGGCCAGCCTGAACTGCACAGTGAAACTTGTCTCAAAAAGACAAAAAAAAAAAAATTATCATTAAAAAAGTATCATACTGACATTCTTACAATGTTTAAACATGGGCTTATCACTGAGAAATACAAACTGATGAATTCACAGATAAAATGATATGATGTCTGAGTTTTGTTTTAAAATAATCTATCTGGAGAGAAAGTTCAGATGCAATAAGGTTCGCTGCATGTATAATTGTTAAATCTCAATAACAAAGGCATGAAAATTTATTATATTGTTCTAGTTACTTCTTGATAACTCTGAAAATTCTCGGTTTGTTTAATGTTAGGCAAAGGTACACAGCAAATAAAGGAGGAAAGCAAATACCAAGACATTATACCTGTGCTTCCTTATTATTTGTTTTGGAAAATAAAGAAAAAAGTTGATCAATAGAAACGTTCGGTTACAACATTTGTGAAATATTACATACAGATGTTACTGGTAGTGGTATGCTGCTGAATGACTCTGAAGAAGAAAGCCCTCCTTTGTAGTGATTGCCAGTTTTCAGGGTGTAAGTACTACCCTTGTGGAAGATTTCAAGCTATTATTGGACATCATTGAATGTGGAGGTGGGAAGAAATATGCATGCAGAGCCAGCCCCAGCCCACTGCAAGGGGAGGTAACAGAGAAGCATTAGTTTCCCGACTCAGACTCTGGATTTTGGGTCAGATTCCAAGCCTAAAATGCACTCTTTCTTTCTCCTTGATGAACTTCATTTTTCTGAGTCTTAGTTTCCTCTCTGTAGAGTGGAGATAATGATCTCTACTATATTAAGATACAAGGATTAAGTCAGATCACACTTGTAATAAACCTAATGTGTTTCCAGTTGCACAGTGAGTGATGGTTCGTGCTAACATCCCTTCTCTTCAAGTTAAAATCGAAGAGAGAATTCTTAGTTTGGGGTGGTTTCAGAGTATCAAAAGAAGGGACTGAAGCTGATCATCTTTTCAAAAGGCTTCCTGCCCAGGATTTCTATAATTAGTTAAAATTGCAGGTTTTGGGCACAGTGTCACAAACCTGCCAGAAACTCACCAACCTATAATTTGGTAGGATATTAATTAGTAGGCTGGGAAGTTAATGTGGTGCGATTCCAACTAGAATACAACTATTTGCTAAAGGTAGGACCATCTGTCCAGTGAGATCTGGCACTGCAAATACACAGTAAGAATTAAGTGTTATCTTAGAGTTGACATGGTAAAAAGGCTATAACTTTCTTAATCTTCTCCTAGGGAATGTTGAAGCCCAGCCAAGATATTTCTGGCATGAATAAGCCTTAGGATTATGTTGGCAAATTGGAAATGTTTCCATTCACAATTTTGATTATGTTTGAGCAGACTTATTAATAATAACAGTGGCCAGATGTGGCATCACAAACCTGTAATCCCAGCACTCTGAGAAGCTAAGGCAGGAGGATCACAAAATCAAACCCAGCCTGAACAATTTAGGGAGATTTGGTCTCAGAAACAAATACACACACACACACACACATATACATAAGACTGAGAATGTAGCTCATTGTGAAGGTCCTGGGTTCAATGCCCAGTAATGCAATAATAAAAATGATAATAACATACTTTATTTTCCAAATTCTTTAAGTTAGGTGATTAACCATGGTTACAGTTAATGAAAGTGTTCTTTTCATTTTATTTCCTGAATAACTTATTTTTTTTCAGTGCAGAAATATAAGATTAAGGTCATCTCTGGTTAGTAAGTAATGATGCCATTTTTAAAATCACTGAATTATATGCTATGTGTATTTACTTTTATATTTTAGTATAACTAAAGCTAGAGAGAACCTGAATTATAAACCAAGCTTATATTTAGAATCCAGAGATGCTAATGCTAAGGGCACTAGAAATTTGATTTACATATGTGGGTTGATGTGTTCCTTTCCCATGAGGGAGAGTTTCATGAATCATAAATCTACATATTTTGGATTGCTGAGCAAATACTTAGGAGATAAGAAGCAGTAATGCCGTACCATCCCCTTGAAGCAGTATGCTGTATCATCCATCACAATCTCCTTTGATCTTTCAAAGAATAGTTTTGCATTAGAAAATTAAAACATTTGCCCCTTGGAAACTTGAATTTCCTGTTTCCTTAAAATAGTGTTATATATACTAAATTAAATTTAGTGGGTCATAATAAATATGTCTTAGGAAATGAAATTGAACCAAACAGAGTAGAAAATATCACATAGGAGGGATATATATATAGTGTTTCAAAAAACGTTTCAGGTATCTGTATGTATGTATGTATATGTGTGTGTGTGTGTGTGTGTGTGTGCTTTCAGGGTTGTGGAGTAAAACATTTCTGAGCCATGGGAAAAAGAATTAGAGAGCTCATGCTTTTTGTAGTTCATATAAGAATGATATTTACACAAAGGAATCATCATGAAATGTGTTTTTTTTTTTTTTAAAGAAAATCATAGTAGGCATAGAGAGGGACAGGGGAGTAGTCTAGGCCTTGCTGGATACAGCAGAGATTCTTTTTTTTTTTTTTTTTTTTTTTTGATACCAGGAATCAAACTCAGGACCTTGCGCCTGCTGGGCAGGTGCTTGTGCCACTGAGCTATATCCCCGGCAGAGATTCTTAATAAGAGAGAAGAGTTGCATTTGGGGGAAACGTGGTTGTGGAAATGCACCATGTGGTTGTTTGTTTGTTCGTTTGTTTTTTGGTCTTTCTGAGACAGAGTTTCACTATTCAGTTCAGGCTGGCCTTGAACTCATTTTGTAGCCCAGGCTGGCCTCAAACTTGCAGTGATCCTCCTGCCTTTTCCTCCCGAGTGCTGGGATTACAGGTGTGCGCCGCCATGCCTGGCCAGGCACCATCTGTTTTAATTTCATCCGCTCAAGCAGAAAGGATACTACTACATGACCTTCCTATCTATCCATTCCATATTTATTATATTGTATTATAATATATACTGCATATATAATATAATAAATTTTATTATTTTATTATTACACTGTATTCTTCTACCAACCTATCATCTCAAGTTTCAAGACTTTTGAGTTCAAAGGTTTTGCCATGGGGTTCTTGTATCTTCTCACTTATCACATGCTTCACACACACTAAATATGCATTAAATAATGGTTAATATTGATAATGGCTAGAGTTCACCCCAATTTACTATTTACCCACCTTTGTTCATCTGTTTGTGTATTTGTGCTTACTTCCCATTCCACAAAGCTTTTGCAGCAGCTTATGGCATGAATAGATAAGAAAATATTGGCTGAATTATAGTAAAAATCACTACTCTATATATTTACATATATAAATATACATATTTATATACATAGAATAAGTAAAGCCAGAGGAAAAAATACAATCGGACTATAAGTTCTTTCATAGTTCTCTTTGAGTTTCACTTTTGCATCTGAACTTCCCACTAGACAAATGAAAAGGAAACGTATATCTGTTATGTGATGGTTATTATTAAAGAAAAGAAGAAAGATGCCCTCAAAAAAAGTGGAGATTTTCCCTGTATACATCACAAACAAAGGCATTTCTCACATGAAAATTCATTTGAGAGGCAGTGAGTGTCTGGACTGGACGCTGTCCACACCACCACTCCAGAAGAAACTGAGGCAGTGGGTGTCATTTATTTCATCTCCATAACTGCTAAGGCTTTATGACAAAATGCAGTGAAGTAGATATGTAAGAAGACAGGAAATTATGGCCCAATAACATAAAATTTTTCCTGCACTAATGATATCACTTAGAACTTTACAGGATATTATTCAAACGGTCCTCTCAAAGTGCCACCTTTCACAACCAGATTTTTGACTAACCTAGTTAGTAGCGAGTGTAAGATTGCATTTGCTGGCATGGGCCTAGCCAATAGGCATTTGGAGCTGTTGGTTGAAAGCAAATCCATCTGCTTTAGAAAAAGCTATGATTAGGCAAACAGGTCAATAATATGCATTGGTGAGACTGGCAACTTTACCAACATTTCCATTCTCTGAGAGAGAGGATGAGCCATTCCACCTGCACAAAAAAATGGGCTTGTATGCAACAACTGTGTACGTGGCTTGATTCCACAATCTCATTCCAGAGCAGTTTCAAGCACATGGGAATAAATTTAACACGTGCTTTGCCTTTTTTTGTTTCCTTTATATTCTGTATTCCTCTATATTGCTACTAATCATCAGTTCAGTATGCTAGTATGACTCTTGGGTTTTTTAAGGTTTCATATATGTCTGGAGATTCCATTAGTTTTATACAAAAATTCATGAGTGATATATGGAGGAACTAGAAAAATAGAGGGGCTAGTGTCTGAAGCATTAAACAGAATCATTAGAATGATCAGGGATTTATAAAGTGTCTATGAATACAGGTGGAAGAATCACTTCTACAATTTAAATTTCATAGTAAACAACATTCTGGTAGAGATAAAAGACAAAATTGAGGGGAAGCCAGTAGTTAAACATAGATGATAGGCTTGGAGTCTAGCCTCAGTTAAGATTGGGACAGTGGAAGAAGGGCAAACACTTAGAGAAAGGGGATTTAGGAATCACTAGGTTAATTTTTATTTATTTACTTGAAGGAAAAGTAGACTCTTCAAAATGAGAAGTGGGAAGAGTAAGGAAGAGAGGACAAAATGAAATATGCTTGGGCTAGTTCTAGTGAGCTCAAAGGGAGGTAAACTTCAGGAAAACAGGAACAGTTACCAAGCTGCCATTTTATTTTTACAAAATGATTGCAGATGTAAGCCCATTTAGAAGGAAATAGAAGTTATGGTGTAATTTTTTACAGTCTAGCCATCTCTGAGAAGTAAATTGTTTGACTGTAATTTATTTGTGTAATCATCAGAGAGTTTAGTTATTAGCCCTGACACAGACTGGCTGTTCGTAATGGTAGAGAACTTTGTTGGGAAGACATTGGGGTGCTCAACAGGAAGCCTGAAGAACCACGTTCAGGACATTGAATGGAGCCACGGGCAGTGAGGAAGCTGGAAAGTGAGCCTAGGTTTGTGTTGTGAATTCATCTCCTGAAAGCAGGGCTGTTGCTGCCCTGCTGTTCCCCATCCTGCAGCTGCTGCTACTGATTTTAGCAGGTGGACTTCCAGGGAGGAAAGGCAAGACATGTCTCACTGGCTGGACCTAAGTCTTGTCCTCTTGTCTTAGCCTCAAGAAATGCTGAGAAAGTGAAACTAGCCATTTGCGCTCTTGTGAGAAATCAACACTGCCTTCCACCAAAGCTCTTAAGGTGTACATTTCTTCTGAGAGATCAAAAGTGTAGGTTCTGCGAGCACAAATAAAGAACCTAATGCTGCACCTCAAGCTTCTAGAAAAAAGAAAAGCAAGTCAAACCTGAAGCCCATACAAGGGAGGAAATTATAAAGATCAGAGCAATTAGTGCAATTAACACAATTGAGACTAAGAAAACAATACAAAGAATCAATGAATTGAAGAGTTGGTTCTTTGAAAGAATAAATAAGATTGATAAGCCCCTAACCAACCTTATCAAAAAAAAGAAAGAAAAAACTCAAATTCATGCAATAAGGAATGAAAAGGGTGAAATCACTACAGATCCTGTGGAAATTCAGAAGATCATTAGTACCTACTTCGAAAATCTTTACTTGCATAGGATGGAAAACACAGAAGAAATGGACAGATTCCTAGAAATGTATGCATTACCAAAGCTGAATCAAGAAGATACAAAAATTCTGAATAACCCAATATCACTTAATGAAATTGAAAACATAATTTAAAACTTACCAACAAAGAAAAGCTCAGGTCCTGTTGGATTCATGGCTGAATTCTACAAGAAATTTAGAGAAGATTTAATGACAGTACTCTTCAAACTCTATAAAATTGAAAGGGAAGCTATTCTCCCTAACTCATTCGTGCAGGCAAGTATTACTCTGATATCAAAACCAGAGAAAGACTCAACCAAAAAAGAGAACTACAGGCCAATCTCCTTAGTGAACATAGATGCAAAAATCCTCAGTAAAATACTCGCAAACAGAATGCAGCAAATCATCAAAAAGATTATACACCATAACCACGTGGGATTCATCCCAGGAATGCAGGGATGGTTTAACATATGTTAATCAATAAACATAATACACCATATCAACAGAGCCGAAGACAAAAATCACATGATCATCTCAATAGATGCAGAAAAAACTTCTGATAAAGTCCAACTCTCATTCATGATAAAAACCCTACAGAAAATTGTAATAGATGGTCTTTACCTCAATCTGGTAAAAGCCATCTATGACAAACCAACAGCCAACATCATACTAAATGGTCAAAAACTAAAAGCTTTCTCTCTAAAATCAGGAGCAAGACAAGGATGTCTACTATCACTGCTCCTATTCAATATAGTTCTGGAAACATTAGCAATTAGACAAGAGAGAGAAGTAAAAGGAATAAGGATAGGAAAGGAAGAAGTTAAATTATCATTATTCACAGATGACATGATACTCTATATAGAAAACCCCAAAAACTCCACCAAAAGACTTCTAGATTTAATAACCAAATTCAGTAGTGTAGCTGGATAAAAAGTCAACACCCAAAAATCTATAGCATTTCTGTACACAAACAACAAACTCACTGAGAAAGAAATTAGGGAAACCACACCCTTCACAATAGCATCCAAGGAAATGAAATACTTAGGAATCAATCTAAAGAAGGAAGTAAAAGATCTACACATTGAAAATTACTGTACTCTGAAAAAAAGAGATCAAAGAGGATATCAGAAAAAGGAAAGGTATCACATACTCATGGATAGGAAGAACCAGCATTGTGAAAATGGCCATACTCCCAAAACTGTTATATACATTTAATGCAATCTCAGTCAAAATACCATTAGCATACTCACAGATCTAGAGAAAACATTCCTAAAATTCGTTTGGAACCAGAAGAGACCTAGAATAGCAAAGGCAATCCTGGGCAACAAAGACAAGGCAGGAGGCATTACAGTCCCTGACTTTAAATTATACTATAAAGCTACTGTGATATAATCAGCATGGTAATGGCAAAAAAACAGACCTGAGGATCAGTGGAATAAAATAGAAAATACAGATGCAACTCCAAACACACTCAACCACCTTATCTTTGACAAAGGGGCCAAATATGTTCACTGGAAGAAAGATAGCCTCTTTAATAAATGGTGCTGGAAAAACTGGCTTTCCACATGCCAAAGACTAAAACTAGACCCATGTCTATCACCATGCTCTAAAGTCAAAATGGATCAAAGATCTAAATATTAAAACAGAAACACTAAATCTACTGGAAGAGAAAGTAGGTAGAAATCTTGAAGACATAGGGATAGGTAGAGAGTTCGTGAACAAAACACACACTGCATGGGAAGTACTTCAAAGAATCAACAACTGGGATCTCATCTTATTAAAAAGTTTTTGCACATCAAAAGAAATCACCATCAGAATGAAAAGAAAACCCACAGATTGGGAAAAAATTTTAGCCAACTGTCCCTCAGATGAAGGACTTCTATCTAGAACAGAATTGAAAAAATTCTGAAAAAATTCTAAAGAATTGAAAAAAATCAGGACCCTCACATTCAAAGACCAATCCATAAATGGGCATCTGAGATGAATACACAATTCTCAGAGGAAAAAATACAAATGGCAAATAAATATATGAAAAAATTTTCAACATCATTGGTCATTCAAGGATTACAAATTAAAACAACACTGAGGGCCGGTGAGATGGCTCAGTGGTGTGAGCGCCTGCCTTGCAAGTGCGAGGGCCCGAGTTCGACTCCCGGAACCCACATACGAAAAAGGGGCCGGTGATATCGCTCAGCGGCACGGGTGCCTGTTGGCGCGCGAGGTCCTGAGGTCGACCCCCCGGTACCCACAAAAAAAAAAAAAAAAAACTGAGATTCCATCTCACCCCAGAAAGAATGGCTATCAAAGAAATCAACCAGTAACAAATGCTGGTGGGGCTGTGGGGAAAAAGAAACCCTTCTCTACTGTTGGTGGGAGTGTAGACTGGTATGTGGAAATCAGTGGAAATCAGTGTGGAGATTCCTCAAAAAACTAGGATTAGAGGTCCCATTTGACCCAGCTATTCCCCCTTCTGGGTATTTTCCCAGAATTAAAAACATCATACCATGGTAATATATGTGCACCCATGTTTATAGCAGCACAATTTGTAGGAGCTAAATCTTGGAAACAATCCAAATGCCCACCAACCGAGGAATGGATAAAAAGATGTGCTATTTTTATACAGTGGAGTACTACTCAGCTATAAAGAAGGATAAACTCAAGGCTTTTATAGGTAAATGGATGCAACTAGAGACAATACTCATAACTGAAATAAATCAGACTTGCATGTGTAAACATCATATTGTCTCCCTAGTGTAAGAAACAGAAAGAGTAAATAAGATCCAAAATCTACACTAGTTATTGTGAAAGGGGAAGAAACTGCTCAAAAGGAAAGAACAACTGGATGGGGGAAAAGAGAAGAAGGAAGGGAAAAGAAAAGAAAAAAAAATATATATATATATAAACACAAGATAGCTAAGTATGCTACTAATTTCTTTCAGTTCATTGAAAAGAACAGTTTGTGCTTATATTGTTTGATCAATTTTGCATATCTATATCTTGTAATCTGAGCAACTACTCTGAAGATAACAATACGTAATATATAAACCATTGTTAATTTCCTATTTTATTGTTATGAAATTCTTTTTTTTTTTTTTTTTTAATATGGGTACCAGAGGTCGACCTCAGGACCTCGTGTTTGCCAGCAGGAGCTTGTGCTGCTGAGCGATATCACTGGCCCTTTTTTTCCTTTTAGTGTGGGTTCCAGGAGTTGAACTCAGGACCTTGCGCTTGCCAGGCAAGCGCTTACACTGCTGAGCCATCTCACCTGCCCTGTTATGAAATTCTGTTTCACTGTTTTTATTGGTTTTTTCCTCTTTAAAATTAAAAAAAAAGGGGGGGGGCCAGTGAGATGGCTCAGCGACGTAAGTGCCTGCCTGGCAAGCACGAGGGCCCGAGTTAGACTCCCAGAACGCACATACGAAAAAGGGGCCGGTGATATCGCTCAGTGGCACGGGCGCCTGCTGGCGCGCGAGGTCCTGAGGTCGACCCCCGGTACCCACAAAAAATAAAACAAAATTTTTAAATAAATAAAGTTTAGGTTCTGGGTATCCAGAGGAAGGTGAGGTGGTGGGAGTGACAAATGTCCACTAAAGTTTCCTTTCAGACATTCAGAAAGTTTTTAGTTATTGGGTGATTTTGCAGTTAACTTCTTAGGACATCTTAGAAAAGGTAATTCAAAGAGTCTTAATTTTCTGATCACTGAAATGGTGGAGTTCAAACCTGCCTAGAGCCATTGGCAGTTCGAAGATCCAAGTGCATCACAACTTCTTAGTGCCAAGTGCCAACATTTTAAGTTTTGGTATCAAATGCATTGTATTTTTTGTGCTTCTAATTGAAATGGAATAATTGAAAATCAGTCTAAATGTTTAGGCTTTTGCCACATGTATACTTTGCAGGGGCTCCCAGGAAAGCTTTGATAAGGATTGCAGAGCACTTACTGGCCCTTGTAGGCGACAGCTGGGTAGGCACGTCCCCCTCTCCACCAGGCGCTGTGCCAGCCACCCTGTCCTTTTACAGCTGCTGCTCCTTCGAAGTGCAGGCCGGTCTTCTTTCTGTCTATTGTTAGTTGACAATGCCAGTTACAGAGAATCATGCCAGACCACACTCTGGTGTGCCAGTTGTACAACTGGGGACACAGAAAAATTATCCAGCTAGCTGTGATTAAAATTCCTGACTCAAATATATGTAGCTTAAAATGACACAAGATTCTGAATATGCAGAATGAGAACCTAAATAACTCCTGTTACATTCTAAAATACATGGTTGTCACCAAAATAATTTCTATACTCCTTCCTGGGAGGATGTCTTCCTAAGCTGTTCAAGCCTAAACTTAGAAAATAGGCTTATTTTTAACTTTGGTACCTCGCTGAATTATTCCAAGAAGCTTTTCTTGGGATTTTCTAGTGTCATGAAATGCCACAGATAAGAGTTTGTGCTGCACAAAGCTGAATTTTGTCTACATTATCCTTAAAAATAAACCCAGGAAACCCCACAGGGTGACTGCTTACACCAACCCAAGCCAAGCTGAAAGACGTCAGGGTGGTGATGCATCTGATGGAGGCGACCCTGAGCAAGTTCCGGGGCTGGGCTCTTACACTGCATTTTATTAATAGTCACACGTCTTCAGATCTGATTCATTCCTAGCCATGGGCCTTTGAGCCCTTAGTGATTTGCATAAGTGCTCAGAACCATGCCAATTTTTTTCTATTTATTCCAATATATTTTGCATCAAGAGAAAAAAAGCACATTGATTTTTGATAAGCAAATGATAGCTCAACTAATGAGCTGTAACTTATAGATGGAGAGTTACAGCTTAGCACACTGTGGAGAAGCTACACATCCTAATAAATTGTTGACTTCAGTCTTTCCCACGTACAGTCATGTGTCGCATCGTGCCATTTTTGGTCAGTGTCTGTGACAGTGGTCCCATAAAATAATAATGGAGCTGGAAAATTCTTATCTCCCAGTGAAGCAGCAATTGTACCATTGTAGCACGATGCAGTATTTCCATGTCTGTGGTGATGCTGGTGTAAACAACCCTATTACACTGCCAGTTATAGAAAAAAGATATAGCACATGCAGTTAGGTACATGATACTTGATAATAATATATGACTCCATGACTGTTTTATTGTTTATTATATTATACTTCTATCATTATTTTAGAGTATATTCCTTCTATTTATTTTTAAAAACCCATTTACTATAAAATACTATACCATGTTATGCTGACAGCAGTCTCACACACCTTTTTATGTCAACCCTTGATTACATCAAGCAGCCACATTGAGTGACTGACCTATATCATCTAGATTTGTGTAAGCACATTCTTTGATGTTCACACACCAGCAAAATTACCTTAATGATACACATATCCTAACCCTTAGTTGTGTAGTTTCTGTAAGATTCAGGGACGCTAAACTTGCATCATGTGGTCAAAATGACAGTAATTTATCATGGATCAAGTGTTTCAAACATTTTTATCAGTGGCCCAGAAGGAGATGGTGGCTTTTCATTTTGTTTTTAAAGTGATTCTTAGATTTACAGGTTACACTAGAAGATCAGATGGAGGGTGTAGCTTGGAGGTGATCTTGTCCCCAGAACAGAACCCAGGAGCACTGAAGATTTTGCTCGTGTTATGAATCCTTATTGCTTGTCTGCCTTTCCCCCTAGACATGCTATAACATCATTATTCTTCATCAAAAAAGAAGTTAAAGAGAAATATAACTGGGAAGGCTGTGATGGAATTAGCTCTTACCAGCTTGAGAGAGACAACTGTGGGTGTTTCTTCCCAGATTTACATCAAATAACCTATTGATAACTAAAAATCAGCTATGGTGAGACTATTTACACCATAGACATTGGCAGTGCTGCTTCTCCCACAAGAGTAAGTTGTTAACATTTATTAAGTTTCCACTTACAACTCCCTGTTGAAAGGAACATTTTGTATTATAAGCTTACCTTTCTTACTTCCTGATTCTCACTTGTTAGCATAGGTAAAATTTCTAAAAACCTAGACAATAGTTTGTCTTATTTATGCCTTTGTATATTAAAGATATTCAGGGTTGGGATAATAAATTCTCTAAAGTACTGATGCATTTGTTTACTGTGCAATTCTAACAGATTTCTCAGTGCATAGTTGGTTGTCATTTTACCCAAGGTAGAGCACAAGGAATAAAGATTATTCTAACTGCAAAAACCAGAGAAGCTTCATGGAGACAGCCATCTCAACTAAGTCTTAAAAACTGTGCATATTAAAGTTGAACACTATGGTTTTTATGAATATATGACTACAAGTCTCACATTAAAGCAGTTTGTGAATTCATCGTTTACTGATAATTCCAAAATTAGCTTATCAGTGTGGGAGTCAGGAAAACTTAACAAAAATAAGGTTTAAATGTCATGAGTACAGGGAACTGCTACCATATTCAGAAGATGCCCGTGCAGAAAATGCATTTTGCTCATCTTTGTGCCTTTTGTAAGTTGTACTCAAAGCACTGTTTATAGAAGGTCTGTAATAAAAAATTGTGATTACTGATGACTGATTATTTGTCAGACACTTTGTGTATATGACATTGTCAAAGGCAAAAATCAGAAAAATGACGGGGCTGTTATTTCGACTATGACCACCCTAGATCGGAAGCTCAGGGTGTCTGCAAAGTGGTGTCACCTTAGGCTTTTATAGGGAGGAGTGACAAGTTACAGGTGGGAAAACTCACAATTGAGATTTTTCAGTCAGGAAAATCTGTCATCTGGAAAGGAAATGTTTATCTCTGTGTCTGACTATTTTCTTAGCCAATCGTGCCCCAGTCCATGCCTTTGTCTCATGAGTGATTAGCTAAGAAAATAGTCAGATAAACATTGGAATTTTACCCCATCGTTTTTCAGGCTCTCCCTTTTTACTATGCACAGTACTCATATCAAATGAATGCTTTAACAGTAATTTTTAGAATTTGTGAAACTTTATTTTATATGTATATTTTCTCACACACACGCACGCACACACACACACACACACACACACACACTTCCTACTTTGGAGAGAAAAGCCTCAAGGATCCACGTACAAATGTCTTGAATTGACAGCTATCTGTTCACTAGCTGGTTTAGAAGAGTGTCACTCCTTCACCATAAAGAAATTAACCTTTCAAATGAACGACTAGAGAGAAATATGGTATTATATTCTAGGGCCTTAATATTCCGAGTGAATTTTTAGAATGATCACTCTTGCAAAAATCAATAGGGCATATGCTGATATCAAGTATCATCATTTCTTTTTTATCTCTGTTCTGTGGGACCCTGAGGTTTGTAGGAAGTGCTTACAGATCCTCCTAGGGCTTCCTGGCTGGGTGAAATAGGGTGAAGGTGACAGAAAAGGAGTGGAGTAGGACTCGGCTTCCCAGCTTCTGCCAGAGATATTGGGTATACTTACTGGACATACAGTTACTCAAAGTCAGTAATGAAGGTATTTAAAATGCACAAAACAGGGATCTGATAGAATAAATTATTTTTATCGAAACAAATGCTGCATATTAATTTCTCTGGGAAGCTCATGAGTCTCTGAGTTTATTGGCGATTGCTAGCTTCGACTCTTGCTGTGCTTTTGGTATGCACAACAGTGCAATGTTAAGATGCACCTGAAATGTAAATCAGCACAGCAGGAGAATCTAACCTGGTTGGCCTGAGTCATTTGGCATCTATTCTATGCTCAAACTAGTATGGTAATTATGAGTGCGAGGTGATAGTCTGTGCTTAAGTTTTGTGATAGTGCCCAATCATCCAGTTCTTCTTTTTCAAAAACTCATGTTTTATAATATTTTGTTACTAAACAGACTAGGTGTTCCATAGTAGTTGCATTATATTCACTGAACACCAAAGCAAAAATGAAAGCAAAATAAAAGCTACTACCCTTCTGGCTGTGCTACCTTCCAAAGCCTAGTAATTGTGTCTTTTCAAAGGGGAAAAGAATGACAAAGTTTAGGATTTGAAAACTGCTGTAGCAAAGAAATTTAGCAGTCATTACTAGCAGTGAGAATGTGGGATTCTTAACGTGGGAGGAGGGAAACAAGTTGAACGTTTTCCTGGCTCCTCTTGGTTTCCCATTCATGGATAGCCGCTCTCCACCCAACCACCACCACCACACACATCATGCGCCATATACCCAGAAACTCAGGCGCTGAGAGGAGAACCTCAAATTAGCCACAATTCCCTCCCTAATCACTCCACTTTTAGGGGAGGAGAGTCATGGTTAGAGGAAAATAGCAAAATGAAAAGTAAGACAAATTGGCCAGGTGTTACTAGAAAAGAGAAGAAAATGAAATTCAGGAACTCTGAACTGTATTAACCCATTGGAAAACAAAACAAGTGAATTATTGTGTGAGTCAAAGTTTGTAGACATTTCAAAGGAATTGAATCTTAGGAAATTATGTTTTGAAAGAAGTAGATGTAGATGGGCAGCAGAGGAAACTGCAAGTTGAAAAGGTTAAAATAGAAAAGAATAGATACTGACCATGAAAGGACATGTAGAGAGGAGAAACTGGCAAAAATATGGAGATTGGCATCAGTAGAAATAAATTTTAAATTTTCCTGCTAAAATTATAATCATTGGTAAGTTGGTAATTAAGATAAGAATTGGAATTTTTCTAATTCTTCTTTGATGAGGTTCTGATATTTACTGAGTATGGACATGGAATTGGCAGATCTGAGTAATACACAACAAGCAAGGGAAATGATACAGCAAGAGAGCAAGGGCTTAGAGATTAGCAGGAGATTAGAGAGTGAGGAGTGATAATAGAAGGCTCTTGGCACAGCAGATACTAACTTTTCTCCCCTTTTAGGGGGACACATTCTCAAGATTCTTATGAATAATTTCATTAAAGAATAGTATATTAGTCAACTTTTCATTACTGTAAAAAATACTTGAAACAATCAATTTAATAAGGGTAAAGGTTTATTTTGGCTCATGTTTTCAGAGACTTCAGTTCATGGTTGCTTGGCCCTGTTGCTTTGGCCTTGTGGTAACACAGTACTTCATGGTGGGAGTGTGTGGCAGAAAAAGCCTGTTCACCTCATGGAGGTGGGGAAGCAAAGTGAGAGACAGAAGGGACAGGGTCCCAGTATCCCTTTCAAGCACATGCTCCAGTGGCCTAACTTCCTTCCACTAGGCCCCACTTTATAAAGATTTCACCACCTGCCAATAGCACCATGGGATGGGAACCAAGCCTCAACACATGGGCCTTTGGGAGACACTTCTTTTTGTATCCCAACTATACCAAGAGTTTCTCAAAGTGAGGTCCTAAGCTAGCAGCATCCGTATCCCTGGGACCTTATTTTTAAAATAGCAATTTCAAAGCCTCATGTCGAGCCTACTGAATCAGAAACTTTGATAGCCAGCAACGTGTGTTTTAAGAAGCCCTCAGGTAATTTTCATGCTTGTTCAAATCTGAAAACGCTGCCTTAAGGGTTTTTTTCCCAATATAAAAGTGCTCTAGAAAGTAGAGTTGATGTTTTTTTCTCCTAAACTTATCAATGGTTTATAGTTCTCTGATTAAATCTAGGAGAAAAACAAGTCAGGAGGTGTCCTTCCAAATACTAATCCCCCTTTCTGGGGAGAGAAAAATGAAAACTTTAGTTGGCCTTGTCATCTACGGACAGCAGCTGCTAGAGCACCCAGTTGGGCTGTGTCCGGCAGAGTGTCACTCACTGTCCTGAATGCACAGACCCAGGAATCATATTTTTAAAGTTATTTCTTAATCTGAGACTCAGGAGTTTATTTTGCCAGAGCTTCAGAAATCCAATCATTAATTATATCTTAGACAAAAATATAACTGGTAAAAACACAGCTGGTGAAAAAATACATAGCTTGTTAATGTTAGTCAGCATTCTTTAAATGCACGGAGATTACTGGGAGTTGCAGCTTCTGGGGGTCAAATAAGATGGCAAAGGCACTACACTGAAAGGGGAGAAGGGGAAATATGAAGACACAGAGTACTACATAGAAGAGAAGCTGAGATATGACTTTGTCCCCAAAAGGAAAACGAGAGTTATGGCAAGGGACAAGAGGCAGATGGGAGGAACAAGAGTCCAAGAAGAGGCAGAAAGTTACTGTCAATGAGGAAAGGCACCATCTTTTACTTAGAGTCATGACTAGGTTTTTTTAAAGAATTATAATAAAAGTTGATTGATTAATACGTGACCTTTACAGAAAATTGATCTAAGACTATGATAAATAATCATAGATTCTCACAACAATCCTATGAAATAGATACTATTGTTACTATCTCGGCTTAAGAGATGAGGAAACTGAAATTCTTGGGTGGAAAGTTACACAGCTAGTAAGTAAACCTCTAGGATTTAAACCAGGCAGGCTTACTCCAGAATCTGAGCCCTTTACTTCTCCGATATTTTTCATATTTTATATAAAACCCTCGAGTTCTCAGGACTCTGAGATGACTGGCTTCTGTCCCATATGGTATCATCTTTAGAATGATTCCCTTGTCGTTTTCTGATTATAGAAGTAATATAGCATCATCACAGCCAACTCAGAATACTCAAAGTGTATGTAGAAATTAAAGGTCATTTTTGGTCTCATCACATAGATATTACTGATGTTATCTTACACTGTTATCTATCCTTATGCTTGGTGCCTCAAATCTGTCTAGTGTGCCTTATAACATGCAATCAGCCTCTGCCCAGACACTGATTCACTAGGTCTGGGTAGAATCAAGTCTTGTATATTTTTAATAAGTACCTGTTCTCTAGTACCATAGTTAAAGCCTAGTTCTAAAAACACTGGTTGATACTTGGTATTTTCAAGCATCCCTATGTAGAACATTCTATATCCAGTTTATCTCTGAATTCTATAGCACTTTGTTATCTTATAGAGAAGTAGTTCTCCAGCCCTGGCATGCCTTGGAATCACCTAGAAGACTTGTTAAAACAAAGACTACAGGGTTTCTGACTTACAAAGCCTAAAATGGAGCCCAAGAATGTGCATTTTTTACAAGTTCTGCTGTTATGGTGATGCTGCTGGAACATGGGCCACGCTTTAAAAACTACTGTAATATGAGTCCTTCCAAACGACAGTTCCTGGTGAAAACACTTGTGATCTTTGTAAATCCCTTAAAATTCATGTGTGAGAGCCTGACCCTGATGTAATAATTTAGAAACAAATCAGTGGCATATAGTAGCATGGTTAGTATCATCCCTTTGTCAAGAACTCCATATGTGAAAACTCTATTCAGCTGTTTCCATGTCTCTATGATGACAATAAAAGTATGTCAAGAGAAGAATAGCTGTTGACACTGTTGCTAAAGTCTTAAATGTCCAGATGATTGTTAGCAATGGGAGGAACAGAAGCACAAGGTCAGTTACATCCTATAACAAGCATAGCACCCATCACAGAGGTCTAATGTGTGACATTTCTAAAGTAGGACAAATTCCAGAGAAGGATGTTGATGCTACTGGCAGTTTTTATGAATTATACATGATGCACTATTTTAAAATTCAGCAGAAAACTGTCATTTACTTCTACAATAAAAGGTATTATATGAAAAGTGGAGTTCTGAATGAGTAAATATGAGATGTTAAAAATATAATGGTTCTTAAGCACACCCCTCTTTGCTCTCTAGCATTTGGCAGAGACAACCAAGCTTTTACGTGTAGGGAACCCAGCAGTTTGAGAATCCAGCAGAAGCCGTCCTGAACTACTGTTGTTCAGTGCTTCCAAATCAGCAACTGATTTCTAAAATGCACCTCTTCCATTTCAGTGGCTTTTGGCTTTAGCTCCTAGATCTTGGGTGACAGCAATGTACAGGTATATTAGGCATTCTGCATTTACTTGCCCATCACTAGAAACACAGGAAACTCACTGCTGGAGTGTAATTCAAACTCTGAATGCTGCTATTAGAAATTGTCATCATGACTAGGAATTGCTAAAGTCATCTAGGAGAATTCAATTTTTTATTATTTAGTCAGATATCTATTGAGCACTTCCTACATTTCAAGCATTATTGTAGATTCAGGGGATAGAACATGGAAAGTGTGTGTGTGTGTGTGTGTGTGTGTGTGTGTGTGTACACACACACGGTCTTGACTCTCAAGGAGCTTATGTTGTAGTGGTGATAAGATTAGTTTTATTTTGGGTTTCCTACACCTTGCTATAGGAAGGACCAGTAGGAAGGCATCGTTTAGAAATGTAGAATTTCAAGCCTCATCCTAGATGTCTAAAACAGAATCTGTATCTTATTTTATAAAATCCCCATGCGATTTGTACCCACATTAAAATTTGAGAATCTCTGTTCTAGAAAACAGAGCCTGAAGGAGGGATTAAGGTTCTGGTTTTATTTGGTAGTGCAAACCCAGGAGAGTAAGAATAAAGGGGAAAGAAAGTAAGATGAGGGAAGCTGCAAAAAGCAAAGAGGTATGGTACTGACTATGACTTCGAAATTTGTCTGGAAGGGGCACGGCAGGTCATTCAGTAGGTGCGTTCTCTCTGTGTATGGAGTTTCTCCTTCTGTAGAGTTTGCACCTGGTTCCCTCCTGACTCCTGCTTTCTACTGATAGAGGTTCACATCACTCGGAAGTGCTCCTTCTGCTCTTTGGGTTACAACATCTGAGTCCGAGAGTAAAGAAGTGGCTGCATCCCAGAAAGAATAAAGAACAAATGAAAGCAATTAAAGATTTCTGAGAGCACAGAAAGATTTCTGAGAGCACAGGTCTCAAGATAATGTATATGTAAAATTCCCTCCAGTTAGCTGAGTGGAATTGAATAGACATGGCAATGTTTATCAGTCAGCAGAAACATGGAAAACTCTCTGTCAGACAAGGTAATTCACTACAGGAGTTTGAATGCTAAGTTAGAAATTGTCATTGTGACTAGGAGTTACTGAAGTCTTGTTCAACTTGCTATTATTCCTGGACTCTGACTGGATTTCCACATATCTATTACTTTATTAGTTCCTCTCTTAATTCCATATTTCTAGTCCTGCTTCCCCACATTTATGGAAACCTGTGGTGCACTTATTAGTATTTTCTGAGTCTTAAATATGTAGACTTATCCCTAGTGCACTAACCAAAAACCATACCATCTACATGTCTGCTTTGATTTTATTGTGCTCAGGTCCTCATTCTTTGACAAGCCAGAAATGAAGTCCAGATATAACTAAATAATCTGGGTCAGTAATTGTAGGTAATAAAATGGTTGGAAATGTTAAAGAACAATCCACGTGTCCCCGAATGAAGCATATCCAAGACTCCGGCAATGCCGCAGCACTCATTCTCCCAAAATGCTCTAGCATGAGAAATTCCTACTTGGATCATCCAGATTTCACTAGTATTGAGGCTTTGGAAATTGTAAAACTGTGACAAATATCTAAATGTCATGAGTAGCTATCTCCAAGCAATGAGGATATATTTTTTGCATTTATAATATTCAGTTTTCCAAACTTTCTATGATAAAGTTTTATTGCTTCCCTGTAATTACTAAACTCATTGGATAACTAATGCTAATAAATACATTATAAGGGATAATGATTCCTGACCATTTACTTCTCACATTTATAATGAGAAACTTCAATTATTTTTATATTATATTTTCTCAGGGAAACTTAGAACAAAATAAGGGAAAATGAGAATGACATGTAGCCATTAAATTTTGAATCACTTCTCTGTTTTATAGACAGTCAGTAAATCTCCCTAAACTGTAGAGTTCGGAAAACTCTAGATTTCCACAGCTCTTGAAAACATAAAGGAGAACGTCTTTTTTCAGAGCCAAAGAGAAGAAATATGTGAAGAGTCAGAAAGCAGATACTGTGCTTTCGGAAGGCAATACTGTACTGCCAGATGTCTAATGAGGCATTTCAAGAATGTGATTTCTTTGTGCTGGTGAAACACAGACACTTCTATACAGCCCTACAGGAACAAGAAGGGCCTTCAAAAATGTCAGTGGGTGATGTTGGTCAACCCCAAAGTCTACACACCTTTCAAGGAAATACTCAGTGTCAGGGCACTCTTAAACTTTTTTTTTCTGAACAAAGAGTCCTTCTAATATTCTACTTGAAATTTCAGCCTCATCCTGTATACCCCAGAACTAGCAGAAATGTGTGTTCTACTAGTTGACCATTTGATCAACTCTGATTAGCCTGTCAGAGGTAACTTTGCATCAGTGTTAAGAGACATGGTTAGTTTTTTCTACAAATTATTTGGACTACTAACTACTACTTATATTTCTTATGCCATTACAAAGATAGTAATAATCACTACTAAGATTTACATGAAAATGTATCCTTATTTTGCAAAGGTGATTTATAAATTCGTTCAGAATTCATCACTACTGAAAAGCCCTCCTTACCTGGATGCTAATATGCTTTTCAAAAGATTTCCTAGGTCTCAGGGTAAAGGCTCTGGGGACAAGAAGGAAAGTTGGCTTTCTCACCGTGTTTGTTACATTGATTTGGGCCAGAAGAAGCTCCAAGTCTCTAACACCATTAGTGTTTAATAACTTAAAACCAATTGATTCAATTGAGAATACCGTATTTACAGACATGAATTAGTAATGGCCTTTTTGCTTCTCTGTAATTACTAAGCTCGTTGGATAATTGATGAAAATAAATACATTTTAAGGGATAATGATTCCTGAGCATTTACTTTTAACATTAAGACAAATCCCTCAGTAAGTATAGCTATTCATATACTCATTTGTCTCTGCACACGTATTACAAGCATTGGGACTTGCTATAACCATGTTTGTTAAGCAATGAACTATGGTATTCACTTTGATTATCCAGCATGGGTGACGCGCTTTTCATCCATCCTTCACAACTGATTATCCATAAATACACTTCTAATCCTATTGCTATTTATTTTTTAACTTCCTCTTTAACAATTGATGATAATAAAATTTCCAGATTTTTTATATATTTAGAAAATGACTTTTCAAATTAGTAGACGAGTTGAGTTGGTCTATAAACCAGAGTATGTGACATAGACAAATCAGCACAGGCGTTTGTCTTGGTGCCCTATTTTAACCACAAAGTAAATATCACTGAAAGAAAAATCATGAAGTGATTTTATTCAGCCTAAGAGTAGTAAGGAGAATGGCATGTGATAAAATTAAAATATTTCCATTAAAATCTGTTAACATTTAATATTTCAAATCTATGCTATGCATTTAAAAGTTATACTGTATGTGTATATGTTAAATATGCTTCTATCAGGCATCCAAAATCCTTTAGATGTGGAGAAAGGCTATTATAAAAGATTTAGCATGCATTATTCCAGTGGATTTGGTGCCAGAAACAAAATAACATCCTATGAATACTTCTTAAAATATGCAACGTGGGAAACAAATTACTCCACAGTTATGTACCTTGCTTGAAAAGAAAATGCTTACTATTCCTTTGTGCTATGGAATATAAACAGTTTTTTGGATTCAGCTAAAAGATGTGTGTAGGCACGGAGACATTTTATAGTTTTAAATGTTATAGTAATCATTAGAAATATAGTTTGAGACATCCTCCCCCCCAAAAAACCACTTTGACAAGTGTAATATTTATAAGTAAACAAAGTTTTCTCAAAGGCAGTCTTGGTATTTTAATTTGCAACAAATTAAGATATGTATAAGTACTGTCATATAGTTGGAACATTTATAATGTACAAAAATATTTAGTTTGGACAAAACCCTATAGATAATAAGGCCTACTGATATTTATTTGCATTAGAAATTATTTGATGAACAGAATTCAGAAATGATTATCAACATATATATTTTCATACTGCACAAAAGGTTGGTTGGAAGTTCTCATTCCACAGTTTATCTCTGTTGGTTAATTCTGAAGTTCTAGATAATAGGGTAATTCTTTTATTAGGGTGGAATTTTCTTTTCTTTTTTTTTTTATGTGGGTACCGGGAGTCAACCCAAGGACCTCACATTTGCCAGCGAGCACTTATGCCACTGAGCGATATCACCGGCCCTTTTTTTCCTTTATGTGGGTACCGGGAGTTGAACTCAAGACCTCGTGCTTACTGGGCAGGTGCTTATGCCGCCGAGCTGGAATTTTCCTTATTATTTCTTTTTCAGTTCCACACATCTTAAGATTGCTACTTGTTCCTAGTCTTCATTGGTCCTTTCTTTATCATTATTTTTTACAGTCTGCCCTATACTTTAAGGGTTTTTGTTTTGGTTTGGTATTTTTTGTTTTGTTTTGTTTTGTTTTGCCTTTTGGTAATTTCCATTTGGCTTTTAAATCCATCAAGAGCAGTCTCTGAAAACTTGCTTTGATCTCCCCATAGGGGTAAGGGGAGTGAAATCTTTTCAATAAAAGTGTTCTGAATCAACTCAGCTTTCAAACTAGTCACAAATGGCCACAGAAGCACTTTGGAATGGAGATTTGCATTTAATTCCAATAAATTAACTATGATAGGAGAAATATTGGTGAATACCATACATTACTTTTTACTCCCCCCTAACTAGAGAATTACTGTAGTTCATGAGGACGGAGGCTGTCGGGGAAAGTAGGGCCCCAAGAAAGACCGCATCTCATCCCCGCGACATCAGTGGCCATGCTGTGTTCTTTCAAGTAACCGACTTCTGTCAGTCTGCCTTTACCAAAGCTCAGCTGGAGATGCTGTTTGCCTGACTGGGCTCATAGAATTCTTGCTAGTGCGCCGTGAAGTAGCACTCTGAGCCCTATAAGATATTATAGAAATGTACAGTATGGGGCCGGTGAGATGGCTCAGCGGCATAAGCGCCTGCCTGGCAAGCGCGAGGTCCTGAGTTCAACTCCCGGATCCCACATAAAGGAAAAAAAAGGGCCGGTGATATCGCTCAGCCGCACGGGCGCCTACTGGTGCGCGAGGTCCTGAGTTCGACCCCTGGTACCCACAAAAAAAAAAAAAAATGTACAGTATGGTTATGCTCTCTTTACCACGATACAATAAAAGCTGAATAATATTTCTAGTGGTTTTAAGATCCTAGGCCATTGCTTTGCTATTGAAATGGAAAAGAATTTCTTTTGAAAGAAATAAGAACCCTTAAACCCTAATTTAAAAAATCAAACTTTTACTCATGTACATACTCTGGACCAAAGCCCACCAGAAATGAATTAATGTTCTGGGCTGCCTTGGAAGTTTATGTGAACACCAGCCAACTGGTATTTAATGTGTGTACTCTGCTAAGTCCTGTGTTGAGGGCATTAGGCCTGTATAAGTACAGTCCTTTAAGATGGGCAATATTGTTATTCTCACTTTGCAGGTGAAGAAATTGGGGCTTAGATAGACTAATGTGTCCAATACCCAGATCAACAATAGCAAAGCCGGATTTGAATCCACGTTTGCCTTCCTTCAGTAACTGCTTTTGTTCCTCTTTTCTGTCCTGAAATATTGTTAGCTTAGATCTGTTCAACTTTACAACAACCCAAATCCATGAGGAAGAAAAGTAAATAGTAAGAATCATATTGTTTAACTTCAATTGGCTTAAAAATGCCAATGGCATCATGTTACTCTTTAGAGGTGTTTAACAAAAATGTTAGCATTTTTTGGACATAAAGAACTTTTAAAATACTAATCAACAATGAAAAATAAATACCAAAATACATTTTTAATAAGTTATTACTGGATCAAGACCTGCCTGTGGCAATGCATAAACTCCAAGTATATAATTTGTGTTACAATGTCAGGATTTTGTTCTCTAATGTAACACTTGAATTATAACTTTCACTTAAAAAATAATATATTGCATGGAAACATCATTCAGGTTTCCAAGACTCTCATTTTTTGGCAATGTGTTATATGTTCTCTCTTGAAAAATTACAGTGTATTTACAACTGTAGAAGGCAAAATATATCAAGTCATTTATAACTAAATAAGCTAATGGAAAAACAAGCTATCATATTAAAAATGCAATTCCACTTCAGTGATCATAGGTGATTTGCTGAGTAGAATGTTTGTAATTATTGTAATATTTATTTTTTAAAAAGAAAAGATTAGAGCACTTGCTTAGCAGGTACAAGGGGTTCCATCCCCAGCAGCACACACACACACACACAAAAAAAAGTAAAGAAAGAAAAAACCAGAAAGAAAGCATGCTGTATTTTGGTTATTCGATTCCCAGTACAAAAAAAAAAAAAAATGTATTTGGGTTAATAAGATTCAAAAGGTATAATTCTAAAGGGTCATAAAAATGAGTTCATAAAAAAATAGTTTGATCCTAATTGCGCATTTTATTGCTGGACAGTTTTGAGTGCTGCATAAATACTTTTGAGAATATTAATGTACCAGCATATCCTTGTATGTACATGTTCTTTCTTTTAGAACCCACTACAGAAAGGCATTTAATTTCATTTGATTCTATGGACTTTCTGTACATCTCCCATCAATGTGATAAGAATTGTAGGTTTAGTCACCAGGTAAAACTAGAATCATTTTGATCTGTCCCCGAAATCTCTTCCTTGTTGACTCTGCAGAGTTTGTTGTAGAATAAGGTCCAGCAGATTATGCACAGCTTTCACAGAAGAAACAGTTAATTAAAAAATCCAACTTGGACTACTGCATATTTTGGGGAAAATATGTTTTAAAACAGAACCTTTTTCTTTTGACTATGACATTTTAACGTAGTAGTATTGCCATCTCTGTTGATTCTTTTAAAGGACCCTGTAGCTATTGACCCAAGAGAATATTTATAATGAGTGTATTGCAATGTATACAAAATTTCAAGTAACTCAGAAACAGACATTGTCGTAACACTGTCCCAGATACAAGTGGTGAATATGCATTGGAAATGGATGAGTCTCACTTGAGCACAGGCAAGATAGTTTTCACATCAGGCTCTATTTTGCACATAATACCATATATATGGGGGGAGGGGTCAGACACACAACACTTCGAAGCTGTTACCATAGTTAGATTTAGAAACTTTATATCCTAGTTGTTATTATGTAAAATGTTTTAAAAGTATATTCTACACCTGTGATCCAGTTTTATAAAGCATAAAAGTGACAATCCTAGATTGTAATCAAAAGTTTAAACATAAATGAATATTTATTATTGCTGTGAGATATTTTTCACATTTTCTTAGGAAACTTCAAAATGTCTTATTCTTGCTTCTCCCAACCTAAAACCGTTGCTCTTCCTCTCTCAACATGAAGTGATCAAATGAGCTAGCAGCATCCCCAAAACTAAATACAGCTCCTAGATGTTGCTGAAGAAATATACTTAGGGTCTGTAATGCATTTCAGAGGTTTGTAAGAATACACATTTTTGTCCTTTATAGTCAAAGAAAATGAAGCTGACTGAAATACCCAAGTGGGTTATATGCCATTATTCATCCAAGAATGAAACAACCAATGTGTTTATAATGTCACTTTCGCCTTGTCTTTTTCTTTATCCACATACAGTCATAAAACTTCTGAAAAACTCAGCTGCACTTCCCTATTTCCTTCTCCAGTGGGAGTCTAAATGCTGCTGTTATGTAGGAAAGCAGGAGCTGGAAATGTTTTTCCTAAATGGAACGTGGGTCTTTCTACTCGAGTGATGTATTTTTGGGAAATTTTGTTAGGTGCTCACAAAATACTGGTTTCTGCAATGGAGAGAGAAAAATAAATAATGTAGGATTGGTTCTTGCCTTCAAGGAGCTCACAGTGTAGGAGTCAAGACAGATGTGTAACCAGGTAACACTGCAGAAAACAAGAAAACCAAGAGAGTTACTTTGCTTTTGTTAATCAACTTAAATGGCTGTGCTCCGAGTAGAAGCAGCAATAGGAATTATATTAATTATTCTTTCAACATAAAGAATACCTGTACAGAGACTTGAGGTAAATTATTTGATCCAAAAAGATACAGAAATGCATACATACTAACTTACATATCTAGGTAAGTATTCGCTCATTTAGAATAGCCATATTAGGAAGCTATGCAATACACTGATTAGAATATTATTAGCTATCTTCTGGTTGACTTGCCTGCAGAAGTAATTCACTTTATTGTCAAACCTGTTAGCAGCCAATTTACATTTGCAGATTTTTGGTTAAAAAATAAAAAGCTATACATCTTTCTTTAATTATATTTTAGATGATTTTTAAGGAAATTTCCCATTGTTTTAAAATGTGTCTTTAGTTCCCATTATTCTGGGGATAATTTTTTAATTGAGCCCTTTCTTAGAATTCAGATTAGATCTGTTATTACACAACCTCTATGATTGCAGATATTCACTCAACAATGACAGTTGGCCCTACACAAAGCCAGACCATTAAATCTATTCTGAGCTGGAAGCCTGGCATGAGCGAAGACTCCGATTCCACTTGGAGTTGTTTTCACTTGAGTTTACTAAAGTACAACAAACAGATAGCACAATCAATGTGAGATCAAGACAAAGATTAGTGAACACAGTTTCTGATGCCTCCTTCGTTTCTCTTATTGAGTGGCGTATTCAGAGTGGTCAACACAGCCCGTGCAGTGGACTCCTAGGTATTAGACAATGTCAGAATGTTTGGAAGTGGGTATACAGACAGAGCCTTACTCTGTGGAGTTTATTATGCCATTTATGACAACTTTATGGTATTTTTAGAATCCAAATTAAAAACCGTGAGAATGTACAATATATGATTTATGTTTGTGGTACATCATGTGCACATCTTTATGTCCCAATATGTACAGGTTTCTTTTCTAAATAAACACATACTGGAAGATTGCAGATAATATACAGGTATAGTGTAAATGAACTTCATATTTGATGTAGTCAAATATATCAAATGTTTTTACTCACTGAAAAATTCCATAACATGTTTTAGACACTTAAGACTAAAGCACATTACAATCATGCCATGAGGAGGAGAATACAGAACAAGGAAAATTCTCTGGTGAACTCCATAAAGTCACAACTGTTAGCATTGGCCATGGAAAAACTCAGTCAGTGCCCCACCCAGAGTGGTCTCTCTCATCACAGTGAGGCAGGATACAGATGACAAAGCGCACAAATGCCAGCTCTACTAACTGCAGCTCTACTAACGCAAGCTCATTTGAATAGAGTTGAGGTTTGACTATATTTTTAAGATGTCTTCCTGAAAGGATTTTAAGATTTGCCAGTATTATTTTTGAGTTCACAAAACTTGGTGCTTGTTGAAAATGTCTTCATCCTGAATGATCCAATTCAGAGGCGCATTGCTAACCACGTCCTAGTTTGCAGCAGAGTATCCTGCGGTTACCACACCAGCTACGTCTTTTCTTTTTTGGCTAACTTGGAATTTTTTCAAGATTCTGCCTTTGGACTGATATTTTCAGATCTTAAGCAGCAGTTGTGAAGATGATTTCTAATTCTTCACATTGGGAAAAGTTGAACTCATTTTTTTCAGAGATTTCTCTACGTAGGGAATTTTTGTCTTGGGATACTTCAATTTAGAATTTAAAATTCAAACGAAGGTGGGGGTCTATGGGGCAATAATATTGCACAATTTTTTCAACTGTAAGACACAAATATAACATATAATTCATATCTAGACCATGAAAATTTCTAAACCACATTAAAATGCACAGAGAGGTTCCATTTGACCCAGCTATTCCCCTTCTTGGTGTCTTCCCCATAGAATTAAAAGCATCATACCACACCAACATATTCATACTCATGTTTATAGCAGCACAATTTTTAATAGCTAAATCTTGGAAACAGCCCAAATGCCCATCAACTGATGAATGGATAAAGAATATGTGTTTTTTTATACAGTGGAGTACTACTCTGCCATACAGAAGGATAAACTTAAAACAGTTCTAGGTAAATGGATGCACCTTGAGACCATACTCTTCAGTGAAATAAATCAGACACACATGTGTAAATATTGTATTGTTTCTCTGGGATGAGAAAGTGAAAGGGTAAATAAGGACCAAAACATATAATAGATATTGGGAAACAGGAAGAAAATGTTAAAATAGAAAAAGGAACAAGAGAGGGGGAGGGGGAAAGGAAGTAAAGAAAAAGAAAACAAGGAGATTGGAAGGAAAAAATGGAAACAAGGCTTTTGTAAATAAGGAGGGGAAGTGGGGTAGCAGGATGGGGAGGGAATGGGGAAAAAAGAAGATGCACGATATGTCATGAATAGGTACAAATTCCCTATGGTGAATGTGATCATTGTGTATATCAAAAATGTACCAATAAAATTAATTTTTAAAATGAAAAAAAATAGCTTTAATCAATAAGGATCAAGATTGGCACAAAAATATCTGTGCATAAATTGTATGATTGCCTCAGATGGTGTGACCACAGAAAAAGTGGATAGAAGAAACACAAAAGACTAATGGAAGCATAGTTTCAAGAGTAAGGTTACTGATTTTGGGGAAGTAACCGTGAATACACAGATTGATTTTGCATTTGTAGTCATTGATCTCATCTTAAGCTATGCAACACCCATATTTTTGTGCTAATATAGTATATTCCATTTGTAAAAATAGTCAAATCAATATTTACATCATGAACTTTGGCTACTACTGAACTGTGTTAAAATGCTGCTGTACCTTTTACAATGGCGCACTGAACCCACCATAGAAATATGAAAGCCAAACTAATGGCTACAACAAATAAGGGAATTTGGACTTTTCTGAAGAGACAGGTTAGATACCTGAGTGTTACACTGCCAAAACTTAAAATACAGGAGTAGCTAAGTTAGGAAGTGGATAGAAGCCGGTGGAGTTCTGAGAAGCAAAGAACAGATTCTTTTAGTGGAGATAGGGACATTAAAGATGCTGCTGTTGAGAGCTCAGTAGGTAGTGAGGTAGTTATAAGAATTAAAAGAATAGAGATCCTTGTTATGTAGTGGCAAAAAGCTAAGTGGAATTGTCTCCTTCATTTCTGTATAGGGTAGAACCTGTGAAACATAAACTGGAATGATTACCAAGAAAAATGTTGAAATGTGGCCAATTTTTTACTGCTTAGAGTAAATAGAAGAGGAGACCCAGGTGTGGTGGTGCATGCCCGTAATCCCAGCACTCAGGAGGCTAATGCAGGAGAATTGCTGTGAGTTCAAGGCCAGACTGGGTTACATAGTGAGTTCTAGGGCAGCCTGGACTATAGAGCGAGACCCTGTCTCAAAAAAAGTAAACAAAAAAAAAAAAAAAAAAAAGAGAAAGAGAGATTGGTAGGTTATTAAATGGAAAAGGAATTTGGGTTTGATGATTTTAGAAAGATCTCAGTTTATTCAGATGACAAACAATGTAAAATTAGAGACTGCTTTTAAAATGTGGCATAGGAAAAAAAGTGAAGGGTGTTGCTGTGCTGCAACCTTCAACATCAAAAGCTTAGAGTGTTTGATTATAAGAGATTAAGGTTATAGGTCATAGATCTTCTCAGTTAGACCTTGTATAATTCAAGAATGTTGGAAGAATCAAGATGGCAGAGTGATGAGTAAAATTCAGCCTCTCTGAGATCCAGAATCCAGACACTGGCAAAGAACAACTTGGGGAAGAACAAAAGAGAAGTAGATTACCAGAAATCAGTAAGAAACTGATCCGGAAAATTAAAAGCTACACAGAAGTTTGAGAAAAGAACCACAATGCAGAATAGGGAATGAAAGAGTCTGGACTTCCTCCCTGGTTCCTGGCTCGCAGCTCATGGGAGTGGAGAATGGCTCTGCAGAAGCAAGGTGAGCACTGCGGGCGCCAGGGAGAAACAGCAGTGGACACGGGGCTGGCGATGTGGGCTCCAGGGGGAGCCCGTGGTTGTTGTGATCTACAGGGACAGCGTGGGGTTTTGCCCCAAGGGTACACCTTCCACATGGCCAGCAGCTGAGAGAGATCCCAGTACAGGCATCTACCGTATTGCCAGAGATTGCTTGGTTGGGCACCATTCCAGGAAGGGGTTGATTGTTTGAATTTGGGACTCTGAACAGCTGGGCGACGGCTTCACTGCAAGGTTCCCAGTGTCACCCTCCCACAGTGACTAGGTGAGAGACAGCCATGGGAGACAGCCACAGGCAGGAAGCAGGCTGTAAAGAGACTCCCTGAGGGGTTTTAGCTCAGGCCTAGCAGGACATGACCTCCGCCCACCATCATGGAAAGCCAGGCCCGGCTTGAGTTGCAGTGGGTCCGAAAGTACCAGCATAGAATTACTTGAGCCCTCGCCCTACTGCCTGCGTACAGCACAGAGCTGGAGTCTGAGTGTCTTTCTTATCCTACCAATGCAAGTACAAACATATCTCAGCTTATGCATTGCCACAGCCTGGGGCACACAGGGACCTCTGGAATGGGGGCTGTAGCAGTCAGTGCTCACGAGTGAAACAGAGTTAATATAAGATACATAAATATATAAGGATTTACGAGGGAGGCTTAGAATGGCAACCTGCAGAGTCAGGTGTGTAAGAGTGTGAAAGGGCTGCCTATGTGCCGGAGAGCCTAAGGTTCCAGTCAAATGTTGAAGGCCTGGAGCTCCCTGTAGAGTCCCATGCGAGTCCATATCAGGAGGCTGAATGGTCTGTGATGGAAGGCTGACGGGTCTGTACTGGAAGCAAGGAGATGATGTCCAAGGCAAAGATGAAGACTGGAGCTCCTCCGAAGCAGCAGCAGCAGGACTTCCTTCTTTCCCCTTTTTATTCCATTCAGGCTACAAGCCTATTAGCTGGTGCCACCCACACTCAGGATGGGTCTTCCATTTTCAGTAAATCCATTCGGCCACACCCAGAACTGTCCTAATCGAACTACTTGGGTATTTCTTACTCAAATTGACACAACAGTTAATTATCATAGGGGCACCTTGAAAACTCACAGGCCATAAATCCAGGCAGAGAAAACTATGAATTACTGGACTGCAAATCTGCGGGTTCAGGAAGGAAACCACTCATTCAAAAATACAGAGAATTATTTTTCTGATTTTGGACTGTTCTCTCTCCCTCTCTCTCTTGCTCTCTCTCTCTCTCTCTGTCTCTCTCTCTCTTTCTTCCTTTCCTCTTTCTTCTTCACTGGTTTATTGGGGTTTGAGGAATTTTCCTTCATCCTTCTTCCATTTTTTTTTCTTTCTTCTTTTTCATTTGTTTTCCTTTTAAATTTTTCACCATATTATTTCTTTTTTTCTTCTTCTTTCCTCCGTTTTTTTCTTTTATGTCTCATTTGTTTTTTTCTGCTCTTAATCTAATTCTATAAATGTTCTTCTACTTCTTAATGTGATCCTTTGTCCCATTTCTCTCTCCTTCTCATCTCTCATTGCTTAATTTTTTAAAATTTCCCTTTACATGCTCCCATTTCCAGCTCCATATATTATTAATAGTATAATCATTAAACTTTATTAATCTTTTGGTAGTTAACTCTAAGTTACTACTATTGAATTCTTTTCTACCATTACTGGAGGTTTGGTTGTTGCAGTTAGTATATATTTGCTGCATGTTAGTATCATCGTATTACAGTGGTACATGCATACCTATGTTCATAGCAGCACAGTTCACAAAAGCTAAATCTTGGAAACATCCTATATATGGCCATCAACAGGTGAATGGATAAGGAGAATGTGGCAATTTATACACAGTGGAATACTACTGTGCCATAAAGAAGGATAAACTTGAGCCATTTGTAGGAAAATGGATGCACCTTGAGACCATAGTTAAGTGAAATAAATCAGATACATGAGTTTAAATACTGCATAGTTTGTTCATATGGCAAACCCAAATATAAAGACAAAAATAAAAGATAAATAACAGGGAAAAAAGACAGCTTCCTAGTGGAGCTCTTGGGTTATTAAAACATTGTGATTATATTTCTTCATTTTGTGAAGTTTGTAGTATTTTGACAGCTTTTAAAAGTATGTAAGCTTTAGACAAACCAGGGTTCTCTCTTCATTCATGATAATATTTTTGTATTTTTGTTAAGTAAATAAACTTTGGATTTGAAGGAAAAAAAAAAGAATGTTGGCCTTAGACATCTCAACAGAAGCCAAAGAAGGGTTTATCTCAGAAAGATACACAGACATGGCCTCTGATGGAGATCATGTGCCTTCCACAGGAGACATACAAGGTGCTTGAGAAAATTCTACCAGCAGGAACACTGCTAGCTTGGACTCAAAGGAACAGAGAAAGGACAAAGTGAAAGGGGATGTTAAATAGGAAGTTAGATTTTCCTTATAGGAAGTGAGATTATAAAGCTACTCAGCTTCAAACATATGCTACTGTTTGTGTGAAAGGAAGGATAACTCAGAAGGCAGAACCAGTAGTCCAGAGGGCAGAACCAAGAACTTTTGGTTAAGACTGCCATCTGTTTCCCATCTCAATTTGGACCTGGTGAGATCCTGAGCAGAGAAAAATCCAATTAATTCCACTTAGGCTTTTGATCTTGAGAACTGTGATATGATAAATGGGTATTGTTCTAAGCCACCAAGGTTATTGTTAATTTGTTATGCAGTAATCTAGTACAGATATTAATAACTAGATTCTCTAAAAAACACTAAAGAGTTTATTTCATGTAGTTTAGAAGATAGAACAGAGTGGTTCTTTGGGATTTTTGTGTATACCCACTTCTAATTTTTTTTAAATGCTTACCTTGAAAAGTTTTTTAAATGCTGTATTTTCTAGATAGTTTCTATTAAGTTATAAATGCATATATTCCTGGACCCAGAAAGTTGCCTAGTGTCTTATACTTTGAATCCATCTCAATATACACTTAGAAACATATATTTCAAGTTGCTTTAAAGCTGTAACTATAGAGAGCATTATGGAATCTCTATCTCTTAGCTTTCATGTATAACCATTAATATTATTCATTGAATTACTTACTATATAAAAATTATTATATGTCAACCTGAATCTATAGTATCAACTTAAAGAAAAAGTCCATTTTGAAAGATTTTGTTTTTCTGCTTTAAAAACTTCAGAACATAATTAAGTCTCTAAGTAGAAGGAAGTGGTGTGTCCTGTGTTCAAGTTTTTTGGACATCTTTGGCAAAGGTGGGCAGGTTGTGAGAATGGCCAACTCAACCAACGTGAAACACTCTGTTTTCCTTAAGGGCAGCAAAAGTAGAGGAAGTTGTATGGTGTGCTAAGAATTTGCTAAAATACTGGAGAAAGATAAGTGATCAAAGTGGGAAGACTAATTCTCTCTTAGAAGAAATGTATGCTATTTTTCTTTAAATAAGAAAATTAGTAATTTTGTGTTAAGAGATAATGCACTGGTCAGCATTCACCTATAGAGAATAAATCCACAGTAGCTAATTCAAAACAGAAAAGGATTTATAAGAATATATTGGATGACTTACAGAATATTTTGGATGGCTGAAAAACAAACCACCTTTTGCTTGAGTATCCTAAAGCCTCGTCATAGGACTGGGCTGCTGACAGAGCTACCCTGCCACCATTGGGAAGCTTACTGTCCTGTACCTCTGTTGTCACTGCAACAGCAAGGAGAAACACCAAAATGACACCTAGGATTTGGAGGCAGATTTATTTTATGTCGATGGGCACTGATCGGGATCATTCCCAGACTATCAGGCCCTGATCTCTGGTGGTCTAGGGCTCTATGGGATAAGCAAGCAGGAAGTACAGAGGCAGAATGGCTTGTCAGTTGGGGATTGATTCATACAGTGTGCATCACAGTGACCAGCTGTGCATCACAGTGACCAGCTGTGCATCACAGTGACCAGCCGTTTCTAAGAGACAGAAGCAGCCGAAACTGGAACAGGAACTATTACCTGGGCAACTAACAAACTGAAGTGTACTGGGGAGGCATCTTCTGTTACATCACTGCTGCATTACACCTGGTGCCTCAGGAGCATTCCTTCTTGGTGTAACATAAATTGTATCTGGAACCCAAGCAGCAAGAACATATAGGAAATGCAGTGTTTAAGCTTGCCGGGAAGGGATATGTATTAGAAGGTTGACGTTGTTGAACAACCCACAGTATACCCCCAGCAGACACCTAATAACTTAAATTAAGAAGACCTGGGAAAGACATTTCATTTAGGATAGACAAATTCTCCATTAGGGAGGTGTTAATGAAAAGATCAGATACCTAAAGGACGATTTATTTTCTTTGAATTTCCTAATTTCAAGTTGTCATTTAAAAAACCTTCAATGAGAGTTTACATTCTTTTCTATGTAAATTCTCTATTGAGTGATTAATATTAAATTAAATGAAGATAAAAGTCTGGCTTTTAATTTTTCACTGACATTTATTTTATGCTTTTGTAAAATTTGCTCTATCATATTATTGCAGATCCGCAAAGTCTTCTAGTCATTTCTAATTTACAGCAAGAGTTCACCTATGTCATGTAAGACAATACCTTTGTGTCATAGTTGATAGAACATATTGTTGTCCTGAGATGAGTCCTACTTACACACATTTTTTGGCATTGAGCCTTCTCTTTATCTGAACTAGTTTCAAAATACTAATGTCAAAAATAACATCGGTTTATAATGGGCTTACAGCAGTGATGATAGTTTTAGTAACTGAGTCAACCTTAGGCCCAGTGCCATTTGGTGGATCAAGTCAGATGTTAGGATATTATTTTCTGTGACTTACAACCCAGAACACTGGGGCTCAAATATAGATTGTCACAAAGAAGACTAGAAATCAGTAGTGGTGAACAGTATCATGCCTGCTGTAACATACGCAAAACAAAGAAGTAGGTATTATAAAATGTTTGATGACAAGTTGACAATGACTAAATTAGCATAGCTGCCATTTGAGAGAACTGGGCCCTTTGAAATAGCTCTGAGTAGTATTCATTAGTGAAACCTAATGGAATTAACCATTTCTCATTCTAATGCTTATTTAGATTTATTTGGGTAACTGCCGAATTTAGTTGAAGTTAGAGCTGCTTAATAACAATAACAAATAACATCTAAACAAACCTATCCTATACTAACCTATCCTAGTAGACTAAGGGCCGAAAGGAAAGCAAAAACAAACTCAAAGCAAGTAATCAGGTGAGTGATGTGATTTTTTTTTTTTTTTTAACCTTTACCCTCCCTAGTAACTCATCTTATTTTCCTTGGTCTTCTCTTCCTTTTTCACTGTTCATCTTTTTCAGCATTCAAAGAAATAATGCGTGATGTTTTTGTTCCCTACCTTCAACCCATATCTCTTCATTGCTTAGTGTCCTGAAAGTAGAAATTGTAATTTGGAGAAGATGACTACTACGTGTGTGCTCTTTCAACCTAACAGCAGAAGGATTATGAAGGAAGATAGCTATGGCTAAGGTGATCGTTTAGGTCGATTTGTTTGGGACTTTCTCAGGCTATGCCTATTAATAGCATCCCCTCTCATTCTCCAAACCGTCTTGGATTGGATGATAAATTGCATGGTCAATGGTGTAGAAAACTATAGAAAGTTTCTGTAAAACTGTTGATGATAGTTGACATTTTGGTAGATTTAAGTTAAATTATCCTCTTTTCAGTAACCACAAGGACAGGGTTGCCTACATTGTCTGTATAGAGATTGGAATCTCTCTGTACTCTTCAGAAGTATTTTATTGTTTGGTGGCACTTTTGATGCTTAAGCAATTGTTCTTGTTTACATGCATGAAAATTAAACTACTCAAAATTTTCATATATTTATAATGAGAAGATATTCTCCATTCAATAATTTAAGAAAAATATTGTTAATGAAAATTCTTGTTCGAAATTGTAGTTCAGGCATATAAATGGAGATTTAATGAAATGTATTCACCATAGATCTTTTTAAAATATTTTTTCAAGGATACTATTGTTGTTAGAAATGTTTGTAAAGAACCGTATTTAAATGAAAAATATTTGAAATGCTCAGCAAACAATAACAATTAATACAGTAGTTTTTAAATACTTTAATATTCTTTTTCATTTATCATTTCTGAAGGGTATTTTCTGCTGTGTTTCAGTGTTTATTGTAGTTTAAAGAAAATTCTTGTCTCAAACCAGGTTTTTATTCCCATTGATAGCAAGTAATTCAGTTTTATCATAATTGAAAGCAATATTAACATTGTAGGAAATTTAATTGAATCCTAGAGAAGTTAGGTCCTTTGTCCTCCCTTCTAACTCTACTGTTTTATGGTGGGTTCAATAAATAAAGCTCATTGTGAAGGCTTAGGTTTTAGAGTCCCTAAGTAAGTTATAACAGACAGTATTCCCATATGAAAATTCGTAGTGTTTACTTATGTTTAATAGAAGTTTGTGGAGATTTTTGAGACACCATTAGGGCCTGCTATCACTAAAATAAGACACAGAAGGAGTAAAGTAGCTGATGATTAGAATTGCCAAATATATCCTATAAACAGTTCAGACATACAGCTTTCAATTACAGTTAACATATTTTCAGTTTAAATTTTTTACCTTGTTAATAATTAACATAATGCAACAACTCCATCTGGACCATGAAATAACAGAACATAATTCCAAAAGCTTTTTCATAGTATATTTTTTGCTATAAAAATTGTTGTCCAAAGATCTTATTGTCCAGTTTTCTTTTCCCAATTACTAAATATTAGCATTTTTGTAGGGTGGAATTTGTTATGAATTTCTGCCATTATAAAGATGACATGGGGTTCATCACAATGTCATGCTTTCATTCTCAGTTTTTTAATGAGGCTTAAATCCTTTCTTTGCCAAAAGAAAGGATTCGATGGAAAAAGTAGAGTCCATGTTATGATTGTTATGATTGCCTTGCGTGTATCAGCCATTCATTTACTGAGACTATTAAG
This sequence comes from Erethizon dorsatum, assembly GCA_028451465.1. Classification (NCBI taxonomy): domain Eukaryota; kingdom Metazoa; phylum Chordata; class Mammalia; order Rodentia; family Erethizontidae; genus Erethizon; species Erethizon dorsatum. Next base: position 122,712,341 of record CM051826.1, on the reverse strand, counting down.
TTAGTGGTCAGTCTTATACTTATGAGTTAATAAAAACGGCAGTTATTTAAAGAAATAGTCTTTTTTTTTTTTTTTTGAGTAGTCATTATGTTCACCCATGTGAACAACCAAAGGAGGAGGGATAGAGCTCTTAACTGTGTCACTAGTGAGAGATCAACACATTTTCTAGAAGACTGAGAAAAGAGCAGGGAGAGAAAGAATCTGCCAATCTTGAGATCTGGCTTGCTTTTAAAGGGATTCATAAATGTTTTTTCTTCATAAATGCAATAGATGTGCAAGTTTCCTTTATGTAATTTTTGAAAAGACATTGTTTCTGCCCAATTTATAATTGTAAGAAACTCAAACTGCTGTTCAACACTCTATTTTTCATGTGGACTATAGGACAGTCAAAAGGCATGTTTTCCATGAAGGAAAAAGAAAATTAACAGATACTTGGAGTCGTGGGGACAGAAGGAACCCTGGGGTCCAAGTTAACCTTATGGAATGAGCCCCTGAAGGAGACAAGACCCGGGTTATAGCTCTAACCCTTGATGAACTGTGGAAATGCTCTGCCTCAGTTTATCTATTAATGAGTACGGCCTGCACACTGTTATATGCAATCTAAGAGAAGAAAGAATCTATGTGAATATCAAGGAGAAGCAGGTTTTAGTGTCAAATAAGCAAAGTGTAAGCCCAAGCAGAGCGTGAAGAGCAGTCGCTTGATTCTCCACCCTTACCAGGTGCTGAGGTCACCATTTAGGTTGAACAGTCTGGAGGAGCTTTTAAGCGAGCCCTACTTTGAATAGATTAAGTTAAAGTTTCATTAGCAGGCAGCAACTTTCTAGAGGTGATGACATCTTTCTTAAGAAAGCAGTATTAGCCAGGCCAACATGCGCCTGCCACTGGGTTCTGAATGTCTATATGGGGGTCATATCCTCGAAGCCCTTTAATTGCTGTCAAAGCCCTTTAATTCCTAGTAATGGAGAATATATCGTACTAAAAGTAAACCATGTTCTAGTAAGAGTATTCCCATCATTGCTTAAATCAAGAACCAGTGAGAAGCTAAAAACAAATTCATTTTGAAAACACACTATGCAAATAATATAGAAAGCACCAAGGGAGCATTTTTTGTATGGAACAAACAGGAAATATACAGTGAAAGGAGCAAAACATAATAGCATAAAGGAATTTCCTAATGTTACAAAGAAATTTTCTAAGAAATTGAGCATAGATGTATGTATACACATACAGTTTCTTGGAGGGGTAAACCACTCTGAGACACAGATGCTCCATCTTCATAAGAAGTAGTGGATAATTAGAAAATCTCTAAGGTCTCATTAAACCTTTACTTTCTAAGGCTGTTGTTACCATCAATCATGATAAGTAAGTGTGAGGCAGGTAAAGAACTTACCTAAAAGGAAAGCTGAAATAATCAAATAATACGTATGTAGCATTAGCATGTAAAATTCTCAGAGGGGATTAGAAATGGAATTTAAAAGGAGGAAATAAAGGCACTATTTTATTAGAACACGACCACATTCTGGAGGGTAAAGTAATGGTAATAGCAATCCTGTGATTGTGCTTTAAACAGAATGCTACAGTTAAAAGTCACACATGCCAGGCATTGGGCTTAAACTCCATGTACATATCGAGTTGCGTGACCGTGTGAAATCAAGTCTAACGTAATCTGCATCTCACAAATGAGAGATTGGACACATAAAGAGGTTACTTGCTTGCCTAGGGTCTCTGAAGGTGTGGAGTATGGGTTCACATCCCAGTAGCCTGGCTCTAGGGTCTGTGCCCCCTCGCTCAATCCTGATAACCGTATGAGATGGCCATCATCTGCTGATGTAAATAATGACTTCTGGGTCACAGGGCATGGCAGCAGAGAATCGGAGGGGTTGGTGACTTCTCTGGGATTACATACAGACTGTGTACAATAGCAAGGATATTAACCCAGGCCTTTTGAAATGTATACTTTTTACTATACTATGCTAAATTTTTTCCCCATTATAAATTTTGTCCTTGTGGTGCTGAGTATCTGACTATCTATTATTAGATACGCCTCCCAAAGAAAAATCAGCAACACTAGGTTCGTATACAGTAAGCATTCACATCCCAATACCATCCTGTTTTCAAATTGGCTGGTTTCAGTGCTTTCCATACGACACAGTTCTTATTAGTGAAGCGGAATAGACTCATAAGCCTGCTTGCACTCCAGCAACTGAACTGCCAGTGCCTCATTGACAATCTTTCTTTTAATCATGGAGCTAGAGAGGTAGAAGGAGACTTGGTTGTTTCTAAATTCTGGGGCCCTCTAGTAAGACATATATTTCCCCCTCTCTTTGACGGACAGGGAAGAGCTGTGGATTAAAAAATGTTGCTACTCCTTCCCACAGAGTCCAGTCATGAAATAATCTCCCTTTCCGCTGCCTTCCCTTATTCTCTTCTTGGCATTCTCTTTTCCCTGTGGAATATGTGTGTATGCACAGCGCTACCTGGTTTGTATTTGATGGGAGAATGGGTCTTCCAGTCTCTGACTTCTGGCTGCTGTGGTCAGAAATTGAGCCAGGGAGACCAGAGTTAAACCCCCTGTTCATTTCATGTACGCCACTTAGTGTCTAGAGAGTGATGGTGATTTTTATTCCCCCCGGCATTAACTCTGAGACGCAAACAGACAAGTAACAAGAAAATCTAAAATTAAAACTGACACACCTTCCCCAATTCTCCGCAAGGTGCTTGGATATGATTATTATTTAATGCTTCTTTGTCACCCTAAATGTATGGAGCACCAGCCAACGCATGAAATTATTCCAGATAACAGGAACTGGCTTGAAAACAAAGACCAGCACGTGAACAGTACCAGAGAGCCTGGAGGTGCGTGGGCTGGTGAGGGCAGGTTTTTTAAATCCTCAGATGCAGACTATTGCAGAGCTTTCTCCGCAGTGCTGGACAGGGCATTTTTAAAAGTCATTGTCATTTTGTGGCACTTTTTCTTCTGTGGATAGCCCCCAAGCTCAGCCCTACTCTATCAGCACATTTTCCTTTTCAGATTCACTACCACCGATGGTGGGTCAGGAATATCTGTGTACACAAAGGAGAGTGCTTGATAACATTTGAAGATGGAAAAGAAAAGAGTCTTCAGTCAGTGGGCAGGCTGACCTCAGGGCTGTCAAGCAAATTATGCCAGCCCAGGATGTCTGCTCAGAGGATCACTGTGGTGTGGCATGTGATGAATGAGTGGTTTTCATGGCCTTGGGCACCTTCCCAGGAAACAGGCTAAGTTGGAAAATGATTTTAGCAGTCATGGTGGGTAAGTGTGACAGAACTCAAATACCACCTTCTACTTCTCTGCTTGCATGAGGAATGGCAGGACTGGGTCTTGACTTAAAGGATGTTCCGTATAAAGATGAGAAAAATAATCTTTCCTATTCATCTGCTTCTTGGAAATGAAAATCTGCCCAGGCAGAACAGGATTTCTTTATGTCAGAAGGTTTGCTGATGCAGAGAGAAGGGCCTGAAAAATGCTCACCTTTCCAGTGGAAGTTAGGAATGGGCATGGACAAAGTGGCAGTGGGTTTTCACCTCACCGCCATATGCCATCTTTGCATATTTAATTGTCATCAGTACCTAAAGGGATATAAGAGACCACTTCATCTTTGGACAGAATCTGAACATAGGGCAAGTTTGTTTCACTTCATAGCTTTTTAAATGAGATTTATTATGAGAGGAAAATAGAAGTTGAATATTCATAAGTGTTTTTGAGTCTCTTCTGAGCCGAAGATTTAAAAGAAGCCTGGGATTGGAGGAGTTTTTTTTTTTTTTAATCGTGTTTTCTTGTGCTTTGGGGGGTGAAGTTAGGTTCCGCCATCTGTAGGACAGGTGCAGTTTAAACATCCTAAACTTCAGCTCTTTCAGGAAGCTTTTTTTGTTTATGTTACCTAAATAGCAGAAATTTTCTTCCATCTCAGATAGTCTCTGCATTATTAAAATGTAGCTTTTGTGCAGAGACTTAATGGGCTCTTTAGGGCCTTTACATATTAATGTTATATAGTAAGAACTATTAAAATGTCCCAAATAAAACATGCTCATCAATTAAGTGTTGTTTTATTTGTGGTCATGAATGAAAAGGACAAACTACTTATCTTCATAGTCATTTAAACACACACACACACAGAAATCTAATACAAAGGTAATAGTCTCTTCATATGAGAGATTTGGTCACGTAATTCCAAAAAGTCCCACAGTTATTACTCTCTTTCTGATTCTGATCCTTAAATAGCCCAAACTAGAACAATTTTAACCTACTGTTATTATTTAGTGTAAAATACTTAGAGTAAATTCTTAATCTGAATGGGTTTTTCTTTGGCAGGAAGAACTAATGCATTAGTTTGTCTTCAGCTGGTATTTACTTAGAGATTTTAAACTCCCTTGAAAATACCTGAGTAAATGTTCACTGATGAGGTTAACCAGGAGGAGTAGGAAGAAAGATGAGAATAAAATCAAATAATACACCACTTTTAAATGACCCAGTCCACTTTTTCTATCAACCAGAAAGAAGTAATAGTTTCTTATTAAATATTTACTTAAATATTTGATATTAAAACTTCATTGACACAAGTTAGCAAACTGCAGAGTTGGGCCCTGGGCATACTGCTTTCAAATAACTGTGGTGGTGGCCAAGGAGAGCAATAAAAACCCTGGTTTGAAAGTCCGCATCCATTTCTCTTCTTAACTCTGCCACCCACTCTATGGACGACCTTGAGCAAGTCCTTTAACCACTTTTGGTCTTGTTTCCTCATTGGTAATAAAAGAGGCTTAGACTAAATGTATTCAGTGGTTGCTTACTGAGTTTCTAGTATGTTCCAGGCACATGTGAATTGCCAGGTAGTTGCTGAGCTTCTGATGGGTTTTAGTGAAACATAAAAATAGAAAAAGCCACCTCTGTCTTCATAAGCTGCGAGTTTAATAGGACAGAAATCTGTAAAAACTCATGCATGTAAAAACAAAACAAAACAAAACAAAACAAATTTGAGCCTATTACAAAAATCTGTAGAGGGTATACTGGGTTTACGTGGGGGAGATGTGGTTGACAAAGGTTTCAGAGACGGTGCTTGAATTGGGGTTAGACTCCATTCTCCTGATGAAGAGGGGGTGGCAGGTCTGAGATCACAGCCTGTAAGAGTCAGCAGAGAGCCCCGAGACCTAAGAGCGGAACTCTGTGGCTGGAATGTAAGTATAAAATGAAATATGCAAGGAATGGCTGGGACAAGTGGAAAAGCTTTACATCCAGGGTCCCCAGCCCTCACTTGGTATCAGGGGTCCCAACCTCGAGGCCACCGACAGGCAGTGCGGCCTCTTAACGAGGAGGCCGCGCCACCGAGGTGAGTGTGGTGTTCGCAGCTGCTCTCATCCTCCCTTACTGCCTGTGCTCTGCCTGCAGAGCTAGGCTGCGGGCTCCTTAGAATCACCCCAAAACTATGCCTCTCCCCCCACAGTGGGAGAATTGTCTTCCACAAAAGAAAATCGTAGTGTCGAAAAGGTTGAGGACTGCTGCTCTGTATGCCATAAGGATTCTGGATTTTGTGAGATGCAGTGGCACAGTTATCTCTAAGTCGTTTGTGAACTGTTCATATCTATGTGTTCTAGAAACATCATCCTAGCAAAGTATGGCGAAGGCTCAGGGAGGGCAGAGAAGCAAAGAAATCACTTAGGAACCCATTGCGCAGCACATGGGAAGACGATGAAGGTGAGGGCCACAGCTGTGGAGTGAAAGGGAGAGAGCTTTAAGCTGTGAGAGAAGTGACTCTAAAACCACCGAATGGATGATGAGTAAAGAAAGGGAGGGGAGGTCTCTGACATCCCTTTCAGCTTTCATCTCTCGTGACTTAATTCCTTCCAGGTTGCTGGATTACACACTGGAACCTCTGGATTCCAGGAAGGATTTTCATTAACAACCTTAATGGAAGTGTATTTTTAAAGCTTGGTAAAATGTCTTACGGTTTCGAATTCTTGCTTTTAAACATTGCGATCAGTCTGGTTTTAAAAGAATCTCTGTAATGTTAGTGCAGAATGGGTCAGGTATTAAAGTTAGTTCTTTATTTTGAAGACATCCCACAAACAATAAGTTCTGCAGAAAGTCACCCTGAATCATGTGGTACACTGTGAAAAGGCAGAAACAAGGCAATTGTGTTTATATTCAGCAATTTCATAAAGCAGGTTAATATAAATACTCAGGAGGCTCAGAGAACCAGAAACAAGAGCAGCCTAGAATAATCCACAACTTGCCCGAAGCCAGAACTCTTGCTAATTTTTTGTTTCTATTCCAGTGCAATTGTTACTTACCCTACCATCAGCACTGTCTATTTCATTCCAATACTTTCTGCCAAATTTCTTGAAAATATCTTTCCTTGACCCCATCCCATCCCAGTGTAAAGTGGCTGCTACCCAGAACATACCCCTAAGGTGGCTGTGGCAAAAGCTACCAATGTCTTCCTAATTTCTAACACCAGTGGACGTGTCTCACTCCTCGTCTTACTTGACCTTTATGCTGTGTTTATGAAATTCTCCTCATTTGCCCTTTGTGACATCAGGTTTGCCCTGATTTTCCCTCACCTCCATCCACTTTGTCACTGTCAGATCCATGGGCTCCTATTTCAAACTCTGCTCTCTCCTTGGGTCATTTCATCAGCACATATGGCTCTCTATATAGGTAGTATTTGTTCTTCTGGCATGAGTCATGCCCCTACATTTTAGAAATGAAAATCTTAACTTTCTATCGGACATCTATACTCAGGGAACTCAAATTCAACACATCCAAAAATTGAACTTCCTCTTCCCAAGCCTTATTTTGTTGTGATCACAATCTCCTATATTGTCATGACTAGATCACTACATTCCTCTGTAGGCATATGTTCTTTTCCATGCTTCCCTCTCCTACATATCTCCCCGCTCCACACATGCTAAACTACTTCAGTCTCCCAGATGCAAGCTGGGTGTGGTGGTGCATGCCTGCAATCCCAGCATTTGAGAGGCTGAGTAGTAGGATGGCTACAAGTTCAAGGCTAGCCTGAACTACATAGTGAGACCCTGTCTCAAAAAACAAAACAAAAAAACCCTCCCAGATGTGTTGTAATCATCATAAAATCAGTATTTCCACATGCTTAGAAGCTTCTTAATACACCTACAAAAGATGTACATGTACAATTATTTACTTCAACTTGTTGAATTTTATAAAACTTTCAGGCGTGTGTTGTAGTTTTATAGTTCCTTACACTCCATTGCAACGGTTCTAATGAGATGGGAGGGAAAAAGTAGGTAAGAGGATGATACTGCTCCCGGGGATATTTGATGATGTCTCCAGCTACTCTGTGTTGTCACAAGGGGCTAGGTATCCAGTGGATAGAAGCTAGGGATGCTGCTTAATACCCTACAGTGCAAAGCCTGTCATGACACAGAACTACCCACTTCGCAATGTTATTGGTGTGGAGGTTGAAAACCCTTATTCTATTGTTATTGCCTATTTATTTTTCTGTTTCTCCCACTAGATCATAAGATGTTGGAGGACTAGGACTATGTCTTATTCAACAATGTATACATGAAGTAACAGGTTGTTTGGTGTATAGTAAATGCTCTGTAAATATATAACTGGGAAGATGGATCGATGAGTGGTTTGATGGATGGTTTGAATGGTTTCCCTTTGTAACCCAGAGAGAAAACGTAGTGGACAGATGGCAATAAATCCTGAAGTTTCACTCCTGAAATGGCCCTGATGCCAGTTTTATCATTTGAGGTGCCGATTATGAAGAAAAGTAGGAAGACACAAACTGTGAATACACATTTCCATTTTACTGTGTATTTAAATATACATCACTATGTGGTTTAATATTTTCCTGTATTACATGTTGAGTGAGATATAACAATTTATGTGTTTGTCTTCATTGCTGGTAACCAACAGAGGCCTGCATATCTATTATATGCCAGACATTTTAGCACGTCGTCATAGGAAAACAGGGTTTGGTTTAAACTCTGGCTTAGTTGCAATAATGAGCTATACTATATAGCTTACTATATAGTAAGCTTACTATATAGTAAGCTCTTGCAACACTGAGCAATAATCTTAACATCACTATTCTTTAGTTTCCTCCACTATACACATAGTGTTGTTTCGATGATTATGTGAAATACATGAAGTACGTGATATATAGTAGTTCCAAAATAATGATACTGCCTCTTTTCCAAACTACTCATGAGTTAAAAATTGAAACAGAGCCCTGATAATAACAAATTAATTAAGCCATAGCTGATTTTTCTCCCACATAAAATGGCTGAAGGTCTGTACTACAAGCTTTGATGGTTCCACAGAGTCAGTAAGGGACCTAATTGCTTTCTAGCTTGACACCTCACCATTGGTGAGCTCTTGTCCGGAAGCCACTTCTTTGTGCTAAGCAGCAGATTGGAGGACAGGGAGAAGAGGGTCATCCTCTCTTTTTTTTTTTGTAAGGCACTTCTAAAAAGCATTTCTGCTACAGTAAGTGTGTTCTTGTGTAAATTTCTTAAGACCTAACATCTTAGAGTCCCAAGGGCAAGAATATTATAAAATTTAAAGATTTATTTATCACCTGTAAGTTTTTGTGTATATGTGTCTTTGTGTATGTGTATGTATGTATATAAGTATGTATTTCCAAATAAATTGACAGTATTTCAATGCAGACTTAAAAAAGTGGAGGTCATTTGTTCTGACACCCAAAAATTACCTTATTTTAAAAATTACATAGCCCACTGGCAGGGCCAGAAAAAAATGGTATTCCACTAGCAATAAGAAGACCCAAAGCCCAGATTGGGGTTTCTAAATATCGTTCTTCAATAAAAGAGACCCAGAATCCTTGGAGACCAGGGTTGACATCACCAGTAATAAGCCACTTTGTTATTATCTATCCCTTTAGTACAATATTATTTTAAAAAGCTACTTTATCTCTCTAGTATTCTTTTTTAAAAAACCCGTAACTATAATCCAATCATAAGAAAAATATTAAACCCAAGTTGAGCAGTATTTACAAAATACCAGGCCAATACTCTTAAAACTTTATCTGAGAAACTTCCCCAGACTAGAAGAGATTTAAGGACGAGTAAACATTAGATGGAAATACAATATCTGTGGGAAAAAAAGCTAGCATAATCTGGAATTTAGTTAATAGAAATGTACCAATATAGGCTCTTTTTTTAAAACTGAGCCATTCCACAATGTATACTCTATACCATAAATACAGTGGTCCCATTTGCAGATTTCACTCTCTGCAGTTTTAGTTGTGATCTACCGTGGTATGAAAATATCAAACAGAAAATTCCAGAAATAAAACAATTCATAGGTTGGTTTATGTTTTTGTTTCTCTGTGTCGACTGAATTTATCAAGGTTGTGGCCCCAGCTTGGGCTCCTCCTGGATGCCAGGCCGCGACAGTGGGAGATTCTGGCTGGGGCTGGATTGCTGGTATCTGCCACCCCCAGGCTCACCCCTCACAGAGGAGCGCATGGGAACGATCCTGCGTGGCTGCTTGTGAGGGCCGAGGGTAGGGACAGGGATCGGCTCCACGAGGGCCTGAGGAATTAGATTCTTGTGCATCCGCCTCAGCATGGCTAGAGTTTGTCTAATCTCGGTGACAATTGTCTCCTCGTACGTGCATATGCACCCAGTGCACTCAAACTTGCTCGGCCTCAGCAGCCTCCAGCTGCCGCTCCCCGCCGCCCAAGAGACCAAAGGCGCCGCCCCCGCTTTGAACCCCACCTTCCCTCCCCCCACTGTCGATCTCCTGGCTGTGAGCTGCGCTCTCACAGTGCAGTGGAGACCACCGTGTCCTGCCCCAACTCCGTGCCCAAGTGCTGCCGCTATCGCTTTCCGCGGATAGAACAACTCTTACGTTTTAAATTGTGCAGTATTCTGTGTACTATGATGAAATTTCGAGCTGTCATGCGCCAGCCCAGCAGGGATGTCAAACATCCCTTTATCCAGCACACCCACCGTGCGTAGACTGCCAGCCTGTTAGCCGCTCAGTGGCCATCTGGGTTGTCAGATCGATTCTTGGGGTATAGAACTGCCTGCATTCGAGTAATCCTTACTTCACTTAATGGCCCCAAAGTGCGAGAGTAGTAGTGCGGGCAGTTCAGATATGCCAAAGAGAAGGCATTAAGTGCTTTAAGTGAAAAGGTGAAAGTTCTTGAATTAATATTGACAGGAAAAATGTATATGCTGTTTGCTGGGATCTACTGTAAAAACGAATCTTCTATGAAACTGTAAAAAAAGGAAAAAGATTTGTGCTACTTTTGTTACTGCACCTCAAGCTGCAAAAGTTACAGCTATACTGACTGAGAAGTGCTTAGTTCAAATGAAAATGCCTCTGAAGGGTTCAATACCACCCAAAGTTGCAGGCATCCACTGGGGAGGGGGTCTTATCCTTTGAGGACTAGAAGGAATAATTTATATACAGTTTTTGTCAGTAAAAGAAAAAAGCAATATTTGTTTCTTAATATTGACAAATGTCCCATGGTCATATAAAATACTAACATTAGAAGAAACTAGGTAAGAAGTATAGGAGAGCCCTATATTATCTTTACATTTTTCTGTAAATTTAAAATTATTCCAAATTATGAAGTTAATTTTAAAATTACAAATTACTGTCACACATTGTAAACTTGCTGTGTTAATTTGTGTGGGACATTATCTACTGTAGATGTATGTGAGTGTATCTCCACACCGGAACTTTGTTTAGTCTGTTCCCTCTTGTATGCTAAGGACCTAAAGGATAATAACAGGGAAGAAAACCTACGCAAAAATACCCTCTGGTCTGCATCTGAGTCATTGTGAATATCTAGTGTATTATTCTATAAATTGTTAGAGTATCCTCGACAGGCCTCCATTTCACAGTGTGGAGCATCCTTTTCTCCGTAATTTTCCTAACGGAACATTTTTTGAGGGATGGGTCTCCAAGGAGTTAGCAACCAACTGCCAGACTCTTTATTAACAAACTAAGGGTTTGTAGCACTGATTCTAATCTGAGGAAATTGAGGCCTTCTTATAATTCTATAAGATTAATAGATCAGGGGTTAGAAAGCTGCACAGTTCTAATTTCTTATAAATTGGTAATTTTCTCTCTATTAGTATAAGAAAGATATAATGGAAAATGCACTTGATTAAAATCCCATCCTCACCACTTACCATCTATGTGATTGTGAGGAAGTTTTTTAATTTCTCTAAAACTAAATTTACCAGTAAAACTGAGCTAGAAATAAGCTATATGTGCAATCTTCTTTTAAAGAAAATACAAGGCAGATTAACAGTTTAAGAACACAGTGGCTCTCTTAAGAGGGTTGCCCCTATCTCACCTCATAATCTAGGAATGAGATGATAGCATATTGGGATTCCAGAATATTCCGTCTTGTTTCTTAGGCATCTCTGGTCTGTATTGCTTTTTTAGCAGGCTCAACTCACCATCTATATATTCCAGGCTATAGGAAGGAGAATATCTAGAGAAAGTATACATTTCCTTCTAAAGGTATGACTTGGAAGTTAATTACTTCCACTCCTGTCTCACTGGTCAGAACTAGTCATGTGGCCCCAGCTAGATGCAGAGAAATCTGGGAGGTTTTTTGTTGTTGTTGTTTGTTTGTTTGTTTTAGCTAGGAAGTGGTTTGCTAAGCTTGTATTTCTGGTATAATGGAGATTGGCAAGGCTACTAGCAGTTCCTGTCTTAAATATCCAGAGTAGCACTTCACACAGAGTAAATTCTCACCTAGTTCTCTTTAATTCACTTGGAAAATAATTATTATGAAAGAACAAGGTAAGTAGATACATTTTACCAACTATGATTTAAATTATTCAGAACTTAGAATAGATCTTCTAAGAAGATACTTTTGCATTTGAAAACTTTCTCATCTTGTAAATTAAAGCACTACTTCCAAGAAATAAGATATATTATCATCCTAAGGAAAACAAACTGCAGGAGTAATTCCTTAATATTGTACTTGTTTTATATGTAATGATTTCAACTCAGGAAAGTCAAGTACATTAATTTAGAAGGAACCATGCTTTGCTGAAAAAGGAAATGTACAATGTGAACTTATGTAACAAACTTTTAATGTAGAAATCTTTTTGTTTGCTCAGTTGTAATTTTATTAATCAGAACTTTTCTGCTATATATTCTTCACATGGATTAAGTTTCAGGCTTTTAGCAAGAACTTATACTTACATATCTGAAACTGCACCCATTTTTGGTTTGACATGACTGTGTTCCCGAGGATGTTTACAGTAACTTTTTTAATTTAGGTAATTTTGTTCTAGGTAAAGCAGTTTATACTGAGCCCCATTCATACTAACCTTTCCTAGGACATTCTTACATTCCACGGGCCACAATCCCATTTTGTCAGTCCCTCATGTGATGTATCAGATCACACTGCTACCAAGCTGGCAGCTGGACAGGGTTCAGTTGGCCCTGCTCTTTGGGTGACATGGCAACATGAAGGGTAAACATGATACTAGTTACATTAATCTCCTTGGGCTGCCATAACAAAATACTGTAGACTTGTTTAAGAAAATTTATTTCTTACATTTCTGGAGGCTGTGAAGTCCAGGATTAAGGTTCTGGCTGTTCATTTTCTGGTGAGAACCCTCTTTCTGGTTTGTAGTCTGTTCCTCTCTTACTATGTCCTCACATGAGGGAGAAAGGGAAGAGAGAGAGGAGGAATTCAAATACAATCACACTGTGGTGAGGCTTCAGTATAAGAATGGGGAAGGGACACAGAAACATTTAGTACAAAACGTGAGTCTTACTTTCATTTATCTAACAGCCATAAAAGGTGCACGTTTTTTCTAATAGTTGTTCTGTGCCATCCTTGACATCTTGCCTAAAATTTCTTGTAATAGAAGAAAAGATTATTCTAGTGGCTTCCTAAACTCTTTCTGTAATGACGTCTCTGGTTTAACATCATTGTTTGATCACCCTGAATTCCTTGGGAGTTATAAAATGTTAAGATATGAGCTGGAATTTGGCTCCAGAGTCACTAAAGTTTGGTTTCAACTCAAATTCTGTCATTTATTAACAGCAAGTGGGCAAGTTACTTAACTCACTAAAATTTCTCAATCTTCTATGTGAGAGGAAATAATAGTCTTGCTTCATAGGGTTCTAATGAAAATTAAATTATAGAATGCATAGAAATCTCTTAGAAAAGTGCCTACTGCAAAGAAAATTGTTCAGAATTATTGGTTATTATTTTAAGCACATATCAAATCCTATTTCACTGAATTTAACTCTGAAACCAAATTTTATATTTTATTGGACTTAAGGTACAATTCAAATTATATAAGCTATTGAATGATCTTGAAATACTTTACAAGTTTACAAGTTTTATAAAATTCATAATATGGATTTTATGAGTCCAGTGTGCTGGTGCAAACCTGTAATCCCAGTGCTTAGGAGGCTGAGGCATGATGACCATGAACTGGCAGTCCCTATACAGGGAGACCCCATATCAAAACAAATAAACAAAAAACTTCATAGTATGTATTTTACTCAGATGTAAGCAACTTGTCACCTCAACATTTGTCTCTGTGTATATATTTACTTAGTCATACATTTATTTAGGTATATTTATTTGTACCTGGTCAAACAACACATTAAAATAGTAAAAAAGTAGCAGATATTTTATGATGTTACTAATTATACTCGAAGCAAGCCAGTGGGATACTTTTTAGCTATGTAGCTTTGGTTTGAGGTCAGTTAGTCCTCATTAATAAAAGAAACTGAGTTTGGAGTTCTCATTTTTCATCTCATATCATTAAGCCAATAACAGTTAATATGTGCTAATAACTGTGATCAAAGAAACAAAGATTTCACCACCTGAAATTTGGTATACAGAAAAGCTAAATTAATATTTTCATTATTTGCCCACATTATGCAGAATTTAATCTCTATCAAAATAAATACATTTCTATTAGTTTAATTATACAAACCTAGCATAAGAGGTCATTGTCATGTAGGCTTATGTCAAGCATAACGACTAGAAGGTACTCTTCTAATGTGCCTAGGTTTGTCATGTAGTTTAACGTGTGTGTCAGGACGAATTAATGACACTTTAATTTGTTTTGCACATTAGTCCCGATTCTCATATGGAAGTGGTTATTCATGTATTTATAGTTTAATATGTGTATTTATGGGTGTACAAGTAAAGGAATGTTCTTATTTAGATAGTTCTAGTTAAACTTTCATGTAGTAGGTCAAAAAAGCTTTTCTCAGGTAACTTGGAGCCAAGTTTATTAGCAATGTAAATGTCATTACCTATGATTTGTGATCAGCTGAGCAAACAGTGAAGAGCGATTATGACTTTCAGGCTTCAGGAACAGATTCGAATGACTTTGAAATGCAAAAATACTGCCTCTCAGCTGGTGTGGAGGTTAGTTGATTTTGATCATGATTAAAAATTAATAATGCTAATGACTTTCACTGATTGAACATGTTTCCAGTGCCTAGACAGGGCATCTATGAACTTATGCGTGAGTGACATAGATTGTAGCATAAAAGTACTTTCTCTTTTTATTAGCATATATTTGCAATATATCATAGTTACATTTGTTTGGGGGGATGATATATATATATATATATATATATATATATATATATATATATAATTTTCAATTTCCTTTATCTGCCTTCCCTCACCTCTTTCCTCCTCCCCCTCGGTGATCCTTTTCCCCATCTCCAACAAGTCTGCCTTTTTGTTTCCTACCATCTCTCTTTTGTTTATCTCTTTTATTTATTTTTTAAATAATAAGTGTGATTTTAACTTTCTTTGTGTGACTCATTTGCTTAACATTTTGGTACTTGCTTTCCATGCCTCTTAGATAGTCATAGGGTGGACTGTGCGTAACTGGACGGACTTCACACAACATTCTCTAACAGTTCCGATTCGGAAGGGCAAGATGAACATACCTACTATGTTGTCTGTTTTTCTGTGTAGTAGTTATAGTATTAAGTATGACTTAACTTTCGGTGTGTGCTCAGAAAGAAGACTTATCTATTACATTGCTCATAACTCACTCATTGCCTTCACCACATATGTTTGTTTTATTTTGCGATCTAGCTTCTTGAGAGCAGGGACCTTGTCTTTACTCAGGATGAATATGGGTCCTGAATTATAGTAAATGCATAATAAATATATTCATGAGTGGATAAGTGGATCAGAGCTTCTGAATGGACAGCTATGCTATTTTAAATATGCAACATCACAGCAATACAAACATTATGTGAAGAATCTTTTAATATATGTATGGACGCACACACATGCATATGTCCAACATGCAGGCTCCTGTCACTGCTTAAGGAAAGTGATCGATGTCTAAGGTGTCAAGCCACAATAATAGCATATAGTTATATAGTCACATAATAAGTAATTGCTGAAGCATGGAAAAGGTATTTTAAAACTTATTGATTTGCTCATATGGAAAAAGCTTATATGTCACTTGAAAAGACAGTAACAGTTAAACATACCAGCCCAAGAAAACATACAGAAACTCAAGCACATTGATGTATATTCACAGATGCCCATTCTTTGTTTGATTATCGGCTTGTTTTAATAAAGTCAGACCACCAGTACAAACCACTGAACAATTAATTTATTCATTATGTTCCTCACTGTATTCATCTCAGTAAGTTATTAAAAATATGGAAACATAAACATCGAATCTTTTTCTTAAAAGTTTTTCTATCAGTAAGAAGTTATCCAATTTAGAAGGTTTTAATAAACCTTTAATTAACCTGATTTTTCCCCTGAGATTAGTAATCATAAAAGAGTGAAGGTCCAGTTGCCACATTTTCTCCTGAAAGTATACTGACATGCATAGGTGAAGTTTCTATTTAAAGTAGATGCCACCCTATATAATTAGAGAATTATAAGGATAGGTCTCACAGATGGAATGAACTAAATTCATGTATACTTTTTTGGCATGTATTATTAGGGAAATTTTATGTTTCATTGTGAAGTTTATATACCTGATACATAATCAACTCTCTATTATCTACTCCAGTTAGAACTCCAAGTAGCTTAGAATGAAAAAAAAATTATTCCAAGATTTCATCCAGGAGATATCTTTTGCTTATCCCCCATTAATCTTGGCCATAAAAAACAAGATCCCTTCAATCTTGCTGCACTGAGTAGCCTGATTATTGTCTCATAGAGAATTCTGAAAGTCTCATGGGAAGTCTTAGTTTTTTTTTTTTGTTTTTTTTTTTTTTTGTGGGTACCGGGGGGTCGACCTCAGGACCTCGCGCGCCAGCAGGCGCCCGTGCCGCTGAGCGATATCACCGGCCCCTTTTTCGTATGTGGGTTCCGGGAGTCGAACTCGGGCCCTCGCGCTTGCCGGGCAGGCGCTTAAGCCGCTGAGCCATCTCACCGGCCCAAGTCTTAGTTTTTACTCTCTTAGCCAGTCCACTGGTCTGGGGCTGCTTCTCCATGTCACAATCGTCCATTTGCACATAATGATTACTTTCTACTGCCTCAGTATATTTTCATATCCGATTTTCTGCTGGATTCCTCATATCTCATATGAAGAACACTTGAAGCCATCTGTTAAGAAATTTTCCTCGAATCTCTAGCGAAGGGCCAGCCTTTGTCACAGCACAAACCTCAGTCATGAAGGCAGTTGCAACAATGCAGCAGACATTACTGGAATGAGATAATCAGTTGTATTTACTGTACATTTGTTGACCTACCAGAATTTTTTTAAGCCCCTGGTGGATATGGGATGAGAGCCAGTATGCAAACACCTCCTCTGCCCTGTTCTCTGAATTAGGACTGTCCATACTATCAGTACTTCCTAGCCACCAGTTTTCTCGGAATTCATTACAGAATTTATTAAATGTATGAATCATGATCAAATTTGGTAGATATAAATAAATTTTTGTCTAGAATTGGTTTACATAAGATGATTGTGTTCATATACAAAGAATTTACAATGTAGTATGAGAATGTGGAAGTCAGGTATTGTAGGAACACAATGAAGGATATTTCACCTTGTCTACATAGTTCCGAAGAGACTGCCACGGAGGCCACTTTAGTGCAAATGACCTGGTAATGGTGAAGCTCTGTGTACACAGAGACGACACCTGTGCTGTTCACACCACATTCCCAACATCGTGCATAGATCTGGCTCATAGGACCTGGCCTTCAGCAAATATTGTTGAGTGAGTAAGTGATGAAAAGCGTTTTAAGCAGAAAGATGAGGTGGCTCCATTCGGGTTTTAGTTGTATTGTTCCGGCAGCGTGGGAGATGAATATAAGGAGAATAAAACTTACAGGAGTTGAACAGGAGAGGGGGGACGCAAGCAGCACGGTAGAGTTGCCATCATTTCACTTAAAGAACACAAGGAGAGGAATGGTCTAGGAGAAGCAAGGTTTTTCTGGAAAAATGTTATCATTTAAATTTGTTTCAAGATTTACTTTAAAATGACAGGTTGATCTATGGATACTAAGTTACAGTTATAAGAAATCAATTCTGATGTCACAATAGGGTGACTATAAGTAATAATGTACTATACATTGCAAAAAGCTAGAAGAAAGAATTTTGGATGTTTCATCACAGAGAAATGATACAGGGCCGGTGAGATAGCTCAGCGGTACAAGCGCCTGCTCAGCAGGTGCGAGGTCCTGAGTTCTACTCCCGGTACCCACATAAAAGAAAAAATGGGGCTGGTGATATCGCTCAGCGGCACAAGTGCCTGCTGGCAAGTGTGAGGTCCTGAGTTTGACACCTGGTACCCACATAAAAAAAAAAAAAGAAAGAAATGATACATACCTGAGGAGATTTGTTTTTCCTAATTTAAACATTATACAATGCATGAGTTTATGAAAACACCACATGGCACCCCATAAATATGTATAATTTTTGGATGTCAATTTTTAACAAATTAGCCATGAAGAAGTGCTAATAAATTTTCAGTGAAAAATCATATAGCACCTCAAATTTTTAAAATATCCCATGATTAATAAAACACTGGGTTAAACGTACAAACTAAAAACATTGGCACCTCTTTTTAAGAGAATGTCACCAAATGTTTTGGAATAATTACACAGAAAGAGATTAATCCTTCCTTCTTTTTGCTTTCCTTTCTTGATTTTTCTTCCCTGGGGTCTGGCTTTCAATAGTGACAGGCAAGATCAGTTACTACATGGAGCCTCGATGACTTGATCAGAGGCTAGGGGAGATCCTGGGGAGAGAAATATTGCAGAAGGTAGGGAATGTAGTATAAGAGGGAGAGAAGGAAAGAGCAAGTGAAGCAAAGAGCACCCTGGGTAAAACCCTGTTGCCCTTCCATCCCTCTGTCATTACCTAATGCTCTCGAACCATCAGAGAAGATGGCAGTTAATAGTTGTTGCATCCATACTTGTAAGTGTTCGTGATTTATGCCATGTGACGATATAATCTCCTCTGTGTGTAAATATGACCTTAGATTAACTTCCTTAGTATCCCTTCTATTTAGTTTGTTTATAGGCTTTGTGGCTTTTAATGGCCTTTTCCTGTAAGTAGCTATAATTAATTTGACTATAATGCAAGTATTTCAGTACTCATTATTTTAGTGGTTATCCAGAAAACTTTACTATTGTTTAATCAGGGGTTGTTTTTAGCCCCCCTGTGCTGTTTATTTAGTATGAAAGATGAATTTGTTCAAAGCCAAAAAGAAACAGTGTAGACTGTGCTTTCACAGACTTCTACTTCGTCACTTGCACTAAGAGGACCCCTAATATCTTTGAGAAGGATAAACAGAAAGATCATTTTACTGTACTTAGAGTTCACTTATTATTCTGAACAAGGACAGCTGCTTGTCTGATTCATGTCAGCTCTGATCTGTATTTTATCACACAGAGGTGTGATGCTGTTGTTTCCCTTAACTGTATTTACGCCACATGCAGTTTGTGTGTAGGATTCAAACCCCTTAATCTAGGAATGGGTAGTAATTCTATTTAGATAAACCATCATTTTGTTAATTTTTGCTTGCTCATTCCCCTCGTCAAAGGTTTTGTTACCCAGTCTCAAGGGGCCCTACAGTAAAGGGGCGATTTTAAAAATCATTCCTTACGGTTCACAGGCATACAGTTCTGTGTGCAGAGGAACAAAGGTGGATCTAATAATAATGCTATACTTTTTATCAAGCGAATGTCAGAGCTCATTATTAACCTTCTTTTCTGTGGCATTTCGAAGAGTTTGTTTTTATTTTATTTCTCTTTTTCATGAAATATAAAGAAATTAAGAATTTGATCTGAAGCCACAGAGGCATTAGAGCTGAGTAACCTTGACACTGCTGACACAATGACTCGCCTTTTTCCTCTGAGTTTGCTTAAAATATTAATGAGGCTCTTGAAAGCTTTCTGGTCTTTTTTTTGTTTTTCCCTTACATACATTGATTTTTATTTTTTTAACTTCAAGAATTCACATAATTGTTTCAAAGTTCAAAAGTAACTTTCTTAAATTTAGCTTTTAAACTATTTTAGTTTTCTAAAACACTTGACTATACCGCAGATGACACATCTAATGAATAACACAAACTAATATTCATCAATTTTTGAATAAATTGATAAACTTTACTTTTGACAAGATTGTTTTCAAAAAGAATTGAACCCATTCTTTAGTGTTTTGGGGCTTAGGGTTTTTGTTTTTCCTGGTAGCAGCTAGTTTCACAAAGAATTGTTAGCGTATCAGTTGTTGTTTTATCTGGCAAAATGAAAAATAAAAATTATATTCTTCTTTTTATTTAAGTCAAAGTGCTGCTCCTTAAGATTTTCCTTCTGGTATCAATAGCCTATTGAAGTTGTTGAAAAACGAGAAAAGGCTATAATTGAGATGTAGTGATAAGGATTAATTGCTGATACAGAAGTACTAAGAAAAACATACGTAAAGTTTGAGCATTTGAATTAGTCACTTCTAAGTAACTTTTTTTTGCATTTAAAGATCAATTAACAATTAATTAATAGTCTAACAAACAGTTGAGAGCAAAATCTAGAAATATTGACTGAGTCTGAATTCTTACTTTAATATT
Source organism: Erethizon dorsatum (assembly GCA_028451465.1). Lineage (NCBI taxonomy): Eukaryota > Metazoa > Chordata > Mammalia > Rodentia > Erethizontidae > Erethizon > Erethizon dorsatum. The sequence continues at coordinate 122,692,285 of CM051826.1, read as the reverse complement.
TGAGACACTGGAAAATTCAAACGTAATTGTGAAATTTCAGACATTTTGTCATTTACTGAATGGTCCTGGTAATATTGATGATGGTCAAACATTTTAAATAAATTATTATCTCTGGCAAAGAAACTATAAATGAGAGCATCCTTCAAGAGTTCCCTTTCTCCACGGCCAGTGTCTGTCAGCCTCTCCTCCCGGTGGTGGAGAAGCAGCGGGGCAGGGAGGGGCGGGAGATGGTACAGTCCAGCATTAGCCGGCAGCCTCCAGTCTCATGTGTGTTATTGAAAGATGAAAGCAAACGCCTGACTCGGAGAGCTGTTCAGGTCAAAGTTCAGAAAATAGATTTCTCTCCAAGCTGACCCTTTCTTCTGTGTGCTTTCTGTGATTGCCTAGTCCCTGTACCCAAGCTGAAGTCCCATATCCAATCAGTTACTGTGTCCTGTTGATTCATCTGTATTTTTTTCTAACCACAGCCCAACCCTCCATTCATGCCAACACTGTCTCTCTCATAGATCACTACAGTGCCTCCCACTTGAATTCCTGAGCTCCCTCAGACTTCTTTCCTACCTGTCCTTTCCTTATGACCTCTTCTTGCAATACTACGCATGATCCCTTCTCCAGCAACTGATGTGCATAACATGAACATCTCAGCATGTCATGCCCTTGCTTAAAATCTGTCTTTGATTCTGCACTGCCTTTCGGATACGTCTGAATACATTAGCATAACTTCTATGGCCAGCATTGGTCTGTCTCCAGCTCACCTCTTTAGGAACATTTCTCACCTCACAGACAGCCCTGCTCAATACTGACATTTCAGGACATCATGCTTATTATGGCTCCAGGTCTTGCCTTATGTATAGTTATCGCTACTTGAAACATATCTGGACTAGCTCCTCTCCTACCTCAATCCTTTTGCCAAGGTAAGGCCTTCTCTTCAGGTTTTCAGCTTAGACCTTACTCTTTTGAGAAAACCCTACTGGACACCTATGAAAGAGTTATGTTCCCTCAGTGTACTCAGTATTGTTCCTGTCATCACACCTATCACTCCCTAGTTTAAATGGCTATGTATTCAAGGAGGTACTTCATAAGACAGCTCCACGAAGCCAAGGACTGAGGGTCTCTTGTTCATTGTTGTATCCCTGATACCTAGCACTGTGTGGAGCATATTGTCAGCCATCACTAAATGTTAGTTGGACGTTTGGGTAAGCAGACTTCAAATCAGGTCAGTAGTAAAGGTGGAGTGAAGGAAACAAAAACCAAAGGAGGTACAGGGGCACAACAGAGATGTCAGAGGACTAGGAAAGGCAAGCGAGTCCTGTCCCGCTTTATCCTACCATTTGCAAAGCCCAGAACAAGAAACAAACAGAAGCTCAAATACGTCTCCTTTAAAGTTAAAAACTAAGCCAACAAGCTGTGAAATTAGGTATGTTTTACTCCGCTACTTTGACAAATATGTAATACATGTATAGAATATATCTATATCTCTATGTATCTCTATATATCTATATATCTACATCTATATCTGTGTATTTATTTATTTATAAAACCCTGCAAAGGACCAATATTGTTTCAGAATTCCTAGACAATTCAAAGCTCTGTGCAGAACATGTAAACACAAAGTGCCCCTAGTCAGCCCCTGTCCTGCACCGCAGGACTGTGGGTACTCCGGGCCCACCGCTGAGTTCCATCTACATTTCCCAAGTAGATACTCAAGGACCACTCTCAGGCTCCCGTAGGTATTGTTCACCTCAGGGGAAAGGATTTGGAAAATAGATTTATGCAGATCCTGGAGGTGATTTCGGGGCCACTAGGACATGGGCTGATGGAACCTCAGGGACCCAGAATATGACCTAGAAGGAGGGGAAGCCGTAGACTTCATGTAGGCGCTCTTCCTGGCCTACAGACTGGGAAGGGCCATGGCCAAAGAGCCTTGCATCTAAAGGATACTGCAAATAAGAGATGACCTGGATTTGCTCTAGAGATTGTACTCCTAATGTAAATCTGCAAGTGTATATACTGTTAGCAAGAACTGTCTAGTATTGTACTTTTTTTAAAAACCCATCTTAATATATGAATAGACCATAAATATTATAGATGTGTTTTTCCTACCTAATCTTTTAATTGGTTATATTTCCAGGCCCTGCGACTTTCTGATCTGTTGATCTGGAAAGCAGTTTCAGATAGTTCTTTAGAGCACAGTCTTGCAAGCTGAAGCACAGTTGAGTTTTGAATTGGTTTGAGTTTTGGGCTGGCCATTTTCTGGTTATAAAGCCTGGGCAGAGCGCTTCATGTGCTGAGTAGAGGTAATAAAATCTTCCTCCAGGGTTGCAATACAAGTACATGAGGTAAAAGTCCTTAAGAAGCTTAGCTAAAACAAACGCTCGATAGATCATAATACTGTCATCATCATCATGATCACTGTCATTATTTTTACAGCTGTTATTCCTCATTGTCTGTAACTATTGTGGTGTCCTTGGGCAAGTCACATAACCTTTCAGAACCTCAATTTCTTCACCTGTAAAATGAGGCTTTTGGAGCAGAAAATAAGTAAGATTCTGTCTAGTTAAGAGCAGGATCTTTCTGGAATTCCTTCTTTCAGTTTACCTTGAAATTGAATTTAACTTCCAGGCTTTTTTGTAATTGGTTCATGAAAGTTAGCTGCCATGCGTATGGTATCACTACGTGCCCTCCTTTTACTTAACTTGGTATGTGAAAATCTGAATCTTTTGTAAAAACTAAAAAAACTCTGGGTTACATATGCAGTTTATGAAATAAGTATTTATTTACAGAAAGATTCATTGTAAAGTTTCTTTATGCTCTTCTAGTACAATAAAAATCAAATTTGATTTACAAGAAGGTGTTCAGTTTGCCTGCAACTTTTCAGAAATATATGCAGAGATTTTTAATGTCTTTGAATCACAAAATCCTTTAAGAGTTGATTAAATTTGATTCCTCTGTCTGAAAAATGAGCATAGTTGCAAATATTTGCAGACAATTCCTGGAAAGGGGTGCCATAAGTCCTAAATTAAGAATCCCTGGCATAAAGCCAATGCAAAAACAAAGCCAATGAAAATGGAATATATTAGGATTATGGAAGCACTTCTAAATTTGGACTTCCAAACACCTGGGCATCTACAAGATCAGACAAACCAAGAGAGAACTAACATTTATTGAAGGCACAATCTGTGTCAGCCATTGTGCTAAGCATTTTATATGTGATACATTATTCTCCTCTTTCCAAACCTAAGAAAAAAACAAACAGGTGTTGTTTCTTATAACAAAACTGAGGCTCAGAGAGTAAACATTCTCCAAAGTCTCCTCACTAATAAATGGTAGAAGTAACATTAGAACTTGGGTCTGATAAAAAGACCTAAGTATTTTTCACATTTCTTTCTAAGCTCATAAATCTTTATTTAAAAAAGAAATAGATTGTAGAGATTTCTCTTCTTGTGAAATTCTCACAAAGGACCTCTCTAAACCGACTTCATGTTGACAGCCAACCCTTTCCCTCTTTGTAGTTCTGTGCCACCCCACAGGAAGTGGGGTGACTGGCAGGAGCGTTGTGCTGTAACTGGGACAGGATGGGGTGGGCGGGGAACTGAGGGACGATGGACTCTTTAGTCTGGACGTGATTCAAAAGTTCCGATCCCCTACGTGCCCCAGCAAAAGTTTCCGGCTGACAACTATATAAAACAGTTGTCAGTTCTTAGCCAAGGAGCAGAGAAATGCCTGTCAGATTCAGAATGTCCCATTTGCCAAGTCTCACAGGAGAAAAGTGAAGACAGGCCCCATTTGGAAAAGAAGACCTGCTCTTCTGGAAAGATTTATTGCACAGGGTCATGTTGCACGCCATGGGCGAGGCTCGCTGGACTCCACACCTTCTCAACTCATTCATGTTTTGTAAGATAGCTGATCGGTCTCTTAAAAGGATAGGAACAAACAGGGGAATCAACAAAGGACCTTAGAGGAATGACAACAACCTGGGTCTTATTGGAATTCTTAGTGCTTTAAGCTAATATTGACCTTTCTTCATAAACCTAAAGATCTTTCACGTTACAATGAAAGATATTCTAACCTGTCAAAACAGAACATTCTTAGGGAGTTGGGACTATGCTCACAGATCCATTTTTGGTGTCAAGTCATTTTAAGATATGCCATCTTTTTTTTTTTTTTTTTTTTTTTTTTTTTTTTTTGTGGGTACCGGGGGTCGACCTCAGGACCTCGAGCGCCAGCAGGCGCCCGTGCCACTGAGCGATATCACCGGCCCCTTTTTTTGTATGTGGGTTCCGGGAGTCGAACTCGGGCCCTCGCGCTTGCCAGGCAGGCGCTTAAGCCGCTGAGCCATCTCACCGGCCCAAATATGCCATCTTATCACCTCAGACTCCCCATGTCCTAGAAAATCATGCTGTTTTCACAGTGATGTTAAAGTGCAGTGAGATTTGGTATTTGATTTAGATTTTGCTCATGATTCCCCACATGATCTAGAGCTGGTTCATCAATTACTTGCTGCTAAGTATGTCAGACCTTTATTTGGCTGTAAGGAGAAAAACACTACCTGACAATGTTTGGGAGAGAAATATGCATATTTCGGAGTAACTGGATCTGATATATACTTTTTTATATGCTATGAGTAGTGCAAGAGATAGCCTACTGATGTAAAGATGGTATCTTCTTATATCACCAAGCATAGCATAGCATAAAGTATGGACCCTCGAGCCAAGTATGTGGGTTTGAACACCAGCTCTGCCACTTGCCTGATTTGTGACCTTGGCAAGATATTTATTCCTTATCTGCCCTGTTTCCTCAGCTAGAAAACACAGGTAACGACAAGTTCTTCCATCACTCTGTGAATTTGAAGATTGGGTGAATTTAGATAGAAAGATAGATAGATAGATAGAGTTCACAAAAAAAATGCTAATATAAGAGTTAGCAGTTGTTATTCAAATGTGTGAAGATGACCAATAAACTCTTTCAGTGTTAGATGGTTTTAAAAATAAACCATGGGCCGGTGATATAACAGCGGCATAAGCACCTGCCTAGCAAGTGTGAGGTCCTGAGTTCGGTTCCCGGTACCCACATAAAGAGAAAAATAAAAATAAAAAATAAACCGGTCAGGTCAGGTGTGGTAGTGCACACCTGTAATCCCAGCACTAGGCAGGCTGAGGCAGGAGGATCACTGTGAGTTCAAGACCAGCCTGGGCTACATAGTGAGTTCACGGCGAGCCTGAACTACATAGCAAGACCCTGTCTAAAACAAACAGACAAAAAACAAAGCTAGTCTATCCTTGGTTTAGGATAGGGCTTATGTAGAATTTCTTCTTATTTTTGTCTTGAGAAAGATCTCAACAGGACCACTGCCATTCTCTCTATCTTTGTATCAAACCTACATATCAAGCAATGGGTCCCCTGACATCAGCCCATGTGTGGGCTGAGGATCACGTACCTATAAATGGAAATGTGCATGAAGTATTTGGTAGATTGAATAAAACATGCCTCACACATACCCAACATTTTTTTTTTTTTGCTAAATGTATCTCAGCCCTACTGTGATAATTAAATACCACTTTAAATACTACTGACTTCATAACAGTATTGAATATAACCAATGAATACTAAGGAAAATAGCACTAATGATACACAAGAAGTCTTTGAAATCATTTGATGCTAAAAATGTGTCTCACACTAGAAAGAACTAGAGAAGTATGGCCATTCATTCACTCATAACATGTATTGAGTGCCTACTAGAGGCCTGGCACTGTTCTAGAAGCTGAATTGTGCACCTGGAAAATAGTTGTTGTCCTCATGGAAACTGTATTTTAGTGAGAGGAGACAGTAAAGCTCAACTGAAGGAAGGCCTTGATGAGCTGATGGTAATTGAGCTGAGACACAGCTGCACAGAGAGAAGAGAGTTCCATGCCAAGGGAACAACAGAGACAAAAACCTTGAGGTAGGAGTTTGACATGTTTGGAAAAGAAAGAAGCAGCTAAGATCTTGGGATATGGAGAAAAGGATAGTACCGCCTGGAATTTTGGGAGTTGACAGGGTCTTAAACAGGTGGCAACTGTAGGCTGACTTAAGGTGTTTGGTTTTCTATAAAGTGCAGTGGGAAGTGACATTAGGCTGGAGTGATATTATCAGATTTTTTTTTTTTTTTTTAGTGTGGGTACCAGAGGTCGAATTCAGGACCTTGCGCTGCCAGGCAGGTGCTTACGCCGCTGAGCCATCTCACCGGCCCCTCAGATTTGTATTTTTAAACAGTTTGCTTGGCTGCTATGTGGAGAACCAAGTGTAGGTGATTCCAGCAAGACCTGGAAAGAGACATTATTTTGGTGACAAGGAAAGAGGAAGAAAGAGTTTCAGTCTATATGGGAAGTGGAAACAACAGGACCTGCAGAGAATTAGGCTGTAGATGAGGAACTAAAACAATTGAGGGAGACCTTGGTGAAGTCTTGCCTTCAAGTGAAACTTCGTCAAGCCATACTAACCCACTTTGCCTCTCCTTTTTACACAGAAGCTGTTTACTGAGTTCATAATATGTCCAGGGCATGGCTCTAGGTGCTTAGGTTTTGTCAGTGAACAAAGATCCCTGCCCTTGTGGAGGTCATAGTCTGTCAGGTACTACTTATATATCCGTGCCAGTTGTTTACACTAAATTTTGTGTGACTTCGTATTAGTCTCTAATTGTTTCAAACATATGATTTTTGTGCTACAAATAGTCATCTTCTTAAAAACCACGGAACCTCACTTTTCAGTTAACCATGATGTCTAGCTCAGTAAGAAGGGACACAAAAGTAACAGTGAAAATATATTTTCTTCATAAATTATTTATAGGCTTGCCTGGTTTCAGTATGTAAATTTGTGAAAACCCAAAATTGTAATTCAGATCATTGGAATGACGATAATTTTTCCATTAAAAAGGGAATATTTACTTACTCAAGAGTTACTTTAAGATAACAGAACCCTCTAGTGAACATAATTAAAAGTTTTCAACAAATCATTATGTATTTGTTAAGAGGTTTCTGGATAAAGGAACTAAAGCTGAGGAATCAGAGGCTATAGTCAGTTAAAAATTAATCTAAAAAGGAAGAGAAAAATCAAAAATTTAGAATTGTAAGTAAAAAAGAAAATGGTTTCTGATTTCCAAAATTTCAAATCTATAAATTTCATATAGGACTTCCTTTTCTAAATTTATAATTTATAATCAACAACTTTAACCAGACCACGTTCATCCTGGCAATGAAAGTAACCATCTGAAAACACAAGAACACTGGCTTCTGGTTATGCCTTTCTGAGTATGTCTTAAAATATAAAAAATAAAAGTCATTGTTTTATGCTTTGCAAGGAAGACGAACATCTTCATAAACACTCATAGGATATGGACTCCTTTTCAAGACCCTTTATAACAATATTGGCATTGAGGTGCTATTGCTGGTGTAATGTTCTATTAATACAGCTATCTTGTAAGTTAATTAAGTTTAAGGACTATCTCAGGAACTCAATGATCGCTTATGACTTTGTTTCTATGGAAAATGCTCTGAGTTATAGAATACTAACTTCGAAACCAAAGTTAAGAGCACATTGGATTAGTAAGGGATCCTCTTAAACTTGTTTCTGCAATTTCTTACACTCTGTGTACTCTTTAACAGTGATATAATTACCAGTGGGAAATAAAACTCTGAACAGGTGTTATGCACAATTCTTATTTTTAAAGAATACCTTTACCTCACTCATTCATTCAGGATATTCATTGAGTGCTTTCTCTGGCCAGGGCAGTAGACAAACTACAGCAAAGGAAAGTCTGCTCTCTAACCTAGAGTACCTAGGGAAAGAAGACTCGGTTACAATAACACACGATCATCTGTCTTAAGTACTGTAACAGAGATGTAAATGAAATGTATTCAGGTTCAGAGGAAAGCAAGATATTTTCTTCTGGAGGGAGAGAGAAGGCTTCCTGGAAAAAATGCCATTTAAAATGCCAACTGACAAGGGAGAGAATTTGAAAGGGAAAAAATGGGGAAGAACATCCCAGAAAATGTGACAGCATAAAGTGATAGACTAAGGAAGTCCATAGGTACAAGAACCAGCTAATGCTGCATGCAGTGAGCACTTCTTGGAGAAGGACCAGGTATCCGAGGTATCAGATACAGAAAGTGGCCAAGGACAGAAAGGGGTGCAGGACAGACAAAGAGGAAGAGGAAGAGAGAGAGATAGGGAGAGAAGATGCTGGCCCTGCCACTGGGGAGAACTCTGTATAACAAACCTTATAAAGTGTAAATAAAAACAATTTTCAGTAAGTTTGAGGATGGTGGTGGATGTTGCGCTGAGGCATTGGAATTGGATTCTATGGTGATGACTTCAGTAGTGGTGGTAATAATGCTTATCATTAACTAAATCCTTCCATGTTATACGCACTATGGTAAGAATTTACAGGCATTATTTCCCTCAGGTCTCCTCAGGAGATATGATTACTGGTTTATTTCTACTTATCATCTGAGAATATTGGGGCTTAACAAGTCAATTAATTCATATGATGTTGCCCAGTAAGTAGCAGCATAGAGATTTGAATAGGTGTATTGGATTTCAGAGCTTACAATTCACTAATGGGAGCCACGGAAGATTTTTAAATAAGCAAATGATTGATCCAACCTGTTTTTAAGAACTCATTTGAATATGGGAGAATAAATGATTAAAGGATTGTGTTAGTTAGCAGGTAATGTGAGCCTCAGTGAAGGTAATGGTAATGGGTATGAAAAGGAGACCGACACCATGACAGTAACTAACTTGATTCAGGAGGTAGGAAGAAGGAGAACGCAACTCTAACTTCAGGTATTAGAGTCTGTGTAGCTGGAAGACTCGTGGTGCCAGACAGTGAAATAAAGACCACTGCACAAATGTCCCCTGGGGAGTGAGGTGAGAAGGTTGGCGTGGGGAGGACAGCAAGACTGTTCTAATTTTCTACAAGTTGAATTGAGGTGTCACTGGGATACAGGTAGGGGGAATCCAGCAGATGGGTGGAAATACAAAAGTTAAACTCAGAAAACAGGTGATTTAGATATGGGATCATTTTTCACTGATGGTAGAGAGATCAGAGAGGACTGATAAATGTCTTTAAACCCCTAGTTTTATTAGACTGGAGAAATCAGAAGCCAGATCAGAGGGTTATGAAATGAGAGGACAATAAAAAGTAAGGGAAAAAAAGTGTAGGCTGCTCTAAAAGGAGTTTAAGAAGGAAGGAAGAGTAGTTGGTAGACTAAAAGCTTAATAAGAATGAAGCAAATTTTCTTTAAGAATGGAATGACTGAAGAAGACAGTGTTCGGTAGAGCAAGGCCTTGGCGTCAATGGGGCTAGGTGATGAGTTAGCCAGGGAAGAGGTGCCACCTTCAGATCCATCCAAACTCTTCTCACCTTTTGGATGACTACTTAGATGCCACCTCTTCACCGAGTCTTTCTTTTTCCCATCTTTTCCCTGACAGAGACTAAATGTTCCTTATCTGATTCTGCCACTGCTTTTAGGACATACAGTACATGCTGCATCAAATAGTGGTTCTCAAACATTTGGCTGCTTTAAGTTACATGGTTGGGAGGGGCGGTTAAAACACACACTGCTAGGCCCTACCTGCAGAGTTTGTGATCCTGCGGGTCTGGGGTGGGAATTTGTTTTTCTTACGAGTTTTCAGGTAATTCTGATAGTTTGGGGCCTATAGTTTGTATAATACTGAAGTAAACCAGGAATGTATGAAAGCTACAAATAAAGAGCTTGGAAGTATGAAGGTACACTAGTGTGCCTGCTCTGGAACTACTCCAAGAATCAGGCGTGATTTAAGGCAGGCAAAAGGCTTGGAATACTTTGCCTAACTCCATGAAAGACAAGTACTTTGAAGGAAGCATCCGCATAATCGCTCCTGAGGAGAAGATTCTTAGGGGAAGTCTGTCGTAAGGAGAAATTTCAGTTTTAAAAAACAGTGGAAACCACGGCTATGACTATAATTTTATTTTAGTCATAAAGAACTGATTATTATTGTGAGTAAGAAGTGCACAATTGTTATTTAGGGGGGAAATAAGTACAGACTTAGCATACCATATTCCAGTTAGAATGCTTTTTTGTCATCATTCATAACTTAACTGAGCTGTTTGGGCCTGGAGAAATGCACCATTTCTAATGGCTGGTTTTATAATTACCATTTTGATTGGTACATCTAATTATTTACTTAAATGTACATGCCTCTGATACTTACTGTGCAAATCTGACATAAGCAGATACACCAAATCTCTGAATTTGGGCGGGTGTAATTTTTTCAGTACATCATTAAAGTGTTGGCTGTGGTTAGCAAATGTACTAGGTTGCACAATCAAAGGTGCCAAATCCTTCCTGACATTTGCAAACACCAGTCATTTTAAATTTCTTTCATTCAGTCAAATACCCACTAAGCTAACCCATCATTGTCGATGAGAATCAGCAAAACAACTGTCCAGTCATGGCCGTACTGTGTGACATGGGGTTAGCAGAATCTTTGTGGTCCTATGGTCAGATGCCACTTATAGAATGATCAGATGCCATATGGTGAAATTAGTTAGAGATGGGAGTAAATAATATATCCCAAACCTATACAACTGCTAATTTCACTGATAATTTTCCCATCTAACTGAAATTACATTTTTTATTTATGATACATAAATATCCCTATTAATGTGATCAGCATCATATTGTCATTTACTTTAGTCTTTTTGAATTATATGTTTGAAGTCTTTATTGAAAACATAATAATCCATAGAAAAGGAAACAAATCTTTCAGACCTGATCTTATGCAAACAAACTCTTCTGGATTAACAGAATATAAATAAGGTTCATTTTGAGAATAGGTTCCTTTTCGAGTTAAAAAAGCGATTTTAAATATTTAGTTGCCAATCTGGGGGGGCGGGAATCCCTTGAAATCTGATACTAAAAATTTCACGTTGTTGAAATAGGTACATATTCTGAGAGAACAGAATTGTTTTGATGAGAGAGAGAGGCAAGGGTGTCTGATTTCTTGATTTCACTTTTACCTGGGGAGAAAGGTAATTTCTGCGTACGTGGAAGCTACTTAGAAGAATTACATGAACAAAAGTAACTTGTCAGTCTTTTAGGATATATTTGGCCTGGTGTCGTCAGAAGGTAGCCTGCCCTCTCCCTGGAATCAAGTTGCAAACACTATCCTCAATAGTAATTAGAGCTAAGCAGCAATTACAGGACATATGATTTGTTCAGACACACTGCCTGTTGGCTATTTCCTAGCACCACATTTCGCAGGAGCACCAGGTCGAAATGATGGAATTATTTATCTCTAAATGTAATACCCCATACAGTGCTTGAATGCAGACGTGAAGGTGGACTGTAATCTTGAAAGCAAAGGTAAGCATTGCCAACTGATCAGCATTTACACCTTGGGGAACTTTTTCATGGAGTATGTGACAGAAATACAAAGCGGTTCAAATCAGTTTCAGAACAAGAGAAAAATATCAGAATTAGTACAAATAGAATTTGCTAATTTGTAGATTCCCTTGTCCAATATTACTTTGGTTTTCCTAAGCCGTTTGCATTTAACTTGTACGATGGGGTCATTTTTCTAAATATAATAAGGATGTGACTGATTTCCACATTTCCTTTATCTCTATGAACTATCATTCCTTTTCGTATGAAGTTTGTCTCAGAATAACTGCTACGTGAAAATGAGATTTGTGTTTAATATAAGTATGTTAGAATCTTCTCTGTTCTTCTCTTTATAAAGTATATTTAGCAGATAATTGCACATGTTCAACAATCCTCATTCAGATGGACAGAACAGTGGCTAGCAGCCTGTAATAACATTAAGTGACATGGGTGATGTGCTCTTGTCACATGATTTTGATGATAGGCACAATTCAAGCTTTAAAATTCTGTCTAGTTCAAGTTAAAACTTAATGGCTTCATGTTTATTTAGACTCGTGGGCACTGAATCTCTCTGGAAACCAGGTAAGTTTAGCTCCTCCAGAGGGAGTATTATCTGTTATAAGGAAAGGTGTGTTTTGTATGTATACACCAGGTGCTTGTGAAATTCTCGTTTCCATTTTAATGTTATCACTTTGTTTTTCTCATCTAAGAAATCGTCTTCCTTTAATTTTGCTATTTGTAACACATGAATAAATATCACTGTTAAGAAAGGACTTAGAAAGTCTTGGCACAGGAAAGATGTTTTTATCTTATAACCCCAGTGGGATTTCAGGTGGCTTGGAAAATACTGAAAGAGCATCGACTTCTTTTATTCTTTCATTCTTTATTGGTGGATTAGAGGTGTAAACATTGAGAGTTCAGTGAACTCTTGCAAAAAAATGAGTAGGTTTAAGTCACGGTGCACTAATTTTTCCAAGGTCCTTTAGACTCTGTAATGTGTGACCTTTTAGCAGACACTGTTGCTCAGTGTATTTATTACAGCAGGCTAGCACCTGATTTTGGAAGAAATTTTTCTAGTCCTGTGTCCATCATTGGACATTCATTTTGTATGTTTGCTTTGTCACAAAATTATTTATCCCTGTATATCATTTTATTCCTCAGAAAAATGGAATGACCATAAGCCATGTAAGAATTTAGAAGACAGCTTATTATATATAAAATATATGTAAGAAGGCTTCTTTATATATGTAGAAGCTCCCCATCTTCCCTGGTGAAATGGTACAGTATTTGTATAACCCAGGACATGATGCTGAATTTCTGTAAAAATGCACCATAAAATTCTGTGATGCATTTAACTTCTTAACTTGTCCTACTCTCACATGTACGCAGACACCATTGTAGGAACACGTACAAAAACAGTCCTTTACTACAACTCACATAGCTACTTGAGACATAACCAGAGATGTGACCTAATTTAATTATTACATCTTGTACCAATCCTTGCATAATTTTGCTCTTAATCTTTAGATTTATAGTAGTAAATAATGAAAAGATTAATACAATATAGCTACAAATGACAAATTTTATGAGTATTCTCTAATTCTCTGTTAGTATTACAGTAAGAGACAGAGGCAAGAGAGGCAGACAGAAAGACAGACAGGAGCATACATACATGTACAGAGACAGAAAGAGACAGAGACAGAGAGATACCAGAGCTATGAGAGAGATAGGAGAGAGAAAATGCAGGAAAGATTGAATAGAGAGAGAGAGACCAAGAAAGATAAGACAGAGAAGAGAAAGGGGAGTTAGAGAAAAGAGAGACACAAGTCAAAGTTAGGAAATATGTAGAGATTGTGCAATTTTGGAACTTTGGGTTCTTTCTGTGTTTCCTTTAACTGGAAACATGCTTATCAAATTAAATACATTGAGCACTAGGTCCATTTTTATGAATTGTTTTCATTCCATTAGTGCCTTTTAAAAAAGGTGTTTAAAAGGTTATTTGAAGTCCAGAAGAGACCAAATATCATAAGAAATGTTCTAAAAGAAAGTATTTCCATTCCTCTGCTGCTTTATAAAGTAAATCATTGAAAAGTAAAATGAGTAAATACTTTTGATGGGATTACTTACCAAAATAAATCAATATGGGTTTAACTTTTGGTGTTCATTGAGGGGTAAGAGGAATCATTTGGAAAGCCAAAAAGAAATTCTATGTAAGGAATGTTATCCAGCTTTCAAAAAGAAGATCCTGCCTTTTGCAACAACGTGGATGAAACTGGAGTACATTATGTTATGTGAAATAGGCCAGACTCAGAAAAATACTCCATGGCCTCACTTACACAGGGGCTCTTTAAAAAAAAAAAAATAATAATAAGTTGAATACACAGGACACACACCTGGTTACCAGAGTGGAAGGAAGGAGCACAGGGAGATGTAAATTAAAGGGTACAAAGTTTTGAGGTTATATGGAGTAAATAAATCCAGAGATCACAACACGAATGAGCAGAACATGAGGTCTGCCATTAATAATATCGTTTTATATACTGGAAATATTCTTTTTTTTTTTTTTTTTGTGGGTACCGGGGGGTCGACCTCAGGACCTCGCGCGCCAACAGGCGCCCGTGCCACTGAGCGATATCACCGGCCCCTTTTCCGTATGTGGGATCCGGGAGTCGAACTCGGGCCCTCGCGCTTGCAAGGCAGGCGCTTACGCCACTGAGCCATCTCACCGGCCCTATACTGGAAATATTCTGAAAGTAAATTTTATGTGCTCACTCTACACACACACAAAGGTAACTGTGTAAGATGATATGTTAAATTGCTTACCTGTAATAATTATTCCACTACTATGTTATGCACCTTGATTTTATACAATGGAAAAAAAAATACTTTAGTACAGGAAAATAGAAAGAACATGATAGCCAAAATTTAAAGTAGAAACTTCGATGACTTTGATGAATATTTTTGAACAGAAGAAAAAGAAATCCTATAACAGAAAACCTGATACAGAGTCAGCATAATAGTACAAGAGTAAATGTGATACACAGGGACAGGGACAATCATCTACAATGAGTCACTTCCAATGTAGAAAATCCTTGGGTATTCAGGGCCTTATTTGATGCTGTTTTGCATATCGCTAGTGCCCCAGAAACTGCCTGCATGACTGAAACAAGTAGCATCAATTTGTAGCATGTCAGAACAATGGCATAGTTCCAAAAACCAAGCCAGGCACTGGCCAAATCTGCTAAATCTCCACGAAAGACCTTTCGGAGCATAAGCTTTCCCTGGGTCACAGGACACTCTGTGTTTGTTACGATAGGGCAATCTCACATTGTCTCCCAGTTTCCTGTTCATAGAATCTTTGCTGTGCTTTTCTTCTGCTATACAATGAAAAAAAGAAAGGGAAGATTTAGGAAATTCGAAATAAGGAATTGGTAGTAATATTCTAATGCACTCTGCAAAATCAAAACGAACTCATCGCTCTTTCTTCCCTTTCCAAATCCTCCCTCACCCTGGCCCCAGAATCACCGTGCTCACCCTGTCTCTGGCATGGGACGCCCCATAGCAGGTTTCCACAGGGGTGGAATGATGGCTTTCATGTTGTTTGCACCGCAGACCTGGCTGACAGGTGGGAGCCACCTCTCCTGCTCCTGAGGGAAAAATGTATTCCGTGACGATGGAGGACCAGGGGTGACCTCTTCTATGATGGCCACCGTGATTATCACAATCCACTGGGATTTTTTCTGAATACCCTATAGACTATTATAATTATCATGGCCATGAAATACACATAGGACAAATACGATAAATGTTTAATTCATAATAATTTATTCCAGTAAAAGACACATTACCTTGAATCACCCTCAAAATACTCCCCCTTGCTTAAACACACTTATCCCATTGTTCTTAACACTTTCTGAAGCAGTTCCAGAAGTCCTCTTTCCCGTCTCTAGTTGCCCTGTCCTGGCTGGCTCGATGTCCTAAATCAATTCAAAACGTTTTCCTGTCATGGTCATTTTGACTTTGGGGAACAGCCAGAACTTGCACAGTGCTAGGTCTGCTGCATAAGGTGGACGAGGACACACTGTAATGTTTCTGTGAACCTGCCGTTCAGTTGGATGTCACTTAGCAGGAGCATTCACCGTATTTTTGGTTACACTTGGTAAAAAAATAAAACAGGACTGTGAGAACTGCTTCAGAACGTGTCAAGAATGGTGAGATAAATGTGTTTGAAGTGAGGAGGAGTATTTTGAGGGGGATTAATGGCAATGTGTCTTTTACTGTAATAATTTTTTTTTTAATTTTGGATGTTCACCATATATTTTGATCATGCATGTAAAAGGGATTAACAGTTTTTTTTTTTACTATTTCTATTCATTCTTAAATTATGCTTTCTGAGGGCCTATTCCTTTTTTTTTTTTTTTTTTTTGCTTTTTCTCTTAACATGGGAAACAGCTTTTAAATAACTCGAAAAGTATTTGGTTAATATTTAAGCCTAGGAAACCTTCCCACTTTACCAAGGTGGAAGTAGAGGGCACTGCAGAGCAAACATTAACTGTTTTTTTTTTTTTTTTTTTTAACTGAGCAAGCTTGAAGGATAGGGTATATTTTTTAAAGGACAATTTATGTAAACCACTATTTCTATTTTCACTTTTTTGCTTCTTATATACAAAGAGCCTAGACATTAAATGTGGGAACTTAAATTCTCTGAAACTAGGGGACCAAACATTTTGTGTCCTGGAGCTAAGATAGATAAGAACAGCTGGGTGCACTGAGCCCCAGAGTTCCCATATGTGGCCCCATTCCGCTGGCCCTTTGTGGGAGGCCAGGCCTAAAGACAGAGCCACAGGTCTAAAGGGCCCTGCTGCTTTGATCTGCTCGAATGGTGGGTCAGGTGCTATTGCTTGGAAAAAATGTAGCTTTTCAAATAGCATTTTCATTGCAAATCTGATAGTACTTCTTGTTAAAACCAACATAAATGTGAATGTGCCTCTTACCATGAGGCTATTTGAATTAGTTATATTGAACCAAGAAGTATGGTTAAAAGCATAGTTTTAATGGTTTTTGTTGTTCTGTGTTTCTTCCCATTGGAAATATTAAAAGAATTATTTCAAACAAGACGTTGCAATCAATCTTCTGCAGTTCTTTTAACTGGAAATAAATGTCAACTCTCGGCCACACCAGCTTTTCTTTCACTGAATTTCTTTCTTCCATTATTCATATTGACAAACCATTGACATTAAAATCTCACTTTAAGAAAAGAATACTTTCTTTTAAATTTCAACCAAAATTGAAAAATAAAACAGACCAGATACTAATCTGCTTACATGTTTAAAGAAGGTAATGAGTGAAACTTATGATTCTCATGCATCTTTATACCAGATTAAATGTTCAAAATAGTGTCCTCGGGCAACAGGTTCTAGGTTTGTTTCTACTACCAGTCAATGATGAGATAAGCCCTCCAGTCTTGTTTCACTCATATAAAGATTCCTAGGTTGTTTATCTCTAAAATTTTATGAAACATAATCCCTCTAGGAATATTCAGTGACTTGGAAATCATAGTTGTCATCTTTGTTAGGAAAGTCTGTATTTTGGGGGAAGGTTTTAAAATATATCATAGTTCTGTGCTGCCGTTTAGTTTCTAGCATGCTCAGAGGGAAAGCAAATAGTTCTTCCGTTTGTCACAGAAAGGCCTCAGAACTCATGGAAAGGTCTTGATGCCATTCACAAAGAGTCACTGAGCAAATGTAACGCAGGACCATCTCCCTGAGTCCTTTTGCCAGAAAGTTTCATCAGGCTCTGATAACCTCCCAGTTCGGTCTTGACCTCTGACAATTTTAGTAAATCCCTGTCTGGAGATAATTCTGGCTTCTCCAAAGACTTAGTAATTTAGCAGCTAGCACATGACATTCCCTTTTGGTAAGTCAGGTGTATTAAAAACCATTTTGAAAAACTTGAGAAAGCATTTGTTAGACTCCTGTTTTTCCTTACTTAAAGCTTGTTATCTTTCATGGTCATGTTTTATATTATTGAGTTACAGATTCAGAAACTACAGTAAAGCAAAAAATATTTTAAATTCAGTTTTAATCGTCCGTATTTACTTATGTTCTAAAACTCTCAGATTTTTCAATACTGCTTTAAAAAACAGTCCCAACTAATAAAATATTCATATGTTTAACCCAACTATAGTTGGCACTTCACAGTAAACAAATATCACTCATTTTTTTTCAGCATGTAGATATACGAAATTCAGTATATGGACAAGATATCCGGGTATAAATGAATCACCATTTGGTCGTGGGCATTCTATTGCCGGAGCACATGAAAAGCCACCTTAGTGAAAAATTCATCATTTTGTGTAAAAGCTGGTGCATTACTACTAAACCCAAAGGACACTGTGACTTGAAATCTATCATGCTGTGGCTTCACTGCTGTTTTTTTGATGCAGCACTTCATTATTGCTTATAAACCTCAGTGTGGCGCTCAGAAGTATTTCGTTTTAAATGTGGCGTTCTGCCAGGCTGCTGCGTTGGCCGCTGCTGTAGGAGCTCTTCAGAGCGGACCCCGAGCTGCCCCAAGGGAGACTCGGGCACAGAGCTGCCAATGGTTAAGATTTTATAGACTCAGAGTTCCAGATACACATTTTTCTCTTTGGCATCCCCGGATTCTACGTTAGTCTCCTCTGTCCATTTCTTAAATTCAGCAAGGAAGCACTGGCATTACAGCGTACTTTTATTTGCTTTGAGCAAAATCAGGCTGGCAGGGGATAAAGGAGTTCAAAAAAGTGTGACACAAATTGTAATGGGTTGACAGTGTTTGAAGTTTTTTTGTATTGGGGAATTTTGTCTATATTTGTCAAAACTTGTTATTAGCAGCAGTGAACACATTTAAAAATGTTCCTGTTAATGCAACATACAGAAAAGTATCGTAGGTGTACAGTTGAACAAATGCTCACAAACATCATATACCTGGGTAACTGGCCCCCAGATCAAGAAAAGAACTTTTCCAGAACCCCAAAAAACTGTCTCACCCCCCTGTCTAGTCATCTATCCTCTATGCCATCCCACTTGTATAAAGAAAACCACTGCCCTGACAGCAAAAATGAGTTTGCTTGGTTTTATGCTTTGTGTAAAGTGTGTGTATCATACAGCATATCTTAGTTGTTTTTATCAGCATTATTTTTACAAGGCCTATTTGTTGTTGCATGTAATTATAAATCATTTGTTCTCGTTGCTATAATTCATGTGATTGTTTTGTTGTGTTAGGATACCAAAATTATTTATTCTTTCTACTATTGATGGATTAATCAGCTAGTTTCTGGTTTGGGGCTAGTATGCTGTGAACATTGTAGAGTATGTACCATTTCTTTTAGATATAACTAGAAGTAGAATTACTGGATCCTGGGGTATTTATATATTCGGGTTAAGTAGATATTGCCAAAAAATTTTTCAGAAGAGCTGTAACAATTTACAGTTCAGTATAGAATGCAAGTTGCTCCCTGTCCTTTCCAACACTTAATAATCTCTTTCTTCATTGTAGACATTCTTGTGAGTGTGTAATGATAGATCATTGCAGTTGTAATTCACATTTCCCTAATTTCTAATATGTTTATTGGCCATTTTAATATCTTCTTTTGTGAAATATCTATTCAATTCTTTTTCCCATTTTTCTAATGTTGTCTTTTTCTTATTGATTTGTAGGAGCTCTGTATTTCGTGTGTGTGTATACTGTATATGTATATATATATATATATATATATACTGTATAATATATATGTATATATATACTGTATAAAGTATGTACATTTTGATAGAGAGAAACCTATAATAAATATGTCTGTGGATTGCCTTTGCCTTTTAATTTTCTTAATGGTGTCATATTTCTACATTCTTTTTTTTTTTTTGTGGGTACCGGGGGGTCGACCTCAGGACCTCGCGTGCCAGCAGGCGCCCGTGCCGCTGAGTGATATCACCGGCCCTTTTTTCATATGTGGGTTCCAGGAGTCGAACTCAGGCCCTACGCTTGCCGGGCAGGCGCTTAAGCCGCTGAGCCATCTCACCGGCCCTCTACATTCTTAATAAAACACATTCATCAACTTTTTATCTCATTATTACCACCCTTTGTTTCCTGTTTAAGACATCTTTGCTTGCTCCAAAATCACTGAGATGTTGTTTTTTTCTTTATTATTTTACCTTCTGATCTAAAAACCCTAAGAACACCTTGAGATCCTAAAAATGTTAAGAATCTAACTATGTTACATTTTCTCTGTGCTTTTTATGTATTCATTCCACCATTCTTTCATATCCACCTCTCAAAGCACTAACCACTCCTAGATTTTTATCTTAAGAGACAGAGCTCATCTAGGGAAATGTTGATGAACCCAAATTCTAACCAAATGCAATTTCTTTCTCTCTTAAATTTCCTTAACATTTTGTTGATGAAATATGACCCGTGACATATCTTGCCTTTTATGATAAGAATTACAGATCTAACTACTTAAGCTCTCCTGGGATACAGTGCAGTGTCAGAAAAGTAAGTCAGGAATCACGGTAAATGAAGTTTATGCAACATAAGCTGTGGGTCAGGCACACCTTTCAGCATACTCCATAAAAAAACTCAATTAGTTCTACTAGTCCTATGACACAGGTACACATAGTTTCAACAACTTACAGAAAAGCGAATAGTGTTATAAAGAAATAAAATAATTTGTCCAACATCACACGACTGTTAGACACAGAAGTTATCAAATGTCTGTCACCCTGTTTTTTTATTGTGTGGAGAACAGTGCTTCCTGAAGAGCATACCATAGAGTCATGGTCATCTCAGGAAGCTTCAGGAGGTGCCAGGATTGGGGGTTGGAGTGGGAGTAAGGGCTGGGGCTTGATTCTGTGCTCCAAAAATTGAGGGAAGAAATTATATCTGCCTAGATAATTCACAGTGCCCTTTAATATGTTAAAAGTCTTGAGGTGTCTTACAGAGAAGAATCATGTTAAGCTTTGTGGAAGCCAGCATTTTCTGAATGTGTTTGATGACAAAGGGTCTTATTCCCTTTTTCTTTTTCTTTTTCTTTTTTTTTTTTTTTCCAGTGATGAGGATAGAACTCAGGGCCTTGCACATGCTAAGTAAATGTTCTGTTACTGAACTACACCTCCAGTCCTGATGACAATCTTTTTATGTAACACCTTTACATATAACCTACTGTACGGAGTAATGGCATGGACTTTAGAAACAGAGGAAGAGGAGTTTCAATCCAGGTTCTAGTACGCATTAAGTGATCTCTCTAAATCTTAATCTCTCTAAACCTTACCTTTCTCATCCGTGAAATGGAGCTAATAATACAAACTTTATAGAGTTATATTGTGATTTCATTAAATAAGGGACACAAATCAGGATGGTACCTAGCGTACAATAGAATCTCATAAAGTGGCAGTACTGGTTATTTTCTTACCCCCTCTTAAAAATAAAATAAATCCATCTGATTCAGTTTATAGTCCCAGTAATTGTCAGCGGTATGCCTTGTTGGCCCCTCATAAGCATTTATTGAATTAAATAATACTATTAATTGAGCATAATTTTTAGATAAATATATTCTAGAACTAGTTACTATAGACCATTTAAAAATCTTATATATTTTTATTATTTCAGTATCAGACACTACTTAAAGTCAAATAATAGTTTTAACCAATTTCCAGCTGTAAACTCTTCCTGTTTGCAGTGATTTTAAATCCCTCAGTTTGATGGTAAAAGGCTCCTGTATACACACAGCTGGAGAATATGGCTGTGTAACTGAAGTATTTCCAGCTCTACACTTTGGTGACCATGCCTAGTAGTAAAAAGGAGAATTCAGAAGTCATATTGCCTGGGCTTGAATCCTGGATCCTTCACATCTAAACCGTGTGCAGTTGGATTTAATCTCTCTTCACCTGTTTCTCATTTATAAAATGGGAGTAACAATGCTACTTTGTCTATTGGGTTATTGCGAGGATTAAATGAGTAGGAGTATATATATATATTTATGAGTGTATATATGAGTATATGTGGATATATATATATATATATATGCATGTGTGTATTCATATCTCCACTCATGTGTAATGTGCTTAGGATAGTACTTGATACATAGCATGTGCTCTAAAAATGTTATCTCTGTTATTGTGGTGTGACCTTTTCAAGAGTAAAACTCTTTATTAGTTACATCTCTTATACACATAGCCACCTTATAGTATCTACGCTTGGTCTCTTAGTATGTAATTTTCCACACATAGCAGATTGATGGATGGAAGAAGTGGAGGTTGGTGATGTTTCAGAAAGATGGAAAAATCCATAATATAAGGGACAACAAAGCTTGAAAATCAATAAAAAGAGAAAATTGAGTCTGGCAGAAAATCCGAAATGCCACTCATTTTAATTTCTTTAAAAGAAGTTCTTGGACATTCTATAGTTGGCATTGCCCTCCTCCAATAAATTTTTATGATATGTTGTTTTTTATTTCAGTACTCGCTTAAGGGGACTTACGTAATAACTACTGTGGGAAATAGATTTCATCTCATTATGCAAATGCTTCTTCATGCAAGATTTTCTGTGACTCCAATGTACTCTCCTTTCTCAGAATGAGGTGTTTTGTTTGTTTTTGCTATGGTACATAAAGAAGAGCCACTTAGGAAGCCTTGGGATTATAACCTAAAAGGGCCCTCAAGATCATATTTCTAAAGGTCAGAGACTAAGGCAATAATTTCAAGTGTCACTTGGCCCTCAAATGAAGTTTTATTGTGATGAATTATGACATAATCCATTGACATGATAAGGTACTTATTATGTTACCGGAAGCAGTTGGCTGAAATAATTTTTTTTCTTTTTTATATGATCGTAGTAGTGAGTCTTTCACATATTATTGGTTTCATAGGGTAGATGAATATAATTTGCATTTATTGGCACTGAGAAAATCATACCCCAAAATATGGTTGCCTTGAAATCCTGAGCACTATGAATTAAAGGAAATTGGAAGGCCTTAGAAGCTCACTTAAAATTTAGTTCTTGCTGACCTTGTTTCTCCTCCCCCACCTGATCACCAGGGACTCTCTCTGAAATTCCCTCGTCTGACTGAGAAAACATCTTCAAAAAGAATTATCTTAAATTCCCTCTGTAGGAATCTCATCAAATAACCAGGAAAGATTAACCAACAGAGAACAAAAGAGACTAAAAATTGACACCATTCCCAGACAGACTTTTCACCTACTCCTCTGAGGACGGCTCCAAAAGATTACCTTGGAGATCATCTGCCTCGGTAATAAGACAGCCTTTGTTGGCAATTAATTTTCACCCCTCCCCTTCTGATAGCCTGTGGCTGCTAACTTGCCCAGGCTGGAGAAGAACTTTGTCCCAGCCATTGTCTGTTCTTGGGGGTCATCCATATCCCTCCTAAAAATCATTTACTACTCTTTAAAATTGCCTGATCACCTCCCATTTTCCTCTCCCCTTGGGAGGTTATTTAAGCTTTAACTATCTGACCCTTCGGATTTCATATTTTGTATGGCTAACAAGCTTATCACATTAATAAATTTGTACGCTTCTTCTATTGTCCTGTCTATTGTCAGTTCATTTCAGTGAGACTTCAGAGAGTAAGGAGATATTTTCCCCTTGTCCCTAATGTTTTGCCAATCAAAATGAAATTTATAGGAGAGGGTTAATTGCATTCATATAGGAAAGTGAATGGACATGTGGAATTTCTATGATGAAAATCATGACAGATATTTGGGGTACACATGCTTGTGTTTGTGTGTGTGTGTCTAATTTTAGTAGAAGGAGTTTGATAAGTATATATACTTTAAGTGATAAAAATTGCCTTATTATCAAATAAGGTGAAGCCCTATTATGGCTTTATTCACTGTGATATGTATCAGATTATAGCCTATGCTTTGAATCAGAGCCACGTACAGGAAGTGTCTTATATAATATTGCCAAATAGTTCTACAAAAGTCAGTCCTATTCCAGGAGAAGAGCAATGTAAAGGGTACACTTTCACACTGAAATGCTTGCTTTTTATATTCCCAACCTTTTTTTCTTTTCCCCCTCAGCAAGTATTTGACTTTTAGAAGGACTGAGCATTTTCTTGCAGGGTGCAGTGCATTTTGGCCAAATTTTTGCTTGTAACTCCCACTGACTTCCAGGCACCCGGAGGTGAAGAGAAAGGCTTCCCAGCAGCAAAAGCAGCAGCAACAGTAAAATCTGGAACAAGGTGACAAAAGGATCAAAGCATAAAATAACCCGTGCAAAAAAAGTGCACTTTATCTCCATTTATTTTCATTTACAAAAACTTCCATTGAAGCAATCAATCTTAGTGAAGCAGAATTTAAAAGTAGTTTTTAAAAGTGAAAACAGCAAGGTTGAGGTGAAGAAATTAATAAAAGCATAGTTTATATGTATTCAGAAGATCCACCAGTACTTTAAAACAATCTGAGTTTAACATGGCAAATTATCTGTCATTAAAATGCTAATGAAATGGTAAACAGCTGCTAAGTTTTTTATGCTAATGAATGGTGGCAGCTAAGTACTTCTCAAGCCTTGTCTTTATTAGCATAGAGATTTGATTGGGTAAGGAGGATCATTGTGCATTCTGACCTCTGTTGATGGAGCAATCTGTTTGTCAAGTTCCCTGTTGCCTTCTATTTGCTTTGTTAGTACAAAGTGAGTCTTGCCAGGCCCTTGGGGCCATGTATTACACAGTGTTATCAGAGCCACCATTGTGGGTTTAGAGAAAGAACTTTGCTTCCCTTTGGGAGACCTACAGTTGCAAAACAATTACAAATTTGTTCAACAGACAGCTTAAATAGAAAGATTCTATATAACTTACTCTTTGTAGTTCAGACTTTTAATAATTATAGTAATAATAAATTATAAAAGGCCATCAATCTAATACAAGAAATACCTCTAGTTTTCAATTCAGCTAAGATTTTACAGTAAAGCTTTTAAAATAAGTGTTTTAATAAGTGCCTCTGCAACATTTGATATATTGGTGCAATACATCATTTTGGATCTACGAGTGCTGAAGTTAGCCATGCATGTAACATTACCTAATCAGAAGAGGAAGGTGTAATGAAGTGCAGGATGGTCATGTGAATAACAGGCTGAGTCGGAGTATTTACCTAAGTATCAGTGACACAGTGGAAATGCTAGTTCGTGTTCCCCAGAGTCAAAGAATGAATTCTAAGGAACAACGGAGATTGAGTAGGAAGATTTATTGAAGAAAAGTAATGAGGAATAGGAATAGCTCCTGAGCAACTGCAGGGATCCTGAATGGGTTGCCAGTGAACGCACTTCTCAAAGGAAGTTTTATAGAACAAAATCACAAGGCAGGTACAACATAGGTCAAAATTATGATCAACCAATAAGATTACAGGTATAGTCACTGAAGTAATATTGATCCAGTGCTAGCAAGGGCATATGAATGACATCATTAACCTTGGCTGATAATCTATAGTTTTAGTCTTTAGTCCTAGTCTTAGTAGTTTCAGTCTTAGTCTTAGTGGTTTAGTCTTAGTCGTAGTGGATGGGAGAGGATGAGATAATGGGAAATCTCAAAAGGGTGATACCACTCATCTCAAACTTCTGTTTATCCCTTAGAGAAGTGTGTAAATCTAGCCATTGTGACTTTAATCTTCTTCAGATGTTCCTGCAGCCACAGTCTTCTTCCCTTTTTCTGCACTGACTTCCTCAAAGACTCAGCCCTATCTGACTGCCTACAATATTTCCACCTAACTTAGCTGACTATAATATCAGGAAAAAACATTACTGTACCACCTATACTTTTGGCTGATTCTCTACCATGTACAACTCCTTATTTCCTAATGGATGGGACTGACCTAAAGAATTGCTATTACAGATAAATGCTTCGGGCATCCTTTTCTTTTTTCCTGTTTAGATCAATGTAAATGAGGTACAACAGTTCATTAAACACTATCGCCAATAATCTTGTAGAGTTATTTGAAATATGATGCAGCATTTATTAAGGAAATTCATTACCAAAAAAGTATCAGTAAAATAGGAATTTTAATGATTTTGGGACTCTGTGTTAGAGGTTGGTGGAAATTTTAATAGTGCAGCATTTGCTCATATTGTTCATTTCTCCTTGAAGTCAGTAGGGGATTTTAGGCATATAATTATTATGTGATTCTACACAGACAGGCCAGAAGAAATTGGAACCCTTATAAACTATTGGGGCAAGTGTAAAAGGGTTTAGCCTCTTTCAAAAACAGACTGACAATTCCTCAAAAGGTTAAGCCATATTATTACCATATGACGCAACAAATGCTGAAATCACACTCCTAGATACATGTCTGAAAGAACTGCAAACGTAAGTCTACACAAAACTTTGTAAATGAATGTTCATGGTAATGTTCATAGTAACATTCTTCATTATAGCCAAAAATGGAAACAAAAATTCAAGTGCCCATCCACTGAGAAAAGAATAAGTAAAACATGGAATATTCATACAATAGACTATTATTCAGCCTCAAAAAGGCATAAATAATATGCTCTATTCTGATACATTCTATATGAATACATTTTGAAAACATCATATCAAATAAAAGAAACCAGTCACAAACAACCATATATTGTATGATTTCATTTATCTTAAATGAAATGTCCAGGGTAGATGAATCTATAAAGACAGAAAATAGGTGTGTGGTTGTCAGGTGCTAGGAATGTTGGGAGGAAATGGGAAGTGACTGCTAATAGGGACAGGAATTCTTTTAGAAGTCATGAAAATATTCTAAAATCCATTGTGGTAATGGTTGCACAACTCTGAATATGCTAAAAATTATTGAATTTTTATATTTTAAGTGGGTGAATTGTCTTGTATGTGAATTATATCTCAATAAAGATGTCACACTGAAACAGCAACAACTCTGCCAACGCCTGCTCCCAGAGGGCCACCTGCACCAAGAGGTACTGATCCTCGCTTACATGGAAGCTACAGGCTAAAGAAAAATGCTTTTCACTGGAGGAGAGCATTTTTGAAGCACCTAACTCATGTGCTAACAGGATATCTAATGAGGTGACAGCTAATAAAACTGCTAAAGAGGGTAGTTTCTAAAACAATGCAAAACTCACTAGAAATAAAAGTGACAGACAAAAATGTGAATTCCAAGTCTAAATGCTTATTACCTGTTATTCAACCCTTCTTGATTTTCTAACTAACCGATGTCTAGACTACCTATTTCCCTCAAAGGGCAACTTTCAGCTCATTTTTAAAGAAAACAAAATGAGTCATAATTTTTTTAATAGCAGACAGTAACTATAAGAGTCCAATCTCTCCCCCTTGTAAAAATCCTATAATTATCTCTGCTTTACATAAAACATGCATACTAGCTATTTAGTCTGAATAGTAAAGAGCATCTGGCTTCAGGAGGCCCCTGCCCTCTTCTCCCCTCATTTTTGGCACCGGGTTGGACACCAGGCCAGTCTCCTTGTGCCCCCCCTGCTGGTAGAATCTGTGTACTGTGAGTCTCCCAAAGGTTGAGCAGCCTTTGGCTCTAGCCATAGGGAAGTGTTCTGCCTCACTGTCTTGGGCAATGAGGAAGAAGATCCTCTTTCACTGTGTTTACTACTCCTGTGCTACTTGTTTCCTTCCAGTGTGACTTGCTTGCAGGTTGCGGCTCAGTAGTCTTGCTTTTGCACTGTAGGTTTGGGAGGGAGATGGATGTGAACAAGAGACTGAATTCATTTTTGTTTTGTTCTTGGCAGGCAACACATGCCATACTACTACCCTTCCTGCTCTTGTGCGCACACCTACCCTGATGATGCAGCCTTCACTGGATATCAAACCATTTATGTCTTTTCCAGTGGACGGTAGTTCTGCTGTTGGGCTCTTTCCAAATTTTAACACAGTGAGTAAATGCTTTGTTAATTTTATTTGTGCCCTCCTCAGTTTTTCTTTTACTACATTTGCAAATAGGCCACAGATGTAGTCCATTTCCAAAGTGTATGACATTAAGCTTTGGTTATACCGCTCAGCTGTGCTTTGGAAGGTGATGCCTTGTCTGTGAGAATTAGTCCACACGATAGCAGCATGTTTGTTTTACAAATATTTTCACAGATTACTTTTTACCTGCTGCATTGTGCAGTTTTGATAGACTTTTCAGTGGCTTTTGAACTTATATTATTTCTGGGATGCTGTTCATACCTGCTCAAGAATATTATTTAGAGATATCAAGCCACATTGATTTTTCCCTGCTACTAGAAAGAAAAAAAAAAAGAAAAAAAAAACCCATAGGTTTTATCTCCCTAGGTACCTTTTTATTTGGGAGATATTTTAGATAAGATGTGACTTTTACACAGACAATTTTTATTGGGGGGCTCTTATGGATTATGTGAATCTGACTCCTAGCCAAAAGAAAAAACCCTACTCATTTTCACTCTACAGATTAGTTCTATTATTTATTTGCATGAAATTTAGACATTCCTTTTAAGACATATGATAAATATTAGTGAATTACCCATAATCATCACTGTTCTTCATTCAGGTAAGCCAAATTTCTTTTATTTGATTGAAAGACATTTTGTAGGGCCGCCAAGTGGAGCATGACATCTTCCAACAATAGAATTCCACATAAATCAATCTATAGCCAGATTTTAGACTTACAGTGGGAGAAAGGCTAAACGGTTCAAGTGATTGTATGAATCATGTCTGTTCAATTGAAAAGTGTAGTCGGTTGGGCCATGATGGTCTACACGAATGAGACAACATTATAAATGCTACCATAATCAAAAGAAAGAATTGTGTTATCAACACCGCCAGACAGTGCATATCTGACGTACTGCCAAGTGTTGCCTTTTGCAAACTTATCTTCTATATGAAGTGAAAACAGCAGGATTTTTCCTTCAAGTGTTGTGAATAAAATCTGCTGACAGGCCTTTTGTCTGGACTTACTGTTGTAAGGTAATTAAGGGGTAGAAGATCAGCCAACTTTTTAAAGAGCACTGGTTTTGACTTAGTAAACAGTTGAATGTTTTTGTCATGTTTGGGTTTTCAGAAATGAATCAAGCAGTTTTTAAAAAAGGCTCAAAAAGGTGAGTGTCATTTCTAGTCCAGCAGAGCAGCTCCGTAAGATGGATCTTGCCTGCCTTGGCCACGTTATTCCAGCAGGAATGGGAGTGGCATTCCCAAAGCTCCTCCCCTGCCATTCCAGAGAGCTTGAACTCAAGCATGCCCATGGACTCCTCTAGCAAAACATCTGTCATACATTCCAAACATAACTGAAGTCAGCTGTACTTCTTAGACTGCTTACTAGGTGCTCATATTTTGATTAATGTACACTCAGAAGACAGCAGTTGCAGACACTGCACAAGTCCAGGGTCTGTCAGGAAGCAGCATGGACGAGACAGGTAGGCAGAAACGGCTCCTTCTGCAGGTTACCTTCCCATGTTGTTTTGATTTTTTTAATGCAAGTAATACATGAGTGTTCATGTGAAAGATTCAGATAAACCATTAGCATTCAAGACAAAAGAAAAATGTCATCATTCCCTGCCGTGCACACACTCATTCATTTAGAGGAAAGTGCTATCAGTAAGCAGCAGCTATCCACCCTTCCGGCCACGTGAAAAGTGTATTGTGTACACACCTGAGGGTTCCCAGTCACAGCTGCCTTTTCACAACTGAAATCATACACAAGCACTAGTCTCTAAGTCACTTTTTCAGTTATCAAAATGCTTTCATGTACCTCTATTTTTAAGGGCTATAAAACAAAAATTGAAGAGCTTCTTTCATAAATTTTTTATAAAAATATGTTTTAAGATAAAATGCAGTTTCATAATGACTTAATAATGTTGTATGACAGTTACAGATGCACAACATGCTTTCTTGTTTGTTTATTATACATAACAACTAATTTCATGATATATTGTATTTGAGAAAACCCAAAGAGCAATTCTGTTGTCAGAAGTCCATTTTTTTTTTCCTTCTTAGAGGAAAATAAATTTTGCATTTTCAAATGAAGATACTACTTGGTTCCAGTGAAAAATACTGCAATGAACTACATGAAATTTTAGTCTTTATTTAACCCAGGTCATTTATTAGCCACAGAGGCCCTCTGGTAGTACATTAAAAATTAAGTCAACCCAAGTGAGACCCTCTATCATTTTGTACCGAAATGAAATTATTAATTGGGTTACCTATGATTTTTCACTTTGAATTGCAATTTAAATTACTTTTGACCATTTTCCTTCTTTAAGTGTTTCTTTTTTCAATTTTTACTTTTTATTACTACACGTTTGCTGTACATAATGATTACATTCCTCATGGGGAGTTGGTTTGTGTACATAACACATCTTCATTCTTTTTTTTTTCACCCCTCCTCTCTCCTTCTTCCATCCCTTTGCAAAAGATCTACCTCCCTATTTCCTATGATTTTTATTGCTTTTTATTTATATTTTGAGCTTTTCATGTAAGAGAATCCATGCGATATTTAAGCTTGTTTCCTTCTGACCCTTTTTCTGATAGGCTGTTCCATTCCAGTACCCAACTCACTCAATGCATCTCCTAGGGAAAGTCATTGTCCACACTTTTCTAGGGAAATATTATTTTATTACTATGAATAATTACATTGGATTACTATATAATTGTGATGATTTCTATCCTTTAGAAGACTCAGATCTCAAATATTTTTAGAAGTGATGGTTATTGCTCCTATTGTCCAGAGGAGAAAAGAGAGTGAAGGAAAAAATAAGACTTAAATTAAAATCTTCTAACTTTGAAACTCATGTTCTGGCTCTTTACGTCCTTAGCTCCTCTGGCCCATATCACCTCCCACCTCATTCATTGTGAACAAGTTCAATGAGAAATCTTTTGTTCTCTTTTATGGAAGCATGGTAGGAAGTTTTCCACAGAATCAGTAGGTAGGAAGAGGAAAAGATTTCTCTGAATGTGAAAAGTAGACCTCTGCAAAAATTATCTGCAAAACAATATATTTGAAAACAGCTATAATTTCGTATTGGCAAATTTTAAAAGTATATTGCACTTAATAGTCCATTTATTCTTTGAAAACCAAGGTGAAGCCAGGTACAGCGGCACATGTCTGTAATCCCAGCACTTGGGAGGCTGAGGCAGGAAGATCACAAGTTTGAGTCCTGCTAAAGAAACTTAGCAAAACTCTGTCAAAATAAAAGTAAAGGGAAAAAAAGACTGGGGATATAACTCAGTGGTAGAGCACCCTGGGTTTGATCCCCAGTAGCACGAAAAACCAAGAAGATGAATTCTACCGTATCATTTTATTTTTAACCAAGGCTGATGTAAATATAAGGAATAAGATCTATTTTAACTATCAGGAGAATAAAAACACTATGCTCTGAGACCATAAAGGTCTTAAATTTTGCTACTGTCTTTAAAAGAATTTTAAAAAAAATATAAAGTAATGATTTCCTCTTTTTTTAACAGTAGCATGTGATAATATTACATGAGAAACAACAAGAATTGAAATGAAATTTTGTCATATCCCCCAAATAGGTGCCAGTTCTGCATTAATTTATGTAATGAAAAACAAAATGCTTCACAGCATTCATTTAGTTGTTGTCCTGCCTCATCCTCCACAACTGACAAAACCTTTCTCAGGGCTATGTATGAAGAATAAGCAATCGAAACGCTGTGCAAACAGAGTTGTGAAGAGACACAATAAGGAAGCTAGAGTTTGAGTCATCAGTAACTTACGAAGGGCTTATGTCAAGATGCAGGATTGGGGCACGATGATGTTAACTCTGTACTTTACAGAGGGGCTGTTTTGAGGCATTGAAAGGTAAAAGACTCAGGTATAAAATTGTTAAAGATCTTAACTTTTATATCTAAAGCCTCATAGTCTTCTTTGCCTGGCTACCATTAACCCTCACTTCTACCACTGCCATGCTACCTTCAACCATCTGTCACCCACCGTTTAACTTAAATAGCCCTTTCTTGCCAGGATCTTCTCTGACTCTTCATGTCTGAACTAAGTCTCGGTCTCTGTGCTTCGAAAGCCCCGTATTAACTCAATTACAGCTGTGCTTACACCGTCATCTGTTTATCTGATTATCACGATTACCTGTCTTTGTCGCTAGAGCGTGAGCTCCTTGAGAACAAGAGCTGTATCTTCTCATTTTAGGGTTTGATGTTTGGCACAGGTGCTACCTTTTTTGAAGGAAGGAAGGAAGAAAAGTACAGGGAAAGGGCCCTAATTCCTTCACTTTCAGTGTTTATACTCCCTCAGCAAGGGGAATATTTTAACAACATTTCTGAGCCCCGTCTAAGTACCAAGCGATATGCCCAAATGTTTACTTTCATCTTTATTTCTTTGATAACTGTCATCTTTTTGTCATCTAAAGGCAATAATTAGTTACAAATTTCTCTCCAGCTGTAGTTCCAGCTTTTTTGTGTGTGGATAAGGTGAAGACTTTGGCAATTATCTATTACATTCCTTGTCTTAGGCCCTATTCTTAAAGAGTATTTAGTTTAAAAACAAAATTGTTAGCTATTGGATTTTATTGAAAATATAACACATGTACTAAAGGGTCTTATTTTTGGCAAAGAGGATAAATAAAACAAAACTACCTATGTGCCCAAGGAGCTTGTAAGAAAGAATAAATATACTTGAAAGAGGCAAGACAATAAAAACCAAGAATCTTTAGCAAAGTTAAAATAGTTCCTGAACTTTATAATGTTCAAGAAATACCAGAAAGAAAATATTTTTATATACCAGTAGAGTTATTTTCATTGTTTTGTTGTTAATTTTACTTTAAATTTTCTCTGTGCTTCATGATCAGCCTTTTAACTATTACAACAGCCTTTTATTATTTCAATTATTATTGAAATAAATTGCATACTTACCAAGGTGGATAATATTAATGTCATAAAATAAGTTCATTTAGAAGACACACTCATGGGCATACTGTTAAGAGCTGAATATGATCCCCAGTGTTTATATGTAAAGCCCTGCACCAGTGTGGTGATATTTGGAGATGAGGATTTTAGAAGGTAATCAGGGTTAGATAGGGTCATGAGGGTGGGGCCCTCATGATGGCATTAATGTCTTTATAAGAAGAGACACAAGAGAGTTCTCTCTCTGTCTTTGCTACATGAGGACACAGAGAGAACATGGCCTTCTGCCAGCCAGGAAGAGAGCCCTCACCAGAACCCAACCTTGCTGGCACCCTGATCTCTGAGATCCAGCTTTCAGTACAGTGAGAAAATTAATTTACATTGACTAAGCCACCTGGTCCATGGTATTTTGTTATAGTAGCTCAAGCCGACTATGACACACACCCAATCTTTATGTTATATGTGACAATAAGTAGGTAAAATATCTTTTGAGCAGCCACTTTTTCATATAGGCACATATCTGTTTGTATAACTCTTTGGAGATGGGTCTATAATGAAGAGCCCTCTTGGGGCCGTAATGATCTGTCAACTTCTCTGCTGATTGTCAGGTATTTTATGACCCAATTTATTTGAAATATCTTTGTTAGCCCTGCTGTGTTTTTGCAACTGCACCGGGAAAGCACAAGGGAGATTACTGCCGTTTTATTACAAGACTCAATAAACTTATTTTTCTGAAATATAATCAGATTTTTACTACCTACCTAAAAATTATTTTTTTTCTAACACATGAACAAATAAGTATAAAGTCTCAAACCACTATATGATTCTTTGAGTCATCATGACAAGATGTGAAATAATTTATATGACTATCATTTACTTTATCATTCTAGATCATCTGCGATACTGAATCATTCAAGTTTGGCAATATTAATGAACATTTAAGTTTTATCTTTCTTAGAAATAATATATTTATCAAAGAGGTTTAAAACATAAAAATCAAAATCATATTTACTTTGTTGTTAATTTATGCTGTTTTTCCTCATGAAATGTTATTGTAAGGAAACCTGGAGTAAGCTAGGATATTTAACTTTTTTATCTGTCTTTAATACCTTTACTGTATTTAGGAAAGTCCTTAAACTTTCAAATACATATTTATTTTTTGTTTTTTAAAATAGACTATTTTACCTCTGTTTATCTAACCTGAGTGTGACTTTTTGCCCTTTGTCTTCTTTTTTACTCTAACAGTGCTTGCTGTCATTAAAAAGTTATCATCTTAGATATTAGTGTGTCCAGCTGACTTTACTTGAACTGATACATTTATCCCAGCCAAATAAAAAAGAAAGTACAGTTGAATTTTTATTTTTCATGATATGCCTTAAAATATATTGAAGGATCATGCTCTTTTATGCATTCTGAAGGATGGTGTAATATTAAAATATGCTGAGATAAAATTTTTCATAGCTACTCAAATTCACTTAAAAGGGGGAGAAACTGTGGGCCTACTACTGGGCTGAGATAAGTCAATAGCAGCACTACCCAGATCATTAGAAAAAATGGTTATAAAAAAATCTTTGAAGCGCGATACAAACCTAACAAAGAGAGTCGGTGAGATGGCTCAGTGGCATAAGCGCCTGCTTGGCAAGCTCAAGGGCCCGAGTTCGACTCCCGGAACCCACATACGAAAAAGGGGCCGGTGATATCGCTCAGCGGCACGGGCGCCTGTTGGTGCGCGAGGTCCTGAGGTCGACCCCTGGTACCCACAAAAAAAAAAAAAAAAAACTTAACAAAGATTTTGTACAAATACTTAAGCATGGATTTCTATGCCTGGAAGATCTTATATTCCTATTGAGTTTTCAGAGAAAAAATTTGTAAATATGATCTTTGGGAGGAAAACAACCACACAGTGGCCATCTGTACAGTTGTTTCTCTTCTCCCTTTGCATCACAAAAATGTCCTTTTTAAATTTAACTCATGTTCCTTCCCTTACTCAAAACCCTCCACATTTATCTTACTAAAGACTTTGTGTTCAAATCTCCCCATTCTCTGTATATCCTTGAGCCTTCCTTAGAATACACAGATATTATTTGTATGGTATGTTTGTATAAATGCATGTTTGTATAATGGGTTCTCTTTGCCTAATAAAATACATGCTTAGGGCACCTAGGAAAAATCATTCATTCACAACTCTTTATGGCATGTCTTGTCATTGTTCAAAGGGGGGTTTTAGTGACAAATAAGGCAGAAGTTTCTCACTGAATGGTAGGAGTTACTCCCCACTCTTACATAATTCACCATGACATACTAGAGAATTCTGTTCGTAGTCAACAGTCAAGTCAGTTGATAGAAGCCACCAAGAAACATCAGCTTAAGACCTCGATGGGCCCTTGTGATGGAAGGGAACACAAGGTTTCAGGAGCTGTGCCGATAGACATCTGTAGTCCCACCATGCTGTGTCCTCTTGTGTGTCCCTTTCGTTACCCTAGTGTCAACCTCACCTGGCTCTGGGGCCTCATCTTTAGTGCTAGAGTTTCAAGGATTATGTGTACTTGGAGGGTTCATCAGGTTTTCTGGCAAGACAGGTCTTCGATCTTGGTGCTGCCCCAGGTCAGCATTTTTCAGGAGTAACATCAACATGAAAAAAAGTGTGTACGTCCTCTTCTTTAAATTTTTATCCTATTCTTAGCTAATATTCTTAACAAATCTCCAGTCAACTTAAAAAAGAAGAAACTGCCAGTGTGGGTCTTAGCTGGCCTCAGTGATCAGGTCTTTACATAAAGTAAGAGAGCTTCATAAATACCAAAATTAGCAAAATATTATTGTCTAAAACTTTCCCTCAAGGCCAGAATAGGTATTCTAAATTTGTTGCTCTGTAAACATTAATTGATAGCCCTGGCCCCTGAATAGCTTTTATTAGAAGCTTGAGAACCCATCCAATAACAGACTTTTTTTTTCTCCCCCTAAGTTCTTGAGTTCAGAATTAAGTTTTAAGTCTCTTTGTGGATAGGGGACATGCTGTGGAATATTCCAGTCCCTTGCTTTTATGGTTGCACTGAGGGTACTAAAGATGAATTGGAGAGCTGTTTAGCAATCTGTGAAGTTTCAACATGGTTGCAGAGCTCAGTAGGAATCTTGGAAAAACACTTTATTCACAAATTTAGCTTTCACTTTAGGCTTTCTTAGCTTTCTTTTTATGTTCTGGTCCTTGAAATAAAATGAAAAAAAAGAAAAGCATAAATTGTAGGAATGATACCTTGCTTTCATGGAATTCTGGTATCAGAGGGCATTAGTATCTTTTGAAGACATTGTACAATTAATTCTTTTAATATGTACCCGCATATGAAGTAGGCTACCTGTGTCATTGCTGAATCCCTTTTGCAGATCAAAAGGTTGAAGAATATAATCCAGTCTTCTGATTTCTTCCAACTGAGAGCCCTACCACTGAAAAGGAAAAACAAAAATTCCAAATATCAGACAGGCAAGGGCTGGTTTCCACTGTAACCTATCTTGAATTTAAATGTGAACACTTCTCACAGGTTATTCATGTGGGACATATTTTTTAACTACCTAATAAATCCTTGTGGGTCCTGAAGTTAGGTTGAAAAATCCTCTTTTACAGTGTATTCTGCTTAGAAGATAGATTTGTCAGTCTTACACTTGTTTTCTCTTATTATAAATACATTTTTCTAGAGATCTGAGTAGTATAGCAGAAAATATATTTTATCTCTCTTACAGACTTGTGAATTACACATAATAAAGGTTCTTAAAATTTTTCCAACAATTAAAAAATGTATGTCTGGGCCTAATTTCTTTGTTTTTTCCCTGGGTAAACACCAAACTTCCATCATATGTAAAATGGTTCATTGATATAGTGATATAAGCAAGCCCAGAAAAATCTCCTTTTCCCAAAAATGAGCTGAAGCTATTAGATCTGAAGTGATTACTGGGGCCGGGGATATAGCTCAGCGGCACAGCGCCTGCTTGGCAAGCGCGAGGTCCTGCGTTTGATTCCCGGTACCTTCCCCTCCACATAAAGTGATTACTAATAGCCACTCTCAGGTCGTATGCTTTTGAAGTTCTGATCTCCTAAAGGAGGTAGTGGCATTTATTTATTTATTTAGTCAGCCACTCATTCATCAGTTATATCTCATCTCCCAAAAGCCGTCTGGAAAGCCCTCTCTGACCTCCGAGCAGTGCCGCCCCTCTGCAGTGTTGCAGAGTCGGCCTCTGACAGTCCCACCCGGCCTGGGCTGTGTGCCACAGCACCAGGGAAAGCGGGATCCACTTCCTTGGAGAGGGACTAGGAGTCAGAAGACCCATCTTTGGTCTTATTTTCTTTGATCTTGAGAAAGCCACTTAGCGCCATTTTCCCCATTTTAAAACAAAAGATGATAGTACCTTCCTCATCTAAATCATGACATCATGAAAATTTGAATTTATTATACTTATGGGAAATTGAAAGTATGAGAATGTTTAGAAAATTTCTGGATTTTAATGAGTATGTGAAAAAAATCAGCCGTGTTGTGTTTGCTTCAGCAGCACATATACTAAAAATGAGCATTGTTTAACATATCACCATACTATGTTAATAATTTAAAATAGTCATGAACATCATGTTTATGAAAAGAATCAAAATAGCAAATATCTATTGTTATAAGTAATATTAATTTTTTTACTAATATGTCTATCCCTTTTATGTCTTCTTCCTAACTACCTTAAATAAGCCAAATTATGTTTATCCCTCGGGCTCTCTTTCTGCAGTACTAAAGGTAGTTGCCAAGGATATACCTATGGCTAAGACCTTGAGTTTAAAAATTACCACTCCAAGCCGGGCGTGGTGGGACACGCCTGTAATTTGAGCACTCAGGAGGTGAGGTAGGAGGATTGCCATGAGTTCCAGCCAAGGCTACATAGTGAGTTCAAGGTCAGCCTGAATTACAGAGTGAGACCTTGTCTCAAAAAAAACCAAGAAAGGGCCAGTGATATAGCTCAGCAGCATAAGCACCTGCCTGGCAAGCGTGAGGTCCTGAGTTCGACTCCTGGTACCTGCATATAAAATAAATAAATAAAAAACCAAAAAATAAAAAAATAAAAATAAATTAACACTAGTTTAAAATCGTTATATTATGACTGGTACTTAGCAGTTGTTCAATTTATGCTAGCTAAATGAGGTAGTATTAGGGCATACTTAAAGATCAGAATCACTGTACTGCCTGAAGCAATAAAGAGAGGTTGCAAATGGATTTAGAACAAGCTGAATGAAGTGAATATTGAGAGGAGTTTGGAAATAACCACAACCAGTTTGATTGGATTCTGTTTTTCCGTTTCCCTTCAGTGGTATTTATCTTTCAGGGCTACATGCAAAAGTATTTTAACCTGAAAACTGTGTACCTATGACATATTGTCACTGAGTTCAAAGATATAATGATTATTTTAAATACTGTTGATTTCCAAACATAGACCTTTATATTTACACATTATTCATTAATCAAGCTGCAACTAGGATAAAATGGCTATTAAGAAAATATTTTAATCTCAGTCATAATAATCAACATATCAAATTATACTTCAAGTATTTATAATGGAAATTTATTCCCAAAATCCCTTGGTCTTTTGATTTACACATTTCCCATTACTCTGCAAGCCCCTACACACCTTTTTCTTCTGAATTTAAATTGCCATTTGTATGAGAAGAACCACCTAACCTGAACTCTGAGCAATGACATCTATGTTTGCTTCTTTAAAAAGGTGAGCCGTTTTCTACAGTATTATATAGACTTTGGGGGTATGTACATATGAGTGAAAACTGTTATTTCTCATAATAAGAATATCAGTCTAAATAAAAATTTTTAAGTTATAGTAGTTATTTTTAGCTCCATAGCTATTAGGAAAAGCAGAGAAATGTATTAGTCTTTAGACTGGTAGGGGAGTTAAAACGGATACATTTTATATCAGTTCCTTCAGAAAAAAACTTTCTAGAAAGACAGCCTGTACCAGATAAACCACCAGTCCGTGTGCAATCAGACCCTGCATTGTCTGCAGAGAGAGCGGCTGCCTCACAGACCGGGCCCAGAAATAGATGAGTAGTTTCCGAAGAAGCATTGTGACCCCCAGATGTGGAGTTCTTTGAAGCTACATGTCTGGGGAACAGGCCTTTTGTTACAGTGCAAGGGTAATACCAGAATTTCCTGGGAGTCGGTCATCACAGGAAATTATCAGCAATTCATAGACTTTCCTTTTTGCGTTCACTTTGGCCTCGAGGGTAATCACAAAAGATTATAGTCTCCATTTCAGCTTTCACATCACTGAAATATTCTTCTCTGCAGAGAGCAAGATTGATTTCAGAGGACAGCTTTTAACCCCAGCTTTGGGAAGGCTAGTCAAGCTGTCATGTTTTGGTATCTATCAATGACTGGTATTGTGAAACTGTTCAGTTGTTTGGCGGACCTATGATGATTCCTGACTAATTATCAAAATCTTTTAAATACAGTGACATATCAACTTCTCATGTTACAAGATATAGGTATTTGCCCATTTTAGTAAAAATACTAGAAGTAGTATGGAGGCATAAGAGT
This sequence comes from Erethizon dorsatum, assembly GCA_028451465.1. Taxonomy (NCBI): domain Eukaryota; kingdom Metazoa; phylum Chordata; class Mammalia; order Rodentia; family Erethizontidae; genus Erethizon; species Erethizon dorsatum. Next base: position 122,653,472 of record CM051826.1, on the reverse strand, counting down.
AAATAAAAATTTCAAATGAGTGTTGTGAATTTGAAGAGCCAACTATTACAATAGATTAAATTTCAGGAAAAAAGGAATAATTCAGGAACATTTCTGAAAATCTTCACAGGAATAGATTATAAATACAAATGCCTTTTTGCCTCATAACATGCAATCATTTTGTGAATGTTACTGAGAGATTTGGCATGTTTAATGACAACTTACTATATGGTTCATAGGTTTCTCTGCCATCCTTGGTTAAGAAATCTTGCTGCTATACCCATGACCAAAATATAAGCTAAATGGATGCATTTTCAATTTGATGACTTTGCTGTATTCACTTTCTCTTATTTTTCTTTTTTTGTGTGGCTTTATTTAAAACATAAAGAGGCAAAGAGGGCTTTGTGTCTATTTGAGATAAATTTGATGGATAAAATAGTTTTGCCTGGAAGTGACTACATTTTCTTACAAATTCAAAAGAAAATGAAGATAGTTCATTTAAAACTGCTTTTGATTTAAAGTATAGCCTCTTTGCAGTCATATAAAAATTATTATAAATCAAGTGGACAAATTTTAAATGTCAAGCTGTACCATTAACAGAGACTTATTCAATAAAGCAGTTATCACTGTAGAAAGTAAAGCATTTTATTATAACTTTTTATTTTACTTTACAGCTATTGTATTTTTATAATATAAATACAGAAACAAACTTGAACCAAAAAATGTCTTTAATAGGTACACATGTATACATCTGTACAAAAGGGCAATAGCAAAATGAATAATGATGCAAAATGGTTTTGATATCTAACTTCCACAAAACCACGCAGGGACCACTTTGCTAACTAAATCCCACAAATGTTAAGTGTGCCAAGGTTAAGCCTGCAAGAAGACCAACAGAATCAACACAGATACAGTATGATGTCCTTGTATGGGAGTCAAGGAGGGATAATAGATCACATACAGGATGCTCAGTTAAAGCATCCTGTATTGAACTTCAGATTTAAAAAAACAATAATTTTTAGTGTATCCCACGGAATGTTTCCACATTCTTATAGTAAAAACTTATTTGTTATTTATCTAAAATTCAGATTTAGAGCTGGGGGTGTAGCTCAGTGGTAGAGCATGTGCTTAGCCCTGTGCAACACACGGGTTTCAATCACCAGTACCAATAAATAAATAACTCTAATTTAACTGCCCCCCTTATACTTTTACTTACTAACTCTGGTGACAATAGTAGAAAATCTGGGTTCTCGTCTTGCTTGAGGAGGCTCAAGAGAGTCACTATAATTCTTAAAGTCTCTCCTTATTTTTCAAGTGAGAACATTGTACTAATATCATGCTGATGGGTCTAAGGTCTGACCACCTGCTTTAACCAGAACTCAGTTTTCAGTGTTTTATTGTGCTGAATTTCCAGTTAGAATTTTGTTTAGTTGAGGGGTTCTTGGACTCCAACTGAAACAAATAAAGAAACAAGTTTGAAAATGTAGATGATCCTCCACGTTTTGCCACTGTGTAGTGAGGGAGTGGCATGAGGACTGAGCCCAAGGTGCTTCAGAGTGTTGCAGATTTCTTGATTTGCACAGAGCCTCTCCAGTTCTCTTTTTTTTTAAAAAAAAATTATTAGTACATGTTTATAGTACATAATGAATACATCATTGTGGGGGGTTGGTACATATACATATTGCATCGTAATCTTCTTTACATCCTTTCTCCTCCTCCCCTCTCCCTCTATGCCTAGATTCCCTTCCCATTTCCAAAAGCCTTGCCCATTCTCAATTATCATCTTCTTGTTAGCACAAGAGTAAGAAATGTGTTGTCTATTTGGGAGAAAAATATTTCATTTCCAACATGCTTTGCAGAATTAAGAATATATCCAAACAGACTCAGGTTTCTGTTTTTGCACTTCCTTCCCCTGGTGAGGTTTTTCTTTTCACCTTATACCGCTTTAATTTGGGTCACGGACCTATTTTGCCTCAACATCAGGATATATCTGATTAGTTACTGAACAGTATTTCAAACTTAGCATTGGCAGATGGTTTTGAAAAGGTGTCATTTAATGAATTTGGGTGTTCAGAAGATGTATTGATTTTTAAATCAAGAAAGCTCATCACTTCCCTAGTCTCTTGGAAAGCTCTTGTAACATTTTTTAGCCTATTTACCCGAAAACAAGCAAACATATTCTTACTTATTTACTTGGATATGGAGACATAGCACCAATTGTTTTTAAACTACATCTATAAATATCAGCTTGTAGCCTTTGGTTAATTGTGCACCTTTTTATTTTTCTCTTAAAGAATTCTATTTTTTGAAAATATATTTCTCAGACTTATTTTTGGCACTAAATTTTATGTCACGACAGTTTAACTGTTGGAATATTTGAGGGGTCATTTTCAAATCATTATTTTAAGAAGAACAAAAGAAAAGGCCAAGAACTGGGGACCATCTTCTTTCTTAGATATTTGTCCTGTCCTTCCAAACTTTAGGATGAATCTCTTCAAATAATGTCATAACATAGTCACTCACGCCATCTACCCTCAAATGAGTCTTCATGTTATTTAGTATTTTGTACATCTATCAAAAAACTATTCTTTAGTTGTCTTCCTGAAATGATTTATTTCTTATTTTATTTTACCCTGAGGAGACAAGATACATACTAAATAACATAGGAAGCATCCAACCCTTCTTTTTTTTTTTTTATGGGTACCGGGGGGTCGACCTCAGGACCTCGCGCACCAGCAGGTGCCCGTGCAGCTGAGCGATATCACCGGCCCCTTTTTTCGTATGTGGGTTCCGGGAGTCGAACTCGGGCCCTCGCGCTTGCCGGGCAGGCGCTTAGGCCGCTGAGCCATCTCACCGGCCCTTATTTTTTATTCTATTGGTGAATTTGATTCCTTTTCCCCATCATAGTGAACAGTAAACTTTTAACCAGCTTTTTTGGTATTTGTCTTTGGGTCATATAGTACATTGTCAGCTATATAATTTATGATAGAAAAATTTGGTGAGTATTTAAATTAAAAAATTATTACAGTAAAAGACACCGCCAATAATACTTCTCCAATACTCTTCCTTACTTCAAACGCATTTATCGTATTGTTCTTGCCACTTTCTAAAACAGTTTTTTGGTTTTTTTTAATGTGGGTACCAGGAGTTGACCTCAAGGCCTCGCGCTTGCCAGCAAGCGCTAATGGCACTGAGCGATATCACCGGCCCTGTTTTTGTATGTGGGTACCGGGAGTCAAACTCAGGACCTCGCGCTTGCCAGGCAGGCGCTTATGCCGCTGAACTATCTCACTGGCCCCTCTAAAACAGTTTTGGAAGTCCTTTTTCATGTCTTTATTTGCACTACTGTGGCTGCCTAGATATCCTAAATCTATTCAAAACCTTTACCTTTCATTTTGACTTAGGGAAAGAGCCAAAAGTCGCAGTGTCAAATGCAGAGAATGTAGGGTGGATGAGGACACGCTGTAATGTAGATGGTTTTTGGCAGCAGCATTCACTATATTTTTTAGCATAACTCATGAAGACACTCACTAAAAAAGACTTCCAGAACTGCTTCATAAATTGGCAAGAACAGTGGGATAAGTGTGTTAGAAACAAGGGGAAGTATTTTGAGGGGAATTAATGGTAATGTGTCTTTTCTGTAATAAATTGTATTTAACTTCAAACATTCACTGTATTTTCTGATCACCTCTTGTATGTTTTAAGCTTAAAAATTTTTTTAATGTGTGTCGTTAAGAAATATGAACTATAAGGACTTAGAGGACAGTAACTTCTCCACAGACAAAAAATATTAATAGTATTTACTATCATTTTATTTCTTTTCCTGAGCTATTAAAATTTCTTGTAGAGGTAAATTCTTATTATTCCCTAAAAGATTCCAGGTAGTTTTTTTATCTTCCTTAAAAGGTGTATAACTTTTTTCACATTCATTCCAAAAAGCATCTAGCAATATTGTATGAAACCTTTGTTACATTATCTTTGAAAAAGGCTACAGATCTCACAACTCTGTATGTATACTTTGACCAGAAAATTAAAACCTTTTTTAAGGGGCCGGTGAGATGGCTCAGCGGCGTAAGCGCCTGCCTTGCAAGCGCGAGGGCCCGAGTTCGACTCCCGGAACCCACATACGAAAAAGGGGCCAGTGATATCGCTCAGTGGCACGGGTGCCTGTTGGCGCGCGAGGTCCTGAGGTCGTCCCCCTGGTACCCACAAAAAAAATAAATAAATAAAAAAAAAAATAAAACCTTTTTTAAGAGCTTTCTTTGTAACCTGATGGAAAAACACCTCTCACTCCTAATGGTTTCCAGTCATATGTAAGCATTTGCTTATTCAGGAATGGAAACAAACAAGGAAAAGCACAAGTTTCCTTTAAAGACATAATTCAGCTCATTAACTTAATGCTTTTTCCCTACATTGAGAGCAGCAGTTTGCAACTGGGGTGAAGGTGGTCTGGGCTTCCCAATACATCAAATTAACCAATTAGCCTTTCTACGTGCATTTTTAACCTGATATGGAATCATATGCAATAGAATTTCCGTTCTTTAGTTTACTCATCTAAACCTCAAATAGGAGCATCAACACCCAAAAGATCGCTGGGTAAGTGCGTGTTAGAGACAACTAGGTACGAGGGAACATGTAATTAAGCCTCATACCCACACAGAAGTGAGTTAAAAGTCTCATTTGTTAAACTGAACTTTTTGAAAAGCTCTTTGATGTGGCTTCTTAGAATTACCCAGCAGCATAACTGCAGCTTTGCTGCATCTCTCCCGACCCCTGGCAGCATGGAAAATCACCAGGCATGTGGAGCAGCCAGGAAAACGGAACGTTTTACATTTGTACTGACTATATTCATTACATGTTAGGGTCCACTGTCAAAACTAGACATTCATCCTCAGTAAGATGTAAGGAATCTAACCTTACGGCTTCTCCCATTAATAAAGTCACAACAAAACTGTCTGAAAATAATCTTAAAACTTATTCCTTCCATTCAGAAAAGTTTAAAAATTATCTGTCAGAAGAATTATTGGGTTTCCCCTAAAGAAAGGGAGATGGTAAAAATCACTAGTCCATTTGCTTTTAGCATTTTGCTCTTACCATTTGGTGATTCTTTAAAGTTCTAAAAGCATTAAAGATGAAAAACATTATTTTGCTATATTTTCACAAACAACTGTTAAATTTTAGACAAATTTTAGACTGTTAAATTTTGTATTTATTTTTAACATGAAATAAGGGTTATTTTGCTATTCACTAAATACAGAACCAAGTACAGGCCAGCCATACTGTACAGAAACCCACTAGCAAGGCTGCAGGTGAGATGCGTCTAATACTTAGCATTGATACTTAGAGAATTTCCAGTGCAGATTTGTGCCCCTTTCTTCTTGGGGACTTAAGGATGGTGGTGGTTCTGAGATCATTCATTGTCTTGGTACTTGGTAGTTGAAGAAAATCCTCAGCAAATACCTTACAGACTGCCCTGAAAGCCAAGGAGCAGGCTTTAAATAAAATACTCACATAAAATGCTTAACCTCTAGAAATCATAAAGCCCAAAAAAGTACTGAGTAAATCCTTTACTATCAGAATGATTTAGAAAGAAAGAAAGAGGACCTGCCTCTGTTCTATAGGGAATGTTGACTTCTACTAGGAAGGCTTGCCACTGCGTCATACTTAATTTCTACAGCAATCAGATGCTGCCAGTTGTCAACCAGTCTCAGAATACTGGGAAGCCCACAATATGTTGACGAATTAGCTGTAGTAGTAATAATAATAAAAATTTTGTTGGGTCTGGTACTTCGATATGACTTGTATTTTATATTCTACAGTGCACATTGTGTTATCATATCCTCTCTTCCAGTTCTGAATGCCTGGTTGATGTTCCATGAAGGTAATGGTATCCCCAGGAGGCGGAGCCATTGTTGATGTTTGCAAGGCATGCCCAGTGTGCGGTTTCAACAAAGAGCTGGGATTCACGGGGGAAGCACCTTTCAAAATACTTGATTCTTGCTTTAATGAGTAGAGAGTGACCTGTGATTTGTCTTCCTTTCAGCACCTTTGATGGCATTCAGGCAGACCCCTGTCTAGTGCTCCGGTAGGAGAGGTGTCAGTATGGCAAGTGTCGGCCTTTACATATTCCAGATGCAGAAATGCAAGTCTTACGGTAGAATGCAATCCCACTGTAACGTTCCATATGGTTTATTTTTATTGAGTCTTCTGATTTGAAATCCAAAATAGTACATAGTTGAGTGGTTGAACTAATGTTGTCAACAATATTCAGTCATCCATACTTCTTGATCTTTGAGAGAAGAAATTTGTCTTCGTCACAGCTGGACCTGTTTTTTTCTATTTAAGTTTTCAAGGATTTGAAGAAAGTAAAACATTAATGTAAACATTTAAATATGAAAGGTAAAACTTTTGTTTTGTTTTGTTTTTTATGTGGTACCGGGAGTCAACCTCAGGACCGCGTGCTTGCCAGCAAGCGCTTCTGCTGCTGAGTGATATCACCGGCCCTTTTTTCCCTTTATGTGGGTACTAGGAGTTGAACTCAGGACCTCGCACTTGCCAGACAAGCACTTATGCTGTTGAGCTATCTCACCGGCCCTAAAACTTTTTTTGAAGTAACTTTAGAGAAATATTGTTCTTCGGTAACAATAGCTATCATTTTTAAATGTGTTGCTTCATGAATATCTGCAGTTTTAATGAAACCCCATTGTCTTGACAAAAGAAGGGATGAAATAGTTACTGTTTTTGCACTACTATAATTGGATAATATGACACTTAAAAAGTTGGTGCTTTCAGGGTAAAAACCCTAAGCATTTAGTAGCTGAGGTTTAGTAGCGGGGGTGTTCTTTGCAGTTCATCCAAGACAGGTACAAATGATGACTGCCACCTGCTAACATGTAATCTCTAAGTATTTCTAGCACTTTTTTTGTCTTGAGTAATAATAATAATAATAATAATAATAATAATAATGGGAAAGAGGATAGAACAGCATGAAGGTTTATGTACAGCTTTCCTGAAGTTGCACAAGAAGATATAGGCTTATCGTAAGAATAGTAGAAATGGGTCAGAAAGGGAAAACCCAGACTCAAGACTTTTTACTGAAGACTTTTACTGAAGCATCAGGTAACCCCTATGTGCATTTTACATAGGCAACTGCAGGCTGCAGCAGCTCCAGAGCACTCAGCTTTCATCCCCAAACCCAGCGCCATACATGATACTATTATCCCTCGCAGGGTTCCTTTAGCAGTAGGGAACCGTGATGAGATAGACTCCTGATTGCCCTTGCATCCTGACTCTAGCACTTCCGAATTTCAGAGTAATAAATAATAGAATCTCTCAAAGCCTGAGGTTTTTCATTTGTAAAGGGAGGATAATGATCACATCTGCCTCGTGTGAAGGTAGAGCTCCATGAGATCATGCCTTGGTACCGTTCCTAGAACATAGTAAGAACTCTGTGAATCTAAGCAGCTCTTACTATGTTAGTATTGTTTTTACACCCCTAGGAAAAAAGGAATTAAAAAGTAAATACCTCTGGGCAGATAATGCATTGCTGTCACTGTTAAAGGGAGGATCTTGGATACCTAAAGTGTGACCAAATCAAAAAAGGGAGGGGATCCCAAATAGGAGCAAGGAGAGGAAACAGACCTGCTTGTGCCTTTTCTTGCCTCATTATTTTGCTTAATGTCAACTTCTTTTCCCAGCCTTTCGAAAAGTATTAGGATGGGTGAGCAAGTTTGTAAGTCTACTAAGGTTTCATATAGAAAATCATCTAGAGTCTAAATATTACCCAGTATTATGTGTTATATCAAGTCCCTTGATCACATAGGCCCTACTTTGGGCTCATTCTACCTTTAGTGAAGTGCTGCAGCGTGCTGCTTTTCTGTATGTCCAGGTTTTATTTGCAGCTGTGTATTTTTACGTGATTGCCTGCACTGTGCAGATGTAAATTGCTTTTTGGTATACTCAATGAAAGTAATGATCTTTTAAAAAATTCACACAGATTTGTAGGCCCTATAATCTTGGCAAATATATCATAGATTTTTGTTCTTATTTTGTTGTTGAAAATATAACAGATGATGTGATAAGGCCAGCTTCATTAATTCATTTTATAAGCACCATAATATAATAGTTAATTCACCCATACGTAGCCTCCAATTACCTCTTCAATTCCTGGTAACAGCCACAACCTCATCTCTCATTTTTATTACCTACCAGTTAATTGCACTAATAGGTTTTGCTTTTCATTTCTACATGATTTTCATTAGACAAATTGGCAAATGTTAACTCTTGCTGCTGTTTTAGTGAGTAAGCATTTCAGGCTTTTTAAAACTTTAAAACATGTAAATGTACTTGCTAGCATCAAAATTCCAGATGATTACTTCTAACTTGTATTGTTTTCCAAAAAAATAGGCTTATTTGGGACCAATAAATTCTGCCAGGTAAGAAATATTAGTAGCTAAAGCTATGCAGTAGGGTTTTTCCCCCTTTTAAAAAGCATCTTTAGAATTATTTACCAATGAATCATAATTTTCTCAGGCTACAGATAACTTTTTTTGTGCAATTCAAAGTAACATGAGCAAATTTAATATGACTATTTAACAAACATTTTTCACTTAAAATGTATAAACATTTTAATAAAGATTGTTGAAAGCACTCATCTTTAACAATTAAATGTCTATGAAATCCCAATTGAACCTTTAAAGATATGTTCGCCGTGTAATTTCATTTCCTCCAATAATTTACATGAGTATTCTCCATACAAAACCATTATTACAAAGATACATAGTTTTGATTCTCCTAAATTGAATCACTTGCATTTATAACATTTTAGGATTTATGAGAATGTTGTTATGCATAGTGAATGCCTTATTCATTTGGAAAATTGGTGATTGAATAAAGGAATTACCATTGATTTAGTTGTACATATCTCATTATGATAGAGAACAGATATCACACTAATGTAAAAATTGAATAGAAGTTAATACTACAGCTATTATTTTCATCTAACTTTTAAAGCATTATAGACATTCTAAAAACAAAAATTCAGAATTTTACCACTTTTTCCTTTTTTAAAAATCTGAAAACTTTGTCTATGTTACTGCCAAGTTTAGATCTCACTGAAACGTCTCAGGTTATTTGTAGTTATTGTGCCAGATGCCAAATGATCGAAGTATCACGTCAACAGTATCTGCTTCAGGGTTATCAGACAAACTGATGGGTGGAGCATTCTTTTTATCCCACTTACAGTTTTCTTTTAATTAAATCATGTCCCCCCCAAAGGATATTTGAACAGAAGCTATAATTATAGAAGTCTATGAGGAAGATAAAGGAGATTTAGGCAGGAGGAAAAAGTGGGTCTTTTCCTAAAATTCCTGTGAGGAAATAGAGAATCAAGGGACAACTAGAGAATATCTTTCCAAGTGGGAAACATAGGGGATCAATTTTGATATGATTAGTGATAAGCATTCAAAGAATGGAAAGACAGCAAGAGTTAATGACAGGTAACAAACAAGGAAAAGGTAAATGGGCTGTGTTTATTTCGTTGATTTGGGGAAGAAAATTAGGATTATGTATATACACTAAAAAAGCCAATTTTGATGAATTTCTTGAGGGAGCCTCCTTAGTTTGCTTTTGGGGCACAGGTAGCTCAGAACTTCTCTGCATTTCAGGTTGGAGAGCTCTTAGCCTTGGAAACTTCAGAGGCATTTTCAGGTGGATATGATGAAAATGTGAGATCTGAGCAGAATAAAGTCTGCTCGTGTCAGGAGTTATTTGAAAAATTATGTGGGCAGCTAACAGTCTCAAAAACTTACAAGGAACATTTACATTTAAAGATTGTGCTGGGGCCATCAGTAGTTAGTTTGGTTTACTAAAAATTTGAGACTTTATTTTTGTAGATCAGTCTTTTGTCTGTGCTTTTGTACTGTGGTATGGAAACAACTAGGATGTAAGTGTTTATTTTAAATAATGAAAGTTTTAATTTTTAATGTTAATTCTCAATATATTTTTGAAATGTTTGTATTTATTTATTTATTCTGGAACCGGGAATCTAACTCAGGACCTTGCACTTGCCAGGCAAGCACTTGTGCCACTGAGCTATATCCCCGGCCCTATATTTTTGAAATGAGTAATAGGAAAGAATGTACATTAAAACTGATTTTGTGAATATTGTTTATGTTTTTAAAAGTACTTGAATTTGATTTAAAGGTAAAATATTAAGTGTGTGGATATGGCAAAAACAATAAAGTGGATGCAGAAAACTACAGTTTGGGAATTATTCGTATAATTTTATCTCTTTTATTTAACACACCGCCAGGTGGAAAGTATTTTTCAAAGTCTGAGAACAGAAAATATCTCAATAAAATGCTCTGTTTTTCAACTTTGCAAAACTGTGGGTGCTTTGTCCTGCCAATAGCTTAGCTTATTTTATTTTTAAGCCTCTCCAAACTGATTTGCTATTATCTAGTAATCAACAGAAAATATAGTATCGTATTTTGCAAGTGAGTGGAGTTAAGTTTATGCACCTGTAAATAAAATGAGAAAATAAACTAAGACTTTATTTTCTGACATTTTGACATTTTCCTTGCCCCATGGAGGATTTTATTTTACTTTTTCTCATTAAATAAAATTTAAGGGCTAGGGCCATAACTCAATAGTAGCTATTTATTATTTGGGTTTCTCATATAAGAGAAACCATGCAATATTTAAGCTTGTGTGTCCAATTTATTTCACTTAACATACATGGTAAGAAATAAAGACAGATCTTTCTCAAATGGGAAGGAAATCAGGAGATGGAGGGAGAGGGAATGAAAAAAGCAAATAAGATGTGTTATGCAATGTACCAACTCCACACAAAGAATGCAAATATTATGTACTTCAAATGTATTCTAAGAAAAAAATTTTAAATAAAATATTTAATTAAAAAAGAAAACATGGGGGCCGGTGAGATAGCTCAACAGCATAAGCACCTGCCTGGCAAGCGCAAGGTCCTGAGTTCGACTCCCAGTACCCACATACGAAAAAAGGGCCAGTGATATCGCTCAGCGGCACGGGCGCCTGCTGGCACGTGAGGTCCTGAGTTCGACCCCAATACCCACAAAAAAAAAAAAAAGAAAACATAGTGATTGCCTAATCTATGTGAGGCCCTTGGTTCCATCCCCAGTATGCCAAAAACAAAACAAAACAAACCCCCAAAATGAATAAATCAATTATGACCTTAAACAAAATGAATCTCCCAATTTTTTTAGTGATATTTTAGGGTTAGTAGTTAAACATAATACCTTTAATGGCTTTTTTTTTTTTTACTTTTAAGTTATAATAATATTGATTTGGAGTGTGTGTTTGTGTGTGTGTGCGCGTGCATGTGTACATGTACGGTTTTATGAATGTTAACACATGTACAGATTTGTGTAACCATCATAATAGTTGGGATACCAGTTTTATCGCTGCAAAGAACTCCTCCCTTTGTGAGCCATATTCTTGTTCTGCATAGTGGGAATATATTGCTCTGTCATGGCTCTTAAACTTTTAGCAAAAGATAGGCTGATTTACTATTCAAAAGCTCTTCAACTCACCCTCCTTTCTACTGTATTTAAATTCTTTGACTTACTAATTTTACCCTTTGTTGATTTATATCCTTATGACTAAGAATAGTCTTCATTTCTCCTCTCTATCAAATATCATCAACTAATCCAGTGCTAAACTCTAACCTCAGGAGAGTTCCCAGATGATGGTGTCAGATGATCTGTCCTGGTTCATGTTACATCTGTTTATGAGTAATGCTTTGTTCATTGCCTGCATTGTTTTTTGCACTGCCAGTTGTCTGATGTTAATGCTGGAGATTATTATCTAGAATACACAAGAGAAGCACTGCTGGGTCTCTTTTTATAAGCTCTGCAGATAGAGGTATTTCTTTTTCTGAGTGTTGTAAGGGCTCTGTGCCATACTTTTCTGTGGCTGAGTACTTTCATCACTCCATATTTATCTGAATATGTATGATATATGCAAGCCAAAACGGGGGAAATTGCAGGCTATGAATCAAAATTTCACTTGATCAATATTTAAACAAGAGTTGCATATTAATCAATCTCTTATAGGCATTTGAGTGTACAATTGTGACATGCATTTCCAGTGGGATGAATTTCAATCTATAGTACATGAAAGTTAATAAGTTATTTTAAAATAAATATCAACACTTTCTGTGCTATAAGAAGAGCCTAACATTTATCACTGCTGTAAATCAAAAATTAAGAACTTGAATATATCTGCAACAATTGTCACTGAGGTCATCTGAAACCACCTTAAGTATTATCATCTACAGGGAAACCGTTAACAACTTTAAGCCTGACAAAGAAGTTTTCTCATTGTATGATACTTTGGGGGTTTCTCAAGCCTCCTTTTATAGACATTAGATTTCTTGAGATGTGACAATTGTGTTGTGGTCTTTTTTTTATTATCATTTCAGACAAGTTTTTTGTTTTTGTTTTTGTCATTTGCTTTTGTTAATTCCTGGAGACGAGAACATTGCTGTTCAGTGAGATTCCTCATTATCCTTATTCAGGACCTAAAAGTAAAAACCTTAAAGCGTAATAAAGCTATGTTTATTTGCTCACTCTGTTGTCCATCCTTTGAAGTTATATATTGACTATTTTGTCATTTGCTCTTCAGATGGATCCTGTGCAAAAAGCAGTCATTAACCACACATTTGGAGTATCCATTCCTCCAAAGAAGAAACAAGTTATTTCTTGTAATGTCTGTCAGCTTCGCTTTAACTCGGATGTGAGTATCACCTTTTCATTGCTTTTTGTTTGTCAAGCTGAAAGTCTGATTGGTCTGAAGATGTACACCTCTTCGTATTTGCAAACTCTCCAGAAGCCATTCCTAGTCATGGCCCACTCATATCATGGTGCCAGATTTCCAAGGAATTGGGGTTCAGTACTTCAAACTTGAACAATAGTTAAATGATTAATATCCGAAATTAAGAATTGCTCTGTGTAATCAATCTCATCAATACTGTTTTACACTTAACCTCTTTAATTATATTTACTTGTTAAAAATACTTGAAAAGTAAAAATAAGAAAAATATCAAAATGTTAAAAATACTAAAGAAAGCTATTATTGTTAATTTTGATATGAAGTATCACATTTCATATGTATGTGCCAAATCTTGTTAAATACCTCAGAGTAATTTACAGTATTTACAGTATGACTTATATTTCCTTGAGCATGGAAATATAGGGAAAATTTCTTAAATTGTTTTACCTGGCCAGCATAACAATTCTGTTTAGAAAAGATAAAAAGAGCTGTGTGTGATGGTGATGAGTTCGAGGCCAGCCTGGGCTACATAAGTGAGTTCAAGGCCAGCCTGCACTACATAGTAAGACCCTATCTCAAAAAAAAGTAAAAGAAAAGGGCAAAAATCAATCTTTTTATGAAAGTAAATTTTTAAAGTTATAAATAAAATAGCAAAATAAATGATTGTAGTAATATTGAATTATCAGGTAAACCCAATTACCAGTGCAAATTAGAATTTGAGGGCTACACATTATATGTTTTTCCTGAGTTACTGCATGTTTTCTTATAACTGTATGTTACAAGAGTTATTGATTATCATTTTAAAATACTGAAATAATAAATATCCTTGTACATATATATTGTGAAGTGATATTTTGGTAACTACATAGTAAGCATAATAAAAATTATAGTCATTGGGAAAAAAGAGAATGTTCATAATGATTTATGAAATTATATTTAATGTAATTTTTAATCAAAAGTCCAATAAATTTTTGTGGTACCTGATAAAATTCCATGCTCAGCAATTTAAATGTACCTAAATAAATTAAGAAAAATATGCTTTTAAGATTTCATTTGAAATCTTATTATTAGGATGTGTCATTTCTCCCCTAACTGTAGACGCAGAAGAATCCTGATCAAAATCCCAAAGACTTTTTTTTTAGAAAATTGCATACCGCTTCTCAAATATACAAAGTAAAGAAAATCCACAAAGGGGCAGAAGGGAACTCTTTTGAGTGATGAAAATATTTTATGTCTTCATTGTTGTGGTGGTCACATAACTGTCTTTGTTTTTAAGTCATAGAACTGAACACCTAAAAAGGAATTTTACCATATAGAGAGTATACCTAGTTAACCTGATTAGGAAAAATTAATGATATGAACCACAAAATATTTTACAAACAAAAGACAAATTTATGGTAGAGATGTGACTATTAAATACAATAAACAACAGTATTTCTACTAATTTAAGATATAATAAAAGACTTTTGCAAGAATAGAGAAGATATTGAATCCTGAAATAGATACAAGTATATTTAACGGTTTTGTCTACTTACCCAAATTTCTGTTGTAACCTAGAGAAACTAAAGTCTCTTTACCTGTATGAATATAAAATGAAAATGTTTGCTCCTTTATCAACCACTTGGAAATGAATGCCCACCTAAAGACATGCTCCATTGCTCACTGCAGCAAGGCCAGATGTTGAGAACATCTCACAGCACAATAAAAACAGATTCGAATTGAAATTTAAAAATCTTGCAAAACATGCAGAATTTCATGAAGTCCATGGATATAAAGTTAGAGAACTATTTGATACGAAGCCACTCACAAAAGAGGACTTGCCTGTTAGAAAAGTTAATGTAAGAAGAGAAAAATAAAAAGGCTGATGACGTATTGGCTCTTCAAAGCAAAGGTTTTGAATATCAGGTCAATAATAGAAGTCTTAGAGCAATTTTTATTTCTTTGAATTTAAAAAAATGTTTTCATGGTTCAAAAATCTTAGTAAATTTGAAAGATGCATTGAAAAAAATCTGACTCCATCCCTTTTCTTGTTTTCCTACCCTCTTTGACATTCCGTATTTGTAACCACTTTCATATTTTTTACGTATCTTTCAGGGTTTTTGCAAATATAATTAATGTGAATATATTTTCCTCCCTTTTCCACATACAATGTAGCATATTATGTGCACTTTTCTTTACCTTGCATTTTTATATAACAGTATATGCTCAAGAATTTTTCCCATCAGAAGATAGCTTTTTGTTTGCTTGCCTGTCTGCCTGCCTTCCTTCCTTTCTCCCTTCCTTCCCTCCCAATCTTTCTTTCTTTTCTTTCTCTTTCTTTTTCTTTCTTTTCTTTCTTTTTCTTTCTTTTTTCTTTTCTTTTTTCTTTCTTTCTTTCTTTCTTTCTTTCTTTCTTTCTTTCTTTCTATTCCTTCCTTCCTCCTTCTCTTTCTGTGTGTTCAAATATGATAGGTAAAGATCTCCATATCCTGAATTCTGGAGCCTGTTAATATGTTGCCTTACACAGCAAAGGGGAATTAAGGTAATAGATGGAATTAAGAGTGCTAATCAGCTAACCTTAAAGTAAAAAGATTGTCCTGGGTTATCCAATGTAACCCCAATGGGCCCAATGTAATCACAAGGCTGCTTAAAGTAGAAGACAGAAGAGGCAGTCAGAGTTATGCAACATGAGAAGGACTCAACTGGCTTTTGTTGGCTCTGAAGGTAAAAGAAGGGGTTGTGAGCCAAAGAACAAGGGCAGCATCTAAAATCTAGAAAAGCAAGGACATTGATTTTTCCCTAGAGTGTTCAGAAGGTAGGTCAGTCCTGCCAACACCTTGATTTTAGCTCAGTGAGACCCACATCAGAGTTCTGATCTCTGGAACTATGAGATAATAAATTTGTGTTGTTTTAAGTTCGTGATAATTTGCTATGAAAGCAATAGAAAACAAACATAGTAGTTTGTGTAGGAGTTCTGTAGTTTATTTACTTAGTCCCTTATAGGCGGACATTTAAGTTCTTCCCCATCTTCTGGTACTTCATAGATTTTCATAGTCAATAAATAACATCTAGGACATAAATCTTGGTGTCTTGCCTCTAAATCCACAACTCTTCTACTATTCTCATATAATTGTACTCATTTTCTGAGCATATACTATGTTCCTTCTATATGACAAATGGTACATTAAGCTCCAGAGTCCAGCATCAACTTTTACTAGCGAACAATATGAATGAGAGCATCTATGGTTTGTCCTTGCACAGAACCCTCAGAACATGTTCCAGGTCTCCTACTGTGTATTTTTATTATTCCAGAAACATAATATAGAACAGTTCTTGAACAGTTCTTGAACTAATATAGAGTTCTTAAAGATGGATTTAAACCCTAATTCTTTTTTTTTTTTTTTTTTTTTGAGACAGGGTCTCACTGTGTAGTTCAGAGTGGCCATGAACTCACTATGTAGCGCAGGCTGGCCTCGAACTTGTTGCAATACTCCTGCCTCAGCCTCCCAAGTGCTGGGATTACAGGCGTGCACCACCATGCCTGGCTGGTGAATCACTGCAGAATGTGGTCTGTTTACTGTGCATATTTCCCTTCCAGATTTTTCAATAAACATATTTTCTACACTGAACAGTGAAGCCAATTCAGGCTCCGGCTGATTTAGAAATGTTACTAAAGAAAATAAGGGTGAGCATCTTCTTAATCAGTTAACTGATTAGCACTCTTAATTCCATCTGAGCTGAGCTTGGTGAATTACTCCACCACTGTTGGCCTCAGTTTCCTCTTCTGTAATATGGCCTAAAATGGACATGCTTTTTGGGAGGACCAGTCTAGCTCAATGTTTATAAATATCCCCCCTTGTACCCACCATAGGATAATTTCCACTGTTAGCAGGACAGGACATAAACTCCTGTATCTTACAGATAAAACAGCTAAGACCGAGAAACAAAGACTGTGAATTCTATTTTTAATTTTTGTTGTGGATCGAGTAAGAGGAAGTATGAAGAATTTGTCTGGGAGTAGGTTTGCTTTTGATCTGAGCTGCATTCAGTGTGAGCCATTTTCTTCCTGTGTACTAATAGGGATGTGGACAAATGTGTACACATAAGCACAAGACCACCAGCTTCCTTATCAGCACTCAAAAGCTCCATTGATAATAAAGGAAGGAATTACATTTCTGAGTCATGCCTAGATTCTGGTCAGTAAAGCCACAAAGTCTTGGTGGCAGATTCACAAATGTGACTTATACATGTTCTTGGTATTTAATAATGGTGCTATAATCTGCATAACTGAGCTCTGAAACTGAGCAATTTTTATTTGGGGAAAAGTTTATTATTTTATAATTACTCTATTTGCATTTTAATGTAAGAATTAAGAAGATGCTCATCCTTATTTTCTTTAATAACATTTCTAAATCAGCCGGAGCCTGAATTGGCTCCACTCTTCAGTGTAGAAAATATGTTTATTGAAAAATCTGGAAGGAAAATTTGCACAGTACAGACCACATTTTGCAGTTCTCCATCACCCATATAAAATGTACCAGGGTAGGCCTCATGCATTAAAATTCAGTGTGACCTAGTTTAAGTGTTCCTAACCCCTTTTGTCCAGCTTTTACCATCTCAGTAGAACTCCACTATTGGAAAGCAAAAGGCTACAGCTTTATTTACACAATACAGTGTTATGTAAATGAGCAAGCATTAATCACAAATATTTCCCAAATGAACCTTTACAAATTAACACCATTAACTTTGCTAGGGGGCAGGCACTGCAGTCCAGGAATAATATGCTTTCCAACTGAGTCCCAGCCATTTGCATAGTTGTGTGCATATTCCAATCCCTGGTTTCTTCTTCTTTTTCTTTTTTTTTTTGGTGCTTTGAGACAGAGTCTAACTATGTATTTCAGGGTAGCCTTGAACTCACTATGTAGCCTAGATTGGCCTCGAACTCACAGCGATCCTCCTTCCTCAGCCTCCTGAGTGCTGGGATTACTGGCATGTGTGCCACCATGCCCAGTGTTGCTTTTTTCTTGACTGCCTTCTTTTTTCGTAACAATGTGTAAATGGAATGAAGTTGTCCTCAGTTTGAATACCCCTTTATTCTCCAATGAATCGGTGCACTGCAGTTGTAATACGGTCATAAAGTGATAAGCCTAAGTCTGAATCTTCACCCTTTAGCTGGGAAATGCCATTTCCAGAGTTAAGCCTTGCCAGGGAAATGAGCTAACACACGCTTCAAAAAAATTTTTGAGGCTAACATTTCTCTCTTTTTGGCTAGATTGAAAGTTGGCAGATAGCAAATGATTTCTAATTTACATATTAATTTCAATTCCCTGGAGAATTGTAGCAGAAGGATGAAAGAAATTTAAATAAATTCCTACATAAGAGCAAGGCAACTTGATTTTCTCAAATGTTTAAAACAGTGATGACATTATTATTATTATTATTATTATTATTACTATTATTATTATCTCTTCAGAACACAGTTCATTTTAAATATCCCAAATCTATGACTGGGTACTTTATGCTTTGTAGCAAAATTGAAATGAGAACCTAATTAACCTTTTTAATCAAGTTTTATATATTCTAATTCAAGAACTGCCCTGGAAACTGTGGGGTTTGATTAAGCACGAGATAGTGTCCCTAAGCGCTCATGCCATAGGATTTCATTTCTCATTTGGAACTACCCCATCTGATTTTTTAAATTTACAGTGTTGCTTTTTGAGGAGTATCAATAATCTTTGAATCACATCAGAGCTCATATTTTCTTTATTTTATCTTACCTTGTAGCACTTCTGGGTTTGTGATTTTTATAGATACTGTTGTCTTTATTTTGGGTTTGGGGTTTTGGTTATCCATTTTAGGTTTCTCCTTGCTGTGTTTTACTTTCTTATCTCTGAAGACAAGAAATGACCTCATTACAATTCATTGATTTACATCAGAATGATTAAGCACACATGAACAGGAAATTAAGGGTTTGCTTAAAAGTTAAAAAGTTATGGTCACCAATCATTTGCGTGAACACTTCTGTAGGTGACCTTTCTCTCTAGTCTTCACTATATATCTTTCTGAAATTACAGAAAGTCCAATCATTCAGCGACCACCCTGGATTACCCTATCATTGCAGCTACAATGTCATTTGGAGTTAGTGTGTAATTGGTACTTCTGCAGTGCCACCTCACTTTGCATTTTCATCTTTGTCATCTTACCAGCTTTCATTTGGATAAGGCCATTTATGTTATGTTTTCCTGCTTATAGCTCTAGTTTTTGTTTTGGTTTTGGTTTGCTTGTCTTATTTCCACTTCCTGGTTTCTTCTGCAGTTAATATAATACAAGGCAAACTCTCCTCAGTCTTCATAAACAAACTGCACCCACCCGCCATCTGTCATCTAAGAGGCCATTGTGCTCTCTCTGCTAGAGGCTCTGGCATTCTGTATCCAAGAGAGCAGTCATGAGATTAGGGAAAAAGCTAGAACTTTGGGTCCCACATGAAGTCCCTTTCCCCTGCTGTTGGCTGATCCTCCATCTCCTTTGGCCATGAGGCCCAGCTCCACCTCTCCACCAGCTGCCATGAGGCAGCAAGTCCCCGCAGCAGCTGTGGTTCTCTGAAAAGCCAGCAAGGCCAGGAAACCAGAACCTTGTTAGATGCTACCTTTGAAGGTGTCCTTTGGCACAAGAGCAGAAGAGGCACTCAGTGGCCGAGGCACCTGCTGGGTTTTCTTAAGGATCAAGCTTTTACTTGTCATTGTATAACATTCTTCTAGGTGGGATACTATAATTTGCTGTTGACTTGCTCTGCCTACTTTTAACTCTAGAAATTCTGTTATCAGCGTTTCTCTTCCCTGTGTTCTCTTCTAAACCATTACATGCCTCCTTCCTTTGTTTTCTATTCAATCTTCTTTTTCCCTTTCCTCCATTCCTTTTTCCCCCTTCTTCCTCTTTCTGTGGCACAAAAGTATAACAAATACATCATTTTCCCTATCTTTCTTGAGTGTTTTGCAAACATATCTTTATTAAATTTTCTTTTCTTTAGCTTAATAACTGGATTCAGGGCCGGTGAGATGGCTCAGCGGCGTAAGCGCCTGCCTTGCAAGCGCGAGGGCCTGAGTTCGACTCCCAGATCCCACATATGAAAAAGGGGCCGGTGATATCGCTCAGCGGCACGGGTGCCTGCTGGCGCGCGAGGTCCTGAGGTCCACCCCCTGTACCCACAAAAAAAAAAAAAAAAAAACTGGATTCATTGCTTTATTATTTACAAGTACTTCACTTGAAAAGGCCCCTAGAAGGTTTAAAAAAAAAATTTACTCAGCATGTTATTTGGAATTCTAGCCAACATAGTATTTTGTTAAATGTTTATCTTTTACTTCTTGAATTTTCAGGCACATTTGATGATAGTTTACCCTAACTGGTATGTCAGGAAAAACATCATTCATCTTCTAATATTTTACCCTCTCTACAGGGAAGGGTCCATTCTCTCCAACAAACAGCTACCTGTTAAAGCTACAGATGAACTGTTCCCTCCCTCACATAGTATATACGATCACTGCTAGTCATCCACCCTCTATTTCTCTTAAAAGCCTTCAGAATAGCAATTCCTTTATAGTTATATTTATGTTCTTGCATATAGAATATACACAGTTGGCTGTCTGTGTCTGGTTCCACATCCATGGATTCAACCACCATGGATTGAAAACATTTGGGATAACAATTGTGTCTGTACTAAATATAGACAGCCTTTTTTTTCTTGTCATTACCCCCTAACCAATATAGTATACAGTAACACATATTTACATAGCATTTACATTGTATTTGGCATTATAAATACTCTAGAGATATTTTCAAGAACAGGAAAATACATATAGTTTGCATGCAAATACTATGTCATTTTATGTAAAGAATTTAAGCATCCATGGATTTGGTATCCAAGGGGGGGTCCTGGAACCTATCCCTAATGGATACCAAGGGATGACTACATATAAATTATGTATTATATTTATACATATAAATTATGTATAAATATATATAAATATGTATAAATTATGTATAAATATGTATAAATTTATACATATAAATTATGTATTGTGTGTGTGTGTGTGTGTGTGTGTGTGTGTGTATTTTCAAGGGTATTAGTCCCTGCCTGTTAAGTTTCACCTATGTTAATATGGCCTGATACTCAGAAACAAAATGAACCACAGAAGATGTTCTTTGCTGAAAATTAAGTTTGTAATAAGGGGATATGGAAAAGCTCACACTTAAACTGGCCTCTGCAGCAGATGATTAAATAAAGAGCACAATGATAATCACATTGTTGGGTTGAGAACTAACAAGCTGTTTATAAAGTTTATATCTGCTCTTAAACAGTACGAATTACTAGATGAATTAATAATATTGTAAGTTAGAAAAACCAACTGATTCTGTCAAGAAAAGCAGTACAGTGCTGAAAATAGAAGAAATCAATAGTATCAAATAGAAATCTAGAAAATGATAGCCAGCTTTGTCAAACATTTTACATTTTTCCCATAAATAAGTCTGTTTATATTGATTCTTAGGTTTGGAGGGTAGTGAAGCAGATAGGAGGTAATTAAAAGCATAAATCTCCAGAGCTTGGGAAGGTAATTCTCTGTTTTTCAGACAGAGCTGACAAAATGATGAACATTTTTTGCTTCAACATGACAGAAATATAGCACGATTACATACCGTGCTGAAAGCTTTGGTCAATAGCTGCTCTTTAACAGAGCTCTTAAAGTTTCATCAGCATATAATAGTTACTTATTAAAGGTTTTTAAAAACCTGCCTCCACAGTAGCACTATAATATTACAAAAAAACCATTGCAGTTTTTCTCAGCATTACCTGCTGTTCTTAAATTCACCACTGAAAAAAGAGAAGACTAGGTTAAAAGTGAATTTTTTAAAAAGTGAAGATTATGACTTATAAAGACTTGTCAAATACTATTTTAACTAATAGGAAAATTATGCAACACATACAATTTATTATTGTTCTGACTTTTTATAAACACATACATACCTCACATGACATGTCACTTTAGCTCTTCGTAGGTGTTCAGTAATATTCAAAACTGGATTATCATCACCTTAGTGATGCTATGAAGAATGCAAATATGAACGTCACAGTGAAAGTACCAACACCCACCCCGCTTATCAGAATATAATCACAACTGGAAACTGTCGAGCACTGATGACTTATCAGTACTGAAAGCTTTGGTACATTTCTATTAAGTAATCAGTTTGCTAATAAACATTAATAATACCTTTTAAAAAAATACTATAGATGTTCTTCTTTTCCTGTGTAAAAATCTTGTGGCCCTCTTAGTGAAACATTTAAAATTATTTGAAAGGATCTTCATTCCACTGAGTAGTTTTCCATCTAAAAGTTTTCTTGCCACTTGAGAGTTGGGGGAAGTCCGTTGAGGGCTCGTGTGTCTCACTTTTTCGTTCGGGTTGGATTTCTTTAGTTCAGATTTGTTGCAGAATCCTTAAAGTAAAATAATGTCTCACTTGATTTTTGTGGTTTGGGATTTTCAGCTACAAATGTATTCAACATATAATTAAGAACAGGTAGAATTTTTAGGCTAAACATCTGTAGGCTTCCAAAACATTTGTAGATGGTTTGTATTCATGCTTTATTTAGGACATGCTTAGTGTCTGTATACTTCAGTAGAGAATTGGCTAAAATTTTTGCAACCTTTACCAGAATGTTTTTTTTTTAAAGAGAAGAAAAAACAAAACAAATCAAAAAAGAACAAATTTTCAAAACAACATAATAGGAGGGTAACAATGGTTAATGCATTACATATTATTATCTTTAAGTTAGTTATTCAGGATACCAGATACTAGCATTCAATTGTCCAAACCTTATTGGCACAAAACTTACTCTTCAATGAACTAAGTAAAATTGGTAGTGTATCTATCTTAACCATCTTATATATATATATACAATTTCTTTTCCTTTCCCTTCTTTCTTTTCCCTATTCCCTTATTCCAGTCTCTCTTTCCTTTTGACCAGTTTCTTTTTGATTCACCATGTCTATTATACATTTTGGATCTTATTTACTCTTTCATTTTCTCATACTAGAGAGACAATACGATGCTTACACATGTGCGTCCAGTTTATTTCACTTATGAGTATTTTCTCGAGTTGCATCCATTTACCTATAAAAGTCTCCAGTTTATCCTTCTTTATGGCTGAATAGTACTCCATTGTATAAAAATACCACATTTTTCTTATCCATTCCTCAGTTGATGAGCATTTGGGTTGTTTCCAAGATCTGGCTATTACAAATTGTGTTGCTATAAACATGGGTGCACATAAATCGCTGTGGTACGATGTTTTTAATTCTTCTGGGAAGATGCCCAGAAGGGGAATAGCTGGGTCAAATGGGACCTCCAACCCTAGTTTTTTGAGGAATCTCCACACTGATTTCCACAGTGGCTGTACCAGTCGACACTCCCACCAACAGTGGAGAAGGGTTCCTTTTTCCCCACAGCCCCTCCAGCATTTGTTATTAGTTGATTTCTTAATAATAGCCATTCTTTCTGGGGTGAGATGGTATCTCGGTGTTGTTTTAATTTGCATCTCTCGAATGACTAGTGATGTTGAACATTTTTTTTGTATATTTATTTGCCATTAGTATTTCTTCATCTGAGAAATGTGTATTCATCTCAGATGCCCATTTTTAGAGTGGGTCTTACTATCGAGAACATACCAGAATGTTTTTGTAAGACAAAAACAAGAAAGAAGCTTGTCTTCCCCACTGCTTTAAGTGGCTAATTTAATGCAGTGAAGAACATTGTAGAGAAGAAGTACCTTTCAGCTACTTTCAACTCTTAAGTATCTCCTTGAATAAACTGACAACATTTTGCCCTGGAGGTCAGAGAACTTGAAATACGTAGGTGAGCATAAAGAGCAACTCTTCAGCACCGTGCTTTTCTTTCAGATTAACCACTGTAATGCCAGAATAGGAGTGACAAAGGTTTGCAAATGACCTTGAGCAATTCCTAACAATTAGGAATTTACTCTTAAAATGAATAGTATAGTTTAGTCACTGGGAATTGGGGGTTCAATTATATAAGTACAAGTTCTCTATTTAACTTCCACAGTTAATTAAAACGTAATTAATGAAAATATGCTCATTTTAATGTGCTCATTTAAAACTCAAATGTAAACACAGCAGTTATTTAGAACTTAGAGCAACAAAAAAAATTTTGTCAGGAAGGAGTATTTTCTTACTGTAGTTTAGAATTATCAGCATGTAATGAAAATAAAGAGCATACTGGTTTTTAATCAGTTTTATTATTCCAATTATCTACCACAGCGCAAATCCTTACTCCCTGCACTGGAGGTGGGCTCTTCCATGGCCCTGCCTTCCACTGAAGGTTGTTATCCACCTAGAAAGAATTCTAGTTTTATTTTGTTTTGTTTTTTTGAGACAGGGTCTTGCTGTGTAGTTCAGGGCGGCCTTGAACTCATGGTGATCCTCCTACCTCAGCCTCCCGAGTGCTCAGATTACAGGTGTGCGCCACCACGCCTGGCAGGATTCTGTTTTTTTAAATGCATGTCGCATTTAGCATGAGAGGTACATACTGCTCACTAATGGTCACCAAATAGTTTCCCTTTTTGTCTTTGATTATGCACAGTGAATGCTCTCCAAAAAAATAGCTGAACTGTGAGCTTTAGGTGATTACCTGAGTTTTGCTCTAGAAAGGAGTAACATTCTATATACAAGAGACCCCTATGGAATCTTTCCATGTTTTTTTTTTTTTTTTAATGTCATGAATTTTTTTTCCTTGCAACATTTGAAAGGAACAGAAAAATGTCACATTTACTAAAGGAGTAGTTTGGTTATTTGGTATCGCGACTGAAATTTTTAAACCAACAAAATCCCCTATATAAACTTTTAAGTTAAGAAACCAACAATCTCCTTTCATGACTTAAATTACACATTTACACAGATGGTCATAGATGGAGTATTCATTAACTTCTGTAAGAGTTGAGGAAATGATGGATGTCTACATTAGTAACATACTGGAATAGAGTTACTGAGTTTGCAGATGTTGATTTAAAAACAAGAAATTTGAATATCTGACATTCTTTTCAAACTAGCTTTCTAGAGATTTAGACTTTGAATAACTCTCTTTTGTATAAATTTCCATTTTTTGTAAATACTTATTAATTTGAACTATACTAATTAATTAGCAATTTGTGATAATTCAAATATAGATGAATTATATTTTTGCTAGGTCCAAATCTTTCTTCAAAGACGATGCAAAATAAGTACTGCAAAACAGGTTGAAACACAGAGATTCAAAAACAACAGCAGAAAAAAGTTTTCAAGCATACTTAAGCATAACACCATGCCTGGCTTAAAATAATTGTTATGTATTAACAAGTCACTTAATCTCTCATAGCTAACAGTTTAGCTAACAGCAGTTCTTCAAAACTGTTCTGCTTTTTGGACTTCTTTACAATTTTATTATGTTCTTCACCCAAATTAGTCATATTAATGAGGTTTTTCTAAAATTACAACACTACTCTCTCTTTTAAAGAAAATTAATATTTTTGTTACTTGGTTAAATTTCTCTGACTATTTTTCAGATCAAGTATTTGAGCCAGAAAATATTTAGATTCATGTTTCAGGTCAAACAAACATTGTTTTGTGATGTGAGTTATTCAGTTAAGATTAGATCATTCAGATGATTAGCCACTTTCCAGAGAGTATTCAGTGGCATCAATGACAAAAAAGAAACTATTTGGTGATCAGAAGTCAGTACTATGTATCTGTCATGCAAAATGATCATTCAGATTAGGTGAATAATCAATAAACAACTGATTATGTGTTCTGACCTGAGGCCAGCTTGACAGACAAATGATTGAACCATTTATATAGGAATTGTTTTTGCAATAATCAAGGAGGCGGTTGTTGTGAATCTGATCAGTCCACACTAAGAGTGCTCAAGCGCCACTACCACCACCAAAATCATACCAATAAGTGACCCTCGCCAGTCTAACACTGCTTGCTCAGCCTGCATGAGACCACTGGTTCCATAAGGACAGAGGGACAGAGACTAGGTCCATTCCTGTCTCCCTGGTGCCTAGCACAGTACATAAACATTCCTTGAATGAAGGAATGATCTTAAAGGGGATATTTAACTTATAACAACCTAAGGATGAGTTGAGTATTACTGGATCCGTTCTCTGTACCTTGTATCACCTTAAAGGCCACATCCCCAGACTGTTTTCACTCCACATCTTCCTCTCTGAGGAAATGAAGATCACATTTTACAAGAGTCTTCTCTGCTTTGGATCCTCTGCTATGAGGGCTATTGTGACCTGGCCTTGGAGCTTGCTTCTGCGCCCTGTGCTGTCGAGGCTAAAAGCCCAATCTCTTAATCCTTGGTTTGAATCCAGAGTCTTCCATTTTTGGCACTGTGATTGAGCAATAATAACTCTTCAGTGTCTTCGAGGGTGAAATGAGATACTGCGTGTTAAGTACTTAGCACTTTACCTGGTACATAACAAACAATAAATGGCAGCTATTTGTCACTATTTTTATTATTGATTCAACGTAATTTTTTGTAATTTGACATTGTGTTTGCCACCTTTCTGGCTGCTGTATTCTCTTTATGGCTATGTATTCTTTAGCTCTTTGCAGTGATAGACAAGGTGCTATAATTTTTCTTGGAGCAGTAGCTATAAATAAGACCTTTACAGCTGGGGATGTAGCTTAGTGTTAGAGTGCTTGCCCAGCATGCATGAGGCCCTGGGTTCAATGCCAAGCACTGCTAAATAAGTAAAGAAGATCTTTATTTTACACAAACATGGATATTATGACAATTTTTGTGCAACATTATCAAATATACTTCCAGAACACGAGGATCTAATATATTATTATCTTTATTTAGTGAAGTTGCTTTAAAATTACATTAAAGAATTTTAACACAAAATGATATTATCCTCCCTTAAATCTCTAATTCCTCCTAGATGGTTGTGTGTAAAATTTTTAAATGATCTTCTTCTTTGAAATTTTGACTTCCCATAGCTTCTGTGCCTTCCTATATTCTTGTCCATCCCATCTTTCTTGTGGTCCTTTTTCTATATCCTGCGCTCACTTATCCCCATCCTACCTGTTAAATACAGCTGTTTCTTAAGATTGTTCCCTCAAATACATTTCACCTTCCCGTACTTAATTCCTTAGAAATCTCATCTATCTACAACATTTCCTCAATCTTATTATATGGATTCCAAATGTTTGTCTCCACCACGGCCACTTTCCTTAACCACCACTTGTGTTTCTAGTCATTTGCTAGACGTTCCCACTGTGTGTCCCGTGAGCACCCTACCAGTAGATAGAAGATTCCCAAACTGAATCCTCTGCAAAATTTCCCCACCCACCACTTTTTTTGTTTTATTTTGCTATTTTTCCTGCCATTTGGATAAGAAATTTTTAAAATCAACTCTTGTTGTTTTTCCTTCTTCTGTCTTTATTTTAAAGAGAAAAAAAATAAAAATAATAACAATAAAAGAGTTTCAAAACAGCTTAGTAGGAGAGTTACAATAATTAATACATTGCATACTGTTGTCTTCGTAGTAGTTATTCAGAGTACAAGATATAGGCATAATATCTTGTCCAAACAATACTAGCACAAACCTTTCTTTTTCAATGAACTAAAGGAAACTAGCTGTATAACTATCTTAACTAGCTTGTATATAAATATATTTTTTTCTTTTTCCCTTTCTTTCTTTCTCCTTTCCCCCATCACAGTTTCTTCTTTTGAACAGTTTCTTCCCAATTCACAATATGTATTGTATATTTTGGATCTTATTTACTCATTCAGTTTCTTACACTAGTGAGACAATATGATGTTTACATGTATGGGTCTGATTTCTTTCATTTTGGAGTATGGTCTCGAGTTGCATCCATCTACCTATAAAAGTCTCAAGTTTATCCTTCTTTATGGCTGAGTAGTACTCCATTGTATAAAAAGACCACATCTTCTTTATCCATTCATTGGCTGATGGGCATTTGGGTTGTTTCCAAGATTTAGCTATCACAAATTGTGCTGCTATAAACATGGGTGCACATATATCGCTGTGGTATGATGTTTTTAATTCCTCTGGGAAGATACCCAGGAGGGGAATAGCTGGGTTGAATGGGACCTCTAATCCTAGTTTTTATTTTTTTTATTTTTTTATTTTCACTTTTTTGTGGGTACCAGGGGTTGACCTCAGGACCTCATGCGCCAGCAGGCGCCCATGCCGCTGAGCAATATCACCGGCCCTTTTTTCATATGTGGGTACCAGGAGTCGAACTGGGGCCTTTGTGCTTGCCAGGCAGGTGCTTACACCGCTGAGCCATCTCACCAGCCCCTAATCCTAGTTTTTAAAGAAATCTTCAATTATATTGCCCAGTAATAAAGCCTCTCCATTCGCTCATCCATCCATGTAATAAGTATTTATCAAATGCCTACAATGGGTCGTTTTCAGGCAGTGTGCAAAGTGCAAGAAATTCAGCAAAGAGCAAAAGTCTTACAGGTGTAAACCTTAATCAAAGTTACTGTCTCGAGGGAGAAGACAGATATTAATAATGTTGTTATATAAATTAATAAACAAATTTTAAATGGCGAGAAGTATTGTAAAAGGAAGAATCCGAGTTGGCGTGTGAACTCGTCTAGGGACTCAAGGAAGGTTTCCTAAGGAAGGAGTGTCTGAGCGGGGCTCTGAATGATGAGTATGTGTTAAACGAGAGAAGAGAGAAGGAAGAATATTCTAGGCCTATGCAAAAAGATAACACTGTGCTTCTACCACAGCCTCATTGTCAGTCAGTTCCTCAGAGAGCCATAGAGGAGGAGACAAACTCAACTAGAGGTGGGGAGGAGGAGGCCACACAGGTCTTGAATATAATGATTTCAGATTTTAAACCAAGAATAGTTAAAGGCATTTGAGTTTTAAATCAAGGAATGACAAGACCGGATTCATCTTTTGCAAATACTGCTCTGTGGAGAACAGATAGCATGAGAGCAAGGGCCTGGCAGCAAGATCTCCTAGGAGGGTGTCGCGGAAGGTGGGGGCAGCATGGGTGGTTGTGGCAGCCTCCTCTGCTACTTTGCCTCACCCCAGCGTCCCCACTGAACACACAGACTTTGTTCTCCACACAGCAACCAGGACGATCATTTAATAAACAAAAGTCAAACTAGCTTTTTCCTCTGATTAAAACACTGCTGAGATTCCCCATCCACTCACTACGAAACTCAAAAATCCTTACAGTGGCTGTTTGCTCTTCCTTGGATGAGAAATGCTCTTTTCCCAAGTATCTACCTGGCTAATCCCTTCATTTCGTTCACCTCTCTGAGCAAGGCCCCCTCAACAGAAGGAGTTTCCTTGATACCTGAAATGCCATGCTGCCCATTATCGTCTACCCCCGTACCCCTTCTTATTTTTATAGCACCACTTAATATATCCATAGATGTACACATCACCTTATTAGAATGCAAGTTTCACTAGACCTGTATTCCACAACACTTAGATGCCTGGAAAAGAACAGATATTCACTAAATATTCGTCATATGAAAGAATGGACCTTCAGTGTTAAATTTCTGATTATAAAACATTTCCCTTACTCTGTTCTACATATATGTGTGCTAAAATATTATATGTATATATATTTAAATTGTCATTCACTTTTGTTATCCTATACATGAGATTAAAAGTTCCTTAAAGTCCTAAAATTATGTCTTAGCTTTGAGTTTCCCGAAGTACCTATTACGTGAGCTCCATCCAATAAAAAGTTGTTGAATTGAGTTGAATAAAAATAGTGCACAGGGCCAGTGAGATAGCTCAGCGGCATAAGCGCCTGCCTGGCAAGAGCAAGATCCTGAGTTCGACTTCCGATACCCACATAAAAAAAAAATAGTGCACATTGGTCATATCGTCTGTTATATGAGCAGCCTTTTATTATGTGACTATTATCAGTCAGTAGAACTTCTAGACAACATCACACAGAATCAGAAAGTGGAAGTCCACTAGCATTTGCTGGTTGTATTTAAATATTTCAGATTTCACAGAGGAATCAAAGGTATAGGCATTTTTATTTTTATTTTATCTCTGGTAGACCAGTCTCTTATATGTGAGAAAGTGGACGAGATTACTTTGAAATGAAAACATCTAGCCCAGTTTAATCTGGAACTTTATTGTAGAAAGCATTAGCATGACTCAGGTTAGCTAAGTGACTATTCAAGATGTAGTTTCATTATTTTCTCTTAGTTACATTTGTACACTTTCAAAGTATATTAATCCTTCACATTTACATATTCCACTTAATTTTGAGTTATAAAATGTATGCCTGGTTTTAATAATTACTTTAAGTCTTTAGAGTATGAATTTTACAAAAAATGATTTTGCAAAACAGGTTTTCAAATGAGTAATGATAAATAAATAATATACTAAACATATGTAAAATATTACTAAAGCTTTTCTTCAACCAATTTTCTAAGCATTGCACTTGCAAGGTAATTTCGTCCTGTTGTCTTACATTAAGCATATTATTCATCAAAAATAAGGAGACACAATGTGAGTTCTAATTTTAATTTATTTTGCATCATTTATGTAAATTTCCTTAATGTGGAAATGGAAGTAAGTGAAATAACTTCTGAACTTATTAAAGATTAATGTGTGGAAGCCTCAAAGCCTAATTTAAGAGACCACTGAAGGCTTGAATTAGATGTAGAGTCACAGCTTTAATGCATAAGCTTGGATTATATTGCATTACTTATTACTGAGTAACAAAAACCTCTCTATGAAGCACACAATGGCCATCCATTTCCCCACGCAGAGAGAATAGCTCTCTCAAACATGTTAGCAACTAGGGATGTGACTGAAATCACTACAAAATCTGAGTTATCCCTCTTTATAACTCAAGGTAACAGAGATTAACAATTCGCTAAAATTTCCCAGTTTAAAACATGAAATTAATTTAAGGTAGGTAGATAACTGCCACTTTCAAATACTTTTGGGGACATCATAAAGTAAATGGCTCAAGAATATCAAGTAAGGGCCGGTGAGATGGCTCAGCGGCATAAGCGCCTGGCAAGCGCGAGGTCCTGAGTTCGACCCCGGTACCCACAAAAAAAGAAAAAAGAATATCAAGTAATTGTGACAAATCCTTACTATTTTGTGTTATAAAATTCTTTTTAAATGAGTTTCTTTTCATTTCTTTTTCTCTTTCTTTTCCATGCTGCAGGTTGAACCCAGGACCTTTGCATTGAGCTACAACCCCAACCTGTTTCTTTGTTTTTGTTTGTTTTTAAAGATAGGATCTCACTAAGTCACTGTGCTGTCCAAGCTAGGCTCAAACTTGTGATCCACCTCGCACTCAGTGTCTCAGAGTACTTTTAAAAAACTTCTAAGGTTTACAAATTCTAAAAGATTAGATTTCTATATGCATATTTTTAAAGAAAATTATATATTTTCCTAAATTATAGATGTTCCCATTCTTTCATATTCAAGATTCTATCAGTGCATAGAGCATTCATTTTCATACTCTAGGTGTAATAATTTAGAGATTGTAGTTTATTAATTGCATTATGGGTGGGGCTCGTGATTTGTTCCTGCTTAGCATTTGAAAGAAAGGTTATGGGCGTGCTTTACCTGGGTTCATTTACTTTGTCCTGTCTCACTTAAACTCTAATGCACATAGTGGGTTTACACACACATTTACCATTAAACTGACTCAGGTATTGACCTGCAATACAGAAGACAAAGTAAATATACCTTTCAAAAATTATAAAATTATACTGTAAAATACAATTAGTGTTATTTTCTTGGGGCAGGCATCAAGGATACTTCTTACTAAATTCCTAAGTAAATTGTGATGGTGTTACAGAAATTATGACATTAAATAAAATCATTTTATTGTCCTTTTCCTATGTTGAAAAAATTACATGAGCATCCTTCCATCAGGTTGGTGGGGGAAAATCTTTTTCAAGATACAATCTCTATAATTTACAGTATTTAAGTATAGAATTAAGAAATTAATCTTCTGGATTTAACTTTACCTTAGCACATTGATATGCTAAACTTGGTTTTTTAAAGGAAATAATTTTCGATTATGGCCTAATATGAAATAAAGTAGAATACCAGGAGAAAGAGTGGAATTGAACAAATAAAGGGATTAAGACTCAGATCATAGCTGATACAGCCACCCTCAAGTAATTGTCTCTCCTATGCTCTGACCTTCTTAACCCTAAATTGGTAACTTTGGGTGTAGTTGGATATCTAGGGGAAGAGCTTAGATTGCTGGGAATCATCGAAAATTAATATCCACCTTCAAATGATTAAAGCGAAATATGAAACTGACAAGGGAAAACAAGACAATATTTTATGCACTTGAAACTCCATAAAAATGTATTTTATTTACTTTTAAAAGCACTTTTTAGGAAAGTCTCTTTTCACTATTTTCCAAGTGATCATTAACTAAAACTGCAATGTCTTTCTAATCGATCACATAAATTCTGTCCTAGTTGGTCCCTTTACACCTTCTCCACGTTTCAGGGTGTAACATAATTCCACCAAGGAGTCGTGTACCAGAAACATGAGCATCAAGACTCTCAATTACCTAATAGGCTGCACTTAAAAATTAATTTAATGCTCACTAATGAGTGAATTATTTTGCCTACACTGAGTTTTTTTGACGATGTGAATGAATATATATGTAGTGTTCATATATTCAAACAGTCACATTTCAAAGCAGCTGTAACCTAAGAACTCTACTCCTGTCTTATAATATGTGATAGAATTTAAATTGGGCTCAAAGAGAATTAACAGTCTAGAGCGCACATTGTTGTCTTCCTGGAGAGCTACCACTTTTCTCCTTAGTAATATAGAAATATTTGGGGTTTTTTATGAGTGTGCTATAAAACCAGTAAGTGCAGAATTCTCGTCCCTCACAACCCAGAGGACAGCACTCATATTGGACTACAGGTGAATGGTGCCCCCTGGAATTATGCATTATGGTGACACTGGATATGCCACTGAAATCGTTAGTGTTTCATTAGATAGAAGCTAGAAATTAGCAAAGACATTGTGTCTTAAACTATAAAGCTCATAATGGTTATAATTTTGTCTGGACTTTGTTTTCAACAGATCCCAGTAGATGAGGATTGAATGAAGTGAATATCAAAGCCAGTAGTATGTTGTTACTGATATTGCAGGACTTAAAATTGCCAATATCAGCAGAAAGACTTACTAGCAATCTTTGGATTAAGTAAGCCTTTCTCTTGGGTGTATCTTATGTTTCCTGTGTTGTAGCTTTGTCTCTGGGAGTGTCTGATCTCATCAATGCAGCAAGTTTATACAAAAAAGAATTGTAATCATGAAGAAGTTCCATGGTAAAGCAAAGATTCAAGTAATTATTTAGCTTTTACTCAGCAATATTTTGTTTCTTAATGTTTTTACCTGTAGTATTTGAAATGTTGTGCATTTATCTCAAACAATTATTAAAAATATACAGTTGTTTTAATACAGAATCATGGTTGCAGCACAAGATAAAATCTATAAGAGCAGCATCTTATGGAATAATTGGCTATCTAAAATGCCTCCTAATAGAACATTTGATTTTCAATTGAAAAACATTATATTTTCTTTAGAGGGGAGCATCATTTTAAGGTAACACAATGTAACAGCATTCCCTCTTGTTCTCTTTATATCTCTGTGTTCTAGCAAAGCTGTCAGGCAGATGTGCCCAGGGGACACTATTTAGTTCACAGGACGCAGCACCCTAGTACCTGCTATTCCCTTTGCCTGAAACACTCCCCCTCTACACTGCCACTTCAGACCCTTGCCCCTGTATCCAGGCCCAGCTCTGAGGACCCTTTTTCCTGAACCTTCCACAATCTCTTCCTATCTAAAGAGATTTTCCTCTCCTGGGATTCCCATAGTTCTTAGTTGCTCTGAACTTCGCACTCTCCTCCCTCTGCTTTGGATTACAGTTATATATATGCCTTTCTTTTCTCGCAACTACCATTGTGGGTAGATGATCTTTATTTTTAAATTTTCTCAATGTCTAACACATGGCAGGTGCTAAATAATAATTTGTAGAATAAATAATCAGGTTTATCCTTGTTAGGTCAGCCTATGTTGTGGCAGATTATTGATACATGTTTTATATGACATTCTAATGTATAAGATTTTTGTAAAATTAACTAACAGTGCTTATCACACAGACATCTCAGGTCTCAGGAAAAAACATGCCAGGAGCTTTCATGATATACCTTCTTTAATTAAGGGAATAGTTTTAATTACTTCTTAAAATGTAAAATGATTGGTTCTGTTGGAAAATACTTTCCCCAGGGTCATTGCCTTTGTCCAACCACTTTATGAATTTGTGTTCAGAATCTTCTTTCCATACAAAATGAACACATTTTAAAGCCCTGATTGAAGGTGCTAGCTATCTCTCTCAAGTAAAAATTAGAAATTAAGTGAACACCAGAACGGGGAGTCTAGTGAGTTTTAGAACTTCTCACTGTGAATACTTTGTTATACTTTTATTTTTCAAGCAATACCTTATTTCATTCTTTGTCTTTATATTTGAACCATCAGGCATCTGAGAAATATAGAAGATGTGGGAAGGGAAAGGGCTTTAGAAAGGAAGGTAATTAATAGAAGAAAAAATTCTAGGATGCTTCATGTACGCTAGGCAAGCAGTGTACCACCATGGTGTATCCCCAGCCTTTTTAAATTTTTATTTGGAGATACTGTCTCACTAAGTTATCCAGGCTGGTTTCCAACTCTCAGTCCTTCTGCCTCAGCCTCCCCAGTAGCTGGGATTACAGGCATGCACCATCGTACACAGCCCATGCATTATGTGGAGGTCAGGATGGTGCTTCTGGCAGCTTTTTCTAATTCTCGCAATTCTATATGGGAACTTTTTTCCTTCCCTTTTTGGGGTGCTGGGAATCACACCCAGGGCCTCCCACATGTAAAGTGTACGCTATCCCACTGAGCTACATCCCTAACCCTAATTCGGGCAATTCTTTCCAGATGTTTCTTTGTTCACTGCTAGAAGATGGCAGTGCTTTAGGAGAGGAAACAGAAAGCAAATGGCTACTGCTAGACAACTGTGTGTCTACTGAATAGTCAGTGGGTTGTAAAGTTGGCCAGCTTGGCCAACCAAAGCAATACAAGAATGATTGTTGATTAAGCTTGATTATGTTCATGGATTTTCTGGCTCTTTTCCTTGCTTCTTTCACTCCTCAATTAAGGAGATTTCCAGATAGTGAAGTCAGGTTATTCTCGTAGCTAGTTAACAGTGTCTGGGTTTCACTCGAAGATTTGCCCAGCAGGTAGAAGACGTTGACACTGCCTCAGACACAGTACTAAGGATAGGAAAGTGCCACCTCCGGGAATATCACAGGGGAATTGGGAAGATATCAAATGTAGTGAGTGGTGCCTGTCACTCTGTCTTTATTCCACTGTCTTCCACTCCACTTTTCCACAACAACAGTCAGTGGAAGCTAAGCACCCTTGTGTCCTTCTCTCCACCAACAGAACTCAAAGAGAAAATCGATCACAGCTATCGAGAGTTCTTTCCATCTTGGCATCCAGTGAAGCGTTCACTTAGTTGGAACTTTATCTCAAGTGCTAATTGATGCTGTTAACTTTCGGCAGTGATGCCAGGAAATAGTAAGAGGAAGTCACACTCTCCTTGTCTTGTCTAGAGAACCACACTTCTTTAGCCAAAGAACACCAAAGTAACACTACACTATTTAATGTACTGGGAAAGATGAGTTTTTGAGAGGTGTTCTGGTATAAAAATTGTTATATATCTAAAAAGTGGCACTTTCTTAGCTACTCACTAGATCAGATCAAATGTTTTATGCTAATATATTTTTCAAAACTTGAGTAGATATTTCCTACTTGTTGAGATTTCTGTAGTTTTAAGGTATAATAATTCACTGAATTATTAAAAGCAGTGTGCTTTCTTTGTGTAAAATTGTTCACCTCTACTAAAATTACAATCTTCATTTATTGTGGGTATTTGTATGTATAATGTGTGCACATACAATTGAACAAGGATACACATGTAAGCATTTCATACCTATTAAATGGCTTCTCTACCTACTTGGTGATTTTGGGGGTTTTTTTGTTGTTGTTGCTGTTTTTTGTGTTTGGTTTTTTTTTTTTTTTTTTTTTTTTTTTTGAGACAGAGTCTCACTACTGGCCTTGAACTCACTGTGTAACCCAGGCTGGCCTCGAACTCGCAGTGATCCTCCTGCCTCAGCCTCCAGAGTGCTGGGATTGTGTGACTTTTGATATGTTATATAACTTCTTATGCCCAATTTCTCATTTGGCTAATAATGATAGCCATATCATAGGCTATTATGGCAATTAAATGAGTGCCTAAAACAGCGCTCAATAGTATTCATTATTATCACTTTACATGTCAATTTTTGTATTTTAATTTAAATATAAAATATTTATTTATATTCTCAATTTATAAGTACCCAACTGTATTACCTCAGTTTAACCATTCTTGGTTAATAAATAAAGGACTTATAATATTATACTTTTCTCTTCCTTGGGATTATTTTTTTCAGCCTTGACAGAGAACAATGCAAGAAGTCCCTGAGCAAACTAAATAAGAGCAATTACAAGTCGATGAAGATTTAAAAAGATATTTCTCAAAAGATATTAAGGAAATTAAGGACAACATACTGTCAGTATAAAATTATAGCCCATGGGTGACAGAGGTTATAAACTAGGGAAATTACAGATTATCTTTAGTTGTAATACAGAAATAAGACCTATCTCTAGATTGCATTACTACCAAGGCAATACATTGTTTTCTACCTCCTGTCCCACATAAAATAACATAGCAAAATCAGTGATCGTTGAAAATCGGACTATGACACGAAGCTCCCATTCTGAGGGGGCAGCAAATACGTAGATACGATGTTTAACTCACTGCTTGGCCCTTGACGCTTACAGTTGCTTCCACCGTAATGTTTGCCATGAACACTTTCATCATCTCTTACGCACTCAGGGTAAGTTTATCCCCCCAACATCTGGGAGTGACATGGCACTGAAGTGATGGTGACCGTCACCATCTTTGCTGAGCCAAGTATGACTAGCTATCCGAAGTTAGCAAAACAGTATGTGCCTGGTGAGCTGGGATGAAACAAATCAGGAAGTCAGCAAACACACCAGCAACCCACAAAAATCAGCCTGAGATGGCTTAGTACATGTGTGGCGTGTTGAAGCATGCTTTCTCCCTAGTGGTTAGCACTGTAATGGTTCCATTTAAGCAAGGGACAGCAGGATTAATAATAACTGAGAAATCAATAATCGTATCATAATTAGGAATTCTTGTTATATTCATACTCTCCACTCATGGTTTTACCGAAAGAGTCATATTCTCCCTGCTGCCTTACTCTTTTCTTTCCTAGTCAACCAAAACACACCTAGTAAGTAGCTGTTGTAGAAATCCTCCCAGTTTGAAATTTATACATACATACAGTTATACACACAGTTGCTCGAGAATTTCAGCTCGATGATATCTTGCTCCACAGGCAGCGCATCAGTTTCCTTGGCCTCTTGTTAAAGATATTCTACCCGGAGGCCTATGTAAACCCGTCTCTAGCTGTACCCACTTGGGTTCTGGCCCTGGAATATCAATACTTTCTGTAGGTCCAAATTCTCCCACCAGAAATGTACTTTTCTCTTACCAATTCATGTGTATCCTTCTCTTCAAATCTTACTCAGAATTCTTCAGTAATACCACTCCTCTCTGGTTCCTTTTGTTCTTGTTCTGCATCTCCCATAGCATATATGTTTGCTATTTTAACTCACCTTTGCATACATGTGGCTCTACACTACACTTGTCACCTCACATATGTATGTGTCAAGTTTCCTTGGCCGTACCATCTTCAAACATATACAACCAAATAAAGAACACTCGTATAAAATGATAAAAGTTATGATAACTTTAGAAAGCCTCTAACAAAAACTCATCTTGTTTTATATCAGATTTATCACCCATTTCACTTTTAAAACTAAGGCAATATACCATATATGCTTTATCTTGTTTTGTTGTTAACCAAATACACATTTATGTTTTTTTATTCAAGATAAATTCAAGTGGATTTGCTTAGATTCTTTTGTTATTGTATACATTAATACTGGACACTTAAAAAATTAAAACCTTGGTTAGGCAGAAGGGGGATTTTCCAAGTGTCAGGAAATTGACTAATGTTTTCTAAGTTTGTTGTGATTTGTTTTGTGTTTTGTCCTGTTCTTTTTCTCCTCTTGATCTAGTGTTGAAGTCACAGTTCCACATATGCTTCATGTATAAATAAATTTAACACTAACTGCTTTGACTTCAGTATCACATCTGAGATAAGATCCCTACTTCCTTTGTGGCACACGTTGTATAATTCTGGCAACTGGAATCATCAAAATGATGCATGGAGTACATGTAGATATCTCTAAAATGTAGTATCATTTCTACTCAACATGTTATCTTGTCATACCAGTTGGTTTCAGAGCAGACCTCAGAGAAGATTAGATACAAGGCAGAAAGGTTTTTTGCCGAAGGAAAATGTTTGTGGAAGGTCATCTCTCCACTGCCTGCATGCTTGAGCAGGACAGCCAAAGCAGCTGCTGCCGGACAAATGTCTGAAAAATAACCCAAATTGACAGTGGAGGGAGGGCACTGATGACAAAGCTCACCTTTATCACTATTTTGCCCTAATTCTGTTGTCCACTCATGTAATGTCTAGTGTTGTACAGAAGGGTTCGATATGCTAAAACTTCTTAGATGCTGGTCTACCACTTCATTAAATGCCAAAAACATAGTCAAGTGCTGAGTTGTAAATGTCTGTGGTGCCTATGACTGAATGTATTTTTTTCCTGCATGATCATCCATTGTGATGTTTTTTAAGTAGCAAAAAATGAGCCTGATTTGTTCTCCTTTGTAGAGCCAGGCCGAGGCCCACTACAAAGGAAGTAAACATGCCAAGAAGGTCAAAGCACTAGAGGCAACGAAAAATAAACCCAAAATGGTTTCTTCCAAGGACAGCGCAAAGGCTAATCCCAGCTGCTCCATCACTCCAATCACAGGCAACAGCTCTGACAAATCAGGTCAATGACACTTTTTGTTCTTTGCATTCTTTGTTTCCTCCCCATTTCCCTGACCCAGCCCTGTTCTCCTACCCTCAGTCCCTGCATGCTACGCTCCATGATTTGTTTTTGTAATATTAATGTTTCCTTCATGGGAAGGGTTATGTTTGCACAGATTCTAAGCATTTGATATGTTGCCATTCCATGTTGTGAAATATACACATTTAAGTATATATATATATGTGTATAAATATGTATGTATAAGTATATATGCATGAAAATAAGTGGAGCCTACTTGGTCACAATATATTTAAACAAAAATCGGGAAAAGGACCTGGAATACTGAGTTACTATTCCTTCCTACACTTTCTATGTTTGGTGTGTACCGTGAACTTTTTCAGTGAAGGAATTCTTAAAGTTGTTTATAATAGACGTTTTTATATTCTCTTACCCTAGCAAAGGAAGGTTGAGGGGCAAAAGGGTGAAGTTTTCTGAGAAAGTAATATTACTAAATGGGTCTGGAAGTGTGTAAAATAATAAAAGGATTTGATTTTTAAAAATAGCTTTATAGGGTTCCTCTCAGAGTTACAAATGAACTCAAAGATTTTAAGGGAACTATTTACAAAGTTGTGAAATGATTAACAGAACTTTATATGTAAACAGAAATGGGCTACTAATAGAGTGACTTTTTTTTTTCTTTTCTTTTTTTTTTTTTTTTTTGAGGTACTGGGCATTCACACTAACATACATCATCAGTCATTTTTTTATTCTTTATTTTGAGACAGGGTCTTGCTGAGTTACCCAGGTTGGACTAGAATTTGCAAACCTTCTGCCTCAGCCTCCCAGAGTGTCACCATGCCCAACTTGGAAGTGACTCTTAAGAAAGAGTCTACATTTCTTTGAACATAGAATCTCTAATATTTCTGAGTAGATTCATTCAGTGGAATAAAAAAAAAAAAAGCTCTTGGATGTTTAGTAAGCTCACATCTGCTCATGACGGCCCATGATAGATACATCTGCTTGTTTCTGTGCCTAATTCAGAAGCAAGGTCTAGTCAAGGACAAGAAGAGGACATGTCCCTTTTTCCTATGTTCGACGCTCTTTGGGGACCTCTACGTTGTAAGAAACACTCTCACACTTCTGATTATCTTCTGCTCCTCCCAATCTTTCAGCATCTGAAGAGGATGCTTACGAATGTTTCCCATAGCTTTGCAGGGCCTTTGGAGAAGAGCAGAACAATTACTGTAGAAAGAGCGTTCAGAAACCTGTTCAGAGGACTACGTGGGAAAGGACCATTACTGACTGGGTCCTATAGGTGCTGATTTCAAAAGCACTGCAGCCTAGGAGTGAGCAGACAAATTTTGTAACAAAGATTTTTTTATTCTTTGTGTGATAGAATCACTAAATCACATTACCTGATGAACAGATAGTAAATAATGCATCATCACATTAGCCCTTCACATATATATGCATATGTATTCTTATCGATCTTTAACCCACAGACGGATATTAGTATCACATATTGTCTTCGTTTGAACAAAATTGCAAAGCATGGTAAGGTAAACGTTGAGGCAGTTGTTTGCTAAAAGTTACCTACTGTTTGGAAGAGCAGGATTCCTAATTCCTGGCTGATTTCATTTTCTACAGAATATTGTTGCCTCTATGAAACAATACTCTTCCAAAAGGTTTTATTACCTGAATTATGTTCTTTACCTCCATCAGAACTTATAAATAAAAGGATAAAATAATGGAGGTTGGTGCCACACCATTCTTTCAGCTTACTTTGTGGCTCAACCTAAACGAGCAGTTGGCAGGTACTAAAAACATTCCTGAATGTGCACAGCGTTTCACTTAAGTTATATTATTATTTGTGAACTGGGTTTGCTCTAGGGATAGTAGTAAAAGCATGAGCAGAAAAGGAAGTATGGGGCCGGTGAGATGGCTCAGCGGCTTAAGCGCGTGCCTAGCAAGCGCCAGGGCCCGAGTTCGATTCCCAGAACCCACATACGAAAAAAGGGCCGGTGATATCGCTCAGCGGCACGGGCGCCTGCTGGCGCACGAGGTCCTGAGGTCGACACCCGGTACCCACAAAAAAAAAAAAAAAAAAAGAAAAGAAAAGGAAGTATGCAAAGAGCCAAAGAATAAGGCATAGAATCAAGGAAAGAGAAATACGGAAATAGAAAATCCAAATAAAGGATCCTGGGC
Organism: Erethizon dorsatum; assembly: GCA_028451465.1. Taxonomy (NCBI): domain Eukaryota; kingdom Metazoa; phylum Chordata; class Mammalia; order Rodentia; family Erethizontidae; genus Erethizon; species Erethizon dorsatum. The sequence continues at coordinate 122,612,377 of CM051826.1, read as the reverse complement.
TGAAATCACAGCACCCTTCATATCTACAAGGTGCCCAGTGATTATACAGCGAAGTGAAATTTAATGAGAGGAGGCTTTTCTTCTGACGCTCAAATGCTAGAAGATGTTCCGTGAAACTGAGGGAAACTTTAATCAGTTACATTTGCCTAGAGAGCAACTAACTGGTGGCCACCAGGGTCAAGGACAACAATGGTTTACATAAAAAAAGAGAAGTGAGATCTAGAAGAACCACGAGGATGACAGTAGGGAGAGATGGGAAAAAAAAAATCGCAACTCCAGCATCTCTTCAGCCGTATGTGGGGGTCCGCGGCCTTGCATTCTCTGCCGCTTCCCCGCCCATTCCCCACAGTACCTGCGGTCCAATAGTGTTAGCCTCCCTCTATGAGACTGCACATATTTGGACTAGAAATACTGGAAATCACTTGTATTTGGAGGTACCTCATTTTCCATGTTACCTCAAAATCCGTATAATTTAATTTTTTTAACTCATGTTTTATATAAGTATTATATAAGTTTTATATGAGTTTCCCTGTTTTATGTAAGTATTAATAGTAATTAAATATTTTATATGCTCTATTATATCCACAAAAGCAACACCAAAGTTGTTGAAAGATGATGCTGTTTAAAAATACAGTGGATTATACTTGCTAAATATGTAGATATATGTTCTTTTGTCACCTTCAACTGAATATAACTTCTAAAGAATTCTCATGTGTTTTATTTATAGGATATTCAAGTTGGAAAAGTAGGAGCTTTGATCAGATGGGAATCTAGTCTAAACAATATACTGTGTAATGTTTTGTTAAACTACCTATTCGGAATCCATGAAAAGTTCCTACAGCTGTCAGAGTTATGGATTTTTGTTGGCACTGGCTTTAAACAAAACCGATTTTAGAAAAACAGAGGGCATAACACCAGCCCTCTGTGAATGGTCTAGGTGGAATGTAGCAAAGAAGTAGGTGGGAAGAGGAATGACGGCCATGCCCTTAAATGACTGAAGTGTTTCAGTGCAGACGTGTCCCCTCAGGAGTCAGCCAGCAATAGAGTAGCGGTCATGGTGGAAATGCATAGTTACCCAGCAAATCTCGTGGCACTGAAATGCCCTAGCATCAGCCTTTTTCTTCTGAGTGAAGAGCTCCTAAAAGTGAGCTTCAGTAGAATCTATAGGATTCCTAGGTTTCTGAGTGAAGAGGGAAAATGTTGCTCAGTGTCTGAGCCACCTGATTTCAATTATCCAAGCATTCACAGCATCCATGGGATTCACTAATTCCATTTCCAGTCTCGTATTTTAGCATCAACAGCTTCGCACAAGTCTTCTTGTTGAATGGCAGCAGGTTTTGAGGAGAGGAACGAGGTATTCTGGGAGAGCACATCCTGGGATTCACTGAGCACCATTGGAGGTGAGGTCTGAGTTCAGAGTATCTGGCAAGGAGCCAGAGGCCCCCAGGTGACCTCTCAGCGCTGCTTGAGAGCTCACATTATTTATTCCAAGAGGCGATCTAACGGTCTTCCAAGAGCCAGGGAAGCCTTCTTCCCTGCTATTTTGACACTTGAGACAACCATTTCTCTCTTTTATGTTATATTTGGAGACATAATTTGGCTCATGTTGTATCTGGATCTGTGCAATACAAAGAGACTTGACATAATGCAACAAGCGTATATAAGATTTGCAGGCTATCGCGGCAAGCTTTCTGGGCTATTCTTCCCTCTCAAGTCAGTAAACAAAATGGGTTTAAACTATGATAGCAGGAATTTCTTTTATTATAAGGAATTGTAGCTACATGATGTTTTAATGAAATGTTTTCATTAGGATAAACCAATAAGGATAGCTGTTCTATTCATTTTTTAGAAGTTGTGGTCAAAAAATAATAGCTTTATGGTCTCCTAGGATCTGCCCCAGCTTTTAATGATGCATCAAGAGGAATTTGAAACATAGTGAGAGGAAGGAGAAATGTGCTTTGGGAGAATTGGGGTCAAAACACAGCAAGCATTAGGCAGCTTCAGGAAGAAGGCTGGCACATACTGGCCAGACGCAGTACCCAAATTTCTCCCTGGAGTTCAAGTGTCATAATGCCATACAACAGTACACATCCCTGAGGTAATATGCGCCGTACATCAAAATGAGGGCTCTTTTGTGATAGCATTTAACAACTACTAACAGGTTCAAAAAATACAGAGCCTTTCAAAAACTTTATTTCTCAAATGTATCGAAGTATTGGGCCAGGGATATAGCTCAGCAGCACAGCACCTGCCTGACAAGCGCAAGGTCCTGGGTTCGATTCCCAATACCAAAAAAAAAAAAAAATCAAACTATTGTGATGGTCAGCCTAATAATAAAATATTATGATAGTCAAGCTAACATTCCATATGTCTGACCTTTATTACTGGGTTTTTAAAATATTAACTAGTCCTGGCAAGGATGAGGTCCTGAGTTCGACTCCCGGTACCCATATTAAAAAAAAATATATATATATATATATTAACTAGAAAGTATGATGGAGAAGAATACATTTCTAGTTTGAAGTACATAAAGCTAGTTAGAGCTGAACAGCTTTTAGTCATTTGCCTTCTAAACAGAAGAAAGCATAGGGAATGATTTAAAATACCACTGATATATTTGTAAATGAAATTAAGAGCAAACATGATGGAATTAGCATGTTCTACTTGAAATGTAACAGTAGGAACACCTTAAATATGTTCACTTTACAAGATGAGTGTACATATATGTTTTCATTTGATCCTCTCCACAACACTGTGATAAGCAGGGCTGAAATTAGTATCCATCTTTTATTCATGCAAAAAACGACCTCTGCTTATTCACTCAACATACAGTTGTTATCTGTACCAGTGATGGCAAACCTTTTAGAGACTAGTCACCAAACTGCAATCCAAAACCCACTTATTTATCAAAAGTGCCAACAATGCAATTAAACCTCAAGCCTGAGGTTTTAGTTTAGAAATAAACAACTCTATGTTACATATTTTGTCTTAAAAGAAAAACACAAAAACATGCATGCGATAGGTTTGCCACCACTGGTCTGTACTATGGTATGGTATATGTGTATATTTTGCCAGATACTGGAGTACGACAATGAACAGAAAGACATTTCCATGCCCTCAAAGGGCTTTCCAATCTAATGGGAATTTTTTTTTTACAATGTTGGACATGAGGAATATAAAGATTAATATGTAGTCACCACACTTAAGCTGTTCCCAGAAATATGGTGCCAGTGAAGATCCTGGGTCTTGGAAAGATTAAACAGCTTGTAAAAGACTGCACAATTCTCTGGTGAGATGGCTCAGTGGCGTAAGCGCCTGCCTGGCAAGCGCGAGGGCCCGAGTTCGACTCCTGGAACCCACATATGGAAAAAGGGCCGGTGATATCGCTCAGTGGCACGGGCGCCTGCTGGCGCGCGAGGTCCTGAGATCGACCCCTGGTACCCACAAAAAAAAAAAAGAAAAAAAAAACTGCACAACTCAAATCAATATAGTGTCAGAAGGAGGAACTCAGGGATGCTTGTTCCATTATTACTGGTACTTTTAAAGTTCTCTCACTTAGAAGAATAAATGCAAGTATTGCAGTGGGCAAACTTGGTCCCACTAAATGATATTGTTGCAGAGTTATTGAGTAGGACGATGTGTTACTTGCAGATAGCTTGCTAGCTTGCTGACTTGATATTTTTTATATCACTGACTGTGGCAGTGAAGGGGCCAATGCGGCTTTGTGTCACTGATAAACTTTAAGTTCCTGAGCAGTATATCATCTGTGATATTTAACTATAACAGAACAAAGACTTGTTTGGAAGTTACAAAGTTTTTCAAGGGCAAATTTGAATAAAAGCACTCATTTCGGGTAAATGGAAAATGAAAAGTGTTTTCAAAGCTCCAGCCTGGCAACTGCAGACTTTACCTGTCTGTAGACAAATATGTTCACTGGGATAGAGGTTAACCTTGGGAAGGGACATTGCCAGTATGGTGCAAGCCTTGCCCTGCCACCGAGAGGGTACAATTAGGTTGGCTTGGGCACTGCCCACACTTTAAGTAGCATTTTGAAACATTTCACCTGAAAGATTTCCGCCAAGAGCAGGAAGATTGTTTTGTTCACCCCACTCCTGTGACCATCTATGGAGAATGAGTGTTAGAAAAGATAGGAGAAGGAGAAAAAGGGGACAGGATGCTTCAAAGCAGCTCATTTTAGTTTTCAGCCTGTCATGCTTCTGCGTGGTGGCTGTTCCTGAAGTGTGAACCCAAAGCCATTATCAACTGGTAGATCAGGGTCATTTCTCTAGAAGGACTACAGTTCCGCTTTTTATGGTCACCTCGTTGCCTTCTGAAAGTGCATTTTCGATTGTGTCAAAGAATTTTTCTTCTAAAGTTAAAAACAGAAACCTTTGTCTCATTATCTTTATAGGTTCCCTTGTGTGTTTCATAGTATTTATGTATCGTTACCAATGGTGCCGAGTTTTCCAAATCACAACGTCTCATTTCCACGGACTTCCACAGCACTCCATCAATTAGCCAGCAAGGTCTCCCTGAAATGATAGAAGAAAATGATAGTTTTCTGCTTTGGCAGCGTCTGTCATTTATAACAAGCACCATCATAAATTCAGCATGCATCTATCCAAATCCAGGAGGCCGAGATTTAGCATCCCTCATAAAATAATAGATTAACTATATTTATGGCAAACATCTTAAGTCTAAAGTTCTGGGGTACAATCATGTAGAACATAAACAAGTCCCATCTGTCTAAAGAGAACAGACCATTATACCAAAACACACATTTTCATGGGATGTGCGTACATCATGAAGACTTTCAAAGTCAGTTTAAAAAATGAAATTGCCTCCATCTTTGCCCTTGCACCTTGAATTTGACAACAGCATCCTGTTGGGGAAGGCTGCAGATTCTTCGACAGTTAAGTGCTTGTCATCGCCTGGAAACTAACTTCTGAAACTTTTGAGCATTTTTTATTGCTGTAAGAAAGATAATGCTGAGCATTTACTGTTTGTTTCTCTGCCTTTAAAAGCTGTTTTGTAGTGTTCTTCTAAGGAAAGTGATCGAAAAGTTGAGGCTGACTTATGATTTACTAAGGAGGTGTTATCTTCCTATTTACTGGGTATATGTTATAAAGCACTCTAAAAAGCAAAACCTTGCATTTCTCTTTGTTGAATCTATCACTATTAGAAACTTTCTTCTCTTCAGACATACTGTATCTACTTTTAACTGGTATTCTTCTCTTGATTACATCTATTTACAACCTTTCTGCATTGAAAAGATATTGGACTATAAAAGAACTCTTTACATACATTGAATAATTTTATAAATATAGAATTATAAATGCACTGGGGATTTCAACAAAGGTTATTACTTATATTTTAGTAGCATTCCACTTATTTGCTTTGGAAAGATTTGGCCTACAGTGGCATATTTTTCTGACGTGGGTGGATGATGAAACCGAGTTGTTCAATAAGTCTTTGTAATTCCGTGTGCAGGGTACAGGTGCTGGGAATTTATGGGGCAGGGATTCTGAGACCAATTCTGATGATGCTTACAGTCTGGTGCCGCACAGTGTTAAACTGACAGTATCGACATTAAAGTTTCTTTCCTGAAAAAACTTTTAAAGTATATTCCTCTGGACTCCTTTTTCTGAGACTCGAGTTCACTTTTATGAGCACTGGGCATAATACTGTGCAGTAATGGATTTGTGTACTCATTTCTATAGACCAGTAGAGTCCAAAAGAAGAGTCTGTGATCTTGGAGATCGTCTAAAATCAGTGTCCTCTGACGTGAGTGTAACTAGCCACAGTGTGGCCCTTGCTACTGAAAAACTAAACATTCTGTTCTGTTTTACTTTATTTTAATTAATTTAACTTTAAGTAGCCCCACATGGCTAGTGGCTACTGTATTGGACGCGCACCTCTAGACTATAGCCTTTTTTGCTCTTCTAACTAGCTGTGACTTCAAGGAAGGTATTAAATTTCCTGAGCCTTTCTTTATCTCATCTCTGAAGTAGAAATAATGCCTTCCCTACTTCACAGCAATGTTGTCTAAATCAAATGAAATGAATGTAAAAGAGATTTGCAAAATGTAAATTAGAGTAGAAATACGCCTGTTACTGATGTTCTTCCAGATTTTTTTGTGTGTGGTACTGGGAACTGAACCCAGGACCTTCATTCATACTGAGCTACATCCCCAGCCCTTTTTTATTATTTTGAGACAGGATCTCACTAAGTTGCCCAGGCTCACCTCAAATCCTCCACTCTCCCTTATAGCTGGGATTACAAGCCTGGGTCACCACACCCATCCCTTACAAATCATCATCATCATCATCATCATCATCATCATCATCATGTCCTCCTGCAGTGTCTTATTTCAGCTGCCCCTCCTTGCTGCTATCAGTGAGAGATAGCAGCTGTCCCTTGTAGTGGTCAGCGATCATCATCTTCTATCATGCTGAACCTAATATACTATATTCTAGAAAAATAGGCCTATGTTTATAGACTTACATGCAAAAAATCATTTTAACATCATGAGATGATTAATTTCAGGTGTCAGCTTGACTAGATTTAAGGAATACCTAGAGAACTGATAAAGCTCTACTGCTGGGTGGTCTGCAAAGATGTTTCCTTAGGAGATTGGCCTGTGCTTTGGGACGCTAGTTGAAGAAGATCTATCCTCAGTGTGAGCAAGCACTATCCAAAACACAAGGGGCGAATATTGAACAAAAATAAAGGAGAGAAAAAGATTTCCTCCCTCTCTTTACTGGAGCTGGAACACTCCACCTGCCGCCTTTGGGTATCAGAACTCCCGGTTTTCTAGTCTTTGGACTCTAGGACTTACATCGGCAGCCCTGCTGGATTCTCAGGTCTTTGGCCTTACGCTGAGAATTATACTAACTTCCCTGGTTCTGAGATTCTAGACTTGGACTGAGTTGTGCTACTGGTGTCCCAGAGTCTCCAGCTTTCTGGAGGCCTATCATGGGGCTTATCAGCCTCCATAATCACATGGATTAATTCCCTAATAAATCTCTATCTATCCACCTCTCTACATATCTATCTCCTATTGGTTCTGCCTCTCTGAAGAACACTGACAAATACAGATTTTGGTGCTGAGAAGTTGCCATAAAAAGTAGCTAAATGTGTGGAAGCAGCTTTGGAACTGGGTAATGTGTAAAGGCTGGAAGAATTTGGAGGTGCAGCCTATAAGCCTAGATTTCCATGAATGATGTGCATTCTGATAAAGTCTCAGAGAGAAATGGGGAGCAAGGTATTAGAAATGAGTGTAAATACCATCTTTGTGATACAGTTGCAATGAACTTGGTGGAATTGTGCCCAAGTCCTAGGACTTTATGGAATGCAGAACTGAAGAGTGATGAACTAGGCTATCTGGCAGAGCAACCTAAGCAGCAAAGCATTCAAGCTACTGCATGGATACCCTTACCCACATATAGTGAGATGTGGGAGCAAACATAGAATTCAAAATTAAAAGAAAAGCAGAGCAGTAGATTTGGAAAATTTGCAACCTGTTCATGTAGAGCAAAAAAGTATATTTAGAAGAAAAAACTAAAGGTTTGACCAAGAGACTGTTTGCTAAAAGGGATTCATCTGGCTAGAAAGTAGTCAGGTGTTTTTCATCAAGCCAATGGGAGAAAGACCCAAGAGACAGTTTAGAGATTTTCAAGGCTGACCCTACCATCATAGGCCAGAGCTGTAGGAGGGCAGGATGGTTCCAGGGAACAGGCTGAAGGGCGCCTCATGGGTTCACTCCCCAGAGCTGCCCCAAGTTTCTGCTGTCTGCATTTCAGCACAGTTTTCTTAGCCTCCCCTGCCATGGCCTCAGTCCAGTTTGATCACCACCCTGGAGGATGCTGAGGTTAGGCCTTGGTGGCAGCCACACAGTGCTAACTTTTAAGACAAGCAAACTGCAAGAGCTTTTGGAAAATGGCTTCCTCCACCTAGATTGAAAAGGATGTTGAGGACTACGCAAGGGCCCAGGAAGAGACTTCTTTCAGGAGAAGAGCCACCCCAGAGAGCCTATACACAGCAGATTTCTAGTGGAGCAGTGGGAGTAGAACCATTCCCAAGACCCAGAACTGCGGAGCTAACAGCATCCAACTCTAGCCTGGGAGAGCCTCAAGCGTGAGACCCCATCCTGTGAGAACTGCTGCGCAGGCTGAGCTTTGTTATGGGTCAGCCCAAGCCCCCCTCAGTGTGCCCAGGAGTTTGGCAGATGGAAAAGAAGGATTATTCTGGAGCTTTAGAGTTTAGTGCTATTTGGCCTATTGGATTTTGGACTTACTTGGGGCCTGTTACTTCTTTCTTCTGGCCTCTTCTTTTGGAGAGGAAATGGCTATCCTTTGCATGGCCCACCTTGTGTTTTGGAAATCGAAAATTTATTTTGATTTCACAGGCCCACAGGTACAGGGAATTTGCCTTGGGATAAATCAGGCCTTGCATCTCATTCATGTCTGATTTAGATGACAAGTTTGGACTTTGGACTTTTGAGTTAATGCTGGAATAAGTTAAGACTTTTAAGGCAACTGGGAGAGAACGAATGTATTTTGTATGTGAAAAGGGCATGTGTTATGGGGACCATAAATAGAATGCTATGGCTAGAATATCCCCTTCAAAATTCATGTTGAAATTTAATTGCAATTATAGTGGGACCCTTAAAAGTTGATTAAGTCATAAGGGATCTGCTTTCATGAATGGATTAATGTTGTTAATCATAGAAATGGTTTAGTAATCACAAGTAAGTTCCTGATTTAAAAAAAAAAAAAAGGGATGGATCAGGCCCATAGTACTCCCTCCATTTCTCATATGCTTGCTTACCCCTCCGCCATGTTCTGATGCAGCACGAAAGCCCTCACCACATGCCAGAACCATATTCTTGGACTTCCCAGACTCCTGAACTGCAACAAATGAACTTTCCTGTTTATGAATGACCTGGTCTCTGCTATTCTCTCATAGCAGCAGAGAACAAGCTGAGACACAGCAATGCTAATACTGATTAACGTATGACTGAATGATCATTATATGCCTGATACTATGCTTAATGTTTAATGTACACTGTCTTGCTTAATGATTATCTTAGTGTTCTGAGGACTACTGGAAAGTGAGACCTAGAGAAGGGAAATATTGGCCCAGAGTGATTCAGATAGAAAGTATTTTTCAGTCCAGAATGTCATCCAGGCCACCCCTCAACTCTACTGTCACCGTATGCTAACTTTGGGTGGTTAGTAGACTTTGTTTTTGTGCTTTATGAAGACTGAGGTTTTTTTTTTTTCTTTTTGCTGAGTGACTCTTCTAGAAGACTGATTACCCAAAAAAGTATATTTTTCCTGTCCTATTTACAACTGGTTTTGTTTTAAAAAACAAAAAATATTATGAATGGGCTTGCATGCAGATGTATTAACCCAAGTATGATCCAAGTGCCATTTACCTAAACTGCATTTGTAGCATACATTGGTAGAGAGTATAAGCCTATAGTCAGATTAGCGCCACCTCTCACTGACCTCAAATAACCTTGACCAAGTCATGGTTACTAAGCTTCTGTTTCCTCATCTATACAACAGGAGTGTTAATACCTCCCTCCTGGCATTGTTGTCAGGACTAATGAGCTAATAAATGTAAGGTGCTTGGCTCAGTGCTTGTCATGGAGCAGACATTCTCTAAATGGCAGCCATTAAATGCAACCATTTTATTCAACAAAATTTCCAGGCCTTGTCCTTATTTTCATGCTGCACTGGTATGCAACAGTGACCTGCACTTACATTCCCTCTTTATATGCTTGTTTTATTACCTCATAGTAATTATGTGCACTTGTGTTTTCCTTCCAGGACATTAAGGCTTGATGAGCCTGATTTAGTAAGCCTGGCCCAGTGAGACATTCAAAACTGTGGAAGAACCTTTTTGGTCTTTCTTGCAGTTTTAGGTAATGGAGGCAATGGCTTTCCACTCATCCTCCCACTGGTTTATGCGTCTCATCTGTTATATCCTCTGTAACTCCAGGTACTCTGTTCTGTACACAGTAGTCAGGTAGTTAGCACATGTTACATGAATACCATTAAGTGGAATACGATGCGAGAAGCTCTGGTACTTTCCCTAGAATGTGGACGGAACAAGGAGATACTGGCTGGCTCTTTCTTCCTTATATTCAATACAATAAATGCCCAGCTCACAGGCTGAAAGGCTGCTCTACGTACAGGTACAGTATTGAATATGGAAGCAACTCAGCTCATCTCTACCTGTTCAGAAAGAAATTTGGGCTTGGCCACTTAGATCAAAAGATAAAGGGGAAGAAGATGATCCAAATAAGAATGATGATCCCTGCTGGCATTTATGTCAGTAATTGAGGAGAAATTTTTCAGCCCATATATTTTATTTCCAGCTTCCTGTGAAAATTTTTCTTAGTGTATGATTAGAGGGGTGATTCACGTAGGCTATTAATTATTTAGTTTCTAGACAACATATGCTTCATTTTTTTTGTTTGTTTTGTTTTTTTACCGAGTATTGAACCCAGGGCCTTGCATATGCTAGACAAGTGCTCTACCCACTGAGCTACATTCTCAGCCCAAGAGAATATTTCTACATATTTTTTTGAAACCCCACTGAATACTCAGCATCATGCTAGGCATTGGGTATATGATAGTGAATTAGACAGACTTAAAATCTGTCTTGTTCTCCTGACAAGTATATTCTCCTGATGGATAGATATTGAACGGGAGAATAAAAGCTTGATGAATGAAAAGAAAGGAATCTAGTTCAGGCTAGAGAAGACTACACGGGGTACTTAAGGTCTTTCTGCCTAGTGAGTGAGAAAAATTTAGCCAGGCAAACAGGGGCCTTGGTTTGGGGGTGAAGAGGAAGATTCTCATCAAAGGGATCAATACTTCATAGGATGTAGATATGAAAAACTTCCTCTTCGGGTTGTGTTTAGATGTTTCCCTGGCTCATGAGCTCATAAGTGGGGCTTTTCAGAGGAGGCTGGATCTACGGTGTGTCCATATGGATTATGGGCATGATAACTGAATTAGGCCACTGATTGATTTAGGCTGATTCTAGGTGTGGGTAATGGGAAGCCCCACCTTGGGTGTGGATGGCACCAACCAATAGGATGGTATCCTGAATATAAAGAGAAAGGAAGGCTTGCTGCTGGCTGCTTCCTGCCTGCCCTGCCATGGACTGTTTCTCCTTTGCTATGCCCTTCTTCCATGCTGCCCTGACAGAGAGCCAGCTGACTATGGACTGAAGCCTCTATGAACTGTGAGCTAAAATAAACCTTTCCTCCTTTAAATTGTGGGTGTTTTATATTTTGTCCCAGCAATAAGAAAGTAACTAAGACACTTCCCCATTTGAATAACTAAAGCAATGAAAGTTCACTGGGGACAATGAATGGTTGAAATGATAGGTAAGGATAGAAAAGAAGGTAGAATGAAATAATGGACAAAAACACAGAAGTTATTAACCTCATTTGGTGCCACAGATTCTTGTGAACAACTAGTAAAGCTTATTCTTAGAATGATGTTCTTAAATCCATAAGGTAGAAAATTAATTTTATAAAGAAAACCAACTCCATTGAAATATAACTGTCAATTTTTGTTATAATATCATAATCTAGTAACAATGCACTAAAGAAAATCTAGCAGTGGGTTGACATCTCCCATAGTTTTCAAGTAGGGATGAGCATGCACAGTATTCAGGCATTTGATAACAACTCTCAATGTTTAATAAGACTGTTTCTATTGATAATGAAGTTACAGATACTGCTGAGTCTGCTGTAGTTTGTTGCATTCACTTATGATTGAAGAAAATGCAAAATTTCAATTAGAAGTACATACAAATAAAGATACATTTTTGCCATCCAAGGTTATAGATGCCTTAAATTTATGGGCTCCTTGGAAGTCACAGATGCCAAGTTAAAACTTCTATCAAATATAAAAGAATTCTTTTTTTCTGTCTCTATTGTCCATATGCTATGTTATGATAACTTCTGATGTCTTGGTGAGGTTTATATATCACAAGCACAGGTAGCATAGGAAAGAAATTCTTAGCTATATATTTTGTATTATAGTGTGACATTCGCAAAGCAATGTGATGTCATATCTCTTTCTTGCTGAATTACATAATGGTCAGAGTTTCACAGTCCTAAGTCTTCGTATAGTGATATTGCTGTGTTGGGCAGCTTTCCATCCCAATAACAAATACCTGAGATGATCAATTTATGAAAATGAAAATTTATTTTGGCTCACCACTTTGGAGGTTTCAGTGCATGGTCCACTGTCCCTGTTTACTTGGGACCCGAGGTGAGGCAAGGCAGCATATCATGGCAGGAGTATGTGGCAGAGCAAAGCTGCTCACTTCCTGTCTGGGATGCAGGAGGACAGAAGAAAAAGGGGCTGGGACCCTGCTACCCCCCTCATGAGTACACTGTACCACCAATGACCTGAAGACTCCCCACCTCATCTCTTAAAGGTTCTAACACTCCCAGTTGCACCAAGCTTGGGACCAAGCCTTTGGCACATAGGCCTTTAGGGGATATTCCAGACCTAAATTATATCATCTGAGACATATATATTATTTCTGAGACATTGCATGTTAAGAAACTCCAGACAGACTCCTTTGGAGGCCCAGGCCTTTTAAATTAAAGGTGACTTTCTATGGTCAACAGACTTTCTTCTGCAACCTATAGGTCTTAAATATAAAGCTGCCTTTGACAACTTCATAATGCGGGAGATTGAATTTAGAGATGAAAGCTAGATTGGAAATGTGGAAGTATTATTGGCGTTTAGCAGCATATTTTCAAAGGTCTGACAGCTTTCTTATGCCTGGGCAGTCCAGCCCCTGAATGTCTGCCTCATCTCCTGAGAGCAGGCGATACCTAGTTAGGTCCAGAAAGACTGTGAGCCTGGTGCTCGTCTTCCCGGAGCAGCCTCAGGCAATGAGCTTGTTTCCCTGCAGTAATTTTTCTGCCCTGGCAACAGAAAGGTAGACTCAGTTTCCTGACTAGGTCTCACCTGTCCACTGTCAGTGTGCCCCACCGTGCCTGTCCTATCAGAGCTAAGCCCTTTACTGATCCCCAGATCTGGAGAGGAAGGAGGACTGGTTGGGGGGACCTGAATCCAAATGTTTTCCTCATACCTTTTGAATCTATGTGTCCTCTGAAATAGGGCATTCACTTGGAAGCAAAAGACCCTGTTCCTCATTCCGTCTAGAAGATTAGTTTTTAATCTTCTTCCTGGCTGTTGACTCTGTACTGGACCTACTCCCTGAACAACTTGATTTGAGTGACATGAGTTACTTATTCTATTTCAATAATAAAGCTGCCTCAGAAATAACTGTTTCACATCGCTTAGTGACAAATCAGAAAAGGGGCAATTTTTCAACCTAAAGAAGTTGAAATATGATTTCTGTATTGTACAAGTCAAATGGCTGGAAAACTACACAAAATAGGAGAAAGCTATTCATTAGATTCAAACTCTAGCAAACAAGCTCTCTTTTATGCTCAGACAGAAAAGCTGACAAGTTCACTAATATCAGTGCCAGTTCACTGGTAGAGACAGAGAGTGGGCTGCCAGCTTTCAACAGGAGATAGTTGGCAATGCCACCGTTTTATCTGAGTGAGAGACTGGTATCTTACACTCCTCAACAAAGTGGTACATGTGCACAGTAGGAGCTGTTGGCATGCAGTGCTCGGACAAGGAGGGCAATGACTGAAATTTCACCGAACCACACACCTGCTACAGGTGAAGCCTGAAGGCCAGGCCCTGATTGACACAGGCTTTCAAACAGGAAACAGCAGCATCCTAAGTCAGGATGGTATCCTGGCAGAGAATAACCAGAAGGTGGGAGTCCAGTGCAGGGCTGGTTTGCAACTTACAAAATCACTCACCTTGCTTTCATGAGTACTAAATTATTTAAAATAAATAGCCTTTTGTTTTTGCTTTTTTTTTTTTTTCTTGAAGGACATGTGGGTTCAGATTCAGTGAAGAGTCACTTTTAGTTTATAGATGATTTTTTTCCAACTTTCAGAATTAGTCTAAAGCCCAAGACATGAAAATCAGATATAAACATAGTTAATTAGGAGTTAGTAAGCTTCACTGTGATCGATGGTGCTTGAAGAGACAGGGCTTCTGGAATACAGCTGGAGGTGTGCTAATATGGCATTGGATGCGAGGGGCCTGATACATTAGGTTGGTGTAATTATTCTAGTGCTCTGAGAATTTTTTAAACTAGCTTTAATTTCCCTGTTTATCCTTGGCTACCTGATGTTTTGGGGATTATGCTTAAGTACTCTGCTTCTTTTTCCAATCTGCAGAAAAGCACAAGCCACATAGAAAGCTCTTTACATTTCCAAAGGTGGTCCAGCAGTTCATCCTTGAGTGGGGACCTAAAATCACACATTTCCTGATAGGAAGTCCTGTAATAAAGCAAGTAAGCCAAGGAGTAGGTGTTGTGAGACAAACCAACCTGCACTGTGCTGGGTAACCACTGGCGACATAAAATTAGATCCAATCTAAATGCAGCATCTAGTTGCAGGATACCTAAATGAGGGACTAAGGGACTTGTAGTGTATGAGATCAGTCTTGGTCTACTAGTGTCAAATTATGTGCCTTAAGAATTTGAGTTAGTTTTAAAGTGGCACCATCACTAAGACACAAAGCCATCATAATGATACCTTCAGCAATGGACAGGTAATATATAAAAGGGTGTGAAAATTAAATAATGGCCTAGGATATAGTACTTAGAATTTCCTTTTTTTTTTTTTTTTGTGGGTACCGGGGTCGACCTCAGGGCCTCGCATGCCAGCAGGCGCCTGTGCCACTGAGCGATATCACCGGCCCCTTTTTCGTATGTGGGTTCCGGGAGTCGAACTCGGGCCCTCGCGCTTGCCAGGCAGGCGCTTAACGCCTCTGAGCCATCTCACTGGCCCAGAATTTCTTAAAGAGCATTATGACATAAAGATATCAACCACGTAATTGTTGAAAACTCAGATGAATATAGTATGAGATGACTTAATATTGACTGTATAGAGCATTGCAGAGATGGTTATTGGGTTAGAAAGCTCTGATGAGTCTCCGGACAGAACAGCTATAGTCTCGTGAAGAAACTTGCTAGAAAACAGGGTGCTAGTTCAGTTGCAAAGAGGGTTGGCTACATTGTGGTAATTTCTTTTTACATGTTCTTTAGCTTTTCTGGCAGAGGTACATGGCCTAGCTATATTTTTATCTATCAGCAGTACATTGTTTATAAGTCTATTTACAAGTTCTAATAAAGGAGATGAATCCACAGATTTGTTCAAAACATTGGCCTAGCGCGAAGGGATGTGGTTGCTGTTTTGACTCTGTTCTAGAACATCTCAAAGAGATTCTTTTTTTTCAGGGCTGAAGATCAAACCTAGGGCCTCACACATGCTAGGCTAGTATTCTACCACTGAGTCACATCCCTAGACCCCCAGAGAGATCCATTCTTAAGAGAATTATTTCAACTTTAACGGACATTAAATATTTATTTCAAATATATAACCTTGGTAATATTGACACAAATATTTTATCTAATCAGCAGATCAGTTTACGTAAGTGAATGCACTTTTCTGTCTTGTGTATATTTGTTTCACTAGTTATAATTCAGCTGTCACCAGTAAATGTTTTTGTATTTTTACTTGTAGCCTAGAGTGAACTGTCTTGAATTGGACATTCCTTAGTTCCACAGACTCACTGCCCATCTCTGGTCTTCTGTATATTAAAGATGAATTCAGACAGGGTCCCAGGTTCAACAATTTCTCTATTTTTGGAATAATTGTTTGTGCAAATAAATAACTATAATTAAAGTATGATCATAAAATAATTATATGAAGAGGATTATCAGAACATAGAATAAAAAAGGAAAGAGGAGGTGGGCTCAAAGATTAGAAGTAGCAAGATCAGTAGAGAGTTTTATGGTATTCAAAGAGAAGAGATGAGGATCTGAAATGAGGCAATAGCACATAATAGATGTTGAATAAATGTCTTTTGGATGAAAAGCTGATAGAAAAGATATTTAGAAAATAGTATCAATAAACTTTAGTTGTTAGTTAAATGTCATGGATCAGAGAAAGAAGAACTCAAGAGTCGCTGCTGATGGTTCTAATATATTAGGTATATGGGGGACCCTATATGGACCAATCTGGTTAATATCAGGCATGTTGAGTTTGAAAACCCATAAAGCATCTGGAAATACCTAGAGCAGTGATGGCAAACCTTTTAGAGCTCTCAGTGATAGCGAACAGCCTGCTGTGGCACGCATGCCATAGTTTCACCACCACTGAACTAGAGACTATGGAGGTAAAAGGGTCTTAAACCTTTAGAGATAGTGGAGAGTTCACCTGTGAATTTAGGAATGTAAGTTAATGTCGTAGAGAAAGTCACCAAAGTGAATTAGGTCATATAACATCCAAAAGACAAGAAGGTGGACTTGAGAGTTGCCAGCTCTCAAGCAAGCAGAAGAACAGGAGCTAGTGAGGGAGCCAGGGTGAGCGACTGTGAAAGCCGCAGGAAAGCTGGGTGAAGGAAGTGGTGTGGACATCAGTGGGAAAAGTTTCAGGAAAAAACATGTGCCCATTGCAAGAGAAGACTACACTGGCTTTGATAGGAGGATAAGGATGGAAGGGAGGAGGCAGAAAGAGCTACTTCACCCGACCACCTCGGGTTCAGCACTGGCGAGGAGGCAGATGGGAAAGAAGCTCCAGGAGGGAACCAAGCGAAAGAAACATGGCGGTCTCCGGACTGTGTAGACAGAGAGAGAGAGCACAGCACAAAGAAAGTAATTGAAGCTAAGGGAAAGAGAGAAGTAATTTAAAAGATATCCCAAGTGGAAACATAGCCCTTTTCCTCAGACATGAAAGGAATTGTAGCATCAGAGACAAATTTATTCAGCTTCTCTAAGATATAGGAGACCAAATACTTGCTAATGAACAGCTGGAGTAGTGACAGTGAACTTAAGAAGGAAGCTAACTAATGTGTACATTTTCTACACGTAATCACTTTCCTCCATTTGTTTGATTCATTAATCTCTTCTTCAGGTGTAGTATTTTTCATTAATTATGTTTATTTATATATATTCCTGATTTAAATTAATCTGTAAGATTATAGAATTTTAAAATAATTGTATACAATTATCACATTGCCAAGAAAGCTATGCTTTAAAAAATCTTTTAAATGGTGAATTTTAATTATTACTAAATTTTCTGAGATCTTTCTACACATACCCTTTCAGGAAAACAGCTAATAAATAAAATGAGACACACTGACTATTGTATCTGACCGTAATCTGCAATGCTGGCCTTTTCTACTGCTCCTTTTGACAGGTGAAGTCCTGTTATACTACAAATAAATATCCCTTTATTTTTGCATCCAACAATATAGTGATGGTTCTGTCGCCTGTACATCTCTTATTACATTTTGTTTTGCAAAGAACTTTATCTAAGGTACCAAAGTGGCTTGTTCATCTTACAATTTGTATGCTTCTTTTTTTTTTTTTTTTTTTCTTTTTGCAAATCCATTAGTTATCTTAATGGAATTCTACTTTAAACTTTAAACTATCTGTCATCAGTTAGTGGTTTCTATCCCTTGTACTGTGTCAAATGTGTAGATAAGGAAGAGAAAAATGAGGCAAAGGCTTACGAAGTGTTCTGCTGCACATGCATACTTGTTTGCAAAGGGGTTTTTTTTGGCCTGGTGTGGAGCTCCGTGGGCTTTTCAACTTCATTTCTCATAAGACTGCACAAGGAAGTAGGTACTCTGACTGACACCAATTAATTTCTTATTATTCAGAAAGTGGGGAGATAAGGCAGAATAGAATCATTTCAGCATTCCTTATCAAAATGAGCTAACTTGGTTTTATGAGTGTTAAATAGTAGTATGGGCATTGCTTTGTTTTTTGGAAAAATAAGGAAATGTTGCTCAAGGCACATTCTTTTCTGCAGAGAAAAGCATATGACCAGATGTCCTTTTCCTGCATGCCCTTGTTGTCTAATTCTTTCTAGTGAAATAGTAAGTATAAAAAGGGAAAATTAATTGTCTAAATTGACAAGCAGTATCCTTCAGTGTCCTTAAAAAGCACAAAGCATGATTCTATTAAAATTGTGGTCTTAGTGTCTTGAACACTTTTCTCAAGTTTTGGGGCTCCTTTCCTATTCTGGAAGACTTGTATATATAAATGAACAAGTCTCACAGTTTTTCAAAAACTTTTTGATAAATTATAAATGACTGCACAATAATCAGAGAACACATGTTAGTTAGCTTTCTGTAGCTGTGACAAAATACCAGAGAAAAATGATTCAAAAGGAGAAAAGATTTATATCAGGTCACAAATGCAGAGGTTTCAGTCTATAGTCGGCTGGTTCCACTGCTGTGGGGCTAAGGCAAGGCAAAACCTCAGCTGAACGGTGTGGTAGAGCAAAGCTGGTCATAGCATGGCAGCCAGAAAGCAGAGACAGCAGGAAAGAGCCAGACTGGGAGGGACTAGGGGCAGACATTGTCCCCAACATCATACTCCTCTTGAGCCACCTAGACACACCCAGCTGTGTGCTTTACTAATCTAGGCATCTCTCAATCTAGTCAAATTGACAATCAAGGGCTGATGAGATGGCTCAGTGGCGAAAGCGCCTGCCTGGCAAGCGCGAGGGCCCGAGTTCAACTCCTGGAACCCACGTACGGAAAAAGGGCTGGTGATATCGCTCAGTGGCACTGGCGCCTGCTGGCGTGCGAGGTCCTGAGGTCGACCCCCGGAACTCACAAAAAAAAAAATTGACAATCAAGATCAACTGTCATAGAACCTATTACATTTTCATTAAAAACAAACTATACATATTAAAATTCTATCTAAAATTTCAGTCTCTTAAAATCATAATGATAAAAATTATCTGTAAATGAACAGGTAATATTGCTCCCCAAAATTACAAATTAATATCATTATGGGGTGTTGCACTGGGATAGTCTAGTTGTGGTGATTTTCTTGTAAAGACTGGTCCACTTTTTTTTTTTTTTTTCAGTCCTTAATAGCAAGTAGCAGAGATTTAGAAATCTACCACACTTGAGTGTGGAAAAGAATCCCTGACTTAATGGCCAAAGGATCACCTCTGGGAATCCCAACAGATAAGATTTAGTCACCCACTGCATTGGGTGTCTAATTAAAAAGAGAAAAAACAAGCAAGAAATGAATTCGTTCACTGTTTGGCTAAAATCGGGGAGGCAGCCAATCTAGAAATCTGTCCTCCCCGTACCAACCACAGTTTTAGGAGTATATAGTATATAGGAACAAAAGCAAAGAACCAACCAGTTTTCATAGTATATTATTCAGCATTCCTGTTGCTGAAACACAATACCCAATACTCACAATTTAAAGTAGAAGAGGTTTAATTTAGCTCATGATTTCAGGAGATGTAGTACATGGTAAGCAGTCTCCAAAACAGAAACCTCAAGGCAGAAGGGTATGGTGGAGCAAAGCTGCTTTGTTCATGGAGGCCAAACATCAGAGCAAGGTAACAATGCCAGAGAGGAAGAGGTGAGGATCAAATGTATTAGCCAAGGTCATGCCTCCGTGACCCACCTGGACTCACTCAGAAGTCTGCTTTACTTGTCCCTTATGTGGCTCCCAAGCCTATCAAGTTGACACAGTTAAGTTTAACTGCCACATATAATATATACACATAGATAAGTGTGGTTGTAAATCTAACTTTTGAGTTTATTTATGCTAGGTTGGGAATTTTCTTTTCTCAGCATGAGATAGAGTTGAGAAGTAAATAAAATAATAGGTTAGAATGACAATATCTGGGTGTTTCTTTAAATCTTTCAATTTTTCAGGAGCTCCTGTTACAAAATGACATACAAATTTATTAATATGCACATGTGCACAGGAGCCATACAAAATATGAAATTCAAAGAAAGATGGTTGAAGCTTAAATATCCACTCCATAGGAAAGAGGGAAATGGAGTGGAAAAGGAGGGACCATATACAATTTTAGAGGAATTAATGATTTTTAGAACTAGATGACCCCAAAGAATAGACAGTGGCCTCCAGCATTTCTCTCAGCTCTAGAGGAGGAGCAGCCACAGGTTACTAGAAGGTGCAGAACTTCACTCCCAACAAAAGCTGTCTTATTATGTAGATAAACTCTGTGATAATTACCTGGAGCTGCCCTCAGAAGAATAGATGGAAAATCTGTCTTGGTGTGGTGTCAACTTTTAGTCTCCTCTCTTTTCTGATGATTAATCTTTTTTATTACTTGATGAACTTCCTAGGGGTAAGGTTTAATACAATTGCACATCTTTGGAAGAAGTTTCCTCACTCCAATAAGGGAACTTTAGAAAGAGCATTTCCTTGGGTTTGGGGTAAGGGAGGGATAAATGAGGTCAGAAAGCCCTAGGTTTTGAGGCAGCTCCTAAGGCCTTCCAGTTTCCTTTAATTCGAAAGTGCTTACCTTGTCAAATCACTAAACTTCTTCAGAGTATTGTTTTATAAGGCTCAACAGGACACATACACACACGTGTACACGTGTGCACACATCTTTTTTGTCTCTGCTGGCTGTATGATTAGTTCCACTGAGTCAAAGACTTGGTCTGTTTACCTCTAACTTTAATACCTCGTATAGTGTATAGCAAATACAAATTTGCAAATAATAGGTGGTCATTAAATATTTGCTGGGTGTGTCACCTCATGGGGTCCAAGGAGATCCCCCTAAAGAGGAGATGGAAACCTCAACTCAACCAGGCAGTTTCTTGAGTTTTGCCGCAGAAAACCATTTTGGGATGTGTCAGAGGCATAGGCCAATTTATTATGCAAGTTAAGAAGAGAGAATGGCAAAGGGACTCCAGCTTGAGGAGATAGAGGCAGAGCTCTGATGGAGATTAGACTGGCCCATTAACAAAAAAAGGAGACCACTTTTTATAAAGTAGATGAGATGGCCTACAGTCCGCTTCATCATTTTCTCAGTTCTGGTTTCAAAGATTGTTCTGGAGCCAGGTGTGGTGGCGCATGCCTGTAATCCCAGCATTCAGGAGGCTGAGTCAGAAGATCTCTGCGAGTTCCAGGCCAGCCTGAACCAGGCCAGCTGAGACTCTGTGTTGGGGGGAAAAAAAAAAAAGATTTTTCTGGAGAAGTTCTTGCAGCCTAAGGGGGTAATCCATTCTTCAGGAGATGAATGTTTAAGGTTGAAGCAGTCTTTATTTTGGGAGGTTCTGATGGAATCCAAGGTGACCACAGGTCTAGTGCAATCCCTGGGGACTTGTAGACGCTCCTTGATAGTCGAATGTCTCTGAAAATCCTATATCTTGATGTCCCCAGTCTTGAAGGTAGATGAGATAGGTTATTTAAATTTAGGCTAATCAACCTTGTATTGCCAGTTGGTAGACAGATTCTCCCTACATGATTAAGATGCCTATAGGCGGATCAGAAATCTAACCAAAATTGTAAGATAACGAAGGAGACAAACACAAAATGAAGGTCAAGCTTTGTTCTGCTTTTATTTATGCATTTGGGCGTCCGTAGGCCCAAGGGAAAGGTCTTTTTTTTAAGCCAAAGTAGATGTTAAGTCTCTCACTGCCTCAGAAGAAAACACAAATGAGTAATAGGTTAATGCTTTTAATGACTAACAGATTAAGGACCCAGGAGTTTATTTGTCCTCTGTCCCTGTGGTGGGCTCTGTCTCAGATGGATGGATGGTTATTCCTTTGGGTTACATCACTTCACATCCCTCACCAATGCCTTCTCTTAGCATTGATATCTCATCCTATCTCTAATTTAGTTTTTGTATCTGCCATTTTTCAAAGGCAGAAAATTCTTACTGGTTTTAACTTATGCAGCTTGATAAATCAAGACATAGGTTATCAAAAACAATAGTGGAAGGAAATTTTTTCTTCATGCAGGAAATCTGAGGCCTTCTTTAGGGGTATCAACTAATCTTGGGAAACTTGGTCAAAAGTGAAAAAACTGCTTGAAATGTATTTTTTTTAAAGACTTTGACATTTGCTTTTCTAGACTACATGTTAAGTTGCAACTGTAAAGGAGAGAGAGAAAATTATTTTTCTCCTTCAGAGTTCTCGTTTCAAACTGATCCCTGTAATAAAATACAGATTAACAAGAGAAAAACAAACAGAGGATTATGAACTTGTGTATCTCATGTATACATGGGCAATACCCAGAAAAATGAATAAACTCCAAGAGGTGGTTTTGAAGTTGCCATCTTCAGCAAGAATAGAGATAAGTACTGGGGAGCCTCCTTATGGGCAAGTGACCAGGAAAAGCACAGTAAATAAGGGTAAGTTTTGTTATGCAGCTTTAACTCTGTTTCCTCCATTGGTAAAAGTTTCTAGAGAATTCGACTCCTTCTCTTCTTGATGCAGGGGACACCCTTACAAATGGAGATTACCTCTGTAGATGCAAACTTTCCTTACAAACAGGTAATTTCTACTGTTTTTGGAGCTTCTCCTGTGGCTACTGTCTCTCAAAATAAACCATATGCTGAAGAGACACATTTAGAGGTGATATAGTGCAGTCTCCTACACAGCCTTTAATGTAACAGCATTAAAGCAGATTTCTTTATCTGGCGCTCAGCAAATTTGCCCATGTGTGCTGTACTCTCAGTGGCATCCTATAACTTAAATATGCAAAGATGTTGCGATTCACTCACCTTTATTCAACAATGTCAGACATTCAAGAAGGCGTTCCGAGACCGAGCAGTCTGAGTGTAAGATGCCCCCAAACAGATGAGCGATAAAAGTATCAGCTCAGGATATGTCCACCCTGTGTTTGAATCCATGCTGCCCCATTTATTAATTGAAAGACTGTGGATAAGCAACTTAACCTATTTAAATTTTCATGGTTTTATCCTTTTTAAATGATTGGGATTCTTGCACTGAGGATGTAGCTCAGTGATGGAGTGCTTGCCTCAAATGTGTGAGGCCCTGGACTCAGTCCCTAGTAAAACACACACACATACATGCACACACACACACACACACAAACACACACTCAATGGGGTTCTCATAAGACAACGTTTAGAGAGTAATGAGTATATCCCGGTCAAGGAGACAGTTTCTGATATGTGTATCTGACAAAGGTTGCCTATTTAGACTATCTGTGTAAGAATTCCTATAAACCAATAATTTCAAAGGCTGATAACCCAGTTTCTTAAAAATAGGCAAAAGTTTGAACAAACACTTCACAAAAGAAAATAAATAGCCGGGTGTGGTGATGCATGCCTGTAAGCCCAGTATTCAAGAGGCTGAGGCAGGAGGATCTTCATAAGTTCAAGGCCAGCCTGAGCTACATAGTGAGTTTAAGGCCATCCTGGACTACATAGTGAGACCCTGTCTCAAAAAACAAACAAACATTTTATTGGTTAATAAAAATATACAAAGATAACCAATATCATTAGTCAATATAAAAATACAAATTAAAACCACAGTAAACACTATCACACCTCCTCCAGGTGGCTGAAATCAAAAGGATTAATGACACTAATACTGTTGCCTCTTGGGTCCAAGGAAGTCCCCCAAAGCGGAGATGGAGACCTCAGCTCACCCCACTCATGGTTGTAGGTTTAGTCACTTTCATCACGATAAAAGAATTTTCAAGACACATTAATTGAGCAGCATAAAGAGATTTGGACAACATTTGAAAAGTATACACTCAGGGAGAGTAGAGCATGGCCTTTCGAGAGAGGCACACTATGACCTGGCGCTGGCTATATTTATGTGGTCTTGGAGGGTCCTCAGATGCGGGATCCAGGATGTGTATTCCTGCTGTCTGTCCTGTTACCCATGTGGCAGGCTGTGTCAGAATGCAAACCTTTTACAATGTTTAAGGCTGAGATTTGCCACCTGCTTAGTGGAGCATTTTCTTGAGGGTGGAAATCAGGAGGAGAAGTGCGATTTACAGGCAAAAAGCACAGGCCCAGGCTTATTGTATCCTCATGACCCTTTGGAATTTTTTTTAGAATGGGTTTCCTGGAAGAGAAAAGGTCCTGGGTAACTTTTCATGTCCCGAAGCTTCAGTCTTTCTTAAAAGTACAGTTTTAAAATTAAAATTTTCACTGTCTCCTTTCTACCCATCTTTATTTTTTTTTTCTACCCTGTCTCAATACCATCTACTAGACAAGGTATGGGATGATTGGAATTCTGATACTCTGCTGATAGGAATATAAATTGGTACAAGCATTTTGGAAAAAGTGTTTGCAGAACCTACAGCAAGTACGTGCATGAATATCTTGTGGCCTAGTGACTCTACTGTGCATATATACTTAATATACATGAATACTTTTCTCTACCGAAGAACATACAAAGGAATGTTCATAGTAACAAGTATTCAAAATAGGCAAAAACTGAAAATATTTCAGATGTTCGTCAATAACAAAAACATAAATTATGGCATAGACATAGATTGAAATATATCCAGCTATGGAAAAAAAAAAAAACCTCTTCTGTATGTAATAGCATGGATGGATCTCATTGACATAATATTGCACAAAAGAAGCCAAACTCAGAATAATAGTGTGTGTAGTTCCTTCTATATGAGGTTTAAAAACAGCTAAAACTGATCTCAGTTGAGAGAGATAAAAATACTATTTACCTTTGGGTATATAGTTCTTTTTATTTATTATTTTTTTTTTTTTTTGGTACCAGGATCAAACTCACAACCTCATGCTTGCCAGGCAGGCGCTGTGCTGCTGAGCTATATCTCTGGCCCCTAGTTCTTATCTTATCAACTGATTAAGTGTTCAAATGAGCCTTTTGGTGTGGTGGATATGTGTTGTGTTTACACATAGTTATTCATATGTAAAAGTTCATAAAATTTATATACTTCATAGTATATAGATTATACCTCAATTGAAAACAATAAAAAGGTATATGTAATAACAATTTCTACTTCATTAAAGTGTGTGAAAAATAAATGAGATAACAAGTTATGTTGGGCTTATAGGTCATTTTAATTTTCTAGAAATTTGTCTGAACAGCCAGGCATGGTGGCACATGCCTGTAATCCCAGCACTTAGGAGGCTGAGGCAGGAGGATTGCCATGAGTTCGACGCCAGCCTGGGCTACATAGTGAGTTCAAGGCCAGCCTGAACTGTATAGCAAAACCCTGTCTCAAAAAGACAAAAAAAAAAATTTATCTGATTTTTTAAAAATTTCTTGCAATAAGCATGAATTTATCATATACAGTAATACATATCTGTTACTGAACCATTGAAACCTAGTTAGCAAAAGGCATATTATATTAATAAAATTAAACTCAGAAATAAATGTTGAAGTAGAATAATAAAAATTTGATGTAGCTTTCAAAGTTAATTCAGAATGCAAGACCTGCATTGTAGATAGAATATTATTTTGATTATTTTAAAAATTAAGAGGCGTGGAAAAAAGATGGCGGATCTGTAAGAAGCAGGCAGTGAACCTCTCCAAAAGTCGCCATCCGGACACTGAAATATAGTGACTGGAGGAGGACAAGAAAGAGGGAAGTGGCTCCCCTGGACTCAGGAAAGATCTGAAGCGCAGTTTGGGGCCCAGGAGAAAGTGAAGAGAGAAACTCCAACAAAGAAGGAGGTGGCCTCCGGTGCCGTTTCTCTGTGTCAGGAATCCTGACGCGACAGAAGCGGTTCAAATCTGCGGACACGCGGTGACTGCCGGCGCCCCCGGGGGCCTCCACGAAGGAACGCGAGAAGCGGCGGTGCAGAGAAGCAGCGGCCGTGAAGGACACACTGACTGGCGGTGAGTGCTGACGCCCAGCCGTCCCGTGCGAGAGAGCGACCAGCCGGGCGCCATTGTGGGGGGGGGCAGCAGCTGAGCTGAGAACTCAGGGCGGCGCCACTCCACCCATGGCTCCAGCGGGGACCTCCGCGGAGCAACGCCAGACGCTGTGGTACAGAGAAGCACGAACCGAGAAGGACACACTAACTGGCGCTTTTCTTCCTGGTATTCCAAGAATCTCCTAAGAGGTTGAAATACTAGCAATAAAGCAACCTACCATAGGCAATTTACGAACAGCATCCCAGGAATTAAACTAAAGAAAGAAAAGAAAATGAGACGACACTTAAACAAGATGCAACCCCACACAAACAGTTCACCAAAGGCAAACCCAGGGGGCAGTGAGGTGGGACAACCCGAAAGCCACCCACCTTACATCTCTGAAGTGGTAACAACAAAGCAGTTGAATGAGGCTCTGGAAAAATTTAAATCCGAAATAATTTCTCAGATAACTGCAGAGATAATGTCCACAATGAAGACCATGCTTAAGGACGCTAGAGCAGACACAGACAAAAAAATAGACGAGCTTAAGAAAATGATGGAAGCCATAAATGCTCAGCATAGGAGAGAAATGGACTCCATAAAGCAGATTCAAGCAGATATCCAGGAGAACAAAAATTCCATTGAAAGTATTTGTAGCAGATTAAGCCAATGTGAGGACAGGATCTCAGATATAGAAGACAGGCTTGCAATTAGTGATCATGAAAAGAAAAAATTCTTAAAAATAGCAAGGGACAATGAAAAATCAATCCAGCAGCTGCTAGATGATGCAAAGAAGAATAACTTAAGATTGATTGGAGTCAATGAAAAAGCAGGAGATAGCATAAATGACATCAGAACACTGTTCACAGACATTATCACAGAAAATTTCCCTGGTAGAGAAAAAGAATTTGACGTTCAGATAACTGAGGCTTATAGAACTCCAATTAACCACGATCAAAAAAAAATCTTCAGCCAGGCATATCATAGTCAAGATTCCAGAAATTCAACATAAGAGTAGACTCTTAAAAGCTGTTAGAGAAAAGAAACAAATCACTTATAAAGGAAAACCTATCAGAATCACAGTGGACTTTTCAGCACAAACCCTCAAGTCAAGAAGAGCTTGGAATGATGTATTTCAAGTTCTAAAGGAAAATAATCTTCAACCTAGATAGATGTACCCTGCAAAACTATCTTTCAAAACTGATGGGGAAGTAAAATACTTCCATGACAAAGAACATCTGAGAAAATTTATAACCACCAAACCAGCACTCCAAAATGTTTTGAAGGACATTCTAGAAAGGGATAACAAGGACTACAACTCCAGAAACCCCAACAGAAGGAATCCACCAGGCAGAGCAAATGATTAAAGAGAGGAAGGGAAAAAAAATTAAAAGAGGGGGAGCCAACAACAAGAAAATAACATGACAAGGATAAGTCAATACATATCAGTTTTAACCATTAATGTTAATGGTCTCAATTCACCAATCAAAAGGCACAGACTGGCAAATTGGATCAAGAAGCAAGATCCAACAATATGCTGTATACAAGAAACACATTTAATTCAAAAAGAAATTCATAGACTGAAAGTCAAAGGATGGAAAACAATACTCCATGCGACAGGAACCCAGAAAAAAGCAGGGGTAGCTATTCTTTTTGAAGACAAAGTGAATTTCAAACCAAGAATGATTCAGAGAGATAAAGAAGGTCACTACATCCTTGTAAAGGGAACAATCCTAGAGGAAGAGATAACAATCATAAATATATATGCAACAAATACCAGTGCACCCAACTATATAAAACAAATATTCATGGACATGAAAAATCAAATAAGCACTAACACAATTGTATTGGGGGATCTCAATACTCCACTGTCACAAAAAGACAGATCAACTAGACAAAAAATCAACGATGAAATATTAGAACTGAACCAAACTTTGGAAAAAATGGACTTAGTAGATGTCTACAGAGTGTTCCACCCCACAACATCAGAATACACATACTTCTCAGCTGCACATGGGACATTCTCCAAAATAGACCACATATTAGCTCATACAACCTGCTTAAGTAAATGCAAAGGAATTGACATTATCCTATGTATATTATCAGACCATAGTGCAATGAAATTGGAAATCAATGGCAAAAGAAACCAAAAGAATTTGCTAAACACATGGAAATTAAATAGCACCCTACTCAACAACCAATGGGTCACAGATGAAATTAAAGAAGAAATTAGACAGTTTCTCAACTGAATGATAATGACAGTACAACATACCGGAACTTATGGGATACAATGAAAGCTGTCCTAAGAGGGAAATTTATAGCATTAAATTCCTATATCAGGAAAACAGAGCAAGCACAAATAAACAACCTAATGGTGAACCTCAAACTTCTAGAAAAAGAAGAGCAGGCTAAGCCAAAAGCTCGTACAAGGGAGGAAATTATAAAGATCAGAGCAGAAATTAACGTATTGGAGACTAAAAAAACAATACAAAGAATCAATGAATCAAAGAGTTGTTTCTTTGAAAGATTAAATAAAATCGACAAACCCTTATCCAACCTTATTAAAAAAGGAAAGAAAGTACTCAAATCCACGCAATTAAGAATGAAAAGGGTGGACCTCAAGATGGCGGATGAGTAAGAAGCAGGCAGTGAAACTCTCTCTGAAAGTTACCATTGGAACACGGGAATATAGCGATCCGGAAAGCGCGGGGGGGGGGAGATGCCTCCCCGAAACCCAGAGAAGTTCTGAAGCGCAATCTGGGACCCCCGGCACCAGTGACGGGTGACTTCCAACAAAGAAGAAGGAAAGAAGGAGCAGACCGCGCGCGTGCACCTTCTACTATCCCGGGAGTTGCAGCGCCGCGGAAGCTCAAATCTACGGACACACGGTGGCAGCTGGTGCCCAGGGAGCCCCCACGGAGGATCCTGAGACAGTGGCGGGGCAGGGGAGCGGCGGAGAACGGCGCAGACCGGCGGTGAGTGTCTCTCAGCCACAGCTGCCCCGCGCCAGAGAGCGACCGGCCAGGCGCCATTGTGGGGGGTGTGGCGAAACTCAGAGCGGCTCGAAAACTGCTCTGGGAACTTGTGCTCCGGACAGGGCAGCACGGGGCCTCTCAGGCCCACGAAAGTGTGTTGAGGTCAGCAGGCGAACGAGACTGGACTCTCAGCCACACCTGTCCCGCGCCAGAGAGTGACTGGCCCGGCGCCATTGTGGGGGGCGTGGCGAAAAACCAGAGCGGCGGGAACCAGTGCAGGGAACCCGCGCTCCAGACAGCGCGCTGAACCTCTCAGGCCCAGGGATCGTGAAAGGGCGCTGAGAGCGGAGGCGAGCTAGACTGGTCTCTGCCTGAAAGTACGCGCCTCTGCTCACCGCCCGCCAGAGGGCGCTCCTGGCTTACTGGGACGGACCTGCACAGAACAGGACTCTGTCACCACAGGGTAACTGCCTACAGCAGAGTCGACACCTGGAACTGATTCTTTTTATTTTTTTTATTTTTATTTTTATTTTTTATTATTATTTTTTTTTTCTCACTGATTCGTTTTTTGTTCTGGCGAAGGGTTTTTTTGTTTTTGTTTTGTTTTGTTTGGTTTTTTGGTGGGGTTTTATTTTTGATCTGTCTGTTTTATTGTTTTTATCTTCATTTTTGTTTCTGTATGTGTATTTGCTCTTTCCTTCATTATTCTCTCTGGTTTTTTATATGAGTGTAAACAGCGCCTCTAACTTCTTTCTGATTGTGGTTGTGATCTGTTGTTCCTTTTATCCTTTCCTTCTCTTTCTACCACCTGTCCTCTGCACTAGTGTCCCAATTTTAGTGGGATCCCTCTTGGTCCTCTAACCTTACATCTAATTCCTTCCTCTTCTTCCAATACTCTATTTCCTCCTTAACTCATTTTAAATTTAAACTCCTCAGGGGAAAAATTGACATACACAGGACTTGTATACTGCATATAATTTTTCTGGTGTGTTTTAGATTTTGTTATATAACCGCAACTCTATACAGCTAAAAGTGGTAAATAACTGGTTAGCTCAGTCTGTCATTTTCTAGGCTCTGTTTGATGCTTTAGTTAACATTATAGCCAAATGTGAAATAATAGTTCTAAACATCTTTCCTTCCTGATATTTCATGATTGAGATTGACTAAGGGACACAGAAAATACAGTGGCACACTACCAAAGAATCAAGGACTGGGCCAAACAGGTAGCAACTTCGCATACCCAACGAATTGAAGAGGTAGGATCTGGCAGAAAGCTCAAAACCTAAAAGCAAGCTCCACTTGGAAGATACTGCAGAGAAGTAGTCATCTTCTAAAGATCTTAAACACTAGCAATAAAGTAACCTACTATAGGTAATTTGCAAACATCACCCCAGGAATTAAAGAAAGAAAAAATGAGACGACACTTAAACAAGATGCAACCCCACACATCCAATTCACCAAAGGCAAACCTAGGGAGCAACGAGGTGGGACAATCTGAAAGCCACCCACCTGGCCTATCTGAAGTGGTAACAACAAAGCAACTGAATGAGGTTCTGGAAAAAATTAAAACAGAAATAATCTCACAGATAACTGCAGAGATAATGTCTACAATGAAGACCATGCTTAAGGACACTATAGCTGATACAGACAAAAAAATAGATGAACTTAAGAAAACTATAGAAACCATGAATGCTCAGCATAGGAAAGAAATGGAATCCATAAGGCAGATTCAAGCAGATACCCAAGAGATAAAAAATTCCATTGAAAGTATTTGTAGCAGAATAAGCCAATGCGAGGACAGGATCTCAGATATAGAAGACAGGCTTGCAATTAGTGATCATGAAATGGAAAAATTCTTAAAAATAGCAAGGGACCATGAAAAATCAATTCAGCAGCTGCTAGATGACTCAAAGATAAACAACTTAAGAATAATTGGAATAAATGAAAAAGCAGGAGATAGCATCAATGACATTAAAACCTTGTTCAAAGACATAATCAGGGAGAACTTTCCTGGAAGAGAAAAGGAATTTGACACCCCTATAAGTGAAGCTTTTAGAACACCAACTAGACACGATCAAAAAAAAAACTTCAGCCAGACATATTATAATCAAGATCCCAGAAATTCAACAGAAGGGCAGAATCTTAAAAGCTGTTAGGGAGAAGAGACAAATCACTTATGAAGGAAAACCCATCAGAATCACAGCTGACTTTTCAGCACAAACCCTCAATTCAAGAAGAGCTTGGAATGATGTATTGCAAGCTCTAAAGGAAAATAATTTTCAGCCCAGATTGATGTACCCTGCAAAACTATCTTTCAAAATTGATGGAGAAATAAAATACTTTCATGACAAAGAACATCTGAGAAAATTTATGACCACCAAACCAGCACTCCAAAACGTTCTGAAGGACATTCTAGAAAGAGATAGGAACCCCAACAGAAGGAATCCACCAGGCAGGGCAAATAATTAAATAGCCGGAAAGCAGAAAAACAAAGAGTGGGAACCAACAACAGGAAAATATCATGACAAGTCAATACATATCAGTTTTAACCATCAATGTTAACGGTCTCAATTCACCAATCAAAAGGCACAGACTGGCGAAATGGATCAAGAAGCAAGATCCAACAATATGCTGTATACAAGAAACACATTTAATTCAGAAAGAAATTCATAGACTGAAAGTCAAAGGATGGAAAACAATACTCCATGCCACAGGAACCCAGAAAAAAGCAGGGGTAGCTATTCTTTTTGCAGACAAAGTGAACTTCAAGCCAAGAAGGATTCAGAGAGATAAAGACGGTCATTACATCCTTGTAAAGGGAACAATCCAAGAGGAAGAGATAACGATCATAAATATATATGCGTCAAATACCAATGCACCCAGCTATATAAAACAAGTACTAAAGGACATGAAAAATCAAATAAGCACTAATACAATTATATTGGGAGATCTCAATACTCCACTGTCACAAAAAGATAGATCAACTGGACAGAAAATCAATAATGAAATAGTAGAACTGAACCAAACTTTTGAACAAATGGACTTAGTAGATGTCTACAGAGTGTTCCATCCCACAACATCAGAATACACATTTTTCTCAGCTGCACATGGGACGTTCTCCAAAATAGACCACATACTAGCTCATAAAACCTGTTTAAGTAAATGCAAAGGAATTGAAATTATCCCATGCATATTATCAGACCATAGTGCAATGAAATTGGAAATCAATGGCAAAAGATCCCACAAAAACTCCCTAAACACATGGAAATTAAACAGCATCCTCCTGAACAACCAATGGGTCACAGATGAAATTAAAGAAGAAATTAGTCACTTTCTACAACTGAATGATAATGACAGTACAACATACCGGAACTTATGGGATACAATGAAAGCAGTCCTAAGAGGGAAATTTATAGCATTAAATACTTATATCAGGAAAATAGAGCAAGCGCAAATAAACAACTTAAGGGTGAACGTCAAGCTTCTAGAAAAAGAAGAGCAGGTTAAGCCAAAAGCCCGTACAAGGGAGGAAATTATAAAGCTCAGAGCAGAAATTAACGTATTGGAGAATAAAAAAACAATACAAAGAATCAATGAAGCAAAAAGTTGGTTCTTTGAAAGAATAAATAAGATTGACAAACCCTTATCCAACCTTATTAAAAAAAGAAAAGAAAAGACTCAAATCCATGCAATTGAAAATGAAAAGGGTGATATCACGACGGACCCTGCAGAAATCCAGAAGATCATCTATACCTATTTTGAAAATTTATATTCTACTAAGATGGAAAATGCAGAAGAAATGGACAGATTCCTAGATTCGTATGAATTACCAAAGCTAAATCAAGAAGATTTTAAAATCCTAAATAAACCAATATCAACCAATGAAATTGAAGATGTAATTAAAAACCTCCCAACAAAGAAAAGTCCAGGCCCTGATGGATTCACTGCCGAATTCTACAAGAAATTTAGAGAAGACCTAACGCCCCTACTTCTCAAACTTTTCAATGAAATTGAAAGGGAAGCAATACTCCCAAATTCATTCCTGGAAGCAAGCATTACTCTGATACCAAAACCAGAGAAGGACCCAACTAAGAAAGAGAACTACAGGCCAATCTCCCTAATGAACATAGATGCAAAAATCCTTAATAAGATACTGGCAAACAGAATCCAACAAATCATCAAGAAGATTATACACCATGACCAAGTTGGATTCATCCCTGGGATGCAGGGATGGTTCAACATACGTAAATCAATAAATGTAATACAGCATATTAACAGAACCAAAGACAAAAATCACATGATCATCTCAATAGATGCAGAAAAAGCTTTTGACAAAGTCCAGCACCTTTTCATGATAAAAACCCTACAGAAAATTGGAATAGAGGGTCTTTATCTCAATCTGGTAAAAGCTATCTATGACAAACCAACAGCCAATATTATACTAAATGGCCAAAAACTGAAAGCCTTCCCTCTAAAATCAGGAACAAGACAAGGATGTCCACTGTCCCCACTCTTATTCAACATAGTTCTGGAAACTTTAGCCAGAGCGATTAGACAAGAGAAAGAAATAAAAGGAATAATGATTGGAAAGGAAGAAGTTAAATTATCATTATTTGCAGATGACATGATACTCTACACAGAAGACCCCAAAACTCCACTAAAAAACTGCTAGATTTGATAAGCAAATTCAGTAGTGTAGCTGGATACAAAGTCAATACTCAAAAGTCAATAGCCTTCCTGTACACAAATAACAAACTTACTGAAAGAGAAATTAGGGAAACAATACCTTTCACAATAACATCCAAAAAAATGAAATACCTAGGAATCAACCTCACGAAGGATGTAAAAGACCTCTATACTGAAAACTACAGTACTCTGAAAAAGGAGATTGAAGAGGATATCAGAAAATGGAAAGATATCCCTTGCTCCTGGATAGGAAGAACCAATATAGTGAAAATGGCCATACTTCCAAAATTGTTATACAGATTTAATGCAATTCCAATCAAAATTCCAACAGCATATCTCACAGAATTAGAGAAAACAATCCTAAAATTCATTTGGAATCAGAAGAGACCTAGAATAGCAAAGGCAATTCTGGGCAACAAAGGCAAGGCAGGGGGCATCACAATCCCCGACTTGAAATTATACTATAAAGCTACTGTGATAAAAACAGTGTGGTACTGGCAAAAAAACAGACCTGAAGATCAATGGAACAGATTAGAAGATGCTGAAACAACCCCAGACATACTAAGCCACCTTATCTTTGACAAAGGTGCCAAACACATTCGCTGGAAGAAAGATAGCCTCTTTAATAAATGGTGCTGGAAAAACTGGCTCTACACATGCTGAAGATTAAAACTAGATCCATATCTTTCACCATGCACTAAACTAAATTCAAAATGGATCAGAGATCTAAATATTAAAACAGAAACATTAAATCTGCTGGAAGGTAGGATAGGTAAAACCCTTGGAGACATTGGTGTAGGCAAAGACTTTATGAATAAAAACTCAACCGCACGGGAACTATCCCAAAGAATCAATAACTGGGATCTCATCTTATTAAAAAGCTTTTGCACAGCAAGAGAAACCACCAACAGAGTGAAGAGACAACCCACAATGTGGGAAAAAATGTTTGCCAGCTGTTCCTCAGACAAAGGATTACTATCGAGAACATATAAAGAACTCAAAAAAATCAGACCTCCCAAATTTAAAGACCCACTCCAAAAATGGGCATCTGAGATGAATACACATTTCTCAGATGAAGAAATACTAATGGCAAATAAATATACAAAAAAATGTGCAACATCACTAGTCATTCGAGAGATGCAAATTAAAACAACACTGAGATACCATCTCACCCCAGAAAGAATGGCTACTATTAAGAAATCAACTAATAACAAATGCTGGAGGGGCTGTGGGGAAAAAGGAACCCTTCTCCACTGTTGGTGGGAGTGTCGACTGGTACAGCCACTGTGGAAGTCAGTGTGGCGATTCCTCAGAAAACTAGGGTTGGAGGTCCCATTTGACCCAGCTATTCCCCTTCTGGGCATCTTCCCAGAAGAATTAAAAACATCGTACCACAGCGATATATGTGCACCCATGTTTATAGCAGCACAATTTGTAATAGCCAGATCTTGGAAACAACCCAAATGCCCATCAACTGAGGAATGGATAAGAAAGATGTGGTATTTTTATACAATGGAGTACTATTCAGCCATAAAGAAGGATAAACTGGAGACTTTTATAGGTAAATGGATGCAACTCGAGAAAATACTCATAAGTGAAATAAACCAGAAGCACATGTGTAAGCATCGTATTATCTCTCTAGTATGAGAAACTGAAAGAGTAAATAAGATCCAAAATGTACAATAGATATGGTGAATCAAAAAGAAACTGGTCAAAAGGAAAGAGAGACTGGAATAGGGAAAAGAAAGAAGGGAAAGGAAAAAAATTGTATATATATATAAGATGGTTAAGATAGATACACTACCATTTTTACTTAGTTCATTGAAGAGTAAGGTTTGTGCCAATAATGTTTGGACAATTGAATGCTAATGTCTGGTGTCCTGAATAACTAACTTAAAGATAGTAATACGTAATGTATTAACCATTGTTACCCTCCTATTATGTTGTTTTGAAAATTTGTTCTTCTTTTGATTTGTTTTGTTTTTTTTCTTCTCTTTAAAAAAAAAAAAAAAAAAAAAAAAAAGAATGAAAAGGGTGATATCACAACAAACCCTGCAGAAATCCAGGAGATCATCTATACCTACTTTGAAAACTTGTATTCTAATAAGATGGAAAATGCAGAGAAATGGACAGATTCCTAGATATATATGAATTACCAAAGCTCAACCAAGAAGATATAAAAATCCTAAATAAACCAATAACAATCAATGAAATCGAAGATGTGATTAAAAACTTCCCAACAAAGAAAAGCCCAGGCCCTGATGGATTCATGCTGAATTCTACAAGAAATTTAGAGAAGACATAACACCACTACTTCTCAAATTCTTTAATGAAATTGAAAGGGAAGCAATACTCCCAAATTCATTCCTGGAAGCAAGCATTACCCTGATACCAAAACCAGAGAAGGACCCAACTAAGAAAGAGAACTACAGACCAATCTCCCTAATGAACATAGATGCAAAAATCCTCAATAAGATACTGGCAAACAGAATGCAGCAAATCATCAAGAAGATTATACACCATGACCAAGTTGGATTCATCCCAGGGATGCAGGGATGGTTCAACATACGTAAATCAATAAATGTAATACACCATATTAACAGAACCAAGAACAAAAATCATATGATCATCTCAATAGATGCAGAAAAAGCTTTTGACAAAGTCCAGCACCCATTCATGATAAAAACCCTACAGAAAATTGAAATAGATGGTCTTTATCTCAATCTAATAAAAGCTATCTATGACAAACCAACAGCCAATATCATACTAAATGGACAAAAACTGAAAGCCTTCTCTCTAAAATCAGGAACAAGACAAGGATGTCCACTGTCCCCACTCTTATTCAACATAGTCCTGGAGACTTTAGCCAGAGCAATTAGACAAGAGAAAGAAATAAAAGTAATTATGATTGGAAAGGAAGAAGTTAAATTATCATTATTTGCAGACAACATGATACTCTACGTAGAAGACCCCAAAAACTCCACTAAAAAATTGCTAGATTTAATAAGCAAATTCAGTAGTGTATCTGGATACAAAGTCAGCACTCAAAAATCAATAGCCTTCCTGTACACCAATAACAAACTCACTGAGAGAGAAATTAGGGAGACAACACCTTTCACAATCACATCTAAAAAAATGAAATACCTAGGAATCAATCTCACAAAGGAAGTAAAAGACCTCTACACTGAAAACTACAGTACTCTGAAAAAGGAGATTGAAGAGGATATCAGAAAATGGAAAGATATCCCTTGCTCTTGGGTCGGAAGAACCAATATAGTGAAAATGGCCATACTTCCAAAATTGTTATACAGATTTAATGCAATTCCGATCAAAATTCCAACAACATATCTCACAGAATTACAGAAAACAATCCTAAAATTCATCTGGAACCAGAAGAGACCTAGAATAGCAAAGGCAATTCTGGGCAACAAAAGCAAGGCAGGGGGCATCACAATCCCTGATTTGAAATTATACTATAAAGCTACTGTGATAAAAACAGCATGGTATTGGCAAAAAAACAGACCCGAAGATCAATGGAATAGATTAGAAGATGCAGAAACAACTCCAGACATACTAAGCCACCTTATCTTTGACAAAGGTGCCAAACACATTCACTGGAAGAAAGATAGCCTCTTTAATAAATGGTGCTGGAAAAATTGGCTCTACACACGCTGAAGATTAAAATTAGACCCATATCCTTCACTGTGCTCTAAACTAAATTCAAAATGGATAAAAGAACTAAATATTAAAACAGAAATATTAAATCTCCTGGAAAATACAATAGGTAAAACTTTTGAAGACATTGGTGTAGGCAAAGACTTTATGAATAAAACCCCAATGGAACAGGAAGCATCACAAAGAATCAACAACTGGGATCTCATCTTGTTAAAAGCTTTTGCACAGCAAGAGAAATCACCAACAGAGTAAAGAGACAACACACAACATGGGAAAAAATGTTTGCCAGCTATTCCTCAGACAAAGGATTACTATCGAGAACATACAAAGAACTCAAAAAAATCAGACCTCCCAAATTTAAAGACCCACTCCAAAAATGGGCATCTGAGATGAATAAACACTTCTGAGATGAAGAAATACAAATGGCAAATAAATATATGAAAAAATGTTCAACATCACTAGTCATTCGAGAGATGCAAATTAAAACAACACTGAGATTCCATCTCACCCCAGAAAGAATGGCTATCATCAAGAAGTCAACTAATAACAAATGCTGGAGGGGCTGTGGGGAAAAAGGAACCCTTCACTGTTGGTGGGAGTGTCGACTGGTACAGCCACTGTGGAAATCGGTGTGGAGACTCTTCAAAAAACTAGGATTGGAGGTCCCATTTGACCCAGCTATTCCCCTTCTGGATATCTTTCCAGAAGAGTTAAAAACATCGTACCACAGCGATATATGTGCACCCATGTTTATAGCAGCACAATTTGTAATAGCCAGATCTTGGGAACAACCCAAATGCCCATTAACCGAGGAATGGATAAAAAAAGATGTGATATTTCTACACAATGGAGTACTATTCAGCCATAAAGAAAGATAAACTGGAAACTTTTATAGGTAAATGGATGCAACTCAAGAAAATACTCACAAGCGAAATAAACCGGATGCACATTTGTAAACATCGTATTTTCTCCCTAGTATGAAAATGCAATTTCACTGTGACTATTCCATTCCTTAGTCTTCTATTTTTACCTAGCTTTTACATGGCTTAACCTTATACTGAGTAATATTTTTCTCCAAAAGGTATTTGTACATTCTCTAATGCTTGAGTTTGTTAATACATAAGAATGTTTACTTATTGTCTTTAAAAAATAAATAAATAAATAAATAAAACCTTCCAAAAGCAAAAAAAAAAAAAAAATTGGGGGAAAAAAAAAAAGAACTACACATGGACATGCTTTCTATCTACCAAGAGTATCAGTTTCTTAAAACTGCTTCTGGGGGGCTTCTTTTTATCTTCCGTGTTAGTATATTAGCCCTCTGAGGTACTGTTTGCGCAATACAGGGCAAAGTGTGATGAAAAAGGTAGATTAATTTGAGTTAAGTTTTTGAAGTAAAGAATAAGGATGACAAATAGTGAATACTGATTTATTTACATGGCGTATCAATTGGATATGAAAACAGCTCGAGAAGAAGGGTTTTCAAATGTGTGAAAAAATGTGGAGCCTCTCAAGGAGGCTACTTTGAAGAAATATATTCACTTGAATGCATAAATTATGGATTTTTGTTACAAAGGGCAATTCTGAAGTAGCTAAGCAAATTTTGCTTCAACATCCTGTAGAGTAAAACCTTAAACAAGGTGTTTGCGTAATCAGGAAATAATTAAGACAGTCAGAAGACCTGCTAATTAACATTAGTTGAGGGAATACTTGTAAATGGAATTCATATTAACTAGAAGTTCCAGCTGACATGCATTTTATTAAAAGAAACAGAAGTAAATAGTACATTAATTAAATTTCCAAATACACAAAATAAGGAGGCTTTTAAAATGCCAGTAAGGGAAGAGAAATAATATGGTAGATTTTTATCAAAATATCAAACCATGGAGAGGAGAAATAATACAATTAGGCTTTGAAGTTTATAAGTTTACACATCCAGAAAGAATGCCACAATTTAATCTAAAAATGCATCAATGGTTTGCCTGACTTTAGAAACTACTTTATTGACTAGCTAATATCAATGCAATAACAGGATTCCCTAAATATGTTGAAATCATTTACACATTTTCAAAGTCAAACATTTTCTCTAATATTCTTTTGTGTGTGTGTGTGTGTGTTTACCAGGGGTTGAACTCAGGACCTCGCGCTTGCCAGGCAGGAGCTTATGCCGCTGAGCTATCTCACAGGCCCTAATATTCTTAAAGATTAGGACGCTAACCTATCTAGCTGGGTGTGGTGGCACACGCCTGTAGTCTAAACACTCCGGGAGGCTGAGGCAGGAAGGTCAAAAAGTTCAAGCCGCCCTGGGCCATTTAGTGAGCTGGGGAGACCCTGTCTCAAAAACATAAAAAAGGTCTGGGAATGTAGCTCAGTAAGGAGGCCCTGGGTTCAATGTCCAGTACAAGATAGATAGATGATAGATTAGATAGATAGATAGATAGATAGATAGATAGATAGATAGATAGATAGATAGAGAGATAGACGATAGATAGATGATAGAACTAACTTACTTGGTGGAAGACAATTAGAACAATTTATCTAAGTTTGAGATCATATGAAACACACTGAACCTCTCAATATAAAATGAAATGCCTACGCTTAGTATATATTTTAGTAGATCTGTGATATTCTCTGCCTGTGGCACAGTTGGCTTTTATAGTAATATTTCCCACTACCCGTGTTGCCAGCTCTGTGCTCAACTGTGACGTATGCACCAAGAGAGCCTGAGATTCCTAACCCCACGCGTGTCCTCATGTTCTCCTTGAAACCACTTACCTCCCACTCCTTGTCACCCGTGCTGTGCTTATCTAAATCTGACCTTCAAAACTTTCAAAATGCCACTTCCTAAATGAAAAATGGCCCTTTCTTCCCAAGCAGAAGTAATCATTTTCTGCTCTGTACTCTCACGCTGTTCACTAGTTTCTATCATAAATTAGAAAGGCTTTGAATGACTCTCATTTCCCCCACTAAACTGCAACTTCTTAAAAATCTATACCTGCTTTTCCTACCATTCTTTTCAGTGTCTAGCACATTGCCGGCATTAACATAGTGTTAATATGCATTTGTAGTGAATAAATTACCTTTTAAAAAAGGAGCTATAAAAAGGAAATATGTTTAATTTTTCTTAAAGCTATAGAGGAAAATAGATCATTTATACATCTTTTCAATATAACCTGAATCAAATGGATTTTGAACAAGATAAACATTTTCCTTTAAGGCAAATATGCATAAAAGCTAAACTGCATTGTAAAACAAAGCAATAGCAGTTTCATGTCTAGGCTGACTGTTGTGTGCTTTTGTAATATTAATAACACATTAAGTTCCCCTCTTTGTGCTGGAAGATTTGTGCACCACATGGTGATCATTTAGAGAAAACATCATGCTCATTTGCCACCTACCAATCTGTAGGACATTATTTAATTTTGATGAACTTCAGTTTCCTCATCTTAAAGATAAGATTTTCAGCCTAACCTACTCCACAAGTTTACTTTGCTAGATAATAATACAAGTAATAGCACTTTGTAAGCTGTAAAATTCTGTATAAATATAAGAAGTACGACCAACATTAATATTAGGAACACTGAAGTAGTAATATAAGAGAGAATGAGTAAGTAAATAACTGACAGAGGTCAGATTTTTCCAGTCAGATTTATATGAAATGTTAAATGAAATGCTGGAAGCAAGGAAAGATTTTGGTGTACAATAACTTAAGTTTCCATCACAAGAAACTAAGTAATCCCAAAGGGCAAATATGAAGATTACTGAATCATTTTGCTGCTTTATGAGTTGTACATGAGCAAATTCAATCCAAGAGATCCGTACAGATGGAAGAGTTGCAAACCTAAAATAATCTGCAATCTAATTTACAGACTATTTCCAATTAGGAAGAATGGTTCTGTTTTCTTCTCTCACACTACTGAGGTCAGCTTAATAAAAGTCTAAGACCTTTTCCATCAGACTTCATCATCATCCTGCAGTTTTAATTTACTCGCTGAAAAGGAACGTAGAGTATAGAATCCTATGATAAGTAAAGATCTCGGCATTCATTTATTCTAAATAACACTCAGGTCTGGAGCCCCTCTACAGCACTCTTATTGTGTCTAATCTTAACATGCCTGGATGGCTCCAACTCAGGAAAAATGATGGAAATGGACTGTTGATCTCCAAATTGATGAGATTTTAAAAAATATATTATTAAAAATGTGACCTCCTACCATTTCTGAGTCCTGAAAGCCTTGGTTTGCTCATATGCAAAATCTTGTAATGCAAATATAGAAACACACATTGCTATTCTCCAGTCACTCCTTCCCTCTTGGTCATCTAGGCCAATGGCATATAGTTCTGAATTAGCTAGGACAATTAACAAATATATTTTCTGTTTGAATTCCCTTTTCTCTTAATGAGAGTTAATCAGCATATCTGTAGACATTTTCTAAGAGTACTGGCTCTACTAGAATTAAATGTGGGATGGATTTTGCTGTCGCCTACAAAGCTCCAGTTTCTTTCCCAAAGGGGTCTCTAAGTGAGCCTGTCTTGAATCATAAATGACCTCCAGATTCTGTTCAAGTCACTCTGACCCTTCATAGCCTGCACATAGGCCTCGAGAATTATAAGCATTTAATATCTACGTGATCAAAAT
This sequence comes from Erethizon dorsatum, assembly GCA_028451465.1. NCBI lineage: Eukaryota > Metazoa > Chordata > Mammalia > Rodentia > Erethizontidae > Erethizon > Erethizon dorsatum. The sequence continues at coordinate 122,570,645 of CM051826.1, read as the reverse complement.
GCCAAGATGTCTTTAGGTGATTTGGCTAATTTTCATATTGTGCTTATGGTTGATGTCATTATTTAAAACTTTTTATTTAGACTGGCAGTGATTAACAAGTGTAATGAATACACTTGTCTCTTGTATTTTTGGATAAATTGTATTGCCATTCAAAGAGCAGCAAAAACTTGACTAATCATAATGAAAATGAACAATGTTTCTTGCCTCTCCTCCACCCCAGAACCCAAAGTTAAAATTTTAACCTGGTGAGGGGCCGGTGATATCACTCAGCAGCACAGGCGCCTACTGGCGCACGAAGTCCTGAGTTCGACACCCGTACCCACAAAAAAAAAAACAATTTTTTTTAACCTGGTGTAAAAATTAAATTTTAACTTTCTATCCATGTCATAATTAAAACTTCAGTAGCCAAATGTAACTAACATTGGCTAATGACTTCTTTCATGTTACCATCATATCATTTAATCATATCGAAGGGGAGCTAATTTTGTTATATATTAAAGACTTCTCTGCAGCACTGCTTATAACTAAAAGGTACCAGACAGAAAATTGCCTACTTTCAGGAGGGGAACAAAGTTGTTTCTTCATAAGTCGTCATGATTTTGGAGGGACCCACTATGGAAACTGATGGCACGGAATTCTGTTTAAATCAAGCTTTAATGAAGTAAAATCTGTGTAGGGTATAAGTTATATAAGTGGATCTTTCTATTTGAGATAGAAATCGAATTTCTATTTTAATTCCTTTGTAGTGATTTATCTGTGTTTGTATGATACATAAGGCATTAATAATATCTCTGTGTTTTCTTAGAAGATAAAGGGAAATTAAAAGCCAACAGTTCCGGTCAGCCATCAGGCTCCGAAGGTGGCTCCTTGCTCCTCAAGTCTGGCACAACAGCCCTGCCACCTGGAGCTGCCACTTCACCCTCCAAGAGTACGAATGGAGCTTCTGGGGCCATTGCTGAATCAGAAGAAGAAAAAGCCAAAAAATTACTTTATTGTTCACTATGCAAAGTGGCTGTGAACTCCCTGTCACAGCTAGAGGCACACAATACAGGTTAGCCGCTATCTTTTGAATCTAAATAACTTTTACAGCAAAACCCAACTTTTCGCATCGGAATATCACATCTATTGTTCAGAAATTATTTGTTCAATGTCTTCTCTACCTTTTTGATTCAAAGGAGTGTTTTAGAAAAATATGATCTTAATGACTTTGGAAACAGCAAAGCAAAAGCAGGTTGGAGATAAAGCTTGTTTTGTTTATTTCCTTGAAGGCTTCTAATACCTTCCAAAACTCATTTCGATGAAGTACAAGAGAAGAACACAAAAATTTCTGCACAACATTGTCACATACTTATAAGGGGAAAAATGAAAACAACTTAAAAATCCATCAGTAGAGAAATACTAAATAAATTATAGTAAACCAGTATGATAGAATATGTTACGCAGCCATTAAAATGTAATGATGAGGAAACACGAACATGATTTGATTACTGAAGATTTCAGATCTTTATTTAGCACAGTCCCAACTTTGAAGTATATTTTCAGTATGCAAAAAAGAAAGGGCTGGGTAACAGTGGTTACTTTTGGGTGGTGAAAATCTAGGAAACCCTTATTTTCTTGTGCTTCTTTATATTTTCCATATTTTATTATCTATTCATGTTTTCCCCATTTTTTATAATGAAAGTGTATTAAATTTATAATCAGCATTAAAATGCTCATAAAAAAGCACTGGGAACTTCAGCCTGAAGGTAAACCTCTCAAGGATAAGACAACAAAGAGCTTCCTGTAGCTCTAACCAGCCGTGTAATTTATGCCTCTTTCTGTCTCAGGATCTAAACACAAGACCATGGTTGAGGCTCGCAATGGAGCTGGTCCAATTAAGTCCTATCCTAGACCAGGATCAAGATTAAAGTTGCAGAATGGCAGTAAGGGATCAGGACTACAAAACAAGACATTTCATTGTGAAATCTGTGATGTTCACGTTAACTCCGAAATTCAACTCAAACAGGTAATGTATCCTGGATTAGTGTACACTGTTGTTCAGGGCCACCCTTTTGCTGTCTGTATCTCCTCATCCATGGAATGTTTTTCACCATGCTCACCATTCAATTTTCTAACCTTTATAGGATGCATAACATATGAGTGCTTTGTGGAAAGGAAAGTCAGTAGCCAATACTCAAGCATCTACTACTGTATATGCTGGGTTCTAGGCTAGGTGTTAGAGATAGCGAGGTGGACACCAGTCACATGGCACTTACAACCCAGCAGGAGCCTGTCTGGCAAGGACCCAGATCTGCTTAGGGAAACAGACTTGGCAGTAACAGGGGTGACACCAAGCAAAATCTGGTAAGGGGTATGGAGAACAGAAGGACGGAAGCATTACGATCAAGTGGGGGGCAAGTCTCAATTGAGAAGTCCTAAAGATTTTACCCAAACCATGTTTGAACGGAGAGCTGAGAATGAAGAAACCAGCTACCTCTGTGCAGAAAATACATTCACGGGCCGGTGAGATGGCTCAGCGGCGTAAGCGCCTGCCTGGCAAGCGCGAGGGCCCAAGTTCGACTCCCGGAACCCACATACGAAAAAAGGGTCGGTGATATCACTCAGCGGCACGGGCGCCTACTCACGCGCAAGGTCCTGAGGTCAACCCCCGGTACCCACAAAAAAAAAGAAAATACATTCACGATTCAGCTAACTCATCAAACTTTTTTCAGCACATTTCTAGCCGAAGGCATAAAGACCGAGTTGCAGGGAAACCACTGAAGCCGAAATACAGCCCATACAACAAACTCCAGCGGAGCCCCAGCATTCTAGCAGTAAGTTTACCTCATCTGCTCGCCTGCTTTGTGGGGAAGACTTGCTCAGTTGGACATGGCCTTTAAGGTGGGCTTAGGGATTAATAGTCATGAAAAGTTGTGAATCGATTGATTGATTAACTGCAGTACAAGGGATTGAACCCAGGGCCTTCAGATGGAGCTACATTTCCAGCCCCTTTTATTATTTTTTATTTTGAGGCGGGGTCTCGCTAAGTTGCTATGTTGCCCAGGCTGGACTTGAACTTGAGATTCTCCTGCCTCAGCCTCTCAAAGTGCTGGGATTTAGGCATCTGCCAACCTGCACACCTTATTTTTCTTATTTTTAACTTTTTCCCATGATAGGACTTGAACCCATGGCCTCACATGTGCTAAACAAGTGCTCTACCACTGACTTACACCCCCGCCCTAAAAGTGAATTTAAACAGCCTTCACAGATGGAAATTTTAGAATGAACTTTTGAGTTTGTGCTATAGGACACCTTGAACAGAGCTTTCCTTAGAAAAGAGAAATTGAACCTCTTTGAAAGTTAATACCGGGCCAGTGAGATGGCTCAGCGGCTTAAGCGCCTGCCTGGCAAGCGTGAGGGCCCGAGTTCGACTCCCGGAACCCACATACGAAAAAAGGGCTGGTGATATCGCTCAGCAGCATGGGCGCCTGCTGGCACGCGAGGTCCTGAGGTCGACCCCCGGTACCCACAAAAAAAAAAAAAAAAAGTTAATACCTTACTCTATTACCAAGACCTTGTCAAAAAACTATCTTCTTAACCATGCAAAGAAAGTAAAACTGGGCATGGTGGTGCCTGCCTATACACCTGGCTACTTGGGAGGCTGCGGCATCAAGATCCCAAGTTTGAGGCCAGCTAAACCTGGGAAGAGCAGTTGCTTTCATCAAACAAAAATCCATGCATTGAATTTAATGTCTTCCTGTTTTCTGGCTTGTGTGCGTGCACCTGTGTGCAAGAAAGCGGTGTTTGTTCTGCTCTCTTTCCACTCTATAGCACGCATATTGGTAATCAGCCTGTTTTACCTGACTTCAATATGTACTGTTTTCAGTTTCTTGGCAAAAATACCTAAGGACTTCAGCAATAGGTGTCATATAAATAGCCAGATGGATGGATTTCATTCTCCCTGAGACTCAGCCCAGGCCCAGCAAAGTATTCCGTCTGAGAGGAGGCCAGATCGGGCAGCCGGAGGCGAGGTGACACTAAGATTACCTTCCAAAGCCTCCACCTGGTGCTGCCGGCAGGTAGTACCTGCAGCAAGCAAATCCAGCTTGCACAGCTCCTCCTGACTGCAAAGAGAGAAATTAAAAGATTGATTTCTGACTTCACAGGAAGATGCCGCCCAGGGATTCCTTTAAGTAGAGAAACTTTCTAGCCTACTTATAGCCGTTCTCAGCAACAGAAACTTGATTTAGCTGCAATTTCTCAGGGAATACTGTAGGAGAAATACAAATTGCCTTTGTTTCTTGACTCTTTTTTGATCCCTAATGCCCTAAACCCCAGCTACCTAACCCCAGTGCAATTTATCTAAAAGAAGTGAAATGAAGGTTTATGCTTCTGAAAAAACAAAAACCTCTCTTTAGGCCACGTGCCAGTTTAAAATAAGTTTCCATTTTGAATTGAGCTCCACTGCCTAAGCAGGAACCTCCAGATGTGTTTTATTCCTGCTGAGTACATTAGGGTCTACTTAGGGAGACTTCCTAGGCCCTAGGGCCTGGCATGGAAGATCAAAAAAGAGCTGAAATGGAAAGAAATCGAAGTAAAGCTATGCCAAGAGCCACTGAAGCCAGCTTTGTGAATATAATCATTTCTTGACTTCTGAAAGCAAAAAATTTTTTAAATTTAAGACTTGTTCTTATTGATGTTTTACTTATGAAAAAGTAGCCATAGTGCCGTTATTCAGAAACAACGTCCTCACAGAACTGCTGGTTCTTCTCCCTCCCTTAGGCAAAACTTGCATTCCAGAAAGATATGATGAAGCCTTTGGCCCCGGCCTTCCTGTCCTCACCTCTGGCAGCAGCGGCGGCTGTGTCCTCCGCGCTGTCACTGCCACCCCGGCCATCTGCGTCGCTTTTCCAAGCACCAGCCATACCTCCAGCTCTCCTGAGGCCGGGCCATGGGCCCATCCGCGCCACCCCCGCCTCCATCCTCTTCGCCCCCTACTAACATGTGCAAGACCCACCACAATCCAGGCCAGTAGGAAAGTTGAGAAGAAAAACCAAAAGAATTTCAGCAATTTGAGCATTTTGTGTTGCAGTAAGTACCCACACCCACCCACAAAATGCAGCCTGCCTTCCCGAACCCCAACTCCAAAGAAAAACCAATCGCTAGATTCAAGAGTGCTTTCATGGACCACTCCTATAACGTAGGAATGCGAGCAGCATAGGCTTTATCTCCTTGTTCCCCTCTCACCCTACCCCATTCAATGGGTGTAGCTGAGCTATTTGGCTTCTTGAAAATGTGTTGGTCAGAAAAAAAAATAAAGAAAGAAAGAAAATCAATCTATTTTCCTACGGGTGTGATCTGGCTTAGAAAATATGGAATATTTTCCTGACAGACTTGAAAACTAGGATCTTCCTCAGATGTCTGTAAATAACTCTGGAATCCAAGCGGGCATATTCTAGCGTGGAACAGTACAGAACACAAGTGCTTCCTTGTGGAAACCATCTTACCAATGGATCATGACGTTTTCTTTTTGGTGTACTATTGTTAACAGGGATTGTGTACTGTTTTAGACCCAAGTACTATTGTATCCTGTGTAGTACTAGATCGTATCTCTTGTCTTAACTCAACATTTTTAATTGCTGTGTAAATGTTAGGAAGCAAAGTAGTTTTGAATTTTCTCTTTAAGAGAACAAAAGATAATGTATTTTCTTTATTTCACATTTTATTTGGAGATATTTAAACAAAATAGAAAGCCATATAACATAGCTATAATTAATACCTTTTCGCTATTTTTGTTTAACTTATTTTGTAGCCTCCTCACTGGTTTGAGTTGCTAAGCAAATGTATACGAATACAAAAAGAGCTTCCTCAATTGCACATTTTTGCACTCCTGTGCATTCAGCAAGAAGACAATGAATCCATGTATTTCTACGTAATTATCTCCATTTTTAACCTGTTTTCATTTGTAATGATGCTACATAATTTTGTGGCTCCCTGATGCAATAATGTACAGAAGATACAAAGTTTATAATTGAACAATTTGTCTTTCTGTTCACCAACTATGTTGCAGGTCATGCTTTCCTGCCCCCTCTCTAAGCTGATGTCAACAAGACTGGAAGGTTTGTGTTATCAGGGGCAAGAGGTATCATAAAACAACAGAATGGAGTGATCTCTTTTAGAGTATCTATATCTGCAATCTGTAAATGGTAAAATGTCTGTGTATTTTTTTAAATGTACCTTTTCAATAAAAGTACAAAAAATAAAAATCGGTTTATATTTTCAGTGGTATTTTCTCCCGAGACTCCTCCAATTTGAAATCACCTGATGAAAGATCGTTAGTATGTACAAAGATTGCTTCTTACATATTTTAGCATTTTTAGATCGTATTTGCTGCATATTTATTTGTCATGTTTATTCATTACCTTTAGCAGCATTTGCATGAGGTGAAATTTACTGTTGCTTTCTCTTTGAATCTCTGAGAAGTTGGGCCAAACAAAGCTGCGAGTTTGCCCAAAATCCTGGTAGCAGCCTATTAAAAATTGTGCCTCTGGTTTTTTTTTAAACTCGCTGTAGGTCCTCCAGATCCCTAGCTCGTCTTTTATTGGTGCCCATGACATTTACAGTCTCTTATTACAGGATTTAATCGCACCCCTCCCCTTTCATCTTCTCCCATCAGTGCGCCCTTCTCTTTCTTTCCCCTCTTTCTAATACTTGTTAAGTATAAAGATTAATGCATCATTGCTTGTTCTGGTGCTCTGGTGAACAAATGACTCTAAACTTAGTGACTTAAAATAACCACCTTTTTATTACATCAGGATTTCATGGGCCAGGAATTCCAGCAGGGTTTGGCTGGGCTTTTCTGTTCCTTGAGGCATCAACAGCATTCCCTCGGGAGTTCCAGGCGGCCCCGTGGGCTGGGCCGGGGCTGGGGAGGTAGCTCTCCTCACATGTCCACCCAGGTGACAGACCCGACAGGGCATCCCCCACGTCTTCGTCGTCGTCTCGGGCAAAGACATACTGCATTTTAAAAGGCCTGCGTGGAAGTCGAATTTATGGAATAGTCTGGAAGCTCCCAGCATGTCACTTACTCTACTGTTCAAAGTCACAGTACATTCTACTCTTTAGAGTCACTAAAACCCATCTGGATTTAAGTGAAGACAATTAGACTTCACTTCAAAATGTGAAGAAAAGCAAAGAGCTTGCACCATCATTTATCTACTACATTGTTGTGGAATTTTGCGGGGAGTGGTAACAAAACTTACAGATGCCCTTTCTCCCTATCTTACACCCAAGCACGGTCTGTTTTTAAAATTGAAAATTGGGGTGGGTGTGGTGGCGCACGCCTGTAATCTCAGCACTCAGGAGACTGAGGCCGGAGGATCACCATGAGATTGAGGCCAGCCTGGGCTACATATTAGTTCAAGGTGCCTGAACTATATAGTGAGATCCTATCTCAATAAATAAATACACAAATATTGAAAATTGGGATGCAGCAGAATTTACTCTTTTCTAAAACAAAACCCAAGGCTAGTCAAGGGCAGGGTAACTGTGGTGCATGGTAATAGACCTCCTCCATCAATGAGTTTATCCAAGTGTTTGAAAATTGTTAAACTTCGTATCTTAGGGTTATTAACAGGTTACTTTTAGTCTAATAGGATTCCAGCTTCCCATTCAGAATTTGGGTTTGTTTTAAATCTGATGCATTTGTGTATAACCAGTATCAGTTAAACTTACTCTGGGGTTGGGCCTTGGGACATGATTTATGGAAATGGTGTTTGAGTTTAACACGTCAGAGAGCTTTTTATTTTTATGGAGTTCAATAGCAATTATATTTGATTCATCTTGCCTTGTCCTATGTCTCTTTGAAGCTTACTACAATCTTCAAATATTTTTAAATGTCAATATTTAATAGACCTAGAAATTTACTAATTTGATTTCTAGAATTAAGATTTTTTAAAATCACCTCAGGGAGGAAGTATAAAAGGATAGCAATTAATTAGGAAGCATTCCTCCAGAAGGAGCCATGAGTAGCTACAAGCAATTATTTATGCACTATTAAATGATAAGATATAGCTTATCATCCACCCTGATTCTTTTTTTTTTTTTTTTTTGTGGGTACCGGGGGTCGACCTCAGGACCTCGCACGCACCCTGATTCTGAGGTGTCAAAGTGATCAACTCTGAGGGATCCACATGCATATTTGAACTAAAACCCTTCCATGCCATTCACAATGGAGAAGACTGCTGCAGTATTCCAATTAATGTGGGTTTAAAAACATGCTGCTTCCTCTGACATAGTCCAGCTATCGTATTGGTAGAATCTGAAACCTGGTCTCAGGTGGGGTTGCTATATAAAATATAAACTAGTCAGATTTGAATTTCAAATAAAACACTAATAATTGTTTAATGTAATATTTATCGTAATAATTTTAGCATGAGATTGCATTCTGTGTAAGTATATCCCATCAATAAGTATGCAGCGTTTGGACCACACTAATACTGAAAGGTTATTTGTTGTTTATCTGAACTTCAAGTTTAGGTGGATACCTTGTGTTTTTATTTCTTATCTGGGGACTCTTTTCTCAGGAGGATTCCTCTTCATCTCAGGTACCACGACGCTTCAGGAAAGAAGCTACCTCTTGGGTATTAAAAACTAAATACTGAGTTTTTAAAGGCACATTGTGAAATATACTCACAGACAGAGGAAACTGCAGGAAGTAAAAGTCAATGATATATTGACAATGACTAAGACCAGGACAGGAGGAAATGTAGCTACAGATGCCTTCATTTAAAGTTACACTGATGCTTGTTTATCAGAATTAAATTACTAGAAAAGGCAAAAACAAAATTTTCGGTTGTGTTAATGTACCAAAACACCACCTCTGATTTCTTCTCCATCCTCAGGTAATTCTTAATTTCCAGAGATATTGTCTTGTATAATTTTTCTCTCAGAAAGTGCTTTAAAGAAAACTACACTATAGTTAATGCTTTGAGGAAATGCACCAGGGATGTTCCCAAGCTCTTGGGGGGGGGCATGGAGCGTAGGAGGAGAAAGAGCTGACAGCATCAGGTGCTGAGGCTCACAAAGGACGTCTGCAGCGAGGAGACTCACTGAGGATATTGAGCGAGCACGGGGATATTTTGGGAAATGGGCACCCACTGTCTAAGTTGCTCCTGGAAAGAGGGATCATGGTGGGGGAGACACGGCCAGGAGCTCTGTGATAGGTGAGACTGAAGTCAGCATTAAGACGCACAACCTTAGTAAGCACAGGCATCTTCAGGCGACAGGCCAAAGGATTCCATTCCCCCTCTGTGGATTCTGGCCTCTCTTCATAGCATTCTTTCCATCAGATCCTGGTTTTGTTACAATGATGTCCTCTCACATCAGAGGTGACATAGGCTCTTTAGGAAAACACCAGTTTCTGGTACCTTGGGGGCTTAAGGAGAAGCTTTGTCGCGCAAGAGCAGCTCCCGCAGGGGATGCTCACCTCTGCCTCCTCCCGTCCTCCGAGTGATTAACTCCGCGTGGGGATTCATGGGGATGTGACAGTGCAGGTTCTCAGCTGCTGTGGAGTGTGACTAGGGAATTGCCCTCATTTCTTTGGCTAAAATTTCCAAAGCCAGAGTGACAATATAACATATTCTGCTCTTAGCTAAGCGCTCAAAATGCATCAAACCTCTGGTTGTCAGGTAGAATTTCTTCTGTAGGTATGATGGAAATATCTTTGTGTCACTTTCTGCAGTTTAAGAAGTCACTTACCTACAGATGATTGGACAAGCTTGTCATTGAGCCCCAGATTTTCATGTTTATTACAGTGAAAGAGCAAAATTAAGGGAGAAGAGAAGAATAGTACATACATTGTCCTCAAAAGACCTGAATTCAAATCCTGATCATATCCTATACACATTACTAGGTCCATGATTTTATGTCATTTTCCTAAAGTCTGTTTTTCACATATATAAAATAGATACAATAGTATCCAACTGAAAGAATGTTTCTAATAAGCAAATAAAATTAAACAGAAGAAAATGTTTTTGTAAATTATAGGATGATATATAAATTCTGATAAATGAACAAATAAAATCAGTATTTTTTCTGATTTTAAATTTCTAAATTTTAAGTAAGATTCTTTCAAATTAGTCAATTTTGTCTTTAGTGGTGATTGAGACATAGGAAAGTACCTCCATAATGGAGAATAACAAATTCACTAATTGTAATTCTATGTTCCTATTCTCAAAGGTCTAATTCAAATACAGGTAATACTAAGGTAATAGTCCAATGTATCACAAGTAGTTTTGAACTGTCTTATATTCCATGCAAGAAAAACAGAATCTCCAATTGTAATGAATCCAAAATGTTTTTACACTGTAAACAAAAATCATCCGAGGTGGAAGGATTGCAAGTTTGAGGCCAGCCAGGGCAGCTTAGCAAGACCTTATCTCAAAACGAAATAGAACAGGCTAGGGAGGCAGTTGAGTGGCTGAACGCTTGCTCTGAGTTCAATCCCCAGTATGGGGCAGGGGGTAGGGGATAACCTATGTTATTAAAAATTTTGAGCATGTAAAAATATAAACTAAGAAAAATTATGTAATTCATATGACATAAAAATTTACATCATTATTCAGGCAATTCATAAAAATAGGGTGGGGGAACACTTTCAGAAAAGAAAATCAACCAAACAGAAAATGTGGGCCATAGCCAGGCACGGTGGTGTGCGCCTGTAATCCCAGCACTCGGTAGACTGAGGCAGGAGGATCACCGCAAGTTTAAGGACAGCCTGGACTACATAGTAAACTCAAGGACAGCCTGAACTACATAGTGAGACCCTGTCTCAAAAAATCAAAGCAAGAAAAAGAAAAGAAAAAAAAAAAAAAAAAGAGAGAGAGAGAGAAGGTGGGCCAAAAAAGGCAAATATATTTACACAAATACATATATATGTATATATATATATATAATACACAAAATTTTACTAAGTATGAAGTTTGTCTTCAATGATTTATATGAATAAAATGAACACTTTTGTTATTTGAATAAAATCAATATTTTTTGATCTAGCATATTAAAAGATGTATACATTTTAGAAACATTCTATTGGTGGGGGTAGGGAAATTCATGCAGTTGGTAGTAATGAGAATTGCCAGTCGTATAGATCATCTCTTCAGTTACTCACAATCTTTGCCCCAGGAATTCCACGTCCAAGGGTGTATCCTAAGATACTATATACCTGATGTAAATGTGAAAAAATGATGTTTGTGTAAGTGTGTTTTAAAATAGTTATCTGTAGGGGTTATATTCATCCATGGGGGATGAGTAAATAAATTATGGAACCTATTTGCAGTAGAAAACAGCATGATCACAAAAAATAATGATACACTTCTCTGAGTATTGACATGGACAATTGTCCCTGACTTGTCTCCATGTATGGGAAGTAAAAGCGACAGACCAGCACATTGAGTATTATCTCATTTGTGTTAAATTTTAAAACTATATTCATGTTTGCATATATATATGCAATATATATATATGCATATATATGCATGGAGAGATGTCTGAGAATAGTGGTTATTCAGACTTATGGAAGAGCATACACCTGAGTTACAAATTTTCCCAAGGTTTTACATTTTATTTATAGTTTTTGGCATAGTGTAAATTTCTCTTTCTTTTCCTTTCTTTCTTTTTTTTTTTTTTTTTTTTTGGTTATTTTATTGAGGCAGGGTCTCACTATGCAGTTTAGGCTGCCCTTGAACTCCCTCATGTAGCCCAGGCTATAGCAATCCTCCTGCCTCAGCCTCCCGAATACTGGGATTACAGGCGTGCACCACCACATCTGGCTTCTGAATTTCTTACAATAAACCTGTTACTGTTTCGGAATCCAATAAATCTTATCAGTTATCCTGTTATAATCAAGAGAGATGATCACAATATAATGGCAGATCACTTCAAAGGACTTCAAGAAATTATAATTGGGAAGTAAATACATAATAAACATCAAACAAAAACAGTTCATTATAAAAGTTGAAAGAAAGGAAAGAGTTTTAGTATTAGTTCAGTTTTTTTCTGGCTTGAGAAAAACTATTTTACTGATATGTTGAGAAACTATAATAAGGTTATTTTGAAAAGGAAAAGGTAATTTGCTTACATGACATAAATGGCCTCTAGGTCTACGACTCTCAGTGCCACTCAGAGGTATTCTTCCCACCCCTTCCATCTTGAGGGTTCTTCTGTTGCCCAAAAAAGGCCATGTCTTTTAGTACTAAATATCATTTCTTTGGAACTGCACAGCCAATGCATAGATTTACATGACTCAGTGTTTTTCAAGACACTGAGAAATTGTGCCTAATTTTTCTGGTACTGACATTATTATTAGATCAAAATACATTTGTCTCTCACTGTTGTTTAGAAATCCATGCGTACTATGCAAACTACATCTTTTGGTGAATAAGCCGCTTGATGAAAGAAAAGGCAGCCTTCCTTTTTCCCTTTATTAGGTGGTCACCATCTTAGTCATGTTTGTCTGATGTGAAAAAAGAAAGAACACAGACTATATAAACACAAACGGCTGGTAAGATTTCCTTAAAAAGAAACTGACAAGAGTCCTGAGGGTTGAAATGATAAAAAGATAATCTAAAACAAGAGCTCTCTTTCCTGTTCAGGAGTCAGAATCCCATCTGGATCCTCTCCCTACAAGAATTCACCGTTTGGATGCCAATAATCATTTCACTTTCTACTAAATATAAACACATGGCATGTACAGGACTGAATATTAAAATCAAAGCTTGTGTGATAAATAGGAAAACTCCCTAGTGAAGAAGCACTTTGCATTCTGATTTCTAGCTTTCCAAGATAGAGATCAGTAGTCTCCTCGTGGCTCCTGGTACAAGAGGCTCTCCTGAGCTTCAGTGTCATTAGGAACAATGGTAGTCAAATGCTTGCCTTTGTTAGAACAAAAGACTAGCTTGAATTCGCATGGAGAATTCCGAACATGGCTGATCTTACTCTAGATCAGCACACGGGGCAGTTAAACACTGAAATTAGTTTGGAAGCAGAAGCCAAGCAAGAGTCAAAATTACCACTGATTTAAGTCAGAAACCAGAGCCTTTCTAATATAGTAGCAGTTTGCTTTGTCTACAGACAAAAACCTTGAACTGACTGAATCTTCTCTTAGGTAAGCAGAAAGTACAACCTGGAGCACAGATTCTCCAAGGGCAGTGCATAGAAGAATCGCCTGGAAAGTGATAATCACTGCCCCATACAGATTATTATTGGAAAAGGTCTGATTGGCCCCGGAAAGCTACAGCTTAGCAGATGCCTCCAGGTGAATAATTAAAGAAAACATTCTTGGCCTCAGGATGCCTATGAGACTCCTGAGGCTAAGCAGGGCTGTATATGAAGTCGGGATTAAAGCGGCAGCATTTCCAAGAATTATACCGAACTTCAAATTCAGGGTCCAAGGAGGTTCCCTCTGCAAAGAACTAAATACTTTCCAGTAACAAATAAGAATTTGTAAATGCCCTGGGAATCAATTGACTTGTTTTCTCTTCCTTGCAAATAAAATCCTACATAGCCCTTTAAAAAAAAGAAAAGAGAGAAGTAGTTGGTAAGACACCAAGAGTTAAGATAAACAAAGGAATCAGACTATCTATAATTTAAGAATAGAATAAGGGGAACGTGGTTGTAAGGAATCAATGAGGCCAAGACCAACCGAGACCACCAGACTTGTGTAAAGGCAACATGGCGTGGAATTTATTGTGTCTGGGGACAGGCAGACAGCAAACGGCAAAAAGGCCATCTGTAGGGAGCAAAGAGAAGTGGGCTTTTTTTAAAATAAGGCTTCAAAGAAGGCAAAGGACATTAGGCGGGAAGATCTTAGCAAACTTCAGTGGTCAGAGTTCTCTGAATGTTTCGTGCCTCAGTGGCCAGTCCTTGGGGCATCCGGTGTGAATGTTTAGGTGTCTTTAGATGTCCAGGTGCTTGCAAGAGTCCATGTTCCATCTTATCTCTGTTAAGACATCCTGTGTTTGTCAAGAGCACTGGTACTGAGCTGAGAACAATGCCTCTACTGGCAGATAGGTTGGATACAGGGAGTCATGTCCGAATTGAGCCTTACAGTGGGGAGTTTACGGGGAGTTTATGAAATATATGGAGTAGGTCTTAGGTAGCAATCCTAGAAAAGTCCAAGGAGGATTACTGAGGGTAGCTCTCAAAACCAGATCTGTTAAATTTACCCATCATTGTTACAGACTAGGAAAGATAGGAGAATAATCCAGGATGTATCTCAAGGTACCTATCTATCCTGTGATTCTGATTTCTTAAACCTACTATGATACTAAAACTTGGCCATAATATTAATTTTTAAATTGGGATAATGTCTCTGATGTAAGTCTATTTTTCATATACAAGAATCTTAGTCTCTTCAGAATAACATTTCTCTTGGTTTTATGTAAACTTTTTGATGGAACTTTTCCCAAAAGTTATTACCTATGGTCTTGTCTTCCTAACATGATATATAGTAGCTATAATCTTTTCTTAATGATTGAAGTTCATCACTGAAACCATTAGTAGACCAAATGTAGATGTCATACAGTCATGGAAAGAAGAAAAATTTAAAGATTGGAACTCATAAATTTTAGTCCCCAGAGCCTACACTTATTAGGCATGTTATTTTAAGCAGATTTGAGATTCAGGATCCTCCTCTATAAAATGTTACAGATACCACTTCTGTATACACCAAAATTTATTGTGGGGATCAAATTCTAAAAATTATACTAAGTGCCCAGTGTATTTTTAGCTATGTTGTTACTGGGTGTCAGGCATTGTACATCTCCAAGGAACAGATAAAGACTGGGGATCGTGGAGGTTTTCACAGATTTGTCCCTGACAGCCTCATGCCATCACCGGTGCTCTCCACTACGCTGCTGTATCACGGTCACAGCCCCAATTCCGTGGCCAAATCCTGTGGACCATTTGTAGAAACACAGCGCTTGTAAACTGCTTCCAGCAGTTCCTGCCAAGACACAACATCTCAGGTATAAAAATGGGAAAATGAAGGAAAAGAGCTTTCCATTTAGTCCCATTGACATCACTTTTTTCAGAACTGGCAAGATAGTAAGTGGATAAGGATGGTTCTGGCCATTGGTTTATTTAAAATCCTGGTAAGCTGGGGACAGGAGGGCAATGAAGGGAAAGAAGTGGCTATGAAGGCAAACACATTATGGATATTATTTCAATCATCATTCAACTGGTAGGGTAAGGGCCCAGGCAAACTCTTAAAGAAAAAGGTAGCTCAAGTGGTAAGAGGAAAAAGCATTCCAGAGAGAAGGAATGGCGTGAAGTAGAAGACAGCACAGTGTACAGAGGGATCCATAGCAGCTCACAGAGGAGTTGGAGATGGCTGGGAGGAAAGGGCGAGTCAGCATGAAGAGGTTTCTACAGTACTCAGGACCAAATCCTGTAGCTTGTGGGGAACATTAATTTAGGGTAAAAGGATCATATTCACATTTAGGAAGATCTTTCTGTTAGCAATATAAAGAAGGATTGGAGGTTGTTATGTGGACCAGACGGAGTTATGAGCACAAGGATGGCCTAAACTAGGATCCCAGTAATAGAAACTATAAAATACTTTGGAAACAAAGCAGCAGCAGCAGTAGCAGCAGCAGCATGTTACTGCATTTTAAGCATCCCAAGAGCAAGAATAATGGGACCTGGTACAATGAAAAATCTCACTTGATCCTCGCTCGAAGATTCCCCCATGTGATCTCCATTCTCGAAGGCACCTGGCACTAACACAGCCTAGTAAATTAATGGATGATGGGCACAACATCAGAGATGCCAGGTGTGTCGAACTAGTTATCAGCATTCTAAGTAGTCCCAGACCACAATATTCTCTGAGTTCACTGTTTCTTTTCTTTTAACGTATCATTTTCCTTAGTGTCAAATTGCAGAGTAGTTGTTCCCCATCCTCTAAATTTCTATGAATGGAGAAACCAGAGAAGCAAGACAGAACTGTGTGTAAAATAGGAACAGAGCTCCCAGAGCAGCCCGGGGGATGCTCCCAGGAATTAAGTGTATTCCAGTCATTCTTAGTCTTCGTTAATGTCTATTTTAGCTACTCAACAGTAATTTTTTTCCTTTCTTACCTTCAGGTGTTCCATAGTGTTTGTAAGTTGAGAATGTCATAGAAATGATTCTGGAAATGTATTATGAACCATTATGATGACATGAAAATAAACCACAACCCCCTTAACTCATTCCACAAATCACAAAGTGCCAGGCACTGTGCCAAGAATGCTAAAATAAATAAGACTCTCACTGGGACCTGAGGGGATAATTAAGACCCTCAAAGAAAGCAAAGTCAATTACTGGGATAGCGGGTTCCTTTTATATATTTGTTCTGATTTGCTTTAACTTGATTTGTTCTGATTTCTTGATAACACAGAGATGAATTTAATTTAGAGACCCTCAACCTGGCTGAGGATCCCCTGTGAAGCTTTCAAAACATGGCAGAGCTGCATTGCAACATCAGATCAACTGAGTCAGAATCCGAGATGATGAGGCCCTGCAATTAATATGAAAACGGACCGACTCCCCACACTACCTTAAAGGAGAATAATAGTCATCAAAGGGTTTGAGAATCTCTGATTGTTTAGAACTGAAGAGGGACCACAAATGTGATGCCAAGAGGAGTTGATTACTTCTATTTGATAGCAAATTATGTCTCCTGAGCTGGGAGAAAAAATAAACCAGCTTCCTTAGAGTGAAAGCGGCAGGAGAGGGGAAGAGATCATGGTAAATGATGTCTTACTTTACTTAATCAGATCATCTTCTAATTTTTTTTTTTTTTTTTTTTTTTTTTTTTTTTTTTTTTTGAGACAGGGTTTCACTATGTAGTTCAGACTGGCCTTGAACTCACTACATAGCCCAGGCTGGCTTTGAACATGCGGCCATCCTCCTGCCTCAGCTTCCCAAGTGCTGGGAGTACAGGCATGCGCCATCCACCCAGCTTAGACCGTCTTCTAATTTCACTCATGTGTGGAGCTCCAGACCGTGCCAACTGTCACCAAGCAGTGTGTACTTGAAGGCTAGAGAGAAGAATGTTTTCATTTATTACTAAACATCTGATGGGAGAATAAGCTCTAGAAGTTAAACTTCTAAAATTGTTTCTCTAAATATAAAATTCCCACAGTGGCATAGACCAATCTGCAAAATCATTCATGCTAGAACAACAACAACAACAAAAATTATTTACCTCCACACAATGTATATATACATTTCTATATGGTGGGATGCAAAACACCACAGGAAATTGGCATGGCTTAAATTCAGGTCACTAAGGCTATCCAATCCAGGGTAGTATTTAGGTCCATTAATCACATTTGCTCTATCTTTATGGTGATAATGTGGGTATGATCCCACATACGTCATAAATAATAAACGGAGGCTGGAGACATTACTGCTACAATGTCAGAGGTGCTTCTGAACCTTGGCATACATCGAATACTCTCAAACCAGTTACAAATGATCTGTCGATGTCGGGTGTGAATTTTGCTGGCCCCATGTGGTGATGCCATCTGATTTCCTTTCTGAGCCCTCAGCCACTACTCAGACTCTACAGTGAGCGGAGGGGGACCTCACACTCAGCCACTCGCACGCACTAGTGCTGAACACGCAGAACTGGAATCCTACTCAGTAAGGCAGAGGAGAAAGGGACTGACTGACTCTTCCTACTTTCTCTTTCCTTCTTTTGAATTCTGCTGGCCAAATGCAAATGCTTGTTGAAGGGCTTTCTCATTTAGAGGTGCCACTGCTCACTCCAACCGTGACTATGTTGTGTTATACTTTCTTGAATGCTTGTGTGATACTTTCTTAAACCTGGCAGCATGAACGCCAGACAGGGAATCCCAAGAACCCCACACCAGACTTGACCACTTAATCAACCAGCAGCAGAGGAAGGGCTCCCTGTAGCCCGCCCCCCCCAAGCTATGTCAGGCACTGTGGGCCCAGATGGGGGAGGGGCGTGGCTCTGCAATGGACTAACAAAGCCGGTGGTTGTGAACCTCATGGTGTCCCAGCTCAGGTAGAACTGCTGAGGGGGCGCCACAGAGCCAACACCTGCGGGAGGGGGTGTGCTGTGGAGACAGGCATCTGCAGGTGTCCCCACTCCGTGTTGATTCCACACAATCTGTTCACCCGCTCTATCTGGAGAAGTGGGTAAAATCGTGCTTATTAAAAGCAAGCGCAGGTAGCAGAGCTAAGCTGTTAGGCAATGCTGGGACCTGACAATTTGGGATAAGTCAGAGTCCTGAGGGGCAAGACCGGTTTGGCATTTATGAAGATCAGAAGTCATTTTCAGCAGGCGGGGGGTGGGCATTGCTTTAGCTGCAAGGGCTCTGCTGCTGGGAAGCCTGACATCCCGGCACAGCTCCCCCCTAACGACAGTTCAGTCAATAAGGGGACCGGTCTGGAGTAATTGCAAATGTGCTTGGCTCTAATCATAATAATCAGTGTAAAACCTTGACCCAGCCTGTGTGGAAGGCAATGCAGTTTTCTTTTCCTTCTCGAGGGAGCAGATGGGAAACATTACCAAAAAAAGAGCCAAGGGAAGGAGAAAGCCTGTGGTTTTGCTGCCCCTGCAAGTAAGTAGGGAGCAGATTCCCGCTGTCCCCAAAGATGCTTGGAGGGAAATGGATTGTTTTAGGACAGACATCTGAAGAGGGAAACAGGCCATTTAATTAACTGAACCACTTTGGAACAAAAAATAGGCAAAGGACAGAACTAACTATAAATCAATACAAATTATACAAGGATGAGGTCCCTACAGAGGTAATCTTCCCCAAATTTCATACTGGAGCCCTCTCCTCTCCATCCCAGATACGGGGTGGTCTCTCCCAGGCAAAGGCCATCCCCTTACTTTAAACCGATGCCCACAGTCCCTTGGGAGACCTACTTCTAAATCCAAGAAGCCCCAAATCGTGTTAGCATTCTCTCTGCTGTGCCTTGCACGGTGGCCTCCACAACTTAGTAAATTCCACCTGACTTGATTGTGGGGATCATGAAGGTGAAATGGCACCACTTTATTTGGTTATTTTACCTGTTCCCAAGCAGTGAGGATAGGCAGTAAAATTAATTAAATCAACACTCTCCATTACCACTCCTACTATTTCCCCAGAATAAGTTGTCATTCTCTCTAAGAAAAAGGATTTGTTTTCCCCAAGGCTGTTTTAAAATGGTAATACAACTACTACAAATGCAGGAGGACTGGAAATAAAATGTGCAAACTTGCTTTTTCTGCATTTAATGACACTCGGTAGTAAGGAGGACTTTTGAACTCATGGTCCTTTACTGGGCTTGGGCATGAGGGAGCATATTTTGGAGAACTTGGGAGGAGGAAAGGACTTGTAAGGAGGAGCAAATGGACTTCTCTCACCCACTCCTGCCCCACAGTGGAGGGGCCCAGTGAGCCCCAGCAGAGCTCTGGCAGGTGAGGAGAGATAGAGATTGAGGCACGCACAGCCCGAAGGTGTGGAGCAAGAGGCAGCTCAACTTCCTTGGCTCTCAGACCTGGTTGAGAACCTGCCGAAAGTGCTGGGCCCTCTCTACAGAAAAACTGACACAGGCGTCTGCTGCACTCATTTCTTACACAATTCCAATTCTCTGCCTCTTGGAAGCCAGTTGGTGGACCATTGCCCACGGCTCTGTGCACCGAGGGAGGCAATTTCCCGAGCACCCCTGCTCCTTGGGAAGCGACTGCAAAGAACACAGCACCCCCACACTGTCTCCAGGCAGGGACCTGGATGCAGGGCTGGGCCAGGCAGGGCGGAGGCTGCTGCTCTCAGTTCTGTAACACACTGGCCTCCAGGTGACACTGTATCTGGCATCTTGTGTCTGGATTCTATTTCAAAGGGTAAAATTGAGTGTCTTGCCCATTCCACCTCAGGCACTCACAGGACAGCCACCAGCACTGGACACCCGTAGCCAGAGCAGTGGCACAGCACAGGTGCCCTGGAGGTGCCGCACAGGTGGAATGCTGTGGAGAGCCCACCAAAGTCTTGGGAGCCAGAGGACTCGAGCAGCTGACAGCACCAGGACCATGGAGTAGAAGGTGAGTGTAAATGCTGCAGTGAAGTCCTCTGGACTCATAGGTGGTGACACCCAGGGACATTCAGGCTATACCTAACCACTACCTCCTCTCATTTGTTGCTTCATTTACGATATGGAGGCATTTCTGGAGTAGAGAGGGAGACATTCTAAACCTCAGTTTATGGGAACTAATATTTTAGCACCTCTCCAGTCAATATTGTCAAGGTGTTAAAAAGACACTAACAGTTCTCAAAGCAGACATTCCGGAATCCTGCTCTCAAGAGCCAGAGCGTGACATAGCAGGCGGATAGGCTGCTAACACAGGAGCGCTGCAGGGGACTGAGTGTGGCGAGCGTGTTGGTGGCCTGGCAGGGTGGGAAGCAGTAACTGTACATGCGGATGTTCACCGGAGCCCACAGCAAGAGGCCACCCCGACTTGTTGAGTTTTGGGACTAAATCTGCCTCAAAATGCAGGTAATGGTTGTCTTTTTGCTTCTATATTCACTTATCTCCTACTCCAGTTCATCAGCATCTCTTTTATGAAGGCCTTGACAAGAAATAGAATTGCAACACAACTGTTATTAGCACCTATGGCCTCCGTCTCATGGGAGAAGAGTGTTAGAGGGGTGGTAGCAATGGCAGCGCCTAAGTGGAGCAGATCTAGATTCTGCTGGGGCTCATCCGGGAACTTGAGCAGGTCAGCGGGCCTGGCCCTCAGGGCCAAAGTGAGGGGTGCAGCTAGCTTATCTCTAATTTACCTTCTACTAAGATACTGAGGGTCAAATTACAAAGATGGTCCAAACACCGTAATTTTGTGCAGCTCTTCCCTCATTTGGTCTAGTTTAGTGGCTAAGAGCACAGGCTCCCGAGGCAGGTTGCCTGCCACAGCTCGACTCACAGTGTGACCTATGGCATAGTATTAACTTTCCTGTGCTTCAATTTCCTCATCTGTAAATGTGCAATAATTTCTGCTTCATAAGATGGCTGTGATGAATCAATAAAATGTCACACATAATGAACATAAAGTTTGGTACATCATAACTGCTCAATAAATATAAATGGCAGTTGTATTTAGTTTTAAGTTTCATCTCCATCTGGGTCTGTGCCTCCTTTTAATTTTTAGTTTTATTTTTTCCCTTACTACTTTCACTTACATCTTTTGCCTCTACCGTGTCTCCATGGAATTAATTATTGAATGTAGTTAGCAAATTTGAGCTCGGGGTGGTCAACGTGAGTGCATCCTTCAGCTGTGTGGTGAGAGGAACCGTTTGAAGCTGATGTTCACTGCGGTGTCTTTGGAAGTTGTTCTTTTGCCCATTTGTACCAGTCATATGTCTACAGTTTCACAGTTTATTTTGCTCATAGATAGAATCCAACCAAT
This sequence comes from Erethizon dorsatum, assembly GCA_028451465.1. Taxonomy (NCBI): domain Eukaryota; kingdom Metazoa; phylum Chordata; class Mammalia; order Rodentia; family Erethizontidae; genus Erethizon; species Erethizon dorsatum. The sequence continues at coordinate 122,549,209 of CM051826.1, read as the reverse complement.
GTATCAATTTATGCATGAAACAGAGCCACTTTTCTGCAGAGGTGAAGTGGCTGGCAATTAAGTGACATTTAAGACATGCTATGAATCTACCTATTTCAAATAGCTCCCACTAACCACCTCCTCCTACCAGCATCAGTGATCTCCTCTCCTAAGCACTCTGAAATGCCCATCCTGGCTGCTTTGGTGACCAAGGCATAACTCACTGCTTTGGGGCAACAGGGAAGGTACTGCAGCTAGAAAGTGCAGATGCTACCTAGGCATGCGCACACACACACGTTTACAAGGCATCTTAATATTAATTTAAATATTCTCCTGTGTACCTATCAGCGCACCTGAAGGAACAGGTAACATTATCACAATTTAGAGATGAGAGACAGAGTGAGGCTGAAAGAGTTGGCCAGAGATAGAAACACACTTATCCATTTGCTGAGGGACCAGTAAGTGTGCAGCAAGGTCCCTGCTGGCGAGCTTAAAATATAAGACCTAAGTTTTAAAGGAGCTTGAAATTTAGCGTTGCATCTTTTATTCCCTCAGAGCTTAGGCACTGTGTTTAGAATTTCTAGGTTCTAGAGTGGCTGTCACTTTGAAAAGTAGACCAAACCTAACAGAGAGAAAAAGAAACCAGAACAGTTGAAACGCAAGAGGATACCAAGTACGTGTTCCAAAGGACGGAAACCGTCAACAGCCAATCCAGAACTGTGGCAAGAAAACCACTGAGGAAAGACGGGCCCTGGGAGCAGGGTCAGAGCCTCAAGTGTACCCTGAAAATGAGTAGAGCAACATCAGAATCTGTCTTGGCCCAGCCTGCACCTCACCCAGGCCCCGAAACTGGAACTTCCTCCTTCCGGCTGCAGGGTGAGGTGAGGGGTGATTGCGTACTCATCATGCAGGAAAACTGCCCCTGGTGTTGTCTGAGCACTGTGGTCATGTGAGTTTATTTATTTATATTTATGCATGTATGTATGCATGTATGTATGTATGTATTTATTTTGAGACAGGATCTTGCTTTGCAGTTCAGGCTGGCCTTGAACTCACCATATAGCCCAGGCTGGTCTCAAATTCATGGTGCTCCTCCTGCTTCAGCCTTCCGAGTGCTGAGGTTATGGGCAGGTGCCACTATGCCTGAGAATTTTATTTATTTATTTATTTATTTATTTATTTATTTATTTATTTATTTTACCATGAGTTTTAGAGCTGGAAAAGCAATGACACTTTTAGTCTCATTCCCCTCCAAAAATGTGTTGCTGACATCGACCTTTATTTACTCTTTGATTCGTTTTCTCTCCCTTTCCTGCTGTGTCCTGCTGTCTTGAACACCTGCCTCATGTTACTTGTCTCTCAGGAATATCTTGTTTGGTGCACGTCCTGCCCAGCACCCACTCCCCCTTTCTTCTAGCTACTCCCCATCCGGTGCTGTGAGGGTTTGTCACGGATCCCTGCACCCGGACTGCTGGTGGCTGGCAGCTGGAACGTGACCCAAACCCAGGAAGCCACTCTCCCAGGATGGGGTCTGAGGAAGTGGACAGGATTAGAGATCTTTCATTAGGAGTGATGTCCTGGAGGCATTATCCACTAATTGTTGCTCTCTAGTTTCCTGCGACTGCTTTTGTCCCTGTCTTTTCCAAGACCCAGCCACTGATATTTTCTTTGATTTTGTGAGTACTTCTGTCCTATCTTACCAGCAAATTCTCATTTCCCCTCTTATTACCCAAGGTCATCTTCTGTTTGTTTGCATCCAGTGGATTCATAGCTGATACAAAGGCCTCAGATTCGTCAGAGTAAAATAACTGCTTCTCCTGTAACCATTACACTCCAATATGTTTAAAGACAAAGACCTGTTAAGTTGAGAGCTAGTATCACCCAATGGGTAATAACGTAGGCTCCTCCTGGTTTGAATCCTGCCTTCATCGCTTACTGCAAATTAAGATATGTAATATCTTTGGTCCTAAGTATTTCTGTCTGACAGTAGCTTTCACCCCATAGAATTCTCAATGCTCTAAATGAATATATATACGTATGTATATATTCATATTCATATGTATTTAGTCCTACAGAGTCTAGAACTTTATACATTCTCAACATTAGCCATTATGTTCCCTGTTCCCCATATCCAGTGAGTTCATATTAAATCAGGATGAACCAGCTAAATGTTCAGTATCTGAAGAATTTCCTATCACATGACTGCATCAACATATTGTGTGATTTCCATGGTGCCTCCATTTCTCTGCCATAAAATAGAGAAAAACAGATGGGTTGTGAGTTAATGAGTATATAAAGTACCGTGAAATCCTTAGATAAAAGGTGCCCCTGAGCGTTGTTATCACATGACAAGTCATTGGGTGTTATTACAGGGCAGGTTTTATATTTTTAATATATTTTAAATGGGTTTTTTTGGTCAACAAGTGGGATGAGGAAAATAAAGCGATGTTTGAACAGAAACTCGTAAACAGTGGCATAATTACCTCTTGGCTTGCACTTCCTTGTTATATTCAACTCACTGCACAAAGAGTTTGCAAAATAAAAATCCTATTTTTTCCTGAGGTCTGCATTTTCTGGATCTAGAGCCGATAAACAGGGCAATGCAAGTCTACTTCTGTGACTTAGACAAGCTTGAGCACTTGTGAGTAAATCATACAGGATCCACTTTCAAATAAACATCCAGGCAGACGCAGCATCCTTTCTCAAATGAGCTCTTTTTTTTTTTTTTTTTGTGGGTACCGGGGGGTCGACCTCAGGACCTTGGGCACCTGGCGCCCGTGCCGCTGAGCGATATCACCGGCCCCTTTTTCGTATGTGGGATCCGGCAGTCGAACTCGGGCCCTCGCGCTTGCCGGGCAGGCGCTTAAGCCGCTGAGCCATCTCACCGGCCCAAATGAGCTCTTTTTATAGTGTCTCAAAACTATGACACTTCCAAGGATATCAACACAAAGCATATATCACAAAGAATATCTCCCTTTTGTTAAAGGAAACATGATAGAAAGAACGATAATCATGCCCAATGCAGAACAGAGAGTTTCGGGAGCAGCGTGGATTTTAACTGGCTCTGGATTTTCGTTCTGTCTCTGACGCTTATTAGCTATGCGATACTGACAAATTATTTACCTTTAGTTTAGCAAAAGTAAAATAGTATACAACCCATGAGCTACTATGTGAAAAATAACCCAATACCTAGAATGTAATAAATATTTCCTCTCCTTCTGGCCTTGCTAGGAAAAGCTGTAAACCTTAGTATGATCATAGAACTTTCAGGTTTTTAGGTCATTTTCATAAGGGTTAAATTAAGCTTAATTAAGGATTAAATTATGAGGGTTAAATTAAGACATTTTAGAGTTATGATTTTGCTAACCACTCACCAGGTCTCCCAATAGAATAAGCAGGAACTCCTGAAACTGTTTCCTCTTTCAAATTCCCCACCCAGGAATTCTATGTGGTAATGAGAAATCTTGGGACCAAAAACAGGACCCAGTAACTTACTCCTAAACGTGCTACATCTGCAAGCCAGAGCTTGAGGCAAGGAGCCCACGGCCTTCTGGTGCCCCCTGGAGGCTACCAGTAGCGTGCCTCTTGATGCAAAGAGCTCCTGTCTAAATTTCGGAAAAGGGAAATCCAGAGCCTCACTCTTACAAGTGTTGAAATGAGGAAAAAAAAAAAAAAAAAAACTCAGATTTTCACACCAATTCTTATGGCTTGTATCTAGATGTCCCCCCAAAGCTTCATGTGGTCATAGGTGGGGCTTTGTGGAGGTGGCTGGAATAAGGGACAGAAACAGGACTGCTGCTGTAACTTGCAAGTTACAACATCAGCTGCTGTTTGTCTTCTGCTGCCTCCTGCCTGCTCTGCATCGCTCCTTTGCCATGCTACCCTGCCTTGCAGCCAGCTGATTATGGACTGAAACCTCTATAGACTGTAAGACAAAATAAACATTTCCTCCTCTAACTTTAGGGGTCAGGTATTTTGTCTCAGCAATGAGAAAAGTAACTAAGACACCAAAATACATTATGATTTTCCTCATAGAGGAGTTATCTTTCTAAGCTCATTAACTGTCAGTCTTGAGATGTCTGACTCTTAGAAGAAACAATAACAAACTTTAGAGACAAGGTTATAAAAACCAACATTCCAGAGACAAACAAGTCAAATCCACAGTGAAATACTACTTTGAGCCTGTTGGGATGGTGATGACAAAAACCAACAACCACCAGAAAATGACAAGCAGTGATGAGGATATGGAGAAATCGGAACCTTGTACATTGCTGGTAGGAATGTAAAATGATGTGTGAGCAATAAAAAAATTTTCAGTTCCTAAAATAACCATAATGTCACCATTTGATCCACTTCTGTCTATCCATTTGAAAGGACTGAAAGCAGGAATAGATATTTGTACATGTGTGTTCACAGCAGCATCATTAACAATAGACAAAAAGCAGAACAACTCAAGTGTCACTGGCTGGAAAGTGGATAAACAGAACGTAGTATACATAAAGTGGAATGTTACTTAGCCTTACGAATGAAGGATATTCTGATGTTTGCAATATACACAAACTTTGAAGGTGTTAAGTGAAACGAGCCAGTCACAAAAGGACAAGTGCTATATGATCCCACTCATATGAAATACTCAAGAGTAGTCAAATTCATAGGGAGAAAAATTAGAAAATGCTTCAGAAAAGAAGAAATAAAATCCAGAAAATAATGAATGAGGTAAGAAAGGAATTTGTCTCTTTTTGAAAATTATTGTTAGACAAAATAATTCAGATTGTTGGATTATGGGGGCACCTGATAAGGTTACGATCAAGATTGTCCTCCAAAAGCCTCATGTGCTCATAGGTGGGGCTTTTGGAAGGTAACTGAATTATAGGGGCAATATAGCTGACTTGCTACTAGGAGGGGGGGCCTGGGTAGAGGCAGGTCACTAGGGGTGTTACCTGGAAAGTACATCTCCCTTCCTGACTCCTCCTTTCTCTCTGTTTCCTGGCTACCATGATGTTAACAGCTTTCCTCCAAAAGCGGCCCTTCCACCATGCTGCTTCCTTTTTGGAGCCAGATAATTATGGACTGAAACTTCTAAAAATAAATCTCTTCTCCTTTAAGTTGTGGGTATCAGGTATTATGTCTGGGTGATGAAGAAAGTGACTAAGCAGATATTGTACCAGGAGTGCATTTGTTGCTGGAGCTATACCTGACCATATTGTTTAGAAGCCTTTGGAACTGCTTCATGGGGGAAGTTTGGAAAGATTTGAAGACTAGGGCTAGAAAAGACTTAGAATGCTGTCAGCTGAGGTTGATGGGAGATTCTGGTTGAAGCTCAGAAGACCAGAATGTGAATAGAAATGCAGCCAGCAAAGGCCAGACTCCGGAGATTTCAGTTGGGAACAAGGATTTCATCGGCTGTTGCATTATGCTGTGGCAGAAAATTTCTCTACATTTTGCTCATGTCCTGAGACTTTGCAGCAGGCTGAGATTAAGGCTGGTGGAACAATTAATCTGGGAAGGAAATTTCAAGACAGCCTAACATTCAGGCTGTGACAGAGGCTTTTAGCATATCTGGTGTGAGAAGGATCAAAAAGCAGAGTTGAATAATTTGAAAAATTTTGCTTGGGGCCAGAAAGGAAGCACCTGTAAAGATGAGACCTATAAGGTTGGGGCCTGTAAAGTTGAGACTTGTAAAGTGTTGGCTAAGGAGAGTTTGACTGCTGCAAAGATTAGTACTAAAAAGAAGCCAAGTACTGTACTTTGCATCATGACAGTAGGAAGGGTGTGTTGGGGTCACCCCAGAAATCAGCAAGACTCCACCCTTCCCAGGTTAAGAAGTGCAAAAGTGAAAGACTTTGCTGTGAGGAGAGAACCACAGAGCACCCTGCCCAAGAAGGGCCACCTGGAGAATTGTGTCCCTGAGATTCTATTCATAGTACTCAACCACCCAGACATTCTGAGGCCTCTGCAGCCATGATCCAAGAGGGCCCGGCTACTATTTAAACTGGCAGCAGATCTTAGCATCATCCACATGGTGATAGTTTTGTAGGCATGCATAATGCAAAAATTTGGGAGTCAGGGATGCTTTCAGCCAAATTTCAGAAGAATGCCTGGTAGGGCAGGCAATGTGCCCTTGAGAAGGCAATGCATGAAACTGTGAGAGTGAAGCTGAAAGTGCAGTGACTACTCCAGGAAGTTGGAGAATGCAGGAATGTAGAATGTCTGAGGAAATCCAAAATCAGTGAGCAAAACCACCCCAAGAGAGAGGCCATGGAAGCTGCAAGCAGCAATACTGTCATGGTGGGGCTGCCCAAGCCCTTTGGAGTTCACATGCCACCGCAATTTGCCCTGGATGCTGGAAACAGAGCTGTAGGATTTAATGATGGCCTTGCTGGATTTCTGTCTTGCTTCGGTCTCTATCTCCCTATTTTTCTTTTTGGAACAGGAATGTTTACCCTATGCCATTGTATATATTGTATATTTAACTTTCTTTTTTATTTTTATAGGAGCTCATGCCTAAGAGTTTGCTTCAAGTCTCAGAGAAGACTCTGCACTTGGACTTTTCAGAAATGCTGAAATTGTTAAGATTTTGGCAACTTTTAGAGATGGACTAAATGCATTTTGCATAGAGAGATGCACATGAGTCTTTTGAGGGCAGGAAACAGAATGTTATGTCTTAGATGGAGAATGTTCCCCAAAGATCTCATAGGCTCATAGGTAGGGCTTTTGGATGGTAATTAAACCATGGGGCTGATATAGCTTACTCACTAGGAGGTAGGATCTGGCCAGAAGAGGTGGGTCACTAGGCACGTGAACCGGAAGGGTATATCCCGCTTCCTGGCTCCTCTCTTCTCTCTCTGCTTCATGTGAACAACTTTCCTCCACAGCAGGTCCTTCCACCGTACCGTTTCCTGTTTGAAGTCAGATGACTATTGCCTGAAGCCTCTGAAACTGTGGGCCAAACTAAATCTCTTCTCTTAAAATTATAGGTTTTAGGGCCGGTGAGATGGCTCAGCAGCTTAAGCGCCTGCCCGGCAAGCGCGAGGGCCCGAGTTCGACTCCCGGAGCCCACATACGAAAAAGGGGCCGGTGATATCGCTCAGCGGCACGGGCGCCTGCTGGCGCACGAGGTCCTGAGGTCGACCCCCTGGTACCCACAAAAAAAAAAAAAAAATTATAGGTGTTAGGTATTGTGTCTCAGTGACAAAGAAATTGACTGAGACACCACCTAAATCCACACACTCCAAAATTAACATAAAGAATCAAAATAACCCATACTCACACCTATAGCATAACTATGACTCAAAGACTATTACAAATATCAGTACACATGTCTTTGGGAAATAAACATCTGAATTTATCAGAGTCAACTCCACAGCCCATATTATAATACAGAGCCAGGCAAAAGCTAGAGAGAAGACTTGAGGAGGCAGAAGACAGCTGGTATCCCCAAGAAAGAGTCTGATCTTTTACTGGGGCAAAGAATAGATCTGAACCATGGTCAGTCAGATCATGGTTGAATAAAAGTAATGCAAGACAGATACCATTTGTATTAGCTTTGCATCATTCTAACAAAATACCAGAGATAACCACTTAAAAAAAAAGGAAAGGTTTATTTTGGCTCTCAGTTTTAGAGATTTCAATCCATGGCCAATTGGTCCTATAGCTTTTGGGTATGTGGTGAAGCAGCACATCATGGCAGGGATCAAGTGGCTCAGCAAATTTGCTTACCTCATGGCTGAGAAATGAACAAGAGAAAGAGGAAGGGGCAGGGTCCATAATCCCCTTCCAGGACAAGCCCTCAGTGACCTGAAGACCTCCTACTAGGCCTCACCTCAAAAAGTTTCCACCTCCTCATCACACCTCCAAGCTGGGGACTAAGCCCTTAACACGTGGGCCTTGGGGGATCATTTCAAATCCAAAATATAGCAGAGCATGATACCATTTATTTGTCTTGTGAAATTTTAAAAAATTCATAATCATGCGTATATGTTACATATAAATATCTATGCATGGTAAGTACATAAAAACCAGAATAGGAAAGATGAGCATCAACTATTGCTCTGGAAGAAAGAGAAGAGGAATGGGACAGGAAGAAGCACACAGGGGCTCTTGCTATATTTGTAATGCTCATTTTTTTCAACAACATGAACTATATTTGGTAAACTAAGATTTAGCAAAGCTTGGTGATGGGTATATGGGTTTTGCTATAGATTGCTTTAGACTTCATCAATGTTTGACATATTTTAGAATTGCCCTGCACTTGGTCAAAAGCTTTGTACTGCCATCTTGAATTTTTAATGATTTTATCTTTGAATCTGTATATTTTTAGTCAGTTTCAGAGACACAATGGAGCATGCTTTTGCAGAGGAGATCCACATGAATGTGTGCATTGTGCCTTTACATGTAATTGTCAAAATAAAATAATGATTCTGCTTTAATGCAATTAAGAAAATAGTTTTGTTTTTGTTTTTGTTTTTGTTTTTTTGAGCCAAACAGGAGTGACTGCTGGCAGGGAACACAGATTCAGGCTCCACCATGGAAGAGGTTATAGGAATTTTTAAAGCCGTAGAATAAAGAAGGTCATAAATCAAATACATTTGCCAAATACACTGATGGGGAAATTGAGAGAGTGGGATACAGCAAGCAAGAAAAGCTTTTCTGTACATTTCTGATGTTATAGCATTTGTGGCTTCAGGATTGATAGAGGCGAGGGATAGGTTCCATTTGGAGAGTTTTGCCTAATAGTCATGAGGATGTTAGGTTAGGTCACACATAGAGGTTGAAAGCAGATGGCTGTGAAAGGAACGATGATAAACTAAGATAATTTTGGTTCATAACTTTCCGTATCTCACAGTCACAATGTTGTGGTCAGGCAGGGTCGGCCTGCAGGACCTTTAATACAGATGCAGCTTCTTCGGATAACTTCAGCTCCTCACAGTACTAAGAACGCCGTGCAGCTTTCACAGCACACTTCCCCTGTGCTCCCTGTGAGTGTCGCTGACTCCCACGCGTCGCGACTGCGCCAGAATCCCGTGCTCCCTTACACCTGTGCGTCTAAGGCTAAGCGGGGACCCTGACAGCCCATGCTCTGCGCATGGACCAGAACTTGCTTTGAACTAAGAAAATAATGGTGTTCTTTTTTCTTTTTTTTCTTTTTTCTTTTAATAATGGTGTTCTTAAGAAACATCTGAAGAACCCTATCACACCCTTCCTTACTCAGTTGCTGCCCTATATTAGCTAAAATTTACGTTAAAATTACTACATAAAAGAAAAAAAAAGATAAAACAACCTATAGTTCTTTTTCCTTTTGGGTCTTTCTTATTAGTAAACCAAACAGAAATTCTTGGTAGAACGTGTGTAACAAAAAGTGAAGGAAAGAGTTTTTTACAGTATCTCAATTGTTCAGGCTAGAATGAGACACATATGCATATGTGAACTATAAAACACCGGGAATTCCACATATGAGTTAAAGGATCATTAAATTAGTGCGAGCCAGGGCTGGTGGCACATGCCTGTAGTCCCAGCACTCTGGGAGGCTGAGGCAGGAGGATCAAAAGTTTAAACCCACTCTGGGCAACTTAGTGACTTAGTGAGAGCCTGTTTCAAAATCACAAGTAAAAAGAGCCTGAGGATAGAGCTCAGTATAAAGGCTCTGAGTTCAATCCCCCTAAGCACATAAGAAAAATAAAAAAACTGGTACTGTACAATATAAAGAAAATTACAAAATTCATGCTAATAATTTAAAATTTTAATTTTTCTTAGGATGGTAACTATCCTTGTTATGGTTAATAAAATAACTTTAAAGACAAAACCTTTATACATTAGTTCTTCTAGTGGCACTTTTTTCTGCTGACTGAGTGAGAGGCCCACAGTTTCATTTTGCTCTGAGTCCCACAAATCATGGAGCCAGTCCTGATAGTTTTCATGGAAGTGTTTCCTTATTGGAAAGTTCACTGTCTCTGTTGGATGCCTCTTTCTCCTTCTGCATGGTGGCCAGCATCCCTGTTGGGTTTGCCCCCCCCCACCCATCACCAACTTTGGAGTTGAGAGAGGGGACTTCAGGGACCAAGCATAGTGATGCGGGCCTGGCTTTCTGTAAGTCCTGTGGGGAAAGTGATTCCGCTTTTTCCTGACAGCTTTAGGTCATGTCACTTCACCACAACTAAGACAAACTTGGACCATTTCACACATTCAAAGTTCTGTGGAGCCCAAGAGTGGTCACTGAGCGGTTTCACTCACAGAAGACTTTGTAAGATGCCCAGTAATGAAGGTGAGGAAACTTCGGGTCCCACTGTGACACACCCTTCCCCACTGCCAGCCTGACCAGGGTCAAGCCTCTGACTTTGAAGCCCCAGGGGAAGACTGCGCTCAGTGTCCAGCTGGTGCTCTTGCTTGCATCTCAACTTGGTATTCAGGAGCTTCTGGGCTCCAAGCGCCACACTGTTGCCCCCTGGTGGATGAGACCGTGTAACAGCTTTTCCAGGCTGAACACATACATGGAGTACTGTACTTCTTCAAGTTGGGTTATTAATTTAATACATGAGTTCTAGTAACTGCTCACTCTAATATTTGCTCTCTCTAGAATTGTAAAGAATTTTGCCATAGATCGGGCAGTTTATACTCTCGTTAGCTAGCTGTATTTATCGCTAGCATTTTCCTCAACTGTGTCACTTACTGGCATTTCTACTGTCTAGCGGAAGTCCATTTCTCCAGGTTTTAGCATGCCATTTCTTGAAGAAAAAAAAAAAAAAGCCAAGTAGCAAATAATCAAGCCCACAATAGCTGCTGTATTTCTAGGGGACCCGGTTTATCACACTGGAGCTTGCCAGAAACTTCTAATTACATATAAGAGAAATTCAATCACCATCTCCTCTTCCCTTCCCAGAATAACTTCCATTTCTTGAGAATTAGGTACGTGTGGAGTTTGGATAGAAAATGACTGTCCAAGCCTTTTGGATAACTAAATAAATCTAAAGTCTCATTCATCTAAAATACAACCAAATACTAGAAAATTTTAAAAGTATACAACCTTATCTGAAAAGAGGTATCTACCAAAAACTACGGTAGTATTAATGGAGAAATTTTAGAAGTTTTCCACTTTAAAAATTTGAATTGAGAAAAAAATAACTATAATAACCACTCTGGTGGATACATGTCATAACAAGTCCACACTCATAGAATATGAGTGAACCCTAGCTAAGCTGTAGACTTTGAGAAACTACTGTGTATCAATGTAGATTCATCAATAGTAACAAACTTGTACCCCTTCCGTGGGAAATGATTATAAGGAGGCTCTGCATGTGTTGGAGTGGGGGACATATGGAAAATTGATGTAACTTAGTTTCATAGTGAACCTCAGAGTGCTCTAGAAAATAGTCTATTGAAGGAAGAAGGGGAAGAATTTTTCACGTCAGCTGATTGCTAACTAGGTCTTACTCAAGTTTCTAGAGAATGCATTTACACGGGTCCAACTAATACACTCATAGAATACAAGGCACGTAGCTATAAAAATTCACGGCTAAATCTTTCAATTTATAGAGTAAATTGCTGGCAACAGAAACGCTTATATTGACCAAGCACTGTGGTTTGATTAAGTTTGCTCATTTATTTTATAAAATTGCTGTAAAGCCATTAGAAGAGTTTTATTACTCAGATTACGAGGCTGAGTCAGAGTGGCCTTTTAAATCTATAAATCAATTAGAACTCTATTTCCAGAGCACTGGAATATCCACCCCTTTCTTTTAATGAATATATTTTCTTTCTTTATTACAAATATATTGTGATTAAGTTCACAATTTTCCCGATTTGGCATCACTCATATGTATGGTACTTGGATAGATCAGCCAATATAATTACAAATTTATTATCCATTTCTGGGTAGATGAGAAAGACTCATATATATGCATTGCATAGAAGAAATTGACCTCAATTAAATCATTTTCTACATTCAATATACAATTTAAACACATACCCAGGCAAGGGTGTAGCTCTGGCCTATCTTTATTTTGTACATGCAAAAAATTTTTTTGCTTTCTTTATAACTTCAGCATGAGTGTTACCTCAGCCCAGCATTTCTCTAAATATATACATGCTTGGTGTCACTTTGTTCTATGACTTTGTCATCACTTTATTGATTTTTTTTGTGTCATTTTCTAATCATTCTCATTAAGGTTTTTCCAACTCAAAACCTCATATGTCAGGTTTGGTTTATACTTTTATTTCTAACTCCATTCAAACCATATGTTACTGCATTCGTGTGACTGATCAGGCTTGACTTCATTACCCCCACCCATGTCACAGCACTGGCCCAGGGATGCATACACTATCACAGACTGGTTAATCTGGAAAAGGGATTTCCATGTCAGCACACCCAAAAAATTTATCTGAGAATAATATTCCACAGGTATGAAGTGAGCAAAGAGCAGGAGAAGCAGATTCTAAGGACATTTTTGAACACCTAGATCCCGTTATCCTTGATCAATCTATTAATTTTTCATTTTTATGAAAGCAATGATTTTCTAAGACCAGTTGGAATTATTCTTGTTTTCTATAAAAATAAGTGTCCCAATACCTTATTTTGTTGAAAAATATTGTATCACTCTGGTTTGAATGTGTCTCCCTCAAAAGTTTATGTGTTCGAAACTTAATCCTCAAATTCATGCCTTAACAGTATTTGGAAGTAGGACATTGGGCAGGTAATTAGGATTAGATGAGGCCATGAGAGGAAGGACCCATTATGGCATTGGTGACTTCATGAAAAGAAAAGAGACCCGAGCTACCACACTGCTGTATCTCACCATGTGTTGCTCTCCACCATGTTATGATGCAGTGACCTGGCCTTTACCAGGTGTCAATGCCATGCTTTTGGACTTCCCAATTGCCCAAACCATGAGCCCCACAACTTAAAGGAAGTGATTTTTGTTTTGGTTCACGGTTTGTAGGTTTCAGTATGCAGTCTAGTTGCTCCAAGGCAGGTCAGCTTGGCAGAAGGGCATGACAAAGGAACAGCTGCTCATGGGATGGTAGACAAGAAGAAGTGAGAGTGTCAGGGGAGAAGTCCATCCAGGCCATGCCCCCCGTGACTGGCCTCTTCTAATCAGATTGGACCCCGCCTCCTAATAGCAAGTCAGCTGTAAGCCTACATAATCTATGGATAAGAGAGTGCAACACAATTTTGGAAGTCAAGAAACAAATGGAGGAAAACAAAAATTGAGCCTCCAGATTGAAAGGGGTTACCACGTGCATGGCACATTAGATGGAGAAAGACCACATCAATACACATCCATAGGAAGAGAGAAGGTACTCAAAATTTCCAGAATAAAAACATTAGGTCACGTTATAAACAGATGGGAGGCTGAGAATGACATTGATTTTGACTTATTCAGAAGTGGCTTTGTAAATTTGAGGACAGTGCAGCAGCTCCTTCAAAATGATGAGGCAACATAATTTTGAGGACGAGATTTTCTCTGAAAATTGTCATCTTCATATATGCAGAGGGTAAGATATTTTACTTTCTATGTACTTTTTCACCAGTGAATGGACTCCATTAAGATTCAGAATAAAATGAGAAAGCAGAAAATGTAAAATTGAAGAAAAGTAGAGCCAGCCTAGCAGAGCAGCAAAGAGGAGTCCCAGGTAACTGGCTGTATAGCCATGGCAGAGTGAGAGATGAGAGATGTCCCTCAGTGGGACATCTTCAGGAAAAATCCATTCAGTAGAAGAGTTGATATCACAGTGGATTTTTGTTGGGGGCAGGGAGGGGAAGATACGTGGATAGCAGGTGCAACAAGTGAAAACATTTGACAAGTTAAAAAAATTAGTGACAGAAAGGGGAAAGGTATCACAGTATATGCTTCAGCTCTAGGTTACATATTTACGTTGTTATGATTTTATACTAAGCACTGATTTAACTAAAAATAGCGACATATAATAGGAGATGGATAGGAAGAGGAGTAAGGTGGTATGAGAGCGGGATTTTTAGCTATCATAACCAGGCGTCTAAATTAATAACGAGAAAATAGGAGCACAAGTTTGTTAGTTAGAATTATGGACTTGAAATAGGAAACACAGAGATACAGCTTTTGCAGATGGGAAGGGGACCAAGAGATGGAAGAGAGGGGGAGGGAGAGGAGAAGAAGTGAAGATAATTAAGATACTTTATGTACACGTACCAGCTCCCCACGTGAGTGTAATGACTACGTACTGCAAACATGGAATAATAAAAATAAAAACTAACAGAATAAAAATGCATTTTGACTGCTCTAGGTACCACATATGGGTGGGAAGAAATAGAAATACAGACTCGAGAATAAAAGAAACCACTAAAAACAACATTAAAAAAATCAAAAGAGTGCCTTTAGGTAAAAGGACACAAAGGTCAGGGACTTATTTTTCATCTTAAGCTTATTGGTGCCTTTGGATTTTTCAACCATCTTCACATATTACTGCTTTTTTATTTCATAATTTAAAAAAACTGAAGAATGAAGTGATGTCTAATACAAATTTTTTGATAGTTATTTCATTAGACTGGGCTCTCCGTGAAAGCTCTGGAGAAGAGTGATGTTGACAGACTCCTGTGGTTTATGTCTACACAGGCAAAATTTTAAATATTTAAGGACCAAAATGCTTGTGTTGATTCCCGCTGAGTCATTTAATTGAGTATATGTGTCTAAAGTCTCAAGTAAAGTCGTCAGGTCCTTTACTGTGTTCCTCCAACAGGATCCTAATGGAAGATTTGTACAACCGCTGGCTCTGTGAGCAAAGCACTGAGGCACCCCACAGTCAGAGGACACTGAGAAGTTGTGAGCGCTCTTGAAATCATGGCTTTTTAGACACACAGCCGAAGCTGAAGAAAATGTCAGGATAATCCCCAACAGACCAGATATGTAGCTCAGGAAATACTCCAAATCTCTCACATGGAAAAGGCTATAAATCCCGTAGGTTTCTTTGGAGAGCCTGAACGGAGGGGACGTGTTTGAGTCTGTGAGTTACACGGCAGAATTAGATCAGCTTGGCAAATTCGTGCCGTGATGCTACGTCCCTGGAGGGAGTTTGTCTACATGCTCTACACTATGTCACTGGGAAAACACAGAAATTGATGACTCCTTTCCAGTGGTGTACCCTTCAAGCCCCTGAGCTCCAGCCTTATCTGCACAGATACCCTCTGCATGGAACGGCCAGACCAAATGGATTTGACTAAAGATTCTGAAATCAAAAATGGGAAGTTTTGAAACCAAAATTTTTTATCTATTTATTGTCTACTCTTTCTCAACTAGCCCAACTCAGTTCTCCTCAAGAAGAAACTCTTCTTTCATCCAACACTGATTTTATTTTGTTTTGTTTTTATATAATAATTATTTTTCATTTAATTTTAATTGACTCCTTATTTAAAGCAAGCAAATCAACTGATTGATTTAGTTGCCTGCTTACCTAACCTTTGCAATAAGCAAATGAGCCTTTAATTTAATCATCCATGTAATAAGCTTTACCAAGCCTGAATTTTTGCCGAAGTTTTCTATAATGGCTACTTAATAAGATGCTGGACCCACTGAGCAGCCAGGTCATGTTTGAAATTATTAGTTTTGAGTACTGGAGTTAAATGATTAAAATTTCCTCATTTTTAAACATGTAGAACATCGTTTTTTAAATTACATAATTTTCATACATAAACTTCTCTTGGCATGAAATAACTTGTATAGATAGTATTTAAAGTGACATCACTGAGAACAAACAGATGTCTTGTTATAGCTTATATCTAAATGTCCTGCCAAAGCCTCACGTGATCATGGATAGGGCTTTTGGGTGGAGAGTGGATCATGCATGTGTGATATTGGATTAGTCCATTGATAGGTTTGTAGCTGGGTGTGATGTTAGAAGGTAAAGCCTGAGGCCGGGGGTATAGCTCAGTGGCACAGCACCTCCCTGGAAGCGCGAGGTCCTGAGTTCACTTCCCGGTACCAAAAAAAAAAAAAAAAGAGAATGTAAAGCCTGGTGGGAAGAGGTAAGTCACTATGGGCTTGGGCTGGAAGGGTATATATACTTCCTTCTCCCTTGATGTTGTCTCCTGCCTGCTATGCCAAGGACTGTTTCTCCTCTGCCATATCCTTCTGCCATGCTGCCCTGCCTTGGAGTCAGCTGACTATGGTCTGAAGCTGCTACAAACTGCGAGGTAAAATAAATCTTTCTTCCCTTAACTTGTGGGTGTTGGGTATTTTGTTCCAGCAACGAGAAAGTAACTTGCTACTTAGCATCTGCTCAAAACTTGGGAGTACATGGATTGTTTAAGGAAAGACATGTTTTTTAATGCAAACTCTCTCAAATCTTTCAAATGTTTATTTTCAGTAAGGTTTATCCCTGTTGCTTATCCTGAGCAGTCAAATTCCAAGTCACTGTTTTCAAGGGAACTAATCCAGGTTCTGATAAATAATCAATAGACAAAAATCTACATGCATATTCTCTGCCTAGGTGCTTATTGGGAAAATCCATGCTTATCCTTCAAATCTCAGTTTAGATGCAGCCTCTATTCTGAAACCTCCGCTGTGTTGTAAATCTCAAGGGAGACAAGGGACAGATATGGATTCTGGTTAAGGAGTGGAAACAAAAGGATTGATTGGAAGGATCTTAGATACCTTCCGGAACTCTGAGGAAGAGCCAAACGACTCAGCCTTGGAGATACTGCAGCAGCAAATGTATCTTCTCTCTAGACGCCCACCCCAAGATGACTTATGCCCAATAGATTTCTATCCATGCCCACATTTCAAATTCCAAACGAAGATAACATGGCCTAGGTATGATGGCACATAGACCAAATCCACCCACTATGGGAGCTAGAAACTGTGAAGTCGCCTCAATTGCTATCACCTTTTTGGATGCAGCTTCTCCTATCCCAAAATCTATTTTGTACCAATCCTGTGGACAATTATACTATTAAAATACTATAAGGTAGAAAGAATTTTTCCAATTTGAATCCTGCAGAGTACACAGTGACTGATATGTAATAAGCACTGAAAATTGTGGTTGTATGGGTTGAATTATATTTTAATAAAGATATTAGAGAGAGATTTCTATAAGTTGTGTAAAAGTTACTAGAGAGCTCCTCGTGAGGGTAACAAGATGACCTATTGTTGATATTTCTGAAACTCAAAAACAAGAAGAGTCCTTGACACATGGTGCCCAGAAAATAAGTACGGTGGGACCAATGGTCAATGCAGTACAGTGACACCTTCATCTCCACATCCCTATCATGATATCCAACAGTGTACTCTGATCAGCTATGGCTCCTCTGAAATCAGACCAAGATTGTCCTGGGGCAATTTGTGGTAGAACTTAGCAGTCCATTAACCATTTGTCTCAACAACATAAAACATGCCATCTTGTTTTTACCCCTCGTGTTCTGTCACCTACCCTTTTAAAATTTGGAACATGAAATGCTTATTTAGTACTTCTCCCAAAAAGAATTCATGCCAGGAATGTTCCATAGCTGAGAAGTATATGGCCCACTTCCTCAGAGTTTGAAATGGCAGTGTGTGTTCTATTCCTCACTCAAGAGTCATTCCCACCTCTCCCTGAACCTATCCCCGATCAGATAAAAGGAACTTCCTGTTAAAGTGGAGAAAAAAATACGCATCTTATCGAGTCAGTAGATTACTTCTACTAAGTCTTCAACACAACTTCCAGTCATGAAATAGAGAAACAGAAGTGTTTACTTTGAAAGAATCAACAAAATAGACAAACCCTAGCCAATCTTACCAAGAAAGGAAAGAAAAGACCCAAATCAGTGCAATTAGAAAGGAAAAAAGCAAAATCACAACAGACACTGCTAAAATCCAGAAGATCATTTTTAACTACTTTGAGACAATGTACTCTAATAAATTTGAAAATTCAAAATAAATGGATGGATTTCTAGATGCAATGAACTACCAAAACTAAAGCAAGGAGACACAAAAGCCCCAAACAATCAAATAAAAGCAATGAAATTGAAGAATTAATCAGAAAAACTACCAAGTAAAAAAAAAGCTCAGGTCTCAGTGGGTTCACTACTGAATCCCACATGAAACCTAGGGAAGATGTAATGCCAATATTCCTCAAAATCGTTAATGAATTTGAAAGGAAAAGAGTACTCACAAAGTCATTCTTGGAAGCTGGTATTACCCTGATCCAATGGCAGAAAAGGACTCAACCAAAAAAGAGAACAACAGACCAATCTCTTTAATCAACACAGACACAAAAATCCTCAACAAGATACTGGCAAACAGAATGCAGCAAATCATCAAAAAATTGTTCATCATGACCAAGAAGGATTAAACCCAGAGATGCAGGGATGGTTCAACATATACAAATTAAATTAATAGATGTAATACATCACATAAAAGGATGCAAGTACAAAAATCACATGGTCATCTCAATTGACACAGAAAAAGCCTTTTACAAAATCCAACATCTATTCATAATAAAACCCTGAAGAAAATATTTTATAGAAGGACCTTAGCTCAATCTGATAAAACCCATTTATGACAAACCAATATCCAACATCATATTAAATGGAGAAAAGCTGAAAGCTTTCCCTATAAAATAAGGAACATCTGGACATGGTGGCACAAGCCTGTAATCCAAGCACTCAGGAGGTTGAGGCAGGAGGGTCACCATGAATTCAAGGCCACCTTGGACTACCTGGTGATTCAAGGCAGCCTGAACTATGTAGTGAGACTCTGCCTCAAAATAATAATAATAATAATAAAATAAAATCAGGAACAAGTATGTTCACTATCATCACTGCTATTCAATATAGTTCTTAAAATATTAGGCAGAGCAATCATGAAAAAGAAATAAAAAAGGAATACGTATAGGAAAGAAAGAAGTTAAATTATCATTATATGCAGATAACATGATTGTCTAGATTAGAGACCCAAAAAATTCCACCAAAAGACTCCTGGGATTAACAGCCAAAATCAGTAGTGTAGCAGGATACAAGATCAACACACAAAAATCAATAGCATTTCTGTACACCAATAATAAACTCACTGTGAAAGAAATTAGGAAATCAATACCTTTCACAATAGCATTGAGAAAAATTAAATAGTAAGAAATTTACCTAACCAAAGAAGTGAAAGACTTCTACAATGAAAACTATAGTACTCAGAAAAAGGATATGGAAGAGGAATCAGAAAATGAAAAGATAGCCCCTGTTCTGGATAGGCTGAACCAATATTGTCAAAATGGCCATACTTCCAAAACTGATATATTGATTTAATCCAATCCCAATCAAAATATCAATAGCATTCCTTACAGAATGAAAGAAAGCAATCCTAAAATTCATATGGAATCAGAAGAACCTAGAATATCAAAAGCAATTGTGGGCAGTAAGAGCAAAGCAGGATGCAACACAATGCTGGACTTCAAGTTATACTACAAAGTTATAGTGATAAAAACAGCATGGTATTTGGGGAAGAAAGACCAGACACATAGATCAATGGAACAGAATAGAGGATGCAGAAACAACTCTGGGCACATCAAACTACCGGATCTTTGATAAAGGGGCCAAAACATACACTGAAGGAAAGATTGCCTCTTTAACAAATGGTGCTGAGAAAACTGGCTATCCACATATATCAGATTCAATCTAGACCTGTATCTCTCATCATGTACTAAATTAAAATCAAAATAGATCAAAGACCTGAATGTAAAAACAGAAACACTTAATCTACTGGAAGATAAAATAGGGAAAACTCTTGAAGATGTAGGCTTAGCTGAGGACTTTCTGAACAGAACCCAATTGCACAACAAATAATATCAAGAATCAACAAATGGGATCATATCAAGTTAAAAAGTTTCTGAAGGCAAAGGAAACCAATAGAGTGAAGAAACAGAATGGAACAAAACTTTGCCAGCTATTCTTTGACAAGAACTAATATCTGGAATATATAAAGAACTAAAAAAATTAGACCCTCCCCTTAAATAAAATACCCAATCAAAAAATGGGCAACTGAAATGAATAGATACTTCTCAGAAGAAGTAAAATAGCCAATTAATGCATGAAAAAATGTTCAACATCTCGCCCATTAGAGAAACCCAAATTAACACAATACTAAGATTCTGTCTTACTCCAGAAAGAATGGCTACCATCAAGAAATCAAATAATAACAAATGCTGGTGAGGCTGTGTGGAAAAAGGAACTTATAAGAGTTGATGTGAATAGAAATTTGTCCAACCATTATGGAAATAAATATGGAGATTCCTTAAAAAACTAAAACTAGAAGATATGAGGAAAATGGCAGAGTGGTAAGCGGCAGAGAAAGAGGCTCTCTGAGAATTGGCGGCCAAACACTGGAACACAGCAACATGAGGAAAACAAGAAGGGAAGTGAGTCCCCAGGACCCAAGAAGGATTTGAAGTAAAAACTGAAGCCCAGGGCGAGACAGAAGAGACAAACATCAAGGAAGAAGGAGGAGGCAGGCAGCACTTTCTCCCTGAGCCCGGATTCACTGTGGGGGAGGGGTGGCTGGAAACTGCAGTCACTCCGTGACTGCTGGCGACCACAGAGACTGGTAACCCCAAAGGCTGGTGACCCCAGAAGCCCCTGCGGAGACATGCACAAGCGCAGTGGTGTGGTGGTCAGCAGCCAGAACAGTACTGATGAGCTGTCCCAGTAGGACTTTCCCTAAGAGAGGGCAATGGCCTGGGAGCAATCTTGGAGAGGGGCCGAGCCCAGGACCCTGAGTGGAGCCCTGCTGGCTCCACCTAGTGGCTCCCCACCCAGATGGCAAGGGAACTGGAGACTGCTGCAGACTGGGCGGGTCTGTTTCCAGCCTCACAGCCAGAGGTCAGCCTGAACTTCAGGAAAACGGGGGCGCAGGCTTGCTGGGATTATCCTCTACCCCGCCGTGGAGCTGCTGCTGGCTTGCTGGGATTGTTCAATGTGGATCTCGCCCCTGCCTACACCAGTTGGCAGCAGAGATAAACCTTGGACATTTGTTTTCTTTTCTTTCTTCTAATTTTTTTTCTTTATCTTCTATATTTTCTTTCTATCTTGTTTTTTTTTTCTTTTTTTATTTGTGTTATGTTTTATGTTTCCTTTTTTTTTTCTCATTGTTTGTTCTTGTTTTTATACAAGTGTGAACATGGCTTCTAGTTTTTTCTGTTGTTATTGCTCTGTTCTTATTCTTATTCTTATTTCTTCCTTCTCTCTTTCTCTCCTGTCTTCTGCACCAGTCTCCCAAATTTTGTGAGAACCATCTTCCAGCCTTCCTTCTAATCTCTTCCCTTTCTTCTATTTATTTTTTCTCTGTAACCCCTTCTAAATTTTCTCCCACAAGGGTAAAATTGCCATATTGAGGGCTTATATACTTCATAAAATTTTGTAGATTTTGTTATATAACCACAAATCTAATTCATACATTTAAAGGTGGCAAATTAATAGTTACCTCCATTGTCATTTTCTAGGCTGTATGTAACACTATTGTAACTGCTGATTGCACCACTTTATCTAGGGTGACATAATTGTTCTAACCAGTTGTTCTTCCTGGTATATCAAGACCAAGATTACCTAAGGATCATAAAAAATACTATAGGCCAGTGCTGCAGAAACAGGGGCTGGGTCAGGTAGCAGTGGCTTCTCATCCTCAATAAATTGGAGAGGTAGGATCTTGCAATAGACTCAAAATTCAAAAGTTGACTGTGCCTGGAGGACACCTCTGAGAAGTAGTCACTTCCTAAAGGTTCTAAATACTAGCAATAAAGCTACTCACCATAGGCAATCTACAAGCATTAGCCCAGGAATTAAACTAAAAAAAAATGCACAATGAGAAGACGCTTAAAAAGATGCAGCCCCAGACTTCCAGCTCACCAAAGGTAAATCTAGGAGACCATGAGGTGGAACAGTATGACAGCTATCCCCCTGGACTCGCTGAGGTGGTAACAACAAAGCAAATGAAAGAGGCTCTAGAAAAGACTAAATCAGAAATAATATCACAGATAACTACAGATATGGTGACCCTAATGAAAGGCGTGCTTAGAGACTCTACAGCAGATGCAGATTAAAAAATATATAGAGAGAGGAGCTTAGGAAAATGATGGAAACCATGAATGCCCAATATCGGAAAGAAATGGAATCCATAAAACAGATTCAAACAGATATCCAGGAGATTAAAAATTCCATTGAAAGTATATGCAGCAGGATGACCCAATAGGAGGACAGAATCTCAAATACAGAAGACAGGATTGTGGGCAGTGATCAGGAAAAGAAAGATTCCTTAAAAATAGCAAGGGTCTATGAGAAATCAACACAGCAGCTGCTAGATGATGCAAGGAAGAATAACATAAGATTGATTGGAGTCAGTGAAAAAGCAGGAGACAGCACAAATGACATAAAAAACCTGTTCATAGGCAGCATGGCAGAGAACTTCTCTGGCAGGGAAAAAGAGTTTGACATACAGATAAGTGAGGCATATAAAACTCTAATTAGCCATGATCAAAAAAAATCTACAGCAAGGCATATAATAGTCAAGATTCCAGAAATTCAACACAAAAATAGAATATTAAAAGCTCTCAGAGAGAAGAAACAAATTACCTATAAGGAAAACTCATCAGAATTATAGCAGACTTCTAAACACAAACCCTCAAGTCAAGGAGACCTTGGAGTGAAATATTTCAAGACCTAAAAGAAAACAACTTCCAACCCGGATTAATGTACCCTGCAAAACTATCTTTCAAAATTGATGGAGAAATCAGATACTTCCATGACAAAGAGCACCTGGAGAAATTCATGAACACCAAATGAGCATGCCAAATGTTCTGAAGGATATTCTAGAAAGAGATAACAAGAATTACAACACCGTGAACCCCAGCAGAATGAATCCACCAGGCAAGGTAAACAATTAAACAGAGTGTAAAAAAAAACAGGGGAGCCAACAACAGGAAAATAACATGATAAGGATAAATCAATACATATCAGTTGTAGCCATCAATGTTAATGGTCTCAATTCTCCAATCAAAAGAAACAGGCTGGCACAATGGATCAAGAAGCAAGAGCCAATGATATGCTGCATACAAGAAACACATTTAACTCAAAAAGAAATTCATACACTGAAAGTCAAAGAGTAGAAGACAATACTCCTCCATGCAACAGGAACCCAGAAAAAAGCAGGGGTAGCTATTCTATTTGCAGACAAAGTCAATTTCAAGCCAAGACTGATTAAGTGAGACAAAGAAGTTCACTGCCTGCTTTTAAAGGGAACGATCCAGGGGCTGGTGAGATGGCTCAGCGGCATAAGCACCTGTCTGGCAATCATGAGGTCCTGAGTTCAACTCCCGGTACCCACATAAAAAGGAAAAAAGGGCCAGTGATATCGCTCAGCAGCACAAGTGCCTGCTGGCAAGTGCAAGTTCCTGAGTTCGATCCCCAGTACCCACATAAAAAAAAACAAAAAATAAAAAAATAAAGGGAACAATCCAAGAGGAAGAGGTAACAATCATACCTATATATGCACCAAATACCAGTGCACTCAACTATATAAAACAAATATTAATAAACATGAAAAATCACATAAGCACTAATACAATTATAATGGGGGACCTCAATAATGTCACAAATAAACAGATCAACTAGACAAAAAACAACAATGAAATATTAGAATTGAACCAAACTTTTGAACAAATGAACATAGTAGATGTCTACAGAGTATTCCACCCCACAACATCAGAATACACATTCTTCTCAGTTGCACATGGGGCATTCTCTAAAATAGACCACATACCAGCTCATAGAACATGTTTAAGCAAGTGCAAAGCAACTGAAATTATCCCATGTGTATTATCAAATCATAGTGCAATGAAATTGGAAATCAATGACAAAAGAAACCACAAGAACTTCATAAACACGTGGAAATTAAATAATACCCTCCTGAACAATCAATAGGTCTCAGATGAAATTACAGAAGAAATTAGAGGGCCAGGGATGTAGCTCAGCAGAACAGCACCTGCCTGGTAAGTGCAAGGCCCTGAGTTCAACTCCTGGTACCAAAAAAGAAAAAAAAAATTAGACAGTTTCTACAAATGAACGATAATGCCAATACTAGAACTTATGGGACACAATGAATACAGTCCTGTGAGGGAAATTTACAGCAGTGAATATCCATATCAGGAAAACAGAGTCAGCTCAAATAAACAAATTAATGTTGAACCTCAAGCTTCTAGAAAAAGAAGAGCAAGTCAAGCCCAAAGCTGGTAAGAAGGAGGAAATCATTAAATCAGAGCAGAAATCAATGCAATGGAGACTAAGAAAATGAAACATAGAATCAATGAATCAAAGAGGTGGTTCTTTGAAAGATTAAAATCGACAAACCCTTAGCCAACCTTGTCAAAAAAAGGAAAGAAAAGACTCAAATTCATGCAGTTAGGAATGAAAAGGTTGAAATCACAACAGATCCTGCAGAAGTCCAAAAGATCACCTATACCTACTTCAAGAAACTGTAGTGTAATAGGATGGAAAATGAAGAAGATATGAACTGATTCCCAGATACATATGAATTCACAAAGCTGAATCAAGAAGATATAAAAATTCTAGATAAACCAATATCCCTCAATGAAATTGAAGATGGAATTAAAAACCTGTCAACGAAGAAAAACCCAGGCCCAGACAGATTCACTGCTGAATTCTACATGAGATTTAGAGATGACTTAATACTGGTACTTCTCAAACTCTAATGAAATTGAAAGGAAGCAATACTCCCAAATTCATTCCTGAAAGCAAGCATAACCCTGATACCAAAATCAGAGAAGGATCCAACTAAGAAAGAGAACTACAGGCCAATCTCCCTAATGAACATAGATGCGAAAATCCTCAATAAGATACTGCAAATCATGAAGAAGATTATGCACCATGACCAAGTGGGATTCATCCCAGGAATGCAGGGATGGTTCAACATATGCAAATCTACAAATATAATACACCACATTAACAGAGCCAAGGACAAAAATTATATGATCACCTCAATAGATGCAGAAAAAGCATTTGACAAAGTCTAGCACCCATTCATGATAAAAGCCCTACAGAAAATTGGAATAGATGGTCTTTATCTCAATCTGATAAAAGCCATCTATGACAAACCAATGGGCAACATCATACTAAATTGACAAATTTAATGCAATTAAATTAATTGCAGATTTAATGCCATCCCAATCAAAATTCCAACAGCATATCTCACAGAGTAAGAGAAAACAATCCTAAAATTCATTTGGAATCAGAAGAGACCTGGAATTGCAAAGGCAATTCTGGGCAACAAAGGCAAGGGAGGGGGCATCATAATCCCTGACTTGAAATTATACTCCAAAGCTACTGTGATAAAAACAGCTACTGGCAAAACAAAACAAACAAACAAACAAAAAACAGACCTGAGGACCAATGGAGCAGACTGTAAGATGCAGAAACAACTCTAGACATACTTAGCCACCTTGTCTTTGACAAAGGTGCCAAACACATTCACTGGAAGATAGATAGCCTCTTTAATAAATGGTACTGGAAAAACTGGCTTTCCACATGCCGAAGATTAAAACTAGACCCATATCTTACACTAAGCACTAAACTAAAATCAAAATAGATCAAAGATCTAAATATTAAAACAGAAACACTAAATCTGCTGGAAGATAGAATAGGTAGAAATCTTGAAGACATTGGTGTAGGCAAAGATTTTATGAGCAAAACCCAAACCACAAGAGAAATATTACATAGAATCAACAACTGGGATGTCATCTTATTAAAAAGATTTTGCACAGCAATAGAAACCACCAACAGAGTGAAAAGACAACACACAGTGTGGGAAAAAATTTTGCCAGCTGTTCCTCAGACACATGACTACTATCTAGAATATATACAGAACTCAAAAAAAAATCAGACCCCCCCCAAATTTAAAGACCCAATCCAAAATTGAGCATCTGAGATGAATACACACTTCTTAGATGAAGAAGTAGAAATGACAAATAAATGTATGAAAAAATGTACAACATCATTGGTCATTCGAGAAATGCAAATTAAAACAACACTGAGATTCCATCTCACCCGAGAAAGAATGGCTATCATCAAAAAATCAACCAGTAACAGATGCTAGAGGCGTTGTGCGGGGAAAAGGAGCTCTTCTCCAATGTTGCTGGGAGTGTAGACTGGTGCAACCACTGTGGAAATCAGTGTGGAGACTCCTCAAAAAACAAGGACTGGAAGTTCCATTTGACCCAGCTATTCCTCTTCTTGGTATCTTCCCTAAAAAGAATTAAAAGCATCATACCATAGCGATATATGCATAACCATGTTTATAGCAGCACAGTTTGTAATAGCTAAATCTTGAAAACAGCCCAAATGCCCATCAACTAATGATTGGATAAAGAAGATGTGGGTTTTTTATACACTGGAGTACTACTCTTCCGTAAGGAAGGATAAGCTGGAGATATTTCTAGGTAAATGGATGCACCTTGATACCGTACTCTTAAGTGAAATGAATCGGACACACATGTGTAAATACTGCATTGTTTCTCAGGTGTGAAAAGCTGAAAGTGTAAATAAGGACCAAAATGTATAACAGATATTGTGAAATAGGAAGAAAATGCCCAAATGGGAAGGGGAACTAGGGAAGGGTGAGGAGGAAAGGAAGGGTGGGCAAAGAAAAGAAAATGATGAGAAAAGAAGGAAAAAATGGAAACAAAGCTTTTGTAAATAAGGAGGGGAAGAGGGGTTGAAGGGAGGGGAGGGCAATGGGAAAAAAAAGAATCAAGTTATATCATGTACAGGTACAAATTCCCTATAATGAATGTGATAATTACATATACCTGAAATGTACCAATAAACTTAATTTTAAAAAGCACTAGGGCCAGTGATATCGCTCAGTGGCATAAGCGCCTGCTGGCAAGTGTGAGGTCCTGAGTTCGACCCCTGGTACCCACAAGAAAAAAAAAAAAAGAAAGAAAAATAAATAAATAAATAAATAAAAAGCCCTAAAACTAGAGATTCCATTTGACCCAGATAGTCCCCTTCTAGGTATCTTCCCAAAATAGTTAAAGACATCATATTACAGTGACACATGCATACTCATGTTTATAGCGCACAATTCACAATAGCTAAATCTTGGAAGCAGCTTATATGTATATCAACAGATAAATGGATAAAGTAAATGTAGTATTTATACACAATAAAGTGCTATTCTGCCATAAAGACCACCTTTTTTTTTTTTTTTTTTTTTTTTTGAGACAAGCTCTTGCTAGGCAGTTTAGGCTAGCCTTGAACTTAACTATGTAGCCCAGGCTGGGTTTAAACTCAAGGGCATCCTCCTGCCTCAGCCTCCCGAGTGCTGGAATTACAGGTGTGCACTACCATGCTTGGATACTCTTCTATAAAGAAGAATACACTTGAGTCATTTGCACCTAGAGACCATAAGTGAAATGACTCAGACACACAAGCTGAGTCAAATTATATAACATAATGGGACAAAGAGAAAAGATAGAAGAGACATTCCATGGAAGAGAATGGCACATGCAAAAGCCCCAACAAGGGGACACAGCTTTGTGCAACTGTGGGATAGACCAAAAGTCAGTGTAGTTGAAGACTAAAGGGAGAAGAGTAGTAAGGGATGAAATTTGAATGCTAGCAGGGACCTAGCCATATAACCGTTGTTGGCCATAGCAAGATAGTTAGAACTTATTGTATTTTCAATGGGTAGCCATCACAGAGTTTTGTACAAATGGTAAGTAAATGGTATGATCATATTTATGCTGTGAAAAGGACGATTCGGGCTATTAGGTGGGAAGAGGGCTAACGAAGCTATGATGGAAGTTTGGGCTAGAATGATAGCAATGGAACCGATGAGCAGTGATTGTGTTTGGAATGTAGTCTAGAGACAGAGCCGACGGTGCCTGATAAGGGACGGGTTGAGGAGTGACAGAGGAAGCAAGGAGTCAACGATGTAGCGTGAGATGCTGGCATGATACAGCATTTTCTGAGAGGAAAATCTGGTGGTTCAACAAACTTGGGAAGCTGCCAGACACCTGAGTAAATATGCCAGGCTACCAGCCTGGTGGTCAGGTATATTAACCTGGAGTTGAGGTGGGAAGGCTGAAGGGGAGTTAGAGACTTGTGATTAGGAGTCCACCTAGGGAGAGACTGTCGAAAGAGAAGACAAGACCTAGGTCGTTTAACTTTAGATCGAGAACAGAAAAGGCTGTGCCAACAGAGGATACTCAGAAATAGCAATTGAGACAGAAGAAAAACCATGAGAGTACTGTTTCCAGCAAGAGGTGTTCATCTGTAATAAAAGCTGCTGAGAGGTCAAATACAAGGAGATCGGGAAGCTCACCATTGAGGTTGGCAAGGTGGAAGTCATTTGTGATTTTAATGTGAATTACTCAGTGGAATAGTGAGGGGTCAAGTCCAAGTAGATACAATGAAATGAGGAAACAAAGTTAAGTGCAGAAATTCTTGCTTATAGTTTCTACATTCTTGTGTGTGAGGATATGAAATAGATGTACATTTCGTGTTTTAAATAAATTATATGCATAAGAAAGGGTAGGCATGTGTCCACCAAGATCTCTCCCATGATATCCTGGGCAACCTCTTCAATGTGTGTTAAACTGGAAAAGAGCAAAATTTAGAAGACAGATGTACAGCAAAAGGGAAAAGAGCTGAATCTTTTTGCTTTTCTGAATGCCCTTTATTCACAGTACTAACAGTTTTCCTGAAGAAATTTATTTTATTATTTTATATTTTATTATGTTATATTTAATAACCTTAAAATATAGAGAGAATGTTTATGGTTTGAAGGACCATAAGTTATGAAGGAAATAAATGTTTTGAACCCTATACCTAATTTAAGAACTATGTCATTGTTAATATTATTGTATCTAACTATAGGACCCTCACTTCTGTCCTCTACTGGCTCTACTTGTCACCAAAAGTAACTGTATCCTAAATTTCTTTGTAGAAATAGAAATCTAGTTGATTATATATGATTTAGTTAAGGCCAAGAAACCAACTGAAACCAGAGCCAGCTATAGTTACTCCTTGGTCCCTAAGTCATGCTAATACTCACAAGAGCTCATCCTGGAACATAAAGTTACTGTAGAAAAGTCTAAACACAACTTCAGAATCTTACTACATCACACTAGGCAGTTACCACCAGCTATTTGAAGCCTTTAAACCCACAAACTGGACTTGAACAGAAATGCCTGCTAGTAGAGTAACAGAATGTAACTGGTAATTCTGATAATTTTCCCCCAAGAATAACAAAACTCCTTTTCCATTTTAATGTTGAAAATGCCTTTTAATAATCCATGTGATTTGTTGTTGACAAATAAGTATTGACACACACCTAGAAATGATTTATTTCTCTGTTTTGAAGAGCAATAAGAACTTCTCACGTATGTTTCTGTGCCAGGAGTTTAGACACCAGGAACATTTTGCTAATGAAAGCATTGGTTCTGTATTATCACAGAATCTCAGTGTTAAAAGAACAGCTCTATTATCTCTGCTCTGATATTATCTTTTTTCATAGGTCCGGTTACATGACTTCAGGTAGCAAACTTTACCACACCTACAATATTGACCAATCTATTCTTAGTCGGAAATTTAGGCCTCTATTCAATAGGTCAGGTGACACTTTTACCTTGTAAATCCTCTATTTTGTATATAAATATGGTATTGGATTTCTGTATTATTCCTGAAACCAAGCTTTCACTTTATATCTCAAGGCTAATATATATACCCATCTTCTGTAGAGACTCATCTCCTACTTCTGACAACACCATCCCACTTACCTATGGATAAGCCATACTCAAGTAGAGCACATAGCCAGTCCTCTCACACCAAACCAGAGTGATCATGTCTAAAAGGCCATGAGAACCAAGTCTGGCCAATCTGACCTAACATGAGGACTTTTCTACAAGGACTAACAGAAAGGATATATTTTGATGATGATGATGATGATGATGATGATGATGGTGATGATAGAGGGATTTGATTTTATGATACTGTATATGTCTTGAAGAATTAACTACCTAGATGTAGGTCATTTAATGCCAACAGCAATTTTGTCTTCCCTTCAGGAGCCACTGGGGAGAATGTGTCCAAGAACTAGAGATAAAGAATTCTCCTATCATTGGAAAATCCCTCCCATCTTATCCATGCCTGAATCCAGTTCTGTTTTCTAGATATTTAGCTAACCGAGCTAAAAAGACATTTTCCTTTAACTAGTTTAAGTAGAATTTCTAGGCTTTTATCTGGAAGAGCCATGACCAGCACATAAATTTGTATATGAAAATGGGATATGGCAGGCGTCAGACCTTAAAATGAGGAGTAGGATGAGTCCAGGTGGAATGTTATGTGGTCATAAAACAGTTGATTAAACTGTGTGTATTGCATTTAAGGATACAAATCATGTGTTCACCCAGGCTGTATGTTTAGTAACTTAGTAAAAACACATTCTTCTGCATCTAAGATGGAATAATGGATTCGTGTGGATCTCCTGTCACCAAAAATTAAAAAATAGGAAAAATAAAACAAAAATTTGTTTTCAGACATTAGATAGCAAGTATCACAGGACAGTGATTCCTGACTCAAGTCAGTGAGGTAAGTCCTAAGGGTAGTGGAGCTTACTGCCTGGACAAAGTTTCCACTTTGCAGTGCAGAGAGGAAGAATCCAGGCAGAGCCCAGCAGTCTCCTAAATTGGAAACAGAATTAGAAGTTTGAGGAGAACAAGGAAACTGGAGTTTGGACAAAGAACAGATAGGAGAAAGATATAGTGAAGAGAGCTCTGGAGATCTTCAGAAGTCCTCCCTATTTTCACCAAGTCTTCACCTGAGTTCTGTCATTGCATGTATATGAAAAGTAGCTGAATGCCATGGAAAGAACCACCCAAAAGTGTCCATCAGAATGATCACTGGAGCTCACTCAAGGCAGGAGTAATTGCTGCTTTCAGTCAGAGTAGTAAAATGACATCAAACATGGGGCAAAATTAAGTGGAATACTCAGAGGGCATTGACTGTCTTGTGAGTAAACAGCCTTAAACTAAAGAGATAAATAGGAAGTAGGGAGACATTCAAATCCTTCCCCAAATTACATAGTCTATTGTTTTAAAAAATATTTCAGGGCCGGTGAGATGGCTCAGCGGCTTAAGTGCCTGCCCGGCAAGCGCAAGGGCCCGAGTTCGACTCCCGGAACCCACATACGAAAAAGGGGCCGGTGATATCGTTGAGCGGCACGGGTGCCTGCTGGCGCGCGAGGTCCTGAGGTCGACCCCTCGGTACCCACAAAAAAAAAAAAATATATATATATATATATTTCAATATATGTGCTAATTTGTTTCATTTATACTAATCACTTCTTTTAGTTCATTGAAAGGAAAGTTATTATCTGTTTCTTTTTGTAAGAATCTTTTTTGTTTATGTCACCTACTGAGTAACTGCTTTGAAGATAATGATACACAGTGTGATGACGATTGTTATTCCCTTATTTGGTTGTGAAAATTTGTTCTACTTTTTCTTAAAATAAAAAGAAAAATTTTTTAAATTAAAAAAGACTAATCTGGCACAACCTTTTAAAAAAAAGCTTAAAAACC
Organism: Erethizon dorsatum; assembly: GCA_028451465.1. NCBI lineage: Eukaryota > Metazoa > Chordata > Mammalia > Rodentia > Erethizontidae > Erethizon > Erethizon dorsatum. The sequence goes on along the minus strand of CM051826.1, from coordinate 122,517,652 downwards.
TTGAAGCTCAATTCTTTAATGCATGTTTAGCATGTATGAAATCCTAGGCCAGTGGTGATGAACCTATGGCATGCATGCAGCAGGGGGTTGTTTGTAATCATTGCAAACTCTAAAAGGTTTGCCGTCACTGTCCTGGGCTCTATCCCTAGCACCACAATGAAAGACAAGTCTAAAAAAGGTTAAACTGTCAAAACAGTTTAACATGTCCTATGATCAAGCTCAAGTGTATGTTTTAAGAAGATGAGTAGCCAGCATCCAAACAAAGTAACATTCTCAATACCTGGCATATAATCAAAGTTAACCATCATTTAACTGCAAAATGAGACCCTTAATATGTAGACAAATCAATCAAAATAGAAACGGGCTGGTGATATATCTCAGTGGCATAAGCACCTGCCTGGCAAGCGCAAGGTCCTGAGTTCGACTTCCAGTACCGGCATTAGAAAAAAAAAAAAAGAAAACAGATGATAGAACTAATAAACATAAACATTAAAATAATCGTTGTAACTTATCTCATAGGTTCATATATGTAAAGGAAAATATAAGCATGATAAAGAGACATGAAAGGTATATAAATTATCCAAGTTGGTCATCTAAATATAAACAATGCAACATCAGAGATTAAAAATGCTGCAACCCAAAGGGATATGACAAATAATGCCTTTGTTTAGAACCAGTTCCTGGTGCTAGGTAGGTACTAAAAGGGTTAAATAAGCAAACACATTCAATTCACAATAGTCCTTGACACATAAAAAGAGCTCACTAATATTATATAATAAGAACAGTAATATATCTCATTTATATATTTCTCCAGGTTGCTTGCTGTGTTTGTCCAACTTCCTCTGCGAGTCACCAACCACCTGTCACCATTCTTGTCAATACTTCCAACTTCACTAAGTTTCCTTTCGCCATCTTCAGCTGACCACAGTAACGATGCCCAGCCCTCTCAAAAGTTGGGATGGTTTCTGCTTCTTTTTCCCAGCGGGTTTAGTCTGTCCTGCTGTTCATCACATTCACTGTTCTCTTTCTGACAACAGGGAACCTTGAAAGTCATCTGGTCCAATCACTAAACTCTATAGGTATTGTAAAGAATTTATTTTATTTTTCTATGTTAGAAGTTTATTTCAGACAAAGACCTGATATGCATAACCCAGTTTTACAAAATCTTTATTAGTGAACTGATGAGTTTGACTAAATCCCATAATATAAACCACTTATATTAGTTTATATCTATGCTATACATAGCGTATGATGTACCATAACACATAGAATAATACTATATTATGTAATACCGTATAATATTACATTCTATATAAATGCTAATGAAAAGTAATGAACTAATCACACTAATAATAGCTCTTATTTTTGAGCAATTTATGTGTCAAAAATGGTTTTTATATGCTATCTCACTCATGCTCTCCAAAACTCTATAGGTGTTTATTATTGATACTCTTATTTAATAGATGAGAAAATCGAGCTTCGGAGAGATTGAGTGACATAAAAATCACGTATTTAGGAAGTTGATGATCCTGGACTCCAATCCTGTCCTTCTGACTCAGAAGCCTGAAATCCTAACCATCCTGTATACTGGACAAATGAGGTAAGTGCCTTGAATAAAACCAGCACTTCCTATGCCACTTTGAATAGTATGTTGCTAAAGCACAAAACAGAAAGATCCATAATATTAAGGTTGAAAGGGCTCTGGAAATCTACAGATAGAAATAAATCCCAAAGAGAGAGAACTGCCACACTATACTCTACCTTGAATCATCCACGAAGTTAAAACACGTATGAAGCCCAGCTGTAGTTAGAAATCAATTTTCTTTCTTGTTTTTCATAGCTTCTCTTGCCTTACTCTTTAAATTGTCCTAATCTGCCTTCCTACTGTGGCTTATTTTCGGTAATGTATAGTCCAAATAACAGCATCCTCGCACCTGGTGGGCTGTGTAGCTGCGCATGCTGGGATCGGTGAGGACTGTGAGAAGCTGAGGGGATACAGCACAAGCCAGCACCACTTCAAACTGTAGCCGCGCGCTCTGCTGATGGTGGGAGCTGGCCGAAGGCAATAGCATCAGCACCACGGGAGCACCTCACCTGCAAAAGCAAACTCAGTCAGCAGCAACTTGAAAAGCATTTTGGTGTAAAATCGCGTGTTTTATTCAAGCAATTTCTTCTGTTAAATGGTGTGCCTTTAATCACAAAATATGCATTCGTTCATTTATCCTGTAAATATGCTCATTATCTAGTCAAGTACGATGTAGAGTAAAGGGAGTACAAAAATTTTTTTTTCGGATCTTAGTCTTCACATTCTGGTAAAAAAAAAATCAAATATGTAAACATTTGATGCCCTCCGGCCAAACACCAGGAACATACCTGTAGCCAGACGGAGTTGGGTTATTATGTGCTACAACAAAGGAAATTAAAAGAAAAAAAAAAGGGGGACCCTCAGAGAGATTTGTCATAGGGTTTTAGGTGTGAGCTTCTGTTAGGTAATTTTTGGGAAAGCTCAAGGAAACAGGATTTTCTGTACATCAAGTATAATCAGAACATGGGAGCCACACTATGACTTGATATCTTAGGAATTCTTATCTAGGAAGAGCGGGGAAAGGGATGGGGTGAAATCTATAATGTGCAAAGTTGCAGCCAACCTGTTAACTGGGAAAATGGGATGTGTGGCCATTTTTGTGGTTAATGCAGTGTTCTTATTTTTGTCTGTGCTCGGATATGATTATGGAAGTTTCTTGGCTTTGTTTTGATTCAGGACAAGAATTATTCACAAAGTAACATCAGGTAATTTTAGTTTTCTGTGAAAACATTGTGTCTGGCTGCTTTTTCTTCCTCAAGATTGAGCTACACTATTCCTTGACCAGTGGTAGGTTACACGAACGCACACATAGTGCGCAAGTTTTGAAGGCTAATACACACCACTTATGAACAGAAGTTCTTTGGAAAGGCAACTCACATGAACGGTGTCTTGAAGAATATGTGGGAAATTTTAGCCAAAGGGAGGGTCAAAGTCATTTCCAAGCCAAAACAAAGTGTTGAAGGACTCACAGCAAAACAGAGAACTCTGGGCAGGGCAGTACTGCTAGAACCAATGCAAAAGTTGAGCTGATGAAATGGGGTTAAGTCTGCAGGTCACAGCCAAGTCATGGAGTTTGGATTTCATTCAGCTGATGATACAGATCTTTCAGAAACGATTTGAATCACAGAATAACATAAACAAATCAAATCTATGTTTTACTGATAGAAGATTTGTGGCAGCAATCTGGAGAACTAGCTAGTATGAGGACAGAAAATTTAGGTTAGAAAATGACTTCAGACAAGAGATCAGTGTTTAAACTGAATTGGTAGCAACGGGGATGCAAGGCAGAGGGAATAAAAGGCATCTGTGGTATACAAGTGACTAGATTTGGAGATGATATTCTACACTAAAATGTGAGCTACCTAAGGGTGGGGATCAGGGACATTTTTTTGCCACTCTACGTCTTACACCTGATACGATGTGCATCAGGTCATCACTTGAGGAATGTTTGTCGAGTTAACGTATGAATGTGGGGATGAATAGGGGAAGAAAATGTCCATAAAGAGAAGTAGTAAATCGTTCCAGGTTGTGGTGCTGGGTGAATGATGATTTAATAAACAGATAAAGGAACATATGCCTGGAGAAGGAAATAGTTTGATTCTGGAGGAACTTACAAAACAAAGTAGATATTATTGGTTTATACATTTAAATTTTTTCTAGGAATATGTTCTTCTTTTGTTTTTTTAAGTGTTTGTTTGTTTCAGTACTGGAATCGAACCCAGGGCCTTCACACGGAACTACCTAATCAACCCTTTTTTGTTTTTCATTTTGAGACAGAGTTTTGCTAAGTCACTAAGTTTCTCAGACTAGGTTCAGACTTTCACTGTGCTGAGATTGCAGGTGTGCACCACCACTCCCAGCTCAGAAGAATTTTGTATTTTCAAAAGGATAATAACCTGAAGTATGTTGATTAACCAAATGAGAACCCAGAATCCCAAAAGTATTACTTTATATTAAAAGAAGTTAATAAACTCCTTCCATGCTCAAAACTATCCTGCAATGGATAAATCCTAGACTTATTAATTATATTTGATGACTAAGGAGACAGAGCTAAAAACTTAAGTTTTGGAAATTACAATCAGCGAGTAAGCTGAAATTTTTTTCTTGTCTTTGCCATATATTTTTTTAGCTTTATTGAGGTATAACTAACATGCAATAAACTGTACGTTTAAAACATATAATTTGATGAGTTTTGACATATTTACACACCTCTGAAAGTGTCACTACAATTAAGATAATGAATATATCCCACAAGTTTCCTTATGTCCCTTGGGAATCCCTCCGTCTTTCCCAGCCTCACTCTACCCCCACCCCCAGTCCAAACAACTAGAAATCTGCTCTCTCTCTAGATAGCTTAGTGTGCAGTTTTTACCATTTTGAGTGAACAAAATCCTACAGTATAACTTCTTTTTTGTCTTTTTTCACTTCGCATAATTATTTTGAGATTAATCCTTGTTGTTGGTGTGTCAAAACTTCTTTTTTATTGCAAAGTAGCATTCCACTGTACAGATATGCAAACAGTTTCTTTCTTGATTCTCCTGTTGATGTACATTTAGATTAGGTTATATAATGGGTTTGAAATACGTCCACAGATTCTTTCATACTACTCCCTTTGAGAGATGGGACATAATTTCCCTCTCCTTTCTAGCGTGCTTGCAGTTTTACAACTCTTTTCTAATGAACAGGATAAAGTCTATGTGGACTAAGGGTGTAGCTCAGTGGTAAAGCACTTACCTAGCGTGCACAAGGCCCTGGGTTCAATTTCTAGCACTGAAAACAAAAGAATAAAGAATAAGTGATGATATGCGACTTCTGAAACAGGTCAGGTAGGGATTTTGTCTTTCTCCTTATGTTCTGCTGATCACTCACTCCTGGGGAAGCCAATGGTCATGCTGTGAGGAAATTCAAGCCACCCCATGGAGAAGCCCAGGTAATGAGGAACAGATCTGTCAGCAACCCTGAGAGTGAGCCAGGCCAGAAGCAGAGCCTTCAGCTTCAGTCCAGACATGAGATGCCATCAGAGGCCCTCGTCAGCGTGACTGCCACCTCCTGGGAGACTCAGAACCAGAACCACCCAGTTGAACCACTCACAAATGCCTGATCCACACAAATATGAGATAACAAATGTTCGTTGTTTTGAGTCATTACTTTTGGGGTTAATAAGTTTCACGGCAAGAGAAAACTAAACGAGGTTGTTCCCAGTTGATATGAACATCCGTATACAAGTCTTTATATGGAGGTATGCTTTCGTTTCTTTGGTTTCCTGCATATTGTCTCTGTTTTTATCTTGTCCTATGTTGTTTTCTGTTGAAGTGTCAAGTTGACTCAACAAGGTTATAAGCTCTAAGTACTTAGTTAATATTCCACATAACACTCAGCCCAATGCTAATTGCCTAGTGGATGATCAATATTTTGAATTGAGATAAATTGAGAATAATAACAAATACACAAATGACTTTCAGTAGGCACCTAAAGGAGAAGGGAGAAGGTGATTTAACGTTGCTGGTGAATATGCTGACCTCTCCTAGCCTCATCCTGTGAAAAATGACTTGACTTGCTTTAGGTTTAGGAGAGCAATATAGTTTGGAGTCCATAAAGCAAGTTCCCTCCCCAGGTGATATGAATTCTAATTTAAACACCATATATAAATGGGGAGAATTTATATCCAACTACATCCTGGTGAAAATCTGAAGTGACACATTTTTCAAAATAGAAATAAAATGTCCTCCATTACATTGCCCGACTGACTGCGTCCTCTCTCTCTTTTGGCCGCTTTTCAACCAATTTAAGCTGTGCTTAGGAGAACTGACTAAGGCATTGAGAATAGCAGTAATATTTCTCTTTAAATTCTCAGATATGGTTGGAAAGAGTAGGCAGAGATCATATAGGAATGCCTCATTTTTCCGTGGGTTTTTAGTCATTCAGCTCTTTTACCTGCCATGGAGGACCCCTAGCTCTTTAAAGGGGGTAGAACTACCTCAAAAAAGCAGCCTGAGCAAAGGAGGTGCTTCCCATCCTGGACTGAATTTATGTTAAACATAATTGCATCGATTAGTGGACAATAGAATTCACTCCATAGTAGTTTTTGAGAGCTGATAAAAATACAGACTTTTAAAAATATTAACAGTATTTTCTATTTTATCTTCTGCCAATAAATTTGGATTTGAATTATTAAAACAGGAATGCAAAGAGAAAAAATAGTGTTAATATTCAGCTTTTGATATAAAAATGCAATACAATCTACCCTTAGTACCTGTAGATTCAACATTTTTGGAACCAACAAACTGTGGATTGAAAATATTAAGAAAAAATTTGCATCCATACTGACCATGAACAGACTTTTTTCTTGTCATTATTCCCCAAACAATACAGGATAGTTGATCATCTTAGTCATAACATTTTTGCATACAGAAGATTCGATCAACACAGGAAGACTGAGAAAACAAATCCATTCTCAACCTGGTTGACTAGGAAATAAAGAAGACAGGGGAGAAAGAAGTAGAAACAGTGAGTTGGAGCTGGGTGTGGTGGTGCATGCCTGTACTTCTAGCACACAGGAGGCTGAGGCAGGAGGGTTGCCACAATTCGAGGCCAGCCTGGGCTACAAAATGAGTTCAAGTCCAGCCTGAACTACATAGTGAAACCCTGTCTTAAAGAACAAAAACAACAACAACAACAAAAACCAACAACAGTGAGTTGGGGAGACATCAAGGCTGTTGATTCCTTCCCACCCCTTGCCTCCAGCACCAAATCCCAGAGCACATGGGGGCTCTGGAAAGACCCTGTTGGGTATGTTGGAAGCCAAGGACCTCAGAGCTATTGGTATGAATCCCTTACCAAAAAAAAACCTGGGAGAAGCTCTGCACCCATCCACTTTCAATATAGAAAGGAGCAGGAAGATGAAGGTGGAAGGAGAAAGCATGTAGGTCTGGTAGCCTATTTCCCCATGTCAGATATCCAGAAAATCCTCCACATCTGGTAAGAGAGGCAGCAGGAGCGCCACTGAACCAACAGAGCTTCCTGATTAGGACTTCAGGTTCAAAGCTAATGCCCAAGACCACAGACGCCACTGGTAAAGAAGTACCAAGAATAACCCCAAGTGGCCTGTGAGATCTGTTGGATCTCAACAGCTATCACATTCCGCAGGTGAGCAGGCTCACCCTAAAATTATCTGTAAGACAGTGTATAGTTTCCAGCACCGTTCCACCCAGCCCCATAAAGCTACATGGGATTCAGTGGTTTCCCCCATCCTCACATTCCATCTCTGAAAAAAGGGGCAAAAGACAGTGTATAATTCTGCATTTCCTGGGTCAACAGTCAAACAAGATGAATAAAGGCATAAATAAAGCCGGCATCAAAGAAAATAATTAAAATTTCATTGTCCTTTTTTTTCCTGTTATCCAGTTAGGTGGCATTTGTGATGAAAAACAGGTCAACAATAGAAAAAGATAGAGGATATTGTTTATTCCTTCATGAGAGATGTGATGTCAACACATTTGTGAACCTGTTATACCAGTTAATAGCTAATATTAGTTTCCTAGGGGTGTAGGTGGCTTAAACAACAGATATTTATTTTGTCACAGTCCGGAGGCTGGAAGTGCAAGATCAAAAGTACTGGCAGTGTTGGTTTCTTCTGAGGCCTCCCTCTCTGGCTTGTAGATGGCCCTCTTTCCTGCGTCTTCACGGGGTTCTTCCTCTGTGCATGTGACTACATCCTAACCGCCTCTTTCTATGAAGACACCAGTCACAGTGGGTTAGGTTCTACTTAAGGACTGCATTTAACCCTATGTCTTAAAAGCCCCTATCTCAAATATAATCACATCCTGATGTACTGTGGTTAAAGTGTCAGCATTTGAATTTGGTGGGGGTTGGGTGGATAGGGGAACACAATTCAGGCCATAGAAGTAAATAATCAGAAATTAGAGTATAAACGTTATAATTCTTAGTTTTTTCTATTCCATGATATTATAGCAAGAGTATAATTTCGGGGTGTAACAACTCTGTCTAAAAAAATTTGTACTTAGACACAGAAAAGAGCATTTTATTCCTTGTTCTCTGTTATCCTAGGACTGATTATTGCTTTTGGCTGGCAGGCTTTAAAAAAAAAAAAAAAAAAAACAAGCCCATCTAAGTCTGCACTTAGCATGGGTGGGTTCTCTGTGGTAACAAGGGCTGTTCAAGGAAGAAGACATAGTTTTGCTGCTGCTAGAGGGGAGTAGGTTATTTTATTTTATTTTTATTTTTTGCTTCCCTGACCTCTGTTTTCCAAGATTATTTGAAGAAGTAATTATCTCTGTTGTGTGCAAACCTGGAAACATAAAACAAAATTCTCTCTCCTTCTGTAGCCCAAGTGTTGTCAGGGACTAAAGCTGGTCAGTTAGAGCCTCTCTCTCCTAAGACTTTGAATTTTAGGTGGAAGGAAGGAAAATTGTTGGAACAGCATCCTGAGAGGGCTGCCATGTACTTGGTACAATCCAGATTCCTAGGGGCAGCTCTGTTTCTGTTATTTTCCAAGCCTGGTTCTCCACCTTCTTTCTACCAACTTCCAGTGGATTCTTCTTCTGAAGCTAGCCAAAGTTGATTTCTTTGCTTAGAAATATAACCCTTGGGAAGTAAAGGAATAGTGACCTAAAATTGTCAAGGAAATAGGCACAGCCCAATTTCAAGTATAAACTATGATATTGGTAATTACCATCCCTTAATTAGAAACTTTTCATAAGTATCTTAGAAATGCAACACTGCTAAGAAGTGAACTATAACTTACTAAGAGACCTAGCCCCAAAGAGTGACATCTGAATAAGGAGATAGCACCTACCAGGAAAATATTTTCCTTTCTCTAGAAATAGGGAGCCACCTGTGAAATCTGATGACCGGAATTCTGACCATCTCCCATGTTCCATTTCTAAAAATCCACAAAAATAAGCAAAGGTTGTTTGAGAGAGCTAATATATGTGAGATGATTGGAGGCTAAGTCAGTAATTACTGTCAATCTATAGACCAACAGCAAGACAGACAGCATTTGTGTTAGTCAGCTTTGCGCTACAGTGTTAGTCAGATTTCTGTTGCTGTAACAAATTATAACTAAAATAAACAACTTAAGGAGGAAAGGTTTATTTGTCTCATGGGTTCAGTGGCTTCAGTCTATGGCTGCTTGGCCACACTGCTTTGGGCCTGTGGCAGCACTGTACATCATGGTGAGAGCACATGGAAAAGGAGGAGGCTACTCACCTTCCTGGAAGCCAGGAAGCTAAAAGACAGAGGGAAAAACCAGTGATCTACAATCCCCAGTGCTAAGAACATTGAAGGACTCATAGAATTTTCAAGAAAGTCTTCAAAAAGAGGCACACTAAGTTGAGACTACTGTAAGCAGAGATATTTCAGACTACAGGCTAGAGAAAAACTATTTTAGTAGCAAGTACATCGTGAAAAAGAAGCATACCTAGTAGATAAGTCTAATTAGTTTTTGAAAATAAATTGTGCTTTAACAGTATACAGAGCAGTTAGGAGTTAAATCAGTTGTAGTAGGACTGGAGGTTTCTGAAAAAATGAGATTATAAATAAATGCAACAGCTGATGATTTAAATCTCCAAGGGAAAAAAATGCAGGGAAAATAAACAAGTTCTTAGAATCTAAATTCTTTATAGTCCAAAGATAAAAAATACAAAAACCAAAAACAAAAACAAGTTTGGCCATGGCTAACAAGAAAAGATTTAAAGCAGATAAAGCTTTTTAAGGATTTGAGATCAGCATCCACCATAGGGCTAAAGAAGAAAGGGGCTTTATCACCAGCATGAAAAAAGCATTAAGTGTAAAAACACAGGTTAAGCTTTGGAAAATAAGTTTTGCTTTTGTTGTTTTCTGAAATCTTTTTCAGGTTGGAACAATCTTTTTTTTTGAAATTCCATTTACCACCCAGGAGATCTTTATGATAAACAACCCAGTCTTTCATGCTATTACATGCCTTCAATTTTCCTACATTTTCCCTGTAGAGATACTAAAAATTCCCTGTGGGCTTCAGAATATCTTAAGTATCTTAGTCATACAATATTCAATTTGAATTGGTATCACTTGTAAGCTTTTATGATTCAAAAATCATGATATGACATTTTAAAATAGCCTTGAAGAATATCACAGCCTTTGTATAATAATTTGAAATGATCACACATCCTAACACCTAAGAAAATGTACCTGATTTCCAAAGACATTTTTCCCTTAGCGAAACACCTGTTTCAAAGTACAGCAAAGTTTCTTCCTCCGCCGCACACACTGAAAGCACAGACTGTCACTAAGCAATGCGTGTTAGCGAAGCGTTGGCGATTAACACTACACCAGCACCAGATTCCCACCACGCTGGGCTGGCCCACTTGTGCTCAGTGAGGGAGGATCCAGGCTTCAAAACACTGTCTTCAAAGAATCAGTTGTTCAGTAATTATTTCAAAGTGGGCAAGTAAGACTTACACCAGTACTATAACTAACTAGTGCATGGCTGCCCCAAATATAAAGCTCATAATGTGATCATCACAGTGTGAGAAACAGGAACCAGGTCATGCCCCAGGGAACGCCATTTAGACTATTTTCATCTATGGTGAGTAGTTTTCTCAGAAAATTTTCTCCAAGTGTAGTTCTCATAATGCTCGCACCAATGTAATCTGGGATACTTAATGAAAAGGCAGTTTCTAGCTTGGTATGATGGCACAGACCTAGAATCCCAGAACTCCGGGAGGTGAGGGTGGGGGAAATCAACTACTGACTCCTTTCTTAAGAAATGAAATATTTCACCATCACATTTGTCGAAGTCAGTGAGCTGTCATGGCAAGGGTTAATACTCTTCCTCAGTTCCCACTTTATTATTATTTTTTTTATTTTATTTTTTGTGGGTACCGGGGGTCGACCTCAGGACCTCCTGCGCCAGCAGGCGCCCATGCCGCTGAGCGATATCACCAGCCCTTTTTTCATATGTGGGTACCGGGAATCGAACTCGGGCCCTAGCACTTGCCAGGCAGGCGCTTACACTGCTGAGCCATCTCACTGGCCCCAGTTCCCACTTTAGAGGAAACACTGATGTTGCTTCTTCAGAGAGGATTCTGACATTGCAGATCAAATTTCTCTGAAAAGAAATTTTTAAAAATCTTTTTTTTGGTACCAGGAATCAAACTGAGGACCTTGCACTTGCCAAGCAGGTGCTTGTGCCACTGAGCTATATCCCCATCTCCTTCAAAAAATCTTTTAAGTGTGAATGTATCCTAGCTCAAGGAAGGAACCAAAACATCTGGAGGTAGCAATTAGCATCAAAATAATAAAAAGTAGTATACTGACGGGGCATTTTTCAATCATATTGTATATCATATGAAAGCACCACTCTTAACATCATGTGCACCTATAGGTGTTCAGCATGCTCTCCAGCCCTAGCAAGGCGTTACTAACACTTTGGAAGGGAAGGCTGGGTGGCGGGAGGCATGCGTGGCACACAGCTCCCTCCATTCACTGTCCCATGGTGACACAGCTCGGTTTCCTGAAGTGGATTCCCAGAAGAGCTGGCCAATTGGAAAGCAGAGACCTCTGACTTTGTGAAAATATACAAAATGAACCAGAATCTTCTTACTGCCATTTTGAGGGCATGAGGAAGATGAGTGAACAGGGGACATAATAACAGGAAAGAGCCGCAGGCAAGCAGAAACAAGACAGAGACAGAGGAGATCACAACACCTCTGAAAGATAGAGGTTGGTTTTCCGAGAGCTGCCTGCATGCCTTTAGGTGTCTTTATAGTCCCTGAGCTCTCCAAGCACCAACAATAGCCCACCTCCCCTTTGATTTGAGCTGTTTTAGCGGGCCTCCATTCTTGAAGCCTTGAAAGAAACAACAGAATTCCTAAGAGGATGCAGTAAATAATTGTGGGAACTTCCATATGAAGCATTTGTAGTGGGGATCTGTGTCCTTACTTGGTTTCATCAGAAGCCTCCTTTCTAAACTAACTTCTGTCTTTTATTAGCCTTGTGTTGCATATTGTGTGGATAAGAATGACACAGAGGAGATGGTATTTGGATTCAGTTTGTATTGCCTTGACTTGGACAAACATGGTCTTTAACCAGTTGAATTTAGGGATAAAAACATTTATTAAATATATTGCATGTGCAGATATCTTTATGGTCCTTAGCCCTTTAATCTTCACAGCTTTATAAGCCTTAGACTACAGGAAGTCAACTGATTTACACAATGATCAAAGTTATAAAATGCTAATGGTTTTACCATAATCCGGGCATCTACTTCCTAGTTCACAGGTAGGCCAATATCTCTCAAAATATACTATACATACCAATTATACTTCCCAAGAATCTTTGAATATATTTTGAATAATGAAGACATTGCAAATGCTTAAATTAAACATTAGTATATATTGAAAAATAATTTGATTCAAATTTAATTTTATGAATATATGCATACAGTAAATAAGACAGATGACATATAGGTAAAAATCTTAAAATGACTGAAGTTTGACAAACCTTTCCCACACCAAATTTACATGAAATTATTAACATCTTAAAAATCTATTCAAAAGTGATCCACTCAGTGGTTATATAAAGTTGAAGATTTGGACGTAAATTAGATATTTTTAGGAAAGAATATTCTTATCTTCATACTATATTGAAACTATGGTATGCAAGAGACATTATTATTTTTCTATAATTATCTTGTTGTGGTTTACATGTAAAATGTCATCCTAAAAGCTCATGTGTTCAGAGGATGAGCTTTTGGAAGGTAATAGGATCACGAGGCCTCCAATTTAATCAGTGAATTAATCCACTGATGAATTCATAATTTGGTGGCATTATTGGGAAGTGATGGAAAAAGGAAGTAGGACCTAGTTGAAGGGAATGGATGAAGGAGACATGACCTTGGGAACTCTATCTGGTCTTCAGCCGCTTCTTCACTGGCTCTTTCCCTCTTTCTCTGCTTCTGGCTGCCGTGAGTAAGCAACTTTCCACTGCCACTCCCTTCCGCCATGATGCTTCTGCCCCATGCCCAGCCTAAAGGCAGTGGAGCCAGCTGCCCAACACTAAAACCTCTGAAACCAAAATAAACCAAAATAAACTTTTCTCTTCTCAACTGCTTTTCCCAGGTATTTGTTCACAGTGATGAAAAACTGAGTAACATACCTGTCACTGATAGTCAAGATATTAAAATATAAACATATGAATTGTTTTCTATATCCAGTACATGTGCATTGTAATTGCTGAGTAACGATATAGGTAAATAATGTTTTAAAAATGCTAAAAAGATTTAAACACTTAGCAACTTTGTACATTTTGAGAGTTTTTCAGGTAGTCAATAACATAAAACAGGACGATGTTATAATGAAAAGGGATTTCAAACACTGAAGAAATCTAATAATCCTTTTGTAACGTACTAGCTGGGTGTTGTACCCACACAGTGAAATGGACCCGAAAAACTAAACTGACCAAGGGCTGGTGAGATGGCTCAGTGGCGTAAGCGCCTGCCTTGCAAGCGCGAGGGCCCGAGTTCGACTCCCGGATCCCACATACGGAAAAGGGGCCGGTGATATCGCTCAGTGGCACGGGCGCCTGTTGGCGCGCGAGGTCCTGAGGTCGACCCCCCGGTACCCACAAAAAAAAAAAAAAAAAAAAAAAAAACAACACTAAACTGACCAAGAAATCAAAACTGCACAGGACAAGACTCTGAGCATAAACACAGCAATACCCACGGCCAAAGAGAAAAATCCTCCTTAAGTCTGAAGTTCTTGCAGGGATGTAAATGTGCCATTAAAAGGATTTCTAATACTGAACAGGAGCCCAAGTATAGCAGCAATAAGACTGGATTAGGAAAGAGTCCAAACTTCCACTTTCCTTGCTCACTCCCCTACTAATGAGGGGATTTGAGTAAAGTCTTGCACCACTATAATCTCTATTTCCTCACTCCAAAAATGTGGATAAAAATATCTACCAGTCAGATGTGGTGGCACATGCCTTTAAGCCCGCCAAAAATACAAAACAAACAGAAAACAAAACTACCAAACTAGTTGGAAAGATCACTGTAAAGGTTCATTGTAAAGGGTACCTATTAAGCAATATTATGCTTAGAAAAATTGTTAATAAGTAAAAGCTTAAGTTATAATAAGACGTGCTTCTTTTATATTTTCCTATACTTCAGACTGCAGCTGTATAGCAAATTTTGTTGTTTTGCTTTAAGAACAACAGCTATTCTGGAATATAGAAGAGTATTTAAAACTTGAAGGCTGGAAGCATGTTTATAATAGGATATAAGAAAAATCCTGTATTAAAGAAAGACACACCCCGCAAGAAAAATCACAGCAGGTTAGGTGGTACATAGGATGAGATGGTCCATCTTAAACAAACAGACCCATAAGAACCTGTTTTTCTTAGATTCTAATAAGGAGTGTGTTTATCTGTCACCGCATGGGTGCCACCAGACTGGCAAAACATCCTAAGTGGGGAATCCATGTCCTCTCTATCTATCCGGCTCCCACCAACAGCACTGCTGTTTTGAGAATGTTGTCTCTTTCTTTCACTGCCAACTTGGATCCTACTGAGTCACAAAGCCTATGGCATCATTCTGTTTTCAAGGCCTCGTGGAGTTTGTCTTTGTGGAGTGAAATCACTCGAGGGGTAGCTTTAACCAACAGGCGTACAGAGTGAGGCAGCTGCACGGTTCTCCATACACATGAGAAGCTTATTTTTTGTTTAATTCGGAAACATTTCTGTATTCACTGACAAATTCACTTTTCTTCTACCAAGACACACATTGTCCTTGAAAGTCACTTGATACTCTTTGCCGTGGTTAGATGTCAAGTCTGATGACATTTCCCAAAGCCATTTCTCATCCAGATGACCTATGGAGGATGTTTCAAGTGCTGCGATGATTCTAAGTTGCCTTTTATTCCTCTGTTATATACTTCTGCTCAAATATCTGGAAGAAAGGTTGCTTATTGTGCCCTCTAGTGGTGATTGTGACATTCTTTTTAAAAATATATATTTCTTCAACCTTTTACTGTAAACTCAATACACAATATAAAACAATTTTAACAATCTTTAAGGAAATACAAATGATGTCATGGTGTTTACAAACATATTAAAATAGTTTCATAGGAGATTGTCTCATTTCCCTCTTACTTTATTAACCTAAATTTTGTTCTAGTCTTTTAAAATGTCTAATTCTTCCTTTCAGTTTGAAATAGTGTCAATAGTTAGTTTTTCCTATTACAGAAAGAAGTATAAATAGCATTCTACATTTCCCAAAATATCACTTATATTTGAGTTTAGAGGACATTTTTATTGATGTTTAGTCATGAATACATCTCATTTTCTAAGAATTCAAAAAAATTGAAATAAAGAAACCACACATGAAATTTCTGATTCCACAAAAACTAGGAATTTACCCATGTAATTCCTCATCCAGTATCCTGCTATTACACCCTTCCTTTCTCTGCCTTCCCTACTCTCCATTTTTCCCCACCCCAATGGGTCAGGGGAGATATTTCAACTGAGAGAAGCCACATGCTTTGGAAGAGCTGGGGCTAAGAGTATTGCTGTTACTTTATCTAGTTTCTTCTCACGTAGAAATTTAATTAGATATTTTTATTGGAATGTTCTTGCTCCAAATTCTAATGAGCTAGTTTGTAGATCAGGGTTAGAATAAAAGCACGAAAGAAAAACAAAAGAGATAATCAAGCAGAACAGGTGGTTCTCAACAAAAACTTGAAATTAAGACTTGTTTTCAACTGGAAATAATCAGAAGTAACTGTTAATTAAAATGACTTTGATAAACAGATAAAAATGTCTCATGCACGGATACAAAGACTCAGTATTGTAAAGTGTCAATTTCCCTAAATTTGTCTGTAAATTCAATGGCATGCCACAGGAATTTTAATAAACTTTAACAAATTGTTTCTAAAGTTTATCTGAAAGAATAAGCAAGTGAGAATAGTCAAAAACAACAAAATTTTAATAAAGGTCATACAGGGAAGGACTAGATTTAATGTGTGTAAAAGGTAATATGAAGTCACATTAAATATAATAGTATGTTATCGTCTCAGTAAAAAAAGGTGTTCCAATGGAACAGAAAATAAACAAACAGAAATATGATATTTTGGTATAAGCTAATATTGACCTTTTGAACTGATGAGTTTGTAAAAAGGGGTTGGAACAATTGCTTAAACATTTGGAGAAAAAATACAATGTACTCCTCACTGAAATCTGTTTCAGATCCATGAATTAAATTTTCAAACATAATTAAATGCTGAAAATAAATAAGAATGAAACTGGGCATGTTAATAAATGTTGAAATGAGAAAAACATTTATGAGCAAAGCATGAGACCCAGAGGCCATAAAGAAAAGTACCTATAAATATAACACTCCACAGATTTAAATTTTGAAATTTCTTGTAGAAGTCTTTTATAATTATGGCCAGAAGATATAAACTAGAAAAAAAATAGCCATAACATTTGTAAAGACAAAGTGTTAATATTCTAATTTACAAATACCTCTTTTTATTCATTAGGAAAAAGACAATACAACAGAAAAAAAAAGAAAAAACCAAAAACATAAACAACAGCAAAGGACATAAACCGGCAAATCACAGAACAAATATAAGTGGGAAGAAAACAATGAAAAGAAACTCAATCTTACCAAGGGTGGAACACAAATCTAAACAGATACACAAGTCTTAGCCAACTGAAAATTTTTGCTGGTCATCTTGGCAAAGGTCAAAATGATTGACAATGCAAAATTGTCATCAAGTGTTGAAGCAGGAGTTTTTGGTAGGAATTTAAATGGGTAGGAATTTAAATTAACACACTCTTTTTGGAGGTAAATTTAGCCATATTCACTCAGTAATTCAGCTTCTATGCTTTTAGAACTTTGTCCTACAAAAACACTCTACCTGAACGTGCACAGATAGATGTATAAAGCTATTTGACATTATTAAAAATAAAAAATAACATGGCAGTTCCTAAAGATATTAAACACAAAATGACCATATGATCTAGTAATTCAACTTCTGGGTATACAGCCAAAAGAATTGAAAACAGGGATTCAAACAGATCTGCGTATTTGTAAACCCATGTTCATAGCAGCATTATTTACAATATCCAAGTTGTTATCTTTCACTTTTCTATGGCTTTTGCTTCGGTCTTTTTACTTTGCTGTCTTTTGCTTTTTATTGACAAATGAATGATAAAATAAAATGTGGCACATGCATACAATAAACTGATAAACTCCTTAAAAAAAGAAGGAAATTCCGATAGATGCTACAGTATGCTAGCATACATACTACAGTACTGCTAAATAAGCCAGTCATAAAAGTGTATTATAAATTCTCTTATTCAAGGTACCTAGAGTAGCCACATCCATAGAGGCAGTAAGGGTTTTGAGAGCTGGCATGAAAGAGAAATGAGGAATTAGTGTTTAATAGGTACAAAGTTCCAGTCATGGAAGACAAAAGTTCTGAAGAGAGAGGGTGATGATGCTTGTGCAACAATAAGAAAACACTTAATATACAAAGCTGTAGCCTAAAAAGTGTTGAAACTGTAAATTTTGTTACATATATTTAACAGCAATTTAAAAAGTATTGCCTGGCAAATGTTACGATACTCACTGCACATGCATCATCTGTTAAAGCATTTTTGAAATAGTTTTTACAATATTTATAAATGGCCAAAATGTTCACTAACCAATTA
The DNA here is from genome assembly GCA_028451465.1 of Erethizon dorsatum. NCBI lineage: Eukaryota > Metazoa > Chordata > Mammalia > Rodentia > Erethizontidae > Erethizon > Erethizon dorsatum. Next base: position 122,499,855 of record CM051826.1, on the reverse strand, counting down.
TAATATAACCATTAAATGTGATAATACACAACAGTTAAAAAGAATGAAAAAAAAAAAGAATGTAGTAGATATGTACTTATATGGAATAAAGTACAAGATATATTGTCAAGCAGAAGAAGAAATCGGGAAGAATGGTTGTTACATATTTATTTTTATAAAAATTATATCAAGTGAATAATGCCATCAAAGGAAGGTGATGGGAAAAGCGTCATTGTGATTTTCTTCTTGAGGTCCGAGAGCCAGATTGTACACTCCAGTAGGAGTGTAGACACCTACACTTACTACTCTGTAGTAAGAGACAGACACCCTCCGCTGGCAATCGTACCAGAAAGATATTCATCCTGAGACAAAAAATAAGGACCTAGTGGACAGGAATTAGACTACGATGAGGAGCAAAATTTCCTCTTTCTCTGAGTGTAAGCCTCAATAATGATGAGGGGCCAGGAGCCCTGACCTGTGCCTGACCACATAGGGACGAGCTGGTGAAAAACCAGGAGGGTGGTTGGTCCATAGGGTACCCGGGGCAGACTGGACTTCAATTACACAATTTATTTTTCATGGCTGGACTTGGTCCCTCCATTATCCCCTGTTCTTCTGCAAAGAAAAGTTAGAGTGCAGCCTGTCTGCCCTCATGGGCGGCCGTCACTCCTAGAGAACAGCCGTGTCCTCTGGAGCAGAGGTTATGAGTGTTACCACCAGAACAAGGAGGAACACTCGACTAGAATTGGGGACCAAAGGGGATAATGACAAGGTTGTGGCCTTTAGCACGTTAGGTACCAGAAAGCCATTAGAATCATGTGAGGGACCTTGTTGATAGGAGATTTCTCATTAATCATAAGAGAAGAATGAGAAAGGGAATGAGGAAGGTTCTCACCACGATGGTTTCAATTAATTATAACCCAAGCATTGCCTAGGGTCTTTCTGGCCCCTACAGATGAAAGTGGCTCAATATCCACCCTCACGTTCATGTCCTATAGAGTCCAAAACCTTGCCAGGCACTCAGTAAATTCAGGGGCACAGGAAAATCTCACTCCTACCAGGCATTTTGTATATATAATAATCTTTATTAAATTACTGGGGCTTAGGGAGAAGGGGCACCACCTACTGCAGAGCATATGTCATCATGTCCCCAGTGAGTGGTGCTGGACTCCAAACACTTCTTGGCCACCCCAGCACTGTGAATTCATGCAGCACCCTGGCTCACAGCCTTGTCAATTTCTTCTTTCCTCCCCTCATCTGTTTCTTCCTCAGTGTTTCTTCTCTGTCCTGTCCTCAGCCCATTAGTGGAAGAAAAAGAAAGGCAGAATTCCTCTCCTTTCACACACAGCAATTCTGTCCTATTCTCTGAAGATGAGGCACCAACCAATAATAGCTTGGCCAATACCTCTGAAGTTTCACCTTTTAACTCAGGCTGATTAAGTTGTTTTTCTAAACAAAAACTACCCTCAATCTATGGTAAATTTTCAGGTCAGCAATTAAGAAAACAAACATATTTCTACTTTGATATCTAATATAGATAGACAAATGATAGAAATAGGTAGTCCCCACCAAAGGATGGGTTTGATTTTCTAAACGGTTAACAATGAATTAACCTAAAGGAGTTGATCATAGATTGCTTTCGTTTTCATCACTGGGTATTTTCAAATTATTTTTACTCTTCCTTCCTCCCTCCTTTTGGTACTGGAGATTGAACACAGGGGCCTTCACACTAAGCTACATCCTCAAACCCCACCCCCCATTAGAGCTAGGGTCTCACTAAATCACAAAGTTGCATCTGAACTTATGATCTTTCTGCTTCAGCCTCCCAGAGTTCTGGGATTAGAGGGAAATGCCACCATACCCAGCTGATATTTTAATTTTTTGCAAGAAGCATATATCATATTTCACCAAACAGCAAAGGTTGGATGAAGTCGCTGCCCTTGTGGCAGTCACAGTCCAGCGCACACAGCCCTGACCTCAAGCCCAGGGCAACACGGCTGGTTAGCATGGCTTGCCCCTGGCATTCTGAAGAACTTAGATGTCTAATTGCATTCTGTAATTGTTGATCTCATTTTATATTGTTTTAAAACATTTTCTGAGTGGCAATAGACATACTTTTTCTCTAGCCATGAGTTCCTGGTTTTAATGTGTCTCCCCATTCTAGTAAAATTGACATTTGCGGGCCGGTGAGATGGCTCAGCGGCTTAAGCACCTACCCGGCAAGCGCGAGGGCCCGAGTTCAACTCCCGGATCCCACATACGAAAAAAGGGCCAGTGATATCGCTCAGCGGCACGGGCGCCTGCTGGCGCGCGAGGTCCTGAGGTCGACCCCCTGGTACCCACAAAAAAAAAAAAAAAATTGACATTTGATTTTCCCTTTGTCCAATTTTAACTGAAACATCTAAATATTTCCCCTAAAGCTCCAATACCAAAGAGCCAGGTATAGTATTAGGCATACTTTCTTGCATGTCCTGGTAAAAAAAAAAAACCCAGGGATTTCCAATTCTTCCAGCATTTTCCTCCAACATTTGCAATTTAAATTATTTTAATATATGTATGAAGTAAGACAAGTTGATAGCAAGAGCAATACCAAGTAATTGGAAAATCCATTACCTTTTATCTCTTGGTTAAAAAGAGGAAGTAGGTCAGTTCCTTATTAATATTATTAGCAAATATTATTTATAGCATGGTATAATTCCTAGGGAAAGACATCCTAATTTTGACTTTCAAGCAGGAAGCAATCACTAACTCATTCTTAAATTTATTAAGAATGTAGCAAGCCAATTTTTCCAGATGGGAGAGTTGATCCTTGACGCCTTACCAAAAACAAACAAAAACAAAACAACTAAGCTGCTAAGACACTTTCACTCCTCATGTTATGCACCTGCTAGAATTTTGTCACAAGTGCATACTTCAGCTACATACCATAGGTCTATGTGATGGAGAGAGAAATATAAACCTGAGAATAAAATGTTGATGGCCCAAAGTCACTCATATCCATTTATTTATAGGCCCTTCTCTGTGTATTTCTATCACAACTGTAAAACTAAAATTCTAGTAGATCTCTCTGCATTTGAGTTTTCTGGTGAGGAGGCTGAAATTGCCTAACCACTAAATTGAAGGTTTCTGAAATACATCATGAGATATTTATAAATATCATTTCAAAGCCAAGGAAATGATGTTTATGCATTTGGCTTGTTACTTAACCGCGAAGTTTGTCTGGGAGGCAACAAGATTTCCTCACAGCCTCAATGTTTGCATGCATCCAAATAAATGACAATTTGGACATAAAATACAGAGGCAAATATTTCTTAGGAAGAAACACAATCTCCTGCTGTCCAAGTCCATCTAACACTGGGTGAAAATACTTCCAAAAATCTACTTCTCTGGTTTCCTTCTAAATGACTTGGAAGGGCAGTGATGTCATTCTTTGATGTTTAGAAAGGAAGAAACCATATTTCAACTAGAAAGGCTAGGAAATATTAAAACTCTTCAAACTGGAAATTTCCACATCTGAAAACACACCAGAAGTCACTGGAACAAATGTGCTCTCGAACCCTACTCTATTTCTAGTTTCCTCTCCTTTCTAAAGGCTCGTTAGTTGACACCCCTACGTCTGGAAGGATGCTGTCCAGAGATTCAGGATACGTGATTTCCTGAGTAGTGCTTCATGCTGAACTCCCCACAAGGCCAGGGAGACCCAGGCATCTCCCTGTGAGTAACACACGCTCCCCAGGACATCTAATCCACAGGATGGACCTTTGCACCTATCATTGTTCTGGACTCCATAAGATCACTTTGAGCCTTTAGTCTGCAGATTAAAACAAAAAAATTAGAGCTTGAGTCCCTGAACAATCTTCACAGAAAACAAGAACTCAGTGCTGAATTTTAATTTCATCACTAATTCTCTGCTCGCCATTTTCACATTTAATGACTCTTCGAGTTCTGCAATTTTGTAAATGCATGGATGATCCTGGTGACTTGAAAGATGAGTCTATAGATGGTCATGGGGAGAGCGACCATGAACAAGCTAGTCCATTCCTCATCCCAATTATTCTTGTTCCCAGTTATTGCTGATCAAGGGCTTCCATTGACCTGAACCCCCACATTATACATTTTTGAGGTGTTCAAGTCCTTTTTATTTTGACACAGTTCTAAGTTTCCCGGGCTGGCTACAAACTCACTGTCCTCTTGCTTCAGCCTCCCAAGTAGCTAGAATTACAGACATGTACAATTGCACCTAGATTTGAGTCTTTTATGTGATCTATTTATAGTTTGCTGTGCTTGCTTTGGCAGCATATATACTAAAATATTTCTGGACTGCTTATTTCCTTCAGCTAATTAAATCTACTACTACCTGTTAGCGTATTATTTTAGTGTAGAAGAGTTGAAAACATTTTCTCTATGATTCCCCTCCACCTTTCTCCTATCTTTTCAAGCCATTGTCAGGTAACATGAGAAGTTTGATTTTCTTCTCTAATTCTTACCAAAGCAGTGAAGTCCCTTTAGATTTACTCTTTGAAGCAGTCTGAGGATTCATCCTACCATATTTTGCAAGTCTTGTAAAATGTCATCTAGTTAGTTCAAAAATGAAATGAATACCTCAGGTCTCATTTAAAAATTGTTTAATGGTGAGACAGACCCTTTGCATGGTAGAATTTGCAAGAATGGCTCCATAAGCTTCTTTTTAATTGAATCTAGTTCTTTCTCCCACATCCACCCCTTCACTATCTTCCATGGCTGTCACAGAAAGCTTACATTTTGCACACGTATTTTTGATGCTATTGTGGGTTATAAAAATGTTACAATGGGCGTGGTTCTTGTCTTTCTTGATGAAGTGATTTTCCTCCAAACTACAAAATAAAATGAAGCTTGCTTTGGAAAATTAGTAATTGAATTGTGTCCTTCTCATCTCCAACCCCAGTTTAATATGCCGAAGTCCTAATCCCTAGTACTTCAGGATGGGACTTTATGAGGAGACAGCCTATATGGAGAAAATCAAAATGAGGTCATTAGATGGACTTTCATCCAATATAACCAGTGTCCTTACAAAAAAAGGGAACTTTGAAGACAGACATATATAAAGGAATGGTGCTATAATGACACACAGGGAGAAGACAGCCATCTCTAAGCCAAGGACAGAGGCCTTGGACACTTCCTCCCCTTAGATCCCTCAGAAGGAATCAGCCCTGCTGCCATCTTGATTTGACTTCCAGCTCCCACATCTTCGAGGCAGCCACTTTCTGTTGTGAAAGCCCCACAGCTGGTTCCAGATCCATTGTTTCAGCAGCCCTAGCAAACTAGTACAGAGACTGGTTGCATATAATTCTTTCCTCTTTACCTTTTACTTTTACATACTAAGGTGTTCATTGTTGGGGACCACGAATCGAGTCTAGGGCATGTCCAAGGCTGTTCTTGTCCTGCCCTTGGGCCAGACTGGAACATGGAAACTCCACTCTTTTCTGGTCACAGCTGCAAGCCCTAGGGCTAATGACTGATGTGGTGCTCACAGGGCAAGATAAGACCAGGTGGAGACATCTGGGGAAGCTACGGTTTCCTTATTGCCTCCCTTGTCTCATCCTTGTTCTTGTCCTTGCAAGAATGCTTTGGGCTGGTGAGATGGCTCAGCAGCGTAAGCGCCTGCCTGGCAAGCACAAGGGCCTGAGTTCGACTTCCGAAACCCACATACAAAAAAAGGGCCGGTGATATCACTCAGCGGCATGGGTGCCTCCTGGCGCGTGAGGTCCTGAGGTCAACCCCTGGTACCCACAAAAAAAAAAAAAGAAAAGAATGCTTTGATCTTCCTAACCCACTGTAGTCACCATTACTATTTCCAGAAACACCCCCTGCCCTTCACTTATTGTCTTTGACTCACATGTAATGAATAAATACCATGGTTCTCAGTGGCCTTTTATTCCTAGAGAGCAACTGATCATCCCAGATCCCTGCTATGCACCCCTCTATGTTTGTCTCTTGCTTTTTCTTTTCTTCCTGCTGTGCACTGTAACACTTGGCGGGAGACTGGGGACTCACTGCAGGGATCCCCAATAACTGGCACCATGGGAAGTGTTCCCAATAGTTTGTGATGATGACAGCCTTCTTTCCCATCTTCCTGAAGACTGGCTTGTGAAATAATAATTCTCTTAGAAGCAGGTCACAGTGCTTGTGGTCTGGCACCCCAAGGTGTGAACTTGGGTTCTTGATGTGGCAAACTCTGGATCGCCTCTTCTGGAAGACAATCAGTTATCTTTTGGAGAGCTGTTCCAGTGTAGTAACTCTTTTACAGATATCATCTGGCATAAAAACTCTAGGACACAGGCACGAATATTATCCCCACTTTACAGGTGAAGAAATTGTGAAACAGAAAGATTAAGTAACTTCTCCAAAGTCACGGTGTTTGAACCGACACTTGAACCCAAGTAGTTTGACTGCAGAGACCGAGTATCTTTGTAGAAAACAAATAAGCAGGCCCCTGACTAGAATATTGAAAAAAAAGAAAAAGAAAAAGAAAGAATGAAAGAAAGAAAGTGCAAAATAGTGAAATGACTAAATAAGTTATGGTTTGCCCATGCATCAAATGTAGCACAAAAACAAAATAAATAAACATATAACAATAATATAAAATATAACTGAAACAATAGCTTTGAATATATATGATGATAAGGAAAAGAGTCATGATGTGATATTAAATGAAATAGTATATAGATGTCTGCATAATTAAAAACCCAATTTTGTTTCTAGTGACTGGATAAAGGGTCATTTAAATTTTATTTTATGCTTCTATTTCTAATTCTTTGTGGCTAATTACCTTTTGTTTTGTTTTTGTGTGTGTGTGTGTGTGGGTACCGGGGGTCGACCTCAGGACCTCGCGCGCCAACAGGCGCCCGTGCCGCTGAGCGATATCACCGGCCCCTTTTTCGTATATGGGTTCCAGGAGTCGAACTCGGGCCCTCGCGCTTGCCGGGCAGGCGCTTAAGCCGCTGAGCTATCTCACCGGCCCTCCATCTGCTTTTCTAGAACGATCTACAGTAACTCAAAAGGAGTTGACATGAGGAAAACATAGCAAATCAAAGATTTCTTCTCCCCCACCACTGCTTGTTTTCAAGAAGAATTGACAGAGTCCAAGTCCTGGGTACACATAGCTCTGACAGAATCCAGTCCGGCAAGAGCAGCCACCTAAAATAAACTGTTTTCTCAGGGAACAGGCCAGCTGCATGGGGCCAAACAGTCAACAGAGGAGAAGGGCTTTTGTCCGTGTTTCTCTGCGATCTTTCAAGCTCACATTCTACACTGCATCACACTCCTTCGACAGATTTTTAGTTTCAGAAAAACGAGGACAGGGCCGGTGAGATGGCTCAGCGGCGTAAGCGCCTGCCTGGCAACCTCGAGGGCCTGAGTTCAACTCCCGGAACCCACATACGAAAAAAGGGCTGGTGATATCGCTCAGCGGCACGGGCGCCTGCTGGTGCGTGAGGTCCTGAGGTCGACCCCCCGGTACCCACACAAAAAAAAAATAAAATGAGGACAAAGTTAAATCTCACAACACAGGAGCACAGGCTCTGCCTGCCCACAATGGGGTGGTCATGTGGTTATGGCCACTTTGTTCAAGCCTACCAAGAAATTCACACATGGCTTTTTGGAACCTACTCTGTTCATGCCTAAGAAGGCTTCTGTTGTTCTTTCCTCCTCCTGTTCCTTTTCCTCACAGGATTTCCATCATCTGTTGTTTTTTCCATTCAGCGTTAGAGTTTGGTGTCTCAGCCTGCCCTATGGGCAGCATTTGCTCCCTTTCTTTCCTGTCAACAGCAGTGTGGCCTGTCTTAACTTTCCCTCCAGAGCCATCTGCCTCTCTAAGGTGCTGAGTCATTGAAGGGACCAACAGACTTCCAGCAGGCAGCAGCAGCTGACTGAGAAAGCACAATCCATTGACAGGACTTGAAAGGGTACTTCCAAAAGGGAGCAAATTTGGGGGATCTGGAAAGTGGGTGAGAAGTTCATGCAGGGTGAAAGACACAGAGTACAAGGAAAATCGAATTTCATAAATGAGAGTAGCATGTGTGGAAAATTCCTTCCTTCAGCAATAAGGAGATAGTCATTAGCCCTGGGCAAGATTGCGGAGGGTTATGCTAAGTTCTCAACCTTTCTTTCCTAACGGTATCCACCTTCAGGTTTTCCACCAGTTAAGGGGGAAGATGACCTCCACTTCTACTTCAATAGAAGGATACTGAGACGGGAATGCATGAAGTTCTGAGCTTGGAGTGCCTTGATTTGGCTACTGATCTTTAAATATCTACTGCTTCAAAACCAAAGCCTGGATACATTTGAACTTTCCACTTAATATTTCCCAAAAGTCTCTGAATTAAGTCAATTCTAAGGAAAAGAATGAAATATAGCAGGTTGTACAGGAAAAGCTTAACTTTTAAAATGGGTTTTGATAGGAGTTTCTTATGAATCAATAATATTGCAAAATTAAAAATGTTTGAAAATGGGTATTGGTCCTGTAAACCCAGAGAGGCTTCCAATAAAATAATGTACATGTATGGCATTAAAACAGCATCCTCCTCAAATCCATCCCATGTACCAATCATCACACCAGCTATTATTCAAATCATGTGGGCTTATTTTGAATATAACATGTTATTCACCCTGGCAAGGACCTATGAGGCAGATATAATTATTTCACATTTCAAATAAGAAAACTGAAGCTCAGAGAAATTAGGTAATTTATCTAAAATTACACCACAGCAAAAAGCCACTCTACTTACTCTGTTTGGCAGGCCAATCTTCTACATGGAATTTTCTCTAACTTTCTGCTTCCAGCTACCATGTGGAAAAGGTGTAATATTTAGAATCATGTTCACCACCATACCAGTCACTCACTGTGTAACTCTTCAGGTTCTCTAGTGTCTGAACCTTAAATTTTCCTGAGCTCTAAAGCTAGGATAACCATGTCTACCTACTGTGTTAGGGCATTATATGAGATAATGTGTGTAAAACATGGGGCGGTGCCCAGCTCATACTGCATGCTTACATGACCATGCATCATTCTTTACTTGTATTGAAATGCACTGATACTAAACTTTTTTATTTGTGTATCATTCTTCCAGTTATATTACAAATTCTATGGGTCATATTTCTTTCGTATTCTTTGTGTCTGTTAAATGCCATTGAGTACGAGTTCGGGAAACCAGACTGATACCAGGTTAAACAAGAAGGAAATCGATCACCTCCCCTAGGAAGATGCCCACGGCAGGCTTGAGAGGTGGTTGATTCTTTGGTGAGCAATGTCATTAAGGATTTAAATTCTTTCTCTCTGCACCAACATCTACAAGATCAACTTCCCTAAGTCTTGCTCCCTTCCTTGATGAAAGGGGCCAGGGTAGTTTAAGGTAACCAGGCACACTTCACTCATGTCAGAGAGAGAGGAAGGCCATCTCCCTGTGATTGTAAGAACAAGAAAGTTTATTTCACTCACATTTCATTCTTGCCTTTCATCTCGCTGGCCCATGCTGACTTCAGCTTGCCTACCTTGAACCATTCATTAGTAAAAGGAGTTGGAATTTAAGAACTAATTTGATTAATCATCTGAAGGGAAGCCGAATTTGTCCACCGTCAACCTAAATTCTTATACTCTAGGTGGGAATGGTGGCGCACAACTTAATCCCAGCTTCTCAGGAGCCTGAGGCAGGGGGATCGAAAGTTGAAGGCCAGCCTGGATGATACAGGTAGATCCCATCTAAAAAGAAAAAGAAAAAAGAAAGGAAAAAAAAGTGTATTTTAAGGCTAAATTACAGATCCTGAATGGATGAATGAATTACAACAAGCTTATTTATGGTACAGGAGAGAATTCTAGTAACATCCAGAAAACTGACAGTGAATTAGCACAGACATAAACCATGTCTGTCTGACTGCAGGGCCCACTATGCCCCACACCCACTGGTTATGTAGAAAGAGCCAGTAAGCGTTCCGCTCTCGCATGCTTTTCCTTAGACCAATCCTGTTGCAGAACTAATTAACTTAGATCCATAAACACACTTCTTAAGCACAGACGACATGAAGGTGCGAAAGAACAGGCCCTTAACACATCCTCTACAGCGGTTCACCAAAGGATGACTTAAGCCGTGCATATTCACTTCATTAAAGAACATTGAACTACGTAAGCATTAATCACTATTCAGCTGCCTTTTAATCCTCCTGATGCTATAGAAACATAAGCAAGTTTACTGCTCTGAATCTTTAACACTTTAAAACTTGTTAATCTCCTTTTAACAAAGACAGTTTCAGGCTTGGAGCTTTGGGAGGCGTCTACCTAGACTTTTGAAGAGTGTTTTGTTTTCTTTCAATTATTTTTGTAGTTACCTTGTATTTGTAATAACAATATTGGTCTTTCCATTTGAGGCAGTGATACAAAATTCCCTTTGAAAATAAATCTACGTAAAGAAAAGAAAGCTAATTAAAATAATAAATTTGGAGAGGAGATTGTGCATAGATATGGCAAAAATATCAAAGTGTTATGAAGAGACTAAGGTTTGAAAAGCATTAATTTGAGATTATTAAAGAAGGATAGCAGATGTTTAATTTCAGAGGAAAGAAAACGCCAGAGGGCAAGTATTCCAGCAGCCGCAAGAGGGCAGTGTGTCAGTAACTATAAAGACGATTTGAAGCAGCATCTGCTCATGGTTAGATATCCATTCTCTCGGTGTGGTCTGCAGACCGCAGGGTCAGTGTCGCTGGGGAGCTTGTTAGAAAGGCAATTTTTGGCCCCACCCTAGACCCACTCGATCAGAATCCACCTCCTAACAAGATCCCCTAAGTAATTCTCATGTACAATAAAGCTTGGGAAGTACTGAGTTAGTTACAGAGCTTTGGGGTCCTCTTTGGGAGCACTTCCCTCTTTGGGAATAGGACTGACATTCACGTCGTTTCAAAGAAGTTCATCTGCCCATGGATTCTACAGCTTGTATTTGAATCCCACTTCTTCCCTAACAGCTCGACTTGGGCAACAAACTGAATTTTCAACACTTGGAATATCATTTTGATAAACAGACGCTCAGTAAATGAATGGACGAACAAACCAATCAAGGGTATATCAAGAAACCACGTTTCCTGATTTAGTGTTTTTCTCTCTCTCTACCATCATTTATACTGGTGAATTAATGAAAGGTACAACTTTATTTATGACTTTTTGGTATCAATTGCTTTAAGTCTGCTTGGAATAAAAGGAAGGTAAATACATTCTCGCACACATGTGAGGACATTTCTATCGTGTTCAGTGCGTTTCCCCATATTTTGGTGCCTGCTTCTGCTAATATAAAGCCCAGAGTGTGTAAAGTGTGTAAGGTAAAGACAAGCAGTCTAAGCAAGAAAGATTTTACATCCTTATCATTTCATTGGCTTCAGATATCTAGGACTCAAGGAAGTCAAGGTAAAAGAATAAAACACACTTGTGTTTCTTGGCCTAAAAAAAATCAATAGGTTATTCCATCCATTAAAAGTGACCTGTGTACTTTGAGGTGTGGAATTAGCACTCCCAGAAATACTCCAGTATTTTCCCTTTTAATAGATACAAGGACAGGAGATTGAAAAAGCACTGCAATGCTCCAAAATGGAGCATAGGAATGCTCCTGCCCCTTCCCAATTATTCACTGCTTCAAATTGATTTATAGTTGAATAAGTTCTCCATTATTTCTGGTGCCAGAATATATTGAGAGGAAAAAAAAGGAATCTAATTCATAGAGTGACTCTCCCAAACTCCACCCTTGAAATGTTACAGGGTGACTGATTAGTGACTCTTGAAGGCCACACTGGAGGGAAAAGAAGGTTATCGTTACCCAGCCATAATACCAATTCAGTCCTTCCCTGTCACTCTAGTCTGGATGATGAGATAACCCTTCCTCCTTTCTAAAGACTCGCTGTTTGCGATTTTTTTTCTCATCATAATTTTTTCTGAGGGACGGGGAGTGAACTCAGGGTTTCGTGCATGGTAGGCGAGCATTCCACCACAGAGCTACATCCTCAGCCCTTTTATAATTTTGAGGCTGGGTCTTGCTAAGTTGCCCGAACTGGCCTCACACTTGCAATCCTCTTGCTTCAGCCCGAGTAGCTGGAATTACAGGCCTGTGTTATCACACCCAATTTAATTTCATTTTACCTCCACTCATTTATTCATTTTTCCCCTTCATTCCTTCAGCATATTTTTTGAGCACTTCTAGATGCTTGAGATATAGAAGAACAAACAAGTTCTCCACTGTAGAGGAGGTGACTTCTAAAATGTGAGAGAATAAACAACCAGTCAAGCAAACATTCTTTTTAGGCAATTACAGAAAAAACAAAAAACAAAAAACCAAAAAAGCAAAGATAACGTGATTGTGAGTGTGGAAAGTGAACAGCTGCAGAGTGAGCCAGCAAGCAAAGGCTCTCTGAGAATGTGACACTGAATCCATGAACCAACACTGACACTTGCTGCTGCGAGCCTTGCAGGGAGAGACTTTGAAACAGAGCACAGTTAAGAAAACAGCCCCAAGTCAAGATGGCGTTTGACGTGTCTGAGGAGCAAAAACAATCTGCGTGCCTGTATCAGACTGATCAAGTGGTACATACAAAAACAGTTGGCGAAGAGTCAGCGAATGTGGTGCAAGTGGTGGGCATGTTCAGATGTGGCAAGGGCACAACGTGGTGAGTCTGAAGATGCCAAGATTTGCTGTGAAGCCTTGGTTTTACTACCCGGGGCTGCAGGAAAGGATGTTGCCTTGCACACTGGGGCTGGGTTCACTTGAGGGCTCTACTGATGCTCAGCGGCAGTCCTATGGGAATCTGTTCATTATGAGCAGAAGTGGCGTCCGCATTTATCTTTTTATGTTGTATGCCACCTGCTGAGTTATTTGGGATTGCTCAATCACAGTAGCTCTTGAAAAGACCGTTGCATACAATATAGAAGTCCAATCCACTCATGAAGTCCTAGATATTAAAATTTTTAGACCTATAAGAAACCGTTATAATTATCTTTTGCTGAGAATCTATTTTTTCAGATCATAACTCTTCATAATTAGTTCTATAATTTCCCCATAGAATATGATCCATTTCATCTGAAGTGCTAAAACCAAACACTAATAGTTAATCACTGTCTAGAATTTGCATTGCTCTTGATTCAAGAAAATATTAGTTCTTATTAGCCAGATTTAGAACTATTATGAATGTCAATGTAGCTTAATTAAAGCATAATATTAATCATAATACTATCTCCCAGAATCGAATACAGTACTTTCCCCAAGGTATTTACTTACCTAGCCCTTCATTGATGAAATGCAAAAATAAGTCAGATAAAGGCATTTCTGATGAGTAGGGAGATTTAACAAAATCCTCTCTTAATGAAAAAAAAAATAATGGAAAGTGTGGAAAGAATGTTATCTGCTAAATCACATCCCCCCCCAAAAAGGACCTCAATAAAATAAGAAACTTGTTTTACTGACTTTCTACTCGAGCATTAAGTAATATCTACTAAACTTCTAAGAATTTGTTGCACTGTGCTACGTTAGTCAACAAGAAAAGTTCACGCACTTTATTAATTTTCCCAAATCCTATTCATTATTATTTGAAATGCACAAGGCAATTTTATGCACTAGAAAAAAATTAGCCACAATCATGTGTTTCTTGCCCAGTGTTTACATATGTGTTAACATAGAAACTTAAAGTCTCTTCTGCCTAGGTAGGAATAGCTTCAATTTCTTTGGGGAAAATCATCCATTTCTTTAGAAAAATACTTTAATGGATTTTTTTTTCTTTTTTTTTTATGTGGGTACCAGGAGTCAAACTCAGGACCTTGTGCTTGCCAGGCAGGCGCTTATGCCACTGAGCTATATCACCAGCCCCTTAATGGATTTCTGATTAAGCAAGATAAGTTCCAAAACTGGAGTGGTATTTGGGGGTGGTGAGACAGTAGAAGATATTAATGAGGTGGGAGAGAAGAAATAAAGATAGGTAGAAAGGAGACAAGAAAAATCATTACTAAAAATTATACTTTTAAGAAAAACTACAACTTCCAGGACACAGTAGAAGTTACCCAAGGTGGCCCATATCAGCATCCCCTTGGTTAGTTTAGGCTCCTTTCCTTCCAGACCCATCACACCCAAGATTCCTCAAGCATACTGTAAGTCCATGATTGGTTTAAATTAAAAAGAAAAAAAATAAAATAAATAGCAGGAACCGGATCCTAAAATAAATGGTTTCAAACAAAGCTTAAATTATCCATCTTAGAAGAAAAGAAAAAACAGGGCTTATGCCTTTAAAATGGACCAGTACCCTTCTTGGGTTGGACCATGTTTTCCTAGGGTTTCCACCCTCTCAAGACCAGCATAAATGTTCCCAGTTCCAGTGTCTGTCTGTCTGTCTGTCTCTCTGTCTCTGTCTTTCTCTCTCCCTCTCTCTCTCTCTCTCTCTCTGTCTCACTGATACTCTATTTCTTTTAGTGTTTACTTTTAAATTTCAGCCTAATAAATCCCTTTATGCCTCTTACTGACATGTCCTGAAAATTCTTTTCCAGGACGGATCGGGCAAATCTGCAAACATATTCTGAGAGTGGAGCACGTTTAGGTTCCTAATCTTGGTGACATGAAGGCAGTGAAGTGTGAAGCCACTCACCATAAAAGGCCGTCTTCCCCAGATGTAGAGATTGTTGTAACTCGTTTGGAACGTCCTGGCTGAGGTTGTAGTTGTTCCAGAAACAACTGAGCCGTCATCCTGGAACTGAAGAGGGAAAAGGAAACAATTTGGGTTTGTATGAGTGGCCCTAGTAACAAGAGCAAAGGTAACAGAGAACCAGAGAAAGAAACACTCCCTGGCGATCCTCTGAGACTTGTAAAGTGTATGGTACTTTCAGCAGCCTCCCCAGATGAGGGCGTGAATTACAGTCTTCAAACTGAAGGCGGGGAAGTTTGTGGATACTCAGGTTGCCTCTTAGTTTGTGTCTGTCGAAGCCCTTTAGGATGCAAGAAACAGAAGGAAGCCCACACCGGTTCAAAAAGTAAATGAGAATTTTTTGGCACAAAAGGCTAAAAGTCCAGAAATTTTGTGGGGATAAAGGTAGATTCAATTGGGGTACAGACACTCGGGAAACAGTTCTTCGAATCAGCTTCCTCGGACATCAGCTCTGCCCTCAGGCTGACTTCACAAGATGACTTTGGTGTCCTCTGGGGCCACCTGCTCTTCATTTGCATCCAAAAGAGAAAAGAGAGGCGGAATTCCTCCAACACTTAATGAGGACAACTCCAAATGCTAATTACTGGCCTGAGCCTTGATTGGTTTAGAGGTATCCTGGTTAAGGCCCAGACAGGGAAATGGAGTCCAGCATTACGAGAGGGCAAGGGGGAATGTTTGGAAGACAACTTTGATGTCCTTCATAAAATCTAACTATTCTCAACTTTGACAGAAGGAAGAGTTTTAGGAATGAGTTTAAGATCCACTAAAATTTCAGTTAACTGCTCAAGAAAATCCAGTTTTAATTCTCTTCCCATAGCTGCTATGCAATAAAATTATCTTGAAGTTAACGATTCCATTTTCTTAGAGTTAGACAATGCCCCTTTAATCTATAGTAGTTTTTAGTGACACCTACCATATTTTAGATAGCATTAATGAATCCATCGCAAGTTGAAAACCTTGAAGAATCTACCAACTCCTGAATTCTTAGGCAAGCAGAAGCTGGATATTGGAAGAACTTGGAGGTCTTAGACAACAGAGGGGTTTTGGCCTCTCCATCCCTACAGTCAGAAGCTAAGCCACACTGTCCAGATAGGATGCCAGTCATGCAGCCTGAAAAGGAGCCCAGCCAGGAAGCTCAAAAGGATTTTCTAGGACTCCCTCTGGGCATCCTTACACCAGTGTGCAGGGCTCTCCCAATAAATACCAAAGGTCTGAGTAGCAGGAACCCCTGCCAACAGCACACAGTTGGAGTGATGGCTTAAACAGCAAACAATATTTTCCAGATGTACAGCTTCAGTGCACTGGGAGATCTGCTGGGGGAGACCAGGGTAGCTGTGTATCTCTGCTGCCTGAAGAAGGTGTGTGGCTGGTGACCTTTCACACACGAACTAAAGAATTCTGTTGTATCTGTTTAAACACAGTGAGGAAAGGTCAGAAGGATAAAGGTGAAGGTTTTAGGAAGCAGCAGACCTGGGGCTCATCCAAAGGCTGGTTCGGCGTGCCTCCCTTCCTTCCTGAATGATTTGGGCATTGGCTTATTTCTCCTTCACCTAAATGCAAGAGGCGTGGGAACACACCAGTGAATATTTGCATAGTGTTGAAATATCCTGGAGTACTACTCTGAAGATGTGGGAGTCGTTTTCTTTTTGATCTCCTTTTGACTTACACTGAAATTTGTCTGGCAAGTGCTTCCCTTTCCAAAGGTTTCCTGAGCTACACCTGGCAGAACTGTATTTATTGTCTATTTAGCAAGGTCTTTAAAGATTAAAAACATGAATATTTGCATTTTAAAGAATGTTAACTCCCTTGATTATGAACCCAGGCAGGAAAACAGAACTAAGTTGTGTGGCAAATGCATTATTTATGTGAGTTTGCTTTTAATTGATTGATTTGAATAATTTTCATCATGCTGGTTTAGACTGACAGATAACGTATGCAGTTCTGTAGCTGCCGCCGCCGAGGACTACATTAGCCTTTTTTAAAGGAGGGCAATTTCTCATCGGGGCACACTGACCTTGGACAGGAGAACAGATTATATGCTATAGACTCTCTGAACTGCTATGAAGATTTTCGACTTCAAATATATCTACTCTGGGGCCGGGGATATAGCTCAGTGGCACAGCGCCTACATGGCAAGCACGAGGTCCTGGGTTTGATTCCCAGTACCAAAAAAAAAAAAAAAAAAAAGTCTACTTTGCAGGTGCTGAAATCCCTATCCTTGTACCTTACAGTTTAAAAGAATTCATTTCCAGGAGCTGCCTCCTAAAATGTAAATATTACTGGGAAAAGTCACATGTTAGCCAACTCACATCTGGTTTATATAGAATGTCTCCTTGAATTTAGTTCTTTGTTCTGCACATTCCAATTGGGGGTGGTTCCTAAGATTTTTTTTCCCATACCGTCTGACTTTCCATTCCATTCCTCCTTTCTATCAATGTGACTATGAAATTAGCACACACACGTACACACACACACACACACACACACTGTATTTATGTAAGCAGTCTCCTGAAGCATCTGCCACAGAGCATCATTATATATTGATGTTGCTATGAATGCGGTGATAGCCTCATTGGTAATAGTCATGCATTTCAGCCCTCCTGCGCTCAGTGTTGTATCCTATTCTTACCATCCCATTTTGCCATTTTCTAACAAAAAAAAATGCTACCCTGTTGCTAGGGAACCTCGGCAATATTGTATGTAGCCCTTTCCTTTCTGTATTCTTCTGGCTTCCTTTTTGTGGTCTAATTATAATTGTTTTTCTTCTGAAGTCTCTCTCCCTATTCCTGGATGCCATTGTCATTGGATAACTGTCAGTGTTATTGTCACTATTGAATTCAGTGATAAGAAGCCACAATTTGCTCATCTTCCAACAGAATAGAAAATTGATGTGTTCCTATGATGCATCTGCATTCTTTCAGAGAAATAGTTTTTCTCTTAGAGGTTACATTCCCAAAGAAAATTTTCAATGGCTGGCAACCCTCCCCCTTTAATTTGCCTCATCTTCCTAATCACTATTATAATCCCTTTCTTTCAAGGAGTAGGCTTATGTCTGGTGTATTACCATGTGTGTTATGTATGATGATAAAGTTGTGACAGAGAGCAGTCGTGAGCTGTGCTTGGCCTGTGAACTAGTAAACATCAACAACAATAAAATGACAATTGCTACATTTAGCTGTGGACCTATTGTGTGCCAGATACCACTAGGTGATTTATATATAATATCTCATTTAATCTTCATAAACTCTATTCTCACTCTTATTATGTAGATAAAGAAGATGAAATGAGACTCCGCCCAGCTCTTATAGATAGTGGGTAGCAGACCCAAAATTTCTTTATCTAGATATCACTGATTATAAGAAGTAACATCAATTTAGTATCAATTTTCTATTAAATGCAAATGCTAATTGTAAGATGAAGCTTGAATTCAAAAAAACTAAAGTAAAGGAGAACGTAAACCTTAAAACCCAAAACTAATACATGTATATAAGCTAGTGAAACAGTTAATTTTGTACAAACCCAAGCTCTTTATCTCACGAAGTTGAAGAATAAAATTGTGGACAATGGGAGAAGCTAGGAGAGAGTTTATTGGAAATAAAAAGAAGTTAAAAAAAGCTCCCAGTGGCTGCCCACTATGAAGGGATTCTGGAAGTCAAATTGCCAATGTGGAATTTCTTTATTTTGTCTTTATATTTAAGCAGAGTATAGGAACTTGTTTTAAAAATGTGGCTTTGTGGATTTAGAGTCTAAAGAAAATTATTTAGCTGATTCAAAGGCATCAGAGTTGAAAGGAAAGGAAACCACTTACTATGCATTTCTAAGTTTTCCCAAATCCAGCCCGGAAGTTAGGGAGGAGCTATCAACTAACTTAGCATACCTTCTTCCTGGGAGGAAAAGTCCTTATCTCCTCTCTTATTTTAACTTTTATTCTTCTTCTTGGGTTTACCTTTCATTTTTAAACTTAATTAGTGGTATGGCTTGAATTATTTTCTTTGTACTTAATTGACTCTATCTTGGGCCTGGCACTGTCATACTACTACCATTCTCTTGCTTATAAATTGGAATTCTTATCTGTCATTCCCAGTAAATAATGTAGCTAATCAATGTCTTCTTATTCTATTGTTTTTCTCCTATACATCTCAAATCCTATCTCCCTACTACTGTTTCATGGAGCTCTTTACAGTGTATTCATGGGTAATGAGTATTTTCTCAGTTGTGAAGAGTTGCCAACGAAACTAGAAAAAAAAAATTGGAGTCAAAACCTGTCTCTGCCACTTGCCAGATAAATTGTCTTGAGTGCTAATTCTCTGACTTTATCTCTCTAGTTACATTTTTTTACCTATCACAATTATTATGAATAGAAAGATTAGTAGAAATGCTTAAATCTCCCACTATCCTGTGATTGCTTGGGTGGAAAAGTCTTTTGTTTATCCTGATATTTCTCTACACTGACTTGTACATAGTAAAGTATATATTCAATAAGTATTTATTTAATCAAATTTGTTAATGCATATTTTCCAAATAGCTACAGTGTTCTGGTGTTATGAAAACTAACAAAGTAATTTGAGGAGATGTCAATTCTACCCCTTCCTCAAGATACATCATCTCTGGGTTGTGTTTCCACCTGTCTTTGATTCTTTGCTTGAAGAGGCTAAGATTCTGTTGTTTCCACAAGACTCGCTTCTCAAAAGTTTAAGAAAGAGGAAGCCACGAATGAATGATTAAGATTAATCATAGAGTAAATTTCACTAAGCTTGAAGACAGAATGAGCAGAATAATGTTTACCATTCAGATGATTTGAAACTTTATTTTATCATGGATAGAATAATGTACATGAGCTTTTATAATCCACCTGTCTTGAGAAAATAGCCAGTTTAGGTACATAAATTAGACACGAAATGTGGTAAGGAACATCTATTTCCTAAGTACCTTCATGTAGTGAGCTGCGAAATAAATAGATTAAGCTTAATTTTGGTGCTATTGTTTGCAGAGTACACCAAACTCTTCATAAATGCACAGATGTTAACCAAGTAGAAGAAAAAAAGAGACAAGATAAGCCTCTAATATAATTAGGTGATTAGTCATTTAATTTCCTTCGTCTTTTCTCTCCTATTATACCTCATTTCAGAATTGTTTTATAAAAGAAACTAAATTAGAAAGAGAGAAAAAAGAGATGTAGATTGGGAAATTGTAGGAAAAGCGCTACTTGGAACTAGTACAAAAACAAAAGATAAAGTGGAAAGAGGGGGACCGAATATCAGTTATTTGTTTTATCTTTGGGCTTATATTGTTTTCCATTCAAGATTTTCAGTCTCATATTTAATGGAACTGATCAGCGTTGTTCCTGTGACACATCCCTAGACAATAAGAGTGTACACTTTTCCTGTTTTGATTTGTACATTTCCTACTTCATATTTGATAATTAGCCCCTCGTATCACCCTATTTCATCTATATCAAGTTTGCAAATTCCAAATGTTACCAGGGTGCACAATATGTTTCAAAAACTAGTAATTATCTCTTTCCAGAACAGGCTTTTTCTTTTCTCTTGCCGGTGACTTAAATATTCTGTGGTGAATTTCCCTTTCATCATCAGAGAGCAAGTTTAAATCTTACTCTCCACGGACAGTGAGATGGCTCAGCGGCTAAGCGCCTGCCTGGCAAGTGCGAGGTTCTGAGTTCAACTCCCGGAACCCACATACGAAAAAAGGGCCGGTGATATCGCTCAGCGGCACGGGTGCCTGCTGGCGCACGAGGTCCTGAGGTCGACTCCCGGTACCCACAAAAAAAAAAAAAAAAATCTTACTCTCCAGACTTTCTTGGCACTGTACGAATACTGAGACTCGAGTCAGCAAAGAACACTGTGAGTACTGTTATTTCCCGATTCTGCACCGAGGGAAATATTCAACAATCTTCCTGTTTAGCCTGCACTTAGACTCCTCTAAGTAAGGAGATGTCCGCTACTAATGCAGCAGAAAACCTTTTTTGCCAGTCTGTACCAGGGATTAATCTATCCCTTTCATTTTCTCGAACTAATTGTAAATACTGTACTGTTAATTAAATTATTTGAGGATTCCTTTTCTACATGATTGGATCTTCTCTTACTTTAATATGTTTTTCTCCTAAATAGAAAAATGATATTCTTTCTATGACAAAGAGACTTCTTTTGTGGAGGAAGAAGCTTTCCCAATAGGAATTTTAGTCTTGATGTTTATTTTATACCTTATATGACAGAAATGGGCAAAAATTTAATCTAGGAACTTTATGAGTTAAGACATGAGATCAGAATTACAGGAGAAAAATAGTCTTAGATTTTTATATCTTTTGTGTGTGCCTGCCTCATTCATTCTTAAAACATTTTTAAATCCTTGGAATCAGAAATGCAGCATTTGTGATCTTTGATATCCAGAATGTATGCTTCTTTTCCCTTATTGCCTCAAATAGACTCAGGGGGTCAGAAGAGATCAGCTTCTGCAGGCAAAATATAGGTTTTGGATTCTTGGAATAGCACAGCATTTTTCCTCTGATAGTGCTTCTAATGTGCATGTAGCCTCAGGTTGGAAGGTAGAGACTTCTCCAGAGTTTGCTCAGTGACAAGGTGGAGGCCATCTCCATTTTCAAGCACAGTAAGTCCTAGTCGGGGAGGAGATGTACTTCTAAGATTTAATTAGGAATAATGCCCCCCATGCTATTTTTCTTTAGGTCCATTTCAAAGTTCTAACTAATATTATTAGTTTAGGAAAAGTCAAGCCGATCTTGCTGGGATTGTTGGAAGCAGAATGAATTCATCCTTGTGGGAAAAAATTGACTTCAATGTCAGAAACTTGTGATAATCAAAAATCACACCTGGTATCCTGTTCACAAGTATCACAGACATATGGACTATATAAATTCTGAACTGAGAGTCAAATTGTTACCGCCACCCTGGTTACCTGGGGGCTGGTGAGTCCCAAGGGTCCAGGTTCCTGTGTGTCATGAACAAAGAATTGGATGAGTCACACAGATACTAAAGAACAAGCAAGCAAAGTTTGTTGATGCGATAGTACGCTCAAAGAGGAGAATGCTTGCTCTGGAAAGCCCCAAGGGTATGGGGGGGGTGTCTTTTATTTCTGGTCAAGAGTCCAAGTCTCTCCCAGAGGGCTGTCCTGGGAACATTTGACAGCTCATGTTGAGTCACGCCCTCTGTGTCAACTACCTATGTCCTTACTGATAATTCTCTGTGTTTTAATTGCATCTATGAAATGTATATGGTATGGGTGAGTAGATAATGAGTTTGTCCATGGCCAAAGGTTACTTGCAGATACTTTGAGGTGTTTCTGTCTCTGAGTTGGGTATTTCCCCAAGAACTGATTTATGGGCTACTTCTTCTACTGTGGCTAATCTTTGGGAGTTAGAGAGGCAGGTCCCTAGGCAGGACCAGGACCTTTAAAGATTGATGGAGATGTGTTCCTTAGTCTGTGATTTGATAGCAAAGCATGTCCTGGCCTATGCTAACTACTATTCTGAAGTGACCTGGTATTATAGGCAACTAAGTTAGGTAGAAATTAATAGGCAGTCAGACAGGGATAGGCCTCGAAGGTCAGTGCAAAAGATGAAAGCACATCAAAACTGTGGCTGGAGGTACGTCTGTTGAAGGCCAGGCCTCAAGATGATGCAATGGCCAGGCCTACATGCCTCCCTGAGGGATAAACAATAACTTGAGATTGTACTGTGAGTGGTATCACCTGGTCCAGTAAAGTCCAGATAGACATCGGTCACCCAGGTGGGTGAGCAGAGCATCTGGACCCATCCCTTCCCAGAAATGCCTTTGTTCTTTCCATGTACCCTTGCTACCTGACTTGCTTCCCTATTGGATCAATATTAGCTAAGCTGCTATACTGTAATCCTGTATACTGATTGTAGTTTGACCCATGTTTTACCCAAATTGTGACTCTGCTGTATAAATTACTCCTGACAAAGGGCCTCAGTGGCAACCCACTTCTGGAACCCCTCCTGTCTCTCAGGAGCTATCTCTCAATAAATCTTTCCTACTCTTAACCTCCATTGTTCCTTAGAATTCATTCTTCGATTTCAGGGGACTTAAATTCATCATATCTGATATCTAGCAGGTTGGGAGTTATATTTCTCTTATATCACTCTGTTATATCACTGGTTCTGCTACTAACTTGCTTTATAACTAGGTTTAGTGACCAGTTTACCTATTCCTTGTGTTTCTGAAACTCAACCCAGTGAAGAGAAGTTGTTTCCAAGATAAAGAACCTCAAGTGACAACAGCTTTCCTAGAGTTGGCCATAGAGGATTGTTTCTACCACTTTCTTTACCCATGTTGAGTTCGATATGCTTATCCACATCCAGGGAAGACAGCTGGCGTACAGGGAACACTACAAAGCTGGAATTTGATGGAGGTGAGTCCAGGAGATGCATCTTTGGAAGCTATCAGCACATAGGGCACATGAGATAATCTAGGGACAGAAAGTGTCACTGGGCAGGGTCTGAGGAGGTTCCCACTGAGATGAAGAACCTACACACACTGTACTGGTAAAATTAATTTGCAGGTTTGCTGACTCTTGTCACAAAAAGAATTTTCAGGATGCATCCATCAGTAAGAGGGATAAAGGGATTTTATTAGGCACAAATTTTAAAGTACAGACTTAACAAAATAGCGTGAGGGCCCTCGAGAGAGAGGTTCATTCTCATCTGGGGTTATGTTTACTGGGTCTTTGGGAGTGTTTTCTTGGGGGTGAGCTGGGATGTGCATTCCTACTGCCTGTCAGATTACCTGGCTGGCAGGCTCTGTTAGAATGCAAACTATTTACCTGTGTTTGAATTTGAGACCTGCTGCCCACTAACTTTGCTGCTTCCTCAAGGATAACTGCAATTTAAGGTGAAAAGAGGTGGTCTATTCACAGGTGAAAAAGGCCAATTTGCAGGTGAAAAGGAATCACCCAGGCTTATTGTGTCTCAGGAGAAGGAAAAAAAAGTAAATTGTGTTTGAGTAACTTTTGTGTCCTGAAGCTGCAGTTTTTCTTAAAAGTACAAGTTTAAAATTTCAATTTTCCTTGTGTCCTTTCTAGCTATCTTTATTTCTTTGGTCCTGCCTCAGGAGTAGTCTAAGTAGAAAAGACTGGACCCCATCATGGTGCAAATTCAGAGAGCAAGCAGAGGAGGAGGAACTGAAGACAGGAGCTGCAGAGTCATCAGTGAGGCAGGCAGAAAGCGGGGAGCTGGCCCTGGAGGACAGAAGAGAAGGGGGAGAGCAGTTTAACGTGGCTGCCCAGAGAAGGGGACACAGAAGTAACCCCTGGGCTTGGCAATGTGTGGAGCACTGGTGAAAAAACCCTGCCACTTTAGTGGAGTAAAAGGTTAAAAACTCAACAGCAAAGGGATTATGGGGCTACAAGTGATGCCGCTTCACTTCTGCTGTGAACTGGAAGCAAAGAAGCAGGGTTGCAGCAGGCAGGAGATACGTGGTCAAAATATTTTTATGTTGCTAAGATGCGTTAGGGAAGTGGGGGCATGAGGCGACAACCAGAGACCAAGGCTTGGGAGAGATCAGATTTTATTCACCCACATACAGGCAGGCTGACATCGGAGTCACAGCAGCAGCTGTCTAGCGGGGAAACTGAGTACAGAGAGGATTTTTGGGTTGGGGTTGGAATTTCAAAGAGTCCGGATGAAGTGTTTGAAGTCAAAGCTGCACGGACGATCAGTGCCGGTGCGTGGATAGAATTGGCTCCAGGTCCGGTCCTAAATGTCTTTATTGCCCTTATTTCTTGTTTATCAGGGGCAACTTATTTTTTCCCATTGTTTGCAAGGGGAGGAGGCACAGCGTCTCTCAGGTCTCTCTCAGGTCACTCTCAGGCCAGACCTGAGGTGATGCATGTCCTACAAATTCAACCCAAGCTTGTTCCAACCGGGTTGCTATGGACTGTTATTAATGCTTCCTTTCCAAGTGGTTTCTTTTCTTCCTGCTTATTATAGTTTCTTAGTCATTTAACCATAGAACTAATAATTGTTCAATTCATATCAGTCCTACTATGTGATAATAAACCAACTTCTTCCCCTTCTTAAATTCTTTTTTTTTTTTTTTTTTTTTGTGGGTACCGGGGGGTCGACCTCAGGACCTCATGCGCCAACAGGCACCCGTGCCGCTGAGCGATATCACCGGCCCCTTTTTTGTATGTGGGTTCCGGGAGTCAAACTCGGGCCGTCGTGCTTGCAAGGCAGGCACTTACGCCGCTGAGCCATCTCACCGGCTCCTTCTTAAATTCTTGAAACGTATTGAATTATATTCTAGAAAAGATTTTAGAAATTTAGGTTAAGCCTGTGTGTTCTGAGGATTGAACCCAGGAACACTCTACCATTGAGCTACATCCCTAGACTTTTCTTATTCTTTATTTTGAGGAGGGGTCTTGCTAAATTGCCCAGGATGGCCTGGAACTCCAGATCTTCCTATTATAGGCAGCTAAGTCAGATAGAAATTAATATACAGTCTGAGAGGGACTGGACTCTCAAGGAAGTCAGCAGAAAGAATAAAAACATCAGAATTGTGGCTGGAGGAGCATCTGAAGACAACCAGGCCTCAAGATAAAGATAGCCAGGCCTACATGCCTCCCTAAGGGACAAGCAGTAACTTGAAATTGTACTATCACTAGCACCAGGAAGTCCAGATAGGCATCAGTCGCCCAAGTGGGTGACCAGAGCATCCAGACCAATCCCTCCCCAGAAATGCCTTTGTTCTTTCCCTGTACCCTTGCTACATGACTCACTTCCCTATTGGATCAATATTAGCTAAAGAGCTATACTTGTAATCCTATAGGTCGATCGTAGTTTGACCCATATTTTACCCCACATTGTGACTTTGCTGTACAAATTACCCTGAACAGAGGGCCTTGGTGGCAGCCCACTTCCAGGACACCTCCTGTCTCTCAGGAGCTATCTCTCAACAAACTTTTCCTATTCTTAACTTCCTTCATCCTTTGGAATTCATTCTTTGATTTTAAGGAACATGAACTCAACACATCTCATATCTAACAGGGTGGGAGTTATAGTTCTCCTACATCAGTCCTGCCTCAGTCTCCCAAATAGCTGGAATTACAGGCCAGCACCACCATGCTCAACTAAGCATCTTACTTTGTAAGTGGGAAAACTGAACCACCAAAAGGATAAGAGCCATGGTTTATCAATAGGATCCAGAAATAAAATCCAAGAAACAACAGTTACTATCTTATACCTCACACATCTCTTTTCCAAATTTACCTCAAAATGTCTGATCACTTTACTCATCCCAGGAAGCAGCTCCTTGAACATCTCAATCAATAAAGCATCTTACACTTAACCACTAAGATTTGAAAATTAAGCCATTTCATACCATATCTAAAGCAATTTCTGTGAACATTCAATACATTTTTGCTAACATATTTTAAAAACGTTTGGAATTTCATTTTTCATTGCTGAGGACCAAACTCAGGGCCTCGTGCACACTAGGCAGACGCTCGGCCTTGAGCTGCACTCCCAGGCCCTGTGAAACTTTGAACCGAGCAGTGAGATTTTCATTATAAGTGGCACAAGATGCTTTGTTCTTACAGATAACGAGCCTCTCCCACTGTTACCAGGTTTTGGGGCACTAAGGTCTCCTTCTAGAGGTGATTTCTAGGTTCTTTATGTCCTGAACATAGAATGAAATGAAACGAGCATAAACAGTGGCACAGTTTTACATTTATTAAAGATAGGAAGCAGTAGGCTCTGCAGAGTGAGTTGGGATTAAAGGTAGGAAAAAATACTGGCTCTGCAGAGTAAGTTTGGGCCAAGTAAAAATAGGAAAAAGGAGAAAAAAATACACTGTACAGGGTAGGGTGGGAAATAATGAAGAGATACAACAGCAAATGCTTAATGCAAATATTTTCCTTGCTGGAGCCACCTCCAGGTCATCCTATCAAAAACCTGTTCAAGTTCTCAAGAGATGCCCACATGCAGGGCTCTGAAAACTGTTCTGCCATGTGTCCTGGATTTAATAGATCATGCCTACTTTCCCATCCAGCCTTAGCCACACCCTACCTTCCTGCCTGTGATGGCTTGTATCTAGATGTCCCCCCAAAGCCTCATGTAGTTATAGGTGGAGCTTTTTGGAGGTGGCTGGATCTAGAATGTGTGATGCTGGTATTAAGGAGGTAATGCTGGAATTGATTTATAGTGCAATGCTACAATTAAGGGTACCCCAACCTGGGTGTGAGTGCTATCCACCCTAAGAACATGTAGCCTGGATAGAATATAAAAGACAGAAAGAGAACTGCTGTTGTCCCTTGCTGCTGGTTGCTTGCTTCCTCAATACCTTGCTGCTTTGCTGCCTTCCTGCCTTTTGCCTGCCATGAACTGTTTCTCTTCTGCAATGACTTCTGCCGCATTATGCCACCTTGCGTTGGAGCCAGCCAACTATAAACCCAAATCTCTGCAAGCTGTGAGCTACAATAAACCTTTCCTTCTTTAACTTTGGGCATCAGGTATTTTGTCTCAGCAACAAGAAAATTAACTAAGACACTGCCTGACCACTAAATCATAAGGTCCTAATGGGCAAGAGTATGAGTTTGCATTTCCAGAGTGTAGAATGCCTTTGTCATAGTAGATGTTCATTCTTACATACCGAGGGAAAGGCTGAATACTCTACTAGCTGCTTGGTCTACTTTTGATACCGTGTGTACCAGGCTCATGGTTCCATATACGTCAAAGATAAGGAGATTAGGAGAGTTTTACTGGGAATAAGAAGAATAGCTCCTGATTTCAGGAGGGGTCCAGAATGGGGTGGGAATGTTTATTCCTGGTCAAGTCCTAGCTCACTATTTATATGTAAATTCCCCTTTGTGTGGGCTACTACCCAATTTGATCTCAGCCCTTTGCCCTTTCTAGCTGCCTCACTCAGAAGCTAACTAACTAAACTATCTTCTACGCTTTCTAGAAAACTGTGTTATAATCAAGACTTAAAAATCTAGTTTTTGAACAAGCTATATCCTGCATTTCTTTGGCTTTGTCTTTTAATTAACAATCACTTTCAGATTCTACATTATTTTTTCGCTCATGTTTTATTGGCCATTTCCACTAGCAGGAATTTCCTAAGAATTTGTAAACCTCACCTGATGTGGTGGCTCCTGCCTGTAATCCCAGTGTTGCCAAGTTTTGGATCCTGTAGAGATTCTTTCCAGGTTCTTGGTGTCCTGAACAAAGAATTGAATAAGACACTTGGAAAAGGTAGTGAGAATTTGTGTTTATTGGTGGTGGAAAAGAAGTATGCTCCATGGAGTGTGAGCAAGTCAATGAGAAGGCTCACAGTGGCCACAAGGACAATGGTGGGGCCCTTTGTATCTCATTTTCCTAGATTTCTTCTCCCTCATGCATATAAGGCATTTGGGACAGAAACTCACTTGGCCTGATGTCAGATTTAAGCTGTCCTGTCAAAGGCCAGCTTGGTTACGCCAGATGTAAATGAAGAATGTGTTCTGCACACATGTCCTGGGTCTCTCTGACTGACAGGTTCTTCATAGTTCAACAGGTTCAACAGCACTGAGGAGGCTGAGGCAGGAGGATCTGGAGTTCAAGGCTGGCCTGGACTACACAGGAAAACAATATATTCTGTAATAATCTTTTCTGATTCTTGATTTATTAAGAGTCTCAATATCAAATCCACTATGAATATGAAGATATATGTAGGTTGTTAACACTAGTGCTAATTTATAAATTTAAAAATGAGAGCTTAGTCTATGGTTATTGTAGAAATATGCAAAAATATTCACTAAAAGAAAATAATACTATGTAACATCATTTTCTTACACTATACAGAGACTGTATGGTTCAATGGGCTAAGCCTTGAATATAAAAAAAAACTGACTTTCAAAAATTTATTTCATAACCCCATTCTGTAAGAGTAACTTTTTCTGGAAAATGAAAAGAAGTGAGTCCTGCTGAATAGTTGATGTAATGGTGAACCATTCCAAACCCATCCGAAATGTCATTTTAAATAGAAAATAAGAACCAAAAAGTCAAATTCCAATTAGAGAAAGTATATTGAAGAGGCTATTTTATGTTTTAAGGTTAAAAATGGAAATTCAGTATAGAAATTTGAAGAGGAAAAAAATTATGCTATTTGTAACAGTGTTTTCTGGAATGTTCTATAATGCTCAAATACATTTGACTCAACATTAAGAAAATGATGTTTAACTTCATAAGATTTTAAGCTAATTTAAAAAATCTAAAATGGAGAGTAACTCAAAATGATAAAATATTCAAATTCAAGAAGTATAGGATTCCTTGACAACTTTTGGAAAAATAACTTCATTTGCCCAGGGCACCTTCATTGTCTGTAAAATGGTTACCAGTAAGGACATGAATGCGGGTAAGCCTTACTATCAGATGAAGTGCTTTGTGGGAAATGGTGGAAATCTGGAATTTTAAAATCTAATTTTCCTTTAGAAAGTAAATTAATACCTCGCTTGAGACTGTGTCAGTTCTGTGTTGGCATAATATGGTTATAGCTAAGCCAGAAATGAAGAGAATTGAAAGGGCCAGACTCAACAAAGCAAACTCAAAATAGCTCAGAGGAAATATTTCCAATATGAATACTGAGGAGACTTACGAAGCTTGAGGTTTTATTTTCCCCCCACAAGAATCATAAACCCTTGAGGTACGTGGAAAAGTTTGACTCCAAAACCACCGAGTCACACCTACTGGCTCCCTCGCTGCATAGAAACAAGTGGATGGAACCCAGGCCAAATTCAGACTAGATAAGTTATGCACACACTTGGTTAGTGTAGGAGTTTCCACTTTACAGTTCATGTTAAAACCATAAAGCACAGATCACTACCAATGCGAAAGCACCTGAATCCCAGCCAGCTTCCACACCTGGGGTCAAGAAGCTGCAGCCAACTTTGCTTCCAAAGGCAAAGCGAGCAGATCTTTCCTGGCTTGCAAGTCACATTCTGGTCTGTACTTCGAGCCTTCACTGGAAAGGTTTTGAGTTCAACAATGGCTACAGCAAAGTATGGTGAATAGGAAAGGCTGGTCAAGAAGGCAGACTGAGTAAGTGATGAGACTAAAGGATTATTTTCTAGCATTTGGAATTTTCTAAATGTAAAAGTCAGTCTACAAATAAGTTCTGCTACATGCACACCAAATGGCATATTTGAGGTGTGGAGAAAAGTGTTTGCAGGGTGACAGCAAAAGGGCTTCCATGGCTCTGCTGAACATTTGGAAGTATGAACCAGATGATACCCTTTCGACTTCAATTTTGTGCTTTTCAGTGTGCATGATGGAGAGTGGGTGGGTGAAATATTTATAGATATTTTTGTGTCATTTTACAGTTCTTCATTGTATAAGAGATAAATTGTGGGAAAGCTGTGTGTAAACCAAACTATATTTTAAATGCACTTATTGAGTTTGGGGCATGAGGGGAGACAAGCATATATCATCTATTGAAGTCAGCGATCACCCCAGAGTCTCTTTTGTGTGAATCTAGATATTCCTTATTGGGTTTGATTAAAACCAGGTCCACATGCCTTATTAAATTTGATATTTATATAGCAATTTTACTTCTCATATGATGTAAAATCTTCTTTGAGGATGAGAGGGAAGCATTATTAATCCAATTTTACTTCAGTATATGATTAACTCAACTACTTTGACTCAAATGAAAGTTAGTTATTATCTCCCTATCATTTTGATACCCACGGTGTTGAAATATATAAATAGGTCAAAACTGTCAGAGGTTTACCCATGAAACTGGATTTCTGCCAGGTGTGGTGGCAAATGCCTATAATCCCAGTGCTCTGGAGGCTGAGGCAGAGGCAGGGGTGTCACTGCAAGTTCAAGGCCAGCTTGGGATACATAGTGAGTTCAAGGACAGCCTGAGCTATGTTGCTACAGCAAACAGAAACACCGAACCAACACCCAGGATTTGGAGGCAGATTTATTTTATGCCGACGTTTATGTCTGATTGGGATCATTTCCAAAATATCATGCCCCAATTTCTGGTGGTCTAGGGCTTTTATATGATGCATAAGAGGTACAAAGGAGGTACAGAGGTGAGACAGAACAGCCTGGCAGTTCTTCTGATTAGCTAACAGGGTGAGATCATCAGTTACAGGACTAGATTAATGATCATTCGTTACAGGCTAGATTAATGGTCATGAAGCTTGGTACCATCAGACATCCTGCATGTTCAGTTATGCTCTCATGGTTACAGGGGTCAAGAAAGTAATTACGGAGCCATGAAGCAGTTACAGAGCTAGGCAGTTTCAAAAGAACAAGGTTTTTTAAAAGGAACAATTTTTCTGGTAGTTTTTCCTTTTCAATATAGTGAGACCATAGCTTAAAAAAACAACAAAAAGCGCACAAACAAACAAACAAAGAAACTAACTGGATTTCTTTTTGTAACTCAAAACAGCAAGGGACAGAAAAAATGAGTAAAGAAATAACCAGATACAGTTTATGAAGCAATAAATCATAACACAATCAGTAACTCAATTGAATTAGTTATATAGAAGAAGCATGCGTGGTGAAGTAGTCAAACACTTCCTAAATTCCATACATCTGCACAATTTTCAATGGTTAGTTCTATTTTGGAAGTGCTGACATTCTTCCTGATAACAGCTACATACTAAATAAATAATTTTGCATCGTACTAGCAAATGGTGTAGTAGGCATTTTACAGCACTCCCTGTGGAATCAACATGATTCATTAGCCTGTTTAACGATTCTGATATCAGGCTGAGGTCAGTTCCAGGCTTCCAAGGTAGCACATGCTTGTGAGACAGTCGACTTTAGGATTATACCATATTTTAATGTAAATCAAACTCTTCACTCAGGAGGGGAAATAAAATCTCTTCTTGTTTATTGTTTATACCTACTTGAAAATAAATGTTAATACCCTTCAAGCACACTGTGATTAATTATTTAATTCTAAATTTCTATGCATGTTAGAATCTTTTGACACACCAAGATTATTTCCAATAATTTACGGTATGGTAAAATGTGATAATAAAGAGAACAGGATTCTCCTTGAAGGAATTGCAGATGGGGCCCAAGGGCACCGGAAAGAAATTTGGGCACTGGAATGTCCTTGATATTCCCAGTATAAGGAAGGGTCCCTGCCCCACCTGCAGGAACAACTCTACCTCCCACGTTGGTGGTACCTTCTCTCTCTCTGCCATTGTTTCTCTCCATCCTGCCATGAAATTCTCAACAGATACTCATCTTTAGGTTTCAGAAACAAGAAATCAGAGTTCCTGAAAACTTACAGTAATTTCCTGAATCATAAGTTATCTATACTTGTCATAATACTTTGTGTGTCGTTAAATAATGTTATCATAATAATCAGTGAATAATTTTTTGTGATAATATTCTACTAAAATTTTCAAGAGGTTTCTATAAAAGTAATATAATAATAAATTGTGTTTTTTATTATCATGACACTAATGCATTATTTCAATAACATGTAAAAATAGTCTCTACCTGATAATTTTTAAAAACACTAAACGAAGACAAAAATAATACAAAATAATGCCCAATAAAATTTTAATTGAACTAGAATGCCATAAATAGTATTTAAAAAATCATCCTTAAGGTAAAACATTAAAATACACCTAGAATTAATTGCCCTGTTCAACATAGAAAGATTTTTTCATTTTGCACTCATGTTAGTCAAATTGTTAAAAGTATGTTCAAAAGTATGCTAAAGTTAAACAGGGATGCTGTGGCTTCATGTGAGTTCATTTATTGATTGATTGATGAAAATGTTCTGTCTTCTTACTTTGATTTAAGCTTCGCTATTGAAATCACTATTGCTTTCATTAATTCTGATTTTGGGTTTTTTTCTGAATTTTGATAGGAGTATTCATATGTATTCACCCACCATTTTTCTGTTACAGTACTGTTGTCTGGTAGTTCCTTTGGAAATGGCTTGCCAATTAAACTTATTCCAGGTCTTTCTTGCCTTGAACAAGGAACTGGAACCAGCAATGTCTCTATGTTGATTGGTGTTTTTGCTGTTGTTTTTTTCTTGGGTGGTGGGGAGATGGAGCAAGGTCTCGCTATGTAGTTCAGGCTGGCCTTAAACTCACTATGTAGCCCAGGCTGGTCTTGGATTTGTGGCGATTCTTCTGCCTCAGCCTCCAAAGTGCTGGAATTATCGGAGTGCACTGCCACACCCGGCTCTATGTTGATTGTTAAGCTTTAATTTTCACAAGAGAATTATACTACTCTTTCCTGTTCTCTCAATTTCTTAACTGATTTTTGTAGGGGTTCAACATTCAGAAAAGCATAAAAATTTCCTGAGAAGCGTTGGGAAGGCATTTCTACATGGAAGTACTATGACCAACCAATCTCCCTTTCTTTACTGATTCACTTTTATCGCATAATGAGGCGTCTGCTTGCCGTGAGAATGTGTTTCCTAATTGAGCCTACTCACCTCCATTTCCACCTTGTCAGGTTATGCTCCAGGTTGTTCTCGACGAGGAGCTTATTGGTGGTCCAGCCAGCTGTGGCTGCAGCTCCAGGTCAGGAGCAGGGCAGCTTACCCCAAATAGAGCTTGTGGACAAGCTGCGGACAGAGATTAATTGGGGCAGTGCTATCCCTGTGACTTGCTACAGCTTCCCTTTGGTGAAAACAAGGGCCGGGAGCAGAAGTGACAAACTATGTTGCCTTGCAAAGGTGGACTCTGCTATCCTGCAGGTCTTCTGTTGTTCTTGAGCGCCCATATACATATTGAACAGCAAAACAGGCAGAGCTGAGCTCCTCTGAAGAGCATATAGGATTTGGGTATTTGGGGAGGGTAATCCAGAAGACAGGAGCTGGAGAAAGTAAGGACAATGCCAAGAAAAGGGGCCAAGGAAAAGAAACTCTTCTTAGTGGTACCACCAAGAAAGGGACTTACCTCCCTGTGTGATAGTCTCTTCCGTTAGCTCATTTTCTTCTAGTCTGTCTTTCCTCTTTGCTTTTTCATGTAGTTGTAAAACAATCTTACGACAGAGACTTTGGGCCATGCCCTCAAATCTCTTTTCCCTTCTCTGGTGATGGAGCTCATGACTCTGGGGAAGCCTGCCTTTCCCAGCATTGCTCTTGACTAAATTCAGTGCAGAAGGATCTAAACGGAAAGTTCATGTGTCAGCTTCTGTGAATCGTCCTTCAGCGCCTGCACACTTCGTCTTCTTCCCTTCATTTCTTTCTTCATCACACTGCCTGGGACACGGAAAGGCTTCCACCTTCAGCTTTGACTCTGAGTCTGTGCAGAGCAGAACAGCAAGCTTAATCTCTGCTCTGTCACTACCCCAGCCCTGCACTGCCAAGTGGACTTTCAACAGAGAAATAAGCTCCAGTTCGCCTTAAACCACTGTTATTTAAAATTTGCTTCATACATGCTTGAACTTAATCTTAGGTAATATAGGAACATGAATTTGCTATAGTTCACCTTATAATATATATTTTTTATTGCCAGATAATCTTTGTAACCATAATTTTAATGGCCGTCTACAACTTCAGCTTATACATATGCCACAATTTGCATAAGTAATTTCTTATTATTTAACATTTAAATTAGTATTTATTTATTTAGCTCTAAATGCTCCCTAGTGTTAATATACCTATTCCTACTAGAAACATCAGAACAGGATAATTATTTTTGTATCTTTACTTTCTTATCCCTTTTTGGCTTGTGTCACTGCCTTTATCTACTTTTAAATTCTTATGCATTTATTTCTGGGTTATTTAGTGTATTCTATTAACTTGTTTATTCTTGTGCCAATAATCAGTCATGCCTATAAAATGACCTAACTAAAAATACATTAAAATACTTATAAGCCAGGCGTGGTGGTGCACACCTGTAATTCTAGCATTCCGGAGGCTGAGGTAGGAGGATCACTGTAAGTTCAAGGCCAGTCTAGGCTACAAAGTGAGTTCAAGACTGGCCTGAACTGCGTAATGAGACCCTGTCTCAAAAAGACAAAACAAAACAAAACCTTATAGTTCCATTTCTTTTAACTTCGGTCAGTGTATTTAACTGTATATTTTATAAAGACAATTTCTTTTTTAGAGCTGACTCTGTTGTTCGAAAACAATGCCTATAATAGTGATACCTTGCTTTCTCTCTAAACAGTATTTGTTTCACAGCTCCATCAAATATGTTGTCTCATTTCAGTCCTGAATGGCACTATTATGACATTATTCAGATCCACTGTATTCAAATACTCTGTCTCCCCAAATTGAAAACCAGAGGATTTCAAAAAGAAGTTATAATCAGGCTCACTGAAATTGTTCTGAAGTCCTCCTCAGGAGACAGCTGTCAACTCCTTTGGCTAGAGCCCCAAGCATTCGCTCCGGATTATTGATGGAGTTCTGCAGGCAGGTCAGAGCCAGTTAGCCTCTTGCTAACTTGGGTTGCAGCTGTCTGCAGTCATGCTGAGCATGTGAGGTCCAGCAACACAGACCGTCAGAAAACTGCCTGCCTCTTCGCCTGCTTTAAAAATAAATCCCTATAAAGTAGAACAAGTAATTGAAGCTCTGTAATTTTTCAGCTTGGGGCCTCAACTCTGATCTTAAATTGATGAAGCATTAGTAGATTGGCTTAGACAAGAAGTACGAAGCTGTTGTTGGAATAATAAAACAGGAGAGACATTTTACAGATTTTCAATTTTTACTGCTGACAACAGGATGGTATACCATTCTCAGAGTTCAACAGACTTCTCAGAATAGCAGCTATTATGTGCAAAGGAATACGGAAAGAAGATATTTTTCTGTACTTTAAATGCTTTAACTACCAATAAGGTTCAAGTGTGATTGGACAAAAACTCTAGCAATTTCTAAGATAATGTATTTTTTTTTTTAGGAAAGCCTAAGTGCCAGCTAGATCAGCTGGAAAATTTTCTATAACTGCATATCTATACAAATGTGTTTTAAAATGTTATAAAGAACATGCTGTAGCCACTATAATCAGTAGCAAGAAAGCGAAATGGAAGTCTTCAAAGGTAGTATATAGATACCCTTAAGGAATTCTATAGAAACTAACTTTTACATTACAGCAGTGTCATACAGGAAAGTGAATTTGGTAGAGGTAATGATGAGATTGGAAGGGAATCATCAAGGGTATTTATCAAGCCGTGAAACAGTCCTGCCTTAAGTCAGATTGCTTATAAAAGGAATTTCGTAGGACAAAAAACTAAAGCAAACAGTAGAAGAGCTGCTCTAAAGCAGAGCTTTCCACACTGGTGCTGTCAGAAGACATTGACACCAATGTGAATACCTGTGCATGAGTAGTGTCCCAGGCTCACGGTAATTAGGGAAATGCTGGACCCTGCACATTTCTGTACTGCACGACTTCCCCGTGCCTCAAGTAGGCCAAAATAGATTGTACATCTCTAGGCTCCAGGACACAGCAGTTTCTAAATGTACTTCCCTCTAGAGAGGCAACCGATTTCCATCTCTTGGTCAGTTTGGAGAAGAGCTCAAGTGAAACTTGGAAATATTCAGACTTTTCATAAAAATGTCAGGTGTGCAAGGGAGCCACTTCTTCCTTAGTGCCCTACAGGCAAGGGGTTTAGGACCCCGCTGTGGCACTGCCCTGAGATGGTAAATTGGTGATAGGGAACTGTGGAATAGCTTTTAACATCTGAAGAATAGAAAAAAGTAAGTATTAAAACAGAAGAAGGGAACTCAGAGTTTCATTATTAATTTGTGAATTTGCTCCATTTGTAGAATAGTAGAATTTTAAATCTGGGAAAGATCTCAAAAGAATATGTAGTTTAGCCAATCCTCTGATTTTATTTTATTTATTATTATTATTACTTTTTTTGTAGCAATAAGGGTTGAGCCCAGGGCCTTGGGCGTGCTAGGCAAGCAGTCTACCATCGAGCTACACCCTCAGCCCTTTTTTATTTTGAAAGAGGTTCTCAATAAGTTGCCAAGTTGGCCTTGGAATCCTCCTGCCTCAGTCTCCAGAGCAGCTGGGATTTCAGGCATGTACCACCTCACCTAGCCAATCCTCTGATTTTACAGATGGTGAAAACGAGATTCAAATCAGTTAAGTGGATCATCTGGGGAAATTCAAGTAGTTAGGAGTCTAATGGGGGTGAGATCTCAGTCCTGACACCCCCGCTATCATTCTCTCATTATACCCATACAGCAGGCCAGCTCTTTTTCTTTAAATTAAGCACATAGAGGCCGGTGAGATGGCTCAGCGGCGTAAGCGCCTGCCTGGCAAGCACAAGGGCCCGAGTTCGACTCCCAGAACCCACATACGAAAAAAGGGCCGGTGACATCGCTCAGTGGCACGGGTGCCTGTTGGCGCACGAGGTCCTGAGGTCGACCCCGGTACACAAACACACACACACACACACACACACAAATAAATAAATAAATAAATAAATAAATTAAGCACATAAAGAGAAAAACACAGGTTCTTCCTTTGATTAACCCTTCATCTCACTGTCCTCTCCAGAATTTTCATATTGCCTTTTTATTTTGCACCCAATATTTGTACTTCTCTGATTTTACTTAAAACTGTATCATTCATCTATCAATTTATTCAACAAATATTTAGTAAGCACTCTGTGCCAGCCATATACACTTTGAGTCTCTGTTTTGAAATTGTTCAATCTGTGAATACATATGCCACATACGGGAAAGACAGCACTGTCCATGATATAAGTTAGATAAGTCACTCAAGGGTCACATTTCTTAAATAGTGAGAGACCAAGGGAAAGTTTGCTAGAAGAAATAAACTTTATCTCTCTTAAAGGACAAATAAGAGTGATACAGATTAAAAATGGCTTGGGGTCTTGCGAGCAGCAAACGGAAGTTCAGATGCAGTGTTGTATGAGTGTTGATAGAAAACAAGGCAGGGAAATAGGTTCGCGGACATAAGGAGACATCAGCTCAAGAAAAGCCTTGTACACTATGCTAAAGATTCTGGATTTCACATGTTGAAAAGTTCCAACTGGTAGCAATATGCTGGTAAAATTAGAATGCAAGAAGACAGGAGGCTATGGCAGTTGTCCGAGGGAGAAGGATGAGACTCTGAAATATGATATGGGAGATGCAAAGGGAGCTACATAGTCAAGAGCTCATGGGAGCCAGAATAGAAGCAAGGAGCTCTGCTTGGAAGAGAGATGAATGTGGCCTAGCACTAGGAGATGAAAGGGAGGATGGACAGGGCATGGGTTTGAAATATATTTTGGAGGAAGTATAACAGAAATTGCTGTTAGACTAGATGGTGTGGGTGTAGACGGGGAGAGGAAGAAATGGAAGATGACTTCCAGATTTCTTGGTTAAACAGCTAGGTAGCAGATGGTGCCCCTGGGTGAGCTACAAACACAGGATGCTGAGGGCAAGAAAAGAAGAAGCCAATCAAGGAGACCCAAGAATGATCCAAAAGATGAGCATCAAGTAAGAGGAGAGCTAAAATGTCTATGGTACTTCTTAACTAGGAACTCAGGGGTTGAGGAATGAACAGGAGATGAAGAAAGTAGAGATTAGAAAATGCACAAGGGAGAGGTAAAATGCTAGAGTTGGCAAGGAAAGTGGGAAAGATTAGAGGTGAGTAGCGTTCCAGATAAACTTGACATGGAGGGCAGGAAACTGAGCACTTTCATCCCCTGTGAGAACTCTTCTTCTTTGCATAAAATAGAAGCAGAGTGTTTAACAATACTAGCGAAGATTTGCAAATGTGAAGAATGAGTAAGGAAGGCATCAACAGCAGTCTCAAAATGGTGGTCGTGCACCGCTGATAGCCCATCTTCAACGGACTCCAAAATGCTAAGGGAACACTAGTCTGAAGGGTATGTAAGGCAAACCTTAGTATTTAAAGAACTGATTTTTTTTTTTTTTTTTTTGAGACAGGGTCTTGAGATATAGTTCAGTCTGGCCTGAACTCATTATGTAGCCCAGGCTGGTCTCCAACTCACAGAAATCCTCCTGCCTCTGCTTCCCAAGTGCTGGGATTACAGGCATGCACCACAATGCTCAGTTTAAAGAACTAATTTTTATAGAGAAATGATAAGCTTCTGGTCTAGTCTTCTGTCTTAGTTCAGGTTGCTATTAAAAAAAATACATAAACTTAATGGCTTATAAACAACACAGATTTCTTTCTCTAGCTCTGCAGTGTATGGTTCTGAGATTAAGGTGGTTGGGTCCTGGGCAGGACCCTCTTCTGATGTGTAGACTCCTGAAGTCCCATTATATTCTCACTTGAGGAAAGAAAACTAACTCTCTGACTTCTTATAAGTGCACTAATCTCTTTCATGAGGTTTTCATTCTTGAGACCTAATTAACTCTCTAAAGGCCCCGCTTCCAAATACCAACACACTGGGGCTTAGATTTCAGCACGTGAAGCTGGGGTGATACAAACACTCAATCCATAGCATTTTCTTTTGGTCAGCTCCTATCCATATCTCAAGTAAGCCTGTCGAGATATGTATGGGCAATCATAATTTAAAACATCACTATGCCCTGGGGCCTGCCAACACCAAGATAGCAGTCTGGATGCAAAAAGAGGATATAAATCGTCCCGTCCTGTGAACATAAAGACTGAAATTATCCAAAGGCCATAGTCTCAAGATAATAGCTTTCATTGCCTTGTGACCTCATCAAATTAAATAACTGATATTTTGCCTTTCTAATTAAATACTATAAACATGAATTTATCCCATGCTTATTCTTTTCTGATAGTTTCTGTTTATTTTCTTTCTCGGTAAATCTGCACTCCAAAATATAAAATGGAGCCATCAAATATGACAGCGCTATTAGGTGAGCCTATTTCTGAGGGGAAAAAATGTAATTGAGAGTGAGAAACTCAACCTGAGGAAGAAATTTGAAGCCAAATAAAAGAAAATTTTCGAATAAGACATTCAATTATATTCTCATCAAAACCAGAATTTATAACTTATTATTTATATAAACTGCATTCAAATATATGTATATCCTTATTTTTTCCTACCACAACTTTAAGAATATTAAAAGTTGGTATTGGAGGCCAGCAGCACATGGATTCAGAAATCAATGAAATAGTTCCAGCAGGCAATAAAATATGATTATGAGCACAGGTTTTATGATCAGACTGCCTGGCTTCAAATTCTATTCCATCGCTAGAGAACCCTGAACAAATGGATCCCCACTACCCCTGGGTCAGGAGAAGGGGAGTAAATATTTGTCAGGACAAAAGTGACTTCACCCTTGCCAGGATGTACCTGGTTTATCTTTTTTCTTTTTTTTTTTTTTTTTTGGTGGATACCGGGGGTCGACCTCAGGACCTCGCATGCCAGCAGGAGCCCATGCCGCTGAGCGATATCACCGGCCCTTTTTTCCTTTGTATGTGGGTACTGGGAGGTGAACTCGGGACCTCGCACTTGCCAGGCAGGCGCTTATGCCACTG
Organism: Erethizon dorsatum; assembly: GCA_028451465.1. Lineage (NCBI taxonomy): Eukaryota > Metazoa > Chordata > Mammalia > Rodentia > Erethizontidae > Erethizon > Erethizon dorsatum. The sequence goes on along the minus strand of CM051826.1, from coordinate 122,459,781 downwards.
AGCCATCTCACCAGTCCCTGGTTTATCTTAAGTTAATATCAGAATCAGGGGCCAGTGAGATGGCTCAGCGGCGTAAGCGCCTGCCCAGCAAGCGTGAGGGCCCGAGTTCGACTCCCGGAACTCACATACGAGAAAAGGGCCGGTGATATCGCTCAGCGGCACGGGCGCCTGCTGGTGCACGAGGTCCTGAGGTCGACCCCCGGTACCCACAAAAAAAAGAAAAAATCAGAGTCAGGCACATTCCTGGCATCGGATTTGTTTGTAAAACTCCGCATACCACTGTAACGGTTTTGTCTGTTTATAGTTTGCTGGGAAACTTCAGGAGAAACCAGCTAGGGCTACTCAGAGGCAAGTATGGTAGTTACAACTCAAAATGGCTTCATCATGTGAGGATAATGCTAACAAGCCTATGACAGGGATATTTCGTGGAAAGGAAAGAGCTAGTACAAAGGTCCTAAAATTGGAACTTACTAAAGGCAATTGAAACCAAGCAGGGGCCAGGGTAGAGTGCAGCAGGTGAGAATGAGGGGAGGCAGAGCCTTGTAGGCCGTCGTAAAATCTTGGTGTGTTACCGAGTGGAATGGAGACTCGTGGCCAGGCTTTCAGTAGCGCGGTAACATATTTGCCTCATGTTTCTAAATAGCCCACAACTTCTGTGTTGAGAATAGTCTGTCAGGAGCAGGGGGAGTAAGGAGACAACTAGGTGCCTCTTCTTGTTTCAGCAAAGACAGGAGGAGGCTCAGACCAGGGCCTGAGCAGGGACAATGGAGAGAAGTGGAAAATGTCAAGATGCATTCTGATGTTATGTATTCATCAATGAAGCATTTATTAAATGCCTACTAGTTGCCACATTAGATACTAACCAGCGGAATGGTTAGGAATATGGAAAGACATAGCAAAAATGTAGAGTATAAAAAGGGAGAGAAAGGATGAAACTTCTTCAGAAAAGAGAAGAAAATAAGAGAGGCATACAAGGTAGTAAAATGTAGTAAAATGTAGAATCAGTAAATGGTTAAAAAAGATAATTTAGTTAGAAGTCTGCTTAAATGTTAAGAAATGTGTTTAGAAGGCAAGGAAGGATGCCATCTTAATTCTTTTCAGGAAGCATGGCACCACCTATTTCTCCCTATCTCTCTCTCTCCCTGTCTCTCACTTAAAATAAAACTTAACAGGTTTCCCTTTTCATACATCTAAGACATCTGGTTGCAGCATGCAGATCATTTCAAAAGCACTCAGGAGTTGAAGTGGAACAGAGGGCGGGATATGAAGGGGGGAAGAATTCCATTGATCTGGAGGAAGGAAACAAGGAACACTGGTGAGGGACCTGGTCCCACAGAATTCATCCGGCCCTCAAGCCAAGGTCCATAAAACAACAGGTGAAGAATTTAAACAGCATTTTAATCAGGGACTAACAGGAAAGTGATTTATGTAATAATTAGGGTTAACAATGACTTCATTTTAAAAGTACATTGTCTGGTTAGTCTTCTGTAACAAAATACCACAGAAGGGTGGCTTAACCAAGAGAACTTCCTTTCTCATAGTTCTGGAGGCTGGAAGTTAGAGATCGAGGTCCTGCAGAATGAGTGTCTCCTGAGTTTCTCTCCTTGGCTTGCAGATGGCCACCTTCTCAATGTGTCCTCAGAGTCTTTCCTCTGCGTCAGAGTCCTTGGTGTCACTCTGTGTGTCCAAATTTATAAGGTCACCACCAGACTGGACTAGGGCCCTTTCTATTGGCCTGTTTAACTTAATCACCTATCTAAAGACCCTGTCTTCAAATACAGTCACTTCTGAGGCACTGAGGGTTACAGCTTCAACATATGAATTGTAGGAGGTAGGGGTTGGCTAAAATTCAGCCCATGGTACTACTTAGCCAACTTCATTTCTTTAAAAAAATTTTTTTTCTATTCCTTAACTCTATGTTGGAGTTTAAATTACAGCTTAAAAAAAAGAATTCAAATTAATTAATGAAGCATAAAAATAAAATATTTTAATCTTTAGTAGAATTTTAACAAAGATACAATAAACATTAATTGAAGGACTGGGAGTACAGCTCAGTGGTACAGCACTTGCCTAGCATGCATGAGGCCCTGTCCCTAGTCCCAGTACTGCAACCACTGTCTTTTAAATATTAGGAAACAAAAGTATGACTGGCAAGGTGAGCCTTAGGGCTATGTATTATAACCATAGACTTTTTCAGGTAAAGTACTTGGGTTAATTAGCTCCCTATATTGTTCTGCAAACAGAACAAAGACACAACTTTTATATTAACCTGACCGTATGGTATATAAATCAGAGGAAGCCAAAGTGTATACTTCCTCTTATGGTATAATGTGTTCAGCTGGTTTCTCATCTATGCTAAGCACACGTTCATCCGCTTATCTACAGCCTCTCACACTCCATTTGTCATTTATTTCTTGAGGATAAAGATGTCAGAAATAAAAGGAAAGGAAAATGTGCCACAGTTTTGGTTTTAAAATTTCTTCGTGTGTTGAGAATAATTATTTGTTCATATTAAGGGTTAGCTGATGAAAGAGTTTGGGAGAATATTAATTCTCTACTAAATCCAAAGAGGAAAAAAAAGTTCATTCAAGATACTGTGAGATGCCATTTCACAATTCTTATCACATTTCACTCTTTATAGAGCAAAGGGAATTTTAGTTTGGATTAAATTCTTGGAAAGAGGAGTCGAAGTATGTATTACATTTGGTGGAAATGCGAATGTGTGTTTGAGTATCTATTGGGTTTTCTAAAAACTTTCTTTTCATGTGCAAATAAATATTTATCTATCTCAACAAATGACGCTTCTTCCTTTGCCCTTCTTATTGAAGAAAACATGGGTCACTGAAAATAGAGCAAGATCTAATGCTTTGATTTTAAGCTTTCAGAATTTTGATTTAATAGCTGTCCTGAGGCTCCTGTTCATTGTTTAGGGTATGGCTGCTAGGCTGCTACCATGTATTAATTTCACGTTAAGCAACGCTGTCAGTCAATTAGATCGCCCCATTTTTTCCAGCTTATTTTTTCAAGTTGTGAATTCTAAATAAGTAATCTGTTAAATTATTTCACATGATTTAAAAATAGCATATCATTACCATCAACCACCAAGTAGAACGATTTAATATTAAATCTTTTCTCCATTTGCTTACTGAAGAAATGGCTCTATGATCAATTTGACCTTTTACAAGCATAATTGCCAAATAATTAACAATGATAAATGATTATAATCTGAAATATTTTAAACTAATCATTAAAGGACAGCATATGTTTCTTACTAATCAGCAATTATGTATTTTCTATAAGACATTAGATATACTTATTATTTGTTTCATGGGTAAATACAGGACAGTTCCAGCCCAGACAGACCAGGACGGCTGTTACTTTAGGAGTGTTCCAGATAGAGAAACAGGAAGAACAAAGGTCCTGAGTCAGAAGCATGCCTGGAAGTTTTAGAAACAAGCAAGGATGCCAGGCAAGCTCAAGAGCAGATGAGGTCAGATATTTGAAAGGGTGTGTGTGTGTGTGTGTGTGTGTGTTATGGTTTAGATCTAAAATGTCCCCCTCAAAAGTCTCATGTATTTGGAAATTGGTTGGAGGTTGGTCACCGAGGTATGACCTGGAAAGATGAGTTCTTATTTCTGGCTCCTCCTTCTTCTCTCTGTTTCCTGTCTGCCATGAGCTGAGCAGCTTTTCTTCAACCATGGTGTTTCTGCCTTAGGGCCAGCCAACCATAGACTTAAACTGTGAGCCAGAACAAACCTCTCTTCCTTTAAATTGGAGGTGTCAGGTATGTTGTCCCAGCAAAGGGAAAGTGACAGATACAGGGAGTCTCATCATGTAGGCCTTGTGGTGAATGCAATGCAACCACAACCAGATCCTGTCCTTAAGCTGCTGCAGCTATTTGCACAAATGACTAATGTGCAAATGTAACAGTCTATTACCCTGCTTCAGTCTGTTCCATCTGGGTATAGAGCTCCCCTTGCAGTTGGCTGAGGCCTCATCTATAACCAACTGCAGTTCACCTCTCCCTTTGCCTCATTTTTTTACAGGTGTATTTCCAGAAAGCACTCCCCAGCCCAGACACAACTCTTCGTCTTAATGTCTGTATCTAAGGAACTCAGCTTAGACAGGACTTAAAGGGGATTTTGAAAGATATGTGAGGCCTTTGAAGAGTTTTGAAGAAACTGAACCCTGAAATAGTTTCTCTTCCTCATAGAAAAATCACAGAAGTTTCATAATTGCCTATTTTAGAGTATTCTTCTGAGTGTCATTGCAATTATTGCACAGGATGGGAGAATTGGGCTGTAACAGTTGAAAATTTTAAGTTGGCTAAATAACTGGTATTTCCTCTTCTGTCTGAAAATGTGGGCAGGTGGACCAACTCTTCAGCTGATGCAGAGTTCCAGTGTTCCTGGTTGGATTACATCATACAAATTCCTTTGTGTTATTGGGACTCATTGTTTTAAATAAAAGTAGGCACATCAAAGAGCAACAAATAAAAGTTCTTGCCCTTAAACACTGCTTTTATTCTAGTCTTCTGTGAGACATGTTATTGAAAATATTCAATAATACATGGCTTACTCCAGCATACCTCAGAACCTTCATTCCTGTGGAACTGACATTTGTAGGTAGTGGTAAAGGGGATGAGAAAATGTCAAATGGGAAAACTATCTCCTTTCTAGTCACATGTGTCAACTTCTACATTCAGATGCTCTGGAAATATATCAGCTGCATTTAATATGCCCAGCATTTTCATATTTCAGACTTCACTGAAGAATTTCCATGCAGACGGGGAGCTCCAAATTCACATTGCTTACAAAAAAAAAAAAAAAAAAGAATAGGAAAATGGTAAGTAGGTGGCAGCTCCACTCTCTCTTATGTGGATAAAGATGCCCTTTGTCCCTTGGTTTAAAATGTTAGTTTAAACAAACACAGCATAGAAATTCCCTGATATAAGAGTTTTTCTGGACATATATGAATTTTATATGGTTTAAGTTTTTCTAGAAATAAAAATGTTAATTGTGCTTATTGTTTATGTATGCAGGGTTAGCTGTTCAGACTTGGAAAAGAGAAATCCTTTCATAACATATTTTTAAAGCTGTGGAAAGTACAGTGGTGTGTTGGTCAGGATTCTTTAGAGGAACAGAATCAATAGACTATATTTCATTACAAAAGGGAATTTATTACATTGGCTTACAGGATTAGAGATTGGATAGACCCAGAATGGCTGTTTGCATGCTGGAGAGCCAGAGAATCCACAGCTGCTCAGTCTAAGAAGCAGTAAGCCTCAGATAAAGAAGGTCAAGGATGATGTCCTACTCCAAGCCTGAAAGCTTGGAAGCACCCTGGAGAGTTGGTGGTGGGAGTGCGCGTTGAAAGTCTGAAGAAGCTAGAGTCTGATGTCTGTAGTTGACAGCAGCACCAAAAGATGCACTCCCTCAAGCAGAAGCAAGCTTGCAAGTGCTGGCTGCCTTCCTTCTCCTTCTCCTTTTGTTCCATCTGAGCCCCCACCCTATTGGAGGTGCCACCCACATTCAGGGCAGGTCTTCCCCACTCCACTCATTGGCCCACATGCCAGTCATCTCTGGAAACACCCTTACAGACACAGACAGAAGTTTGCTTTAGTAATCTTAGCCATCTCTCAAGCCAATCAAGTAGACAATCAAGATTAACTATTACAAGTCCAACCATTATCAACTTGATATCAAAACACATCTCCTTAAACCATAATTAATCTCTAGATAAAGAAAATAACAAGGTAATATTGTGTTCAACATGATATAACTATCCTAAGTACAACCAAAAATGCCCTAATTCCTTCCCCAAAGTTTCAGTGGTTCCAACATTGTTCAAAAGGCCAAATCCACAGTCTTCTCTGAGACTTAAGGCAAACTCTTCCTGTAAAGCCAAAAAAGCAAGTTACATATACACAAGATCCAATGCCACAGATTAAGCATTCCCTTTCCAAAGGGGAAGAATGAGGGAATAGAAAGAAGGGATGGGACCAAAGCAAGACTGAAACCCAGTGGGGCAGACCTTAAATCCTGTGGCTCATGTGCAGCATGGAGGGCACACGGTGGTGTGCTATGAAAAGGGCTCAGGCAGCCCTGCCCCTCTGGCCAGCAGTTTCAGCCCACATGGCCTTTCTCTTGGGCTGACTCCACTCACTGCCTACAGCTTTCTTTGGCAGAAGTTCCATGTTCCTGGCATCTCTAACTTCCCAGGGCTCTGTCACAGCTTCAGCTTTACTCTCACAGCTTCATGCATTGCCATTTTCACAGGCTGCCCAGAGGGAATCCCAACCCTGTCACACACTGCCTGGCCTCCCAGGATTTCCTTTGAAATCTCAATGAAACCCTCAATAGCCCTGTAACTCTTGCATTCTGCAAGTCTTCAAAACCAGCAACATGTGGATGACCCAAAGGTCTGCAGCCAGTGGGCGAGCAGCAGCTGGTCCCCTTTGGACCTTGGTTGCAGTAGCCTCTGAGGGCCTGTACAGCTGGGCATGGTGAGATGAGTCCGAGGGAAGTATGGGCTTTCAGCACAGACTCACACCAACAGCTCTCCTGTGTGAGCAGGGAGCCCTGGTGGCTCTCTTCTCCAAGCAAAGGCTTTCAAAAAAAAAAGTTTATACTTTTATTCCTGTGAGCCTACAATGGGTAAGGTCTGGATAATTTCTGAGACGCCCTCAAAGCATTTTCCTATTGTTTTAGTGCAAAGTACTTGGAGGGTGGTGGTGGGTTTTTTTTTTTTTAATGCCTTTTCCATTTTCTTTTTTCTTTTTGTTTTATTAGTGAATATTAGGAATTCAAAATAATGAGTTTTGTTTTGAGAAATTGGTACATGCATATAACATATCTTGATTATTTTCAACCTCATTTCCCCATCCCTTTCCTCCCCCTCCCCTGACCCCCTTCCCTGTCTCCAAAATACTACCTTCCAGTCCTGTCTTCTCTCATTTATGTATATATGTCTGTCTCTTTTGGGTTGACATGTTAAACATGTAATACATGTAATGTAATACATGTAATATAATTACATGTAATACATGTAATTTAAACATATATTACTCTTTCCCTTTCTTTCTCTCTCTTCTTCTCTTTTTCCTTTCCTTTTCTTTCCTTTCCTTTTTTTTTTTTTCTTCTTTCTTTTTTCTTTCTTCCAGTAAAGTACTGGGAATTGAACACAGAGCCTTCTTACCGAGCTACATCCCCATCCCTTTTTATTTTTTATTTTATTATTATTATTATTATTTTGTCTTTTTTGGGACAGGGTTTCACTATGCAGTTTAGGCTGGACTTAAATTCACTTTGTAGCCCAGGCTGGCCTCAAACTCACAGATATCCTCCTGCCTCAGCCTCCTGAGTGCTGGGATTATAGGTATGTGCCACCATGCCCGACTTAGTTTTTATTTTGAGAAAGGGTCTCACTACATTGCTTAGGTAGGATTCAATCTTGAGATCCCGCTGGCTCAGCCTCCCAAGTGCTGGGATTACATGCACGCCCCACTGTGCCCAACTAAACTTTCTAATTATTTCACTTAACTTGATGGTTTCCAGTTCTATCCATCTTCTTGCGATTGACATGATTTTATTCTTTTTTCTGGCTGAATAATATTCTATTATGCATATATACTACTTTTCTTTATCCATTTCTCTGTTCATTTGACATCCAGGCTGTTTCTACAGCCCAGCTTTTGTGAGTTGCACCCCCAAAACATGGTTAATGTGTATCACTATAATGTGCTGGCTTTAATTCATTTATCCTGGAGTGGTATAGCTAGATGAAGTAGTGTCTCTTAATTTTTTGGGAATCTCCAAACTGATTTCCAGAGTGATTTACTAGGTTTACATTCCCATCAGTAATGTAGGAGACTTCCTTGTACATCTTTGCCAACCCCACGTGTTTGCCAGCATTCTTTTTTATTTATTTATTTATTTATTTATTTATTTATTTATTTATTTATATTTTTGATGATAGCCATTCTGCCTAGGGTTAGATGGAATTTCAAAGTAGTTTTGATTTGCATTTCCCTAATGGCCAAAGCTGTCAAACATTTTTTCATACACTTATTGGCTATTTATACTTCTTCTTTTGGGAAGCATCTATTCAATTCATTTGCTCATTTATTGATTGGGTTATTTTTTGGAGTTAATTTTTCTGAGTTCTTTATGTATTCTAGTCATATTAATCTTCTACTAGAAGAGTAGCTAGTGAAGTTTTTTTTCCCCATTCTGTAGGTTATCTCTTTATTCTGTTGATTGTTTCCTTTGCTGTGCAGAAGCTTTTTAATTTGATGAGATCCCTTCGTTGATTCTTGATGTTATTATCTGTGTTATTGAAATTCTATTCAGGAAGTCTTTGGCTTGGCTTCTTTTTAATGGCAGCAATCTTTTCAGCAACTACACTCTCTTTGGCCCCAACTTTAAATATGCTTCTTTTCTGGCCAAACTCCTTTTTCAAAGCTCTGTATTCTTTTTGCTCTTGATTCTCAGTGTAAATCTAACTAAAAGCAGCCAGCAACACCTATGCCACAGCCTGAGCATAGTGCTGCCTTGAAATTTCTTCTGCCAAATTAATTAGCCCATCGCCATTAACTTCTGCCTCCCACAGAGTCTCAGGCATGGAAAAAATCTAAACAAGTTCTTTGCCAGATATAATATGCACGGACTCCAGTCCTGCACCCAGGAGTCTTTGTTTCCATCAGATACCTCATGCGCACAGCCTTTCCTGTCCACCTTCCCACCAGCACTCTGGTCTTATGAGCTCATATCAGAATGCTCGTTAAGTTCTCTCACAGCATTCTGAGCTTTCTCTAGCCTGCTTCTCCAGATATTTCCTAACTCCTTCCACAAACCATTTCCAGAGGCTTCTGAGCCACATGGTGAGGTATGATCACAGCAACGATTCCACTTTTCACTACCAATTTTCTGTGTTACTCAGCTTCCTGTCACTGTGACAAAATACCTAAGAATAACTATTTACAGGAGGAGAGAGGTATTTTGGCTCATGGTTTGGGAAGCTTCAGTACATGATCAGCCAGATCTATTGCTTTAGGCCTGTGGCAAGGCAAAAGCATCATGGTGGAAGACAGTGGTGAAGAAAAGCTACTCACCTCATGGTGGCTAAAGGAGAGAGAGAGAGAGAAAGAGGGGAAACACTAGAGAAAGACTGAAGAAGGGAGGGGCTGGGGACAAGATATACCCTACCAAGCCATGCCCCCAGTAACCTATTTCCCTCAACCATGCCCAACCTCCTACAGTTTCTACCACCTTCCAGTAGTTCATTCGATCAAGAACCTGTGAGTAAACTAATACATTGATGAGATTAGAGCTCTCCTGATCCAGTCTCTTCACAAAAGCTCATCTATCAGGTAACAGTCAATCCTTCAATACCAGGAAGCTTGTAGGAGACATTTTGGATCCCAGTCATAACAAGTGATTTGAGAATAAGCAGATATGATTTTATTCCTGACTCTAAAACTCATCCATGTGTGGATTACAGTGATAGACCCTTGAAGGAATCAGTCCTGTAACATTATGAGTTTCTAAAAGAAAAGAAAGTTTTGAATATGTCTTCTACATAGACTTAATTTTAACAAGTGGACAGTGGTGTAGACCCAACTTTGGGGCTCACTATACAATTTCACAACCTCCAATAAATCCCTTAATCTTCAGAGCATTGACCTCTTCATCTATCAAATGGAATTGATAGAGAGCATAGGCTCTCTCAACCAGAGAGTTGGTTACATGCATTAATAGGTGTGATCAAGAGGTCGCAACCAGACAGAAGAAAAAGGTGCTTTTTAAAAACTTATATTTAAATGGAAGTAAAAGCCATGTATTCTCTCCTCACATCAGGGCACACTTTTGAAATTAACTGATGCAATATGTATGTAAAGTGCTTTTGCTCTTTATAGACCATTTTATATTCATATACAATTCATATTCAGATGGGCTCACGCTCATTTCAGCAGCACATACACTAAAACCAGATGCACACACTCAAATACATCAGCTAAGAGAATCCTGTAGTGTGCAGAGTGTAGTACATTTGGGATGCTCAACCAGTTTTAATTGAGTGAATGAATGAAGCTAAAATAACCAGAGGATTATCTTCTACTGTACTAAATCATGTAAGTTTTTTGTAACATATTAAAGCCAATAATGCCCACCAGTGATGAACAGATTTTAATTTCTACAGTCATATTTAAATGTTGTAGATCTATATATAGTTTTACAAACAGAAATCTGGACTCGTCCAGTGATTTAAACAAAATTATCAGATACTAAAGCTACTAAATGATCATTTTTTTTTTGTGGGTACCGGGGGGTCGACCTCAGGACTTCGCGCGTCAACAGGCACCCGTGCCGCTAAGCGATATCACCGGCCCCTTTTTCGTATGTGGGATCCGGGAGTCGAACTCGGGCCCTCGCGCTTGCAAGGCAGGTGCTTACGCCGCTGAGCCATCTCACCGGCCCTAAATGATCATTCTTTAAGAAAGAATTACTAAATATTAGAGTTTCACATTATTTGGCAATACAAATAACTGCCCAGGTTTAGAATTTGTCATTTTCTTTGTTTCAGACATTAGGCTGTCCTTTTACCTACCCAAACCAGACAGATCACTACCTATGGCCTTCAAAATAAATCACTTTCCTCTTATACTTGGCCATCATCAGACAGGTTCCATTTTATCCTGATTTTAAGGACACTAATTCAATAACTATTTCTCCATTTTATTGTATGTACTCTAGGAAATAAACATCGTATCAGTTAGTTGCTGCTAATGAACCATACGACATACCAGGTGCTATTCCAAGACATTTCTATGCATTAAGTTAATCTTTAAAATTGTAGTAGACAAGTATGATTATTATCCTTGCTATACAGATTAAAACATGAGACACAGAGAAGTTAAAAATCATACCTAAGGTCACAGAGCCAATAAATGTACAAATATTAGAGAAAAAAACATTTTTAGATTAAATGCATCAATATTTAAAACCCCTGAAAAATTTGGGGTAGATTAGACCTCTGAGTATAATTATACTTACCAAAAAGGCCAAACACTGTGACAAATGTCTCTATTTGAAGGAAGAAATGTTCATAGGACACCATAGAGAAAGAGATTGAGAAAACAATAAAATAGTTACAGCTATTGAAAGAGATGAGTTTTGAGAAGGAAATCAAGGGTTTGAAACAAGAGATAAATGCATTTAGCTGTAAAGTGCTTATAAAACTTTATATAGAAATATTTTCAAAAGTATGACAGGGCCGGGGATATAGCTCAGCGGCACTGCGCTTTGATGGCCACCTTGGTGCCAGGCTCTTCGGACAGTTTGCCGCACACTCAGGACCCTGGATGACCTATGCCCCGTACCTGTATCCATGTGCTTTCTCTGCCTCAAGTGATTCCACAGCTAGCTCCCATCCACCTGGCCATCATACAATCTCAAGAAAATTCAACTCTAAGGCTGTTGGTAGAAGTAATGACTACTTTGGTTGTGATTTTACTTTTTTCTTTAGTGCTTTATTTCCCTTAGTTGTGTACATGTCTTCTTTGGTGAGAAGACTGGCAAGCATTTGACGTCGGCAGATGAATATTGTTACCCCCAGGACCTACTTTACGGAATAGTAAAAACTTAATAAATGTTTGTTGATTAAAGGCAAAAAGGAATGAGTAATTAATAGTATCAAGTATATAAAGAGAGAAGAGAGGAAGGAAAATCATTGCACATGATAACTGAGTAGTCATTGTTAACTTTGAAAGAACTATTTCAATTGATTTAGTGGAGAAACAGCAAGTAATGAATGAATGGTAAACAAATACTCATTTCAAGGCTAGATCCTACCCCTCCAGGAATTTGTCACTGAATGGAAGGAAGAAGATAATAGCTTGAAAAGTTCTTTGAATTTTGGTTGTTATAAATACAAGAAACTGAAATATATTTGTAGACACAGAAAAAACCAAAAAACAGAAAACCTGCCCATAGGACAATTCTGACATCATAGGGTAAGATTAGGTTTATAGGTAGACATTTTTTTCTTAATACTGGGAATTTAACCCAGGAAGCACTGAACAACATCTTCAGCTCTTTAAAATATTTATTTATTTATTTATTTATTTATTTATTTATTTATTTATAGACAGTGTCTCTCTAAGTTCCTCAGGCTGGTGTTAAAATTGCAATCCTCCTACCTCAGCTTCCAAAGTGGCTATAGGTGTGCACCATTGTGCCCAGCTTTTTGTCTTATTTTAAAACATGCACCTTGTAGCTGGGTGTGGTGACACATGCTTGTAATCCCAGCACTCTGGGAGGCTGAGGCAGGAGGATCTCAAGTTCAACATCAACCTAGGCAACTTTTTGACTTAGCAAGTCCCTATATCAGTGATGGCAAACTTTTTAGAGACCAAGTGCCAAACTGCAACCCAAATCCTACTTATTTATCACAAAGTGCCAACAATGCAATTAAACCTGAATGCTGAGGTTTTAGTTTAGAATAAACAACCATACATTAACTAATTTTGTCTTAAAACAAAAACACAATAATACGTGTGTCATAAGTTTGCCACCACTGCCCTGTATAAAAAACAAAACAAAACAAAGGAAAAAGGAAAGAAAAGGAAAAGAAAAGAAAGGGCTGGGGATGTATCTGAGTGGGGAAGCCCTGTTAATCCCCAGTACCAAAAAATAAAACAAAACGTGTCTGTAGTCCATGGTTTTCACATTATGTTTATTGTCGATAATATAAGGAACTTCTGCTGGCTATATCATTTGCCCAACATCCCTCAAAGCCAGAAATACTAATCAGACTGAAGTAGGGTTTAAAAATATATATATAGGTAAATAGGAGACAAGATAAATTGTAATTAAAAAAAAATAATAGCTATTTCAGTTCCTTTTTCCCTTCCAGGAAACTCATTAAAAAAAGAAAATCCCTAAGGATCTTAATGACTCAATAAGCCTGTGGCTTGGGCCCTGAGCCCAGGCTTTCACCTGTAAGTTGGCTTTCCTTCCACAGACCTCCACCCTCAACAAAGCAGCATTATTCAGTGGCCAACAGATCCCAACTTTAAATGCATGCAAAGAGTTTACATTTTAACCCAACCCACTGAAAGAGTGTCCTGACAGACAATAGGCATAACATCCCAGACCACCCACTTTGAGGACACCCCCAAGACCAGACCACAGCATGCCTCTCTCTTGAGGGCCCCGCTCTATTCTCTTTGTGGACTGTTTACAATTCTGCCTAATAAACCTCACTATGCCTCTCACAGACAGGTCTTGAAAATTTTTGTGTGTGACAGAATCAGTGAACCCACAACCTACCCCGGGGTCAAGGCAAGCTGAGATGCTTATTCCCTCTTTGGGAAAGCTCCTTGGTCCTATCTGGTGACAAGATTCATGTAAGATTTGGTGGTACCCAGTCAGGCTCAAGGCCCGTGTGCATGGGCCCAGGGAATTGTATCATCGGGCTGTCTGTTGGGTGCTTGGCATGTAGAGCAAATGGACTTTCTCTTTCTAGGCTCAGTAATCTGGTGTGACTATTTCCCTATTTCTTAATCTTATATGTATTCCATCTGCTTATCTTCTATGCTGTGTTTTGTATCATGTCTCCAATTCTGTCCTCTAATTCACTAATACATTTACCTAGCTGTGCCTAATACCTGTTTTAACCAGTTGACTAAGATTTTTTTAATTGAACGATTCTAATTTTTATTTCCATCTGGATTATTTACCAATTCATCTGCTCTCAGAGGGGAGTCTCTTATTGCTTGCCTCTTTTTGTGTTTCTATCTTTTATTTCTTTAAATTTTTTAGTAATAACTTTCATGTTTTTTAATAACTACAATATTTGAAACTCTTAGAGGACTAAGTCTGATCTTTCCAATACCCTCATGAACTTGCCCGCTTATATTTTTATAACTATTGGATACACTGATATTTAGTTGATGTTAATCTGTGGGAGTCCTGGAGACCTAAATTGAGGATGTGTTTCCATAAAACTTCGTTTTCTGTGTGGAGCCACATTTCCCCTAGTGACCCAGGACCACTGTGACCCCATTCTAGTTTCCTGGCTTCATGAGACAGCTGTTCTCCATGAGTCTCCCATGTTGGCCCCTGGCTCCTTTTCTGAGGACAACTGGCATTAGAGCAACTTGCTCTAGTGGGTTATGACCACTGCATTGTCTCTTTCCCCTATGCTGCATGAGCTTAGAAATGCATGGTATTTTGTTTGCGAAGAGACCTTCCTCCTATTCTCTTATGAATCCCCTCAGTCACACTTTCCCCTCCCATCATTTCACTAAAACTACACTTCCTAATGATTAGGGGGGCTAATATAACCTCCAACCTGTTAGATGTCAGATACGCCAAGTTTGTGTTCCCCAAAATCAAAGAATGAATTCTAAGGGACAACAGAGGTTAAGAGTAGGAAAATATATTGAGAGAGAGAGAGAGCTCCTGAAAGACAGGAGGGAGCCCAAGTGGGTTGAAAGTGAGCCCAGTTCTCAAAGGAAGTTTTAGAGTAAAATCATGAGGTAGGTACAATGTGGGTCTAAACTCAGATCAAGCAATAAGTTTAAAAGTATAGCTGTTTAGGTACTATTGAGCCAATAGGGAAGCAGAGGTCATGTAGCAAGTGTACATGGAAAGAACAAAACCTTTTTAGGAAGGGATGGATCAGGAGGTCCTGGTTACCTAACGGGGTGACTGATGTCTATCTAGACTTATTGGACCAGGTGATACCAATTGTAGTATATTGCTTATCCCTTGGGGAGGCATAAAGGGCTGGTCATTCCATCTTTATCCTGAGGCCTGGCCTTCAACAAATGCGCCTCCAGCCACAGTTGTAATATGTATTCATCCTCTGCCCGGACTCCCTCGAGAGCCTAGCCCTGACTGCCTATAATATTTTTACCTAAATTAGTTGTCTATGATTTTAAGGTCACCATTAACCTCCATGTTGTGAAATTAATGTCATTTCTCAGCCTGAAAGTACTTACTGTAGTGGTTAATTTTGTGTGTCCACTTAGCTGGCCCACGGTGGCCAGATATTTGGTCAAACATTAGTCTAGCTGTTTGTGTGAAAGTGAACTTTGGTGAAGCAGATTGACCTCCATAAAGTGGCCTCATCCACTCAGTCTCAGGCATGAATAGAATGCAAGTCCATATCCCCAAGCAAGAAAGAATTCTCCAGTACATAGAAGGCCTGTAGACTTGAATTGCACTATCGTCTTTTCCAGCCATCCACATAAGCCAACTCTTAAATTTCTTTATAGAAATATATGCATCCTACTGGTTCTATTTCTCTAGAGAAGCTTGACAAATCACTTGCTATACCAGTAGATTTAACAGAGCTGATCACTGCCTTTTCTTGGAAACTCTTTTCGTAGTTTCTAGAATAACACAAACTCCTGGGTTTTCTCCAGCCTCATTGGTTGTTCCTTCTCAGCTTCCCTTGCTAATTCCTACTCATCTTCTCAACCACTAAGTATTGGCGTGTTCCGGAGCTGAGTCTTTAGACACTTGCTCTTGTTTATCGCATTGAGTCTCATGGTTTTAACATTATGTATACCCTGCCACACCAACAGATTCTGATGGTTTCCAATTCAAATCTCCTCCTTTACTACCAGACGCGTATGTCGTGCTAACTGTATGCTGTTGTTAGATGTCTCGAAGGTGACATTTCTGAAACCAAGTTATTGAGCTCCTTCTCTCTCTGACTCCTCCTCCTCACTATTTTCTCCATAATATTCTAATTGCTCAGCTCCCAAACCTCAGAGTTATCCCTAGATTCCTTTTTTCTCCCTCATGTCCCACATCCAATCTGTCAGGAAAAGCTGGTGTTCTGCTTTTAACATATAACTAGAATCCAACACTTCCTATCACCCTCATGGTGACCTCAGTCACCACCATTTCTGTCCTGAGTAGTAGCTCTCACCTCCCAGGGGGTCTCTTTGTTTCTACTCTTACCCAAAGCATTCATTTTGGCTGTAAATAAAAGCCAGGGCGAATCTTTAAAAACACAAATCCCACATCTCACTCTTTTGCCTCCAACTAATCAAACTTTTCAACTTGTGGAAAGCAAAGACAGCATGGTCACCCGATTCCCTCTATCTCCTGTCCTGGCAGTGGAGGTCACCTCTCCCTTTCAATGGTTGTTTTTTTTCTGCTGGCTTTGCTGTTCTCACTGATGACCGTCCTCTTAGCTACCTCCCTCAGTGTGTCCCGACTTTGTTCAGTGGTTTCCTTCTTGGCCAGGCCTTTCAGATCCCACTATCCACAGTTCAACCTTTCTCCCATTTTCTACCAGGTCTCCCTCCTTTATTTCTCCATGGCATTTGACCAACAACTCCACTTTTGACTCCTTTATATATTTTTCTGTCTCCCCCATACTGCAGTATCAGCTCCATGATGGTAGGAGTTTTTGTTTGACTCACGGTACCATTCTCAATTCCCAATACAATACTTCACCCAGAGGAAGCACTCAGTAAATATTTGCTGAGTGAGCGAAGAAACTGATTGTGAATCCCCAGTACAGGAAAGAGTATGAGGAAAGGGATAATCTCGAACATTATGGGGGAAGTATAATTTGTGCAATGTTTCTAGAGACTGTGCGTCTTTGAGTGAGCCATCAGCTCTGGCACTCACAGCAAATGCATTTTGCCTCTAAACCTGTGTGACTCCAATCACTCACATTTTATACCTGGCCTCTGAAGATGGTTGGCTTTTCCACCCCTTGTCTAAAAAGATCCTTTGCTCCTGAAGCCATAGCAAGAATACTCAAAAATTTCCTCCAAACCACACATTCTTCAGTACCTCTCAGCCACTGTATCCACTCTTTCTTTTGCTTTTTTTCCCCTTTTCTCAGTCTAGATGATTCTGACTCTTCATTCTGAGTCAGTTCAAGTTCAAAGCTCCTGTGAACCCTTCACTAGACACCTGGCAGTGACTCACCTCTGGGTCTAGGTAACATTTTGTGTGGCATTTAATTACAGATCTAGCCTGGATCAGGTTGCATTCAGTATTGGTTGGGTTCCTGTCTCCCACTTAGACTCAAAGTGAACTTGTGACCTCCTTGTGTGTGTCCCTGGGGTCTCAGATGCAGCGGTGGCCTCTATTTTTGCTTGCATAAACAAAGAAATCATTGAATGTCTTCCTAGGCTTCTTCTCCCTCCTATCTTTTTTCCAAGTAAAATGTTTAAAACTTGGTTGTTGTATGACATTAGAACGGTATATGTTCCTGGATAAAGTTGGTCCTGAATGCAGAGTCTTCAAACACTTTTAGAGTAAAATACTGTCCCTCCGAAGCAGCTAGGCACAGTGTCTTTACACGAGATACCCAAGATCATTTATCAGGTGGGCAAGCTGAGCAAAAGCAGCGGCTCAACTACACTTCACTGCTACACTTTACATGGTGAAGTCTAGATTAAAAATTTCTTTCATCATTAGGAATGATAATAGAATATATTACTGGTTTATCTGAATTTTTTTTTCATACAGGAAGTTAAAGCTCAGAATAAAACGGTCAAGTAAGGCTATTCTGAGGCTTCCTTTCTTCAGGTTCCTAAGGTTTTCTGTCCCTAAATCTCACATAAAAATTAAAGAGGCCCAAACCTAGCTTGTGTCACATGTTTTGAGTTCACTGATCCACCGTGCCAGAATCAAGTTACTCCACACCCTAAGTAGTGGCTGTAACCCAGGATGACACAATCTATGTTTGTCACATCGCCAACTTGCAAAAAGAAAGAAATTGTTTAAAGGCCCTTTTGTTACATAATAATGTTTTATTCAGAAGGAGAGGAAAAGTTGGATTGATACAAAAGGCAATTCTTCTCCTTTTTCTACTTTATCCCACAACCAAATCCATTTTTGCTTCTGTGTTGCTAGTGCCTCCTACGACTTTATGCAACGGGATTTCTCACGGGCGCCCATTCAGCTGCTAATCACAGAATTTCTACACACCTCGCCAGTACAGCTGGAAAGAGTGACACCATGGAAGGAGCGGGAGTGATGGGTGGAGTTTATTTTTAAGTGTGGTTTGTCCCTATTTTGTTCAAGAACACATAATTTTTTTTTTTTTTTTTTTAATGTGGATAAACAAGAGAGTCATTTTTGACCACCAGAGAATTGCAACTAGGAAGGTCACTTCAGTCCTGGCCTCAGGTTTTAAGAATCCAGAACAGAACACATTGCTTGGTCACTGAAGTAAATATTCTTGACCTTTGTGTGCAGGCTGATGACTGGAACACATTAAAAAAAAAAGGAACCTTATGACTTGGACCAGACTTGTTTATAACATTCTTTCCTGTCTTACTAATATCTAGGATCTAGCCCCATATTGAAATACCACGTAATGGAAACTAAAGAGCTTTCTCTGTTACTTACCTAATCACCTTTTCAACCAGACCTGAACATTTCACTATGTGGACTGAATTTGACAATCAAGTATTTTGCCTCTTTGGTGTAAATTGAATAAAATATGTTTAGATTTAGAATTTTTAAACATAATTCAAATAACAAGTAAAAATGGCAAATCATATTTTCTACCATTATTCTGAAAATGCTGAAGGAATTTTTCTAGGCTAGGGCTGTAAAGGACCATCAACAAACCCAGAAAGGAAGTACTTGAATATAAGTTTTTAATATAAAATATGAGGCTAAGAGTAATTTACATTATAATTTGAGTATGGGAGTAAAAAAATGTTTTATAAAAACCTTTCTAATATGAGGCTTAGAGAAGCACACATCTTGCAGTGATCTATTGTTTTTGTCTATGTGCTACCCTATTCTCGTCTTCTCTCTCTTTTGGTAATACCCCTGTTTCCTTAGGGGTAAACTTCCTTGCACCACGAGAGCTGCCCATTAGTGTACCCAGCCTGCCACATCCCAACCGGTCTTCTTGTACTAGCCATGGTGTTTGAACGTTGGTGTGACCCTAAGTATTAGCCACGCAATATTTTTCTACATGAACTATCCATATACGAGAGGATGTATAGCCATTGCTACCTGTGGCTCTGCTCCTTATAATCTAAAACAGGCTGATTTGCTGTTGGATATGTTGAAAATAAGTCTGAGATGAATAGATAGATGTGACAGAGGGGCAAAAAGAAACATGTTGACTTTGCTTGGTTCTCTGATTCTGGTCTCTGAGGTCCTCCAAAACACAGCTCTTCCTTCAGTGCTCTGACCGACCTCACCTTGTTCCAGAAATCCAGTCTCTCCACTCTAATCCAGCTCAAACAGGCTTCGTCACTTGCAACCAAAGTGTTCTAATTCAGGAACATCCATTCGAGCATATATTGTATTGACATTTAATGCTTATGGGAAAATTTTTATTGATGAAAACTATAAAAATTGACATAGCCAGTTTACTGTGTTCTACTTTGTAATATATTGTATATTACTAGAAGCATTTAAAATAATTTGCTTGAAGACTTTGCTTTTCACTTTTCCTCCTTTATTACTCTCTAGTATAAAGCTCATATTAGTTAAGAGTGACAGGGCTGGTGAGATGGCTCAGCGGCTTAAGCGCCTGCCCGGCAAGCAAGAGGGCCCGAGTTCGACTCCCAGAACCCACACACGAAAAAGGGGCCGGTGATATCACTCAGTGGCACGGGCGCCTGCTGGCGCGCGAGGTCCTGAGGTCGACCCCCTGGTACCCACAAAAAAAAAAAAAAAAAAAAGAGTGACAGTAGAGGGCCTGGTGAGATGACTCAGCTGCATAAGCGCCTGCCTGGCAAGCACGAGGTCCTGAGTTTGATTCCTGGAATCCACATATGAA
This sequence comes from Erethizon dorsatum, assembly GCA_028451465.1. Taxonomy (NCBI): domain Eukaryota; kingdom Metazoa; phylum Chordata; class Mammalia; order Rodentia; family Erethizontidae; genus Erethizon; species Erethizon dorsatum. The sequence continues at coordinate 122,439,993 of CM051826.1, read as the reverse complement.
GAAAGGGCTGGTGATATTGCTCAGCGGCACAGGCGCCTGCTGGCATGTGAAGTCCTGAGTTCGACCCCCGGTACCCACAAAAAAAATAAAATAAAATAAAGAGTGACAGTAAATTGATCATTGAAATTAGGAACGCCAGCCCGGTGTGGTGGTGCATGCCTGTAATTCCAGCAGTTGGGAGGCTGAAGCCAGTGTAGGCCACATAGTGAGTTCAAGGCTAGCCTAAACTACCTAGTGAGACCCTGTCTCAAAAAAGCAAACAAAACAAAACAACCCCAAAACAAACAACCCCCCCAGAGAGAGAGAGAGAGAGAGAGAGAAAAACTAAAAACCAAATCAAAACAAAAAAACAAAACAATTGGGGAACCTGGTCTGACATTTTATATTAAAATACTTTTAAAGTACTTTTAATGCTTAAGAGATACACTTGTATTATGCCTAAATTATATATCACATCTACTGATACACATACAGATACCCCAAATATTCAAACATTTTCTGCTTATACCAACTGGTAGTCAAGAGGACTGGATTCTAGCCTTTGAAATTTTGTTAAGTAATTCTAGAGTTGGAGTTGTTTACCTTCTCTGGAGCTCAGGAAAAAGAAGATATTGGAATAGATGGGGTGTCTTTCAGCGCTAAAATCCTATAATTTCACAGCTAGAAAAAGAAGCCAGTTTTGTTAGAAAGACTGATTTTACAAAAAAAAAAAAAAAGAAAGAAAGAAAAATCAAACACTACTTGTTACTCTTTCCTTTGGCCTGTTTACCAAAAGCATTTTGTGAATGTGATTTGTGAAAATAAAGCCACCTGACACAAATGAACATAAACTATGTTAGCCTTCAGAAAAATTCTGTTGTCTAAAGGACCTCAAAGTCATTGGCCTAGATGGTGAACTGATAAGGGGCCAAAACCAACGGAAAACTCCCCCACAAATCTTAAAAATGTCATTTGTATATCAGAATCACAAGAGAATTTTTAAAAAGAAGACCAGATTTTTATACTTTTTTCAGTGAAAGAAATTTTGAGCTGGAAATTAAAATAACCATGTAAAAACTGATAAACTGGGCACTCGGTGATTTCTTTATAAAATTATTAAATATTTTTTCTTAAAAAGTTCAATAATGTTTTAAGTGCACATCATTAAAATTCATGCTATATACCTTTATGTTTTAAAATACAATATTTTAACACTTTCTCCCCCCTCCCCTTGCTGCAGCGCTAGGATCAAACCTAGGGCCTTGTGCGTGCTAAGCAAGTGCTCTACCCCTGAGCTGCACCCCCAGCCCTACTTTGACATTTTTTTTTTTTTTTTTTTTTGTGGGTACCAGGGGGTCGACCTCAGGGCCTCGCGCACCAGCAGGCGCCCGTGCCGCTGAGCGATATCACCGGCCCCTTTTTCGTATGTGGGATCCGGGAGTCGAACTCGGGCCCTCGCGCTTGCCGGGCAGGCGCTTAAGCCACTGAGCCATCTCACCGGCCCCTACTTTGACATTTTTTAAGAAATTGATTTCAAAATGTTAGGGGGAAAAAAAGCCCCAATTTTTCACTTTGGTTTTGCCCCTAAAGCAAGAATTGCGGGAGGAGAAATAGCAGCCCTGCGGCGTGACGCCACCATCTCATAGCTTTGTGACTTTGGTATTATAACAAGGGGAAGTGGGGAGACCAGCAGAGACCACCAGGATTGGGTGAAGGCAACATGGCATGGAACTTATTGTGCCTGGGTGCACGCAGGCAGAGAGCGATAAGGCCGTCTACCGTGAACAAAGAGAAGCGTGTCCATTTTATAGGGATGGAAAGAAGGCAGGGACATTAGGCAGGAAGATTTTAATAAACGTCTGTGGTCAAAGTTCTCTGGCTGTCTTGCACCTCAGTGGACAGGGTCCTTGCAGGTCCAGTAAATTTTGGGGTGTCTCCAGATGTCCCCGGGACCTGCAAAGTTCCTTGTCCTATCTTATCTCCTCCACGACATCCTGTGCTTGCGGATGACAACTTTGGTACTGAGTTGAGTTCCCTGCAGTGAGTAGTGCCTTTGCTGGCAAGCAGATTGGGGGCTGGGAGAGGCAGGTCCAATTCGAACCTGACAGGTATGTTTTTCAATTTCTGTAAGATGCAGAAACTCAATTACTCTACCTTGGGGCATAGGGTGTCTGCGTTTGGTTTTTAGTTCCTTTGGTTTGTAAAGAATACTTACGGAAATTAGAGAAACTGAAGTTTCAGCCGTGACATCGAGCTTCCCAGGGATCACAGAACAGCTCAACAGCCAAGGATCCTTGGAAGACAGCAATGTGGAGTTTGGGGACCTTTCCTTGAAAGCAGGAGTTCTCATCCTGACAGGACATCCCAATCACCTGAAAAGTGTTTTAAAGTAGAGATCTTGAGGCCCTTATATATTAAGGTTTTTGTCTACTACACCTGGGGAAGTGCCCGGTTCACTGTGGTTTTTCGAAAGCTGTAAGTTAGGTTTCACGCGTGCTGCTCTGTGCGTTGCCTGGTTTTGCAGCTCTCTTGGTGTCTGCCTCACCATGATTCCACTGCTTCTTGGCTCCCTCATCTTGTAGCTTTGTTGTCTTATGTTTGCCCCAAACTTCCTGTGTCATCTCCCCCAAGTCTTTTCTCAGAGGCGACGCCTCCCTGGCCTGTTATTGCAATTGCACTCTAGCCCTGCACTCGTTCCCTGCATTATTTTATCCAACACTCATTACCTTCTAATATGCTACATACTTTTTAAATTTATTGTTGTATTGCTTGTCCCCTCCACTAGAAACTAAGATCCGAGAGGGAGCATTTTTGTGTATTTTGTCCATATTGCAACCCCAGCACCTAAAACAGAATAGGTGCTTAAAAAACACTTGTTGCCTGAAGGAGTGAAAAACTGTGTGGGTGTACGCTTTCTGCTTAGTCAGTTTGGCTGACATTAATTCTGCTCACCGGCGATCTGTCAGGGCCCTTCCTGACCCTGGCTACCCTCTACATCTCCTTTTGGATTTAGCTTCCTCAACTGATCGCCTGATTGGACCAGCTTTTTTGGACTGAATTTTTTTCCGCAGGTCATTTTTTGACCTGGTCTAACTTGCCTGCTTCCAGGGCAGTACTCATCCACAGCATCAGACAGTGACTCGAGGATCACAGAAACAAAGCAGGAAGGAGTACCGCCTGGGGCCACCCTTGTAGCTGGGGATGTGATACAGGGGGCAGGAGTTTCTCTAGGAAGCTGACTTTGGTGACTTTGTCTACTCCTGTGAAACTTCAATAAAATGATCTAACAGCATCAGCCTGTCTTCCTTCAGTGAATTCTTCTGAGGTTCAACTGAACAATGTATGGAATAAACTCATAAAAATGCTTTTAATATTAACTTATAAAAATAAAACAAGATGAGTGTGAGAAGTTACATAATTTTAGATGACATTAAAATATGCTTTAAAAAAAGCCTAAGGGAAGTTGTGGGGAGAAATAAGGAATTTAGAAACTTACTGCTTAAAGTGCCTTTTGAATTCTTTGCTCTAGGGCTGGTGATAAAGCTCAGTGAGCTTGGCATGTTTGCCTAACATGCATGAGGCCCTGGGTTCCACTGCCAGCCCCAAAATGGCAAAAAAAGGATTCTTTGTCCCCATCTTTGAATATTTTAAAATGCTATCCTCATTTCACACTGATAACTAGTTGGCAGGGGCTCCTAGTAAATAACTGTCCAAATAATATTTATGAAGAATAAAGGCAAAGACAAACTGCAAAATACAGATTAGAAGAGATATGGCTTTATAGTGGTATACTTGTTAAAAACTTAAAAATATTTAGGGGTACTTTTTAGTTGGTGATAACTTGATATGTATGAACAGCATGGAGTGGTAGAAAAATATTAAAATGAATTCATATTAATGTAAATATTAATGTGATATCAAGCTGAATTTTGAACTAGCATCATCAGCAGGAAATTGTACTTCTCTATTCCTCTCAGTACATGGAATATTGGATTCAGTTCTAGATGACACATTTTAAGGGACACTAGACCGTGTTTAGATAAGAGCTCGTGGGGGGTGTCTTAGTTACTTTTCTCTCGCTGAGACAAAATACCCAACATCCAAAGTTAAAAGGGGAAAGGTTTATTTAGCTCACAGTTTTTAGAGGTTTCAGTCCATAATCAGCCAGTTCCAAGGCAGGGTAGCACATGGCAGAGGAGAACAGTTCATGGTGGGCAGAAGGTAACAAAGCAATAATGGGACCTTAACAGTGTCTGCCCTTTTATCTTATCCAGGTTACTGGGATTAGGGCGGTGCCAAAAAAATCAGTGGATTGATTTAGTAATCACCCACCCTTAATCCTAGCATTGCAGCAGGAATCAATCACACACTCTAGATTTAGCCACCTCTGAAAAAGCCCCATTGCATGAGGCTTTGGGGGGACATTTAGACACAAACCATAACAGAGGGGATGAATGGGCCATGAACAAAGGCGAGGTATAGCAAGGAACGTTTTTTTTTGTGTGTTTTTTTTTTTGTCTTTTTGAGACAGGATTTCGCTGTGCAGTTCAGGCTGGCCTTGAACTCACTTTATAGCCCAGGCTGGCCTTGAACTCACAGCAATCCTCAGCCTCCCAAGTGCTGCAGTTATAGGTGTGTGCCACCACGTCTGGTGGAACACACAATGTTGATATCAAATGTTTACAAGGTTCCATATACAGAGGGAACCAAAAACAAACAAACAAACAAAAAAACCAAAAAAAAAAAAGAGAGGGAACCATGCCCCTTTGCACTCAACAAATTTTAGTACTAGATTCAGATTCACTGGGCACTTTAATATACATTTCTTATATTTATATTCTATATTATAATAATATTGCTATAATTATACTACAGAATTATTAATAATGCTATTTCATATTTATAATAACGACATAAGGTACAATTATCATTAGTTTTCCCTTTTAGAGTTGAGCAAACTCATAATTGGAATGCTTTCGTTAGCCCAAATTCACACAGCTAGGAAGTTGTAAAACCAGGATTTGACCACTTTGAATTTTAAGCCTCTGGGCTTAAAATGTTTCTACCAATACCATCCATAGCTACCTACCAAATCTATAGGGAGACACACTTCAGTTCCACGTTTTGGTTGGCAGGACGGTTCAAAGATGATGAATACTGCTGCGAGGTAGTGAGTAGAGAGTTTCCTATCACTTGGTGTTCAAGCAAATGCTGGATACCTGTTGCACAAGGATCTGGTAGCCCCCCAACCCCATATACATTTATCTTAATAACAAAACACTAAGAACAAATGTTAGTCATAGAGCCAAAGGAACCCCTAGAGAGGGCCAAGTAAAATTAAAGTAATTGAGCTGAATTCATTTCAGTAGTTATTGGAAGATAGAGTACCCAAACTTTGTTCTCTGAATTTACCGTCTAATTTTTGTTAGTCTTGTATCAGTTGCCCATCTAATAACTGGGTAATACAGTGTGGAGCCACAAGGTATGGAAAAAGGAAGGGAAAGGCTGTTTTGTGAATTGCTATAAAGGACTCTTTGGCATGCTCTTGCTTTATGAGGGATAAGCCAGGAATGTGAGTTGTAATTGACTGGGTTTGAAATGATAAGCGAAGATTGCCACTGCAGAGGAGAACAGAATAGCGAGGGAGGTTAAGGAGGACTAGGGCTATGGATTTCCTTGTATTTCCTTCCTGTGGGGTAGTTGCTCAATGTCTATTTATTGGAGTTGATAACTTCAGCAAATAGAGAACTTGCTCTGTGCTGAGCACTGCGCTATGTTTCGAGGAGTCAAAAAAGAAGTAGACAAAATCCCTATCCGTTCAAGGAACACACAGTTTAAGAAAACACCACCAAAGAAAGCAATGGGAAAAGAGGAAGCGCTAAGGAATATCAGAAACTAAAGGACTGTATGACCCAGAGGGGAGACGAATTCTGTATTGTGTGTGGGGTGAGAATGTGGTGGGGTGTTGTGAAGAATGGGATGTCAGGGACGATTCCAAAGAGGAAGCACACATTATCTTCATTATCTTTAAGGACAGTAAGAGTTCACCTAGTTAAATGATGGATGGGGGGGGCACCTACAGATACAGACGCAGCCTGCTGAATCTGCATGTGGTATGCGGATTAGGAAGGAGTCGGAGGCGGAGGCGGAACTAAAGAGGTGAAGGAATCAGATTATAAATGGCCTTGTCTACCACAGTAATGAGCTTGAACAAGATTTGAGGATTTCAGAGAGAAGCATTATGCTCGGATGTTTTTGGAGCATTCTCAGGCAATTCCACGGAAGGGAAGCAGAAGTGAAATTAGAAAGGCTCGGCCTGAAAAGTGGCAAAGAGAATAAGAAGCAGAGAGAGATCGTGAGTCAGAATTAAGAGAAAAAATTCATCCATGGGATTTTAAGCCAGAGAATAATGGAGAGAAATTTGGGCGCCTTGCTGTTGGAATGGCAAGACTTTAACAATGGATGCGGGTGGTTCTGGAGTGGCAGAGCGGGTACTACCGAAGGCCTGCAACCGGAGCCACGTGGCCACTCCCTCCCGTGGATTAGCTGATGACCCTCTGAACTGAATTCAGGAAATGATCTGAATGAATGATTTGTGCAATTCAATGAGAAGGATGAAGTCTCTGAGGTCAGTACATCTGGAGAAAAATACGGCTGGTAAAGACGGGCAGGCAATCATTATGAGAGGTCCATTTGTGGATTAATTTGCACCCCCTCATTGGAAAGATCTTCGAAGTAGAACACAGGCCTCAAAGGCAGCCATCCTCACCCCAACCCTCCGCCCTCCAGGTGCCTCCGTCCTTCAGCCACACCACAGAGCCCCTTCCGGGCATCTCCTCGCTGGGGGAACTAGGGAGCAGGAATCCCATCAAGCCGCGGAGGAGAATGGCAGAATTCTGAAGACCTTGGCGACCATGTAAGGAAGCTGCATACTTAAGGATGGGGCTTGAGGAAACAAACGACTCGCCCAGGTGTCAGGCAGCGGCGCTTCCTCGAGGTCACTCTTCCTGACCCCGGGTCCCGTGCTCCTCCCACCACTCCACGCCGCGCAGCCCTGCAGCTGAGAGGGGCGAGGGTGGGCGCCGGTGGCGGCCGGGGACCCCTCCTCGCCCAGCCCCCACCCCGGGCCCCGGACCCGGCCCCGCCCGCTTCCCGGGCCCGGCGGGGTCGCTGCGCCGCTGCCGCCCTGCGCACACGAGGTCGCGCGGACGCGGGTGTCGGGAGGTGGCCGGGCCACCCGCGCCGGCGCCCCCGGCCTGACGCACGGAGGGGCCGGCACGCGATTTGCCGCGAGTGACGGACTGGAGCCGTCGCCGTCGCCGCCCGCTCCGCCCCCAGCCCGCCTTCCTCCGCCTCGCCCTCCGCCTCCGCCCGCGCCTCGCCAGCGTCCCCGTGTCCTCCCCGGCGCCCCGAGCCGCGGCCGCCCGCGCCAGCCAGGTGAGTGTGGCCGCCGCGCGGCCGGGGCGGAGGAGCGCGCAGGCCCCGCGCGGGCGGGAGCGCGGCCGAGGCGACGGCGGCCCGGGTCCTTCCGCCGCGCGGGCCGCGGGGTGTGCGGCGGGCGGCGAGGCGAGGGGCGCCCCCGCCCTGGCCCGCGTCCCCACCGCGCCCCCGCCCTCGTTCCCCGCCGCCGCCGCGGTCGCAGACAAAGCGTTGCCTGAGGTGGGAGCCCGCGGGCGCCCTGCGTCCTCGCCGCCCGCCGGGTGCGGCCCTGGCCCGCGGAGCCGGCCGCGCTCTTCCCCCCGGGCGCCCTCGTGCGCGTCGGGGTGAAAGGAACCGAATCGTGCAACAGGTTTGGGCGTTCACCCTCCTTTCCCGGGGCGCTCGTCCCCCCGCGTGCAGGGGCCGGAGGTGTCGGCCGGCTGCGGGGCGAGTCCCCGTGCCCGGCGCCCGCGCGGGCTCCTTTGTGTGACCGCTGACGGCCCTGCCGGAGGATGGGCGGGGGACGCGGCCCGAGGCCCCCAGCGCGGCGTGGGGCGGGCTCCCCGGGCCTGCAGGAGGTTCGCCGCCCTCCGGCCTTGGGAGTCACGAAGGGGAGGGGCGCGCGGTTGTGTCCCCGGTGCGCTGTAGACAGACACGCCAGAAGAGAGCCGCGGTCCGGCCCGCTGGTGGGTCGGGGTGGGTTTCACCCTGGGGCGAGGGTTGGGATGTGCCGGTGCCGTGACAGCCCGGCGGTTGTCCGCTTGGTGCTTTGACGTCCTCCTCTCAGCCACAGACATCGGCCCAGAGAAGTTGCGAGTGCTGTTGAGGGAGTAAGCAGATAGCAGCTGTTTGACAGGTCATCCCTCCCTCGCGTTTTGTCCGTGTCAAGCACACCCACCGTGCAGCCGGCGCAGCTTGGCAAGCCTTCAGATTAAAATGCCACTCAGCACACTCCCATGTCGGAAATCTGAACCCATACAGTTTTTCTTTGGTTTGCTAAATGTTACTTTCTCAGTGGGAGAAATCCCCCTCCCTCAAGGAAGAATTCACAATAATTTATCTTCGTTTACCTACCTTGGGTCATGCCAACACCTAGCTGGTTTATTGGAATGCTATTTTGGTGTAACAATACTAAATGGAAGGAAAATATTTTCCTTTTGCTTTGAGCAATAAAATACTTCTTTGTTCTAGAACCAGGAAGCCTTTATATAAAATACTTTTCGAGCACAGAGTTGGTGACTGTCTTTACCCCATGACTAAATACATGAAAAAAAATTCCCAGAGGAGCTAGAAAACATTGCATAGCTCTATTGATTGTTTTTATATCCCAAATTCCAGGAAATAATTTTTCTGAATATTCATGCAGCCATTCTGGACTAAATTTAATCTTAAAAATTGGGCCTTCTCACTGAGTAGGGAAAAAATGAATTGATCACATTTAAAGAATTTATCAAGCATTATAGCCCTTGTGACTAATAACTGGAAAGAATAATCGATACAAGAGCTTCAGAGACTCGAGATGGGCTGAAAATCTGGTAGCAGGATGGAGAACATAGAAAATGGCAAATGGAGGTTGAAAAGTACCATCTGCAGTACTGTACTTGGGTTTTGGTTCATTAATGGTCATTTTTAACGACATTGAAGTAGGCGGTCTATTGAGAGTATATAAAAACTAAATATTACTTATTTAAAAAATCACTTTTTTGACCTCTTTAAAAATGTATTCTTGAAGCTTTTTCCACTCCTTGAAGCTTTTCCACTCTGTAAAAACAAACTCAATACTAAAAAGGACATGTTTTGGGAAGAAATGAAATTATACCAAATTAATCTGATTTTCAGAAAGTTTCATTAGCCTCACAGTTTTACCTTCCTGAAAATTCCATTTATAGTGTAATGTCTGCCTTCAGAGAGCTTTTATTGCTGTCATGAGTAACGGGAACAACTGGAGAAAAGCAGCATATTTACTAATGAGAAGTAGCAGAAATCTAAATTTCTGTGAGTTTTTAGAGATACATTTTAAGTTGCAAAATTTACTTTTTAAAAGTATATAATTTAGTGCTCTTAGTGTCTTCACAACATTATGTAGCATCGCACAAATTCAAGTACATTTTCACTCCAAAAAGAAACCCTGATCTCCTACTTTCATTGCCGTTTCCCCATCCCTGTACTATTTTTTGAGGGGTGGGGATTTGATGCAAGGTCTCACTATGTAGTTGAGGCTGGCCTTGAACTAAGTAGCCCAGGCTAGCCTCAAACTCTGCAAGTGTTCTCCTGCCTCATCACCCCCCACCCCCGCCATAGCAACCACTAATTTTTCTTTTGGCAGATTTAGATGTCCCTTAGCATCTTTTCAGGGTTCATATTACAGCTTGTGTCTATAGTTCGCTCATTTTTATGGCAGGGTAATATTCCATTGTATGGATATGCCATGTTTTGCTTATCCATATATCAGTTCCTGGACATTTGGCTGTTGTGAATAATGCTGCTGTGGAGACTGATTTACAAGTTTTTGTGTGGACATGTTTTCTTTTCTCTTCGGTGTATTGCTGAGTCATGCACGCTGACCTTGGTGAACTTTTTGAAGAACTGTTAAACTTTTCCATAGTTGCTGCATTCCTACCAGCTGTGTGTGAGGGTTCCATTTTCTTCATGTCCTTGCCTGCACTTGTGAATGTTTCTTTTCGATGACTGCCATCCTAGCAGCTGTGCAGTGGTGTCTCATTGTGGTTTTCCTTTGTATTTCATCTTTTCATGTTTTTATTTGAATATCTTTGGAGACTTTTTATAATAGTTTCTCAGTTTTTGCTATTTCACATATATTTGCTTGTTTAATCTTTTAAATAGTCTTGTAAGGTAGGTTATACCTGCCTTCCCACTAGGAAATTAAGATGCAAAGAGATTCAGGAATTTGCTTGTTTTTTAACCTTACAGTTAGTAAGAGGCAGGCTCTGAGTATAAACTCAGGTTGTCTGACTCTACTTCCTGCATTCTTTCTACTTGATGAGGCATACAGAAGTTACATTGTGTTTGTGAATTTGCTTGGCTAATCAGTGACAAAGTGGGGGGAAAATAAATTTAAAAAAATCAACAAAAAAGAAGCAGGTGTCGAGGCCATGTTGTCTTAAATTCCTCAAGTTTTAAAATTTTTCAAATAAATTGTTGGTTCTCTCCTATATACAGTAGGGTAGGTCTGATTTCTGTGTTTCCGGCGTGAAAGCAGATTGATTAAACCTACTAGCAGGGCCGGTGAGATGGCTCAGTGGCATAAGCACCTGCCTGGCAAGCGCGAGGGCCCGAATTCAACTCCTGGAATCCACATACGAAAAAAGGGCCCATGATATCACTCAGCGGCACGGGCGCCTGCTGGCGCGCGAGGTCCTGAGGTCGACCCCCGGTACCCACACACACAAAAAAAACCTACTAGCAGCATCCTCTTGGCATAGCTGCTCTTAGAACCCTAGTTCGCTAAGACTCATCCCATTCTTATGCAGTTCCCATGGTCTGTCTTCCCACTAATTTATTCCCTCTAATGGTAATATAATTGAACAGATTCATATTTTACATAAACAGTAAGATTTTTCAGTGTTAAACTGAGATTAACTTTTATTTTTGAAGTGGGCAGTTTGCCAGTTTTGATTTGAAGTGCAGGATTACTAAGGCACTTACTTCAGTTTTTATGTACTGCTTTGTGTCAGACATAACATGTATGCAAAACTTGGAACGCCTTGGAAACTAAGTGGGGACCATAAGTTATTTATCCATCTTAGCTTATCCATTGTCCTGTATAGTGCCTGATGCATAGCAAAGATTCTAACCTTTGTTGAGTGAATGAGTACAAATGCATTTTTTAATTAAGAAAAGAAAAATTATCTATTAATCTTTTGTAGGAAAAAGGCAGTGTAAGTTATAGAAAATCTGGAATTCCAGAGATGGCGTGATATAAAATGTCATAAAATTTAGAATTTAATTTAACATTGTATTTTACAGAAGGAAGTAACTATTGTAATAAGCTACAAGTACCTGGTGATTGACACATACTGGTTTTCTAGGTACTTAGCTCAATACTCAAACGCATAGATTGTACCCTGAGTGTTTGTTGAATGAATGAATGAGCAGCGAGTGAATACAAGAATTAGTTTTTGCTGTAACAAGTAGAAGATCTATAGGAAAAGAATATTTAGGCTCTGCTTTTTATTTATATATTTTAATTGTTGGACATGATACATGTTAAATATAAAAATTCAAATAAAATGTGATCTAGAGAGTAAAAGCTGAAAACTCCCTTTGCTTTTTTTCTCCTTTCCTTTTTTTCATACCTGAGACCATCTCGTTTCAAATAACAACTGTGAGGTTTGCAGTTTATATTTCCAAGCCTATATCTTTGCATTTATGTGTGTGTGTATGTACAAATACACATGCGCATACCTGACTGTACATAGTAATATGTATTTACAATGTTTTTCTTTTACACATGGGCTGTACTACATATAGTCCTTTCTTTTTTTCACCTAAATATTTTAAGACTTTTGTGTCTGTATTCACACAAGATGCGCATATGTATGTTTCCTGTTTAGTTTGCTGTCCTTGCCTGATTTGGTGTCAAGATTAAGCCAGTCCCCAGGGGTGAGTGGGGCACTTTTCCCTCTTTACTGTGCCCAGGAACAGTTTAAGATGTTTGCCTTGTCAATGTTTAGTAGAGGTCACCTGACATCTGGGGGGAGGGAAGCCTTCTGAGATGACTTTTCTGATTTCCCCCACTTTTATTGTTCTGTCAGGGTTTTTTTGTTGCATTTTATGAGTAAGTAGATGAAGGCAAATTATTAAATTTTTCTACACACTGGAAAAAATGTATTAGGACATGTTTGCAGTACATAACGTTTACATTCCTTGTGTGGAGTTGGTACATGCAGGCAAATGATTAAATGAATCAGTGTAGGTAATAAGCCTCCTCTTTCTCTTAGACCAGAGTACAGTTTTACAGGTCCGTTTATTAGTTGGACAGTATAACCTCACACAGGTCACCTTGCCCTCTTCAAAGTATTTTGTCATCTGTAAAATGACATTACCTCACAAAAGGCTTGAAAGTATTGCATGATAGATAATATGTGAAAGGCTCAGTAGTTGCAGCTAATAAAAGTGAAAACAGTTCTAGTAACACTGTAAAGTGGTATACAAATGTAAATTTTTTTACTATGGAAATTGTAATTATGCTTTAACCTAATAGGAACAAATTTAAGAAGGTAGCATGTTGGAGCTAGGGATAGTTTCCCTTAATAAATTGGCATGGTCTATAAAAACTCCCAGGCTATTTAGAATTTAATTTTGGGGGCCGGTGAGATAGCTCAGCGGCATAAGCGCCTGCCTGGCAAGTGCGAGGTCCTGAGTTCGACTCCTGGTACCCACATAAAGGAAAAAAAGGGGCTGGTGATATCGCTCAGTGGCACAAGTGCCTGCTGGCAAGCGCAAGGTCCTGAGTTTGACCCCCGGTACCCACATTAAAAAAAAAAAAATTTAATTTTGGCAGACAGTGATTTCCAAACACCTGTACTTTTTTGATGCAGGATTGTAGGGGATAGTGCAGAAAGTAGACCTAGAATAGATTAATCACACATTGTCACTTGTTAGCTTTAAGTTAAATTTTTCAGTGAAATGGGATAACAACACCTATTTATAGAGTACTTACGAGGAAAGAAATTAGTGTAGACCTGGCATCTCATGGCTATTCAGATAGTCGTTTTGCTTTTCATGTAATCAATGCCCAACAGTGACATGAGAGGCTGTAGTCTGTTATTTTAAAGATGCTTAGTGTAGTGGAAAGAACATTAGGCCCCAAGTTGTACATTTTAGTGTGTACTAAACTTATTAGTCTGGATGAGACTAACTGCTCACATCCCTTTTTTTCCTTACCTGTAACAAAAGAGCAAGGAAACTAACACTGCCCAGTCCTGGCCAAGTTCTTCTGCTCATTACAGCCATCCCCTTCTAGGGATGAAAGAGCTTGCCTCTGTGTACAGGAATACCAAATGAGGAGCATACTGGAAATGGAAATACTAAGTATATAAAAAAAAACCAAAAAAAAAACCCAAAAAACAAAAACCAATCCAGTGTGGGATGAGACTACTCATTTTTTAAGTTTTCCGTGTATATGAAATAGGGGATTGTTAATGTGTTCTAATACCTATAACTTAAGAGTAGTAATTTAAGTTTTTTTACTTTATGTTGCTCATAATCACTTTACCTAAATAATTTATTACTTGGTCCTCACTGCATTTCCAGCTTGACCAAGTAAAGGGGGGAGGGGTAGATAATGATCATAAAGGGAAGTGTAGGCTTGTTTTCATGGTGAGGGGTGCGTGCGCGCGCGTGCGTGCGTGCGTGCGTGCGTGTGTGTGTGTGTGTGTGTGTTAGAAGTTGGGAAGTACAGTTCTGTGGCAGTTCATTATATGCAAAGACTTAGAGAAAATCTGCATTATAATTCATTGTCTTCTGGTGGACTCATGTAGTCATTTAGGAAATGAACCTGCCTTTGTCAGCTGGTTTGTAAAGCGCTATTGATTATGTTCTTGAAAGATAGTAATCTTGTCTTTCCTTTAATGGGGGTAGCCAGAGCTTTTGTTTCTGAGTTTCATTTTATTGGATAAGATTCAGTGATGTCGATTTGGTAGTTTTGCAAGCTTTGTGGTAGGGATATGCAAGACAAAAAATGCTGCTGGAACATCACAGATTAAACTGTGATTCACTAATCATGTAGAAGGGTTAGGAATCTATCCCCTGAGGTTTCAGTTAGCATATGTATTTAGTAGGAGTGGGAACTGGCATGAGGTTAGAGGATTTTTATCAGAGCAGGCTTGGATTACAATATGTAAATTCTCACTAACATTGAATGCTTCTTTTTTGTGGAGTACAAAATATCTTGGAGCTGTACGCAAGAATTAAAAGAGAGAGTTCTTGTCTTCAAAGAGTTTGTAATCTAATTAGGAGGCAATAAAGGAAGCGAAAGGGCAGAGAGCTGTTAAAGCTTGTGCCTGCTCTTTGTAAAATCAATTTTGTTGAGTTGGGCTTGATAAGAAGCCAAAGGTTTCCCTTGAGAAGATTATCAGAAACTACCCAATCCTTTGAAAACATAGTTATGTATCTTATATATGTTGGTTATTCTATAGAGTTCTGTTTGCTTTATAAAAATTGCTGTTGCAACAATAACTCCCATTCTGAGTACTTTGTCCTTATCTCTTGGACTGTGGACTGTTTTCCTTTTTGTGATGGCTACTGGAATGCCAAAACTAGATTGTGACCCACACCAAAGTGGGCAAAGTGGGCAAATAGGTTTTGGTTTCATGCTGTACAAGTTTGAACCTTTGCATTTTTTTAAATTATTTTTTTATTTTATTTTTTTGGTGGAACTGAGGGTTGAAGCCAGGACCTTGATCATAGTAGGCTAGTGGCTGATGTTCTACCATTGAGCTAGATCCTAAACGCTTTTTTATTTTTCATGTTGAGACAGGGTCTTTCTCACCAGCCCAGGCTGGCCTTAGCCTTGACCTTTCTATCATCCTGCCTCAGCCTCCTGAGTAGTTGGGGTTACAGGCATGAGTCACTGTGCCTATCTTATTCTTTGCTTTTAGTTTTTTCTTCTTTCTTTTTTTTTTTTTTTTTTTTTTTTTTTTACAATTAATGCATTCTTGTAAGCATCTTTAACCCTTCTCAGAACAAAATTGGGTATATATCCATGGGAGAACACATCAGGGCAAACAGATTAATATAGTAGGTACCAGACAAGGCACAAATGTTTTGTTTTCGTGGGCTGTGACTGACAATAATGACTGCCTGGGACACTGCACTGAAGAATAGTTGGAGGCAGTGTCTGAATTTATAGGAAAAGAGTGTTGTGATCACTGAGCAGTGCTTCTTGTCATGGGTAGGAGTTGTGGTAGCATGGATGTTTCTATTTGCTGTCCTTGATATAGATGAAATAAATATACAGGATGCTTAACACAGGAGGTGGGTGGCTTTTAAATTTAGAGCTAGATTTGCAGGGAGAGGTAGGTTTGAGGAAAAAGCTGGTAATTAACTAGTTGATTTTGGTAGTCAGATTGGTTCAGTCAGAATAAAATGCTTCAAGAAGAAAAGAAGGCAGGGGCAAAGTGAAGAAGGGGGTATGGGAAACCTGAATGGATAGACGGAGGAGATTGTTTTTAAGCTCCTGAAATGTTTTCTAATTAATTCTGTACATTATTTCCACAGTCTTTTTCTTAGTTCATGTCCTTGTTATCCTTTCCATTTGGAAAGTTGTTTTTTGAATAGGTAATATATCTCAAAATATAAAAATGCAAGGAGACACATTAAAAATACTTCTGGGGCCAGGGATATAGCTCAATGGCACAGTGCCTGCCTGGCAAGCATGAGGTCGTGAGTTTGATTCCTGGTACCAAAAAAAAAAAACCCAAAAAAACAAAAACTTCCTTGTCCCAAGTGTGGTGGCACACACCTGTAATCTTAACTACTGGGCAGGCTCAGGCAGGAGCATCACAAGTTAAAGGGTACCTTGGCAATTTAGTGAGAATTTGTCTCACAATAAAATTTATAAAGGGCAGGGGATGCAACTCAGTGGTAGAGTGCTTGCCTAGCAACACTGGTTCAATCTCCAGGACCATACCAAACAAAGAAACAAAAACAGACCTCCTCTTAGTCCTGTTCCTTAACTCTTGAGTTTACTCCTTCGCAAACCAGACCACATCATTCACAAAAGATGTGCTTTTACATCTTTTTACACAAATGACACTTCCATACCTGTGCACACACTGCTTCCATACTGTGTACATTTTTCTGCACTTTACTTGTTTTATTTCTTGGAACTTTTTTTTTTTTTATATTATTACATAAAGAGCCTTCTTCTTAAAAATAAACTTTTCTTCAGTTTCTTTTTTTTTGTTTGTTTGTTTTTGATACTGACGATTGAGCTGAGGATCTCCTTAGTACATACTAGGCAAGCACTTTCTTACTTTAGCTACATCCCCAACCCCTTGTTTGGAATAATTTTAGGGTTACAGAAAAATAGTAGAAAGAGTTCCTGTGTATACCTCACCCAGTTTTATTTTCCTCTTGACATTAACTTACTGTGGTACATTTGTTAAACCTAAGAAACCAATATTAGTATGTTACTGTTAACTGAATGCCAGGCTGTATGTGGATATGTTCAGTTTTTCCATCAGTGACCCATTTTGATTCCAAAAACCCATCCAAAACACCAGATTGCTTAATCTTTTTTGGTTTCCTTTGACAGTTTTCAGTCTTGCTTTTTGTGACCTTGACAGTTTTGAGGCATTCTGGGTCAGATATTTTAGGGAATATCTATCAGTTTGGATTTGTTTGATATTTTTTCATGATTCTAATGGGACTATGGATGTTTCTTTTAAAAAAATTTTTAGTATTCCTTTAGATGGATATACAATTTATGTAACTATTCCCCTATTGATATATATTTAGGTGGTTTAGTAAATTGCAGTAGTTAGAACAGGTTTAGGAGCTTGACTTTGATTCTAGATCCTGGCTTCACACTAACAATATGATCTTGGGCTACTTTTACTTGGCCTCCTTTTCCTCACCTGTACAATGGAATTATTAACAGTGCTTATGTCATAGGATTGGTGGGAGAATTGAGAAAATGTATGAAGTGTGATGGTGTCTGGTACTATACTAAATGCTAGATAAATAATTGCTATTATTAAATTTTCATTATTAATTATTTACCTATTTATTTGTTTTGCAGTACTGGACATTGGGCCCAGGGCCTTGCATGTGCTAGGCAAGTGTTCTACCACTGAGCTATATCCTTAGCCCTTTTAAAATTTTATTCTGAGACAAGGTCTTGCTAAATTGTTGAGGGTGGCCTTGAACTGGTGATCTTTCTGCTTTAGCTTCCCAAGTAGCTGGAATTAAAGATGTGTATCACCATGCCCAGTTCAGTCTTTTGTTGTTATGCTGCAGTCAATAAATTAGTATACTGTATTATTTCACACAAAATGATAGACAGGTATATATAAATTAATTCTTGGGAATGGGATTTTGGATTAGAAGTACTTGCATTTATAGTTTTGGTAAATATCATCACATTTCCCTCCATAGAGGTATATAGAGGTACTGTTGTGCTTATCTACCAGGAATACATGAGAAGATCTGTATTACTGTTTCTAGTGTGTCACTAGATTATTTGATATCTGCCAGTCTGTTGGTGCATTTTTTGTTACGAATTAATTCAAGCATTTTTTCATTGAGCCATTTAAAAGTTCAGATTTTGATGCTTATTGTGAATCATTTCTGTTTTATTAGCTGGGAAAGGGTAAAAAGTGTTTTTGGGAAATTATTATAGAAGTAGGAATAGAATAGTTTGGTCCTGGAAAAGACTAGAAGCAGCACTGTAATTACAAGGTGGACAATCTGAGAACTGAGAACCAAATTTCTGATCTCTTCTCTAGCATGATATTGTGCTTTAGAAATGTTTTTCAGTTTTAGGGGGAATCACTATGTTGCATTTTTAGCTGACTACAAATGAGGCTGCAGAGGTGGGAATTGGAAGGAAAGTTATAGTTAAAGTAAAACTGGAAACAGAATTAGGCCAACATCTTTTGATATGCATGTTTATTGTTTTGCATAATAATTTGGCATGAAGTAAAAGTTTGCTTATGTAATTATAATTAACTCTAATATCCAATCTTACAAGTTTTTCTTTCCCATTGTGCTCTCCTGTATACCTGATCATTGCAAGTCAGTGGTTTGTTTGTTTTTTTCTGATATCATGTACTCGTTAATGGTTGTTATCATTAAACGGCCTTTCTCCCAAAACCGCTTTCCCTACTCCTCTTCTTCACAACAGAAGTGCTGAATCATACTTTTTATCAGTTTGTTATAGTTGGCTCTTCAGTGTCCCCCAAAGGCCTGCATGTTAAAGGCTTAGTTCCCTAGCTCGGCGCTATAGAGAGGTAATGGAAACTTTTAAGAGGTGGGATCTCTGGGTTTGGTAGCACATACTTGTAATCCCAGCTACTTGGGAGTCAGGAGGATCATGGCCTGGGCCATGCCTAGGCAATTTAGTGAGACCCCCATCTCAAATAAAAACAAAAAACAAAAAAAGAAGAAGTGGAAGCCTTTGGGTCATTGGGGATTGTGGGGACCTGGTCCCTTCTCTCTTTTTCATTTCCTGGCCACAAGAAGATGGCTTTGTTCCACTATGCACAGTGTCAGGAGTGCTGCCTTGTCACCAGCCTAAAAGCAGCAAGGCCAACAGTGATAAACTGGAATCTCCAAAACTGTGAGCCAAAATAAACCTTTCCTCTTTATAAATAGATTACCTCAGGTATTCGTTATAGTGACAGAAAGTTAACACATAGCCAGATGGGGCTGGTGGTGGTCCTTTGTTCTTTAAGTGTGAGTTCTATGTTTGGGCTGTGTGAGGCCTATTTAGCCACTGCATATTATTTGCTTCCCATTTACCACTCACAGCATGGAGGCTACAAAAACTCTGGGACATGAGGATAGATTCTTGGGGACTGGGGGCGGGGGATACAAAAGTGGTCACTATGCTGAAAAGAAGAAAAGTATTTTAAGGAGAAGGAAGTATAAACACTTTAAAATGGAATCTGGATTCTCGGAATTTGAGACTCTTGGTTTCTGAATAATTAAGTTCAAAAGAGTGACAGGGCAGAAGAGCAGCCCAGGTAGCCTATTAACCTTTTGGACTGAGTTCTCCCAGGTATGGTGTCATACTAAAGGCGTTTTCTTTTTTTTTTTTGTGGGTACCAGGGGTCGACCTCAGGACCTTGAGCGCCAGCAGGTGCCCGTGCTGCTGACCGATATCACCGGCCCTTTTTTCGTATGTGGGTTCCGGGAGTCGAACTCGGGCCCTTGTGCTTGCCAGGCAGGCACGTTGGCCGCTGAGCCGTCTCACTGGCCCCAAGGCGTTTTCTTAGTGGAATTGGCAAAATAAAAAGCAAACAGTGCCCCTCCATACTCAGTCAAACTAAGTCAAACCTAAAGGTAAAAACTTCTCCTAGCTGCCTTAATATGCAAGTTAAGTTTGTTAAAAGACAACTGGGCCCTTGTTTAAGTCTCTCTTGTTTTCGTAGGAGACACTGGACAGACTTCTGGGCCAGGAGATAAAAAGGACAGCCTAGAGCCCTTAGAAGGCAGGAGGATGGAAGCTTAAAGGCAGTTCAGAAGACTAACACAGAGTTTTCCAGTTTTCTCTAGGGCTTAGATGATCTTTACTCACAGACAAAACTGCTGTGTTCCAAACATTTCTGTATAGGACAGGTAGTGAATTGGACACATATCTTGACTTGTGAGATGGAAGCTGCTACTACATACTTTGTAAAGTGGGATTTGTATCCCCTTTATTTCCAAAATACCTAAAAACTCCAGGATTAGAAACAGGGTGAGTAGATCTTACAGCATTTGGGTTAGAATCACTTGAATTCTGTTCTAAATATACAGTTTCTGTTAAAGTACCATGTAAGTTAGTCTGATTTTGTACCTTTTAAGAGTATTGAAACCTATCAGGTTTTTCATACTGTGAGTCATTTAAGCAGATAATTATTGCTTTTCTCCTTGATAATTTGCTGAGATCAGATATTATGGAAATAATGTGGATAGAAGAAATACTCTTATAATTTATATCTGGTCTTATCTTTTTAGGCTCTTGTAGAAGAATAACATATTCTGGGTGGCTTGTAGACCATAAAATATTTCTCACAGTTCTGGAGGTCAGACAGTCGGAGGTTGGGCTGCTGGCAAATTCAGTACCTGGTGGAGCAAGTTTCCTGGTTCATAGATGGTCATTGGTCATTGCTGTGCCTTCACATGGAGGAAGGGATTAAGGAGCTCTAGGATCTCTTTTATAAGGGTGCTAATCTCATTCATGAGGTCTTTGTGTTCCTGACCTAACACCTTCCCAAGACTCCATCTCCTAGTACACTTACCTTGGAGGTGAGGGTTTCATTGTGTCTCTTCAGACATTCTCTATGACGCCTCATGTGCAGGCTCATGCTGCAGCTGCTGCCTTGGGTGACCTTGAAACATTGAGCACAACTTAATGAAGGGAAGCGTTGGTGATGGACCCAGGAAGCTCTGGCTTAGCCTGGAATCCGAAGCTCCTTGATCATTCGAATACAGTAATTTAATATTTCTCTGTCCACCCTACATGATCATATTTTTCTGCTTTATTTTAAAGCACATCATTCAAATATTAGAAAGTGCAAAAAGGTTCCAGTGATGCTTCCTACCCACCTGTAGCAAGAAGTAAAGTTTCTTTTTTATAGTCACACCTACTTCCTTCTCACCTACTCCCTTGCTCCTTAATATATGGCAGCCATCAATTTATTCTCTGTTTCTATAATTTCGTCAAGAGTGATATATACAGGGTATCTTGCACCGTACATCCTTTCAGGATTGGCCTTTTTCCTTTTGGCATAATTCTCTTGAGATTCATACATAGGCTACTCTGTTTCAATAGTTTGTTCCTTTTTAATTGCTGAGTTGTATTCCATAGTATGGATATACTTCAGTTTGTTTATTCACCTATTAAAGGATATCTAGACTATTTCGTGCTTTTGGATATTATGAGTAATGCTACTATAAACATTCATGTATAGGTTTTTATGTGAATATAAGTCTTCATTTCTCAGGAAAAAATGCTCAAGAGTACAATTTCTAAGCTGTATGGTAGTTGCATATTTAGGTTTTAAAGAAATTGCCAGTGTCTTTCAGAGTGACTATATCATTTTAAATCTCATGAGGAATATAATGAATGTTATGGACTGAATGCCGCCTATCCAATTCGTATGTTGAAGCCCATAGCCCTTAGTACCTTAGAATGTGACTATATTTAGAGAAAGGGCTTTTAAAGAGGTGATTTAAATTGAAGCCTTTAGGGTGGGGCTTAATTTATGACTGGTGTCCTTATAAGAAGAGAAAATTCGGGGCATGAGACCTCTGAGATGTGTGCACCCTAAGGAAAGACGGTGTGAGGACACAGTGATCAGCTGAGTGCAAGCTAAGAACAAGAGGTGCCAGAAGAAACCAACCCTGCTGACACCTTAGTCTTGGGCCGCAGCCTCAAGAGCTGTGAGAAAATAGGTGTTCAAGCCGCACGGTATGTTGTTCTAGGCGATTAATACAATGAGTAATCTCAGTGTTGTTTTTTTTTTTTTTTAATTCTTGGCAGCATTTGGTTTTGATTGTTTTTAACTTTAGCCATTCTGCTAGATATGCAAGGATACCTCATTGTTGCTTTAATTTGTATTTTCTAGTGGCTAGTGATGTTGAGTGTCACTTCATATGCTTACTTTATATCTGTATATTCTCTTTGGTGAATATCTGTTTGTCTTTGGTTCATTTTTTATTTGGACTTTTTTTCTTTTTGAGTATTCTTTATATATTCTAGACAGTAGTTTTTTGTTAGCTATATAGTTTGCAAATATTTTTTTCCCACTCTGTAGTTGTTTTTTCATTCTTTTAACATGGTCACTCACAAAATTTTTTGATTTTTTTTTTTTTTTTTTTGGTGGTTACCGGGGGTCGACCTCAGGCGCACACCAGCAGGCGCCCGTGCTGCTGAGCGATATCACCGGCCCTTTTTTCATATGTGGGTTCTGGGAGTCGAACTTGGGCCCTCGCACTTGCCAGGCAGGCGCTTACGCCGCTGAGCCATCTCACCTGCCCAACTTTTTGATTTTGAAGTTCAGTTTGTCAGTTTTCCTTTTGTGGATTATGCTTTTGTTGTCAAGTCCAGCCTAGCTCTACATCCTGATCATTTGCTCCTGAAGTTTTATAGTTCTCCATATTCTATTTAAATTCATGAAATATTTTAAGTTAAAATTTCTTTTTTCTTTTGGATACAAGTTTTCACTATGCAGTTCAGGCTGGCCTTAAACTCACTGTGTAGCCCAGGCTGGCCTCGAATTCATGGCCATTCTCCTGCCTCAGCCTCCCGAATGCTGGGATTAAAGGTGTGTGCCATCATGGCTTTGAGTTAATTTTTATATAAAGTGTGAAACTTAATTCAGGATTTGTTTTTTGGGGGGGACATCTATAGATATCCAGTGCTTTAGCACCATTTGATGGGAAGGCAATCTTTCCCCATAGAATTGTTTTTCTACCTTTATCCAAAAGTAACTGGGCGTACTTATGGGGTCCTATTTTGGTGTGTTAACTTTCCCTTCAGCATTGCTGTATCTGTGTTCCATTATTTTTGATATATTGTACTTTCATTTTCATTCAGTTCAATGTATTTTTTATTTCCCTTGAAACATCTTAATTTGGTCCATGAGTTATGCATATTTTTCAGTTTATTTATTCATATGTCTATAAATAAGTCATTTATTCTAATTATTTTTCTCCCTAAATATCCTTGGAAAGCTTTGATCTTGTAAAGTTGAGTTTCCTGGACTTTTGTAAATGTTATGGGAACTTAAGCTTTACTAGAGAAGATGGTATTACATAATTTATAGAAGTTAGAAGTTTTGTTTCTTTTGTTACAGAGATTGAATCTGGTGCCTTGCACTTCATAAGCATACACTCTACCACTGAGCTATACCCTTAGCCCAGGAATTAAACTTTTAAAGAATACAGGCATAGTTGGTTGCAGTGACACATACCTGTAATCCCAGCTACTCAGGAGGCTGAGGCAGGAAGATAGTAAGTTCAATGCAAGTTTAGGTAGTTTAGGGGGACATTGTCTAAACATAAAAAGGACCAAGGATCTGGCTTAGTGGTAGAGTAGCCTAGATTTATTCCCAAAAAACCAAACCAAACCAAACAAACCCACATGATCCTATTCTGGTTATAAATAATAGTGGAATTAGCTAATAAAAGAATATATGCTCAAATGAAACTTGATAATGGGAGATTACTTCCTATTTATGTATGCCTCAAATTTGAATTTAGGCAATGTGAAATAAAATTTTCTAATGAATTTTACCATTAGCCTTTTGCTTTCAGGAAGGCTCTTACCCATGAGTTATTTAGAAATGGGTTGCTTGGTGTCTGAGTGGTTCAAGACTTTGCTTATGTCTGTTATTGATGTCTAGTTTGATTACATATTGATTAGAGAAGATACTTTGCATGACTCCAGTTATTTCACATTTGTTGAGATTTGCTTTATTGCTCATATCTTCGTGGTGTGGTCTATTTTAGTATGTTTCATGGGTACTCAAAAATGTGTATTCTGCTATACTTGGTATTTATAAATGTTGGTTAGAAACTGTTGGCTGATCAGTAGTGTAGCATTGTTGATTTTCTGCCTAGTTGTTCTATGAATCATTGAGAGAGAGGTGTTGAAATCTCAAGCTGTAATTGTGGATCATCATTCAGTTAAGTTTTTGCTTTACCTAGTTTCCAGCTTTATCATCTGGTACATGCATGTTTAGGATTGCTATCTTCCTGGTGGATTGACATTATTATGTAATGCACTTCTGTCTGATAATTTTCTTTGCTCTGAATTGTAGCCTCTCCTGTATTCCTTTGGTTAGTATTTACATGATTTACCTTTTCCTCCCTATCTTTTTAATTTCAACCTGCCTTTATAGTTATATGTATTTAAAGTGTCTTTTGTATAGGAAGCTGTGATAGTTAATTTTGAATATCAACTTAATTGTTTTGAAGGATGCCCTGGGGAGTGTTAAAACATACTTCTTCTGAGGGTGTCTGGTTGGGTCATGGAGACGTGACCTTGGGGAATGTATCCGGTCCCTGGCTCTTCCTTCTAGCCCTGGCACTCTTCCCCTGTGCTTGACTGCCAGAAAATGAGAAGCTTTGCTCCTCCATGCCCTTCCACCGTGGCCTTTCTGCTGACCATGGACTGGAACCTCTGAAACCATGACCCAAATAGTATGAACCAAATAGTCCTCCTCTTCTTTAAGTTACAGGTG
Organism: Erethizon dorsatum; assembly: GCA_028451465.1. Lineage (NCBI taxonomy): Eukaryota > Metazoa > Chordata > Mammalia > Rodentia > Erethizontidae > Erethizon > Erethizon dorsatum. The sequence continues at coordinate 122,415,676 of CM051826.1, read as the reverse complement.
TCAAGTGTTTTATCCCAGCAACAGGAAAGCTGACTAATACCGTAGTATATAGTTGGATCATGTTTTCAAATTCCCTGTTGATAACTTTTAATAACTATATTTAGAATGTACTTAATGCAGTTGTTATATTAATATATATAGACTATACTTAATGTTTAATGCAGTTATATTAGGATATAAGTCCACTATTTTGTGGGTTTTTTTTCTGCTTGAGTCTCTGTTTTTATTTTATCATTTTCCTTCCTTGTTGGTTACTTGATCATAGTTCAGAATTCCATTTTGATTTATCTGTTGTGTTTTTCATTGTATCTCTGTGTATCTTGTTGTTGGTGGTGGTTGTAGTGTTACAATATATAGAGGGACTCAGCCAAAAAATGTACACATGCTGCAGTAGTTCACCACACTAATAAATATCTGGAAGCTAATGGCCACCACTTTCAGTACCTCTTGTAATTGTAGAGGCCAAAGGTAACTTGTATTAATCTCATGATGTCTCAGTAAATTTAATATTAAAATATTTATACAGGTTTTTCTTTTCCTGATGTATACATTTTTTTGGCACATAACTTATTACAGTTTACAGTTTATAATTGCTGCAATATGAGTGCAGTATAGCAACTTTACCTTCCTTTATGTCTCTTTACTCTCCCTCATTTATAATATAATTGTCTTAAAATATTTCCTGTACTTACATTTACCACCAGTTTGGTTTAATTGTCAAACATAATTTTGAAATCAGAAAAGGCAGATGTGATGGTACATGCCTATAATCCTAGCTACTGGGGAGACTGAAGCAGGAGAAAAGTTTCAGGCCAGCCTTTACAATTTAGTAAGACCCTTTCTCAAAATAAAATTTAAAAAGGACCGGGGATGCAGTGGTAGAGTGTCCCTGGGTTCTATCCTTTGTATCAAAACAAACAAACAAACAAAACCACACAAAGTAAAAAAAAAAAAAAAGCCAATTTTATTTACTCATAGTCTTACTTACAGCCCCCCCATACTGTATAGTTCTGTATTTCATTATTATCTTTCTGTTTAGAAAACTTCTTTTAGCTATTTATTGAAGGTATGTCTGTGCCAGATTTGCTTAGTTTTTCTTCATCTCACAGTGTCTTTATTTTCTTCTTAAGCCTAAAGGGTATTTTGTTGATTGTGGGATTCTGGGTTGACAGTCTTTTCTTTCCACACTTGAAAAATACTTCGCCACTTCCTTCTGGCCTTGCTTTCTGACGAGAAACCTGTTGTCATGTGAATTACCCACGTGGGTAAGATTTCATTTTTCTCTTGATGTTTTCTTTGTCCTTGGTTTTCAGAGGGTTAGTTTTGATGTGACTTGGGAAAGATGTTTTGGGTATGGATTCACCCACCTTCATGAACCTGTAGATGTCCACCTCTAACCAAGTGGGGGAGTTTTAGTTACTACTTATTTCAAGTGCTGTCTTCTCCTCCCTTTCTCTACTTTGGGTTTTAGTTGATGTGAATGTTAGCTTTATTGTTATAGTCCTAGACATCCCTGATGATCTGTTCATTTGTTTTCTTCTTCATGTTAAGATTGCATAACTGTAGTCTTCTGGTTCACTGAATTCTTTCATCCTTCCCACTGTTCTGTTATTGAGCCCATTTGCTGAGCTTTTTACTTAGTTATTATATTTTTCATTTCTAACATTTCTGTTCAGTCTTTGTATCTTCTGTTTTTTGCTGAGCCTTTGTGTTTCTTTGAGACTTTTTTCATTTGTTTCAAGTATGTTCATAATTGCTTGTTGAAGCATTTTATTGTGGCTGTTTTACAAATCTTTGTCAGGTAATCAGCAGGGCCCTTTATGTGGGGCTCTGCTCATACACCCGGGATGGGGACTGCGGGGGCCAGGGGCTCATCGCCATGTGAAAGTCCTGGTCTCTCCGTGTCTCCTGGATAACACCCTGTTGTGCTGTTGGGCACCTTGTGAAGATGTCTAGGCTCCCTGCTCTGCCTTTGCTGGCATGAAGAGGGTGGGGCCACAGTGTTTAGGGTCCTGTTTGGCTAGAGTAGCATAATTGTTGTCTAAAAGTTTTGTTGTCCTGCTAGACTGCTCCTTCCTGGTCTTGTGGCCAAAGGCTTTTTTCTCCTTTCCTTCTGTTGGTGGTCCCAGGTAGCCAGCTTTTCAGCTGTGGGTCTGAGATACAATGAGGCAAGTAGAAAACCCAGGGAAATCCTCACTAAGTTGATCCTGAGGGCCCTAGCCAGGTAGCCTTCACTTCTCTCCATCTTTCACAGATTTCTTAGGCTTCTTTTATGTATGCTTTTACTTGTGGTTAGCAAGAGGAATAGGAAAAATACATCTACACATCTTTTTGGAAGTAAAATACTACTGTCAGTCCTTTTAAAATAACCTCCAGCGGCTGTCTGTTGCCTGTGGACTAACATCTAAATTTCTTACTGTCATTCAGAGACCTTCTCAACTTGTAAACATTTTCACCTTTCTTGAAGCTACTTCTGTTTAAACGTCTCCCTTACACCATTATGTTGATGCTGAACCTTCTCTGTTCTGTGATTCTGCGTTTCCACTGTCTATATAACATGGTCTTGGTTGATTTGTTCTGCCTGAAACCTCCCAATCCTTTAACTCGGGGCTATATCCTTCAGCACTGTGTAGCTTGCAAATTATTAGATGTTTGCACCAGCAAGTGTTTTATGATTTAAAGCTGGAATTATTACAAAATGTCAAAAAATATGTTCTGTACTGTAATAGTTTAGTATTTCTTCTAAAATAACCGAATTATAATTTTGGTTATTAAAATATTTCTATCACCAACATGTGATTGTGGAGGAACTACTGTTTGTTGATTAAATATTGGAATTCTGGATAATTAAAATATTTACATTCAGTTGAATGACAGTTCTTTAAGAATAAAGTATTCTTTAGTGCTAAGTGATACCTTAGTATTTTTATGTATGTTAATAATTACATAGACTGGCCAATGATTTTGAATCCTAGTTGCATATTATGGCTAGCTGGGGAGCTTTGGGGTAAATCTTAAGACCAAGCCCGAATCCAGAGGTTCCTGATCCAGCTGCTTTGGATTGAGGACTTGGCATCCCTGTTGTGCATCCCACAAATGAGTTACATATCTGATTTAGTATAAAGCATTAGACAAAATATGATCTGCTTTGCAAGAGAAGGTAACATTTTGTGAAAATAGATTCTTTATGAAACTTAAAATGATAAAGTCCAAGATTACTTTTCAAGGATTTAGTTCTCTTGATTTTTAAGAAAGTACTTAGTAGGAACACTACAGAGATTTTTGTTAAATTAATAGTTTTAATCTGACTTTTGAGGATTTTTTTTCCTGTCAGACATTAGGATGCATGGCTAGTAAGTACAAGAATGTCAACTAGTTGTAAACAAGGAATTTATAGTTAGAGCAGCGAAGTCAGATATTGGTAATAATTGGTAAGTATAGCACTCTGGAATGATAAGACTGTTGTAGATATATGGCACCTAAGTCGTTCATGTATTTAACTTAACATCGACAGGGCTTTTGATTTTTAATAATAAAAGCAGGGCTAAGGAAAGAAGAGCAAGTCAGAGGAAGGAGGAAAGAGGTCAATTAGTAGAGAACATGAGGAAAAAATAGGATCAAAGATATGAATTCAATTAATTTTTGTGACAACACAGTCTTTCCTCTGAGGAAAATGAAACTAGGTGCTCTAGTTCCTTATTTATTTTGGGGACATATACTTAGTTCGGTTCATTATGTATGACCTCTGTAGGCAAAATACAGAAAGAATTATAAAGTGACATCAACTTTTCTTTCTATAAATAGTAATTTATCCAGTTTTTCATTTTTTATAGAAACTGGCATGACTGAGGGACTAGTGCAAAGGAGCTGATGCTTTGTATTAGGCTTCTTTTAAAGAATGATGGTGAGAAAGTTACTGGATTATGTCAAATAATTAAATTATTGTCAAATCCTGTTTTTAAGTGGAGTTACACACTGTGAATGTGTTTTAGTCAATGTATATTTTTATGGAATCTAAGATTAAGGAAAGATCATGAAAAGGCATTGTTTCATTATGCCAACAGTTTTCAACAGGTCTACTAGTGTAACTGTATGTAATATTTAGAATATCACATCAAAACTTGTGTGCCATCATTGGGTTTCTAGCCCTGTGGCAGGAGATAAGGGTGCCAACTCCCATGGACTTTTTCTGTGGTGAGCAGGCTCAAGGGAGTCTCGGTACTGCTAAACGTTGAAGGGCAATTTCAAAGTTACCCTTTATACTAATGAAAGTAGACGTGTCTCATTCCCAGTGCTTATTCTAGAAAACAACCACTATTCTTGATCCTAAAGAAAATGGAATCCCTATAAAAATTAGCCCTTAAAAAATCTCCACAGTAACTCAGCAAGAGGTCTTATGTTCACTGAGTTCCTTCTGTGTTCTAGACACTACACGAGACTTGTAGGCAGGGGGCAGGCAAACAGTGAATTGGCTCAGTCCTTAACTTCCTGGGACCTACATATTTAATGGATTCTAAATTTTGGAAATGTAGGCTGTGATAGAAATATTTAGGAAGGGCATCAGGTAAGCAATGATCAAAAAGTCTAAGACAAGGTAATCACCAGAAAGCAATCAGAAGAACAAGGAAAATGAGATGACAAAGACATCCACACAACAGGTCTATGTACTGTAGTTATGATTTTGCATATTTGTATTAACAGTATCTTTTTCAGAGAAGCTTTCACGTGAATTATTATCTCATTAATCATTTAAGAGCATCTGTTTTAGGATTGAAAATAATTTCATTTTCCCATCTTGTATGTATTGGAAAGAAGGGCAAGTGTAATATTTATAATGTTTTCCTTCTTTCTGATAGGTTATATAATCAATCAGCTTAGTTTTAGATTAAGAAACTAGGATTAAGCACTGATAAAATTTTTTATAGAATTGAATTTAAATTAGGAGTTACTGCTTTTAAAGCACTTTGTCCAAAACATGGTTCTTATCCTTAAAATTAAAGTACAACTGCTTTTGGGTTTGTATTTTATTTACAAAGTTAATTTTGGTCTCAATACATGATTTAAAGGCCTATGAACAACAGTGTGTTATTAATCATAAAACTAGAGAAAATAAAAGCTAAGAAAATTACATTAGATTATTTGATTCCAAAGATGAGTTGAAAAAAATTAAATCTAGGGGCCAGGGATATAGCTCAGCAGCGCAGTGCCTGCCTGGCAAGCACAAGGTCCTGAGTTCAATTCCCGGTACCCTCAAAAAAAAAAAAAAATTAAATCTAGGACTTGTTCTTACTTATGTTAAGGTAGCAAGCAAAAGCATGTATCATCTCCCCTGTGAAAATTTCTGTTTATTAGACTTAAATTTATTTTTTCATTTTCTTAGTTTTATCTTTCAATATAAAGATAATGAGGCTTTCTTACTGTTTTCTACTCTTTACTATAATTTCATATAGTGTATATACAGCTCAGTTATTTTTTTAGAAACATTTCACCACTTGGGGTGTGTGTTGTTTCCTCATGATTAGAGTCAGGTTCTGCATGGTTGGCTGGAATTCTGCAAGAGTGCTGCGTCTCCGTGCATCGCATCAGGGGCCCCACACCGTTGTTCTGCTCCATAGCTGGTGATTTGTACCCTTAACGCTTAGGTATGGTGGCGCCTGCCAGGTTTGCCTACTGTAGAATTACTGTTTTTCCCTTTATAATTAATGTGTATCTTCTGGGGTGTTGCCTTGAGACTATAATACCCCGTTTCTCATAACATTTTTGCTCAGGGCTTTAGTGTATAGTCGTGATTCTTACCTGAATCATTCTGTCCTTTGATAGGGACCCATAAGTGTTCGTGTACTTCCTTACATTCTGACAAGCGTTGGGAAGCATCTGTGCTTTCCTTATCCAGCCCTAGGATGGTCCATTTTTTCAAGGAATTCTAATTTTTTTAAAAGTTGCAGTGGTATTAAAATCAAGATCTTGATACTTGTGCTTGTTGTTACTGGAAGATAATTGTTTTTAGGCCCTTTTATTAATCAGGGTTCTGATTATATAACCAGTAGGATGTATGTATGTATGTTGATGGAGGCTGGCACGTCCAATCTGCAGTGTGGGCCAGCTGATGTCCTCGTTTAATGGCCTTGAGGCAGGAAGAGCTGATGTGGGCAAAGCCTGAAGGAATGGCTCGTGGGGGGTTATTCTATTCAGGACTTCAAGTGACTGGATGAGGAGGCCCACTCAGATTATGGAGGGCACCTTGCCTTATTCTGCAAATGAAAATATTAGTATTGCCCCAAACCGCCCCCAAAGAAACCCAGAATAATGTTTAGTTAAGTAGGTGGGCACTCTGTGGCCCAGTCAAGTTGATACATAAAATTAGCCATCAGTGTTCTTGGCGGACAGTTATTACAGGAATACTCTACCTTTGTGTATGTCTTTGTATGCTTATGCATTGATTTTTCCTATTCCAACCGTCTTTACTGGGTCCCTTCTAGCCTCTATCTCCCTTTTCCATAATTGTGTAGCTCTCTTCTCTGACAGGAAGACACCTGGCTCTTGTTATTCACAGTCTACTTATGTATTTGCTAGAATACATAGAAGGTATTAATGCTAAATACTATAAAATCCATTTATTGGAATTTAGTGTATGTTTACATTTTTGTTTACAGCCCTAGAATGTGCAGTAAAAATGCTGTGCTTAAAAGATACTTGGTTTACTTACAGGTTTTTTAAATCCCCTCCCCCTTTTAATGTAGTTATATCAATTACTTGAATTACGATTGGAGATATTTATTTCTGTTTGATTTCCATTTCAGACTCCCACTCCCTTTTCATCCTTGCTGAATTTTGTATTTTTCTTTCAGTATAGAAACCATTAACAGGGCCAGTGAGATGGCTCAATGGCGTAAGCGCCTGCCTGGCAAGCGCAAGGGCCCGAGTTCGACTCCTGGAACCCATGTACGAAAAAAGGGCCGGTGATATTGCTCAGTGGCACGGGCGCCTGCTGGCGCACGAGGTCCTGAGGTCGACCCCCGGTACACACAAAAAGGAAAAAAAAAAAAAAAAAAAAAAAAGAAACCATTAACATAGTTCCAAAAGTCAGTACAATCACTATGGAAATCAGTATGGAGATTCCTCAAGAAACTAGAACTAGAATTTCCATTTGATCCAGGTATTCCTCTTCTGTCTTCCCAAAAGAGTTAAGAACACATTACAGTGATACATGCATATCCATATTTATAGCAGCACAATTAATATTAGCTAAATCTTGGAAGCAGCCTATATGCCCATTAACAGATGAATGAATAAGGACAATGTGGTATGTACACACAGTGGAGTACTACTCTGCCTAAAAGGATAAACTTGGGTCATTTGTAGGAAGATGGTTTCACCTTGAGACTGTAATGTTAAGTGACATAAATTAGGCACAAAAGCCTAAATATTGCATCCTTTCTCTTATTAGAGAAACCCAAAATATAAATAAAGAGCAAAATAAAAGACAGATAATAGGATATAGGGAGCTGAGATGGGAAGGGGATCAAGAGATGGAGGGAGGGAGGAGGGAGGAGAGGGAATGGGGATGAAAAAAGAATGAAAATGTGTACATGAACCAACTCCTCACAAGGAATGGAAACATTATATACTGCAAACAGGTACTAGTAAAAAATAAAACTAAAGCAAAACAGAAATAAAATTTGGTAAAAAAAAAAAAAAAACCCAAAACCCAAAAACCAAACAAATGTACTGAAAGCTATACCCAGAGAAATGTTAGGTGTCCTGATCTCTTCTACTGCCTTTTAACCTGCCTGTCCTTGACTCTCCCCCTCTCTAGGCAGTTTCTCTAATTGGTTTCTCATGATTTAATTCTTTTGTTTCTTTTTGCCACACAAAAAGTAGCACACTTACATACTTTTGTACTTACCTTTTTCCACTGAAGGATATGTCCTGGATATCCATATTATTTCCTAGGATTATGAAGAAGTCTTCATTCATTTTCACAAGTGTATAGGGTGTGGATTTACTCAGTCTTTATTCAGCCACTGCCCTGTCTGTGTAGACATTGTGGTCATTTTTGTTTCCCCATTACAAATAATGCTGCAGTGAATAATCTTGTATAACTTGTATTTTTATATGTTCCCCCATCACTTCTTATTTTGATATTTGTGCTTTCTCTTTTTGTCATTTCTAGATTAACCTTACCCATTTTCTCAAGTTAAAAATTCCAGGCTTTTGATTTAAGAGTTAGATAAAATTTATTAAATTATTTGCTTCATTAATTTCTCTTATCTTTATTATTTCTATTGTCCTGTTTTCCCGTGGTTTACTGTTCTTTTTGAATTAGGGATTTATTTTTATTATTGGTTTTAATGTTCAGGGATACAGATTTTCCTTTGTTTAGTGTATTAAAGGTATCATTTTCCTATCACTGTTTTTTAGAAAATGTATAATTTTGATTTGTACTTTTCTGTTTTACTGTAGTTGTTTAATATTAGAAAGATTTGGAATTTTGAGTTAGAATGCTTTTTTGTTCTTGATTTTGTTAGTAATGTCTACTGTTGTTAGCATTGTGATTTGAGTGTTTATATTGTTTTTACCTCATGAAATATACTGTTTTTTATGACCTTGTATGTAATCACTGTTTTGGTCGGTATTTATCTCAACTTGAGAAGGAGGTGTAGTTTTATTACCAGGGTGTAAAGTTTTATGTGTACATATAAGATATACATTATTTATGTTATATGTGTGTCTATATTCTCAGTTAAGTCTGTGTGTGGATGAATCTTGTCTATTGTTATGTTTCTATGTCTCTTTACATACCTTGGAGTTTCTGCTTTTTAAAAGTAGTCGGTATGGCTCGGCCTGGTGGCTCATGCCTGTAATCTTAGCATTTGGGAGGCTGAAGCAGGAGGATCGCAGTAAGGTTGAGGTCAACTTGGGCTACATAGTTCAAGGCCAGCCTGGTCTACGCAGCAAAACCCTCTCTCAAAAAGACCAGGAAAAAAAAAATTCTTAAAGGTAGTTGCTGTGTTATACATGCATAGGTATACACAGCTGTCATGTCTTTATTGTGAATTGTGGCTTTTATAGTGTTTTCTCTTTGTCATGCTTAATGCTTTTTTACTTTATTCTTTAATGTAAAAAAAATCATTATTCTTTGTTTCTGTTTACCTTGTATGCCTTTCTTCTGTCTGTCTGTCTGACTTTGCAATATTGAACCCAGAACCTTCGTACTGAGCTACATCCCCTATCCCTTTTTATTTTGAGACAGGGTCTTGCTAGGTCGCTGTGTTACTAGGGCTGGCCTTGGAATGACTCCTGCCTCAGCCTCCCAGGGTGGTGGGATTACAGTGTGCACTATGTCTGGTGCTTTGTTATTTCTTGCATACAGAAGTTAGGTAATTTTTTTTTTTTTTTTAAAGAGACAAATTAAAACTGGTTTTATTTGAATGTTATATTTGGTCTCAACTTTGCCATGTGGTCATATGTTATGGATATTATTGTACTATATATTATTTTGTAAATATTTCTTAGTCCTATAATATGCTGTTTTTGCCCTTTGATTTTTAGCATTTCTTTGGATATTTAAGCTTTGTTGTTCATTACTATTATAGCTATCTGTATGTTTATACCTTTTTTCTAATGTAATTGTTTATTTTTCATGTTTGTCCCATCAGTTTTTGGCTTCATGTATTTTTTCTTCTCACACATGCATACATATAATATATTTTGGTCATATTTATCCCTCTTTAATCTTTCCTGTACACCTCTGTGTCTGTGCCTTTTTAAAAACCCTTTGGCTCCTGTTTTCTTAGGTAATGAGGGTGAGGGCTTTGTTAGTTTTTAATAGTATGTTTTAGTTCTGTATTGCTATTTTAACCTATGAGTTTATGTTTTTTTCTCTTCCACTTTTTCAGTTGTATTATATCTATTTTGTCTTAACTATGTCTTTTTCTCTTAGGTTTGTAATTAAATATATTAAATCCTTATGATCAATCTGTTTGTTTATTGGTTAGAAGAAGCATAATTTTTACTGGATTTTTAAAAAGGAGTTCATGGGCACAGTTTTCCCTGAATTCTTGAATATTTAAAATTGTTTTTCTGTATTCTTGCAGTACAGGTTGGCTGGTAATAAAATTCTGGGTTCTCTTTTTCTTTCCTTGTTTGCAGTATGGCCTTGCTTTAAATGTTATTTTTGAGAAATTTGATACCAGTGTCAATTTTCTTGCTCTTGCAAGATACTTGATTCTTTTGGTTGGAATTCCTGGGGGATTGTTCCCTCTTATTTTTAAAGCCCTCTTATTTTTTACCGAGATCTGTCTTAGTGTTAATTATAGCAGGTCCGTTTTCCTTGCTATCTTTTTATTGCATAGTAGGATCAGGTCCATCGTTTACAAAAGGTCTTCATAGATTATAATTTTAAATGTTTGTTTTATTCCAATGTTTTATTTCTTCTGCAAGGACTCCAGTTATATGTAATTATACCTTCTTTTTTTCATCTTCCATTTCAACAGCTTTCTCTCTGACCAGTTTTACTTCATGATTTTATTTTCCTTTTTATTCTTTTTGTATTTTCAGTGACTTATTAAGTTTTTATTTGCATCTATGTTTGAATACTTGTAACTTATTCAATTTTTTTGTGTGTGTGTGTGGGTACCGGGAGTCGAACTCAGGACCTCACGCTTGCCAGCAGGCGTTTATGCTGCTGAGCCATCTCACCGACCCACTTATTCAATTTTTTTTTTTTTTTTTTTTTTGTGGGTACCGGGGGGTCGACCTCAGGACCTCGCCAGCAGGCGCCCGTGCCGCTGAGTGATATCACCGGCCCCTTTTTCGTGTGTGGGTTCCGGGAGTTGAACTCGGGCCCTTGCGCTTGCTGGGCAGGCGCTTAAGCCGCTGAGCCATCTCACCGGCCCCTCACTTATTCAATTTTGATACAACTTTGTCTTTTTCTTCTGTTTCTTATCTGAGTTCAGTTACTTCTCATTTCTTTATGTTTTATCCACTCTGTTTTTAAGTTTTAAATTTCTGATCCATGGTGTTTTTTCATATCCCCAAATAGTGTTTTAAGAGATATAATTAAGTTTGAAATGTTTATTAGTCTTTATTTTTGGTTCCTTGGAGTACTTTTCATCAGTTTGATTGTTCTGATTTCATTTTTACTAATAGTTTCATATAGATAAAGCGCCTATAACTTGCTTTTGTGCATAGGGTTTGTTGTGTTTATTGGGTCGTGTGAGATTGTTCATTGAAGAGCGCCCTTCACTGTCAGTGCAGCAGAGTATGGGTTATTGGATGGCTCTTTTATATCTTTTGGAGAAGAGAACTATGTGTCATACACACAAATACACACATTTGATACATATTGTGCAAACACATATGTCTGTATTATCTTTAACGTAAAGGAGGAAAGGTTTATTTTGCCTTAATTTCAAAGCTTTCAGTCCATGGCCAGTGGGCTCCAAGGTGGGGACGTCACGGTGGCAGGGCGTGGTGGAGCAGAGTGGCTTACTTCATGGGGCCGGGAAGCAGAGCATAGGGGAAGAGCGCCAGTGAGGAATAATGCATCCTCCGGAAGTATGCCTCCAGTGACCCACCCTCAGTTGGGCCCCACATCCTAATAGCATATTCAGCCATGAACATCGGAGGTTTAATCCACTGAGGAATGTAGCACCTCATGATCCAATCACCTCTCCAGAGCCTCTTAATCCAGTTAAGTTGACAGCTGGCACAACATAGCATACATGTACATGCGCGCGTGCATGTGTGTGAGGTATTCATATGTGGGGCACTTACAGAATTTCCTTTTTGGCCTTTTTTTCTTTCACCTTCTAATTTCCAAAAATACCCCACACTTTTTTTTTCCTCCTCTCTTTTGCCTTTGTATTAGTCAGGGTTCCACAAAGAAATAAAACCAGGGCCGGTGAGATGGCTCAGCGGCTTAAGCGCCTGCCCGGCAAGCGTGAGGGCCCGAGTTCAACTCCCGGAACCCACATACGAAAAAGGGGCCGGTGATATCGCTCAGCGGCACGGGCGCCTGCTGGCGCGCGAGGTCCTGAGGTCGACCCCCCGGTACCCACAAAAAAAAAAATAAAGAAAGAAATAAAACCAATAGATGGAGATCTAGAATGGGATTTATAGTAACAAATTTGCTGACATGGTTATGCAGGTTAGCTGTAAGCTGGGATTCAGGAAAGCCTTTACTGTGAGGAACCAGGAGCGTCAGTGTTGTTAAGTTCCAGTCCAAGGGCAGAGGCAGACCAGTGTCCTAGCTGAAGCTGTTAAGCAGTGAGAATTCAACCTTCCTCCCTGTTTTGGATCTGTTTGGGCCTCAACAGATTAGATGTTGTTCACCCATTGTGGGGAGGGCAGTCCACTTTAGCCAGTCGGCCAATGCTAATCTATGCAGGAAGCACTTTTGTGGAGATACCAGAAATGATATGTGACATGGGATTTGGGCGAGTTGCCAAGGCGAGTTGACAGGTAGAATTTCCCAGCACACCTTGAACCGTTGCCTTCCTGGGACTGTCTCCTCCAGTCTAAGGTGCCCACTTCAGATCTGCTCTCTGTGTTTCTTAATCTATCAATACTCTTCTCCAGGATTTTCTCCCTTAGGGTGGCTTTCTCCTTCTGTAGATACTTCTAGGTCAGTTTTAGGCTTCCTGTTCCCTTATTCTTCCTTCTGTACTGTTTTTCCTTCTAGAGCCACCAGTGCTGTCTGTGATGATTTAAGGAAAGAGCTTTAGAAATATCTCCAGCAGCATGGGGTTTATATTTTCTACTTTAGGAAATATAAAGGTAATAATTTATCATGTAGCTGTATTGAAGGTATGGGATTTGTGTGGTTTTATTCTACTTTAAAAACTGAACAAATCAGGGGATTTGGATTTACAAGTTACTAATAATTCACTTAATCCATGATTCATGAAACTTTATTTCAAACTGTGCTTTTTCCTCTGCCAGAAATAGAGTGGGCCTCTTAGTCCATAACACATTGCAACATACCACCTGGCTGAGTTAGCATTCAGGATGAAGCTTATGTGCTCTTCTGACAGAACATGCACCCTGGAAGCCTCAGGCTTCTCCTTCAGGAAGGACAGGCCGTGTTCCTATCTCAGGCCTGTATCTTAATGCAAAATCGTTGTAGTATCTTTCTTGGGCGCCACTGTCTACACAACCCCGAAATGGAACTCCCTCCAGCTCCTATTACACACCAGGGTATCTTTCTTTAGAAAAATGTAGAGCCCCCCAGGGTATAAAATGTGTATTTGAGTCAGGTAGTATAATATTTGGGCCGGGAATAGTGCTGGACACTTCCCGTATCTATCACCTGCCCCTCACCACATGCATGGGCATGGCATGCTTGAAGTCTCTTGTATCACAGAAGCTGCCTGGCAACACCTGAGATGGCATCTTTCTCCAGGTGAGGGTGTGGGGGCTGTGAATTGAGTGCTTCCTTAACAGTTGATAGATGCCAAGGTAGATTCCTAAGAAGGGAAGGTGGCTAAGGAAGCGCACTTGTCTTAGTTCTGATCCCTTTAATGTTCCAAGCATTGAAGCCAGTGCAAATGAGCTTAGTCAAAAAAGGGGATTTAAAAGAAAAATTCTGCATATCACCCTGCTCTGAATGGCAGCCAGGTCCTGTTAGGGTGTGGAAATCGGGGTGAGATTAACTTGCTTTAGGTTACACAGCTAATGAGGGGCAGAGTCAGGATTTGACTCAGGGAGCTGGCTGTAGTCATGATCATAGCACCCTGCTTCTTCTACTCGTTTTCTGGGGAACAGAATGTAAAGCTGAGGGCACCACAGGGCCACTGTGGAAGTCACATTAAGATGGGAAATGCTGGGCCAGTGAGATGGCTCAGCGGCGTAAGCGCCTGCCTGGCAAGCGCGAGGGCCCGAGTTCAACTCCCGGAACCCACATACGAAAAAAGGACCGGTGATATCACTCAGCGGCATGGGCGCCTGTTGGCGCGCGAGGTCCTGAGGTCGACCCCCGGTACACACACACACACACACACACACACACACACACACACACACACACACAAAAAAAAAGATGGGAAATGCTGTTCTGGTGCCTGCTATCCAACTGGTCTCCTTTTTATTGCAGGTAGTGACTACTTTCAGAAAGCCCTTTTAACCTTAAGTCACCTTTTGTAAACAATTTCTATAGTTTCTTACTTTAAAAAGTTGGCTTTTGTACTGAAGCATGTTTCTATAAAACTATCTTTTCTAATAGCAGTTACTGCAGTCTCACTTCTATAGCAGAGTAGTAGCTGACAGCAAAAATAATTGCCTCAACTATTAGAAATACTTGCTAGTGAAAACGTTGGGTTTTTGACTATCCAGAGGAATCCCAGAATTTCCTCTGTAGTTCTTTTGTGGAGTCTACAGATCAGAAAATCTGCCAAGTGGGTGGCAGAGTCAAGGGCCATCTAAATACTGCAAGAAAAAACTAGGAGTTGAAAAGTATTTATAGGTATTTAAATGTTAAAAGTGAGGTGAAGGGGGTATGATGGTGATTATTATAATAAAAGTTAAGATGTAATTTCAGAAAATGGAAAAATGTGAATGTCAAATAGTGTCTTTTCTAAATGTTGAAACACAGATAATGAAAACTTAGGTTTTAAAGGTAGTGAAGTAAACTAACCATTTCCAATAGCCTAAAGTTAGAGTTGGCACAGCATAAAGAAGGCTTTATAAAGTGCTTTTTTTTCCCCCTTCATGATCCTAATGGGCCCTGACCCAAGATGTTTCAGTAAATGTCCCTGAACTATGTAATTTAATATTCTTTCAAGCTAAATACATGCTCTGTTCACAGTGCTTTGACAAGTTTAAAATTATCTAAGCTTATTTTCCCTTCACCTTTTTCTCTTGCTTCCTAATTATTCTGCTGTGTGGCACCTAAGTGTGAAAGCTGGCAGGATCCTGAAGAGAGAGTTTATTCAACAGATAGTTATTGTACTTTGGCCACTCTCCAGGTGTTGTCCTGGGCAAGTGACACATTCAAGTGACCAAGGCGGCACCTACTTTGGAGTTCAGAAATAACTCTTCGGCTTTATGACTACTTGGTAAGTTAGATTGTTACTACATTTGGAACACATTCTTAAGTGTGTCGTGTACAAAATCTTTGGACTCTATTTCTTTTCTGGATCAAACAGGGTAGTATTAACTGATTCTTTACCTAAGAGCTCTGTTCACTCTTCTGACCGGTCACTGCTATTCATATATCACAGTGCATACGTACATTTTTGCTTTTCTTAATAATTTAATCTCTTTAACAAAAACTATAATACGGTGATAGTGATAGGGAGGCTACTGAGAAAATGGCTACAGTCACAAAGTGAGAAAATTGTAAAGGGCCAGGGACACACAGTCCCCAGGGCCAGTAAAGTGGCAGAAGCTGGGATTCTGCCCACTTGTCTGCCTGCCTTCCCCATGCTGCTTTTTATTTATTCTCTGGCTGCTGCTTGTGCCAGACTTGATCTTCTCCCTCCTTAGCAGTCATAAACAGGTTCCAGTTACTCAAATCTTTCTCTACAAGGAGCTTTAGAATATGGTGGTGAGTATGAGAATATTTTAAGCTTATGTGTACTGTATTTACTATTTTCTCTTGATTTTGAAATAAAATATTTGCTAAAGCAAAACATTTATTTATTTATTTATTTATTTATTTATTTATTTATTTATTTATTTATTGAGACAGGGTCTTACTGTATAGTCCAGGCTGAACTTTAACTCACTGTGTACTCCAGGCTGGCTTGGAACTCACAGGGACCCTCCTGCCTCAGCCTCTCATGTGCTGGAATTACAGGTGTGCACCACCATGCTTGGCAAAACTTAAAAAAAGGGATGCTATTGGCATGTGTAAAGAATTAATTTTACTAGATTTTACAATGGACATTTTTAAACATACAAAAACATAGGGAATGGTAAAAGGAACTTGTCACCCATTTTGCAAATTTATTGACAAGTGACCAGTCTGGGTGTGCCTTCCTTTCCCAAGATTCATGTGTGGAAACTTAATTACCATTGTGGTGGTCTTCAGAGGTGTGGCTTTGAGAAGTGAGTGAATCACAGAGCTCTTAAGAGGGTGGAGGTCAGAGGGAACACTCTTGCTGTTCTCTTCTGCCGCCATGTGAAGAGGAGACGTGGCCTTTGTCCCCCTGGGCCTTCTGCGCCCTCTGCCGTGTGAGGGACCTGATAGTGCCATCTGCACATGAGCACCTCCACCAGACACTGACCGGTGGGCACCTGATCTAGACTTCGTAGCCTCCAGAACCATGAGAAGTAAATTTCTGTTACTCATAAATCACTCAGTCTTAGGTATTTGTTGTACTAAATGAACAAACTAGGATACCCAGACATATTTCTTTAAGGTACATGTCGCTAAGAGATAAAGGACTCTTTTAAAAAAAGAAAAAAAAAAAATAACCTTCATATCATCCAGAATGTACCATGCAAGAAATTTGTCTCTGAGACTGAAGTGGTTTCACAGTATGTTCTAATTATAGTAGAAGTCGGGGATAAATTGCTAAGCATATGTGATTCATGTTACAGACTTTCTGGAGCATATTGCTTACATATTTTTAGTTTTTATTTTTTAAGTACTTAAAATGCACATCATTTCCATCCAGATTTTCCTGATTTACAAAACGGGCAGTTGTGTTGTTTATTTAAAATTTTTTCGACAGCTTTATTGAGGTAAAATTTATATACCATAATAAAATTCAACCATTTTAATTATGCCATTTGATGACATGATGAAAAACTTAGAGTAGATGAGCTCTATGGTCTAATTCTGATTTATAAACCTGTTAGTGTCTATATGATCTTGGGCAGATTACTTCTCTGTGCCCAGTTTTCTCATCAGATAAAATGAGATACTAATAAAAGTGTGTGTAGGTATTCATGAAATCATATATGAGGATGAAATGGTATTCTTGCAACATAAAAAAGTATCAGACCGTGTTATTTGTGATAATGTTGGTACTGTTTTTATCTAGGATCTCAAAGGCCTTAGTGGGAATGCCTTTACTATAGACTCCTTGGAGAGTAGATGGTAGGAAATTAGTAAATTAGTAAGTCAATAATTAGCAGGGGAAGGAAAATTTAGCCACTACTAATAGATGCCCTTTATTATGTGTTTCCTATCCTGGAGTATACCAGACAGTGTCATACAAATTAACTCAATCCTCAGTCCTATGAACTACATTCAGTGATTATGTCCATAAACATGTTAAAGGAATTTCCAGAAATACCTAGCCAGTCAGTGGCTGGCTGGGAGTTGCATCCTATCTACAGGGCCATGATTTTTATATTGCACTAAATTGCCTTTCAGGGCGAACAACTCTTGGGAAGAGAATCCATGTTAGAGACAACTTCAGTGGGGGTGGTCTTTACTTGGGAGGGCTAACTAGTGTTGCAACAGGGCTTATGAGGAGTAGAAGATGTGATCATTCAATAAATACTTCATTTTCCATATGTGTCTTATGTTACTTTGTTCCATGTGATAGTGAAATGACATTTCATTTATTGAACGAGTTAACAGTATGTAGTACATTCAGTGTTGTTTTGTTAGTCTTACCACAAAAATATATTACATGGGTCAGGGATATAGCTCAGTGGCACAAGCATCTGCCTGGTGAGTCCAAGGACCTGAGTTTGATTTCCGGTACCCAAAAAAAAAAAAAAAAAAATTACATGCATTGTTTTAAAAAAATGGGACTTTTAGTTTGATAGAAAGTAACTCACATATTCCACTTACTTCTTTTTGCCTTAGTAACACTATCATAGTTTGCATTTTTGGTAACTTTTTAGTTTTTTACTTACTTTAAAACTTTTTAAAAGTCTTTTTTTCCCAATATGGTGTTTGGTACATACCAAGTATTTACATTGTAGAAACAAAAGATCATAGTGCCAAAATCTCAATTCATGTTTTAGTTGCATTATTTTATTTGAACAAAGGTGCTCTTTGTGGCATCTACCATCTGCCATATAAGCATTCACCATATAAACAATTAGACAGTAAAAATTGGCATGCCAGTTATTGGAATTAGGGAACATCTGAACCTCTGTTCAGACGCATTAGAATTTTAAATGTTCGGAGTATTGAATTTGATCCGAGTTTAGCTCAGTGAAAGGCATGTATGTCTTTTTGGAGGGTAAATACTTCTTTCTAGAAGGAAGATCTGGAAAGAAGAGGTTTGGTGATGACCCAGAGAAGTTCTGATTTGACGAGAAGGAAGAGAGATACTTACAGTAAGTAGGTGAGGAGGGTTGGGATCTAGGGATCAGATGCAGTGCTGAATGGGATTGGTGGTCACTGTGGCTGGACCTGCTTTCCTCTCTGGTGAGGGAGGGAGACCCACATCCACCCACTGTGCGAAGCTTCAGCTTTGAAATCTGTTCAGAGATGTTGTCACACTTTGGGGGTAGATCTCTATTGTGAAAGTTAGCCATTGTTTTGTCACTTACATTTTAAATCTGTCTAAAGGATTCTTATTCTTCCATTTTAAACTGTCAGTATTGTTGTAAAACAACAATAATTTACAACAATATTGTTGTAAAACCAGATAAATAGTGATACAGTGGCACCTGCAGTAACCCCAAAATTACATAAATTTTCCTCTGTTGTTGGCTTCACTGATGTATTATCCTAAAGTTGAGTAATGCTGCTTTCTGTGTAACTTTCTATGTGGATGTATGGAGTGGTGAACCCAGCAGGTAAGTAGTGAGCACTCTTACATGTACTTAGGTGTTTATTTTAATCTCTGAGATTGCTCTTACCTTGTTGCAACAGTTGAAGGTATTTCTAATCTTAATTTAAGAATAGCTGTACTTCAGTAATTTCTTTTGGGAGTAAAAGGCTGAAGAGCCTATGTTCTGATTTTGTTCATTGCCATTATTTCTGCATGATGTAGGCTTATTAGAGATGATTTAGTTAGCCTTAGGCAATCCTAATGGACCTCCACTGATGGTTAAAGAAATGTTCCTGGAAGAATCTAACTGAATTTTCCAAGTACACTGGTTGATTTATACTTATTGAGAGAGGAGTTCCAGTGCACCAACTCATATCATCAGTTGTAATCTCTTTTGAAATGTAATTTGCTCAGTCTTGATTAAAAGGCCTGTAATTGTCTCTTTCTGCTGCTTGGCACATCCTCTACTGCCCTCTATTGGCTGCCCATCCACAGCACTCATTGATGTCCATCAGGTCTTGTCAAGAATTGGCCTTTCTTCAGCGTGCATCACCTTCTTGGCTGCTGGATCTTTGGGAGGCTCTCTCCCAGTGGAAAAACAGCTTGAGGAAACCGTGCATTCAGATGATTTTGATAAATGTTAGGATTTCTAGGTTATGTGTTTTTGCTTTCCTGTTTTATATTTGTTCATTTATCTGTCCATTAATTCATCAGATATTTTTGAATGCCAGGTATGTCCAGCACCAGCCATGCCTTGATCTAATAGGTCCTTTTTCCCTTTTCTTCCTTTTGTAGTGCTGGGCATTGAACCCAGGGCCTCAGGCATGCCAGGCAAGCACTCTACCTTTGAGCTACACCCTTAGCCCATATAGGCGCTCAATACAGATTTGTTAAGTGAGTGAAAACATAAAGGCAAAGAAGACTTGGCTTTCGGGGATAAGATACCACCTTATTTCCCTTTTATTAATTAACGTCTTGGGGAAGAATAGACTAAAAATGCTTACAAATAATAACAGAAATCTAGTCTCCCTTCATTTCTACTTCTCAGAATTCATCATCTCCAACTTTAGGAGGTATCTGTTTTATTTATTTATTTATTTTTTATTTTTTTGTGGGTACTGGGGGTTGACCTCAGGACCTCATGCGCCAGCAGGTGCCCGTGCCGCTGAGCGATATCACCGGCCCTTTTTTCGTATGTGGGTTCTGGGAGTCGAACTTGTGCCCTTGTGCTTGCCAGGCAGGCGCTTACGCCACTGAGCCATCTCACCGGCCCCGGTATCTGTTTTAGGTAGAAATTGTTTTGCATCTAGAAATGATAATTACGCTGTTAAGAACCAAAATAAGGTGCTTGGTGCCTTTGGTTGATGGTAACATGCAGTCATAGTTGTATTGTTCTTTATAGTCACCAGTCTCGAAGACACCTCATCTGCTATAATGGCTTTCTGTCTCTTATATTTCCTAAACTGTGATTTAAAATACTCTCTTAAATGACCAAATATGAAAGATGAAAAGTGCAGTAGTATGTACTTTTTTAGTATTTTCTCTGTTATGCATGCTGTTAATTCCTTAATTCTTACATTTCTTAGCCTGTTTTACTTGGCATTTAAAAAAATTTTTTTTAGACAGGGTTTCACTGTATAGTTCAGCCTGGCCTTGAGCTCACTGTGTATCTTGGGCTGACCTTGAATTAACAGTGATCCTCTTGCCTCAGCCTCCTGAGTGGTGGGACTACAGGTGTGCACCATCAGGACTGGAGCAAATATTTAAAAAAATTATTTTTTGCCACTTTTCATAGTCTTGTATCAGTTAAAATATCACTTATTGGCTTCATTCCTTGTTTCAGAGTATAACCCATGCATATATTTAGGTTGAATAAGCCTTGTGAAAAAATAATAATCTCTATTTATCTTGTTGGAGAAAAAATGAACTGCCACCATGTTATTTGATGTTGTATTGTGGAGATGATAGTGCTTGGTCATATTTTTAAATTTTTTTTTGTTTGCAGTGCTGTAGATTTAACCTAGGAGCTCAGGCATGCTAGATAAGTGTCCAGCCACTGAGCCACATCTCCAGCCCTTTTTATTTATTTATTTATTTTTTTGTGGGTACCGGGGGGTCGACCTCAGGACCTCGCGCGCCAGCAGGCGCCCGTGCCGCTGAGCAATATCACCGGCCCCTTTTTCGTATGTGGGTTCCGGGAGTCGAACTCGGGCCCTCGCGCTTGCCGGGCAGGTGCTTAAGCCGCTGAGCCATCTCACCGGCCCCAGCCCTTTTTATTTTAAGACAGGGTCTTGCTAAGTTGCCAAGGCTGGCCTCAAACTTGACATCCTTATGCCTTAGCCCCCCGAGTAGATGGGATTACAGGTGAGCACCATCACGCCTAGTTCTTTCTAAAAAAATCTGTGCTAAACACTTCAGTCTAAAATAACTTGAGAGAAACTAGTTTTAATTTGAACTAATGGTACAATAATCATTATTGTTCATTATTATCTCTTTAGTGCCAACTGAAAAAGCTTGATACAAAGGAGATTCTAGAAGAGGGTGAAGAGATAAAAAGTAATTGTTTTTGTCTCTTGACTGGCTCATATTTTATCTGTCAATTCATTTGATCTTGGCTCATATACTGTACTCAAACATATTTTTCATTAAACTTCTTTTATCACTTTAAATATATTCTAAAACAAATTGCTGGATTAAAGCAACAACAGCAACAACAACATAATATTTTGCCATGCTGAGCAACTTGTGTGAAGTGAAGGAGAGCTGGGTGAAGCACGCATCTCTAAGGAGACATGCTAAAATGGAGGTCGCTTAGGATTTTACTTGCCAAAATGAATCTGGACCAAGACACTGATGTCATTTCCCTGTTTCTCTTTGAGTATAGGGAGAACTCAAAGGTGAAAAATTAAACTTTGGCAGTCACTGGCATAAAACCACTTACCTGACTTGCAAGCTCTAATAACATAGCTTTTACTCCAGAAGTCATCTGTAGCTTTGTTTCTTATGTCTTGTGGAATCCTGGGGATTTCAGATGTTCTCATCTTTTAGGTGCTATTAATTGGGTTTGACATGGCAAGGGTTAAAATCTCAAGGTATTGATAAACAACTTAAATTAAATGGCAACAGACTTAAAAAAAAAATGAAGCAATCAGAGATTTGGTGAACTAGACACTAAATTATAGTTTTGATTTCAAGTCCAGTTAAGTTTCTCTTGACTAAGAGAAACCTGCTCTAGCTAACTGAAGCAGAAAAAGGGTTTACTGTACTTACAGGCTTGATGAAAAGGCTGGAGACATAGACCAAAATATAGAAAGGAATTAAAAGCGGTTCAGATTTTGTGCTCATAACCAGATATGAAAAGTCTGGCTGGGAAGTTAGTTTGAGGTTGAAAGTCCTTGAGGTTGAAATTCTTTTGTTGGAGCATCCTATCGACTGCCTAGATTAGCACGTGTTTCTAACTTTCAGGGTTTCTGTGAGGTCAGAACTACTTTTTAAAATAATTCTTAGGTATTTGCCCTTCTCACTGTGTTGACATTTGCACTCATGGTGTAAAAGCATTGGTGGGCTAAAGTGCTGGTGCCTTAGCATGACTCAAGAGCGTGGCATAGCTATATGTAGATTATTAACTTCTTACTGACGTATTTCTGACAATAAATGTGTGGGGCTTTTCCTCACATCAATCAGTTTTCTCCAAATCTCTGGATACCAACTGGGTTGTGTTACAGTTCTGTTCAGTTCTGGCATGAAGTAATGGCACTGGTATCAAAAGTTTAAGGGCATAATCTTGTAAGACTCACTTCAGATGCCACTCACAAGTATGTATGGGTTCCCCAGATTATGACACTTTTGTCTGACTCAGCTGCAGATCAGGCATTCTCACAGCCCTCACCCTCCTCAGGTTTGGTAATTCACTAGAGGGGCTCATGGGCTTGGAAGGCCATTTACTTATTGTGAAGGACAAAATGTGAGAACAGCCAAATAGAAGGGAAACATGGGCAGGGTACAGGGGAGGTACAGGGTCTGCAGGCGCTCTCCAGGCACTTGCTTTGGTCACCAACGTGGAAACTCTCAACTCCTTGTTTAAGGCTTTTCATAGAGGCTTAGTCACGTAGATGTGATTGATCACATGGTTGGTCCTTAGTGATCTGGCTCTCCAACCCCAGAGTTTGGAACAGGGAGGCTGAAAATTCCAAACTTCCAATCAGAGTTTGTCTTTCTGGTAGCCACCCTCCTCCTGAGCTTGTGTAGAGGCTCCATCCTAAATCACTGTTAACATAAACTCAGGTATGATAGGAAAGGACAACAAAGTAGATTCCCACCATTCAGGAAATTCCAAGGGCTTTAGGGATTCCATGCCAGGAGCCAGGGACAGAGACCAAATATGTATTTTTTATTATACTACATATGTAGTCTAGCTATTTTCATTTTGCGTGTAGTCCAGAGCTTCATCTTGTTTAATCAGCCAGATATTTCAGAGCTGTTTAATTGGTAAGCAGATAGTGTGATATGAAAGCTCCCTTGCTGGAACCAGATTGCCTGCATGTGAATAACTTCAGCACTTACTAGTTGTGTGGATGGGGCAACATATACTTCTCTGAGCTTTGATTCACTCTGCTGTGAAATAGCAATAATAATAGTACTTAGGAATATTGTGAAGATTAAACTAGTTAATACAAAGAAATAATTTAGAACAGTATATGGCTTGCAGTAAACAGTAAATGTTAATTATCATACTCATTATTATCATCATTATCAAGCTTCAAATCAGGTCCCCAATAAACAGGTCACAGGGGAAGGGATCCAAGACATGAATCCAGGCATTTTGGGTTTTCGTATAGCTGGATAATAGTCATCAAGTCAGAATATTAATCTGGCAACATGAAATGCTATTGGTTTTAGATAAAAGATACAAAATGTGAATTTTTTCCTCTTTACTACTAGTTTGTAGGCTGGGCTAATATAGAACAAAACTGGATAAAATTACAAATTCTTAAGGAATAAAACTTGAATATATCACTTAGTTCACAGGTTTTTTTTTTTCTGTAGACGGGTATAAATAGTAGGTTTTTTATTGTATGTACCATACAAAAACTGTAAAATAATATACTGGCTTAATTAGCTGTTATCTGATAATAACAAGGCTGCATCTTTTTTTTTTTTTTTTTTTTAATCTGGAACTTTTTTTAAGAGACTACGTCTTCGGCAAGGCAGGGCTGTGACATGAGTGTTCGGCTGCAGCTGGTAACCTGGTGCCTGAAGTAGGCTGTGTTTGCTGGATGAGTGAGAGACTTCCATGTAAAGAGTTTTATTTTGTACTCTGCTGGAAAATTTCAGGAGAGCGTATTTTCACTAAATACAATAAAATTTCACAGTGCACTTTGAGCCCTGCCCTGCGTTGTGATGGTTGGTGGATGTGAGATGCAGCAGAGGAGGAAGGGATAAAATGGGAGGGCAAATACTCTCAGACATAAAAGTAAGTGTAAGAGGACAATATGATTGTGCCTTTGGTTTTCTTTTTCTGGTTTTGATAGTGGGGATTGAACTAAGGGAGCACTGACCTACATCCCTTGCCCTTTTTATTTTTATCTTGAGACAGGATTTTAGTAAGTTGCCCAGGCTGGTGTCAAACTTACAGTCCTCCTGCCTCAGCCTCCTGACTGAGTAGGTGGGATTACATGTGTGTACCACCTCACCCAGCTTGTTTTGTTTTAAAGGTCCTGTTTCTCCTCAGATCTTGTTTTAGCAGCATACTGGGTTGGCCAAGTCTCTGAATGCAAGCCATGCCAGACTCCCATTTAAGGGAAACTGTCGCTAACTCCCACTGTGTTAGCACTCCCCTTTCGTATTTAGCCGTGACCCCTGTCCACAACTGAGGACTTGGTTACTATGACCAAGAAGAGTAAATTGTAGCTTGGCACAAAACAATGAACTGAGCTAATCAGATTTTTCCCTGAAGAATTTAAAACTGAAATGTGAAGAAAGGGAGACAGTTAATAAGGGGTGTAAAACTGAAACAGTGGGCCGGTGAGATGGCTCAGCGGCATAAGCGCCTGCCTTGCAAGCGCGAGGGCCCGAGTTCGATTCCCGGATCCCACGTATGAAAAAGGGGCCGGTGATATCGCTCAGCGGCACGGGTGCCTGTTGGCGCGCGAGGTCCTGAGGTCGACCCCCCGGTACCCACAAAAAAAAATTAAAAAAAAAAAAAAAAAAAAAACTGAAACAGCATATTAGGAAGCATCCTTATTTGAGGATAAAATGTTACCATGCGTTATGGGGGAGCAAAAGTATGCAAAATCAAAGAGTTCTATTTAATACCAGAACAGAAGAAATGATACTTGAGATTAAGCTGTGTAATTAATAAGGAAAGCAATAAAAAAAATCGCTGCTTGCTCAATTAATTGATTCATTCAACAAATAATTTGTTGAGTTACATCTGTGTACTAGGCAATATTCTAGTCCAGGAGCATTACTCTGAAAAACAATTAAGCCAGTAATTTTCAACCAGCTTCGATTTACCTTCCAGACATTTGGCAATGAACGGAGACATTTTTGGCTGTCAAAAGGCGGAGGGGAAAGTGCTGTTGGTGTTTCCTGGGTAGAGGCCAGGGATGCTGCTTACACTACAGCTAGCACACAGGACAACTTCCTACCAAAGAATTATCTGGTTCAAAATGTCAGTAGCTCTCCGCTTGAGAAACCCTGGGGATAAACCATCATAAATATATATTTCATAGAATAATTGTTTTCTTGTAGTTGACATTTAACTTTCTCTGTTTTCAGAAGTGAGGACACTGACTAGAGTGAAATGGAAGCCTCAGTAATATTACCCATTCTGAAGAAAAAACTAGCCTTCCTGTCAGGTATGTTTTTCTCAAATTGGAAGTGTTTGATATATACGCTTGTTTAAATTTCCGTGAGAAGTTTGACAGAAATCACTTTATTTTTCTATGAGAGTTTTTAAAGGGTATTTCTTTTAATCTGAATGGATAGCTGTGTGAGCTAACACTGCTGGTACCTGGCAGGCCAGTTTTTATTCTGGTCTGGTAATTTGATTAAAGTAACATCTAGAAGATAGATGTCATGGTTTCTCTTTTTATATAAAAATTAAGTACTAGTAATTGGCTAATTGGCACCTAAATTATTGTTTCTGGAATCTGGAGTAATTTTTTTTTTTTTTTTTTTTGTGGGTACTGGGGTGTCGACCTCAGGACCTCGTGCGCCAGGAGGCGCCCGTGCTGCTGAGCGATACCACCGGCCCCTTTTTCGTATGTGGGTTCCGGGAGTCGAACTCGGGCCCTCGCGCTTGCCGGGCAGGCGCTTAAGCCGCTGAGCCATCTCACCGGCCCTGGAGTAATTTGTTTTTGCTTTGCAATTTATTTTGTAATTCGCTTTCTTGTCCCTTGGCTTGTACATTCATCTTCCTGTGAAAAAGTCGCAGTGCACTGGTGGAGTTATGAAGTGTCAGTTGCACTGTTTTCACTGTTTGAAATTGGTTATGTAGCCTTCTATTTATAAGAGATCTGTATCGGCTGGGAGATCCTTACTAGGTGAAAGTAATGGTGTGGTACATGAATTTCATCTTTTGGAATTCAGATTATTGGGTAAATCTGCACATACTTTGAAATAGGCACTGTGGCCCTTCCAATTTAGGGTTCTTCAGAACCATATTGTCTTAATTTTTTTTTTTTTTTAATTCTCTTTAGGTCTGGTCATAATTGTCCACACAAATGTCCCTTCTTCGGAATGTCTTACATGTTTCTATTAAATTGGAATGTTTTCCTAGTATAGATTAAAAAGTACAAAGTAAGAAATTGAATCCCACTAGTATTGCTTAATATGTTTTTTTTAAACTTCTTCTCTTACTGGTTAGCATTAAGTTGAGCCCTCTGAGATTATCATTTATTGATGTTAAACAAAGTGGTTGAATATCCATAATTTGTATGGCTAACCTAACGAAGGACAGATCACTTCTGGTCAGTGTGTCATGAGTTGCATTCACTTCAGTGAGTCTTTTCCATTGAACACCTTTAAGTTTTTAGTGATAGATTTCTAGAGATGATATGGAATTGTTTCCTTCAGAATTTGCTGTTTTTAAGCTTCTAAAACTGTTGTAAATGTCAGTTGAGTGGGAAGATAGGCTTCAGTGTGAAAGTCAAGCATGTGGGAACTTTGAAAAAAGCAAAGAGTGAATAGTATTTAAAAGGTACTTTTTAACACTAAGATGAACTAAGGGGGACTTGAACATACATGAAATGGAACTATGTGCCAGTTCAGACTTCAATTCGGGTCCCAGTGGTTCTTCTGAACTGGGCAGGACTTTCTCTTCATTGCCTTATGAACAATATGTGCCTTTATGACCTTTGTGAATGAACTGCGATAATTCTTTATCACAGAATGTTCTTTGACTTGCTTTACAGATTCTACCTGTATTATAAGTCTTTTCTATGAAACTTCATAATTTTCACAGCTTTTATCATTTTTTTCCACTTTCTAAACCCTCTTTTATAATATTTTAATGTATTTTATATACAACTTAGCAAATACATTATCATGTTTATACTGTTATTTCCTATGACTTAAAGCTTTTCTTGCTAGGTGGAAATTTATTTTACTTGAAAATGCTAATTGTGGGGCCGGTGAGACGGCTCAGCGGCTTAAGCGCCTGCCTTGCAAGCGCGAGGGCCCAAGTTCGACTCCCGGATCCCACATACGAAAAAGGGGCCGGTGATATCGCTCAGAGGCACGGGTGCCTGTTGGCGCGCGAGGTCCTGGGGTCGACCCCCCGGTACCCACAAAAAAAAAAAAAAAAAAAAAAAAAAAAAAAAGAAAATGCTAATTGTGGTAAGCACATAACAGTTGTTTGATGAGTTTATTACACTGAGAAGCAGACTAAATGGGAGAAAATTAGAATGATAACTGCTCTATTGAATGATTCATGGGTGAATTTTTTCCTAAATGTCTACAATTTTGCTGTATTATTAGAAACAATTATGAACAACAAATAGCCATTAGATTTTTTTCAAATTATGTCTTAAACTTGTCATTGTTTCAATAACTTTGGATTCAGGTATATATTATTCAGATGGTGTCTTAAACTTATTTTATAGGAGGAAAGGACAGACGAAGTGGTCTCATTCTGACAATTCCATTATGCCTCGAACAAACAAATATGGATGAATTGAGTGTCACTTTGGACTATCTACTCAGCATTCCAAGGTGACTCTAAAGGTGTCTTTTCTTAAATACCAATGTTTTTAGTGGGCTCATTATTCCTGATGTTGTCAAAGTATACTTTGCTATCTTACCTGCTTTTATTAGCTGTGAAATTATCATTAAAAATGCTAGAAATTAATAATTTATGACAACACAGCTGATAAGATGTTTATATAGTCATGATATACAGCTTTATAAAATGAATGTACTTTCAACTTTTCAGGAAAATGCCTGCGTGCTATGGAACATAAGAAAAATTAGAGGAGCGAATTATTTTAGATCACTGTTTCACTATATTGATATAAATACATCATTAAGTTCTAACTGAATAAAAGCTTATGTTTCAAATATTTTTATTTTAAAAATGCAGAGAAGTTTGTTTATATTTTAATTCATAGGTTCTTGAATTTCTAATTTTCATAGTTCCTAAGTGAAGCAAAAACAAGTCTTTCTGTTTACTCAAGTCTGCCCGCTTCAACAACAAACAGAAACCTTGCCCAACTTCCTCTCTCGTAACTGGTATTCAGGGCTGAACTATAACTACACATTAGAATCATCTGGAGTTTTTTTGTTTTAATTTTCAAATTCTAATGCCCAGGGGATCTACTTCTAGAGATTCCAGCTCAAATCTGTTGAGCACAATTTTCTTTATTCCTTTAAGCTTTCTGTATAATTCTAACATGTAGCCAGATTTGCAAAACACTGCAATGAAGTATGAGAATGAGGGCAGGTTTGTGTGTATATGTGTGTGTTAAAAGGTAGCGGTGGAAAGAGGAGCCAGTCTCTTACATAATGCTCTCAAACTCTATAGTGAATTTAAAACATTTTACCTAGAGTTGACAATTCTTTTTTCCTCTTCCTTTATTTGCATTTTATTGATATAATAGTTTATTTCATTTTAAACCACTTTGCAGAGCACAGAGTTAAAACTATATTTGTGAAAAACTGATTTTTAATCACACTTCCATTATTGAGCTATAATTTAACGATTATTTTGGTGATTATTTTTCAGTGTTGGGGATATAAAGCTGTTAAAGTGAAACTTTTCTTTTCTCCTCCTCTTCTTCCTCCTCTTCTCTCTCTTCCGGTCCCCTCCCCTCCGTCTTCTCCTCTTCCTGGGCTGGAAAATCTCTGGATTCTAGTCACCGTTAATTTTGAATAACCTTGCTAATCCTCTGAGCTGCTGATTGCTAATTTGTATTGCTTACTGTTAGGTAACAGATTATTTTTTAGGTAACACAAACTAGCCACACTTAACAGCTAAGAAATGGTGAAAATAGTATTCATAGATGGATTCATGGAAGGTTAAATGTATCAGGGTACTTGGAAACCATGTGAACCAACTTCCTGATTTTATACTTGAGGGAATAACCCTAATTTAGAGGTCAGGGTTATTTGTCTAGGATGGTGATGGCGAACCTATGGCACACATGCCCCAGCAGACTGTTTGTATCATTGAAAGCTCTAAAAAGTTCTCTTATCACTCGTCTGGGACCTTCATAGGAATAGAGTACAGTGTAGTTCTGTATCTGGCATTCCAGTAATATGAAAAAGTTACTTATAGTCAGAATTACTATTGAAAAATGCCTCAGCAGGATTAGAGACCTACATATTATCTTTCCATGAACACACCGGGTTTTTATCCAGGATTGGGACATGTCATTAGCCTGAGTTCCAGAAGACACAGTTTGCTTGTGATTAGGTTGTTAAAAAAAAAATATGCATGTACTAGAGTTGCGCTTAGTCCAACAGGATGCGCACAGCCCGTAAGAGGCCCTGGGGCACTACAGCAGACTTGGGGTCAGCTCCATGCATGCCCTCTTACTCTTGTTTACTCTGGTGTATAGGTAGCAGGGGCAGTAGGAGGTAAAACAGCCTACACTATTTAAATTTTCTCTCTCCCTCTTTCATTAGGAATTTAATCATGATGTGCCTAAGGATAATTATTGAATTTTTACATATATTACTTCTCACTTTTTTAGATTTCAAATGTTTATGTTGTTTCCCTAGTAATATCAAATAAGGTAATACCTGTGAAAGACTCTAATTAAAGTGCTTTTATCTTTATCTTTCCACTTTCCGAAAATATCATAAGCTCCTGGAAGGAAGAAACTAATCTTAGACATTGTATTTTTTAGCCCAGGCTAGTAACTCATACTTGGTCAGTGATCAGTAGTTACGGGATATGGGTTTTTGCCCTTGGTTTTAATACTTTAGTTTTGTCAGAGCTCTATAGATTCAAATGTGTACGCATTAGGCCTAGTAATGGGCCATTCTCAGAGCTTCTCTTATTTGTTAGAAACACAAATAAACATGTAGAAGTTGTCTGCTCAGTAGAAGTTGTTTGATAATAATTTGTCTGTATTGGTCTTGTCTTCCTTTTAGAACTTTAAATTCAGAATAGATCTTGGGATCTACTTATGGATAGTGATTAGGAAGAAGATTCAAATGTAGTATGGCAAAAGAAATCTTGAAAATCTTTTTCATTCATTTCAGAATTTTCTTTCAACATTATATTCAGCATTATTTAAAAGCATAGTATATTCCAGCTCAGAGGGAACTTATTTATCATCCAATTAGATAATCATAGAATGTCAGGATTAGAAAGTACCTTATTACTCATCCATCCCAGCCACTTAAGTTGTTTTTATAGAAGTGCTCCTGAGTATGTGCCCAGATTATTCTTGACAGAAATTCAACATCTTTTGAAGCTACCTTTTCACTTTTCTCAAGATCTGGGTTTTTAAAATTCAAGTTTTGATTTTAAATCACATTTTTGTAATTGTGGAAAAAACTTGTTTCTGTTATAAAAGAAACAGAAGGAACCACTTAAGAGTTTACCGCTGGTGTCACCTGGGCAGCACATTGTTTACATACTGACTATCTCAGGACTCAGGCAGGTGTCATTTCAGCCAGTTGATTCTTGTTTGCACGAGATACACTTGGATGTCTGTTTATTAGTTTTATATCAAATAGTTTTTGCATGCTTTTTATTTAGAACATTGTGTTCACCTTTGATGTTTGTATAGTGAAATCAATAATAACTTCTAAGTATTTTTTTACTAATTTGTATTTTATTTGTGAAAAATAACCTATAATTTTGTGCTACAGTCTATGAAAACTCTTACTGTAAGTACATTAGATATAAATTTTATACTTCTCCAGAACTCAATGATGTTCTTTTACAATACAAAACAAACATGTTTGGGACACTGAGACTGAATAGGAAGGAAGTGCCAAAAGATCTACAAAAGGACTGACAAAGGAAGAAATGTTAACATATCAGAGAGGAAAAGTCTGTGTTATGAAATGGAAAGACAAAAATTGTTGTCAACTACTCATAATACAGAAATGACAGAACTTGAAAGAAGAAACGAAACTAAAAAATTTCCAGTAGTGGTCAGTGATTATAATAATTCTATGGGTGGTGTTGAAAGAGTTGACTAACATCTGACAAGCTATTTTGTAATCAAAAAGTGAGGAAAAAATATTCTAAAATATTTATGCACCTTCTGGACCAAACAGATGGAACTCATTTGTTATTTATTCAAAACAAGGGGGTTTAAAAAGTCATTTACAAACCTAGGTGTGATGACGCATGCCTGTAATCCTACCACTCAGGAGGCAGAGGCAGGAGCATTGCCATGAGTCCCATGCCAGCCTGGGCTACATAAGCAAGTTGAAGGTCAGCCTATGCTACATAGTGAGACCCTGGCTCAAAAACAAAACAATAAAAAAATTTTTAAAAACTCATTTACAGGGGCCAGTGAGATGGCTCAGTGGCATAAGCACCTGCCTGGCAAGTGAGAGGTCCTGAGTTCGACTCCCGGTACCCACATAAAGGAAAAAAAGGGCTGGTGATATTGCTCAGCAGCACAGTGCCTGCTGGCAAGTGTGAGGTCCTAAGTTCGACTCCTGGTGCCCACATAAAAAAAAAGTCATTTACAATTTAGATTAGGTCTAATAGATGGAATGATTGAAAAAAAGGAGATAGTGAAATGCCAACTGGGACATTTATCATTGACATCTTTACCATTACATTTAGTCGGTAGACATTTTATTGACATACTACCCACAGAAAAAAAAGGAGAGGCCAACACACAGTATAAAGTATGTTGTTCAAAGAAAGACAATAATGCATAAAGAATTCGGAAAGAAACTAGATACTATTGTCCAGATTGTAACATTGTGTTGTGTGTTGAATGTTTTGAGATACACCATATGCAGAAAAATTATTGAATAAATTCAATAGAATTGTCATTTTTATACTTCCTCTTATAATATTAACAAAAAAATTCAATTTTTAGTTACTGTGCATTTAAATAATTGGACTGGTAAATGGTTAATGACTTGGCAGAAATCACATAAACATGAGGTGATGATTTCAGTCGCTTAGTAAATATGTGAGTGCCTACAAGGAGCTTGGCTGCAGGAGCTTCTCGTGTTCTAGGTGCTGAGCAAGTGGGCGAGCAAGGCAGATTCAGTAACCAGAGCACTCTGATGGTCAGAAAAACATCACAAGTATGTGGCATATTCCCGAGTTTATGAAACCAAACATGCAGTCAGGAGAGTGATGGAGTGTGTGGGGGTGATAGTTTACCAAATGGAAGGTAGCACTTTACCCCAGTTACACAGATACCTGATGAAAGCATGTCAGAGAGAGAGAGAGAGGTGTTAAGTACGAAGGCCCTGAGGCAGGAACAAGTTTGGCATGCTGTAGAAACAGTGAGGAGGCCAGTGTGGTTCCAGCAGTTTGAGAGAGTGATCACAAGGAGGCTGGGGTCAGTCACAGATGACCAGGTAGGCAGTGGTGAGGGCTTCGGTTCTGAATGAGAAGGAAAGCCATTGTGTTCCAACTCAGGAGTGATGTGATATGTGTCATCTCACATTTTAAAAGACCCTCTGAATTTAAAATACGGTGCTAGAAAATGCCAAGATAATTAATAAGATAATATTGTTATTGCCTCGTGAAGGTGAACTGTAAACAATTAATTACAATAAAAGCATGAGTAAAGTTAGTGCCATTGTATAAGTATAAGCAGAACTCTGTGAATGAAAGAGAAGGGGTCTTTAGTTTTGATCAAAGAATAAATGCAGAGCTGCAGGATACTTACTGACCCCAGGAGGTCCCTCAAGAATCCCTGTGTCGGAAGTGAGCGAGCTTGTGAAGGAGCCTCCCTTCTTTCACAGAGCTGTCCTGACTCAGCCAGGTTACCTTTGAAAGGCTCTAATGGAGTGGGCATAGGAGACAGGATCCTAAACTCTTTTCCCTGTACTGCTTTAAAAATAGTCGCAAACATTAGTAGCATTAGGATTTATTAATAACAGACTTTAGGTCTTCCAGCATGCCTTTTATACAGGCATAAAGGCATAACATGCTTCCGAATGAAATATATTGTTTTTAAAAGCAGTTTAAACTACTGTTCCACTTACAGGAATGAAGTTAAAAAATACTGTTTCCTTTCATGTATTTGAAAGACCAACTGGTCTTATTTTATTTTGAAATATTATCTTTGAGTTGTATATATTTTTATTTTCTTAGTAAAATGTAAGAAAATTATGATTAAGGGTGTTTTTAAGTACTCTCAAAGATAAATGTAGTGTTTTATTGCTTTGGGATCATTACAGATGGTATTTGCAAGCTTCATTACTTTCTTAGTTGAAATATACAGATTAATTTATAATATGTATTGAAATATAAATGTGTAGTTTTATAAAACTTATTTAACAAAGTGGATGTGTAATCCGCATCTCAGAGATATGGATGCCGGTGACAAGAATGTACCACTTGCGGGAATGGCTCGCTCTTGGTGGAAAGGCCCCCGCCAGATAGCTGTGTCTTGGCTCCGCTGCCGGCAATGCCCATGATGCACTGGGAGAGTCCCTGAGTCGTCCAGAGACCCTGCTCATAGCAGGCTTCCTATGTGTCTTGTGCAGAGCTCCAGGGCTTTTCTCCTTACCTGAGCCCACAACTAGTAATTAGGTGCGAGACTTGCTTTCCTTCACACATGAACGTTTTCATGTGCTGTGGCTCATCCGGAAGTGAACATGGTATTGCATTACCTTTTTTTTCCTGAAAAATACTTATTGGATCCTTTATTTTGTAATGCAGATCCAAAAAGAGACTACTTAAAATTGTTTTTTAAATTGAGATTTAATTCACATAGCATAAAAATTTACCCCTTAATAAGATACACAATTCAGTGGTTTTTGATACATACACAACGTATCATGCCAATTCCAGATAACTTTCATCATCCAGGATAATCTCTGTCCCCATTAACAATCACTCTCCACTCCCTCCCCCCTCCAGCCGTTGTCATCCACTTTCGTGCCTTCCATCTCTGTGAATTTGCCTGTTACGGGCATTTTATATGAGTGGAATTACACAATATGGGCCTTTTGTGTCTGGCTTCCTTTACTTAGCGTAATGTTTTCAAGGTTAATTTATATTGTTGTGGGTCAGTTCTTCATTCTTGTGGCTGAATAATATTTCGTTGTTTATATTTCTGTTAATCAGCTGATGGCCATTTTTATTCTACTTTTTGACTATTATAAGTTACACTGCTGAGCATTTACATGCAGTTTTTGTGTGGACACGTATTTCATTTTGCCTCACTTTTTTTTTTGGTAGCAGGAATCGAACTCAGGACCTTGCTCTTGCCAGGCAGGTGCTATGCCGCCGAGCCACATCCCCGGCCCTTGCAGCACTTCTTGAATACTTCTCTGTTCCCTCGGGAAGATCAGCCTCTGTCCCTGCCTAGAGAGGAGCCTGTTCCTCTTCAGACTTTAGTGCACCATCCTTATTCTTGTGGCTTTACTGTTTCTCAGTAGAACGGGACGCCCATTACTTCTCAAGAACCCTGTTGGGATTCTTAGAATGCTTAGAGGGCACAGGGGAGGACCAGTAAAGTCTCCGAGGCTTTGGACTTAAATCCCAGAGAGGTCTGCTATTCACCTTTCCTGTAATGTATGGAATTGGGAGAACTTCGGGTGGGGACAGCTTCCCCGATCCTATCTGCTCTGCTAAGCAGGCTGCAGTTCCTTTCTCTATATTGGAGGGAGGCCAGTTAAGATCCTTGGATTAAGTTAGTAAGGGAGGTAATAACAACAATAGTAATAAGTATATAGTTTCATCTTCAAGACGGAGTTTTCTGTACATAAGTTATGTTTTACTAGGGTAGACTTCTGGGATTTATTTAATAAATACTTGAATAATTGAATATGATATAACACATTTTCTAACACACAGGATCACATTTTGCTGGTCAAGTGACTGAGAATGAGAGAGGAGAGGTGGATCAGACATGATGTATTCAAGCTTGTAGTAACTTTGTATAGCAAGTGCTACCTTATCTCATTACATTTTCTCAAAAGAGCACCAAGAAGCTAGCTCCCAGTGGTTTAGTTATAGCTTACTGCTGGGGATGGTGGCACATACTTGAAACCTCAGCACTTGGAAGGCTAAGGCAGGAGGATCAAGAGTTGGGTGCCATCCTGGGCTACATAGTAAAATCCTGTTTAAAAAAAAACAAACAACAAAAAAGTTATTTTCTCCCTTTTCAAAACTATCACTTCATAAATCTTGTATTTCTGGTAGGAAGGAGAGGCAGGAAGTACATAAGGCACTTGGCAATCATTAGTTACCTACTTGACTCTGGTCCCATTTACACATGAAGAAATTGAAAGGCTGGTGGGACTACTCAAATGTTGCCTTGATTTCATTGCTTTTTAAGGCATTAAGTTTCCATGCTTTTAAAATATTAACTTGTGTATTTATACTTCCTGAAAAGAGAAAAGTAAATTGCTTCAGAAAACTGAAAGAATACTCTGAAGAGTTTTACTTAATGCTAATTTAGACCAAACTAAGTGATGTGAATTCTACTCCACAATTATTAAGCCTTTTACTTTCTTTACTTAGAATTATGAAATCCAGTGTTTGTTTTAATATTTTGTAATTTTGTTTTGTTTCAGTGAAAAGTGTAAGGCTAGAGGATTTACTGTGATTGTGGATGGCAGAAAATCACAATGGAATGTGGTGAAAACAGTAGTCTTAATGCTACAGGTAATTTATTTTTGTCTATCAGGAGGAAATGGCTTTCATTTTATAGCAACAGATCATGACGAAAATGCGTTTTATTTATCGGACTGTTGGACTTGGAGGTTTCACAGTAACTGAGTTGTGAAAATGCACATATAACTATTGAATTAAGTTTAATTACATGTATTATATATTTGATTTATGTAGTAAAGTAAATCTCAGCCCCCTTGTAAAGGTTTGTAAAAGACTGAAAATAATACGCCATGTTGAAGTAATCTAAGCAAGGAGACCAGTGGGTCTTGAAGTGTGCAGGTAAACCTCTGCAGACTTGTTGGGAGCTCTGCATGCTGTGTGTCTGCATCATGCTGCCTGGTGCTCCATTCTGTACAGTAGTCAGGAAGCAGGCCTACGTAGGCCTGTTGAAGGCTTCTCAAGTGGTTCTGCTATGTCTTTCCATTCTAGTGTCCTCTTTTTCTCTAAAATACATCACAGTTCATGATGATTGTACTATTTACGTATAGCCCAGAAGAAACATACTCAGTAGCTATGACCTCAGGGTATTCGTAGATTACAAATTAGCATTTAATACACATCTACAATTATAAAGTCCTTGAGAGCTGACCCTAGTCTTGTGTTTTGTATTTCCTTGTGTTCCTCACAGAATGTTTCTGTGATCGCTGGCATGTAGTATGTGCCTTGTAAATATTATTGGTTTATTACAAGAGCATTGAAAATATTATGATGTGACATGGAAAAATGAAACATCTGAGTGATTGAAATGGGGGTGGATTGCTATCATGCATCTGGCTTTCCTTAGAAGGGCTCCTGGAGAAGGTAAATTTTGAGTTAAATAAAAAGAGGTTATTTAATATTTAAAAGAACAAAAATGAAAAGCCATTCTGGGCAAGGACTGTGGCTTAGTGAGGGGAGCTGATAATAGGCCAGTTTGGGGAGAATGTAATTTGGTAGTGACGTGGGATAGCGAACATTCAGGTGAGTATCAGTGATAATGAAAGAGAGACTAAAGAAGAGGGAGGGGAAGAGGACATAAAAAGTAATGAGAAACAATTGGAAGCTGCTTTAGGGTTCTGTGGAAAGGAATATAATTTAAAAATTTAAGTGATAAATAAGGAGAATTATTCTTAATGTTCTATCATTTTCTTAAGATAGTTGGGAAAAGGGATTTCAGGGGTGGAAACAAAGTGATTATAATTTTTAGTTTTAGGTCCAGTCTTCATATGGTTCAGGTACTGTGCTGAGCTTGTTATATAACTTAGCTTTCCTTTAATTTTAGCCTCACTACCTCATAGAGCAGGATGTGTTATCTCTAAAGGTCAACTGAAGTGCAAGGGTTTTAAATAACTTAAAGTTATTTACACCTAAGGACTATCCCTTGGCTTTACCCCTCACCAGGTGTGTTTATCCACAGTATATATCCCTGGTGGCCCCTAGATTCTCAACCGTTGCCTCATTCTTCATAAGTGTTTGACCTCAACTTTTTGTCAGTAGGATCACTCTGTTGGGTTAAAAAGGCATATCCATAGGATCAGTTTTTGAGGGAGCACAGATTGATATCCCATAATATTTTTTTGCCAAATAGGTTTCTGGCACTTCTGTATCCCAAATCCTAAAGATGAGCTCTTCTCTGTAAAAGTTGTTAAAATAACTCTCAGGTGAGAAATCCATTAATTATGATCTTGTGTTCTCCTTTCATCCTGTCATTCAGCTGTGTCACAGGTGAGCTGTTTGGGACTTGCTGTTTGAACTGGACTTTGGCAGTTTTGAAGAACAATCAATGGATTTAATTCCTTCTTGCGATTTCTTTTCTGATAGGTATTTTAACAACTTTTGGATTTATTAATAGTTAACATTTTCAGAAGTTGCAATGGCCTGTTGTTTACGTCTAGTCATATCATTTCTACCTATGAGTCACTCATTGCTTTTATCTCCAGAGGTACTGTTGCCAAATGTTTGGGAGGCCAGACCTTGATGCTGGCTCTGCCTGTAACTTTAAGAAGCAATTTCTGTTATTTTTCGCAGATTTCATGTCAAAGACTTTGAAATAATAAACTTCCAGTGGTCAATATATGAATAAACTTCAGATCTACCCTAAATTTCCTAGACTGTTTGATAAAAAGTTCAACATTATTGTATATCTTTTGTTTACTTTGTGCTAGTCACATCTTAATCATTGTGGGGAGTGCTAGATTTCTGAGCCTAATGACATGTTCAAATTAAAAGATTTTTTATTTTCTCAATGATTATTACTGTTATTATTTAGTGCTGCCCTTTACAATTGAAAGTAGAGGCTGGACTCTTGAGTTTAAATAAACCTTTATTGGAACTCAGTCACACCCATCATTTACTTAGTGTTCATAGCTGCTTTCACTCTACCTCAAAAGAACTGGATAGTTGTGACAGAGACTCTATGGTCTGCAAAGCCTAAAATATTTGTCTGGACCTTTGTGAAATCATTTACTGATCCCTGATCTATAACATATAAATGGTGTAGTAGAACTTCAGAATCAGACAGACCTAGATTCTATTCTAGCGCTATTACTTTTTAACTTAGACAAGATACTTTAGTTCTCTGAAGCTAAAAATTACTCTGCTGTAAATTTTGAGAATGAGATGCACTTGTTAATGAGATTTCACTTTTTCAACAAATATTCGTAGAGTATCTGTATGGCAGACAGTGGAAATATAAGGGTGACCTAATAGGTAAAGACTTGCAAGTGGCAAGCTTATATGCTATTTGAGGAGTCAGCCAGTGAGCAATTAAGCAAATTAATAAATAATGTAACATCAGCTAGCAGTGAATGCCAGAAAGAATACAGAAGTAAAAGGAGACTTGGGAGATCCTCTTTAGGTAGAGTGGACAGGGAAGGCCTTTGCGAGGAGGGAATTTTGAATAGTATCTTACATAACTGAGGGAGTACTCTTAGAGTAGGGCAGAAAAGATCCCTGCAGAGGAAGTAGCACTTGGCATAGTCTTGAGGTGGGAACGGACTTACATTCCAGGAACAAGGAAGGTCAGCATCCAAGTGGCAGTAGAGGGGGATGAAAAAGGGGGAGCGGTGGAAGGTCTGAGAGGCCAGTAGGGACTGACCTTGGTGGGCCTCAGGGGCCTAAGAAAAGGGTTTGAATTTTAGTCGTGGATAAGAGATATTAAGCAGGCAGACTTGTTAGGAGAGGATATTTGAGAAACCTAGCTAGTTTGGGGATATTAGCAGTGCGAGTCGTAGAAATGGTTACATTTAAGATGTATTTCAAAGTTAGAAACTACAGGACTTCCTGATAAAATATATGTGAAGTACAGTGTACCTTGGTTCATGAACGCTTCTGTTTGCGAACAGTTTGGTTTGCAAACAGAAGCATTTGGCAAAATTTTGTTTTTGTTTGCAAACTCTGCATTGGGCGATGAACACGAATATGGCCATCTTTTCCGGAATCATGGAACAAATTAAGCTTGTGAACTAAGGCACCACTGTACTTACTAAGTCGATAAATGTTAATTTCCATTCTTCTTTAGGTAATATGAATAGCCATATCTAGTAAATGTGAAATTGTATTTGGTCAAAGACTAGCTCTTTGTCCTCTTCAAATTAATAAGCACACAGAATTTTATCTTCTTTATATAATGGCTGATAACAGACATTTTATGAAAAAATTGATTTTATATCTTCTGAAGTTCTTCAGATGATCATGTAAGAAAAGTTTTTTGTATCATAGAAAAATTTAATAATTTTAATAATTTGTCAGCTAAAATTAAGTCTTGCAGTTTAATCTAAATATACTCCTAGTACATAGGTTGAATAAGACAAAAGTAATTCATGTATACTATCTGTTTAACATTGAGATCTTCTCTGAATAGCTTGGCTTTCATGTCTTTATTGCCATTTATGTATTGAAGTTTGGAGATTTTCTTCTACTTTATTGTTTTGTTTTCCAAAGTCTTTTACTTAGCATAAGGATTAATACCTAGTAATTTGTAATTTAGTAAATTACTCATTTTACATGTGTAATTTTTTTTTTTTTTTTAATGTTTTACAGAATGTTGTTCCAGCTGAAGTGTCCCTTGTTTGTGTAGTGAAGCCAGATGAGTTCTGGGATAAGAAAGTAACACATTTTTGCTTTTGGAAAGAAAAGGATAGACTTGGCTTCGAGGTAAACATAATCTATTAAAAAACAAAAGAAGTGTGCTTTACCTTTCAAA
Source organism: Erethizon dorsatum (assembly GCA_028451465.1). Lineage (NCBI taxonomy): Eukaryota > Metazoa > Chordata > Mammalia > Rodentia > Erethizontidae > Erethizon > Erethizon dorsatum. Next base: position 122,375,520 of record CM051826.1, on the reverse strand, counting down.
GTAGTGTTTTGCTGGTATTATTTTGTTCAGATTGGTCCTAAGCAGTACTCAATTAGTGTAGTTGTTGAATGAATTGTGATTCTTTGTCAAAGACTACAAAAGCTTTATTTTCATTTATACCATATCATTCATTAACTCCTTTGAGTAACTGGAACCTTTTTATTTAAAAATTTTCATTGGATTACTAAGAGGAAATTTAATGAATATTAGGTAATCCTAGACAATTTAGAAATGAAGCTAGAGTCTGTTTTCTATAACATGTCCCAATTTTTTAAATATTTGGTTTGATTTTGATATATGAACACAATTATCTGCTCGCTTTTACCAGCATTACTCTCTCTTCCTCACTTTTCTTGTGTGAAAGTGTATCTTATTGCAGGTTAGACAGAAATCCTAAGATGGAATGCAAATTTAAACAGTTTTGTCATGTTTTTCCTAACACAATCTGTTAAATTCCCAGTTTCCCAGTAGAAGAGTTAATAAATACCAAATTTTGCATTTCTTAAATTATGTGTAGAAACTCCGAAAAGGCACAAAGTCTAACCCCAACTCTGTAGATAGCATATAGATTCTGGAGACGTTTACAAGACTCAGACAATGAAGATTCATTTTGGACCTTGCCATGCTATAATCATGTTTATTTTCACAGAATTCAATGCTATATCAGTATATTTGTGGTAAGGAGAAAAGTTTGCCAGTATGTATTAGACAGAAAGATTTAAGAAAGCATTGTTTATCCTTAAGTGAGATGGGTTGAAGTGTCTTAAAAACATTGACTTTTTAACTTAAAAAAATTAAGGGACAATTTACATGCAGTGAAAATTGTCCATTTTAGTGTACAGTTCTGAGTGTTCTGATGAAACATAAAGTTGTGAAACTACTACCACAATCAAGAAGTCAGGCAATACCTCAGCACCTCTGAGGTGCTCCTACTGTCCTGTAGTCAACTTCTCCTTCTGGAGCTGCATCAGCCACTGATCTGCCTTGTGTCCTAATAGATTTGCCTTTTCCAGAATGTCATAAGTAGAATGACCTCCATATTGTTGCATGGGTTGGTAGTTTTATTCTTTCGATTGTTTACCAGTACTATTCCGCTGTACAGATGTTATCAGTTTATTCCCTAGCTGAGGAGCATTGTGGCTTGTTTTCATTTTTTCATAATTATAAAAAGCTACTATGAATATCCATGTGTGGGTTTTGGTATGAACATAAATTTTTATTATTATTTTTTATTCATTTATTTATTTATTTTTTGTGGGTACCGGGGGTCGACCTCAGGACCTCATGCGCCAGCAGGCGCCCGTGCCGCTGAGCGATATCACCGGCCCTTTTTTCGTATGTGGGTTCCGGGAGTCGAGCTCGGACCCTCGCGCTTGCCAGGCAGGCGCTTACGCCGCTGAGCCATCTCACGGGCCCCTAAATTTTTATTTTGAGAAGTGAAATATTAGAAGATTGTTGGGTTATATAGAAAGTATATGTTTATATAGCAGTATCATTTTTTTCTTTCCCACCAGCTATGTATGAAAGTTCCACTTGTATCTTTGTCAACACTGAGGATTGTTAGGATTTTTTTTTTAATTACAGCTATTTGGTGACTGTGTGGCCATTTCTCATTGTGGTCTTAATTTGCATTTTTCTAATGAATACTAATATATCTTTCAAGTGTGTATTTGGCATCATGTACTTTCTTTGATAGTAAAGGGAAACAGTGTTTCTCTACTCAAAGGGCTTCTAATACCAGATCTGTGGGGTTTATGCCTCCATACCAGCCTTGGCACTACCTGGTATCCTGTCATTTAATTCAGTTTTGATATTACCTAGAGTTAGCAAGGTCCTAAAAGTTAAGGGCTCAGTCCCATTAACACTTACCACCCATTTCAGTTTTCATGCACAACTTTTGAATGTCTGGGGTACTCACATTTTGTCTGACCTGGCTACAAATTAGGGGTTCCCACAATCCCCTCCAAAGATTCAATAATTTGCCACAGTGGCTCACAGAATTTAGGGAAACACTTACTTACATTCACTGGTTAATTATAAAGGGTATTATGAAGGCTACAGATAAAGAACCAGAGGAAGAGATACATAGGATGAAGTCTGGAAGGATCCTGAGCTTTTGTTGGCAAGGAATTGGGGTGTACCACCTTCCTGGCATACGGGAGTATCCAACAACCCAGAAGCTCTCCCAACTCTGAAATTTAGGAGTTTTTGTGGAGTTTTTGAGGACTCAGCCCTCAACCTTTCTTTGTTCCATTGAGGTAAGGAAATGGGGCTGAGAGTTCCAGCCCTCTAGTCATGCTTTTTATCTTTTTGGTCACTTGCCCTCATTGAAGCCTTCTAGGGGCTCCCGCCCAGCAGTCATTCCTTAGCATACAGAAGGACACACCTCACTTTGGAGATGCCGGGGGTCTTAGAAACTCTAGTGTCAGGGACTGGGGACTGAGACTAAATATTATAATAAAAGTTGTCTCCTGTTACCCAGAAAATTGCAAGAGTTTCAGGAGTTCTGTGCCAGGAACCAGGGCAGGATGAAGAGCAAATAAGTATTTCTTATATCACAGTATCACAGATGGTGTGTATTCAAATCTTTTGCCCTTTAAAAAAAATAAGGCCTTTGTTTTCTTGTTTTTGAATTTTGAAGGAGCTTTATGTAATATGGATATAAGTCATTTATGGAATATAGGATTTACAGATGTTATGTCCAAGTTTTCTTGCCTTTTCATTCTCTTAATAGTTCTTTTGATAAATTTTTTTTTTTTTTTTTTTTTTGTGGGTACCAGGGGGACGACCTCAGGACCTCGCGCGCCAACAGGCACCCGTGCCACTGAGCGATATCACCGGCCCCTTTTTCGTATGTGGGTTCCGGGAGTCGAACTCGGGCCCTCACGCTTGCAAGGCAGGCGCTTACGCCGCTGAGCCATCTCACTGGCCCTCTTTTGATAAATTTTTAAGCTTGATGAAGTCTGATTTTTCACTTTTTCTTTTATGACTCGTACCTGATTTGGGTGTTACATCCAAGAAAGTTTTGCCTAACCTAAGGTCAAAAAGGTTTTCTCTTGTTTTCTTCTAGAAGTTATATAATTTAGATTTTAAATTTAGGTCTGTGACCCATTTTGAGTTTATGTTTGTGTGAGCTTTGGTTTGAAAACATAAGTTTTATGATGTCAGCCATTTGAAGTTCGATAAGGTTTGTTTTTTTACTCAGTGTATGGTCTGTCTTGGTGAATTCCTTGTGTGCTTAACAAAAATACATGTTCTGCTGTTGTTGGGCAGAGTTCAGTAACTGTCAAGATGATTCGTGGTGGTATTTAGGTCTTCTGTATCCTGTATCCAGGGTAATATTCTGTCCACTTGTTCTTTTGGTTATTTAATAGGAATTTTGCAGTCTCCAACTTTTCATGTAGATTTATTTCTCCTTTCATTTCTGTCAGTTTTTACCTCAGGAATTTTGAAGCTCTATTGTTTAGTGCATAAAGATTTAAGATTGTTTTGTCTTATCTGTTACTTTTATAAAGTGAGTTTCTAATAAATACTGTATGGTTTGGCTTTGCTTTCATATCTCTTTTGACAATCTGTCTTTTCCTGGGTGTGTAAGACTATTTACATTTAATGTAATTTTTGATGTGGTTATATTAAAATCTACCATCTTGTTAGATTTTATGTAAGTTTTTGAATTAATTGCCTTTTGAATTGAGTATTTTTATGATTACATCTTATTACCATTATTGGCTTTTAATATGTTAATTTTTGATGGTTGCTTTAGGTTTCATACAATATACATCTTTAATCAAACTCTTATCTACAAATAATATTATACTTCACATGTGGTGGAAGGACCTTAAAGTCTATCACCAATGTTTTCCTCCCACTGTTGACAGACATTTTACTTTAACTATGCTGTAAACACAGAGTACATTGGTAATCTTTGCTGTAAACAGTCTACCTATTGTTTTACAGCAGTTAAATGTTTAGAAATGCATTTCACACTTATTCATGCCATATTTGATATACTTCATTTCTTTTTGGAGATTCAGTTTGTTGTCTGATGTGTTATTCCTTCTGCCTACAGTATTTCTTTTAATGTACTGTATCTTGCAGTGCAAGTCTGTTGGCATTGAATATTCTTAGCTTTTGTTTGCCTGAAAAAAATCTTTATTTCCTTTGTAAGTTTGAAAACTATTTTTAATGGGTATAGCATTTTGTTGCATAGGTTGTGTGTTTCCCCTAGCACTTTACATAAATTTAAAACTGTTTTCTCATGGTTTTTGCTTTCTCATTTTCATAATTTCTGACAAAAAGTCTACTGTTATTTGTATCTTTAACCCTCTGCATTTATGTGTCCTTTTCCCCCTTTAGCTACTGTCAAGATTGCATTTTGATTTTGGTTTCAGTAGTTTTATTCATTGTGTCCAGAAGTCTTTTCTGGTACTCATTCTGTTTGGTATTCTCTGAATTTTATGGATGTCCATTTGATATCTGCTATTAACTTTGGAAAGTTCTCAGACATTTTCTTTTCAAATATTTTCTTTAACCCATGTTCTTTTTCTACTTTTTCTGGAATCCCAATTGCATACATTAGACTATTTGAAGTTTTCTTATGGGGCATGGTGGCACACACCCATAGTCCCAGCTACTCGGAAGGCTGACATGGGAGGATCACTTTTAAGCCCATAAGTTAGAAACCATCCTGGACAATATAGCAAGACGGTTCCCCAGAAATTAATTAGTTAATTAAGTAAAATAATTTTTTCCCTAGATTTGTCTTCTTCCCCCCACCCTCAGTTTTTCTCTTTGTGCTCAATTCGGGCAATTTCTATTGATCTGTTTTCAAGTTCACTGTTTTTTGAAAGTGTTGAGTTTGTTGACAGGATCGCTGTAAAGTTTTTTCATCTCTGTTACCCATTCATAGCTTTTCTATGATTTTTTTTTTTGGTACTGGGACTCGAACTCAGGACCTTGCACTTGCCAGGCAGGCGCTGTGCCACTGAACTGTATCCCTGGCCTCCCTATGAGTCTTTCTTATGTAGCCAGCCCTCCATATCCAAGAGTTTGAATCCAAACCTGGGTAGAAAATATCTTTAAAAAACTGTTTCTGCACTGAATATAGATTTTTTTGTCATCATCCCCTAAACAATGCCATATAACAATTATTTATATAATTTTTTATTTTACTATGTTTCTTAAGTAATGTAGACATGATTTAATGTATAGAGGAAGATGTACATAGGTTATATGCAAATACAGTGCCATTGTATATACTGGACTTAAGTATCCGTAGATTTTGTTACCTGGGAGAGGGCTGTGTGTCCAGAAACCAGTTCCAGTAGGGCCCATTTTAGTTCCTCTCTCTGCTGAACTTCCTCATCTGTTCTTGTATGATTATATTGCAATATTTATGTTATAGTAAATTCCCTACATAATAGTTCCCGTATCTGGTCCGTCTTACTCTGGTTATTTTATTTGCTATGGTTCTTAATGTTGGGTTGTTTACTTACTTGCTTTTGTGGGTACCTTGTTATTTTGCTTTGAATGCTGGATATCTTCTTTAGGACAGTAGAGACTGAGGTAAGTAGTATTTTTGTCTTTTACTCGACTTTTAGCAGTGGAGGGGAAGTGTTGAGTATTCTAGCCAGGAGCTGAGTTCAATTTGGGCTTTCTGTTGTTGCTGATTTCCTTAAGACAGCACAGGCCTTCACATTTCTCTGGTGTTACTTTTTTTGAGCAGTGTTATAGATTTCTGCATCCTAAGTAGAATCTCCCCAGCCCCTACCCCTTTATTTTGTAACTTAGTTGCTGGTAGACTTGACTACTAGGTTGACTTGGAGGAAGGTGAGTACCAGCAGTGTAAGGGAAGATGGCCTAGGCTGCTGGATTACAGTAGGAAGAGAATGTATTCCCTTGACAGTGTAGTGGTAAAGTACATCCCAGAACAAGAGACAAAGGTGTAGTAAGGAAAGAAAGTAAAAGCTGAAGCCAGGAGGCCTGAAGGTCGCCTCAGGAGTCAGGACCATGGAGAGTGAGCAGTTCAGCTGGGCAGTGAGGTCTGCAGTTCTTTTTTTTTTTTTTTTTTTTAATGTGGGTACCAGGAGTCCACCTCAGGACCTCGTGCTTGCCAGGCAGGCGCTTATGCTGCTGAGCTATCTCACCAGCCCAGGTCTGCAGTTCTTGGCCAGGGACAGGAAGGAAATGTTCTTCTGAGCGAATGGAAGTGAACAGGGGCCAGTAGTTCAGAAACTAAAGCCGTGAACACTGAATAGGGAGAAGATGCCTTTTGTGAGGAGCCTCCCATTTAAGCATAAGCATTAGCTGAGGGATGTGATGCCTAGCTGGGCCTTATGCTGTATGAATTAATAGTGGCTGAGAACCTTTTATCTTGGAGGGTAAAATAGAAGGCAGAATTCCTATCTGTCTCAGTCTAATGTCACAGATTGTTATTTTAAAGTGCAAGAATTAAAGTTTCTGGGGCCGGTGAGATGGCTCAGCGGCTTAAGCGCCTGCCCGGCAAGCGCGATGGGCCCGAGTTCGACTCCCGGAACCCACATACGAAAAAGGGGCCGGTGATATCACTCAGCGGCACGGGCGCCTGCTGGCGCGCGAGGTCCCGAGGTCGACCCCCGGTACCCACAAAAAAAAAAAAAAAAAAAAAAAAAAAAAAGAATTAAAGTTTCTTGTATCCGTATATTTTTTCTTAGACATTGAAGAGATTCAGCTGCAATATTTTCCCAAGTAAATAACACTAGGCACTTACTAAAAGCCTGTTATCCTAAAGAGATGAGAGTAATTTTGAATACTGGTTAATTCACCAGTAAACATATTTGACTTTAAGGGGTAGTTAAGCACCAGCCGTTAAATGATACTTAGAGCTTTGAGTTGTAATTACATTCAACATGGATGCTTGTTTAATTAAAAGTTATTTTCCTTGGTGTTATTTTGGATCATTTGGACTGTTATAAGCCTGTGTTTTTGTATATATTCTACATATTTTTAAAACCTGTAACTTTGTTATGTGTTGCTGTTCCGTAAGCATGTATGTTTTACCTTATAGATTTATGTGTAACAAAGTTTTATTATCAACTATTCACAATGTTCAGCAAATAAACAGTAGTCATTTTAGTGATACCCTTCTTCACATGATCTTACATTCTCTTGCTAGTCATCCTTAATTTTTTCTCCTAGGTGACCTCTCCCATTCATTTCTCTATTATTCCTTGGCCATTGAATGTTCATCTCTGATTGCTAACCTTAATAGCTTTTATATGTCTTTCCTATCTCTGGAATAGGTACCAGATAGTTGCCTTTTTAGTAACTCAGATACTGTAACATATTCTAGAAACTTCTGTAAAATTCGAGGTTGTCTATTATTCTGCTGGCCAAAATTCATCAATTTTACCAAACAGAAATTGTTTGAATTTCTTCTGCATAAAATCTGCAAGTTAACCTCTGCCTTTGCAGAGGTCGATAATTATTGATCAGTCTGCACAAAGCCAGTCAATGGTGCAAGTCCAGCATTACATGAAAGAACATCTAGTATTTAATATCTTTTGCCTGTTTTCAAGATTTAGGTAACTTCTCTGACAGGTATGAATTATACCCTTATCATAAAAGATATTTTGTAAAACTTGAATTTGGACATTAATGACATCATGCACAGCAGTGTATCACTGCAGAATAATAGAATCCTAATATTTTAGTTGTTACATTAATCTCTCTTTAAATTTTGTATCCCAGATCAGAGTTTGTTTTTTTGTTTTTTTTTTTTTGTGGTACTAGGAGTTGATCTCAGTGGTGCTTCACCACTGAGCTGCATCAGTAGTCCTTTTTATTTTGAAACAGAATTTTGCTAAGTTGTCCAGGTAGGATTCAAACTTGTGATCCTCCTGGCTCAGCTTCTGTAAGTTCTGGGACTATAGGTGTGCACGATAAGCCCAGCTGAAATGAGAGTTCTTTAAAAAATGTTTTCCAGTGTCATTTTCTAACCAGAGGATTTATATCTTTAAAAAAAGAATCCTCTGTTTAAATAATACCTTTCAGGCTGGTGAGATAGCTCAGCGGCATAAGCACCTGCCTGGCAGGTGTGAGGTCCTGAGTTCGACTCCTGGTACCCACATACAAAAAAAGGGCCGGTGATATTGCTCAGCGGCATGGGCGCCTGCTCTCACGCGAGGTCCTGAGTTTGACCCCTGGTACCCACACACACACACACAAAAAATAATACCTTTCTAAAAAAATATAAACAATATTTTTGATTTAAAATATATTACATTGGGGCCGGTGAGATGGCTCAGCGGCTTAAGCGCCTGCCTGGCAAGCGTGAGGGCCCGAGTTCGACTCCCGGAACCCACATACGAAAAGGGGGCCGGTGATATCGCTCAGTGGCATGGGCGCCTGCTGGCGCGTGAGGTCCTGAGGTCGACCCCCCGGTACCCACAAAAAAAAAAAAAATATTACATTAAAGATTTTAAACATTTATCAATTGAGTAGTTAATAGGAGAACTGTCAATTGCTCAGATTTATCATTTAGATAGAAATCATAATCAATGTGATGGCTTTATCAATTACACACTTTTAAATGAATCATTGGTCAATAACCAACCATAAGATTCACTGATATTTGACCTATTAACAACCTAAGGAGCATAAGTATGGTAATAATCCTGCAAATTTGCCTCAAGACAGTTATCCTTTTATGTATAAATTGTATTCACTTCAGGAAAATTGTTATGTAGCACATCAGGATGTCAGAAATTACGACAAAAGTATAGTAAAAAGTATGATTAAATCAAATTTGTTGTTTTATTTATGGAGAATAAAAGACTTTCTACATTTTTAAAGAGTTAGCTATAAGACCAGCGTTGCAAACTTTTTCTTATATACAGCTGTTTAAAATAAAAATTATTTTTTAAAAGCTGTTTTTTTTAAAAAGTATAAAAGAATTTCAAATATCAAGTATGAAAATAGGCCCCTCCCCACCTTGGATGGCCTAATAGCATTTTCATTGTAATTTGCATATAGCCTCAAAATCTAACATGAAAGTAGATAATTGTGATAGTTAAGCTTAATTGTCAGCTTGACTAGGTTTAGAGACTCCCGGGGAGGTGACTGGATTGTAGGGCGCTGTCAATACTCAACTGTGGTAACCCATGGATGCTCATAGTGAATGTGCTGTCAGGAGGTATGGCCATTGGAGGTGGGTCATTGGGCGGAGCCTGTGGAGGAGGGTGGAGGTCTCGCTGGCTCTGTTTCCCTGTTCTTCCCGGCCAGTGTGAACTGAGCAGCTTTGCTCCTCCAGGCCCTTCCCCCATGATGTTTCTGCCTTGGAGCAGCCAACCATGAACTAAAACCTCTGCAACTGTGAGCCACATTAAATTTCTCTTTTCAGTTGTGTGTGTTGGGTATTTTGTCCTAGCAATGGGAAAGCTGCTAATACAGTAATTGTATAAATCACTTTCGTCACACTATTCTGTATCTTACATAACTATTTTTAAATTAACTAAAAATCATTAATGTCATTTGTTAAGTAGGAAAAATGGTATTATAAAGGTCATTTTGTATTCAGGATTTTATAATTTGAATAATGCAGTAAATTCTTTTTAAAGAAAAACTTAAACTTTCTGTATGCTACCTCTTTATTCTGGTCTGTGAAAAATACCATAGAATGAAGAAGATGGTGGAAGTGAGGTTTTCATAACTGTTTGGGAAATACCTGTTACTATTATACACATGTAGCTTTTTGTACTTTTTAATATTTTTACTCTAATTCACAGTGGATTTTTTGTTTCTTTGTTTTTTGTTTTCTGAGACAGGGTTTCGCTATGTAGTTCAGGCTGGCCTTGAACTCAGTATATAGTCCCCGCTGGCCTCGAACTCTGGGCAATCCTCCTGTCTTAGCCTCCCAAGTGTCGAGATTACAGGTGTGCGCCATCATGCCTGGCTCACAGTGTTATTTCTTATTAGCCATTTTACTAAAGATTGTCAGCTCTGTAATTATGGGAAATTTTTTTTAGAATTTTCAGCAATTTTGTCATTACATATTTTTTGTATTTAGAATCATAGTATGAAAATGGATTAGACCTAAGAAGTAGGACCTAAATATGATTTTGGGGGAGGCCTTTATTTTCTAATTTTGGTTTTAATTTTAATGATTACTGCTTCTTAAGGCTGTACTTTTTTAAAGATCTGATTGTGTTTCTTTCATAATTTTTGCATGGTGCTGAGGATGAACCCAGACTGTGCATGCGAGGCAAGTGCTCCACCACTTAGGCCACGTCCCCAGCTCCTCTCCCCCTTCCCTCCTTTAGTGCACTTTCACACAGGTTTGCTGTAGTACTGTGGGATTCCTGATCTTGTTCTACCACATCAACTCTGGAACATGTCCGTTCTCTTGCTTTCCAAATTTGTTTCTGTGCAGTCATATCCCTCTGTGATGTCTGCCTCACTGGAGTGGACTTCACACTGTCTGCTCATGTAGATCTGGTTTGCCCTCTTACGAGCAGTTGTCTGTCATTATGTGTTCCTTTTTGGCAAGCTTGTGCCATTTCCCAAAGGCAGTAAATGGACAGTCACTTGATGTTGGCAGTCTTAAGCTTTACAGTTCATTATAGTCTTTTCTCGAATTGTCCTTGGGTCTCAGTGTTGTTCTAGAATGTCTTGCAAGCTGAGTTGAGAATGTTCCCCTGCATCTGTGTTCTCCAGAAGTGTTTAGGGTTAAGATAATCTGTTCTTTGCTCTTTAAAACTCCCTTGTAAACTTGTCTTGACCTGAAATTTTCTTACTGGGGAGATTTTTTAACAAGTGCTTTATATTTACTTATTTTAGTTTCTTGTATATTTATTTTTTATTAGGAAACATTTTGAATACACAGTTTTATAATATTATCAAATAGAAATTTGAAACCAACTGGCTCTTTCATATTAAGGAATTATTTCTTTTAAGGTGAGATAATGGTGTTGGCTTATATTATTTAAAGAGTCTTTATGCTTTAGAGAAACATACTAAAACAACAGATAAATTGTCATATCTGGAGTTTCCTTCACTGTAATATGGGCTGGGGAAAGTGAATGAGGATGGGTCAGGATTGACCATGGTTGGTGGTTATTGGACTTAGATGTAAAGATACCTAAGTGGATATAAATCTTTTTATTTATTTATTTATTTTATTTTTTATTTTTTTGTGGGTACCAGGGATAGACCTCAGGACCTCATGCGCCAGCAGGTGCACGTGCCGCTGAGCGATATCACCGGCCCTTTTTTCGTATGTGGGTACCGGAAGTCGAACTCGGGGCCTCACGCTTGCCAGGCAGGCGCTTATGCCGCTGAGCCATCTCACCGAACCCTATAAATCTTTTTAAATAAGTGGTTTTTAAATCTTTTTAATGATTTCTGATTTAATTATTGATTTTTAGCTAAATTTTGTTGTGATAGTATCATGTGTTAGTTTCTTTGAAAATTACCAAGACTTTCTTTATAGACTGATACCCAAGCAAGTTTTTAGTTATTTTATGTTTGCTTGAAAAGAATATATAATCCTTTATTATTGGTTGTGGGATTCTGTATTTGTCCATTAAATAAAGCTTTTTAATGTTTGGTTTCTCTTTCCCATTTTTAGCACAGTTTTTTTCTTTCACTACATCAGATTGTTTTTTCTGTTCCCTGTCATCTGCAGATTGCACTGAGCATAGGTTCACATATTCTTCTGTGGTTCATACGTTGGTAGTCGAATTTAGACAGTGATCATATTCACTTTTGATTTTTTTCCCCAAGGCTATTACAGAGTGTTGAGGTGCTTCTTGATCAAGAGACTTGGCAAAATTTGTCTTCTTTCTTGTGATGTTAGCAGCTGTGATATTTTGTGATATAGAGTCTTTTTTTTTTTTTTTTGAGACCGGGTCTCGCTATGTAGTTCAACCAGGTCTTGAACTCACTTTGTAGCCCAGGCTAGCCTCGAACTCACGGCAATCCTCCTGCCTCAGCCTCCCAACTGCTCGGATTACAGACTGGTGCCACCGTGCCCAGCTAGAGTCTTGATCCTTTAGTTCATTAACAGTTGTAGAATTATGAGTTTATTCTATTTAGCCCTTCATTTCCTAGCTGGGATACTTTTATAATGATACACTTATCTTTGTTTATTTTTATTATTATTGTTATTATTATTATTTTTTGTACTTTGAGAAAGGGTCTCATTATGTAGTTCAGGCTGGCCTTGAACTCCCTATGTAACCCACACTGACCTTGAACTTGTGGTGATCTTCTTGCCTCAGCCTCCCGAGGGCTGGGATTACAGGCGTGTGCCACTATGCCCAGCTTATTATTTGTTTATTGAGTAGCTTATTTTCCCTTCATTTGCTGGCTTTCAATATAGAAAGTTTTTACCTATCTTAGTCTAGAGTTAAGTTCACTGGCTTAACCATATCTAATGTTTCAGTCCATGGCATTTATTGTTCTTATTGATGTGCAAATTGTCACATCTTCAATCAGTGGAGGCCTTTTCAGACCCTTTTGGCATGATCATGATCTTTGATAGCTTTTTAAAAAAAAACTGTATAAGATGTTCCAAGCTCATCACATATATTTCTTTTTCCAATGACCCCTGATTCCTTTTAGTAAGAAATGGTATTTAGATATCACAATGTGGATGTTAAAGCAATACACTTCTGTAGGATCAGACTAGAAAATATTTCATTATGATTTTAGTGGACACAACCAATTTTAATGTGGTATGAAAATTCTTCACTGATTACATTAAGGAATTGATTTTTATTACCAAGAAAGTATTAATATTGATAAAAAACTTAAATATTTCAGCTGAATTGCTAGTATCCCATTTTAAAAGCTTTTTAATAGCTCTCTAGCAGATATTAAGAATTTATTGATTTTTAGATGTTATTGTATTAACTAAATGAAAATGTTAACATGTTGAAACAGTATTGCATATTTTAACCTAAATCTACTTCACAGACTTTAATAGTGCTTTAGTAAATGTTTCTTTTTTTCCTCATAGGTTATTTTAGTGTCTGCCAATAAATTAACTCGTTATATTGAGCCATGCCAGTTAACAGAAGATTTCGGTGGGAGTCTTACCTATGATCACATGGACTGGTTAAATAAGAGGCTGGTTAGTACATTTCAGTGAGATAAAATATTATTGTATATAGATCAGACATTTTAACACCTTTATTATTATGATCAACAAAAAATGTAGAATATTTTCTTTTTCACAAAAATGGAGAAATTCATTGCATACCACATTATAGGATAATGTTTGAGGACAAATGGTCTGGAATTAGATTACATGATTAGAACCCTGATGCCAGTTGCTGAGTATGTGGCCTTCAGGATGTATGTAATCTCTCCATGCCTCTTTTTCACATCTCTAATGTGGTAGTAATAATAGTCCTACCTAGAGGGATTGTGGGTAAAACAAAATGAACATACACCTAAAGCATTCAGGACAGCACCCAACATGTTACAGTAGCACCCTTTGAAAGTTACCTTTCTGTTGTCATTGGTAGCATCCATAAAAGTTACAAATCATTTTAAGTAGAATGACAGGCTAACACAATATCTTCAGGGGTAATCTAATTGATATATCCTTTTCAGAGAATATTTATCAATTTGAGGAGTAGTTTGACATAATAAACTTTTCATTTCTGAATATGCATCTTTTTATGCTACTGTGCATAATATGACATTGTTTTAATGAACTGCTGAAAGAACAGTCTTAAATCAGTTTAGATTATGTCTTAGTATTATGGGAGAATAATGGATTCATGGTTATCTCTGAATGGATGACCATTTCTTTTTCTATCATATTTGCACAGTGATACCAGACAAATGTGTATCTACTTTATTAAATATGTTTAAACAGATTTGCCCTAATTTTTGAGAAATATCTGAAGAAATCGTGTTAAAATTAGAACTAATTTCTTTTTATACTACATGCTTATCTATAAAACTTTAAAAAAATTTTCAATAGCATATGTTTGCAGTATGTAATGATTTACATTCAATGTGGGGGTTTGATACATATTTATATATTGCATCTTGATCAATTTTACTCTTGATCATCTATACATTTTGATCATTTTTCTTAACATGTCTTTTATTTTGCTCTGTAAATTATTTATATTTTGGGTCTCAGAGAAACCAAGTGATATTTAACCTTTTGTGACTTTTTTCACTCAGAGAACAAGCCTTTCTGAATGAAGAATAAAAATAATCTCTTACTATATTTAAATTTTTTAAAAAATTATTTTTCCATTTAAACTCGTCATCGTTTAAGGATGTGCTTTTGTCTTGTTATGTACACTACTCTACTCCGGTGGTTGAATTGTACTAAGTGACTTCCTGGAAGTGGAAGGAATCCTGACTAATTTTGTTGCTCTTAACTAAAAATCCTATTAGATGTCAATTTTTTATATTCTTATGTTAATTAAATTTTATATTGTAGGTTTTTGAGAAGTTTACAAAGGAATCTACTTCATTATTAGATGAACTTGCTTTGATTAACAATGGAAGTGATAAAGGAAATCAGCAAGAGAAAGAAAGGTAGGTGGCCGATGTCATATAATGGTATTCTTGCAAAGTTATGATTTACCTATTAAAGGATACTTGCTAGTGCAAGCTAAAAGAATTATGATAAACAAGTCTCTAGTCAAAATTGACATACAATATTCATAAAAATTTGACTTTCTTATAGAACATTCTGATTTGCACCAACATTTCTTTATAGAAGCCACTTTTTGATGAATAGTAATGTATTTACATTTTTATAACACTGGAAAATACTAAGTTGCCAGAACATTTTTAAAATGAAATATTCTACTCTGTAGTTCTACTCTTTTCTGGTAAAGAATATGAAAACAGTTTCAACTTCAAATAAAATTATTGTAACTTTATTTATATATATTAGCACTTAAATGCTTAGTTTGTAGGGCTTCCTCTGTCCTTTGTAGAATGAATTTAACTTAGAGAATTTATTGTTTTATGATACTGGATGAAGTAATTGTTGAGTCATATTCTCTATATGTTACTACCTAGATTTGTCATTTTAACAGATTTCCATTAAATTTTACGTTATCAGTTTATATTTTTCTCTTGGACAAGAGGCCAAGTTCCTCTCTTCTTGGTAAAAAGCATTTTAGGAAGCACATTAGTTGTTTCTGATCTTTTCATTACTGGTCAGTAGGACAATAATTTTTTATTAGGAAAGTTTTTATTAGGAATCAACAGGCATCCTTGTCTATCTCCTTTGTATCTGACCTTGAATATAGAGTAGATCCTTGATACAATGTATTATATCCCATGAGTCCAAATATAGTCACACATCAATAAACCAAAACAAGGTAAGAGGGATGTAAGAAGATCATAGTTTTAATACTAGATCATTAAAACAAAGTCAGAATGTGAAAACAAACAGTTTGAATGTAAATCTAGTGTTACCATAAGCAGTTAGGAACAATACTATTCTGTAGATACCACATGAAAATACAAATATTTAAATGTGGTGTGTGCATACATACAGGTATCTTATAAACACAGAGGAATTGAAGATGTCACACAAGGTACTTCATAAGAATCAGCAGAAATTAGTCAAATATCTTTGCTTTCTGATTAGTCCATCAAAGTAAGTTTGATGTTTCCAAAAAAAAAATTTTTTTTTTTGGTACCGGGAATTGAACTCAGGACCTTGCGCTTGCCGGGCAGGCGTTTGTGCTGCTGAGCTATATCCCCGGCCCAATGTTTCAAGTTATATTCCTCAGGAAAAATATCTAAAGAGGGTTTGTAGAATCTGAGTCCATGGTGAGAATGTAATGATGTCAACTATATTTCCCTCCTGAGAATGAAAAAACATTATAGATTAAGGGTTCTGAGGAAGCACTAAGGCAGAGAAACCTGTTTAATTAATTGCTTCATTAGAATGCCCCATCCTCATGTGGCAGTGGGACCCCTTTTTCGTTACTAGTAGTATCTTATTCTGTGTTGTGAGAGACACTTTGGGAAATGCTGGTTCATCATGTCTGTCTAAAGTATTACATGACATCTTGTATTTGTGAGTCCCTCTTTCAAGGTACTCAAATGTTATTGCTTAGTTTCTTTTATACTCAGGTACTAAAGTTCCTGCTCTCAAAAATTTCATCAGCTTTTTAATGTCAATCCCCTGGAAGCATCTAGGCTACACAGGAGGCGAGGGCTTAGATCAGTTGACAAAAGTGAAGGATTTAGTTCAAGGCTGATCAGTTACTGCTTATAGCAGCTGTTACTTAGCTTTGATTTGCCGTGTTCCTTATCTTGCCTTAATCTTTTTTTCCCATATGTATTTAAGAAAATAAGGCAGAAATCTAGCTGCACAAGAAACATAATTAGATTCGGGAAGAGAGAGTATAACCGCTTTCATGTGTTCATGCACACATGTGCACACATGCCTACACACCCATACCCCTGCGGTAGAAAGAATATTTGCAGCTAACAAAAGTTGCTATGGATAAGTGGAAAATGCTTGCGTAGTTTTTAATGTGTATTTCTGGGTTGCTGTATAGTTAGAAATATCATCTTGAACAAGTACAAAAATGGATTCCTTTGATATATTTTAGACAGTACTATAAATAATAGCAGTTAACTGTATTTTTCCAAATAGTGATTTTTATGATTTTAAAATTCGATTTGTCACATTGGTATTTCTTTGGCTATTAGTATTAAATTTCTTTAGTGGGCTTCTTTATACTTAGGAGAAATTAGTGTGGTGAAAATAGAATGTTTTAGGTTTTCATATTTGTGTATTTCTGTTTTGATACTATACATAAAGGAATTTCTTATGGGCAGAAATATAATATTCAAAAATTATTCTTTTGATGATGCCAGGTCTGTGGATTTAAACTTTCTTCCATCAGTTGATCCTGAAACAGTTCTTCAGACAGGTAAGATGAGAAAGTATAATTATTATTATTAGTGATAACAATCCAATAAAGTAGTTGTATTGGTTGGTCCATTGATTCAGCATGTATGTGGTACATGTGATAGGAATTTGAGATGAAAATTTTCAACTGCTTTTTGGTTTAAACTAACTTTATTTATTTTTTTATTTTTTATTTTTTTTTTGTGGGTACCGGGGGGTCGACTTCAGGACCTCGCGCACCAACAGGCGCCCGTGCCGCTGAGCGATATCACCGGCCCCTTTTTCGTATGTGGGATCCGGGAGTCGAACTCGGGCCCTCGCGCTTGCAAGGCAGTCGCTTACGCCGCTGAGCCATCTCACCGGCCCTAAACTAACTTTATTAATAACCTTTATAGCATTAAAAAATTAATAACACATTGTCTCACCCTTGAAATATTTTCACTATTTTTTCCTTTTTTTTTGTTTTCTGGTACTGTGTATTAAACCCAGGGCCTCATACAAGCTAAGCAGGTCCTCTACCACTGGTCTGCATCCCTGGCTTTAGATTTACTTCTTCTTCTGTAAAGTAGAGATAAAAATTCTAATTCTGTTATTTAGTTATTATGAAGATTGTTGAATACCCATTATGTGGCAGGCCTCGTATTTTCATATTTCATTGTCCTAATAACCTTTCAAGATAGTATTTTTTCTCTGAGAAAGCAAATGCTTAGAGATAAACAAAACAAAACAAAACAAAACAAAACAAAAAAACGCACAGAAACAGTTTGTTCAAGATCAAGTAAATCTTAAGCTGTCTCACCATACCTCAGAACAGGTTTAAAAGGAAAACCAGTAATTATACTATGGTCTAGTCATCTATCTAAAAATTCTTACCATGTTGCAATGACCTTGCAAACAATGAGTACTCAATGCTGCATGATGTATGTATTCTGGTAGCTGTTTCATGAATTCTGTGTGAACAAATTGGAATTCTTTCCAGTGGAGGTAATTTTATTTCTAATCAAATTTTCCTAATAGTAACTCATAAATCTAATCTGAATGTGTGCCAGGCACTGTTTTAAACCTTTTACGTATGTTAATTCATTGGCTCTTCAGCACAGTCCTGTGAAGTAAGTTTTGTTATCACCCCAATTTTGAGAGGGAAAACTGAAGAATAAAAAGGTGAAGCAGCTAGTAGCTTCTGCAGGTTAGGTAGCCAGTAAATGCTAGAGCTAGGACCTGAACCCAGGCAGTTTGGTTTCAGAACATGTATATTCTTTGAAATAATTATCTTGTGCTGTTTCTCTAATGGAAATGGTATGCATAAGGAACACATTGTGGGTAACAATTGTCTAAGTAGAGAAAATAAATGTATTCTGATATTAATGCCTTTTATGTGCATGTATAGGGCTTTTGCAGAGATTTAGATATATTTTAAAATTTGCACAAATATTTAGGACAGGTATTTTTCCAATGAGAAAATGTAATGAAGAGTAAACAAATTTGTGAATATCTTTGTTGTGTTGATTCACTTGTCCTAAACTTTCCCAGTATGAATAGATCTTTTTTCCTTATAGAACAAAGAAATACTTGTAATCTCTGATTTATGTATAGAATTGCAATAGACTATCAGTAAAAGTACTACTCTATATTTAAAATTTAATTCCATGTGTATATTTAACATTCTGAAAGCTTTTTATTTTAAGCCATTGAATTAAGGAGCTTTTAAAATTTGTATTTTAAAATTAACTTTATATGCCACTAAGTCTTGTTCTATTTGCTATTAATTTTTAGGGTAGGGATTAGAAGAATGTAAAATGGAGAGGTTTAGAACAATCTGGATACTTTTTTTAAAAACTAAAAATAGCTCTAAACCATAATAAAAGTTCTGTTTCTATCTATAAAAAGGTGTTTAAATTTAGGGGGATGTTTTGTAAATAAAAATGAAGAGATTTTAAATATCTGTATATTGTTTTGGGATCTAAATAGTAATCATAAAAGTTTTATCCTTGAAAAATTTCTTAAACTTACTTTAAAGTTATGTAGGTACCTACAGATTTAGTTGCCCATTCTATTAATTTTAATTTATCCTATATATGTGGATTTCCTATATTAATTTTCTATAATTGAACCACATTCAATGTAGTTCTTAGACTAGTATGGCCTGTCATGAGTCAACAAATAATATGTTGAAGACATCCCATAGAGATAATATAAATATTATTTCATACTACTAATAAAAACTTACTCCATTTATGCTAATCATACATTTGTTTCACTGTCATACTTTCTTGTAAGTTCTGTGATTGAGAATATGGATCAGTACTGAAATCCTGCAACATATTGCTTGTATTAGTACCATCAGACAGAAATCCCAGAGTGTACTTTTGCTCCATAAGGAGACATCGTTGATCGGCACAATGTCCCAAGTAATGAATCCACCAATTAAAAAATGCGATAAATGGATAGATAGAAAATTTATAACACTACATATATTTTGTTATATAGCATATAATTGGCATACATATTTATAGTATGTGATAGGGCATTTTCATATATTTTCTTTTTTTTGCTTTTTTGTGGGTACTGGGGGGTCAAACTCAGGACCTTGCGCACCAGCAGGCGCCCGTGCCGCTGAGCGATATCACCGGCCCTTTTTTTGTATGTGGGTACTGGGAGTCGAACTCAGGACCTTGCGCTTGCCAGGCAGGCGCTTATGTCACTGAGCCATCTCACTGGCCCTCATATATTTTCTAGTAGTAGATATATAGCATAGTGTATCCACATGTATATTTGCATATTGTGCAGTTTTTGTACTTAAAATTGCATTTTACTACTTAAGACCTGCAGGTTTGTAGATTGGTAAATGAATAGGTTTTTAAAATAAAGGACTAGAATTTAGCAGATTGAGAAGTGAGAAATGTATTTCTTAATGGGCATTAATTATGAGTATCTTTCATTTGTAAAGGACATGAATTGTTATCCGAATTACAGCAGCGTCGATTTAATGGCTCCGATGGAGGAGTCTCATGGTCTCCTATGGATGATGAACTGCTTGCCCAGCCACAGGTTATGAAATTACTAGATTCACTCCGAGAGCAGTATACGCGCTACCAGGAAGTTTGTAGGCAGCGTAGCAAGCGTACACAGTTAGAAGAGATTCAGCAGAAGGTGATGCAGGTAGGTGTCTGATTTGAATATATGTTTTTAACTCTAAATTGTTTTTCCCTGGTAATTTCTATTGGGTGACTGACTTTGCATTTTTATTTACATTAGAAAGAGAACTTTAGACATTTTCAAATTGGATTCTAAAACTATTTTTAGCTAGTATCTTTTATACAAGGTATCTGAATTAAAGTAATATTTTTACAGTGATTACTTCACCTACCTGAGACTTGCTGTCTTGTTTCTTCTCTTCTGTCTTCCCTTCTTTTCCTAATTGAAATAGAGACCATAACACTTCTTTTGAAAGGCTAGTGTTTGGGAAAAGCCGAGCACTCAATTAATGATAACCATGATATTTATTTCTGTTGAATGAAACTCTAAAGACCTAGTTCAGTTGTTGGTGAATTTTTTCTCTAAAAGGCCAAATATTTAAGCTTTATAAACAAATCTTTGTTGCAGTTATGCTGCTTTCCTCTGACATTGTAGTAAAAGTGCAGAAATAGGCATGTTAATGAATGTGCGTGCCCTTTCTCCAGCTGAACTTCACATACAAAAATAGGTGGTGGGCCAGAATTAACTCATCGGTTATATGGTTTGCTGACCTTTGAACTAGACCATTAGGATGTCACGGTAAAAAAGAGTTGAAGGTAGGAGTTGGATCATGGAATATGTTGAATTCCAGGCAGAATGCTGGAGCTCTAATCCATGATAACCACATACACTTCTAAGATTTCTGAGCATACATTAATTAAATGTGACTTTTTCTATGTACTCATGTTAAAAACAGTTTCTGATAAACCCAAGTAAGCTTTAGTCAGTCAGTTTAAGATTATCGTTGAAAACTACAAAAAAATCGGATAGCATAGTGGTACAGAACTCAGATTCTGAGTCCAGGTTATCTAGGTCTGTGTGTGCTCTTCTCCCATTTCAAGCAGCCTGACCTTAGGAAGAAAGTTCTGTGCCTACTTTCCTTATCAGTAAACAGAGAAGGACCACATTCCCTATTAAACGGGACTGTCATGGAGATTAAAAAAGTAATTTTTTAATGAAGTGTTTAGTGCCTGACACATACCAATTTCTGGCTGTTGAGGTGTAGGCACAGAGAACATGAGTGGTAGGATTCGTCTAGCATTTTTGCTTTGCTAAATGGGGTATGTGGTCAAAGATAGGGACAAAGGAATTAATGCATTGACAAACATACTTTTGAAATGATGGTTGGGCCACCTTAATTGGATAAAGAAATTGGAGTAGATGGGCCGGTGAGATGGCTCAGCGGCGTAAGCGCCTGCCTTGCAAGCGCGAGGGCCCGAGTTCGACTCCCGGAACCCACATACGAAAAAGGGGCCGGTGATATCGCTCAGCGGCACGGGCGCCTGCTGGCGCGCGAGGTCCTGAGGTCGACCCCCCGGTACCCACAAAAAAAAAAAAAAAAAAGAAATTGGAGTAGAGAGATGATGATGTTGATGATATTTATATTGATGTGATGATGGTAGTGAGATCATTTTTAAAAACAGATAAACTTCATTACAGCTCAGTTTTCTTTATTAGGGTTACAAGTTAATTGACTGACACATTAATATTCACACATAGTGTTTTCCTGTACTTTTTCACAGATCACAATTTATAGAAAGATCTGTTTCCCTTACCAAAATGATTCCTGAAATTTAATTGTATAATAACACATTTTTTATTAAATTTATTGGTACAATTTAGATATACACAATGATCACATTCATTATAGGGAGTTTGTACCTATACATGATATATTGTTTCCTCTTTTTTTTTTTTCCCAATCCCCTCCCATCCCTTCAATCCCTCTTCCTCTCATTTACAAAGGTTTGTTTCCATTTCATCCTTATTTTATCTTTTTTCCCCTCTTCCTTATTTTCCCCCTCACCCCTCTTTAGTTCCCCTTTCTTTTGAACCATTTCTTTCTATTTCACTATGCTTATTATACACTTTGGTCCTTAGTTACCCTTTTGGTTTCTCACACCAAAGAGACAATGTGATATTTACATGTGTGTCTGATTTATTTCACTTAAGAGTGTGATCCCAAGGTGCATCCATTTACCTAGGAATGTCTCAAATTCATCCTTCTTTATGGCTGAGTAGTACTCCATTGTATTAAAAAAACACATCTTTTTTATCCATTCCTCTGTTGATGGGCATTTGGGTTGTTTCCAAGATTTAGCTGTTACAAACTGTGTGCTATAAACATGAGTGTGCATATGTCGCTGTGGTATGATGTTTTAAGTTCCTGCTGGGTATCTTCCTGGAAGAATTAAAAACATAATAACAGATATTGATTATGTAGCATGAACTGTACTATCTAGTCTTGCAAATTTGGGGAAAATGTAAAAAAAATTTTTTTATGTAAAGATAACTATAAAGTTGAATATCTATTTATATTAAATCAGTGAAAATTGACTTATTCCAAATTTGTTTACTGAGTTATCATTGAAAACATAATGCAAGAGGAATCAATAGCTCTGATAAACTGTGTCTTAAGTAGTAACATAATAGTTATCAGTCACTTACTCCCCGCAGTTCAAATTGGCAGCATCAGACTTCATGTGATATGCAAATATTCTGCATGGGCTGCTGCTGTAATAGTTAAAAATTAGATTTCACATGCTTTGGGGTAGGAGACAATGCCACTTCACTGAAACGTGTTAGCGTCATTCTCATTATTTATTGTGGCAGTAATTACCGCCAGGACTGCAAATGTTATTTCTAGAATCATCCATGTGCTTTTCTTCTATCATAGAGGGGAACCATAGACTCAAAATAGGGTGCACTCTGAGGTGCCTAAGTGTGCAGCCGGAGACTGTATTGTTGGTCCCCATACCCTTTCACCAGGTCAGATACGTGCCTTTCTGCCTGGTTTGTCCTTGCATACTTGCTGATATTCTCTCATACAGTCCTTTGAAATCAGCCCAGCTGTGAAAGAATAGTGGATAGTCACAAACATTTTTGGCTTATGCAAATATTTGCATGGTAGATTTTAAGAACTCATCTCCAAGGTTATACTTTGCATATAAATGTAACCATTTGAAGGGTCACATTGTTATAGATGGGGCACAGAACTGTTTTTGTAGTAAATTAATATTCAGATTAACTGAGCAAGATGTTGTGATTGAAATTAAGTTTTATAATGCAGTTTGGCAGAGCACCATCATTAATGGATTTAAATAGACTTGTTTACTGGGGCATCAACCTCAATTTGCATCATTTTTATTGGAAATAATCATACATTTACTATGTCTATACTACTGATGTTGCATACTAAGGAAAATTACTTTCTGCATACATTAAAGCTGTATGTGCACTTGACTATGTAACTGGGTTTTTGTGCCAAGGAAATGTCTTTGCTTTATTTAAAATTTGTTCTAAAGTTTATGGCTCTTCTGAAATTCCATACTTAGTCCTTTTTGTGCTACTGTAACAGTACCTGAGACTGAGTAATCCTAAAGAATAGAGATTTATGTCTCACATTTCTTAAAGTTAAGAATTCCAAGGGCAAGAGACCAGCATCTGGTAAAGGCCTTCTCACTGGGTCACCCACTGGTAGAAGGCGAAAGGGCAGTAGAGCCTGTGTCTAAGACCAGGGAGAGTGCACACCAGTGAGAGATGGCGGTGACTCACTTTTCCAACAAATCCACTCTCTTCAGTAGAGACATTAGCCCATTCTTGAGGGCTCTGTCTGCCCCAACCACTTCTTAAGTTCCCACCTTCTAGCACTGATGCACTATGGATTAAATTTCCAGCATCTGGACTTTGGAGAACATAATCAAACCATAGCACATGCTAATGAATTATTTTTCCCCAGTTACCATGATTTCTAGTAGTGTGCTTTTTTTGTTTCTAGAGTATTCTTAAATAAACTTTACATATTTAAATGTTATTTCATGTTCTAAAAGCTATACATAATATTAGTTAAAACATTTTAATGTTTTCAGTATTTTTAGAATTTATATATTACTGGTAAAGTAATTATTGAAAATTTTAAAATTTATTTTCTTTCAGTGTTTCTATATCTGTTCTCATAACATGTGTTAATAAATGAGAATTGATTCTCAAAAAGGAAATGGAAAGTTGTTTTAAAATGTTTACATAAGCTTCTTTAAATCTTACTCTTTTTATTTCCATGTTTTAAAGTTTTGAGTACAACAGATAGTTTAGGGATTTCCTTAAAAACCCAGCGATCTTACTGGGAAATGTGAGACAAACTTCGTAGTGAGAGGACAGAAGGAGCTGGGCTGCAGAAAAAGTGGGAAAAGCAGAGGCTGAAGGTTATCACTTATCTACTGTGCTGAGGGTTTTACATACAGTTACTGATACAGACAGTGGTACTGTATGGTAGGTATCATTAACATCATTTTTAAGGTGAGGAACCAGTTTTTTACTAGTAGGAACAGAGCCAGAATTCAGAATTGAAACTTATACTTAGTGCTTTCTCTAAGACCAAGATGATTTCTCATCTGTGTCTTTTGTAGAGGAGTAATTCCTCTCACAGGTAACAGAGAGGACATCTGTGCCTCTAAAGATAGTTTACACAAAAGATTTTTTTTTTTTTTTTTTTTTTGTGGGTACCGGGGGGTCGACCTCAGGACCTCGCGCGCCAGCAGGCGCCCGTGCCGCTGAGCGATATCACCGGCCCCTTTTTTGTATGTGGGATCCGGGAGTCGAACTCGGGCCCTCGCACTTGCAAGGCAGGCGCTTAAACCGCTGAGCCATCTCACCGGCCCTACACAAAAGATTTAAGAATAGAAAGTAGAGATGCTGAGGAACAAACCTTTGTTATTTTAAAGAGCATCTGCTGGATAGAGTTTGCAGATGAACTTAGCGCTCTGAAAATAGTTTAGCCAAAAGACAGTCGTAGCACATAGGGCTATTCCAGTGAGCCAGTCAACAGAATTCCTTTGACTTTTTCATTTTTGAGTTTTTCTCTTTAGCATTAAACTTTAAAAGGAGAGGCTGGAAGTTAATATAGTAATATTTAAGACAATATATTACTACTTAAGACACTAGAATATGAGGACAGAAAACAAAGAGAAATCACGAAAGATCATTTAATTGTATTAAGCAAACATTTGGAATGTATTCCATCCCATTAATATTTTTAAAAATACATGGAGAAGTTTCTGTGTTTTTCAATTGGCAGTATTTTTTTTTTTTTTTTGTGGGTACCGGGGGGTCGACCTCAGGACCTCGCGCGCCAGCAGGCACCCGTGCCGCTGAGCGATATCACCGGCCCCTTTTTTGTATGTGGGCTCCGGGAGTCGAACTCGGGCCCTCGCGCTTGCAAGGCAGGCGCTTAAACCGCTGAGCCATCTCACCGGCCCAATTGGCAGTATTTTTAAACAATAGTTTTATACCTTGCAAAGGTACAGATAAAATCCTCATTATTGAGTATTTTAGGTTGGAAATGTGTTTTACAGAACAGTGCTATAATCTATACCAACAGCATTACATCATCAGTGAACCCAAGAAGGTTCTCTGTTTGAAACCTTTCTTAGGAAAACAGTACAGAATTAGAGAAAAATGCCATAACTGCTGTCTCATTCTGTCTGTGTTTTTTCATCATATAATTGCTTAGAATTGATGGAAATTGGAAATATTTTGTAACCAACATTAGGGAGGCAGAGTCCTGAAGGTAGGGTAAGAGTTATTTGAGATAGTGTATTACTTAGATCTAATGAGGGTTGGCTGGTTGCTGGGTGGCTGAGAGAGAGGCGGGCGAGCAGCAGGCAAGGAAGTTGGCCTTCATAAAAAAGAGGTTTGTAAAACCACTGAAGTACAATGATTGTAGCCTTATGGTAAATCATGAGAGTATTTTAGTTTAATGTTACATGAAAAACACAAGATAGAAATTACTTACACTTGAGAATTAGCCGTAGCAACTAAATATGGAGTAGTATGTGGAAACACTGCATGTAGAAAGTTAAGGGAATGAGATGTACATTATTTTTCCTTATGAAGTGGTGCTTTAATATAATTTAAAAAAATGATGCATGAACTGTTAAAAATTAAAAAATGAATATATGTTAACCTGGGAACAGCAAAAGTACGCTGTGGAGTTACACTGCTCTGATGCACGGTTCTAATGCAACACCGAGTCCACGTTAATAAACCGTGGACGCCTGCTTTCACTTCTTGGGAGCTGTCCTAAGTTTAGAGTCAGGCCGTAAGTGTACCGCTTTTCTTGAATTCTGTACCCTAAGTTAGAAAAATTAAGCTTTGCAATAATTTTGCTTAAAGTTCTTTACTGTGGAACTGTGGGTGAAGAGTTAACAAGTCTCTCCTCCTCCTAGAGGATTTGATCTTGGCTTAACTGTCTAGCTTATTTTCCTGAAAACCTGATAATAATAGGAATATCAACTATGTAACTAGGACATATTGCTTATAGTAAAAGTTATGCTAGGTCTGTACTGGGAGAACTGTTAATTTTCCATGGACAGCATAACTTTGGGCATCCTTGAATTCAGTGACTCTCACAGGGGGAGTGAAATTTGATGCTGGAATGACTCATACCAGGCCCATGTGGATTTTGCCTCCTTATGCCTGCTTCAGGGACTTACAAGAGTGACACCTGGTGCTGTCCTCCTGGCAAATGTAGCCCTTCTCTGAGCAGACTGGTACTGGTGGGACTTCTTGTGGGTCGATTTGGTGATCCTAAGAAGATACCTAGACTATTGCATAGTATAATTCTATGTTAGTTATTCATTGTCTTTTAAAGTGAGAAACTAGGGCCGGTGAGATGGCTCAGCAGCATAAGCGCCTGCCTGGCAAGTGTGAGGTCCTGAGTTCGACCCCTGGTACCCACACAAAAAAAATGAAAAATAAAAAAAGTGAGAAACTAGTATTTTAACCTTATTTGTTAATTATTCACTTTTAGATTTGCTTTGGGAAAAACGTCAGACTGAGAGTCAGGACACATGCCTTTTAGTCTTAGTTTTGCTGTAATAGATTGTTACTTTGGGCAAGCACTTAATCTCTCTGAAACTCAACTTTCTTAAGTAACAGTTAATAACTTTGACCAGTGTAATTTCTGATGTCCCTTACACCTCCAAATCCTATAATTTTCTGATTCTCTTCTCATAAGTTAATTTTAGATCCTCTTCTATAGAAGCATTCCAGATTTCATCTAGCCTAGCAGATGATCAGATAGCTGAAAGCCTAAGGTGCTGTGGTATACATTCTTCCAAATTTAGGGTTTGGAAATGTCATATTATAGCTTTTTAATTCCAAAAGACACATTTACTGCTTATGCTGAATTTAAATTAAGATTATGTGAGGAATTTTGGGAAGGGAAAATCAATTAGGGTGAAAGTTTGAAAAGCTTTCAATTATTTGAAAATTTCATTCTCAACTTTGATTTGTAGGTCGTGAATTGGCTTGAAGGGCCCGGATCTGAGCAACTGAGAGCCCAGTGGGGGATCGGTGACTCTATCAGGGCTTCCCAGGCCCTGCAGCAGAAGCACGAAGAGATTGAGAGCCAGCACAGTGTGAGGCTTTTTCTTCTGCTCTGCAAGCTACAGTGCTGTTGCTGATGTGCACTGTGGTACTAAGTGCTAGGTTGCTTTAAACTTTGATGTGGGGCATAAAATACAGTATGTTGAATGCTCAGGGGTCACAAAGTACATTTTGACCACTTAGTATATGCTTATTACTAAGGTTTTGCTTCCAGTACAGTTTAATTATATTGTTATAGAAACACATTCCTATGAAATATTAAAAGCTACTGTGACAAGAGTGATGATACAATCATAGAGGCTTCATCAGTAGTCTCTGTGAGAGAAAGTCCATCCTTGGTGCTCTGAGGGAGGCCCTTCCTGTTCCCTGAGAGCGTCTGGTGCAGTGGGGGAGTGACAGCGGACTGCCACATCAGCACAGCGGGTGGGGAGTGAGTGCAGAGGACACAGGGTGGTTTTCACTCTCTGGGCACATTGGGGTTCACCTTTGCAATGGTGAAAGGGATAATCCGATCACAGGTATGAATAGGGAAATGAAGTGATCTTCAGATTCTAGGCAATAACTGTTCAAGAGGATTTAAAATGCAGCCACTTGGTACGTGGAGGAAAAGGATATTTGCTGAGCTCCTATTGTGTTATAGTTAATTCTGCGTTCCTGAGAAAGTAGTCATTTGTTTTGTGGGTCAGCGCTCTCACCCTCTTCTCCCTCAAGCCATATTGCCTCTCTTGGTGATTTAAAGAGCCAGGGAAGGTGGTGCATGCCTGTAAACCCAGCACTCTGGAGGCTTAGGCAGGAGAATTACTGCAAGGTCAGGGCCTGCCAGAACTACGGAGTGAGAACCTGTCTCAAAAATCCAAGGGAAAGAAAAACAGACACACACAGACTCACACTCACACACACACATTGAATACAAAATTGGAAAAATAAAATTTGAATCCAGTAATTTTCATCTCCTTATACTATCTTCAAAAATTGGTCAATAATAATGTTTAACTCCGGACCCAGATGAAGTTTTAGGGTCACGTGAACATTAAATTCCCACAATGTTTTTCTTTCCCCCTCAAATGTCCTAGTTGAAGTAGTGATTAAAAGTTGGATAGTATTAGAAAATGTGTATTAAAATGGAAGAGTAGGCCAGTGAGATGGCCCAGTGGCGTAAGCGCCTGCCCGGCAAGCGCGAGGGCCCGAGTTCAACTCCCGGATCCCACATACGAAAAAGGGGCCGGTGATATCGCTCAGCGGCATGGGTGCCTGCTGGTGCGCGAGGTCCTGAGGTCGACCCCCGGTACCCACAAAAAAAAAAAAAAAAAAAATGGAAGAGTAAATAGTATGCTTTGCCTGAGACTAAATTTGAATGAATAAATGTCATTATGAGAGATACAATATATGTTAATGATATCTGATAATTATTTTCCTTTTAAATATATACTATTTTGAAAAAAAAATAAATATATACTATTTTGTTTAGTTCCCACATTTTTAAAAAGTAATTATCCTCCAATTTGATTTAGCAGTACTTATAGGTAATCTACATACTGTACCCTAAAGAGTTGTAATCAAGTTGAGGGAGTTATATATAAGAAAACCGTCTCATTATTTAGGGTTATCTAAAGGTAGTGTATATATAGTCTTTGTAGTTTTTGTAATTAGTACTTCGAAGAAATTTAAAAAGTGAAATTCTTTAATTGAAAATTTATATATTTTATGCGTTTTACAGGTTCCAACATGGTTCTTCCTTTTATGGTAAAAAAACAATTGTGTTGACTAACCTATATTTAACTTGTAAGTCCTGTTCCTGAGATTATAATCTTTTAATTCTCTTAGTACTTTGAAAATAATGCAATGCTGTTCATTCTTTTTGGCATGGATTGTAATTTATTTGAAACTTGTGGATTATTTTGGAACATGTTACTATATAATTGGATCCTGTAATTTTGTTTCCTTAATAGTTTTTGAAAACCATACTTGCTGAAGAACATCACAGACTTCATCCAAGAGGATTTAGTTATAACAGTACTCCGAAAGTTCTGTTTTGTTTTATTTTGTGTTGTCGAGATAAGAGTCTCACTATGCAGGTCAGGCTGGCCTTGAACTCATTTTGTAGCACAGGCTGGTCTCAAACTCAAGGTAATCCTACTGCTTCAGTCTCCTGAGTGCTGGGATTACAGGCTTGTATCACCTTATCCATCTCAAAAGTCTTTTTAATAATGGTTTATAACACGTGAGTATCATAGAGACAGGATTTATGTTTTTTATTATTTTTAAAAGATGCTAAGAGAAATAGTTATAGTTAAAAACTGGATTATACACATATATAAATTCATAAAAGGAATTGAAAAATACATTTTATATTTCATATGGTATGGATGAAATTACAAATTATCTACAGAGATTCCTGGGTTCAATTTTTTTTGTATTTTTATTATAAAGTGTTAAAATCAGCTTAAAGAAACCAATTATTTATAGGCGGCCCTTTCCATGTGCTTAAACTTTCTTACGTGTGGAATCAGTATACAGAACTTTTGAATTACAGAGCACCACATGCTGGTGTGTAGATAATCTGAATTTTGATTATTGAGATACTGTAACCTTCTTTTATAGGTAAGAAACTGAGAGGGCTACATTTTTTGATCAACGAGTAGCTGGACCAAAGTTAAAAAAAAGACCTCTTGATACCCAAGTGGATTCCTTTTTGTCTCTCTTGGAGAAGTCTACTAAATTCTATGGATAGGCTTAAAAGATGGTGTTAATTATTAAGTTCTTATACTCTTAATAGTTGAGGACATATATGTTGACATTTGCATTCACACACAGGGCCCTCAAAGAAAAGGAAGACCTACCGTGGATTTCATTTCTTTAAATCATGGGTGATATTTGAGATTTGTTGCAACATTAGGAAGTGAGGATAGATACAATGGGAATGTAGATGAAATGGGATTGGCCATGGGTTGATAATTATTGAAACAGGATGGCGCATGGAGTTTTATTATACTGGACTTTCTACTTTTGAGCAGGCTTGATACTTTTCATTTTATTTTTTTATTTCTTTATTTTTTTATATGTGGGTACCAGGAGTCGACCTCAGGACCTCATGCTTGGCGGCAAGCGCTTGTGCTCCTGAGCAATATCACCACCCCTTTTTTTTTCCTTTATGTGGGTACCGGGAGTCGAACTCAGGACCTTGCGCTTGCCAGGCAGGAGCTTATGCCGCTGAGCTATCTCACTGGCCTGTACTTTTTGTTTTAAAATAAGGTTTTTTTTTTGTTTTGTTTTTTTAAAAGAGAGAGAGAATTGCACTGTTTTAACCAATAGGTGGCGCTGCATTGTCACCTTGAACATAGGTTGACAGTGGCTAAATGTTAGCTTATGATCTTTAACATATTCTAATATTTCTCTAAAAGTATTCTTGGCTTTCAGCAAATAAAGGTCAACAGTTTAGGGCATTTATTGAAATTTTTCAGGTTTTATGAAATGATAATGACAAAATTCCAATATTGACAGAACTTGACAAAACTTAGCATACTGTTTTGTATTGTATTACAATATCGGGTATTGAATTTCATATTCCACACAAAAGCATAATGCAGAAATAAGCTTAAAACTCAAATATGTTAGGATATTTATTACTAAAATACAGAAAAATGAAAATCATAACCTAGCTGTTCCTTAAGGATTGTGAATTAGTTTGTTTTTTAAAATACAACACAACAGAAAAATACTAAGATACATGGAAATAATTATAGTGTCTGATAATAAATTTGAAAGTGTTTTGGTTCAATAACAAATATAACTACCTTTTTTAAAGTTTTATTTTATTAGTACATATTTGCAATTCATGAAGTTTACATTCATTTTAGGGAGTAGGAGCATGTACATAACACATGTTGATACTTTTTTATTCCCCTTTCCTGTCACATGCACCTCTGCCGCCCTCTATTAGGTCCCCTTTTCTCATTTTCATTGGTATTATTTTTAGTTCATATTTATGAATACAGGGTTTACATCCATTGTGGGTATTTGGTTTGTGTACATGACACATCTTAAATCTTTTTACTCCCCCAGTCTGATTCCTGGACCCCTTCCTGTTTACAAAAGATCTACCTGTTTCCTTCTGTTAATCATTTATTTGTCTCTTTATTTGTACTTTGACTTAAATGAGAAGTACCATGTGGTATTTAAACTTGTGTGTCTGATTTATTTCACTTAACGCTTGTATTTTCCAGGTGTATCCGTTTTCCTACAGATGTCTCAAATTTAATGTTCTTAATAGCCAAGTAGTATTCCATTATGTATAGCTACCACATTTTCTTTCTTCATTAGTCTGTTGTTGGACATACAGGCCACCCCTAGGATTTAGCTATTATGAATTGTGCTGCTATAAACATTGGTATGCTCTTTTGGGAAGATACCTACAAGGGGAATAGCTGGGTCAAATGGTATTTCTGTTTTTAGTTCCTAAAGGAACCTCCATACTGATTTCCATAACGGTTGTACTAGTTTATATTCCCGCCAATAATACAGAAGGGTTCCTTTTTCACTGCAGCTATGCCAGAATTTATTATTTGATTTCTTAATGATTGCCGTTCTTTCTGGTGTAAGATGAAATCTTAGTGTCATTTTAATTTGCATTTTTCTAATGGCCAGAGATGTTGTGTTTATTGGCCATTTGTACTTCTTCTGAGAAATGTCTGTTCATTTTACTTGCCCATTTTTTGATTGGGTCTTTTATTTGTAGGGGGGTCCCTAATTTTTGAGTTCTTTATATATTCTAGATATTAGTCCTCTGTCTGAGGAATAGCTGGCAAAATTTTTTCCATTCTGTAGGTTGTCGCTTCACTCTGTTGGTTATTTCCTTTGCTGTGCAGAAGCTTTTAAATTTGATATAATCCCATTTGTTGGTTCTTGTTACTTCCTGTGCAACTGGAATTCTGTTCAGAAAGTCCCTGCCAACTCGTGTGCCTTCAGGAGTTTTACCTGTTTTACCTTTCCGTAGGTTCATTGTTTCTGTTTTAATGTTTAGATCTTTGATCTATTTTTATTGTAGTTTAGTACTTGGTGAGAGATATGGGTCCAGCTGAAATCTTTTGCATGTGGGTAGCCAGTTTACCCAGTACCATTTAAAGCCAGTTTTCCCAGCACCAGTTGAAGAGGCTATCTTTCCCCCAACATATGCTTTTGGCTCCTTTGTCGAAGATCAAATAGTTGCATGTATCTGGGGATGTTTCTGCATCCTCTGTTCCATTGATCCACATCTGTTTTTATGCTACTGACATGCCATTTTTAATCATTGTTGCTTTATAGTATAACTTGAAGTCAGGCCCCAATTGGTGAAAGTCCTCACCTCACTCAAATGGCACTGCCAGATGACCTAAGAGAAGGTCCAAATGGTAGAGACAGTCGATCCCGGAGTGCACTTTCCAGTGGGAAATCTGGCAGGGCACATCAGCTCCCCAGCCAACCATTTTTCCTTTTATCAACCAAAGTCTTTATAGGCATTTGATGCCAGGAAAGGAAGGCAGTTCCTGGGTGCAAAAGTGTCCCTGGCAACTGTTTGTCCATGAGTCCTGGCCATGGGTTCAAGTAGTCACGAGCACTCAGTCCTTTTCCCCAACTGCTTGCCAGGATGCCTTGCTGGGACTTCTATTCTGTGTTGCTTTACCAAAACTGTTACCAGCCACTCAGCTTCATATGCTTAGGTTTGTTTGCTCGCCACTGACCAAAGGAGGCCACATGTTTTGGTAAAAAGGAAAAATGAGATTTATTCAACTTGAGCTCCAAGGACATGGAGGGGCCCATTTGCCTCAGATCACCTTCTCAGTTTATTTTCTGGATGGGTGTGAGGCAGGGAAGCACAGAATAGGAGTGTGTGGAAGCGTGAGTCTCCGAAGCCCGTCAGCATCTTCAGGTATCCTCCATAGAGGCCGTGTGCTGGTGTGTTGTGCCTAGTAGAAAGCGGCAGAGCAGGTTTTTGTGGTAAATCAAGACCCCTTCCGCAATATATATTCTAAGTGTAGTGACTTTTGTCCACCCACGTTGGTAGTGTTTCTTTCCTCCCCCAATGAGATTCCTGTTTGATGGTGTAGAGTGTAAAAACTTACCCACTTCTCCAGCCGTGTGTCTCCACCAGATCTTGTGTGATTGCACTGTCAGTGTTGACTGTTCGTGTCCTAAGCTTGAGCATTCAAGCTCATTTCCTACCACCTTAATCCAAACCCCACGTCCTGGTATTGACTTTTTATTTTGCTATAAATTAATCATTTTCCACACCATAAATGTATATAAGAGATAGACCAGAGAATGGCCATTGTGAATTAAGTGCAGTCTGTTCATCTGCAGTTCTATACATTTTATGTTCCTCTATTTTCTAGAAAGAGGCATTTTGATTAATTTTACACATACACATTAATGATGCCAGACACCCCTCCCCTCCACAGTATCCCAGAGAAAAGGATTATTTCTTTCTTTTTTTTTTTTTTTTTTTTTTGTGGGTACTGGGGGGTCAACCTCAGGATCCGGGAGTCGAACTCGGGCCCTCGCGCTTGCAAGGCAGGCGCTTATGCCGCTGAGCCATCTCACCGGCCCAGGATTATTTCTTTATGGCAACTCCTGTCAGTAACATCATTATCTCTGTAGAGGACCACCTGGACGACTCTCCTTGAAAGAAGAGCATTTTGGCTAAACCTGGCCCTATTTCCGTGTATTGATAGGTACAGAGCTGGCTAGGACTTTTCCCCTCAATTGGCTTTAAGCAACCTGAGGTGCTGATGTGTAGTCGTTAAAGCAATGCAACAGGTCAGTGAAGCCCTGCCTACAGCTCCCAAATAATATGTGTGAGCTAGGCCATGCGTAGCCATGCGTAGCCATGCTGCTGGCTGAGATTGAGCCTTGACATAAGAGGCTTTGACTTCTCAGGGCATAAAAAATTACACATCAGAACTGAAGCACTCAAAACGTTAGATACTGCCTGGAATAGTGGTATGCAGATAACTCTTTCTGCATCTCTCTTTCTCTCTGCATATCACAGAGGTGATTTCAGGCCTCCCACCTAGCCCAGCTGTTACGGTTTGTGTCTGGATGTCCCCCCAAAGCCTCATGCAGTCATGGGGGCAGGCTTCTAGAGTTTGTGACTGATTCATGATCCAATGCTGGGATTATGGGTGTGAGTGCTATACCTGCCCTGGGGTGGGTAGCCTGTGTACAATGTAAGGGAAGGAAAGAGGCTTGCTCGCTCTCTCCTCCCCTTTTGCTTTTGTTGCTTTTGCTGTTTTCCCCTGCCCTCTGCCAGGTGCCACTGTGCCCTGGAGCCAGCTGAGTATGGACTGAAACCTCCACAAACTGAGCCAAATACACGTTTCCTTCCTTAATTTTGGGCATCAGGTATTTTGTCTCAGCAGTGAGAGAAGAGTAACCAAGACACCAGCTCACAGCACTCACATACTTCCCACCATTCTCAGTCACTCATCCCCAAGCCACTCCCCTCTTCACGAATTAATAAAACCCAGGCTGAGGCCAGTGATATAGCTCAGTGGCACAGTGCCTGCCTGGCAAGCGCAAGGTCCTGAGTTCGATTCTGGGTACCAAAAAATAAATAAAACCCGGTTTCAGCCCTGGGTTGAGGCCTTTGTTTCGGTTAACCATCATACTAGCTGTCCTTAGGACCCCCTTGGCTCCCCACAACTACAAATATGCCTTAGTGTCTTTATTCTCACCATGTGTTGCATTGGAAAGTGGTAGATTGGAATTAATTTACTAGAATTCGAATAATTTATCCATGGGATTACAAATGTGGATTTTTCTGAATTGCAATGAGGTCTAGAAGGGTTTACTATAATCTCTAATTTCAGTATTAATTTCTTGAGTATTAATTTTTTACATTGTATGTAGATCCCTAGCCAGGTTAGTAGAACCTGTATGTATTTTACAACTTCAAACCAGGAAAAAAAGTCAGCTCCACAGTGGTGGTTCTTAAAGCTTAGTGGGCGTAATTCATCAGAGGTGCTTGTTAAAATGCATAGTCCAGGGTCTCACCCTCAGAGACTCTTTGTAGGTCCAGAGAGGAGGACCTTGGGGATTTTGATGAGCACCCCAGGTAATTTGATACTGGTAGTTCTTACTGAGAAGTGCTATCATGGGACTCTAATCTTTTCTCGGAATCATTGCCGCTGGTTCTTCAATGAATTAGAATTTATTTAGTGCATTAGCTGATTTTCTAAGTACTATAAATGAGATAGTGAAGTCCCCCTTTTTTTGGAGACCATGACAATGATAATTTTGATGGGCAATATTTTATATTTTAAAACAGTCACCTTAATCATTATAATAACTAGTTTCAAAAGTATTTTATATGTTATTAAATTTATAAATAACCAATAAAGTAGGTAAGGCAGGTATTATCATCACCATGGGATAGAGCAGGATTTCTTGACCTCAGCACTAGACACATTGTACCAGGTTCATCTTTTTGAAGGTGCACACAGGAGGCAGAGAATCCAGGTTGGGGGATTCAGCAGATGAATCAGATGGAAGTAAGGAGGGTAGGGCATGGGCATGGATATGCTGGGAGATGGTTGCAGCCTTTGTCTAGGGGTGGAGGTGAGGACTAGAGGCTGCCAGTTGCTGAATCCTGAACTGCTGAGGTCGGTAGGTCAGTGGACTCCACAGCATTGTAGGTGTGAGCATGCTAAAAAGGGGAATTGGAGGCAGTGCCTAGATGCTGGAGAATGGAATTCATGAAATTGAGGTTTTTGGGGCTATACAGTAGTATATGATAAATTTTTATGGCCATTGGAGTAGATAGCTGGGGCTCGGTGGAAGGGCAGAGAGAGTGAGGAAGGAAGAAGGGAAGAAGTGAGGGAGGAAGTGAAGATCGGAGTTGTGAGTGTCATGCATGTCTATATGGTGGACATCACTGAGAAGGCTGGTGCTGAGAGGAAAGCAGGAACTGCAGCTAAACTGCTAGGCAGATGAGATGAAACAGACAAGCTGGAAAGCTATGATTCAGCAGCATGTACTTCACAGGAGAGGTGGTTTTTGATAGAAGAGGGAGAAAAAGTGATCTAGAAGAAAGGGATGAGCAGCTATCAAACCCACCTGCAGACTTACTGTATGTTGTTGGATATGGAAACAAAATCAGTAATCAGTTTGAGGGAGTAGAGGGATAACTGTATTCTCTGAGTTGGAGAGTTTTCACTTAGAGCAAGACAGAAGGGAGATTTTTTTCTGTTCACAGATGGTGAGTTCTGGGAATAATAGTGAAGGATGTGGGGGAGGGAACTTTTCATCTTGAATTTAAACAGTTTTGCCCATATGTGCATGTTATTTAGTTTATCCAGGAAAATCATAAAATATGTCCTAATTTGACCCTTAATTGACTTCGTGACATCTCGCTTACAGGAATGGTTTGCAGTATATGTGGAGCTTAATCAGCAAATTGCAGCACTCTTGAATGCTGGAGATGAGGAAGATCTTGTGGAATTAAAGTCACTGCAGCAACAACTTAGCGATGTTTGTTATCGACAGGCCAGTCAGCTGGAATTCAGGCAAAATCTCTTACAAGCAGCTCTAGAATTTCATGGTGTTGCCCAAGATGTAAGTGTCTTTTCTGATTGTTTTTCTTTTTTTCAAATGATCTGAACAATCTACACATAATTTTTTCAGGTTTGCATGCCTTCTAATTATTTTTTTGAAAAATAAAATAATACCCTGGTGGGGTTAATGAGATAAAATTCTTTGATTTCAAAAAAATTACAAGTCATTCTGCATGCAATTAAACCTTTTATTGTCTAACTACAATGCTCCCAAAGTAGTAGATATATTTCATTTTGACTGTTTCACAGCATGTATGCTTTTTAACATAGATGGAAGTGTCAATAATTTTTTGCATTTCACTGACCTGGATGTTCTTCTTTGTCTTTCTGATGCATGCATCTGTTTGTCCCATCTCCCAGATAACATGTATTCTGATGATTTGTCCCTATCTTTTAACAGCATAGTCTTTCCAGTATAATTGTGATAATCTCATTAGATGAACCTCATTAATCATTAAACTCTGTAGATGCTGATTACATCAGGGTTATCTCTTTGGTGTCCCTCTGCTTTAGTTGTCTCAGCAGTTGGATGGCTTATTAGGGATGTTGTGCGTAGATGTAGCACCAGCTGATGGAGCATCGATTCAGCAAACTTTAAAACTGCTTGAAGAGAAGCTGAAAAGTGTTGGTAAGCAGATTTTAAAAATGCTGAAACATGAGAGTTCTTTTAAAAAATATCATTACATAGTTACATAATTAAGTCAGCTTATACTGAACTAATTATTACTTGTAGGGAACACAGGAAAAAAAGTATAAAAAAGGTTTTATTCCCTTGAGGAGGTATAATTTGTGCTAAAAATTTTATTTTTCATTGTTGATTAGGCACTCCTCCCTTCATTGGGCCTTTAGCCTTTTTTGTTTACTCAGCCGTATCTCAGGTGCTATGTCTTGCATATCTAGGGAACAGTTATTTGTAGTGCATGCATAAACTGTAATTAGTTGTGAAGTGTTCTGTGGTAAACCCTGTATGCCCCAAACTGTGTTATGCAATGATTTTTGTTGTTGCTATATCCTAACCTTGTAGAAAAATAGTTGGTTTGGTTCTGTGCGCTTGTTTCTCCACACTGGGAATATTGTCAAGGTTACATAGTCTCCAAGGGAAGAATGGTCTGATTGCATTAAGCTAACTGTTACTGGACATCAAGACCCTTTGTACATGTTTTTACAGTAGGAAATACAGTGAATGCCCCAGGTAGGAATATAAAAATGGAAAGGGGATGTCTATTAAGGGGAACAAGGGAGAGAAAACAGGAATTTAAGGCAGAGAATTAGCAGAAAGTGGTGAATGTGATTGAACCAAATTAATTATGGAGAACAACTTTAAGGAATTATTTTGAAAAAAAACATTTTTTATTATCATTTTACTTATAACCTTTGATAATTTAACTGATTAGATGCATACTACATATTTAATATGCCAGATAAAATTTATTTTAAAATAGCAGAAATTTTCTTGAGCCGCATATTCTTTTAAAAAGAATTCCTGTGCACATATATTATAGACATATTCCGTATGTTGCTTCACATGGTGTGTAAGCAGCACTGTACCCTGCTTGCAGTGTTCAACATCCTTTTACAGTGATGATGCGTGGTGTGAGTGTTTTGAAATCTTGTCAATCTTACACTTCTTTGTGTGTGTGGTATTGGGGATTGAACCCAGCAGGGACTTTACCACTGAACTGTATCCCCATCCCTTTTTTTTTTTTTTTTTTTTTTTTTCTTCATTGACATAGGGTTCTGCTAAATTGCACAGATTGCCTCTAGTTTGTAATCCTTCTTTGGCTCCTAAATAGCTGGCATTACAGGCATGTTTTGTTTGTTTTGTTTTGATACTAGAGACTGAACCCAGGGCCTTCTCATTGAGTGACATCTTCAGCCCTTTTTCTTTTTTAAATTTTTTATTTTGAGACAGGGTCTTATTAAATTGATAAATTATTCATACTGGACTTGAACTTGTGAACCTTCTATCTTAGCCTCCCAGAATGGTGGGATTACAGGCATGTGTCCCTGTGCCTGGCTTCAGGCATGTGTTTTTTACACAAAATATTTATATTGACATCCTAAAAGCTGAAATTCATAAAAGCAGAAAAAGAAAAAATGGAAAAAAACTGATTTGTCAAAATAGAAATTATTCTATGTTCTTCCTCTTTCAGTTTTAAAATAGTGTTATCTCTGGAGATTCATGTTTTGAAAATTCTCTTTAAGGAGAATTTGGCACAAGAGAGGGCTCTAATTTGATCCCTATTTAAAGGGGTTTATTACTTGAGGTGTTTGATGTTCAGAGAACTCCATTTCAACATGGTTTAATGTGTGAAATTTTTATACCTAAAATCCAAGTGCAGTATCTGCTGAGAGGATTTGAGGGAGGGACTATAGTGGTTTAAGAGATTAAATACAGTAACTTTTGTTTTAGATGTAGGATTGCAAGGTTTGCGTGAAAAAGGTCAAGGTCTCCTGGATCAGATCTCCAATCAGGCATCCTGGGCCTATGGAAAGGATGTAACCATTGAAAATAAAGAAAATGTGGATCACATACAAGGAGTGATGGAAGATATGCAACTTAGGAAACAAAGGCAAAGTTTGACTGTTAATGTTAAATTTATCAAGATATATAATAAAATGAAAGTTACATATTTATATTTTACATACACACTGAAAGTTCTTACCTGGTATATAGTAAGCATGTAGTAGGTTTGTGGTAAATAATTATTGTATTGTAATTGTAATAATTTCTGTATATAATTGTACTAACAAATAATGGCAGTTTGTTCAGTTAATGAGTACCTTTTCCCCTTTTTATTTGGTAGTAAGAATTTCAGTTATGCTCAAGTACTTCATATTCTATAACCTCTGACTCTGCTTTGCTTTAAGAAAATCTTTTGGGGGAAATGTGCTTTCCATTTAATTTAATTTAATTCAGAGTTGTTAAATCTGTCATCTCTATTGATCTGTTTCTTTATCTCATGTCACACATCCTTTGTTCTTATGTAGAAAGGTGGGACAATGCACTAATGATGATATTTAGTTTCATTTGATACAGAACTAGAAATTTAAGGGATTCTTTGGAAACTCAATTTACAATAGCAACTGCTATTACAAAGCAAAAAAATAATTACAAAGTAAAGGATGAACTTTATACAGGCAAGTGTACATCTATCATGGCTGTGTGAAATACTGTACACTTAGAAATTTAAAGTCATTGACAAAACCTCACAGAAAACTCTCTTCCTGCAATATGTAGTAGTCAGGAGGTAAGAATTGCCTGTCCTGCATCTGCAGACTCCTCACCACAGACGGTGGTGTGCTCATCTCACAAAGCACAGTCACTGAGTAGACCCATTCCCAGCACTGTCACATCCCGTTCTCTACTCGAAATCAGCCCTCTCTTAAATGCTTCACTCTATTTAAATTATACTGAAAGAGTACACATAAGTAGTGATTATATGAAGACGTATATTTACTTCTTCAGTTGCCTGATTTCTAGCTTTAGCTCTCTTTCCTGAGAGTAAGTCACATGCAAGTCTAATTTGCATCCTTACTATTTCCATTTTCCTTTTGATCTGTCTTCAGTCTGACTTTCGTACCCTTGCCATTTCACTCCATTACTCTTCTTGGTGTTACCAGTAACTTTTGATCACCATATGTAATAAAACCATATGTAATAAAATGATCTTTTTTTTTTTGGTGGGTACCGGGGGTCGACCTCAGGGCCTCGCATGCCAGCAGGCACCCGTGCTGCTGAGCGATATCACCGGCCCCTTTTTTCATATGTGGGTTCCAGGGGTTGAACTCGGGCCCTTGCGCTTGCCAGGCAGGCGCGTATGCCACTGAGCCATCTCACCGGCCCCCAATAAAATGATCTTAACCAAAACCCAGAGAATATTTTAGTCCTGACATGCTTGGTTCTAAAAAGCACTGGACACAACTGACCTTCTCTTTCTCCCGAGACTCCCTAGCAACCATGCCTTTCTTTGAAACTGTCATGGTTCTCTTTCTGTCACTCAGTTTCCCCTTGTTTTTTTGTTTTTTCTTTGATGTTTTTGTCCTCTTCCCGAAGTCACTTCTTCCAGAGTTTGTTTTGAGCCCTAATTCTCTTTTCTGTGCTTTCTGTCTGGAGAGTCTCATTCTTTTAATGACTGTTAAAATGATCATAGTCTGGTAGTTACGGCCTTTACCAAGACCTTTCCTGTACTGTAGACCCATATTTCAGGTTGCCTGCTTAGTATCTCCTGGTAGATACCCCATGTACTCTTTAAACCTTGTATGTCCAAATTAGAATAATTTTCCCCCAAAACTTGCTGTCTTCTATTTTGAGTTCAGGTTAAAGTACATCAGCTACCAAACTTGGAATTTATCCTAAAATCTTTCATCTTCCTCATCTCTTACACTTAATCAAATGACCCAGTTCTGTTGTTACCGAATTCTTTATTCAAGATTTTATCTCTTTCTGCCTCTGGCCTTGTTCCTCTTCAGTTCGTTGTACACCAATCTGCATACAGTTAAAGACTGTATAAAACCTCCAGTGACTTTCTATTTTGTTCAAATTAAGTTCTGTCTCCTTGAAATAGTATAATAGACTATTCATCATCCAATCCTTCATAATCTTATTTTCTATAACTTTCCCTCAAAATCACACAGTTGTCTCAGTTTCCTTGAATGCTGCGTGCTGCTTCATGTATCCATATCTAAGAATACTTCTTTTCCTCAAGTTGTGTGTCAGTGGATTCCTACTTATTTTTTGAGAGTAAGGGATACCTCTCCTAGGAATCTTTTTAGGATTTCTAAGGCAGGTTAGTCACTTGCTCCTTTCTATTCCCATAAAACCTTTTATAGAGCTCCATAATAGCATTTATCCCATTGTCTGTTTAAAAACCATCTCCCAAAATGGAGTATCTCAGTAGTAGAGATTGTATCTTACTTTTTCAAAACCTGACACACAATGTGTTGAATATATATCATCTTTATCATTAAAGGAGCCTTACATTATTTTTTAGTTTCAGATTTTAAAAATAACGATTATCACTTTCAGTCCCTGTAGATTTACTTTAACCAAGTTGCATCTTAACATTAGACTCTTTTATTAAGAACGTCTTTTCAAAAAGTAGCCTTGTGATAACTACTTCTGTATTGTTATTAAGCTTTAAGGACATCAGCTGTAGTAGGAGCCCAGTGCCTGTTGGGTAACTTGATATTGATATTTGGCACTGCAGCAAGAGTGCCCATTCCCACCTATAGTGCATGGAGTTGCATGGGAATGAAGGAGATAGGTCAAAATTGAGATCAAAGATCAAGACACCTTTAAACTCTTACCTGTATATTATTGAGGCAGATGCTATATTTAGAGATTAGAAAATGCTCTAAATTGTGTTTCTTTCCACCAAAGGTCAATGAAATTTTTTCCCTTAAGACTGTAGATGCAGGGCCGGTGAGATGGCTCAGTGGCATAAGTGCCTGCCAGGCAAGCACGAGGTCCTGAGTTCGACTCCTGGTACCCACATACGAAAAAAGGGCCGGTGATATCGCTCAGCGGCACAGGCACCTGCTGGCGCGCGAGGTCCTGAGGTCGACCCCCGGTACCCACAAAAAAAAAAGACTGTAGGTGCAGTTTTTTTTTTTTTAACATCAGAATTAAATAATATTCTGAATAATACAACTTAGTGAAAAATGTTAATTTTAAAAAATTTTCCTTAGTGTTTGAGAAACTTTACATTTTTATCTTTGAATCTTGTTCAATGCAGATTGGCAATGGAGATCTCTTTGGGTTTTAGTGTGCTGTTGCATTTATGCTTTGCTTCAATATTTTACAGAATCCATGCTATCCTCAAGAGGGTTTGTCATTCAGTATAATTCAGGTATTTTGAGGTTTTGGTGTAACATAGATATAGATTAGATGTCCTTAAAATTCTTACAAGTCAATGCAAAATAGTTACAGTCTCTATAGTGTAGGACTAAGTACTTTAGTATACTATAAAACACAAGATGGTGTTATACAAGTTAGTAAAACCAAAATGATGAACTAAATTTATGTTTGGGTTCATTAGATGTGAAGACATGGTGGATGTGCGAAGGTTAAAGA
Source organism: Erethizon dorsatum (assembly GCA_028451465.1). Taxonomy (NCBI): domain Eukaryota; kingdom Metazoa; phylum Chordata; class Mammalia; order Rodentia; family Erethizontidae; genus Erethizon; species Erethizon dorsatum. The sequence goes on along the minus strand of CM051826.1, from coordinate 122,332,346 downwards.
TGCTTCAGATGGTGCAACTATTTAAATGTGAAGAAGATGCTGCCCAGGTAAGGACCAGTCAGCCACATTGTATGGTTATTCTTAGAAGATTGATTTCATCTTATAAACAAAAATATACTACATATAGTCCTAAGAAAATAATTCATTAAATCAGATTCTGGATTATGCTGTTGAAGAATAAAGTTTGGTATTCCCAGCTAGTTCACTGACCTCATATGACTTCTCAGTGAAATCCTCCTCTGAGCTAGAGATTGGGAGTAATTAGTAGTTATTATTATTGACTAGGTTGTTAGTTACATCTCAGAGTAAAGGGTAGTAAAGCACATTGCTTTCTGCCTACAAGACAATTATCAATACCAGACAAGCAGCTTGAAGTCTTTGTATAGTTGGCATCACAATATCATCTTACCTTGGTGTAGAGGGAATTTATGATTTCATATAATAACGTGAATCTGTAATGAGGTCCTAGGAGATATGTATTATAGAACTATGTGATATTATGTGATATTAAAGAGAGTGCTTCTCTGTAGTTGTTTTTGCCTTTAGATTTAAAAAAAATTCGAGAAGTAGGAAAGGTCATTAATTCACATACCATTGCATTGAATGAAATAGCTACCAAGAACTTAGGTAATAGTTAATAGATTCATTGATCGTATGATAGGAATATTTGTATGAAGATAATGTTTTGACATAATAAGAGTTGTGAATCCAGCTTCACCGTTGTGTGTTTTCATTCAGGCTGTAGAATGGCTGAGTGAACTTCTGGATGCTCTCCTTAAGACCCACACCAGATTAGGCGATGATGCCCAGGAAACGAAAGTTCTACTGGAAAAGCATCGAAAATTCGTTGATGTTGCACAGGTGCAGGACTGATTATTTTTCCTTTCTACAGGCTCAATGTTTGAATAACTTTCTGCATGATTGTAGTGTAATTTAACCCTCCTAGTCAAAGAAGTTTAGTTTTGTTATTCCAGAGAAATCACAGAAATAAGAAAATGCCAGCTATAAACTAGCCTATATAAGTGTGAGAGGGTTTGTGTCTCCATACTGGCTCTGTATACTCCCTCCATTTATGTTAGATATTGTGGTTTCTTTAGGCAATCCAACTAGTCATTCACAGAAATTAATTTGAAATATATGTTAATATCAGTAAATTAGAAACCTCACTTTCTCCATCTCAGTAGTGTTAGCATAATACGGAATTGTTATGCGATGAGAAATATCTTAATGTATTTTTCCTAGTGAGTTCACATTTTAAGAGTTGTAGTTTCCTAGGTGGAGTGTAAAGTGGCTAATTTTACTTACTTGTTTTGGTAATTAGTGAGCAGGCATTCTTTTTGGCCAGTGGTACTTAGCAGAGTGAGATGGAGAGAGCAGAGTAAGAAGAGGAAGCTTAGAAAACTTGGGAACTAACTAAAACTTTTGTTTTCCCTCTGTTATTTATGTGTGTAGATCATTTATAGTCATAGGTGACACTGGATTCATTCAGCACTGGTTCTGGTAGGTCACTTCCTCCACACACCTCCCCCCCCTTCAGAGTTAATTACAATGTCATGTTTACCTTTTCTGTTCTAGAGTACTTACGACTATGGTAGACAGTTGCTGCAGGCCACAGTCGTGTTGTGCCAGTCTTTGCGCTGCACCTCTCGGTCCTCTGGGGATACGCTTCCTCGCCTGAACAGAGTGTGGAAACAGTTCACAATAGCATCTGAAGAAAGGGTACATAGGTTGGAAATGGCTATTGCATTTCACTCCAATGCTGAAAAGGTTTGCTTTTTCTTTTCTTGTTTTTTTTTTTAGTATAGTCTGAATGATGCTTACTGCTCATATGTTTAAAATGCATTGATTCTAATAATGTAGTTATATGATTGATGTATTTATTAAAGCTTTATATTAGTTCCATTGCTAACGTTTCTGAAGATACGTCCAGTGGTCCTCGCTCAGACCTACTTCTCTCCTCCGTTAACCCCGGTGCTCTCTGTTCCTGGTGTCATGATGTCAGGCTCCTTCATGAAGCCAGGAGAGGAGACGGATTCTATAACTACTGCTAATTATCACCAAGTTTAAAGGCTCATTTTGTAATTTTACAATTTAAATTAGAGATTATCCTACTAAAATAATGAGAAAATCTTTTTTAAAACTGTGTTAAGGTACACTCTAGAATTTGTTATCCATGAGTTCAAGAAAATAATTAGTCCCAGAAACCAATCATAAAATACTTACTGTTACTTGGGCAAAATTTTAATGGAACCCTTTCTTACACTTCACAGTGAAATGCACCCAGGTTTACATTTTCACTTGGAAAAAGAGGTTGGTTTTATAGTTAACTTTGTATTAGTCTCCTTTAATGAGTGTTTGTCTGTAGGGGATATTAAATATACTTTAAGATACAGAAAACTCAAAGGACCTTAGGAATTAAGCAGTTTCTGTCTGTTATGAAGTACAGCTATTGGAAAACGCCTATAGTTAGTATTTTTACCTGGTTGCTGATCTCTGCAGATCCATGTTTGGTTGAAATTGGTCTAAAGATGGTGAAAGAAAGTATACAAGATGGTTTGGCTTGTTTACTGATTATTATTTTTATTGATAAAAGTTTTATTAATATAAAAGTTTAATACAGAAAAGTTTATGGACCTTAAGTATTGTTTGATGAAATCTCACAAAGTGAACATGCCTGTGTAACCAGTGTACCGTTCAAAGAACAGAACATTCCCAGTACCTTAGGATCTCCCCTACCCTCTGGTGGTTACATTTGTCCCTACACCCCCATCAAAAGGTGAGCATTGGCCCAATTTCTGACACCACTGATAATTTTTTAGGATATTACTTTTAAAATGTATCTGCAAGGACATTTTAAAATGTAGAATTCTTTAGAGATTATGTAAGAATAAATATGGCTAAGAGTTTTTCAGTTTTGTTTTTGCAGTACTGAGGATTGAACCCTGAGCTATATGCTATTTTCCTTTTGACTATTCTGTTTTATACCAGTAAGCATAAATATAGCCATAGCTATAAGCAAGTTGTATAGTATAATAGTTGGGAAATACCTAAATTAATCCTGAGTAATGGTGAAGTAAATATGATTAGATTAAATGAAACGTAATACAAAAAGTACCAAAATAAATACTTGTTTTTCTTCTCCCCTACATTTTGCAATTCTTTCTTAAATTTAAATAGTAAAGGAGGAAACAAGATGGGAGACTATATATGAGTATATATATAAATATATATAATATATGAACATTATATTAGCATATATGTGGATTATAACCAGTTAAGTCAGCACATATTATTAAATATAAAATGTCTAGCTAGACCTTTACATCAGTTACATGTTTGTACTCTGTATGTTGTTTTTAACTTACATTTTGATTTTTGAAGTCTCAAAATTCCTTATGGACAGAGCCTGTGTCTCATTCACATCCCAAGGTGCTAAATAAACATACTGTACAGTGACGTGTTCAGTGATTGGTTGCCTAATGAGTGAGAGAAAACTTTTTAAGCACGGGCTGAACTTATTTTCCAAATAATAGCCTATTTTTTTTTTCTTGAAATCACCATAGACCTATTTATACTCTGATTATATATTGCGAATAGGGATTAATGTATTTCATTTTGTTATTAGAATTTCTTGAGTGAACTTTACAAGTCATACATGATTTTAAACAATAACACATATAAGTGCTAAGAATAAAACAGAAATTTACTAAATTTACATAAACTTGCTTCCCTTTCTGTTTGTCTTGACTGATGTCACCTTTTTATTTGTTGCAGATTTTGCAAGACTGTCCAGAAGAGCCTGAAACTATTAATGATGAAGAGCAATTTGATGAAATTGAAGCAGTTGGGAAATCACTTTTGGATAGGTTAACTGTTCCTGTAGTTTATCCTGATGGGTATGGTGTATGCTCTTATAATTTTTTTTTTTTATTGGTGAGGTCTTAAAGTGAAACATTAAGAAAGGAAAAAAAGTCAAGTAAATTAACTTTGGTCCACGTCTTCAATTGGTTTAAACTGAAGAATTCATGCACGGCTGTTAGCAATAACAGTAGGTGCTTGCTTACGTCAGCTGTGTTGTGTGACGGCTTCCTGTAGAATGGTGATCACTGACTAGATCGAGACTTCGGGCTTCGTTCAGAAAAGGGAGTCGTGGGAAGGGGACTGATGTTTAGTGAACCCAGGATATGTGCCAAATACCAAGTTGAACACTTCTTCATTACTTTTTTTTTTTTTTTTTTGTAAGAGGTCTTGAACTCAGGGCCATGTGCACGCATGCTAGGGAGCCATGTGCATTGGTGAGAAAGCATGCTAGACAAGTGCTTTCCCACTGAGCTATACCCCCAGACTTTTTAAATTTTTATTTTGAGACAAGGTCTTCCTAAGTTGCCCATGCTGGCCTCAAATTTGGTATCCTCCTGCCTCAGCCTACCATCTAATAGTTGGGATTATAGGTGTGTGTCTTTCTGTATTAGGCACCTTCCTGTCACTGGGACAAAATATCTGGCACAGAAGGAGAGGTTTGTTTTGGTTCAGATCTCAGTCCATGCATGGCCAGTTGGTTGCAAGACAGAAACGGCATGGGCGTGGTGGAAGGGCATGGCAGAGGAAAGCTGCTTGCCCTGTGGCAGCCAGGAAACGGGAGAAGCCAGGGACAAGAATACACCCTTCCAGGTCACAGCCCCAGTGACCTGCTGCCTCTGACCAGCCCCTACCTCTTCGCAGTATGTTCAGCTATAAACTCATTAGAGGATTAATTCACTGACGAGTATAGCAACTCCATGGTCCAGTCACCTTCTACGAGCCTCACCTCTGTGTATGAGACTTTTGGGAGATGTTTTAGATCCAAACCACAGTACTTGGTATTGTTGTGGAAGAAAAACCAGGACCAAAAGGAGGCTGGAAGGCAACTTTATTTTAATGCTGGCGGGCTAGTGGGAACCAAGTCCAAATCACTAGCCCCGAGTCAATTTAGAGTTCAGTTGAAATACATTTTAGCAAGCAAGAAGTACAAGCTGATTGCAGGTTATTACATGATTGGTTACATGAATTGAATCATAGGTTGCCAGGCAGGCTTGTCTAAGTAGTCTTACTTATAAGGCATTGTTTATAACATTCTGGGAAGGAAAGGAGGGGGTCTGAGCTGAGCAGGTAAAATTAAATGTGTCCTTGAGTGGGCTTTTCTGCTCTGGGCCCAAAGTCCTTGAAGCAAGCTGGAAGAACTACAAACATATCCTTTCGGGTAGGAAAACACAGACATTACAACTGGACTCGGTCAGGCTGACCTAACACCCTATCTAGAAATTGCAGCTGCACTCAGACACTCAAGGCTGCCTGAGCTTTAGCAGTCTAAATACGTGACAGGCAGCAGGAGCTTAGTCAAAAGCTACTAATTGATTTCTAATTCATGCTATGAAATTTCTATAAATTTGCTACCTTGTAACTTTGCTCCTACAGTGTACTCCTGCCTCAGCCTCTTGAGTATCTGGAGTTACAGGTGTGTGCTACCATACTGAGCTGTCCTTCAGTACTTTTGACTAGACAGTATCAGGCCAGTATTCTTATTCATGATTTAAAAATGGAGAAACTGAGGCTCTGGAAGATTAAGTAAGGTGACCAGAACTTTACAATTTCTGTATGTTAGAGTTAGTTGTGATCGCAGGTCTGTCTGGCTCCAAGCCCATTCTGTGTTCACTGGGCTATATGACCTCTGAATTTTTTCATGTGTAAAATCTGGGTCTTAATTCCATCATTTTATCCATTTCAAATGGTCAATGGTAAGAGTTTGAAATAATTTGAAGCAAAATACATGGGCCAGTAAAAGAATCAGAAAGAGCTTCATCTGTGGTGACCTAGGCTTTCTCAGTGACAGTAATTTAGAGATAATCAGGGGATATTTAACTCAAACGATAGAGAAACTGAACTATGGGACAAGAGTACGAGTGTCCTTACTTTGCGGCAGAGTGTGAAGGAGGAGAATGTGGACCAGGCACGCTTTCCAGCAGTGGTACTGTAGGTAAGCCCCTCTGCCTCAAGTGCGGAGCTTTGGAGCTAGACACATGGGAGGTGGACAGAACGGGTATAAGGAAATACAGTAACAAGCACACAAGCACCCAGTTTTAATATTTAGGATTGTTATTTTTTAATTCCATATTTTTATTAAAAATATATATGTATATTTTAGGTATTTTGTGATACTAAATATCTCAGTTCCTAATTATTGATACAAAGCAATCTTTATGCTGTATAAAGTTTGACAGGTTATTCAGATTTATCTTTTATACATTCTCCTGGTAAAAGAAATTGATCGTCTCTCTGGATTCGCTGCTTGAAGACTCAGATTCAGATCTTGAGTTTGCTACTGTGTGATCTTGGTTAAGTCATTTAACTTTCTAGTCTTTAGGTTTTGTCATTGATTTTAGTGGTGCTGGGGATGGGACCCCGGGCCTCAGGCATGCTAGTCATGTACTTTATCACGGAGCTACATTCTCAGCCCTAAAATGAAGAGGTTACACCAGGAATTTCCAAAAACTCTTCCAGCTCTAATTTTGTGACTCTGAATACAGTATCTTGCAAGTTAAAAAAAGACTTTCATCTATTAATGTATCAAACCATGTCTTCACATCAAAAAGGATATTTTACTTGCCACCTGTAGTCAACAATTGGTTTAACCAAATACATGTACAAAGTAAATGTTCGCACATGCTTATGGACCCAGAATTGAAAGGTCTAAATATCATAAATACACATGATGTGGCATTTGTACCACTAACGCATTTTTCTCTTCATCGCGTACCATATTTTATACCACTTTAAAAATATTTTTCCTGTGGAATTACTACTCAAACAGTATAGTCTGAATGAATTTTTTTTTTTTTTTGAAACAGGGTCTTGCTATGTAGCTCAGGTTGGCCTTGAACTCATTGTGTGGTCCAGGCTGGCCTCGAACTCATGGTAATCCTCCTGCCTCAGCCTCCCGAGTGCTGGGATTACAGGCATGTGCCACCATTCCCGGCCTCTGAATTTCTAAATGTAGGCCACATCACAAAGATACTTTCTATGATAATATTTGCTTGTACTTGCATACCCTGCAGTTAAATGAATTTGTATTAATCTGGGCTTTTTTTCTGTCTTTTGCTTTTAGAACCGAACAATATTTTGGGAGTCCAAGTGACATGGCTTCTACTGCAGAGCACATCAGAGACAGAATGAAACTAGTTAGTCTCAAAAGGCAGCAGCTGAGACATCCTGAAATGCTGCCCACAGAGAGCTAATAGCTACCAGCTTCCCACAGATCTGCAGCTCATCTCCTGCATGTCGTTGGCACACTGCAGCACTCACCACAGTACATTAAGATGCATCTCATAGCAAGATAAGCCTTGTTTCTTCCCACCCCCGTTTCTCTCTACATGCTAACACCTCACAACTACCAATGTTAATTATTTAACATGCTTTGAGACCATAGACTCCAGGTATCTTAAAAGAAGGAACTGTAAACATTGCACTGAAAACTTGCTTTCAAGCTTTACCTGACCTGTCAGTTTGTAGATGAACAACTGATAATAAGCTTTGAATGGTGCTAATAAGAGTTTAGGAATTCTTTTAGAAAAAATGGTTGCCCTTCCTCCCCTGGTGATGTAGTAAATTTAGATTGTAATTAAACTGTTATTAGTAGACAGTGGCGTTCTCAAAATTTTACTTTGTAATTCTTCAGAATCGATTATTTTTATTGTGTCAATATGGAGAAAATCCTTCACATCTTTGATACATTACATTCATTAAAGGACATTTTCTTATTTGTATTGATAATGTATTAAAACTTCTTTGTGCTTAATAAAAGTCTTCTTTAAATATCTTATTTAATTTGGTACTTATAACCTATCTTCAAACATGAGTGCCTTACTAAAAAGGGCATTCTTAAGATTGTGGGGGTGATTTAATAATTGTTTTTTCATGGTGATCGCATGTGTCTTAGCCAGGAAATTCATATGTAAGCATGTGTATATAATAAATAAGCATGTTTTATCATGAAGAATAATTGTGAAAAACAACTTAGATCTTTAAGGACATCTTAATAATGGAACACTGTTTCTAATTTTTCTCTTCTTTAGCTTGAAAAATACTGTCCAAATTATTAACTACCCTGAAGATACTGTCTTTGGGGGAGGAGGGTTAAGGAAGAAGGCATTCATAATTACTTCAGTGTAATTAATCCTTTACATCAGAATAATCTTTCTGGAACTAAAATAGCAATTGTTAATACAGTTAATTTCTCATGACAGACTAGAGGCAAAATCAGTTCTGAAGCAGTCTAATCACAGCACTGTTCAACTGAGCTTTAGCAGTCTTTAGAAATAAAATTTATCATAAAATGCTAGTCCTTTTATATTTGTATTTAGTTTCAATTATAAAATGCATATAATTTAATTTTTATGCTAATTTTTGTTTCAGATTTTTTGAAGAGTAAAATTTTTCAGGCTTGTGATCAGTATAAAATTAGGCAAAGAATTGTATGCTGGTCCCTTTTTGTGGTCTACAAACTAGCTCTGATGCAAAAGCCTCCGGGTCTGCTGGCTTCTCCAGCCTCTTCACTGCCAGACTTCTTGGAGAAGTCCACATCCACTGCCCCCGCATCCTCGGCACTCACTGCACTGCGCCTCCTTGCAATCTGGTTTTACACGGCGCTGTAATGACACTGTTCTTTTGAAAGTCAGCAGCGGTCTTCCAGTTACCAAATTCAGTGTTTTTTCCTTAGCCGGCATTCCTCACCTTTCTCTTTTTTTGTAACATTTGACCATGGACCAGCCTTTCCTAGACATTGTCTTCTCCCTCAAAGATGCTATCCTGTGCCATAACTGTGAGCATAGTTAGGTAAGTCTTAGTTAAAAAATATCTCCTGTATGTGCACTGTCTGAGAGTAAGTTCTCAAAATGCTGTGGCTTTAAGTATCTCATCCTTAGGCTTTCTAGTTCATCCCAGTGTCCTCCATAACAGTCTGGTTCAGAATACCAGGTTTACACTTTGAACTGCCTACTTTACATTTCAGCCTAGAGGGGAATTTATCATACTTGCCACCTTCTTCTCTTGGAATAATTTTGGTTAATGGTGCAACCATTTTCCTAGTCAAACAAGCCAGGATCTGAGGCAAAATTCAGCGGTTGCCTTATGCTGCCACTGCTTCCAAGAGCATCCGGGAAGTTCTTTCTATACTTGATAACACTCTCAGCCTTTTAGGGCTTTATTCCTATGAGTAGGAACTTTTGTGCGTCTTCCTTTTAGTCTTCATGATGGTGCTAACCATGTTCTACAGTGTTTGTGTCTCCTCCTGCTATACTACAAGCTTTTTTGAGGGAATGATATTGTCTTGTTCTAATTTCAGGCTTTTGCTCATATGTAATGGACACTCAGTTCTCCTACCTTGGATTCTATTGTATTTGGAATAGTCCCTCTTGTATTTCAATCTGAAGTGTGTTTTAAGCATATTTATTTCCTAAAATTAGGACTGACTTATGAATGAGTTGCCTTATAAGAAAATGTCACTTGGTATTTTACTTACATAGGTAGCTACTTTAGATATTTAGTTATTATATTCAATATATATTTCTTCTACTGAATTTCAGAGTCATTAGAATGTTTCTATTGTGACTTTGCTAAAAGAGGAACTGTTTTGTTTATACCACCAACTCATGGACTCATAATTGCTGAATAAATTAATTTCTATGTATCTTAAGTGCTTCTGCCCACAAAAAGAGTAGTATAAGGCAAAATCTGGACATGTTATTTGTAATTTCAGTATTTCATATGAAACTAGCTATGCTTTTAGAAAATACAGGTGGTTCTTCATTTGTAATTCTGTTGCAACTTTCTGTAAGTATATCTGTATATACAGGTAGAGTTATGAATGAAAACCTAGCAATGCCCTAAAGTGACTTTTTTCAATACGGTTATAGTTTTCTCAGAGTACCTATGAAGTAAGTGGCTGCAGTCTGTTGGAAATCAGAAGTTCTCTGTCATAAATTAACATTGGCTTGCAAATGTAATAGAAAAGAACCACTGATTGCTATCATATTCATGCCACAACCTTCCACAGTACTTCAGCCCTTCTATGGTAGTTACTCAAATGTTGGTTAGACTAATTTTTTGGTTCGGTTTGGTTTGGTTTGGTTTGAGGGACTTTTTTTTTTTTTTTTTTTTTGCCTTCTTACTGCATATTTTTGCTCCTGTATAAACTCAGTATAAAATGGCGGTTTGACATCTGTTCTTCATACATGTCTAATTCAGTGGAGTTATGATGTAAAGATGATAACTTCATTTTGGATCATATTGGCTTTGTTTCCAGTCCTCATTATTGGTGACCTTTTTCTGGTAGGGTGACTCACTGGTAGTGTTGATGAAACTATTCAGCCTGCCAGCTGGGAAATTGATGGTGGGTCTAGGTTTCATTGCTAGATAGAAGATTGGATGCTTCTTTCACTTTATAGGGAGTTAAATTGACTATTGAGCTTCCAAATGTTACCAAGTCTTAATGTGTTTGTCGCTTTATTACCTTGTCAGCTGTTACTAGTGTCACACTCCTTAATATGCACATGACAAGTTACTTTTCTGGTAGTGCTAAACAAATCGTGTTCTCTGATGTAAACCCATTGTAACCAATGGTATGATTGTGAGGTTAGGTGAAAATGTGCAGTGTACATTTGAAAAAATAATTCAGAGTTCTCTACTTCACTGTAAGTTACTTGCCAGTCCTGTGTACTTCTGTCCTCACATCTTACCTAAAGTACACAGGACTGTAGTAACATACCATGGCTATTAAAAACTAAATATACGGGCTGGGATATAGCTCAGTGGCACAAGCACCTGCCTGGCAAGCGCAAGGTCCTGAGTTCGAGTCCTGGTACCAAAATCCACCAAAAAACAACAAAAGAAACCCCTAAATATTACTATCACTGCTAAAGCGCCCTACATCTTGAACCCATGGAGATGATACAAGCAGAAATAAATACCAGTACGTACTTCACCATTGGTGGTGAGACGTAGAATTATGGTATCTTTGTTTTAGCTCCTGTAAGAAAAGTTCTCTAGGACTAAAAAGATTCACTGAACACAGCTGAGCTGCTAACCTAATGAGTAAACTTAACCAGTGTTAACTTTCAGCCCTAGAAATACAAAGTTGTATTTGGGAATAGAAACACTCTGCTGCTATATAGGCCAACGAATATTTAATGAGCGAAAATGAAGTACAGATTTAACATTTGGCTTCATTGTGTGCCTCAGAAAAGTCTTGGTTTTCCTAAAAAGCATAACTAGTGGCAAGAATTGTAGAGAATGGTCATAAAAGCTAAAATAAGAACTATAGTGAATATAGTAGAGTTTGGAGTTTGAATACAGTACTTGACTTCAAAATCTGCCTTTGCCAATTACTGGGACCATAGTATACAAAAAAAAGATCAGTGAATTTCTCTGAGACGTAAAAGAGGAAACTCATCAAGTAATTAAAATAATTAAATCATGTAAAAATGTTAGAAATCAAAAAGCTATACAAAATGGAAGGTATCATTGCTATAATTATCTTCTCCGAGTAAAAAACGGAGCATTCTTTAATCTCGCTGTCTCAGAAGGCAAGTGTGGGGCGGTGGGGACGTGGCAGTTTATGTTGAGCACCCCTTAGCTTACCTCCCATTCACTCACCCCCATTTCACTAGTGTAAAGGACAACGTACACTCAAAGTCACACATCAGCGATACTACGAGTAGAGTTGCTGAGCTTCAGTATATAATAAGGCTTTGAAAATGACAAATTTGCTGTTTTATGGGAAGATTATAGACCAGTAAGTAATACAGGAGACAGTGGTAAGTATTGTCTGTTTTGAGGCTGCCAGGGTATGACACAACTCTCTTAATACAAAACACAAGTAAAAAGAAATCATAGTTGGAGTGTGTATTAATAAGTCAGCACTAACATGTAGAAACAAGAAAAGCATAAATCTATTAGGGTATTTATAAACTAGTCCAGAAATGAGGTGAAAAAACATGCATTAAGACCACTATTTGTGCTGATTATGGTTGGAGAAGAGCCATCTTGGCAAACTCAGGCAGAGATAATAAACAGAAAAAAAACTAGTCCTGTGATAGACTCAGAACTGAGGATGTTCCACGAGTTTGTATGAATACGGGGGAGGCCTTAAGACTGAAAAAGGTTTGTGGATACAGTGCTGAATATGAGTCAGCAGTACCGCAGTACTTTAAAGCCATTTGAAAGGTTGAGAATAAACACTAGTCCTTGCACTTCAAGAAAAAGCAGAACTTGTACTAGGACATAAAGAACTTTGAGATGAAAAGGAAACCAGACCTGTAGCTAAATATATTGAAAGGCAATGAGTAAAGTTCAAGAATCAAGATTATTTTTGTGAGAATGCTTTCTAAGGCAATATGTGGCGTACAATTCCTGTATGTCATGATATAGGCATTCTTAGCACAGAACTAAGAATAACCACTATCTGCCAGCTATTGAGAATGGTGATGTGAGGGGTTTTAAAGTCAGGCATGTGGGAAACTTTCTGAGGAAAGCGCCTCTGACCTTTGACGCCGGTTCCTAGTAGACCTCGGGGCGCCTCAGAAGTATTCACAAGTCGAATGCGTATCTGCAGGGTGTGGCGTTCCACTTGTGAGTGCAGCTCTCCTTAGAGGCAGGAGGATTGAGGTGCCTCCCCACTGGGAACACAGTGGCCCCGTCACCATACATGATCAAGCTTCGTAGCTTTTACAGTTGCTGTGATTCTTTTTTAGTCTAGAAGTTAGAGTGAGATCACTTCCTGTATTTAGTTTTTTCTTTAATGTTTCTTTGTCTTTACTCTGGTGTTAGTCCCACATGACCAACAGATTTGCTCAGATTGTGCAGTCAAAATAGATGGATTTTTTCATAGATGTGAGAGGATCAAAATAGCACTGTGGCAATTTTGAACCAGGGTAGATTTGAGAACTGATTGCTTACCTATGTCGTCTAGACCAGTGGTGGCAAACCTGCGCCATGCGTACCGAAGTGGGCTGTTCGTATCACTGAAAGCTCTAAAACGTTCACCATCACTGCTAGAGTATCCTTTCACAAGCTCCTGAGAGGAACTTAAGTTTCTAAATTTGACAGTTGGAAGAATTTGATGATTACACTAGCACGAGACTAACAATGAAGGTCTCAGCATTTTTGGTAGTGTTTTATTAAGGGTATTAGGAATGTCTATTTCCCCAGTGTTTTATTATAAAATTTTTCAAACATATAAAAAATAATTTTGTGATATACTACCTAGATGCTAGTTATTAACTGTCCTTGCTTTATCGTGTATCCATCAGTTCATCAATCCATATTTCTGATGCATTTAAATTCCAGACGTCTGTACTTCCTACTACATACTTCAGCATATGACAAATACATACAGTGCTATCGAGATAGAAAACAGTACCCTAGAAAGTTCCCATGTGGCCCTTTCCAGTCAATCCTTATCATCTGCTTAACTTTCAAAGGTAACCACTGTTCTTTTTTCTACCATAAGTTAGAATTTCTGTTCTTCAACTTACTGTAAATAAAATCATATCATATACTCTTCTACAAGGCTTCTTCACTGTCGTCATGATTGGGAGATTTAGCCACATAGCTGGGATGTACATTATTAGTTCATTCATTAGGTCACTTACGACCGAGTAGTGTTGCATTCATTGTATACTGTAGTTTATTTACCCAGTTTCCTATTGGCTACCTGGACTGTTTCCGGGATCGGCAATTATAAATAAAGCTGCTGTGATCATACTTACATAGGTCTATGTGAACATAAGTGTTTATTTTTTCTTGGGTAAATAGGATTCGAATTGCTGGATTGATTATAGGATAGTTTTCAAAGAAAATATTTCTTTTTTCAATGCAGTTGTCCTGTTCCCTGAATTTTGTATTTTGGGTGTATTAGAAAGGTATACACTATTTTTTATGACCCATATTGAAATATTAGGAGAAGTAGGTTTGGGGTAGAAATGGTTTCATTCGTAGTTAAGAGTAGGTATTATTTGAGGAAAGCAAAGACTTGTCTGCCTGAAACAGCTCCTCAAAAGGTTCCTGTGCTTGAAATTTTAGCTTTAGTTTTTCTCCTTGAAAGGTTAAGCTCCGAGCATGGTGATACATTAGCTAGAAGAAATAGCACTGGTTTGTTCATATTACTAACTTTTGCCACCCTTTTTCAGTAAGTAAAATATGACTCTCATCATTGAATAAAAGAATATGGGGGGCCGGTGAGATAGCTCAGTGGCGTAAGCGCCTGCCTGGCAAGTGCGAGGTCCTGAGTTCGACTCCCGGTACCCACATACGAAAAAAGGGCCGGTGATATCGCTCAGCGGCACGGGTGCCTAGTGGCGCGCGAGGTCCTGAGGTCGACCCCCCGGTACCCACACACACAAAAAAAGAATACTGTTTGTTGATGGAGTTGGGGGGGTTAGTTTAAAAACATGGACCAGTCATTAGTCCCCGGTACAACAATGTGAGAGAGTCACCTGGACAGGGACATCCTCCAAATGGCTATCGAGAAACCAGAAAACAGGGTGGGAAGAATTCTCTACCTCACAGTTTCGCATAGGGGTTAGCTATGCTTTTGCAAGACATTTTAGCCTTTAAAAATCATATTTGCAGTGTTGCTCTTTTATTCAATACAGTACTACACTCTGATGACTTTGTACTTCACTGTGTTTTATCCTTCCTGCCAGTTCTATTACATAAAGCATTCACCTGTATTAGCCTGTAAGATTATAATCATATGTACGCTTCCAATGCCCATATTCAGAGATATTTGTGTACGATTTAGCCAGTCTTTCCTGTTAGATTTTTAAGGGCTGGGAAATTTGGCTTCTACTGTAAATCCTTATAATGCTCCATACATTGTAAATATGCAATAAAAATGTTTAAAACTGTAATGGCATTTTTTGATATGTATTTCTTTGCTATGTTGCCACTTTGGACAGTAAGTTTGATTTCTGTTAATAAAGACTATAAAATCTAGGGAGAATTAAGTTATACTTTATAACATCTGATGAATTCTACATCTTTGAATTTATTTTTGTAAAACATTCTTTTAACATATGTTCTGAAATCTGTGACTAAAACAAAAATGTGACTTCTTTATTTTGAAATAATTCGTAATTTTAGAAAATAAAGGCTTTCCCTTCCATCTCCAGCAGATACAGACCCACCTTCCTTCAGGCTTGGCACAGAAATTCAGTGCTTTCTGTAGGTCTTGCATTGTCAAAAATGGTTTATTCTCACAGAAGTTAATATTTAAATATACTCTGCCCCTACCAAGAAGTCAGTTTGTTTTTGTTTTTGTTTTCTGGTACTGGGGGTTGAACCCAGAGCCTCCCACATGTTAGGTAAGAGATCTATCACTGAGGTGCACTTCCAACCCAGAAGTCAATGGTTTTTTTTGTTTGTTTTTGTTTTCCAGTGCAGAGGATCAAACCCAGGCCCTAGTGCATATCAGGCAAGCATTCTACCACTGAGCTACATTTCCATCCCAGGAAGTCCTTTTTAAGACAAAAGTATTTCTTAAACACACATAGAAAACAGAGTTCGCCACATTTAAAATAACAAAATCATCATTCTATAAATAATAGCAGCTCCAGAATAGATACCGGGAATTTTGGATTGCTAGAGTTTGGAAATTGGCAAATGAAGTTAAGTACATTTGCGTGATAGTTCAACACATAAGCTAGAGAAAACATTCATATTAACAATTTCTTTTACATGTTAGTTGCAGTATCCACACCTAGATTTCCCATTATACACTTGATATAGGAAGTATGATTAAAAATATGTGGTTACTTAAATTAGCAAACATTACAGTAAAATACGCATTGCCATTAATCCATCTCAAAATACACTGTAGCTTCCAACACACTTGTCCCACCATTCTTGCCCCTTTGTGAAGCAGTTCTGGATGTCCTCAAGTATCTGTCTGTTGTTGGACTCTTGTAGCTAACTCAATGTCCTAAATCGATTCAAAACCTTTACCTTTCATAGTCATTTGGACTTTATAGAAGAGCCAGAAGTCTCATTTTGCCAGCTCTGGTGAATAAAGGCCACACCATAATGTTTTTACAGTCTCACCTTTCCATTGGCTGACACTTTGGCAGCAGCATGCAATTATTTTTGATCACACATTGCAAAAGGCATGAAAGAGAACTTCCAGAACTACTTCAGAAAGTGGCAAGTATGATGGGATAAATGTGTTCAAAGCAAGGGCAAGCATTTTGATGGAGTTGAATGGCAATGTGTCTTTCACTATTAAAAAAACCCACAATTCAAACACACTGTCTTTCTTTAATTGTTCCTTGGATTCACAATCTTGTTCCAAACCTCTGCAGATAAGTGATCTGGGAGAAAATGTGAATGAGTCAATAGTAAACCTTGACACTTGTCTTTCTAATCTATTTTAATCTTGTATTTAAAATGTTCTCAGAATCTAAGACTATCAGTTCTACTGTATACACATAGGAACCATTGCATTTATGGGAAAGTCCTGTACCCATAACAGAACCAGGCTTTCCTAGAGTCTGTTAGGGGAATATACTGTCCCATCGAAAATGATTATTAAGATAGGATTGGTTCCTTTCTTCAGATACGTTATGGATTAAGCAAGCTTCTGTAGGATGATACAGCTAGTACCAATAATGGTACTTTAATGATGGTACTATATGTTGCAAATTATGAGCAACAGATCTACCAGTGGAGTTTTAGAATTTATCCCATTCATCGTTTCCATTCATTGCTGCTTTGTTCTAAGAAAATACTTAGAGCTCATAGGCTACAGATCTGTTTAGTACTTAGGATATGATCACAGATTAAGTTTTAAAGAACAGTTACATTGTAGACAGAGGTAGAATTTAGGTTTTAGATCAGTGATTTTCAAACCAGCGTACCTATGAATCAACTGGAGATCTTATTAAAATGCTGATTTTGATTCAGTAAGTCTAAGAAGTAGGAGTTGAGGATCTGCATTTTTAGCCAGATTCCAGGTGTTGCTGAGGCTGCCGGTCTGAAGACTACACACTCGGTTGCAAGGTTCTATGATAACCTTTCTTCATAAAAACTTCAGCATACGGATTTTTCAAAGGCATCATCTGCTCTTCTTTTTTCTGTTGCTAGAGATAAGCTCAGGGCCTACTGCGTGTGCAGCACTCTTCCTCTGAGCTACACACCCAGTCTTGTAAACTAATTTTTTGGGTGGCTTTTTGGGAAGTATGTACTCCTACGGACCCCTTTATGAAATTACTAGGATCTGGAAAATAAGCATATCCATATATGCTAAATGTTACCAAATTCAAACCAGTGAAGCCTGAACTGGCATCCTCCTGTCTCCTGACTGATGGTTGTTGTCAGCTAGAAAACTAATTCCTGTATGCTTGTTTAAAGATCTATTTAAATTTAAAAGTAATGTATAGCTACTGTTTTAAAAGAATACCCTAGGCCGGAGGTGGCGAACCTATGGCACGTATGCCAGAGAGGGCTGTTTGCATCACTGAAAGCTCTAAAAGGTTCACCATCACTATCCTAGGTAATAATATACAAAAAGTACAAACCTCATAATTCATCAATGCAGACAGTATATAATTAATATTTTATGCATTTCCTTTATATCTTATGTAACAAGATCATACCCCCACTCAACTTTATTTCCTGCTTTTTACAGCCATTATAAAATTTTCCCTGTATTTTTTCAGTGCAAATGAAAGACTAATATTTTTTAATAAATACCGTAATTATCGCCCTAATGGTTAGAAAATTTTTCCTTGGCTTAAATTTTGTTCCTCTTGTGCAGTTTCATTTTTTAAACTCATACCCAGAAGCAATTTTTGGTGCATTATATAAAGTGCTGATACGATTGATTTTTTTCCGAAGAGTAAATATAAACTATCCCTCCCACCGATTTCTGATACTCCATTGAAACTATGCTGAGTTTGTAAGTCCATAGTCCTACTTCTGGGCTAGCTACTCCATTCTGCTGATCATATGTTTAATTTTTTTTTTCTTTTACTTGAACCATGATCCCTCCAGAATGGCTTTAAAAACATATTTTTTAATGAAGAAATGTTTTTGTTTGTTTTTTTAGTAACATGGCATAGAAGCAGCTGTTTCCTACTGAAAAAATAATTTTTTTTATTTTAAAGAGAAATCAAAAACAAAATTTCAAAACAAGATAATAGGTGAAAAAATAATTTTTTTTTTTTTATATGCAGGTACTGGGAGTCTAACTCAGGACCTCACACTTGCCAAGCAGGCGCTTATGCCACTGAGCTATATCACTGGCCCCCCCAAAAAAAATTTTGATGGCATAAATAAATACAAACTCCATGGATTATTATAGATGCCAGCAGATACATAGGACTAAAGAAAAAGGTTTATATGCCTAGAGCTTGTTAGTATAGAAGAAAGGAAGGGATAAAGTAGTACTTGTAGAGTGTATTGACTACATAACACAGAGAACAAGACAATGTCCAGGATCCAGAGAGGAAAAGGTGCAAGAGAAAAGAACAAACAGCAGCAAAACACAAAAATGGGAGAAAATGGAGATGCAACTGAAGATTTGTGAGAATAATGACTCACTTATTTAGAGTATATTTTCAAGCATAAAGTATATTTATAGTAGTAAATTTGCATATAAAATGTAGGCCTAACCCATGAGATCAACAAAGACATAAAAAGCCAAAATACTATCAACAATGAACTAATCATATTTGCTCCAACATGATGTTTCTGCTTTGGAGCCAGCTAACCATGGACTGACTCCCCTGAAAGCTTAAACCAACTTACACCTCTCCTTTAAGTTTAGAGTGGTCAGGTATTGTGTCCAGTGATGGGAAAGTTAATATAGTATGTTTCCTAGATGTGCTACAATGTCAAATGTGCTTCACGTGTGTATTTTTGTCTCCTGCAATGGGAACACTAAGAACGGAGACAAGATTTGTGCTTCTTTTGTCTTAAGGATTCTTGGTAGTTTTCTGACTCAGAGGACTGTGCCCAGGAGGTGGGAAGTTTGGACTATGTGAATTAGCTAAGTGATGGGATGTATCTGTATCTGTACAATGTAATCTGTACAATTTTTGACCTAACATTAGAAGAGTAGAATTTACTCCCTATAGGACTGGAGGAGAAAACAGAGGGAAGTGGCTGGGTTCTTGTCTCATGTACTTCATAAACTTGAATAAGCACTTAATTTCTTTCATCTCAGCTTTCCAACTCCTGTGGCAGAGATGATATTCTAGATTATAAGCCTAGAGTACAAGGTCGTTTAGAGGCCCAACAAGATTAAGTGACTGCATGTTTTACAATTCTAAAGGGATTTGAGGAGGGTGGTGCTAAGAAAGGGGCTCAGAGCCTTGTATACAGAGGCTGAGGCTATCAGCTGTCCTTGCTAGTGGGAGCTCAAAGCAGGGGTGTGCCCTGAAGCAGAATCTAAACTCTTCATAACACAGAGTGACTTTGCTTTTGAAGTCCTTCCTTTATGAGGGTGGAATCTGTGACAGGAAACCGGTTTGGCTAGGGTGGTGTGAGTGGGGTGGGGTAGAGTACAGATGACCCTGCTACTTTTGTTTCCATTTTCGATTTCCAGGTTTCTGTGAGGTTCTCTCATCTTGTTTCCTGTTTTTCTTAAAAGCCTGTGTACATGAATATCTTTTTTCCTGCAGGTGTTAGTAACTTCTTTATCCTTCTGGAAAGTCTCAGTAATCATCGCCTTTCATGTGGCTTCTATGACCGGGTGAGAGATCTATTAACAAAAACAGATTCCCATAGTGAGGACTTTGGCGTGAACGCTGGTATGAGGCTTTCTAGCTTGGAATGAGGATGTGACTCTCAAAAAAAAAGTTAATTTTTTAAAAAATCAGTTAAATTTTTTAAAAACCTATAGGAGAATAAGTTAAAACGTGCTTTTGTTATTAAACTGATGGCACTGAACTGTCAGTGAAACAAGAAACATCACCCATGTACAGGCCAGAAAGCCCAGAGCATTACTAATAGCACCTCATCATATATGACAATCTGTGCATGTGTGTTCATGTGTGTGCAAACACATGCTAATCTCTTGACAGTTTCTTGCAACCTCATGTTTAAAAACTTCCTTTTTTTAACTTTTATTTCCCCCGCAGTACTGGGGATTGAACCTAGTGCCTCAGGCATGCTAGGCAAGTGTTCTACCCGCCCTTTTTTGTTTGTTATTTTGAGACAGTGTTGCTAAGTTGCCCAGGGTGGCCTCAAGCCTGTGATCCTCCAGCCTCAACCTCCAAGTAGCTGGGATTACAGGTGCATGCCACTGTACCCGGCTTTCTCTTTTTAACTCTAATTACTGCCTACTTGAGTTTTATATTATTGTTCTTTCTTTACAAAAAATTACAGTTGCTGGCGGAAGCTGTGTCTCACCCACAGTGTCACTGCTAGCTTCCCAAGCAGCTGGAATGACTGCTGCTCTTCAGGCCTCCCTTGGGATTCCTCCGAGATGGAAAATTCTCAGCCTCAACTGGAGTTTAGCAACAGAAAGGAAAAACAAAAGAAATCCACTTTCCCAAAATCAAGTTGACTAAGACTCCTATCTCTCCGTAAAAATTGCCTGTCCTCTGTAGCCGAATTCTCAGGATGCGTCATTACATCGAGAGGAATTGTATCAGAGAGAGCACTCTGTTACTTTGGAGCCTCAGAACGCGGATCAACACAGGTAGGAAGCCTTGTGACTTAAAGTTTTAAGGATAAAATTGGCACATTAAAGCTTTTCAGTGATTTTTATGAAAAAATGTTTTCTGGCTTGAAGTATCGTGTACATCTTTCACATTCAAAGAGGATTTTGCCCAAATCAATACTAGCTTCATGTGTACTATTCATTTTAACTTTAGTCTATACATATTTGACCTTTTCCTAGCTCATATATTGCTTTATTTAGAGGTTTTCCAAGAAAGGCTGTATATAATATTTGGAGAAGTATTGATACCATCTCACACATCAATTTTGGGAAACCATAACTTAAAACTATAATAGGGGAAGGGAGGGAAGGGAAGAAGACATAAAAAGAATTAAGATGTGTTATGTACATGTACCAACTCCCCACAATGAATGTAATCATTATGTACTACAAACATGTACTAATAAATATAAATTTTTTAAAAAACTATAATAGATTCAGCCACCCTGGATCTTTTGGCCAACTTAAGTATTTAAATTTGCTCAAGTTTCATTTCATGATTTTTTTTCCCCCAGTACTGCAGGTTGAACCCAGGACCTCTGCACTGGCTATATCCTTAGCTCCTCTTTTTAATTTTTCATTTTGAGATGGAGTCTCTCTAAGTTGCAAAGTTGCAGAGGCCTGGCTGGAGGGCCACCATGCCTAGCTTGGGTCATGATCGTTTGGACAAATGATTCTTCTTAAATAAAATTTAAGTTCCCATAAAGAAACATCCCATAGCAGCCTCACAGCCTCATGTGGGCATTTGTGTACTGGGTGACATGGAATTCATCCCACCTCCCTCTTTCACTCCTGACTCCGACAGTCTCTTCTCCACAGGGGTGTTTTGTTTTGTTTTTTTTCAATGTGAAGTCAAATGACATCATTCTTTAGATGAAAACCCTGAAATAGTTTCCCATCTCACTCAGAATGAATTCAAAGTCCTCACATTGGTTTAAAAGTAGGTTTATCATATAATTTGTCATCTAGACAGACTCTTTTGATCCTGACAGGGGGCTTCAGAATATTTATGCCAGGGAACCAAGTACAAATCAGGGTTGTCCCAGCAACCCAGGGTCCAATGGCTCCCACCTGAAGGCCCTAGGTGAACTAGGCAGCCGGACCTCTCGGATTCCATGGCCCATTTCTGCATCCTCTTGCAGTCCTCACAAAGCTCCAGCCACAGCAAACTACTGGATGCTTTTCCAATATAACAAGCATGACCCAGCTGCCTGGAATATTCTTCCTGAGATAGCTGCATGCCTTATTCTTTTCACTTAATCCAGGTCTCTACTCAGATCTCATCTATTAGAGAGACTTCTACTGAGCCCCTCCTAAAATAGTACCCCTGTTCAGTCTTTCCTTACCCTGCCTGATTTTTCATCCTAATACTTATTACAGCCTGACATGCAATATATGTACTTTCTGTGTATTTTCTTTTTTTTTTTTTTTTTTTGTGGGTACCGGGAGTTGAACTCGGGCCCTTGCGCTTGCCAGGCAGGCGCTTACGCCACTGAGCCATCTCACCGGCCCTCTGTGTATTTTCTGATTGATATCTCCCCCACCAGAAGGCAAGCTCCATTAATGGATGAACCTTGTTTTATTTATTGCCATGTGACTGACATCAAGAACACTGTTTCACACTTTGCAGGTATTTAGTCCTATTTGATAAGTGAAGACATGAACACAGGCATGGAAGAATGAGTTACTGGCTAGAACTGGAGGCTTCTTAAGGGAGGAAGAGCAAATTCCATTTATTTATGGATGGCAATTAAGTGAGATGTTTATAATCATGAAATAACTGAGAAGTATCAGGAAATGTATTGCGTGATATAAATAATGAGTTGGGAAATTTTGGCTATTGTGAACAGCAGAAATGGCATTCTAGAAATGATGACACACTGAAATATTTTGGATCTGATTAGTAGTGAAATAATTTACTTCTTGGTAATGCGTATTTTGCCTTTCTGATATGTTTAATCCATATGAGTTGTCTACCATATGTTTTAACTCAACTTATTTCTTAAAATTTAAAGTTCACTTAAAAATTTGGCAGCTACTAGATTTAGGAAAACCCTTAGTAGATATTGTCATCTCAGAAATAATAATTTATGACTATCA
Organism: Erethizon dorsatum; assembly: GCA_028451465.1. Taxonomy (NCBI): domain Eukaryota; kingdom Metazoa; phylum Chordata; class Mammalia; order Rodentia; family Erethizontidae; genus Erethizon; species Erethizon dorsatum. The sequence goes on along the minus strand of CM051826.1, from coordinate 122,309,494 downwards.
GAACACCATCTATGTGCCAGGCATTAAGTGTTTGACGAATATTATCTCATTAAATCTTCCTGACAAACCTTGTGGTATAAATTTTCCCACTATCCCAATTTACAAGGAATGGAAGGCCCAGAGATGTTAAGGCAGGCTGACTTCAGAGCTCATGCCCCTAACTCAGAGCCTCTGCCAAATTGTGTGATACAATTTGTTTTTATTGTTCTTGTTGTAACCATTATCAGCTTGTTATTCCTGTTAATCTCTGTATCTCGTAGAAATACCCTGATAGCACCCTTTGATTTTTCTGGCAAGTTGTAAATGTTATCTTCTTGATTCAATGTATTGAAACCACTAGGGTTGTTTTTTCTCTCCACTATTATCCCAATCGCAATGTGTTATCTTTTTTCTTTATTTCATTGTTTGTGGTCTGTCTTTTCTCACTGAAATGTCACCATCTGGAGGGCAGGGGTTTCTTTATTCTGCTCACTGTTATATTCCTAATGCTTAAGTGCTTATAGCAATGCTCAATAACTATGGATACAGGAATAAATACTGAATGAACAAGTTGCATTAAAACAATCCATCATCCAAAGTTTATAAGCAGCAGTTCGTGCCTGGTATTTATGGTTCATGGATTTAGTAGATGCCAGGTCCTCTTCTAAGTACTTTCCATAAAACAACTTCTGATCTCCACAACAACCCTAGGAGGTGATGTGCAAAGATCCAAAAGTGTTAGCACATGGCTCTTCTCCATGAAGAGCTTCACGTATAGTGGAGAAAGAATATGCATGGAAGGGAAATAATTAGAAACAACACAAGTTTCCAATATCAGCATGTAATTATTAAATTTTGAGTTTCAGTTCGATTTTGAGGAAAAAGGAATATAGAATGACATTTCAACTTCTAAAAGATGTTGGTAGTTCTTCTTGGTCTTGAGTTGGGAGGAATTTGGATCGATGAAGGGAAGCGAGGGATGAAGTTCCTGAATAGAACAACTGAATTAAAGTACAAAACAAGATGACCTTTGGGATCTGGGAATAATGATATATGTAACCAGGCAGGTAGAGAGGAGCCAGTCCATGAATAGGTTTAAACCCAGACAGGAAAAGCAGAACCAGAGGTGGATAGAATCAATTAATCACTGTGTGTGAATGTATAGGTGCATGTATCTCATTTATAATATCGAGAAAATAAGTTGTTCCAACCTGATTATTTGAATTATATGGAATAAAAATTAAAGCATGTATCCTGGTTCCTGGCATGTAATCATTAGTCACTGAATGGTTGCTATTATTACTACTGCTAAGGATAATAGCAGGGAGAGTTTTGCCTTAAATTTTTAATATGGATGAAGAAACTCATTCTGAGTTATTCATATCTAATGTGTCTTTATAAAGTGAAATACAGTTTAACCAATAGTAGTATTGGTTAAGATAAATCCTATGTGGAAACATGAGCAGACCCTACATATACTCCAGCAAAGAGGTATTTTAATGGCATACTCTTAATGAAGCTGAAAAATGATCACATGAAAAAGTCTTCAAATTACTAGCTCTGTCTATTTCATTGAAAAATGAGCTGTTTTAAACTATACAGAACCTAGTCATAGCTCTGTGATTCCCCATGAAGTATATTTCGCTAAAATTCACTTTGTCTAAAACCAAGCATTTCCCAGAGGGATAAACAGAGAAGGCATAATAACCTGCGTGAGATCCTCTCTAAACTTCAAAGGTATGGGAATGCCTCTAAGGATTTTGTTTTGTTTGGGTGTGTGTGTGTGTGTGTGTGTGTGTGCGTGTGGCTGTGTGATGATGACGATGGAAGGCAGAGGATAAAGTAATGCAGAAAGCCTTTACTATTTTCACACTTTAAAATTCCATCTAAATATTATGTACCAATTTCCCTAGTATACTACTAGGTATACTTAATATACTAGCTATTTTCCTAATTGTTTACTGGGGTAACTCAATTTTTTTTTTGTTGTTGTTGTTGTTTTTTTAATGTGGGTACCGGGAGTCAAACTCAGGACCTCGCGCTTGCCAGGCAGGCGCTTATGCCTCTGAGCTATCTCACTGGCCCTCTATTTGTTTTTAAATATTATAAGTGAAGAAAAGTGTGCCGTGGTTCTAGAGAAACTAGATGTTCATGGAGGGATCTGAGCAACAGGGTTTCTTGAAGGAGGAGAGGACTAAAAAGTGAAGCAGGAACATGGAGGGAAAAGCAACAGAAGAGGAGAGAAAATGATTTGAATCTGTTGCAGAGTTTTTTTTTTTTGTGGGTACTGGGGGTCGAACTCAGGACCTCGCGCGCCAGCAGGCGCCCGTGCCGCTGAGTGATATCACCGGCCATTTTTCGTATGTGGGTACCAGCAGTTAAACTCAGGACCTCACACTTGCCAGGCAAGCGCTTATGCCGCTGAGCTATCTCACCGGCCCTGTTTCAGGTTTTAAAGACAAGAATTTGAATTAAAAGAAAGTTTTAATCAGAAGCCACTTAAATTCATACACACAGCTTGTTTTACTGCTTACGTCCACCAAAGTAGAAAACATTTTCTTTATGCAACACCCTGGACCTACTCCATCTAATTAGCGGAGAGAAAGGTCATCTGCACACAGGAAGGGCACTACCTCCGCTGCTGAATAGCTGGATTAATCTTTTAACAAAGTCTTAAATATTTCTAGTTCCCTTTGCCCTTAAACCTTGGAATTAACCATACTTTTCGCCACATGCTCTCCCCTCTGTTTCTCTTCTCTGTTCCCCTCTCTCTGGGCCTGTGCATTCAGAAGTTTAATGCTGTTCTCTGCGCCCCTTACACAATTCTCCTGGAGCCAGGCTTTGTGGATAGAGCCACTCTTTACTTAGGCTGTGGTCTTTGTAGCGGGTTGCCAAAACATCCTTTCCCCTCCTGAGGGCCTTTGTGCAATCTGTGTCCCATGGTTTCTAACCAATAAGGATTAACTTTAGGTGAAAGTGCACTGGGTATTCTAAGTGCAGACCACTGTTTGCTGTCCTGGTTGACAAAGTACATAATGAGTTGAGCAATACTCCTTGGGCATTTTAGTTTAGGGTGTGGATATTCTGTGACACAGGGGTCAACTCCTGCTTTTTCTTGAGGTCAATTAGGTAACAACTGGGTGCAATCAGTTTGTTTTGGTCTGTTGGCACCAACCACATATTTGCTGTAGTGGAGAGAACTCCCTTTGGTATTCTAAGGTGGCTGGCTCTCGGCAAGTTCTCAGTGCTGCCATAAAATGAATGATTCATAGGATTCTCTACGCTGTAGAGTGCCTTGGCACCTGCTGTCCTGAGCTTGCACCAACTGCTCCCCTCTGGGAGTCAGGTGAAATTCTCTCAGCAAAAGAACTGGGATGCAGGTGTGGTTTCCATCTTACTGGAGCAGCAGGCAGGCTCTGAGAGCAGAAGGCCAGGGTTGTGGCTACACAATTGCAGACTGGGCATGACCTGCTCTTGGAAACAAAAATAATTGTTCAACACCCAAGATATGTATTCACACACACACATATGCACACTTAAGAATATTATCATGAACCTCAGCAAAATAAAGTAATGGTGCTGACTCAGACTTCTAAACATCAGCCCTGAAACTGAACCTGAATCTGAACATGCTTTTAAATTGAGCTAAAGGCGAGTGGACTCATTTAACTCTGTTTATGGCTATGTCCTCCATTCTGGCTTTGGCCCAGAAATTTCCAATGGGCCCAGTGGCTCTGGAGGTAGTGCCTGTGGTGTGTTTGCGTCTGACCTCTGACCTGAACTGCAGTGTTATTTTCAGCTGTTCTTTGACAGGGAATCCAACAGCTGCTGCTTAATACCACAGACAACTTGTGACACATGGGAGTTTCTAGCAATAGGCTTAATCTGCCGATCTTGGGCTCTGATCTGAAGCCAGTTATAATTTGCTCAGAGAGTGAAGGTGGGGAACAAAAACCAAGCCTGAAGTAGCCTGAGGTACAGTACTACCCTTTAAAAAGCTGTTGCAAAAATATATATAGTTTTTAACCTTTATCAAATAAACTGCATTTCTTGCTGCAATTAGAAAGTAACAGCATAACATGTTGCTTCCTAGTGATTGTGAAAACTGATTTGAAAATGCTGTTCAAGGCAGCAGAAACCCTGAAGTGATAGGTATCTATTGATAAATGCTGGATGAAATATTTTAAAAATGTCCCTAAGAAATTTGTGGCTTTGAAAAGATGTGGCCATTCCACATAAATGTCATTTGGCAAAGGGCAGTAAGTTTTTGAAAAGCAGATTAATCTAAAATTTTTTTTCAATCAACTTTGTGACTTAACCCCCAAACAAATACCAGAACTTTAAAAAAAAAGTGCATTTTTGGTGGTTTTCTTAGCATGAGGGAGACTTGGAAAGAAAGAAAAAAAAAACAACCTTGAAAAGTTTGATATTCAGGTAAATGACTTTCTGGTTTCCAAGTCCATAGTTACAACTGTTTAATTTCAATGGCAAAACTAATTTGGGTTGTCAGGATGTAATTTTTTTTTTTTTTTCCATTTGCTATCAATCATCAGCTGATAGGCAAAGAGCTCAAAGCTGTCCTTCTCGTTTCAGATAATGGCAAAAATAACAGGCTCTTAGTGTTACCATACTAGGGGTGTGGCTCTTTGTTCGCTCTCCTTTCTCTCTTTCTCTCATGATAAACTCAATGAGGTTGTCTATTTTTAACCTCCTGTTCTTTCCTTTTGGCAGAGTAATCAGAGCGAGCAGAGCTCTTTCCCTGAATGAATCCAAGTAACCCTGGTGGTTGCCTTCTGAAATGACCAGCAGACTCACTTTGGTGCAGAGGCCACCCCAGGTAAAACTCTCCTTCTAAAAGACCATGTCCGTCCAAGGAAGTCCTGGTGCAGAGTTTTCCACCACAACTGTCTGCTCAGTAGCTGTGCAGGCTGGAGACTCCAAAATCGTGATAGCTGTCATAAAGGTAAGCTAACAACTTTCCTTTTTCCTGTGTGGTTGGTGGGCTTCTTGGGTGTGGATAACTGTAAGGAATACTGCACCCAGTAAGCAGGACACAGCACATGCAAGATAAAAGTAAGTGTTCTTAAGAGCGTTCTTAAATCGGCAACTAAGAGAAGCTTCTACCAAGTTTCAGCCAGTTACTAGAGTTTTCTCTTTCCTTTTCAGTTAGCCAGAAAGCATGTACAGCAGTTTGATAGCAAATTTTCAATTTGGTCTTTAAAAGCAAGGCATGTGTGATCAGAGGGTAGTGACTGCCAGTGAAAGAGGCTCAGGGGTGTATGCAACGCTTGTGATTCTTGACGGTGGATGTGACGGGGTCGGAGCAGGCAGGTCAGAGGGTGGCATTGTTTTGAGCGTGAAGGAGCACAGAAAACCTAGTGAGAGGCTCTGGCATGAGCCCATGCAGCCGTGGTTTGGACGTGGTAAGGGCACTACTAAATCCCTCACACATTCATGGGGAATGAAGACCCTGCCACTGAAGGTTGTAAACAGCATGTGTCAAATTTGCTCTTAACACAATGCTGAAGCCACTTGGGGTTTAAGTATATGTTTTATGTCCAGCAATTTGCTCATTTGCAAAGATGACCACACATCATTAGGTTGAAGAAGAAATCAGTGATTTTATTCCCCACGAAAACCTCCGAAGAATTACACTTGGGCTTTATGCAATTTACCACCTAAAGAATGTAGTGTTTAATGAAAGGAAACCTGGCAAACAAGCTGGTGTTCACCAGCCAGTTACTTACAGGACCCCAGCAGGCTTAATTGAGTGGCTTTTCTGGCCTTTTATTAAAGCAAGATCAACAAGGCCTGTTTAATTTAATTGCTGCAAATTTTAGGGTAATATGAAAATTCGTAACAGCCACACAGAACTGGACACTGAGCAAAACCTTTCACCATGAAAGTGCAGAATGAAGAAAGCAAAAATGTTTCTATTGAGGACAACTTGTCAGTGCTGTTGAGATCTGTCCCCCAAATAAACAGGACCTCTGCTGACTCCCTTGCCCCTAATGGTTTCAAAGGAGGTGAATGGAGATGAAAAATCTGAAGCAGCAGCAGTGAGAACTGATCTTTTGCAAATGGTTTAACGGTGCTCTGAACAACTACAAATTTCAACAGTGAGGGGAGAGAGGCAAATTAATTGCTTAAAAAAGTTAACTTTTGGGCCGGTGAGATGGCTCAGCGGCGTAAGTGCCTGCCTTGCAAGCGCGAGGGCCCGAGTTCGACTCCCGGATCCCACATACAAAAAAGGGGCCGGTGATATCGCTCAGCGGCACGGGTGCCTGTTGGCGCGTGAGGTCCTGAGGTCGACCCCCGGTACCCACAAAAAAAAAAAAAAGTTAACTTTTTCCTCAAACATGAAACATTCTTAGAGCAGGATGAAGAATAATGCTCTTGTCATCTATTATTATTTCAAAGGTACACTGAACCTAAGAAAATTACACTGGAAACTCTCATTTTAACTGAATTATGTTTGTAAGGATGTTCCCTTATTGCCCCCCTCCCCAGTCCCTTTACCTTACCCCCTTGTCCATATAAAATACACTCCAAGCTCCTCAGAGTGGAAAGATACAAGGTGAAGGTGGGATACTACTTTGCCCACATGGAATTTCACTATTTTTATGGAGTTACAGTTTTATTATTAACTTTGTAGTATTCAATATTACACAATCCATTGTACGTGTTCCTTATTTAGGAATTTAAAAATTTCGAATCCAATATGCTAGAGAGAAGAATTTATCATAAGAATAAAGCAAGGCAGGGCAAGGATTTATAGTAGACCTGTTAGGTTCCAACTTAAGTAAGGCCCATCTCTATGGAAAGAAAAAATATTCATTGTATAACTGGAAATTAAAAAATAAAAAGGAGAAGAGTAAAGAGGAAGGAACAAGAGGAACTAAAAGTGCATTTTATTTCATTTTTATTTTTAGTGTGGCAAATGGGTACAATTTCAGCTGGCTGAATCACAGCCCAATCTTCTAGAAATTGGGAGTAGTCAAGATGAAACCAAAAAACTTCTTCATGACCATGAACTTCTTTTGGCCAAGCTCAAGGTAAGATGAAAGATATGAAGCAAATGCAAATTAAAAGGGAAGAAGCAGCTGTCTGTTTCTTACTTTTTTTGTTGATTCCTCTGGTGTCACTGGCTATGGCCATTTTAATATGGTAGCAGACAGATAAAGGAAAAATACTGCTGTTATGATGGGCAAGCATCAGCGTAGGAGAAAAATAATGAGATTTAAAAAAAAAAAAACTTTCCCTAATGTGAAAGAAAATATGCAGTGATAATATGTTCATTGTGGAGAAATAAGTAATTATTTTTTCATGGTTGTGTCAGTGAACAAAAATATCCCTATCTTTCCATTCCATGCATTACTCTGTCATGTCACAACAGAGCCCAACCCTCTGTTGTTACTGATACCTTCTGCTAAGAATAATTTCAAGGCTTTCTTTTTAAATTCCGTTGAACTGTGTGTTAGCTTTCTGTTGCTGTGACAAAATACCTCTGATACCAATTGAAAGGAGGAAAGGTTTATTTTGGCTCATTGTTTCTGAAGTTTCAGTCCATGATCTCTTGGCCCTGTCACTGAGCATGGGTCTATGGTAACACAGAATGTCATGGTCACAGAGTTTGGTGGAGCAAACTGCTCACCTTATGGTGGCTGGGAAGCAGGATGGAGGAGAGAGCAGGGACAATATATACCCTTCCAGCGCAGGCTCTCAATGACCCGCTTCCTCGTCCTCAGCCCCACCTCTTAAAGTTTTCACCACCTAATGTTATCAGATCATAAATCCATCAAGGGATTAATCTATTAATGAGCTCAGAGCCCCCATGATCTAATCACTTCCTAAAGCCCCATTTCTGAGTACTGCTGAACTGGAGACTGAGCTGTCACACATGAGCCTTTTGGGGGACGTTTTAGATCTAAACATTTAGTTGTTTTCTAAACTCAGAAGCAGACTGAATATGCATCTGATATATAGACCGTAGTTTTCTGATTAGACAGTGATAAAAATACAGTGGACCCTCGAGTTACTACTGGCCTCACATATGAACAACTTGGGTTACAACTGGGATTTTAGGTTTAACTTGTGACCGTTTTGAGTTATGACTCAAATGCCGGCCACTTGTCTGGTTGTAAACAAAGACTCACAATGCCAGAAAAGTGTGTGTAAGCATATGTAAGTGTCAGTCTGAGCCCAGATGCAAGTGTTTGTGGATGTGATTTCAGTCAGTTCTTTGTATAATTGCTATGATTACTGCTATCAAAATGACCCGTGAAAAGCTAGAAAAGAAGCTAAGGAAGGAGGGAGGTAAAAAAGCAATCACAATTGAAAAGAAGAAGGAAATTGTGGAGAAATATAACAGTGGCATTCATGTGACTGGTCTTGCTAATATGTACAGTATGTTGAAATCCACCATCTTGACAATTTTACTGAGAAAAGATTTGTATAAGGAAGCTAGTACTGCTAAAGGTGTTACTCAAATTAGTCATGATCAACTGTGTTAGACAAGGTCAAAAGGCCATATCTAAGTCTATAATTTGTGAAAAAGCTAGGGCTATAAATGGAGATCTTGTAAAGGATAATCCATCAACAAGTGATAAAGGTGAAAAATTTCATGGTAGTAAGGGGTAGTTTCACAATTTTAAAGTGAGAACTGGGGTTCATAGTGTAACTAGGCATGGTGAAGCAGCCAGTCAGTGCTGATAAAAGGGCTACTGAAAATTACATACACCACTTTGAAACGATGACACAGAGAAATGGCTTTTGCTCTCATCAAGTTTTCAAGTGTAATGAAACTGGCCTTTTCTGGAAAAAATGCCCAGAACATACATTACCCTGGAAAATAAGAAAATGCCAGACCACAAGCCTATGAAGGATAGGCTAACCTTATCACTGCCAATGTGAGTGATGACCTCAAGATAAAGCCTCTCTTGGTTTATCACTCTGAGACCCCTAGAGTGTTCAGAAAACATAAAGTCATGAAGAATAGGCTAGGGGTCATGTGGAGATCTAATACAAAAGCCTGGGTAACAAGAGTACTTTTCCTTGAGTGGATCAGGGAGGCTTCTGTCCTACAGTTAAATATCTAGAGGACAAAGGTTTACCACTCAGGGCTCTCCTCATCATAGACAATGCTCCTCTTCACCCATGACAGGTGGAAGGAGAATTGGCTAAAGAATCCCTGTGGCTCTCAGTTGAGTTCCTCCTACCTAATACAACTCCTCTACTGCAGCCTATGGACCAGCAGGTTATAGCTAACTTTCAGAAGCTTTACACCAGGAGCTGTTCCTGGAGGGCTTCCAGATGCTCAGATACAGATTTAACCCTTAAAGAGTTCTGGAAGGAACACTACACCATGCTTTCCTGTGAGGGTTTACTTGAGAAATCCTGGGCCAGTGTCTCTCTAAGGACACAGATCTATCTGGAGGAAAGTATGGCCTAAAATTGTACAGGAGAGAGACTTTGAAGGCTGTGTAGAGGAGCCTGAGCCTTCAGTTGACCCTGTGGTTGATGACACTGTCACTATAGCAGAATCCATAGGTTTGCAGGTAGACAGCGGTGATATTGAGGAATTGGTGGAAGAACACGCAGAGGAACCGTCTACAGAGGAACTTCAGCAACTTCTGGCTGAGAAACAGAGCATGGCAGCTGTGGAGCTTTCTGCAGAGGAGGGGGGATATCAACAATCAGTGCAGCAAAGTTCTTCTTCTGAAACAAAGGAAATCCTGAAAAAAACGGACAGAGCTACAAACATTTGTGGAGAAGACCCAGCTAGACAGAGAAAGAGCCAATCATTGCATTCACTTCCTTAATGACAATGTCATGTCATACTACAGAACAGTGTTAGAAAACAGACAGAAACAGACAACCTTAGACCAGTTTTTAGTTCTGAAAAGGTTGAGGCCTAGTGAGCCAGAAGCAGGTCTTGTGGGACACAGACTCTCCCAGGGAGAGAAAGGACACTGGAGAGACAGATTCCTGACGTTCTTATGGACGGGGACTCTCCTTCCAACAATACCCACCTTCCGTTTCATCCTCCCTTCCTGAAAGCCAAAGATGGCAACTCGAATGGTGAGTATACAGGATGAAATTGGTGTTTCTGGTAAATTAGGCACATTTCATAACTTTTTGGTGAATACATTAGGAAAATTATTGGTGTTTCTGGTAGATTACGCACATTATACAAACCTTTTTTTAATTATGAAAATGTTAGGTGTTTGGGAAGTTTGGAACACATTATGGGTATTTCCATTTTCTTACGGGAAAAATAGTCTTGACTTATAACCAAGTTACAACAGCCCTTGCCAACAAATTGAGTTCATAAGACTATGTAAAGAGAGATTGAACAGGAATCAAATGACCTATGTTTAGCTCTAACTGTGTCACAAACTAGAATCATTAGACTAATAATGAAAGCTTTTCCTTTTACACAAAAATCTGCATAAATGTAAACTCTTTTTGAATCCTCAGCTCTGTGAACTGTGGAAACCTAGTACTTCCTCCCTATTCCTGCCCATTGCTAGAGGTGTACTTTCTTGTGGTCCCTGTGCCCTTAGTTCCTTCATATGCAACCTGCCGACTGTTGCTGAAGCTAGATTTGAAACAACATCCCTTCCCCAGTTCCTACTAATGATCTATGGCAGGCAGCATTTTCTGGTCCCCTGATGACTCTGGGTGGTGGGGACTGTCAGCAGTGCAGGTCTCCTCTGGCTGTCTGCTTTTTCCCTCATTATTCTCTCCATGAGACAACTCCAAGAGGAGTACTTTCTTAGGAGTGGAAATGAATGAATTTTTAAAAAATGAATTAAAAATGAATTTAAAAATTAACTACAGTAGCGGACACATGGTCATTTATCTCCCTCAAAGTCCTCCCCCTCACTTTCGACACACTTATCCCACTGTTCTTGCCACTGTCTGAGGCAGTTCTGGAAGTCTTCTTTTGTGAGTGTCTTTGCTTGTACTCTTGTGACTGCCTGGATATCCTGAATTGATTCAGAACTTTTACTTATGGTCATTTTGACTTTGAGGAAGAGCCAGAAGTTGCATAGGGCCAGATCCACTGAATAAGGTGGATGAGAAAACACCATAATATTTTTATTTGACAGAAATTGCTGTAAATGTTTGCTGAATGATGGGTGTTCAAAAAATACAGTGAATGTTTAAATTAAAAGATTTATTATAGTAAAAGACATATTGCCATTAATCCCCTCAAAATACCCAAAAGCTCTCTCCCTGCTTTGAACACACTTATCCCATTATTATTGACAATGTGTCATTTAACTGTAATACATTTTAAAAAAAAATTTAAACATTCAATGTATCTGCTCAAATTTGCATATCTGAACCCACCCAGGAGATCAGATGGGAACCAGTTTTATATTTAACAGGATCCATTCCCCATAGAAGGCACTTGAGGTTCTAGTTTCTAGCATCTTGTTTTCCTTCTATTCCAGTCCTCAGACTATGGACCAGCTACTTAAGTCCTTGCACTTTAGGTTTTTATCTGTAAAATGAGGAGAGAACAGATCAGAGCTTCATATGTATTGTGGAGCTTGCCTTAATGTGCCGTGGGTTCCTGGGGCCATAATTCCTCCCTGCATGTGGGTCTAAGAAAATGAAGTCTGAAATAAAATGATCTTTTGGCTTCACTTAGGACTTTAGCCATAACCTTTTAATGTCCATCTTCCATACTGGGTGCCATTATCAACAAGTCGCCAAGCCCCAAGAAATTTTAAATGATAGGATCATTTATCTTCCAAACTGAGCTGATTCTAAGATAACAATATACTTTAAAAAGGAAAATAAAGGGACGGTGATATAGCTCAGCAGCATGAGTGCCTGCCTGGCAAACACGAGGTCCTGAGTTCATCCCCCAGTACCCGCATATAAATGAATAAAAATAAAAAATAAAAAAATAAAAAAGAAAGAAAATTATTAAAGAGTCTGAAGTCAATTTCAAATTTTCCAACTTTTTAAAATTCAAAAATATTGTGAATTCCATCTTACAAGGGGGATTCAACTAATTTATTACTTATTTTGCTGTCAGGATCAGCATAACCTTAACCTGTAGGAGAAAACTGTTGGATCTAAGTTAGCTTTAATACAAGCTTTTCAAAGGATAGGGATGTTAGTAGTTCAAGAAGCCAATAATATTTAATATTTAATGTATATTCCAATCCTTTCCCTATGCACAGGGCCCTGCAATTTATTCTAATCATAAGAGAAGAATGCTCTGGAAGGGGTATTGGGAGCCTGTGGGCATTGTGCCAAGTCCCCTCGGATTCAGACATAGCACTTAGCCTCTCTGGTATCAGGGTCTCTACTGAAAAATTAGAATAATAAGTTACGGTCACACATCTGAAGAGAAAATTTGGGAGAGAAATGCAATGCTGTATGAAAATGTGTGCTGCTTTTAAAGAAGTGGCATAATTATTATAATAATAAACATATCAGAGTAATTTGGATGTTTAATTTAACAGAAAAGCTATTTTCTGCCTTCCATTAAAAATTATCTCAAACCCTAGCAATTTAGACTAAGGAGGAAAATTCTGGAAACAGAATTTTTGTAAGTGTTTCTATTGGTAATATCTGTTCCCCAGAGAGCTTATTTTGCTTTCAGCTATGTACTTAACAATCCCAGTGGAATATCCAGAGAAAAAGAAAAATTTCTCTGTTTTCAGTGGTGAAAACATAATCATGCAGAAAAAACTTTAACTCCCAAAAGGCATGTAGATTCCCAAATCACACTCAAATTCTTTCTGATGAGAAAGAAGGCCTTCAGAAGAAAGAAGTAGATTTAAGGCAGGTAAAGATCTGCCTGTGGCCACTATCAACATCATGCCTGCAGGTGGGCACAAAGTGGTTAAAGACAGAAAAGAGGTGGAAATACTACAGGGATGTTGCCGAGAGTGTTTTCCCCCTCAGCATCTATCTTTCATCTACATTGCTGGTGTTCAAAGGATTTAGGACCGTGTGAGCCAAGAAAACCTCCTGGGCCTGGCTCTTGTGTTTGTAGATATGTGGCATTAGCCTGCTCTGAGGAAAGACCCTTCAGAGAATATAACACACTAAAAAGTTTCACCTCTCATTTGACTCCCATAAATCTCCTGGTTTCCTGCTTCAGACTAACCCAATGAATACTTACTTTTGTCCTATTTCTGTATACTGAGCTGGATATGAACATACTATCAATAGAATATATGAATAGAAAAGCTAAAGGTCTGATTAAAACTTGCCTTCAATAAGGGTTATGAGGTTTCCTGTCATTAAGCTGATGTTTATATCAGAATTTAAAAATTGTTTATTGTGCTAAAATGTATATAACATAGAACATGTCACTGCCGTTTTAACTATTTGTAAGTGTCCTATTTAATGGCATTAATTGTATTTGCAATCTGTGCAACCACCATCACTATGTGTTTCCAAAAAATGTTCACTACTTGGGCCGGAGAGATGGCTCAGCGGCATAAGCGCCTGCCTTGCAAGCGCGAGGGCCCAAGTTCGACTCCGGGATTCCACATACGAAAAAGGGGCCGGTGATATCGCTCAGCGGCACGGGTGCCTGTTGGCGTGCGAGGTCCTGAGGTCGACCCCCCGGTACCCACAAAAAAAAAAAAAAAAAAAAGTTCACTACTCCAAAAATGAACTGTGTATCCATTAAGTAGTAACCCCCATAATGACCTCCACATATAATCTATAGTCTACCTTCTCTCTGTATGAATTTATTTTAGATACATCATATAAATGGAATCATACATTTATGTTTTTGTGTCTGTATTATTTCACTTAGCGTATAATGTGTTTAAGATTTGCTCATACTATAGCATGTATCAGAATCTCATTTCTTCTTGAATAATAAATAACAACAATGAATAAATGAATAATAAATGATAATCCGTCGTAATCCCTTGCTGAAATGTTTGGGATCAGAAATGTATTCGACTTTAAGATTTTCTTTGGAGTTTAGAATCTTTGCATATGCATAAGGAGATATCTTGGGCATAGAACTCAAGTCTAAACATAAAAATTTATGTGCATTTCAGATATACCTTATACACATAGTTAAAGGTAATTTTAGGCATTATTTTTAGTGTGCTTAACATTTTGACTGTGAACTATCACACAAGGTCAAGGATGGAATTTTCCACTTGGGAGATGTCAGCACTCAAAAAACTTTGGGTTTTGGAACATTTTTATTTTAGATTTTTGGATTAGGCCTGCTCAACCTGAACTGAATTTTGCTTATCTATTCATTTGTCCATGGATACATTTGTTTCCACGTTTTGGCTTTTGTGAATAATGCTGTAGAAAGAACATTGGCCTACAAGTATTTGAGTACCTATTTTTAGTTCTTTTCGGTATAATTGTAGGTGCTAACTTTCTGAAGAATCACTAAAATGTTCTCCATATCACTGTATTATTTTACATTTCCAGGCAATATATAAACATTCCAATTTTCCACATCTCACCAAAACTTTTTTATTTTTATTTTTTATGAGACTGGTTCTTGCTGTATAGTTTAGGCTGGCCTTAAATGTGCCATGTAGCCCATGCTGGCCTTGAACTCGCAATGATCCTACTGCCTCAGCCTCCTAAGTACTGTGATTATAGGTGTGCCCACCATGCCCTGCTATTTTGTATTTTTTTGAATTACAGCAATCCTACTAGGTATAAAGTTGTGTTTCGTTGGGTTTTGATTTGTATTTCTCTAGTGATGAGTGACATTGAGCATCTTTTCATGTGCTTATTGGTCAATTGTATATCTTCTTTGTTGAAATAATTGTTAAAGTCCTTTGCCCATTTTTAAAGCAAGTTGCTTGTTTTTTTTATTGTTGAGTTGTAGGAGTTCAGATATTAATTGTTTATCAGAAATGTGATTTGTAAATATTTTTGCCATTTTGTAGGTTACTTTTCATTTTCTGTATAATCTCCTTTAAGAATGTATCTTAAAGCTGTGTGACTTGAATTGTAAATATTTATATATTTTATAGCATATGTACTGTGAATGGGACCTTTCGCTATTGGAAGAGGACTAACCTATTTTACATATCTGCGTCATAGCAGTGTTTTACCCTGTTATCTTTCCCTGGTCTCTGACAGACCTATACGTTCTGGAATTTTTCTCTCTTAGGAGTGTTAGAGAAACTTCCACCCATCTGTTTTCTTCACTTTCTCCTTCCTCTGTAGAAGTGAGGACAAAGTGTCACCAGGCTGGTGAGTCAGGAGGAGGCAGGAGCCTAGAGGGCTCTCTCTGAAACCTCTGCCTGGCTGTAGCTGGCCAGGTTCTCATCTCTGCTTCCGCTAATCTGGCTGGGTGTCGCTGCCTGGCAGACACAGGCCACCGTCCCACCCACGACAGCTATGCCTCAGATCAAGGTCTCTCCACAGGCAGGCCCCAAGAGCTAGATTTTAGGGGGAAAAGGTAGAAAGTCATATGAACCCCATCCTCTAGTCTAGCTTTACAGTAATAAGAGCAGATATTTTGGTCCATACTTGACCCTGATGTCTATTTCTCAATCAGTTTGAAATCTTGAAGAAGAGGAATGATATCCTCCAAAACTAACTTCCACATTCTAACACGGAGTTATCTGTGGTTCAAATAGATTTGTATTTTAGTGATCTATTCATGTAAAATATCTGCGTTATTTTCCACCTTTTTGGAGAAAGTCACTGAAATAAAGTGGGAATAACACAGGAGTCCTGGGGAAGCAGGAATGAGTAGGCATTTTAATTTCTTTGTTAGGTTTTTGAAATTGAGATATTTTTCTCTATTAAAAAGCAAAATAATATTCTCACAACTGTGAAACATCAAACCTTCCTGGCAGTTTTCCCTGTTTTAATTGACACTTCCCTGTCTATAGGGGGTTTCCTTCCTAAATGTCTAGTTCCAGTGAGGAGGAAGCGTAGAGAGACTGAGGGGCTCAAATCCAAAGAATATTCTTTAGATCTAGAAAGTGCCTGGGGTGGTCTTGTGAAGTATGGTTTTTATAGGTAGTAGTGAGAGACTGTTTAGTCCCTTTGTGCTACTATAACAAGGTATTACATATAAGGTACTTTATAAAGAACAGAAATTTATTTCTCAAAATTGGAGGCTGGGAAGTCTAAGGTCAAGGTGCTGCTGCTAGCAAGGTTCTGATCGCTCTGCTTCCAGAATGGCATCCAATTGCTTCATGACTCAGAGGGAAAGCATTCTATTTCTTCACATGAAAGAAGGGACAGAAGAAGCAAAGACAGGACCAAGCTCCCAGTGTTGAGCTCATTTATAATGGTACTAATCCTTCAGGAATGCAGTGTCCTCAAAACCTAAATACCTCCCAATAGGCTCCACCTCCAGTACTGTTGGATTAGGGATTAAGTTTCCAATTTGTGAATTCCAATTTGTAGGACACATTCAGACCATAGCACAGATGTCGGTTTAAGGGATTCTAGAGAGTCCATAACTTGTTATCAATATATGCTGAGCAGGAATTCAAAATATGACCATAGTCAATAAAGTGTTGGTGTGAGTTGATTTCTTAGAGAAGCAGGAAGTTTAGGAGGAGAAAATTTTGTAGGAACAGAGACCAGAGTAACCTGTGTTGGCTCAGAAGTCAGGACTGGGATGCTGACAGAAACTGAAGGGACTATGGGGAACATGAGCATGTACCATATTTCTTTGTGGTTGAGGCACCAAAGGACACAGATTCAACAAGACAGACTTTCTCTACATTTCCGCAAGGAGCCAAGTATGGCTGGGTTCTAGCAGATACTGGTGGCACTTTTGACAATTTTGGAAAGACCTAGTACAAAGGTGGACATGGTAGATTTTAAAAAAGCTTTAAATTATTTGGCTCTTCTTCCACTGAGAATGGAGATCTATGTTCCTTCCCTTAAAATTAGGTAAGCCCCTTCCCTGCTTTGACAAATAGAATACAATATAAATGATGCTGTTTCAATTTCCGAGTCCAAGCCAGCCTTGTCTCTTGAGACTGGCTGTTTTTGCATCAAATTACTTAGAATAGTCACTCTCAGAACACACCCAACTTACGAGGAAGTCCAGTACCATGATCAAAGGACCCAGGTAGAAGAGGATTTAGGGTCCCAAGTGGCAGTTCCGGCTGAAATCCCAGTTAACAGCGAATCAACTTGCCGGCCTTGTGAGTGAGCCACCTTGGAAGGTCAGTGAAGCTTACCTGTGTGGAGTACAGACAAGTCTTCCCCACTGAGTCCTGCCCAAACTGAGCAAAATAAATGACCGCTGTTTTAGGCCAACAGATTTTGGGATGGTTTATCAGACAGCAACAGCTAGACCAGACAGCAATAGCAGTGGTGCATTCGCTAAGAATTTTGCAGGCAGTATAGTACTCACGAATGAAAAGGCATGGGCAGAGGAAAACAAGAATTTTCATAGGGAAACAGTTGAGAAATGGAACTTAGTTTCTCTAAAATGAAAGATGGTATGATAATGCAAGTAATAAGCAAAACGAAAGTTCTGAAGCTTGACAGCGATTTACTTTTTTGAAGAATGAGCTATATGCATTCTGATATAGTTTCTTGATCAGGAGGAAAATGTTTATAGTTACATAATTCTATGCACAGGGATATGCACAAAATATTATGGGTCTCTTGTGGAAAGAATAACTGATTCTACCAGAGAAATCAGGGAAAGCCTGGCAGAGAAAGTGGTATCTCTGCTGTCTTGGAAATGAACATGAATATTCCAGATACCATAGACCAGTATAAAGGACAAACACTGGAGTGGGAGATAAATATCTGTAATTGACATGAGAGTCAAAAATTAAAATCCTTCATATTGATAAAAAACCAATAAACCAAAAAATCAATTAAAAATAGATAATTTACAAAAGAAAGGCAAATCAATAATAAGCATTTAAAAAGGTGATGAATATCAATAATAGCCTAAGAAATGATACAGAATAGTAATAAACGATATACCATTATTTTCTTATAACTCTATTAGAAATTCAAAATTTTGATAACGTCCAATAAAGGTAACAAAGATAGGAAAAGGTGTTCTGCTATTGCATTGGTGAGACCTTGGACTGATGCCACTATTTGGAAACTGGAAAACATTAAAATAAAAAATGCTCACATCTGGAGGCCTAGCAGCCTGAGTTGTGAGCATCTAGTCCTGGAAATGAAAGCACTACTAAAGGTACGGATACAGTGATGCTTTTGCTATGATACTGGCCATCTTTTCACATGTTTTTGATAGAATGACCTATCTAGAAAGAAAAAAATATCCAACAGTAGAGAATAAGTTTATGAATTGATCACTTACATTTCTTTCATGCTGCTGAATATTACGCTGAATCCCAGGCTTCTTGTTTGTGACATGGTTAAACTCTTAGGTGCTTAAGCTTAGCTGCTTGGGCTTTCTGTTATTTGCTACCATGTACATTACTATTTGAAACCTGGGTCCAAGGTCAGAATCAAAAACAGTGTTTTTGAGATTATAGACCTAAAATCTCCAAGTTATTATTTATTTTTTAAGATGATATTTCTTCTTTAAAATTGAATCTACAAGCGGGGCATGGTTGTAATCCCAGCACTCAGGAGGCTGAGATAGGATAGCTGTGAGTCTGAGGCCAGCCTGGCCTATGTACTGAGTTTAAGCCTAGCCTGAATGACATAGCAAGACCTCGTCTCAAAAACCAAACCAAAACCAAAGCGAACAAACAAACCAAAAAAATTACACCTACAACCAAAAAATTTTTTATGGGAAGCAGAATCCATAATCTTTAGAGTAATGATGAAAAAGGCCCTCGGTCTGAGATTTGGTCTGACAGGCCAGAGCCTGACAGTTCCGGACACAGAGCTGCATTTATAATGCAGAACGAGGTAGTGGAACATGACTCCACCTTCACTCCCAACCTTGAATCCTGCTGAGGTAGATAATGTTAGGATAAAAACGTGTCTCTTGAATTCTGTCCAGAAGGAGATAGATTCCTCTGCTCAGGTAAAGACACACATACATATTGTGCTTTAGTGAGAATGACAGGATTTCCTCCTGCTCTGTTTTGTTTAAATTCACTATGACTCCTACCCGATCAGCCTTAGCCCACATACATCTTTTCTAAACTATAGACTTTGCCTTAGATTTATAATCATGTATAAATGTGCAAAACTCAAGGAATTTCCAAATTTCATGGCTGTGTAATCCTCTCAACAAATGAATCTAGCCATTAGTCCTCAGGAGGGTAAGGCAAACTTGTGATTGCATGGCTCGCCCTGTTCTCCAAATTACCTGTATCCACCATCTCCTTCCTAACACATACTTGAACTTCAGGCATTTGAATGAGATTAAGCATTTTTTTCTTTTTTACTGGCTCCAGGTCCAGGCAAAGTGGGACGATCACCCCTCACACTGCCCCCACTAGTGTAACTAAACACCTGGTGGAGCGCGTGTGGGCTGGGGACGCTGATGAGTGGAGACTGGCAGGCAGATTAGGGCAAGAGATCACAATGCCACACACCACCAAATCAGCAAGTGCTGTGCCACCGAGCTACATCAGCCCTCAGATTGGCACATTCGCGTATGTGTAGACCCAGACTGCAAAAGCTCCAGAAAATCCCTCTTTCATGTTTACGCAGCAGGAAAGAGGATCTCTAAAGGTCAGAAGGAAAGGGAAATGTCCTGTTTTTGATTACTGCTTTCCGTGCATCCAGTGTCTCTGTCCCAGCCCAGGCTGTCCCCCAGGCAGTGATGACAGTGAACGTGGTGGCAGCCATGCTGGTGCCCGCACCTCTGAGAGGGAAACCTCTCTGTCCGTGAGAGCCATGGCCGCAACGCTGGGGGTGAGATCACACTACTTTCCCCTCTGCCCGTCCTCTTTACTACTTACGCAGTGGTGGGAGTGCAGGGCTTTCAGGCCAGGGGACAAAGAAGTGGAGTTGCTTTGGGACAAATTTCAGGCACTGAGTCAAGCCAGGGAGTGAGAAGTCAGAGAAGGTGAGGGAGCAGCCTTTGCCTTTCCGCGCCGTAACTCATATGATATTATCGCTGTCTGATTTTCTTACAAGAAAGCCTAATTGTTTTGTCAGACAGGGCACGCTGAAAAACCACAGCTCTCAAGTGCAGTTTCGGAGGACATATTTTTCACTTTAACAGCTACCCTAAGTTTTTCCATAATTGGAACTAGAGAAGCTCAAACCACCCAAGGCTGTTGCTGGCTGCTTTCTGAGTGCCCGAGATTCTTTGTTCACTGATCCCATAGGCTATTAAACTTTCATTAATATGTTGAAAAGAAAACACTTTGCTAGTATGTTACACTTCTTGGGGCAGTAATAAATAGAAATATATCATTCAAACCATAAGTACAAGCCACATTTGTAATTTAAAATGTTTTGGTAGACACATAAAAATTTTAGAGCATTAAATGCTTATATTAGAAAAGAATAAGTGTTTCAAATTGATGAGCTAAGCTGAAGAGACGAGAAAAATAGGAACAAATTAAAACCAAATCAGGCAGAATGGAGGAAATAATAAAGAGCAGAGATCAGTGTAATTGAAAAGTAGGGCCAGCCATGCTGGCGCACACCTGTAATGCCAGCACTTGGGAGGCTGAGGCAGGAGGATTGTGGTGAGTTTGAGGCCAGCCTGGGGTCCATAGGGAGTTAAAGGACAGCTTGAGCTATATTAGGAGACCCTGTCTCAAAAAAAAAAAAAAAAAAAAAAAAAAAAAAAGAGAGAGAGAGAAGAAAAAGAAAAAGAAAATAGAAAAGCAATGGAAAAAAAATCAAAAACAAAAGTTGGTTCTTTGAAAAGTTCAATAATGAAAATTACCAGTATTAGATATGAAAGGTGGGTATTACTATAAATCCTATATTCATTGAAAGTGCAATAAAAACGCACGACAACTCTGTACACATGAGTTCAACAACGAAAATAAAATGAACCAGTTTCCTCAAAACCCATAAGTTACCAAAGCTACTCAAAAAGGTAAAGTAAAAAGAAACAAGTAGAAGTAATTTAATGTGATTAATTTATCCCCACACCTATAAAATATTAGCATCTAGCATGTAATCATTACTAATAAGATGTTTTAATTTTTGTGCTAATATTTAAACACCAGTAGCTCATCAGGACTTGAACTAGGCACATTTCAAATGACTAGTGGCTATCATATATCCAATGTGGTAGATCTATAGTCTAAATCTTCTAGGAAACACACACACACGCACACACACACGCGCATGTGCACATGCACACGCACACACACACACACACACACACACCCTGCTCAGGAAAAGTTTATAAATAAGCCAATATATGCAGGGCCTGAAAAGGATAGTTGTGAAATAATATTTCTTTCAGGGACAAGAAGTTAAAGTATACCAAATTATTTCCAATGGTAAGTTTTTGAAAACAAGTAATAAAGCAATATTATTAGACATGATCATAAAAGAAGTAAAAAAAAAATTTCCTAGTGTAATATTTAAAAAAATGCATGCATATAAATGCATTTGTGTACATGTTTGGTAACTATTACAATTGATTTTACTTAAAAAAGCACTTTCTTTAAAACAAATTATGAAAGCATTTTGAAACAATGAAAAGAAGGGTGACAGTAATTAAATGATGAATTGTCTGGTTACAAATTCTGGAAGTATTACTGTACATTTAATTAATATTTTTATATGTAGTTAATGTTTTGTTAATTGTTCATCCGCTGCTCAAATATTGCCCAGTGGATCTCTTATGGTTACGTTGCTTAATAATGATAATTTGGGAATCCGAATGCAATTCAGACTCTAAAAATAGCTGAAAGGATTCTGTTAATATGCTTGGTTAATTTTATTTAACGTTGGTTAACAGATCATTAAAGATTGTGTGTTTTGTTACTTGCATGATGATCCTTGTTACTTGCAAGGATATGTTTTTTGTTAGCATATTTAGAAGTCTTACTAACTTAAGAATGATTTTTATATTGCTTAATTGATTTGTAAATATTTCATGTATGACTAGTTTTCATTTATGTTGTAGATGATGGCCTATGTTCTGAATAATCAAAGGGGGATGCAACTGTTATTGAAAAAATATAACCTCTAATAACTTGAGTGTTGCATCAGTTCTTATTGTCATTTAATGTTTTGTTGTTGTCTAGATATTACATGTATAAATAGGATAAAGATTTAAATCCTTGGTAAAGCTGTTTTCCAGGAGTAAACTGCTAATCTAGAAAAAGTATTTGCTTTTGACCATGCTCACCTCCACCTTCTGTAAATTGTATCTGCCCCCTCTGCTATAATATCTAGTCACTTGAGTAAGACTGGCTAGCTTTCTTTTTTTATTTTAAAGAGAAAAAACAATAAAAACAATGATGCAGAGTTTCAAAATAAGCTGATAGGGGATTAACAATGGTTAATATGTTGCATATTGTTACTTCAAAGTAGTTGCTCAGATTACAAGATATGGGCATGAAAAACTGATCAAACAATATAAGCACAAACTGTTCTTTTCAATGAACTAATAGAAACTAGTAGTATAATTATCTTAGCTATCTTGTGTGTGTGTATATATATATATACACACATATTCTTTTTCCTTCCTTTTCTCCTTTCCCCCATCCCAGTTGTCCTTTCCTTTTGAGCAGTTTCTTCCCCTTTCACAATATCTATTGTACATTTTAGATCTTATTTACTCTTTCAGTTTCTTACACTAGGGAGACAATACGACGTTTACACATGCGAGACATTTATTTCACTTATGAGTATGGTCTCAAGTTGCACCCATTTACCTATAAAAGCCTCGAGTTTATCCTTCTTTATAGCTGAGTAGTACTCCTTTGTATAAAAATACCACATCTTTTTTATCCATTCCTCGGTTGGTGGGCATTTGGGTTGTTTTCAAGATTTAGCTATTATAAATTGTGCTGCTATAAACATGGGTGAATATGTATCACCGTAGTATGATGTTTTTAATTCTTCTGGTATGAAAGACTGGCTAACCTTCTGAGGCAGAAGTTCCTCTTTCTTGTACTTTTGTTTCATCCTATGAACAAATGCTTACATTTAGTTACTGTTGTGTTTCCTGATGTCCTAGTGTTCATCAAGTCTTAGGGAATGTGTCATTCTCTTTGTTGTTTTTGTTTTTCATCAATCATGGTAGAGTTCAAGTTCCCTGATAAAACACATGTAGTTAGGGTTTACAAGGGAAAAGATTAAATACAGGACTCATAATTTATAGGATTATTTTGTAATATTCACCCAAAGAGTCAAATGCAAAAGAGTGCAGGAAATCTGTCCATACACTAGAGACCCAAAGAATCCAGCTGAGGGCCTGGATCCCACAGCAATGTCCTGCACGAGTCCAGCTGAAGACCTACGGCCCATGGCAATGTCCTCCACGAGTCCAGCTGGAGGCCTAGAGCCCACGACAATGTCTCCTGCATGTCTGTATCAAGGATCTGCACTGGGGAGGCCCAGAGGCCAGTGGTGGAAGCTAGAAAGTCTGTGATAGCAGAGTGAAAAATCTGCACTGGAGCCGGGAAGTGACACTTAAGGTCAGGGTCCGAGCTCCTCTGAAAAGAACTGCAGCCATCCTCAGTGACAGCTGAGGACCCAAGCTCCTCCAATGATGAGAACAGCTGAGTTCATATCAGGTGCGATGAGCTTCTTCAGGAGAATCAACAGCACCATCTTCCTCTCCACTTCTCCTTTTATGATGTTGACAACAATCCTCAGGTGGGCCTTCCACACCCAGTACCACACTGACTCAGTTCAGCTGGGTGTTACAAGTTGACCATTAGTTAATCCAACACAACATACAATGGCATTCTTGATGAGTTTCGCTCTCCTATAGCATGTGTTTCATTTTTGTCTTCTCTACTATACTGTGAACATATTTCTATCCCAAGGGTTCAGCCCTGTGCTTGGATTATATGCTCAATAAATGTTTATGGAATGAATAAAGAAATGAATGAATACATGTATCCATTGTAAAATTTCTGCGCAGTAACAGAAACTAACAGTTAATCTCTGCATAGTAACAAAAGAAACAGGCAAAAAAAAAAAATAACGGACTGCAGAGAAGGAAATGCAACAGCATGATTTAAATGGTGTTCACATACCTTGTTCCTGTACACAGTAGTTCTAAGGGTTTTAAGGAGCCTCAGTTACTAATGTACAGAACATTGGGGCTCTGAAGAGAGCATGGTGGGACTGATAAATTATTAATACTGTTAGTTTTCCTGATTTGTGTCATTATTCTTTTAACTGAGCTGTAGGATGAATTTCCAAGTAAATTATTGATAGCCTCATTTCAGAATGCTGAGTCAGCCTCCTTAGGAAAGTCTTCCCAGAGTCCCAGCCCCAGCCTAGCCACATCTCCCTTCATTGAGCCTCCTCTGGGCGTTGCAACCAACACGCATTATTTCCAGGACAGTCTCACCTGAAGGTGGCACTTGCTTATGTGGCCTGTGTGGAGTGCTCACATCCATATCGCTTCGGGTACCTGCTAAAAGGCTGCTCTCCGGACCCCTATAAGAGAAGAGTCTGGGGCAAGGCAATTTATACTTGGCACCTGCAGCTCTAGGCATTTAGAACTATTTTAATATTGGGTCACTTTGTTTTACATATGTAAATATCTCTCATAAGACTGTAAGCTTTCCTCTGGATGGAGATTGTGTTGACACACATTAAGTTATTATCTGTACAATTTTTTAAAATCAGTACTGGGAATAGAATCCAGGGGCCTTTACTTTGATTTTGTTACTTTATCACTAAGTCACCAAGTTTCCCAGGCTGAGCTGAAACTTGTGATCTTCCTGCCTCAGCCTCCCCAGATTGCTGGCATTATTGGCATGTTCAACCATGCCTGTCTTATTATCTGGATGATTTTTGTCTAAATTAGTGGTAGGAGTTTGGGAGTCTAAATCAGGACATGTGTATAAACACAATACAGTGGACATTTATTGAATGGTGTCTATGTGCTGATCACTTTTTAAAATTTAATATAAAGTATTAAATACATTTAACTGTTTAATGGTATTAATTTGTTTACCTTTATTGTAACCATATGAAGTAATTCTATGGGAGACAATGCATCATAGCATTTGAACCTATAAGCTTGGCCTGAATATGTGTTTCAAAACTGCCACTTAGTTGTGCAACACTGGGAAAGTTACTTATCCTTTCTCTGTCTCAGTTTCCACACCTGTAAAATAGATGCATAATTGTCCCTACCTATTAATGTGGGTGTGAGTATTCAATGAGTTGAAACACTGAGAGTATTTAGAAAAGGGATTCACACATAGTATTTAATGACTGTTACCTATTTGTATTTTTAATCCCCATTTTGCAAAGAGGAAGCTAATGTGTGCACAAGTTGAGTTATTTGCCCCATTCACACAGTTATTACAGCTGGGAAGCAGTTGGGCTGGAACTCCAGCCGAGGTGGGTGGCCTTTGTGTCATACCTGTACCCAGACCCTGCACTTTGACCATCAGCTGGGCCACAAGGTCCCACTCACTGAGGAGAGGCATAAGATGGTATGCATCACTTCTCAGCAAACGGACAAGGACCCCTCAGTACTTTCTTATCAATGTTACTGATGCGAATCTCATAGGATTTGCAAGAACCGAGTCCCCCTAGCAACAGGATGGCTCTGTTGTAGCAGGCTGTAGTCCCTGTCCGCTGTCTGCCCACTCTGTGCTTGGTGCTGGGAGGGACATGAAAGAAATGTAAGAGGCACTCTTGGCCTCTAGAAATTTATAATGTATAATGTGTAGAGGACAAAATGACCCTGGTAGACCCCCGAAGCAATTAAATAACAGTGAAATCACAACATCAAGGTACTAGATGATTAATTAAGTCCCCAGATGAAAGATGCTGATAGTGAAAGTACCATAAGCAAGTTCAAGGGAAAAGAGAAATTAATTTAGCTGGGATTGTTTCATGGGGAAGGTGGAATTTAAGGTGAACCTTGAAATACAGGCTTGTGGAAGTAAGCGGTGTGAAAGAGAAAAGTTTCTGAGAAGGAAAACAGCTAAGTCTCCAAGGGAGAAGGGACTCTTTCTCTACTTTGGTTTCATCCTGTGAACAGATGTTAGTTTAATACTTGTATTTATTTATTTTTCTATTTGGTACAAAAACTTCCTAGTGTTCTAGCTTTCATCAAGTCTTAGGGAATGTGTCATTCTCTTATTTGTTGTTTTTGTTTTTTATCAAGTACGGTGGAGTTCAAATTCCAGTAAAATACACAGTAACATTCTTGATGAGCCTCCAGGACTCTGTTTTTTCAGTCACATAAAAGAGCACAGAACTCTGAGGGAAAGGTAGTGAAATCTAAACAAATCCAAGGACACAGACGACTCCCTCAAACAACAGAAAACACTATTAAGAATCTCAATCATGCACCTGTAGATCATTTCTAATTACATTATTTACTTCATTTCACACAGCAGACCTGGGAGAATCATTTATATGCAAATGCCAAGGAGAAAAAAATTAAGAAAATGCATTTATCAGAAGTAATGTTACAGAGGTTTGTGAGTATATTTAAAATCTGTTTTAAAATACCATCTTTTATTGTATGGAAGAAATTTTTTTAGAAGAAATAATTTTAAATAACAGTTATTTTGCAGTAAATTGAGAAGAAAATGTCCCATTCTATTTACATTTCATTATGAAGGGACTAAGTGGTAGCCTTGAAAAGTAAAAGTTTGGGAACTTCCATTATGAATGGATTTTAAAAATAATCCTTTAGATGGTTCTGGTTTAAAAACAACAAAAGAGGGCTGGTGAGATGGCTCAGTGGCATAAGTGCCTGCCTGGCAAGCGGGAGGGCCCGAGTTTGACTCCCAGAACCCACATACAAAAAAAGGGCCGGTGATGTCGCTCAGCGGCACGGGCGCCTGCTGGCGTGCGAGGTCCTGAGGTCGACGCCCGGTACCCACAAAAATAAAAAAAAAAAATTAAAACAACAAAAGAAAGTCATTTCTTTTTTGATTCAAATTGACTAATTCAATACACTGTTAGAATTTTTCAATTTTTAAAAATTCACCTGTTTCTGTTACTGCTTATGTCACTGACATTTCCTAGTGACAGTAGAACCATTTGATATTTTACTAACTCGGTTTTAGCCAGGAATGCTGAAAATTAAAGCATGACGTAGGAATGTTTAATTACGTGACAGATTTCAGGTAGAGGCTATTTCCACTCAGGGTTTGGCCCTCAGGCTTTCAGCAGTCCTTTCCCTGCAGCCTTTTTTCCCAACTGGAAGCCAGCCAGAAACCTAGCTCTGTCCTCTCCATTGTATGCTGGTTTGGATTAGGGCAGCCCATATAAGCAGAGCAGGGTAATAGCTCCATCAAACAGACATGTGCTCTAAGGTTCTCATAGCCAGAATTAAGTGGTCATTTATTTCTCTTTCATCAGAAATATAATTTGAATTCATGAAGTCATTATGCCTGTATACACTATGTATAAACTCAAAATAAGTATGATTTCCAGAGAAAGGTATAACCTGTGTGGAGAATGAAATAAAGGCATAAAATGCTTCTAAAGGAAATGTGTAATTTCCAAAATATTTACTCTATTGTAATTATCTGACATTTTCCTTGCTATTATTAATGATGATGCTAATAGTTACACACCTTAGTGGAAGACTGAATTGTGGCCAGGCTCTGTGCTACACACCTTAGATGCCTCATCTCATTTCATCCTCATAACAGTAGTAGGAGAAACCCGTTAGTATGACCACTCGGTAGATGTGAAAACCAGACTCAGTTGTTGTGTAAGACCTCACAGTTAGTAAATGGCAGAACCTACTGCTGATATGATTTTGGGGTGACCCCTAGAGGGTCCCCTATACCTATCCATGCCCTTCTCATCCAGGCCATTTCTGATGACACAGATTCCACAATTAGAGAATAATTCTTTCAAATTGCCGAGAAATTGTTCTTTATTCAGATATTAATAGCAGAACAAGCTTTCTTCCATCCTTCTACATTTTGCCAACAGGACCTGTTCTCCTCACATTCTACCTCCCTGAACCCTAAAGGTTTTCTGGCCCTTGGTTTGCACTAAATCTGGATGCTTTTGTAAAGTGTAGGGATAATAATATGAATATTTTTAATGAAATAAAGCCCTTAAATATTTTCTGCTTGTAGAGTTTTTGGTATTGTTCAGGTGTAAAAAGGATTTATGGTGAATATCAGGGTTTTCCTCATATCCCTGAAATTGCACCACATATTATTTATTCTATTAACATTTTTCATTGCTCCAGTTGTCATCGTTAAATGTTGAAGCCTGTAGAAATATAACAAGCACTGCATATGACAGGGTTGTACCACTGAAATCTTTTCATAGACTACCACTATAACAACTAGGTTAGAATAACTACACACAAATGTTGAACATTACACACGTATGTAGCCTTTATACTTCCTTTAGAGGCTGCTTTCGTGTACACTGTCTCATTGTAGCTTTCTTAATAAGTACCAGTATGGTGTGGACTTCCTTGTACAGTGAGAGAACTGGGCCTCAGAGAAGTTAAGGACGGGCTCAGATCCAGTAACTGGACGAGGTAAGACACAAACCTAGTTTGTCATGATCTTTCCACTGTGTTGTATCCTGTGGACTCCTGGCCCAAGCTGAGCCTTGAAGCCTTATCTTATGTAAGTGTGCACCTGATTTCATGCAAAGTTTGGTTATATTGAGCCAACAGCAGCTCCTTGTCCTCTAGTGTGGAAGTGTGGCTGTAGTCTGGCCCGGCATGGTGGATTCTGGTGTGCAGATCCTTAGATCCCCAGGGTGGTAGTGTTGCTGGTCAACACGGAAGAGTGCTGTGGCGGCCTGGTATGTACAGAAGTGTCATATAACTGATACAAAGGATAAATATCAAATTGGGTAAAATCACATTTTTGGATTTTAGCTTTAAAGGTCCTTAGACGGTTGAATAGGAGAACAAAATATCCATTTGTATTTGAAGCATGCAAATGCTCTCTATGGATGTTAAGCGATAGTAATAACTAGAACACCTCTATTGTTCATGCCCATGAAGCTACTTTATCATATCTTGCCTATTTAAGTGATCTTCCTATTAGTACAAAATGGACTAAGAGCTATACTGATACATTTGAACTATATTGTTTCTACTTTTAACGTCAATATTATTACAGTATAGTCTACTGTAGAATAATAATTTTACTTTTGATATTAAGCAAGGTATAAAATATGATAAAAAGGAAGAGAAAAAATACCTTTATAAGTAGCTATGCTTACCTAGACACTTTAAAGCTTTTCTATATGAGATAAATATTGTGTATTTAGACTGGAATTATTGAACAAGAAAAAAGAAACATGCAGTATTGAGCAATCTAAGTGTGTAATAGCGAGGGCTTGGAGATGATAGGTGTTTAGAATGATGCTTCTCTCTCATCATTAATATTCTGCATATATGAAGTAAAGATTACAGAGTGATTTATTTTTTAAAATGTGAAGGTGATTTGCTTATCCTTGATGTAGACTATGAATATTTTATTGATTCCTGGAGTTTTTAGGGAGATTCTTCAAGATGATATAAATATTTGGGACATATATTAAGTACAGTATTTGGACTTGTATCAAATATTGGGATCAAAAGGGGCTTTTGTCTTAGGATGTAGCACTGGCTTGGTAGAAACACCTATGTTTTTGGATCATCAAATTATAGTTAATACTGACAAAGCATAATGCTCTGAACTTGGAAATGTGAGAAGCCAAGGAAGAAGGGCATGGTCTTTGGATACTTATAACTGCATAGAAACTAGACTTACATTTTTTGTTTTTTTAGAAGTTGTTTTTAAGGAATTATCTGAAGAAAAGTTAATGACCTAGTGTATTAATCAGCTTTCTTATCGCTGGGACAAAATACTCAATAAGCACAACTTCAAGGATAAGAGGTTTAATTTGGCTCACAGTTTTAGAGCACTCATTCTATGGTTGGCTGGTTCCAAGGCAGTGGCTTCGTGGTGGAAGGGTATGGTAGAGCAAAGCTGCTTAGTTTGTGTTAGAAACAGAATACAGGGGAAGAGTGGATACACACTGCAAAGACTTAGCCCAGTGATCCATTTCCCCCTGGGTTCTGCCTCCTAACAGTGTATCCGGTATATTCATGTCAGTGGCTTAACCCATTGATAAGCATAGCATCCTCATGATCCAACCACCTCCCCAGAAGTTGACAAGATTAAGGGATATACTTATCATCTCAAAATATGAATTTTAAAATGTCTGTTTTTTGCTATTTACCTTTCATAGTAACTTCATTTTTGTATTTTTTTTATTTTAAAGAGAGAAAAAATTAAAAATAACAGTAAAACAGAGTTTCAAAACAGGATAGTAGGACAGTAACAATAATTAGTACATTACATATTGTTATCTTCATAGTAGTTATTCGGAGTACAGGATATAGGCATGAAATATTGTCCAACCAATGTTAGCTCAAACCTTTCTTTTCAGTGAACTTAGAGAAGCTAGCTGTATAACTATCTTAACTATTTTGTGTATATATATATATTTTTTTCTTTTCCCTTCCTTCCTTTCCCCTTTCCCCCATCCCAGTTCTCTTTTCTTTTGAACCATTTCTTCCCATTTCACAATATCATAGTAACTTCATTTTAAAGTTGAAGTATTATACTGCCATAGAGGAAACAAAAATGAATAAGGCAGTCCTTGCTGTCCCCTAGTTTATAATGTACAAAAATAAAAATTTACTTACTGTTGTACTATTCAGCACAATGCAACACCCAAATGAAAACGTTGGAAAGAGACAAAGGAGTCCACAGGAAGAATTGCTTTTGGCTGCTGCGGTGAACAGAAAGAAGCCGACAGTGTTGGAATTGGGACTTGAAGGGTAACAGGTTTTGAATGGGCAGCAATGAAGATAAGCAGTAACCCGGTTTAAAAAAACAAACAAACAAAAGCTAAAATAAATCCTTGATATTATGTGCAAGAGACTGATGAAAATAATTGAACCTAACTGTTAGGTGTTCTCACAATTTTCTAAATATTTCATTCCTTGCTTTCTGGTATACTAAGTTAATTACTTTCAGTTTTAATAGTAAAGGTAAGGTTATTTCTGTAAACTAGAGACTCTCCGTTTATGTTACAGGTATACTGTACTGTCGGAAAACATAGGCAGGATACAACACATGTGTTTGCTCTTTTAGTAAATTGCTATCCAGGGGACCATTTAATGCTCCAGTGAAGAGCAAGTACGTAATCCTTTTTGTGCTCTGCCTGGCAGTTGCGGTGGTGCAATGACCATAAAATATGCTCTACTTAAAACCAGCAATTTTGAAGCCACACTTAAAAAGACAGAGTGCATTTTTCAAGTATCAAAGAACAGCCTTGGTTTCCTACACTTTTGGAACCCAAAGGGAAAATAGTCCCTTTAACATCTCTTTAAATAGCCAGCTTTATAATGCTGGCCAGAATGTCTTTTTCTCAGATCCAATTCCAAAATACTTTCTTAAGTTTAATCACTAACCAAGTGGGAGAGGAAAACTTAAATTAAGCTGGCCTTGACCAAGTCCTGAGGCAAATCATTTTTCAAGGGTTGCTTTTCTTAAAAGCTCCACATCTCATTGTCAACCCAAACTCTGCTTACACCGTGAACTGGCTATTCCATTTGTTCTGTTAAACAGCTAAGTTTAAAAAAATGTTGTTACTGCTACCATCAATTAATATAAGTGTTTTATTTGGTGACTGCCCTAAGTCTTCTTCAACCTGAGAATGGATTTCTCATGTCTGAAAATATGTCATTTTTTAAAAGTTAGGACAAAAATCAATTTTTTTCTTTAGACATTGAAAATGGCAGGTTTTTTTTGGCATCTCAGGCAGCGTCTAATTTTTCTTTATGATACTTTATATAACCCAACTGCCACATCCTTCAGTATAAAGATGGCACCAAAGTGAACAGGAGGGTTTATTATACTGTAAAGCAGGTAAGGAAGTGAGGGTCTCAGGAAGGGCACAAGGAAGACTTTGTGTTTAACTCCCAAGGGATAGAGGAAGAATTGGACTTGTAGACCACTGGTAGGCACTTTTGACCTAGTAATTATTTAACAGTTCAAAATATCTGGATAAGATTGAAAATTTGATAATTGTAAGTATTCCTGCTGTGTGTAAATTGAAAGTTCCAAAGGACTGATACATTTTTATGCATGTTCAAAATCTCATCTTACTCCTATTTTAAAAACAAAAGAAGAAAAACAAAAAACTTTTGAAGCATGGGGGCAACATGGGAAATACATTTTGTACCTGAGGTTTACCTGGGGGCCAGTTCATCCAAATACAGTATACCCAAAATTAACACTTTCTACTTTTTAATTTAATTTTATTTTTTAATAAAATTTTTAATTTTTTAATTAAGTTTACTAATACAATTTAGATATACAAAATGATCATATTCATCATAGGGAATTTGTACCTGTATATATCTTGATTCCTCCTTTTTTCCCCAATCCCCTCCCCTCCCTTCAACCCTCTTCCCCTCCTTATTTACAAAGCTTTGTTTCCATTTTATCCTTCTTTTGCCATTTTTTTTTATTTTCCCTTTCTTCCTTTCCCCTTCGCCCCTCCCTAGTTCCCCTTTCTTTTGAACCATTTCTTCCTATTTCACAATACCTATTATACACTTTGGTCCTTATTTACATTTAAGGTTTCTCACACAGAGAAACAGTGTGATATTTACACGTGTGACTGATTTATTTCACTTAAGAGTATGGTCTCAAGGTGCACCCATTTACCTAGGAATGTCTCAAGTTTATCCTTCTTTATGGCTGAGTAGTACTCCATTGTATAAAAAAAAAACCCACATCTTTTTTATCCATTCCTTGATTGATGGGCATTTGGGTTGTTTCCAAGATTTAGCCATACAAACTTACAAACTGTGCTGCTATAAACATGGGTGCACATATATCGCTGTGGTATGATCGTTTTAATTCTTCTGGGAAGATACCCAGATGGGGAATAGCTAGGTCAAATGGGACCTCTAATTCTAGTTTTTTGAGGAATCTCCATACTGATTTCCACAGTGGTTGCACCAGTCTACACTCCCACCAACAGTGGGGAAGGGTTCCTTTTCCCCCGCAGCCTGTCCAGCATTTGTTACTGGTTGACTTCTTGATAATAGCTATTCTTTCTGGAGTGAGATGGAATCTCAGTGTTGTTTTAATTTGTATCTCTCAAATGACCAGGGATGTTGAACATTATTTTTTTATATATTTAATTGCCATTTGTATTTCTTCATCTGAGAAGTGTATATTCATCTCAGATGCCCATTTTTGGATTGGATCTTTGAATTTGAGGGGTCTGATTTTTTCAGTTCTTTATATGTTCTAGATATTTGTGCTTTATCTGAGGGACAACTGGCTAAAATTTTTCCCACTCTGTGGGTTATCTTTTTGCTCTATTGGTAATTTCTTTTGCTGTGAAAAAGCTTTTTAATGGAATTAGATCCTAGTTATTGATTCTTTGTATTATTTCCCATGTGAGTGGGGTTTTGTTCATGAAATCTTTGCCTACACCTGTGTCTTCAAGAGTTCTACCTATTCTCTCTTCCAGTAGATTTAGTGTTTCTGTTTTTAATGTTTAGATCTTTGTGCCATTTTGATTTTAGTTTGGTGCATAGTGAGAGACATGGGTCTAGTTTTAGTCTTTGGCATGTGGTAAGCCAGTTCTTCCAGGACTATTAATTAAAGAGGCTATCTTTCTTCCAGTGAATGTGTTTGGGCCCTTTGTCAAAAATAAGGTGGCTGAGTATGTTTGGAGTTGTTTCTGAATCTTTTAATCTGTTCCATTGAGCCTCAGGTCTGGATTTTTTGTTTTGTTTTGTTTTTCTGCCAGTACCATGCTGTTTTTTTTTTTTTTTTTTAATCACAGAAGCTTTATAGTATAATTTAAAGTCAGGGATTGTGATGCCCCCTGTCTTAACTTTGTTGCTGAGAATTGTTTTTGCTATTCTAGGTCTCTTCTGGTTCTAAATGAATGTTTTCTCTAGTTCTGTGAGGTATGCTAATGGTATTTTGATTGGATCACATTAAATCTATATAACAATTTTGGGGGTATGGCCATTTTCACTATGTTGGTTCTTCCTTCTCATGAGCAAGGGATATCTTTCCATTTTCTGATATCCCCTTCAATCTGCTTTTTCAGAGTACTGTAATTTTCAATGTATAGATCTTTTATTTCCTTTGTTAGATTGATTTCTAGATATTTCATTTTTTTAATGCTATTGTGAAAGGTGTAGTTTCCTTAATTTCTCCCTCAGTGTGTTTGTTGTTTGTGTACAGCGATGCTATTGACTTAATGAAATTGAAAGGGAAGCAATATTCCCAAACTCCTTCCTGGAAGCAAGTATTACCCTGATACCAAAACCAGAGAAGGACCCAACCAAAAAAGAGAGCTACAGGCCAATGTCCCTAATGAACAGAGATGCAAAAATCCTCAGTAAGATACTGGCAAACAGAATGCAGCAAACCATCAAGAAGATTTTACACCTGACCAAGTGGGATTCACCCCAGGGATGTGGGGATGATTCAGCACATACAATCAATAAGTGTAATACACCATATCAACAGAGCTGAAGACAAAAATCACATGATCATCTCAATAGACACAGAAAAAGCATTTGACAAAGTCCAATATCTATTCATGATAAATATCTTGCAGAAAATTGGAATAGACAGTCTTTATCTCAATTTGGTAAAAGCCATCTATGACAAACCAATAGCCAACATCATACTAAATGGTCAAAAACTGAAAGCTTTCATTCCAAAATCAGGAACAAGATGAGAATATCTCCTGTCACTCCTATTTAATATAGTTCTGGAAACATTAGCCAGAGCAATTAGACAAGAGAAAGAAATAAAAGGAATAAAGATAGGAAAGGAAGAAGTTAAATTATCATTATTTGCAGATGACATGATACTCTACATAGAAAGACCCCAAAAAGTTCACCAAAAGACTTATAGATTTAATAACAAAATTCAGTAGCATAGCTGGATATGAAATCAACACTCAAAAACCTTCTACTTTTTAGTAACATAGAGTCTGCAACTTACACAGCCCAGTCTATTCTATACTCCACCATAGTGCCAAATCTTACCTTCCAACCGCAGCCAGAATTTGTCCTCTTTTCCACTAGGTAAAAGTTAACTGGTGGAATAAGAAATAAGCTCTTTCTTGCTCATGCATCAAAAGGTATCAAGATGTTAATGTGTTATTTCTCCCACTCATTGATTCATTCAGTAATTAACAAAACCATCTTATATGGCAGGTACTGGGTTATGTGCAGACAATACAATGAGTATGACATGATTCCTGGACTATAGAAACTTCTATGATAAGCCATTCTTTCTAACTTCTCTTAAAAATCTTCAAATCTACAGAAACCCTTCACCTTGATTTAGTACTTACTGATTTTTTTCATATTTTCTTCCTCTTTCTCACTGTCCCTAAAAGTATGAATGTATGTATATATATTTCCCTTTTGGAGGAGGGGAGAACTATTTAAAATAACTTTCAGACCTTAGGAGATGGGTAATTAAACAATTTAGTTCAGGAAAGGAGAAAGAAGTGTGTTGGAAAGACTCAGGAGTCTCTGTAAAAGATTATGGTATTTGCTAAGCATTCAAGAGGTGGAGAGATATGTACCAAGGGCCCAGGACCTGCCCAATGTGAAGCAGTATGAGAGTAGTGAGTGGCTTTGCACAGATGCACCAAGTGCTAGGGAGAAGGGGATTGGAAAGTGTCCTGAGAAAGAGAGGCTGCCAGATAGACAGTGGCCAGAACAAGGAATGTGAGGTGTGGCGAGAAAGGAGGCTCCCCTTTATCTTACCTTGTGGCTGATGGCTGATGGAGAATGATTGACAAGTGTTATGCAGGAGAGTAAACTACTTTGTGTGCTATTACCCTGGCTTTGTAGAGGAACCCCACAAAGTTAAATAACTTCCAACGGTGACATTTTCAGGTACCCTGATAAGTCTGTAGGTAGAGATATTTTGGGAACTCATGAGCTTTAAAAGGCCCTAATATCTTACCCATAAATTGGTACCCTATTCCCTCCCTTCTTTCTTTCCTTTCTATTTTCCACCCACCTTCACTTGCTCTCTCCCTCCCTCTGTCCCTTCCTTCCTTTTTTTCAAAATAGATGGGGAAAATTTTTAGTTCAGTAGCATTCACTGATTTACATTTTGCCAGTTGTCTTTTTTTTTTTTTTTTTTCCTGTGGGTACCGAGGGTCGACCTCAGGAACTCTCGCGCCAGCAAGCGCTTGTGCCGCTGAGCGATATCACCGGCTCTTTTTTTCCTTCATGTGGGTTTTGGGAGTCAAACTCAGGACCTTGCGCTTGCCAGGCAGGCGCTTATGCTGCTGAGCTATCTCACTGGCCCCCAGATGACATTTTGCCAAGAATTAGAAATAAAAAGACATTTAGGACATAGGCCCTCTTCTTTAGAAGATAGGTCAGAGTTGCTATGGTTACACAAGAAAGTATTTTTAAATATTTAAATTAACATATAGTGATTGTGCATATTTATGGGGTACAGTTTGGTATTTCAATGCAGTGTGTAATGATCAGATCATGGCAATTGGTGTATCTGTTATCTCAACATTTATCATTTCTTTGCATTGCAAGCATTCAAAATCCCCTTTACTAACTCTTTCAAAATATTCAATTATTTGTCATCAACTGTAGTTATTTAACTGTGCTGTAGAATATTAGCAGTTATTTCTCCTACCCAATGGTGTTGCCCTATCTTCTATCTCAGGAAGAATAGATCAGTGGATGATGTGTCCAGAACATGGCTGTGTATCAGAATTGACCGAGGAGCTTTTAGAGGAACAGTAATTCCCGGGTTTCCCCCCTCCAAACCCCTTGAGTCTAATCCACTGAAATGGGACTCAGGAATCTGGATTTTCTAGAATCTCCCTTGTATGGCACTGGTATAGCTAGTTTCTTCCCTGAGGCTTGGAGCTTGGAGCTGAAGAAGGGGAATAGGAAGGGTTTAGCAACAGAGGTCCACCAAGGACTCAGAACAGGTCCATGCCTAGGAAAATTCTACCAAATGCTATGGATATACATTTATCATACCAGCCTCTTTGTGTCCTTGGAAAGGATCAAGATGTCAGGCACATTGTAGGGGTTCCACAGATATTTGACAAGGGATGAGTATTGCTTAACCTTGAAGTTATCAAAGGAGATGACTACAGTGTGGTTGTGTGTTTTTGTTTGGCCCAAACACTTTAAAAATATTAATTTAGTAAAAAAAAAAAAAAAAAAAAAAAAAAAAAGCACAGTCTAAACCCCAGATATTTATTGACTTTTCAGCAGTTCTGTTTATATTCATTTTTTAATCAGGGCTCTGATATTTCTATAGAATACCTACTGTAAAGAAGATACCAGATTACAGAGGATGACATCAGTCACCTTGTGAATGCTGTCACACTGAAGACTGTATAGGCTGCCCTAAGAAAATGCATTCCCTGGTGCTCCCTCTGAGTCAAATATCATCACCATGACAGATCATCTAAGTGATGACAGGTGAAGGTAGTAATGGTAGTTAATCCAGACATATTAAATAATGGAGATAGGAAAAATCATTTGAGGCTAAACTTGACAGTTGTCTCATGATGTTTATTTCAAAGGTATTTGGAAATAAATTATTTGAAACATTTTATCTTCTTGCTTGGCAGAAAAAGGGTATGATTACATAATCATTAGTTGACATTTCATTATAGATGCCAAACCTAAGATTTTCAACTACTTAAAATAAAAGTCTTATTTAGACATTTTGGATCTGGAGAGGTGAAAAACTGGGCGTTGGAAAGTCAGAGTTGATCTTCATCAGTTGACATTTTACTCTCTTCAAAAATCATATTCCCAAGTAGCATATATTTTCCAAATAATATCAGCTGCAGTTCTTTTTGTAACCATCAAGTCATAAATAGATATAACTTTAAGATTTTGTTTCACATATTTGTTAAATTTTGAGAAGTCACAAAATAATGTGGATTACATCTTTGAATGAATTTATTTGTGTAACTAGGATGAGCAGGTATTAGTAGGCTGGATACAGGAATATTAGTACTGTTGTCAAGGCTCTATGTTTCTGGCTCTTGGACAGACTCTACACATGGGGGTAGAAATGGCAGCCACCTTCACCAGGTTAACATCTGACCAACTTAGTAACTCTGACAAAGAGATCTTTGCAGATCCACAGCTGGGAGGGCAACTTTTATGGACTAGTCCTGTGTCCTGCTTTCCACTACCAAAGAGGAAGGGGGCAGATTGGCCCTTCCCAAAATTATAAATCATGGATTCTCACATGAAAGAATAGTTCTATTGACAGAGAAGTAGGTGGGTGGGTGGGTGGAAGGACTGGTAGGGGGAGAGAGAGGGAGAGAGAGGAAGGGAGGGAGGGAGAGAGAGGAAGGGAGGGAGGAAGAGAGGGTAAGAGGAGGGGAGAAAACAATCAAGTCCACTATAATGGCTTAATTTTCCCATTAGTGTTTATATGTCTAAGGAAGGAAGAAAAATCAGTCTTCAATAGCAAAAACAAATATGCACCATCAAGTGAGGAAAAATTGTACTTTTCAACAGTGTGAACAGTGATTTTGTTTTTGTATTTCAGCAAGGTCTTGATATCATAAGCCTATCACCACTTGATATAGTTTTAAACCTTTGTATGATATGTGTTAGATAAAAAGTTAAATGTTTCACATGCAGTTTCTAGAATTCAGTTACTCCTTATACCTTACAAATGGTAAGTACATAATAAATGTTGAGTAAATTGATGAAGTAGTGTATTATTGGATCATGGAATCAGATAAGACATTAGAAGCCACCTAATTAATGTCTTGGATGCATGCAGACATCCTCAACAATATCTTGTAGACTGGTCATTAAATCATTGTTGAACACTTTTGTATGAAAACTCCCTTGTTTTTCGTTTACGAGGTTTGTTTGCCATTTACTGATATAAAGTAATTAGAAGCTGATATCACTGAACAGAGGAATGTTCATATTGTTTGCTTAATTTCTTCTCTCCCACCCCCATGCATGTAAAATGCAAATAACAAATTTCTATTGAGTGATATCTTAAGCAATACTATCTGCTAGTAAAACTCAAATGAACAACTTGGTCTTTGTTCAGAGAGATTTGGAGAAAATTCCAGCCATGAAACTGGTTAGAAGGAGACAGAGAAGGAGGCCGTGGGACACTGATTCAGGTACAGGCTTCTCTGAGGCTGCCTTGGAGCTTGAGGTGTTGATACATGGGCACACGGCTGCTGTGGCTTCCTGTAGCTGGTGAAGTGAGACTTCACTGAGGTTACAGAGAGGAGGGCACAGCGGAGCCGCATCATGTGGAATGTAGGAAGTACAGTGTCCCAGAGAGGTAGCTTGTACCACATTAAGAAACACATGCCAGGAATGGTGGCATGTTCCTGTAATCCCAGTACCCTAGGAGGCTAAGGCAGGGTGTTCGCAAGTTCAAGCCCAGCCTGGGCAACTTAGCAAGACCCTATCTCAAAATAAAAAAAAAAAAAAGGCTGGTGATGTAGCTCATTGGGAAGGCCCTGGTCTCAATCCTCAGTTAAAAAAACAAAAACAAAATGAAAGAAAAGAAACACATAAAACACAAATATAGTATTAAAGCAGGGGTAGGGATAGAGACACATATGTCTCATACCTCTCTTATTATTATTTGTTACCTCTGGTATAAAAGTTCTTTATAATGCAATTTTTTTTTTTTTTTTTATATGCGGGTACCGGAAGTCGGACTCAGGACCTCGCGCTTGCCAGGCAGGCGCTTATGCCGCTGAGCCATCTCACCAGCCCAATAATGCAATATGTTTAACCATTGCACCATTACTTTTTTGGTATATTTTTCCATAGATAAATCCTCTACATGGGAAATCTCTAAATGTATCCCATCTGTGGATTAACTTGCACTGTCTTTTCCTCCTGTAATGTGTATATTCTCTATTATAAATTTTTGAATCATTTAAATAATATCAGTCTATTACATTGTTTATAATTTTCTAAACATCTTATGTTTGTTTTTCAACAAAAGCATTCCTCAAATCATGTTGACAAGTATAAGAAAATCAATCTGTGAATAACTTTTCATGGAATCCTTTAGACCAATTATTTTTAAAAAGGAAAGGCAATAACTTTATTATGGATAGTTAAACTTGAAAGACATAACAGTCAAGTAACTGTGTAGCTGAAAATATTTGAAGAATATTGTTTTTACTAGGTTTGAATAGAACATTAATAAAATCTTCTCTAAATTGTAAATTTGGAAATTTAAAAACTCTAAAGAAGCCAAAAACTTTTGTGACTTAATTTAAGAGTTTAGTTTTTTTAAATGTTCCTCTTAAAAAGTATTTTAGGTTATCTGATACAGAAAGTAAGATGTGGTTTCAGGAAAACTTCAGAAAACTGTATGTAGATTCCATCTGTAGAATAGAAATTTCCGATGAGATTTAACAATTAGTAACAAAAATATTTGGCAGTAGAATTACAGTCTGATCAACAGTAAGCTAAAATGTTGATTCAAAAACAATATAGGTACACATAACTCGCTATCAGCAAATGGCTAATATTCTTAAAATTGGTGATTTGTAAGCATTATATGATGGACTTTTAAACAAAAACTTTAGGAAAATTATTAGTATTAGAAATTAACATTAAAATTACAGGTGACTATAAAAATTGGTTGAGAATATATTTTATTTTAGCATTGGCTATGTAGTAGCAATAATCACAGCACATGTTTGCTTTCACCTAAGTTTACATTGTTTTAATAAGAGATGCCTACAGATGCATAAAAAGAAATATGCCAGTATCTTCCCAGTCCTTAATACAGTAGTTAGCCAAAGGGAACTACAAATCCCAGAATGCAACATATTCCATTCTTACTTATATATGGATTTCCAAAAACTAATGGGCTAAATTTGATGGCAGTTGGGCAGCAGCCCAAAATGCTAAGGTTTGAACTTTATACGACATAAATTTTTGTCATTTGCTATATTTATACATTCACTTTAAAACTGAATATTTGCATTATCTATCTCATCTGCATATGTTATATAATTAATTGTTTTCACAAATAAAAATGATCATTTCAACATAGAGAATTAGTGCAAATTTTAAGAACAAAATGATCGAGAGTTTTTTTTGAAAAATAATTCTTTAAAAAATATATTCTAATGTTCCTTAAAAAATGGATCATTGTTATTTGGACTCAAATTAAAATATCTTATGTTTTGAAATGTCACCACTTCTGAGATTGTTATTAGAGGGTATGCTGACTGGAATTTCACATAGCCGCTTCAAATCAGAAATATTTATTTGTTTCCTATTATGAGTATGGTGTCATTTGGTTTATTCTTACCAGGAACTTAATATGTTCTCTACGCAATGGTTTTATAAATAAGTAATAATAATAGTAGGAAGGTACACATAAATATAAACAATTAAAATACAGTTATCATTTACTGGACACTTACTATATACCAGGAACTATGCTAAAAGGTAAAAATTCATTACTCATTTAATCTTCACAAAAACTTTATAAAGGTAGATATCATTATTGTTTCCATTTTTCTCACTAGGCTGAAGCTTAGTGAGAAAAGTTAATTGTAAAAGTATAGCACTATGAAGTGGTGGATCTAGTATGCGGGCCCCAGAGTTTGGGGTGCTGGGGATTGCGCATGCTAGGCAAGTGCCCTACCACTGAGCACAAGCTCAGATCAAGGCTCTTACCCACTGTTACACTGCACGTCGTGCATCAAGAAGATTTATTGCTTTGTAATTGGCCACTGACGGCAGATTCATCTCCATCTCTGGAAAAACAACTCATTGCGCCTGATATTTTGTTGGTCAAAAATAATTATCTTTATACATGAAAGACGAGACATTACCTCAAAATTTTCTTCATAATCAAACTTTGTCTCCTAGCTGTGAGAAGAACAATTTAAACTTCAGTAAGAGATGTTAAAATAGATAGATAAAAATATCATGGCAACTCCATCCAGAAACAAGCACTGAGAGGAAAAAAAAAAAAAATCTTTCTCCCATTTTCCAGACTGACTGAATGCATTGATCAAGTTATCTAAGTAATTGCTTGTGTTTCCTGGCAGCAGGTACTTTATGCCTGCTGTGCTTCTATAAGAATACATCTAGCACTCCATGCATTGATGACGGGTAGCATTGATGTGTCTGCAGTGGTTCCTGGGGGCTTCACTTCATCTTTTACATTTCCTTTCCTCTCCTCTTCTCTCCTCTCCTCTCCTTTTCTTTTCTTTTCTTTCTTTATTTTTGGAGTTGAGCTCAGTTTTACTTATTTTTAAAAAAAATTTTATTTTATTGGTACATTTCAGATAAACATAATGATAACATTCTTCTTAGGGAATTTGTACCTGTACGTGACATATCTTGCTTCTTTTTTTCTCATTCTCCTCCCCTCCCTTCAACGCTTTTTCCCCTCCTTATTTACAAATCTTTGTTTCCATTTTTTCCTTCAATTCTTTTTTTTTTTTTTTTTCCTTGTCCCTGCTTATATCAAACTCTGGAATGCCCTGTGTCTTCCTGGTTCTCCTCTTCCCACCACCTCTGGAAGGGTCTTTGATTTCCAGCTGCTTCACTATCCAGCTCTGCCTCCACCTCTTTATACACCCTCCCCTGATCATTTCAGTTCAACTCTATGATTTATGTTTCTGCCAGAAGCCACTACCCTCCTCTCACCTTCTACAAGATTCGTGGGCCTACAAGGGTGAAAGGCGGAATCGTTTCTAGCTGTTGGACTCTCTTGATTAGCAACTCCTTAGCACAGACCATCTCTGGCACTGCCTGTGGATGCTGAAGCTGCACATTGGCACAGTCAGACACCACTTCTCAGACCCGCTCACTCCCTTACTTCCTGCATTGCATTGTTCTCTAGTAGACTTTCCAAAATCCCTGGGAGTTCATAAATCTCAAATCTCAGAGGACTCTATGAGCACCTAAAATAATTTCAATTTTTATGATTATCTTAAAATATTTAATTAAGCTGACACTTTCAATGCTTCTACCTGTATCTGTGTTTTCATTTCACTAGTGCTGGTGGAGTGGCAGAGCTTGACTTTTTTGGTGGTTTTTCAAACTGGGGGTCTACAACATGTTCTCTGGGTTCCTGAGATCTTGAGATTGACAAATACTGCTCTACAGTGTGGAAATGAGGCTGGGCAAGTGACCAATCACTCAGGTCAGACTATTCATTTCTCATACGTACATTGTATATGTGCTATGAGAGGTACACTGTGCACACACTGGAAAATATTTTTAAGGACCTTTTCTGCAAAGGTCAGTGGGTATTATGGCTTGTGTCACGTGTCCTCCCAAAGCCTCATGTGGTCAAAGGTGGGGCTTTTCAGAGATGGCTGGATCTAAAGTGTGTGATGCTGAGATTAAATATGCAATGCTGGGGTTAAGGCTGTGTGATTGCTAAATCAGTCCACTGATTGGTTTGGCACAGTTCTGGGTGTGGATAATGGGAAGGCCTACCCTGGGTGCAAGTGCTACCTGCCTGGGAGTGTGTAGCCTGGATAGAATATAAGGGACAGAAAGTGGGCTGCTGTTGTCACTTGCTGCTTTGCTACTTAGCTGTCTGCTGCCTTCTGCCTCCCACAAACTGTTTCTCTGCTGTGACACCCTGCCTTTGAGTCAGCCAACTATGA
Source organism: Erethizon dorsatum (assembly GCA_028451465.1). Classification (NCBI taxonomy): domain Eukaryota; kingdom Metazoa; phylum Chordata; class Mammalia; order Rodentia; family Erethizontidae; genus Erethizon; species Erethizon dorsatum. Next base: position 122,265,796 of record CM051826.1, on the reverse strand, counting down.
ACTGAAACCTCTACAAACTGTGAGCTACCATAAACCTATCTTCCTTTAACTTTGAGTGTTGGGTATTTTGTCTCAGCAACAAAAAGTAACTAAGACAGTGGGGAAGTCAGACAAACAAAAAGCCAACTCTAATATATTGTGATAGTACAATTCATAAAAACTTTCTGGAGAACAACTTAGTAATTGCACTAAGAGCCTTGGAAATATTGATAACTCTTGACCAAATCATTCTACTTTTAGGAATTTATAGAAATTAGAGAAGTCTACAGAGATTTATATTAAAGAAATAAGGTATAGTTGGGATGATTAGTGAAATTGACTCAGCCCAACTAACATTAGTTAAAGGTGGAAACCAGCTTTAAATCGTAACAAGAGAATAATTGAATGTGAGATCCCATGTGATATGGGATATTAAGTAGTCACTAAAAATGATATTTCCTTATTATTTTTTGGTTAAAATGTCAGATGATAAATATTTTTGACTTTGTGGGTAATATTACACTGAATTGTTCAAATCCTGTTGTTGTAGTGTGAAAGCAACTGTAAACAATGCATAAACAAATGAGCATGGTTGTATTCCAATAAAATTTTACTTATGGACAGTAAACTTCCAGTTCCACATACTTTTCATGTATCATAAAATAAAAATTTTAAAAATATTGTTTCAGTCACTTAAAAATGTGAGAACAATTCCTAGCTTACAGAACGTACGAAACATTGTAGGTCAGATTTGGACTGTGGGCCATAGTTTCCTTATCCCTAATCTATACTATGTGATTCTAATTGTGTGTGTGTTTGTGTGTGTGTGTGTGTAAAACCACATAAATGTGTTGGTGGTTATCTCAGTGAATGGGGACTATGGATAATTTTGGTTTTTATGATGTTTTGTTAATTTTCCATTTTTTAACACAAAATTACAGATGATTCCCAAGGCAGACACATGGTAGAAGGATCTGGGCAGAAGAAAGCTGCTCATGTCATGGAGCCCAGAAAGCAGAGAGAAAAGAGGGGAGCCAGGGATGGAGATAAACACTTCCAGGTCACCCTTCCTGTGGCCACTCTCCACCCAACAGGACTGTCTTCTGACCAGTCCCCACCTCTTGATGACACAGTTAAAACATTGAGTCTAGTTCTGCCACAATCCAGTCACCATCCAAACACATGAGACTTTTGAGGGACACTCCATATCCAAACCATAACCTTCCACCTACCATTGGAGTACCCAGAGACACATTCTAATTAATAGGAGTGGCTTATCTCATCCAGAGAGCAAGTGTCTTTGTCACTCCCTTGTTGCTGGGACAAAATACCCAACAACTGCAACTTAAAGAAGCTGAGGTTTATTTTTAAAGCTCACAGTTTGGAGATGTTTCAGTCCATAGTTCACTGGCTTCAAGGTAGGATGGTATGGCAGAGAGGCATGGTGGAGGAAAACTGCCTTCATGGCATGGGTCGGAAGCAGAGAAAGGGTGAAGGGAAGAAGCAAGGGAGGGAGATACTGTATACCTTTTTGGCCACACCCCCCAGTGACTGCCTCCTCTGACCAGGCTCTACTTCCCAACATCCCCTTCTGAGTATCACTCCCCCGTGATCCAGTCACCTCCCCAAAGCCCCAGCTATGAGCATGTGAGACTTTAGGGGGCCGTCTAGATATAAACTGTAACAGGGAGTTGCTTATCCTTTGCCCTCAGGAACACACCACAATTTTTGGAGGATGTTGAGTGTAGTTTTAAGATGTTGCCCAAGTGATTTTGATATCAGCACCCCCCTGCCACATTTCTGACATCTACTTGTTGTGTGAGAAGACAAGAACAAAGGCCATGGTATCCTGAAATATCTGGACACTTAAAAGTAGGCAGAGAAAAGCAATTTGTAAAACAGAGCAGAAGTACAGGAACAAAGTCAGAGCACAGTTTCGGCTAGTAGGGGCGATTTTACCGGAGCACTGAACAGTACTGATCACAAAGAAGTGACTAATGAAATTGTTGGCATTGACAGATGTGAGGTCAGGTGGACCTCTACAAGAATATTCCAGTAAAAGCTGGCTGTGGTGGCACAGAACTGTAATCCCAGCACTCTGGGAGCCTGAGGCAGGAGCATCGTAAGTTTGAGTTTAACCCGGGCTACTCAGTGAGATCCTCTTGCAAAAAATTAAAAAGAGCTGGGGGTGTAGCTCAGTGTGAAGGCCCTGAGTTCAGTTTCCAGTCCTTCAAAAAAAAAGTTTCAAAAAAATAATAGGATAGTGCAGACAGAAGCCACTCAGGAGAGATTTGAGAAGTGGATGAATATTAATAAAAAGCTGAAGCATGGAGAAAAGGAAAACAATTCAACAATAACTAGACGCCCCCTATCTTTCACATTTATTGTCTTGGTTGATTAAGAGGTGCTGGAGAGCTGGTGAGATGGCTCAGTGGCATAAGTGCCTGCCTGGCAAGCGCGAGGGCCCGAGTTCGACTCCCGGAACCCACATGAGAAAAGGTCCGGTGATATCGCTCAGCAGCACAGGCCCCTGCTGGCGTGCGAGGTCCTGAGGTCGACCCCCGGTATCCACAAAAAAAAAAAAAAAAAAAAAAGTGCTTGAATAATTCTTGGAGAACGAGTGAGTGGATGGATAGTGAATACATTTATGAATCAGTTCAGGTTCCCCTCAATATTCTCTGAAACACAAGAGTCATTGAAGATGTTACTGTGATATATTTGAACAAGTGACAATTTGGTTTTAGCTTTAATAGCAGATAAGGAGCACCCTTTGTATGCAAGAAAAATACTTTCTACAGATCCATGTTGATGAAGGACGTCATAAGTACTATAGAAATAATATCTAAAATTTGAACTTGGAAAGCACTATGCAAATTTTCTTGTTGATATTGCAGTGTTATTACTGCATTGGTACATAAGACATGGCAAACTGAGACCTTTCCACTTTTTAGCAGTCAGATACTAATTTATCCTTTTGACCTCAGGGGTTTGGGTGGTCTTCCAGTGAGGTGAGCTACTCCTCTCCATTTAGATAAGAAGTAGACAGTGACGGACAGGCAACCGGAGGAGGTGCGGTGCAGGCACTGTGCTGGGCTCATGTCAGGTGCTCAGATATGTTCTCTAGTCTGCCAGGTCTAAATATCCACAGCGTGCAAATCCTGTGAAATTTCTAAAAGAATTCTTCAGGTCTAAATAAGAAAAGACAGAGAAAGAAGACTTGGAAGGTGTTACCAGGGGTTTTCCCCAAATCGGAAAGCTGGGAGTTGTGGCAATTGGGGAAATGGGGAGGCATATTTAAGTCCAATGTAAGAAAACTTTTTCTAATAACCATATAAGGATCTGGTCTGAAAGTAAGGGAGCCCCTCTGCTCTGGAATCACTGCCATGTTGCAATTCTGTTAGAGGCTTCCTGAAGTCGAGGTTTAGACTGGAATGACTGGCCTCCCAAGTCCTTTTGGACTTTCCCCACATATCCTACCCCAAGAACTTACAGAATCTCTATTATGTGCATGGCATTCAGTGTTTCTCAGTAGGAATCCCATTTATGAGACAATCCCTCATTAATCTATGCTGATCGTGACAACTAAAAATGCCCCAACATGTTTTAGAACCAGTGACAGGTACAGTAGTTTAAATATGAGCAATATCATTGTCATTAGCATGCTTGAGGTATGATACCCTCCTGCCATCACCACTGGCACAGTACATGCATTTGTGCCCAACTTATACATCATGCTCATTGAGGGGAAGGAAGAAGAAAGAGGTAGTTTCCCTGGAGCCTCAGCAATGGGCATTGAAGTAAAACAGTATTTCCCAAGAAAGGGCAGCCTATGAACAATCCCCAGCCTCAGGAGGGAAGGCCTGGCCAATAGGAGGATATGATACATGGGCAAACATAAAAAGGTGGGGACCACTAAAAGAGCCACATGGCTTTTGTAATACCATTGCCACAGCGGAAGTATCACAGAGACCCAAGCGCTGATCATCAAATACCTCAGGGGTAGATTCTGGCTTTGGGTTCCTGCTGTATTTCCAGAATTTCACAGAAAACATTTCAGCTGGTCATTTTCCTGAGATTTTGGACTGGCTGAGAAATATCCCTGGGAACCCTGTCTAGTTTACTGTCTCATCTGGTATTTTAGATGTTATTTACTAGACCCTGGGAAGCACTGAACTATACCTGGCTTCTGATCCCAGCACCCCAAGAGTGATCTAAAATTCCGAGAGAATTTGAAGCAGACAGTTTTCTGCAGATCTTCCAAGAAGAATGTCTACTGGATTTCTTGGAGAAAATTCCAGTGCAACTTGTACCAAATCAAACCCAGAGGCTTCAGGAAGAATGTTCTGACACTGACTCTGCAGCGAATATAACGTTCAGTGTTTCGCACAGGAGGTCATGGGAGAGTTCCAAGGAAATACCAGAAGGCAGAACTGTAGTTCTTCAAGCTGCTTGTCCTTAAAATCTCTATATCACTGATTTATAAAGTGTACTTTAGTGGAAAGGGACAGTAATAAGAGGAATGGTTTTTATTCTAGTGGTAACATACACCATACAGAGAAATATAAGGGCAAATTAATCTACTTTAAAGTAGAAAATGAAATACACGCATAATACAAAACTGACAAGTCCTTAAGATAATCTAAAACTTGTCACACAAGAAGGAAATATCCAGATATTATACTCTCAAATAGTTTGTGGATGTCCAGTTTTTTAAGGCACCATTTGTTGAAGAGGTTGTGCTTTCTCCAATGTATGTCTTAAGCACTTTGTTGAGAATCAGTTGGCTGTAGACATGTGGTTTGTTTCTTGGATATCTACTATGTTCCGTTGGTCTATATGTCTGGTATTATGCCAATATTATGCTATTGTTTTTACTATGTCTGTGTAGTATGTTTTGAAATCAGGTATTGTGATGCCTACTGCCTTACTTTTTTGCCTAAGATTTCTTTGTACTTCCATATGAATTTCAGTTTTTCCAGTTCTGTGAAGAATGTCATTGATATTTTGATGGAATTGCATTAAATCTACAGATTTCTTTGGATAGAATGGACAGTTTAACAATATAAATTCTTCTAATTCACAAACACGGGAGGTCCTTCCACCTTTTAGAGTCTTCAATTTCTTTCATCTATGTTTTGTAATTTTGTTGTAGAAGCCATTCACTTTGTTAGTTTTTCTTCTTCATCTTCCTCTTCCTCCTCCATCTTTAGTATTAGTATTATTATTTAGCTATTGTAAATGAGATTCCGATCTCAGAAAATTTATCATCGGTGTACAGAAAAGCTATTGATTTTTGTATGTTTTGTGTCCTGCTACTTTATTGAATTAGTTTATTAGTTCCGAAAGCCTTTCAGTAGGGGTCTTTAGGTTTTTCTGTATATAGAATCACATTATCATCAAGCAGGGATAATTTGGTTTTCTTGTTTCCTGTTTGTATGCCTTTTTATTTCTTTGCCTCCCATAATTGCTCTGGCTAAAATTTGTGGTACTATATGAAATGAGAGTTGTTAGAGTGGATCCCCTTATCTTGTTCCTGATCTTAGTCAAATGCTTTCGGTTTCTCCATTCATTATGATATTGGCAGTGGGTTTTTCACATATAGCCATTGAGATATAATCCTTTTTTTTTTTTTTTTTTTTTTTTTGAGACAGGGTCTCGCTATGTATTTCCTGCTATCCTTGAATTCACTATGTAGCCCAGGCTGGCCTCGAGCTTACTGCAGTCCTCCTGCCTCTGCCTCCCAAGTGCTGGGATTACAGGCGTGCACCACCATGCCTGGCTTAGAGATATGATCTTTGTATACTTAATTCGCTCAAGGCTTTTATTGTGACAGGATGTTGGATTTTATCAAGGAGGAATGTGAGATCACCATAATGTTCTCTACCTCAGGGAAGGTAGATGTGTATCTTTGCTAAACCTTTACAGTACTTGAATAATTTACATGTGAATGCCTTTATGTTGGCCGTGCTCCCTGGTTCTCCACAATCCCCGTGGCTCTCTCCTGCTACACAAACACTTGCGTTTGCAGATTCTCTCCTAGGCCTTCCTATACCATATATAGTGTCAAAAATCCAAGTGTTTAAAATGTGATCCCGTACTCTTGCAATGGGTGGCATTCAGCCTCATGCCATGTTTCTCTTTGACTCAGGCTTTGGAAGACCGGGTGTGGGAACTCTTGCAGGAAGCGGACAAAACTGCTGAAGAGAACAAGGATCAGAGTCAGGTCTACGACGCCATGGCCCAGACCCTGGGCGAAGCATGGGCTGCGCTGGTCTCCATGCTTGAAAGAAGAATGGAGCTCCTGAGGTTAACCTCTGAATTTTTTGAAAATGCCTTGGAGGTTCGTATTTTAAAAAATTTACCCTTTCTCAAAGCAAATAAAGAGTATTCCAGAAAATATTTCATTCCTGTGAGTAAATATTGCAATCAAGTTTTTAAAAGTGGTAGAATAACTGTCAAAAAATAAAACTGTAAGTTTTAAATGTAAATTTTAAATGTAAGTCTTCAAACAAAAACTAAGGGCTGTTGGTAAAAATTAAGTAAAATTTAAGTAAAAGTGGGACCTCTTACTCACAAATCATTTTGAGTTATTTCTCTCCTTAGAACACAGAAATACAATTACTAGTCAGTTATTTTGATTATAGGGTCTTTAGGAAATTCTGGTCTAGAGTGTTCTTACTGGCTAAAAGTTGGAGGATAATATTTCTTCTGCTGCTAATAAAATAGCAACAGCAGAATAATGTTTGGTCTGTAAATGTAGCATTATATAGAGTATTAAGTTATATCTAGTTAATTTTCCAAAGTTTGAGCTCATTAAAATATAAGGGAAGGAAAAAATCCTGGACATAAGAAGGTAATTTTGGCTATAATTTTTCTTGGATTCTGTAATTTTTTTGAAGCTTCAGGATTCAAAATGGGAGACTCAAAGAACATTATCAAAAGAGGTGTTATATTTTGTGTAAGTCAGTTATTGGAAATCTCACTTTTACCTTCTCTGTCAAGCGGCAGCACATTTATTCTGATGGGCGAGCACTGCTTCATTATGATAAAGCACTAGCTTTGAAAAATATGACATTTTTAAATGTAAAATTCAGGACTTAAATCCAAAACAATGAAGGAAAGAAGATTAGTACTAGAACATAAAAATTGAGGTAGACAATCTCATGCATCATGAACTCATTTAAAAGCAAAAAGGAAAAGCAAAAACCTTATTAGTAACTTTAGAGTTTTGTTCTCCACAACTTGAAGCCTGAAGTCCAGCTCACAGTTCATTTTACAGAACGCCTTGGGAAAAGTCCCACGCGCGAGATTCTTCCTTAAGAAGAAATAAAGCACCTGAATCGTAGGTGCAGGAGCCAAATTACAGATATAGCCACGTCATCCTATCTTAATACGTGGGGCAAAGGTGTCAACTGCCTTTTTAAACTCAGCTCGTCTGAGCACAGGAAACTTTCCTAACACCAGGCTCAATATTTGTTTCTCACTGTGTTTTAGTGTTGAGGCTACCTAATTTTCTCCACAATGTAGAAATTACTTACAGAGATCGCCATGGAGTAAGAAGAAATTCTCAGTCAAGCCACTGCAGCCCCGCTCTCTTAATCCTCACTCTGGAGTGAATTTTTGCTCGATCTAGTGAAATGACTAAATGTTTCTGTGTTATCCTGTTTCCAATTCTGTGGACCACTTGAGCAAGCAGAAAGCAAACTGATACATAATCTTCAGGCCCCTTTTGTATACTACAGCAATTTTCATTAGTGACAAAAAAAGGGTGAAATTAATAATAAGCTCTTTAAAAATGTTTCCCTGTTGCCACTTCTACTCTGGGCAAGCTGTAAAAGAAAAAAGGCATAACTTTTAGGAGGGGAAAAGAAAACACCCAGGAGACAAAAGTTAACAAAATATCAGAGAAACTTTTTCAACTATTATTTATTGATTTATTTTTTTTTAAACTTTAAGAATCTGAAATAGAGATGTAAGTTATACAGTGACTCTAAAACTTTTTGTACCAGGAAAAGCAAATCATCTGTGGGGAGTTTTTGGTTTGTTTATTTTATTTTATTTTGTTTTATTTTGCTTTGTTTTGTGTGTGTGTGGTTTTTTTGTCTTTGAAGACTGTCTGTAAAACCACTTATTAGAAACTGAATGAGTGAATGGATGGCAGATGCAAATGCTGTGTGAATATGATCCCTTATTGAAATATATAAATATGAGAGTTCTTTAGAAATATAAAATAAGTTATTATTGTACAGTTGAGGATTAATAGAGGCAAATTTCTGGTACACAGATTGAACCATCAGGTAGATATTTTCTTCTGGAATCCTGAGCTACAGTTTAGGAACCCTGCACATACAAGACAGTGTCAGATGTCCCTCGGATCATCCTAACAGAACTGCAGAGGCTTCTCTGCATTTCAATAGGGGTCATGCACATTAGTCTCTTTCACCATTCCTGCCAATTATCACTGGATTTTATGCAGCTGTTGAAGTAATCAAAATACATTAGCTTTTATTAATCAGATAATTATATAAAATATTAACAAGCACCAAATTAAGAAATAATAGTTTAGAGAAATTTGAAGAAGAGGACAAGCACTGCAGTGGGCTTCTTTGTCTTTCTGATACTTTGCCTTTATTATTATTTTTTCTAAACCTAACCCAAAGGTGATCTTTATAAGAATTCCCACTGAATTTTAAGTGCTAAAACAAACCAGCTATCTGTCTGCCATTATGGTGATAACCGTAATAGCATATCCAAGTATGTTTTGCCTTCTTCTAAAATTTGTTTTTAAAATTATGTCCTTGAGATTTTTAACTTCACTTCAAGCATCCCTTTTCCTCTCATGCATACTTCATGGAGAAAAACAAAAAGAGAACAATCATCTCGCTCACATGTAGGGTGTTAAATTATTGTGTATTCTCCTTTGAAATGGAAGAAAACATTTTCCACTTTTCATTCTTGCTCTAGCTAATCCCATTTGTATTTACATAAATAATAAATATTATTATTATTATTATTATTATTATTATTATTGGTGGGTACCGGGGTCGACCTCAGGACCTTGCGCGCCAGCAGGCACCCCTGCCACTGAGTGATATCACTGGCCCTTTTTTTTTTTTTCGTATGTGGATACCGGGAGTCGAACTCAGGACCTCGCGCTTGCCAGGCAGGCGCTTATGCCAGTGAGCCATCTCACTGGCCCAATAATAAATATTATTGATAAAAATGCAAATAAAATTACAATTGTATCTTCAAAACTAAACATTTACTTCTCTTCACCTGTCCCTAATCCCATTCCTTCTTATAAAGAAAACCATTTAGTGTGTATACTTTTAGACCATTTTGTGTATAAAATACATATATTTTTGCTTTGTGTTAGTAATGAGATTAAACTACATATTAGTCTGAAACTGTAATTTTTTGCTTCTAAGTTTAATCATACAGGAAAATAACTATATTTAAACCTTCTAAGTGAGTTAAATTAAATTTACTTGTAATTTTACTTGAATCCAACCTTTTGTTGGTTTCTTAGCAAACTTTCTGCTTATTCTTTGAGAAACTGCCTTAAGAGTGTTGAAAGCAGTGGGATTTATTACACAGAACACTATAATTTTGGTTGAAAAGTTTAGTAGACATTTGTACAGTAAACAAGCCAATTTATTTCAGCATACTCGATATATTTCTAGGAATGAAGGAAATCTGAAGAACCATGAGATATTGTTAATTAATCCAAATTAATTAACATTCAAATACCCTAAACCAGCACACACACACACACACACACACAATCATACACACAGACCACACACAAACACACAGAGTAAAATAGGCCATTAATTCATGAAAAACACTTATAAATAAAAAGAAGTGGCACTCTGGTTGTTATTATTTTCATATACCTTTCCTCTGTTTGTGTTGTAGTTTGCTATTAAAATAGATCAAGCTGAAGATTTCCTCCAGAATCCTCCTGAGTTTGAGAGCGCTGAGGCCTTAAAATCGCTTCTTCAGCTTCATGAACATCATACCAAAGGCAAGAAATATGTTCATTCTTCACATAAGTTTTAAAAGTTTCAAAAGATGGTAATATGAGGATGCTTATATATAACAGTGTGTTTTTAACTTATTCCTTATGTGTACTTCAACTTGTTTCAAGAAATGGTAAACAAAACTGTATTTTTGGTCACCTTGTGAAAGAAGGCACTAGGTGTGATTTTAAGGGATGTTAGAGAAGGAAGATTCATTATCTGGTCTGCAGACCTGCATTCCTGAGGAGAGGCCATGTGTCCCCTTGCTCATCTTTTATCCTCAGCATCTAGTGAGGTACCCAGCCCTGGTGGATCCTTAGGAGGTGCATGGTTGCATTCAGGGAATGTCCTTCCAAGGGTCAATGAGTGAAGGCCAACTTTACATAGCAGATAATACTAAGGAAAACTCCTTTTTCACTACTGCAGAAAGAGAGAGAGAGAGAGAGAGAACTTTTTCCAAATAAAAGCTTAATAAAATTCCCAACTCCTTCTGAACCACTATAAAAATATCGTAGTTGCTAAACAACAATTTGTACACTGCCAGGGCTGGCCAGGATTGGAACAGGGAAGGTATTTGTAGAAAGATAGTTGTTTACTATCAACTTTGTCTATGGAAATAGATTAGATAAATAGGAAGGAAAAGTCAGTTTTTTCTTCATAATATGTCTTTAATTAGAACTGAATATGAGTGAAATGACTTCCTTAATTTATTTGTCCCAGTTCTTTTTTTTTTTTTTTTTTTTTTTTTCAGATAGGAAAAGAGGTTTACTAGAAGAAAGCTCCTATAATCAGGAGGGAGTTGGAAGGTGGGTTGCCATGGGGACTCTTTGTCTAGTGGTTTTTCTACAAGAAAAGAACTTCTCAGACCACTGCACCAGGCTGAGGTCGACCTATGGTGTTACACAACAGTTCAAGTAGAGGTGGGGCTACAAAAATTCAGCCCTGGCCACTGTGTCTCCATCTTGGGGCCTGGTTCTTCTCAGGCCTCAGTCTCAAGGCTTCATCTTATCTTGACCCCCTGGGTCACCCCAATGCCATCTTGGGCCTACTTTGTCCCTAGCTGCCTACCCTGCCTACTACAGTTTCCCTCTGGAGAAGTGTCCTTGACTGCTGTTAGGGGAAAATAGGTGATGACCACTCTAGCTTCTTCCTGCTGGATGGAGCAGACGCAATAGTCGGCAGTCAGGGATGCTCCCCAGAGGGTCTGTCTAAAGGCCCTTGACAGACATCAAGGTGTCCTTCTTTCCAGTGGACGAATAACCTTGAGTCTCACGCCTCCTCATTCAGGTTTTTATGGAACCGTGTTCTGGGCCACTCAGGCTCATCCGCTCAGGTTCGTCTGCTTGCTGCCGATTGAATCAAGGGAGGCCGCAGATCCTGGTAAAAAGGAAAAAAGGATTTCCAAAGCTGGCTCTGAAGACAAGCAGGGGTGTTAGCCTCACCACCACCATATGTCCCAGTTCTAACTTGACTTTTGACCCTACAACTTTATTCACACTAGACAGGAATGAAGGGCAATTTTTAAAGCTACAAGTACATATTATATTTATATAACCCTTCAAAGGACTCTAGATTGTAGATCAGAACCATTACTTAACACAAAGGCAAAGATTAAGGGTTCAGTCTTGACCACGTAAATTTTTACGAAAGCCTACCAAATACATATATTGCATTTTAACCCTAATTGTTCTGTAGGACTTATTGGTGATGCGGATCGTACACATCATCAAAGACTCCTCCTGAAAGCAGGGGCTGCCCATTGTCACAGAGCAGTAGCAGTCTAGCTGGGTTCCACCAGAGTGAGCAGAATCATGCAAAATTCGTGCTAGGAGGTGAGAAAGTGAATGGATTCTGGGTTAACTGCAGTGGGTTCTGTGGTCTCAGTTCAGTCTTCATCCAACCAACGTGATCATCACACAGCATTTTTACCTCTAGAAACCTGACAGTGAGCGAAGCTTTTGTGGAAGAGGTTTGTTACTAAGGCAATACAATGCAGGATTTTTCCAGAAGGACTGGGGTTTAGGGAAGTAGGGAATTTTCCATAAATATCTGGAGATGGAGCTGGAAGGGGAAAGAGATATAAATGCTGTCTTGCTGGTGTTGTTGCTGGCTCCTTCAGACATAGTGAATCTGGAGAAGTGAGCCAGGTTGCATGGTGCCTTCTATTTTTGTTTAGAGGCCTTAGGCTATACTGTGCTGGCATTCAGCTGACAGTGGAACTCATGTCTTGCTTTTCAGGAGTCCTTAAGAGTAAACTTGGCCTCCTTTTAGTTTGAGAGAATATAAAAATGCTACCCAAGGCAGGAGTGACTATGAATTCCTATAATCTCAGGACTTTGAGAGGCTGAGGCAGGAGAGTCACAAGTCTGAGCACAACCTAGGCCATTTAGCAATTAGGCAAGACAAAATAAGGCTACAGATGTGGCTCAGTGCAAAGACCCTGGATATAATCTCTATTATGGAAAAAAAATTCTAGCCAAGTCAGGTGTGGTCTGCATACCTGCAATCTAGCACTTGGGAGGCTGAAGCAGGAGAATCACAAGTTTGAGTCTCACCTGGGCAAATTAACAAGACCCTATCTCAGAATAAGAAATAGAAGAGTTAAAGATGTAGCTCAGAGCAAAGGCTCTGGTTTCAAACTCCCTTACTACAAAAAGAAAAGAAAGAACAAAAAATAAAAACCTACATAAAGACAGGGAATGTACCTTATTTTTATGATGACAAAATATTCTTCTATCCTGATGGTGCATTTACTGGGACATTTTAGTGCCCTTCTATATGATACTCAAAGCACCAGGGTCACAGAGGACTGTGGTTATGATACCAGGCTCCTAATTCATACGCCCAATGGTGGCTCCAAGGACTTTGTTTTGATAAAATGAGAGATGATGAAATATATTAATCAACCAATTCAGCGGGATGTGATTAAGATTAGCTGATTCGAAGTGTATATTAATGGATAAGATTCTGATTTTTAGTTAAGGAGTGTGTATCTATTATCTTTAAACTTAAAGAAATAACATGTCTAAAAGTGCAGCTAGTAGTTCTAATAAATTTCTGAGATGTGATCAATTGAGTAGTACAAAAAGTGGGTGTAAGTTGCATTATGTTAAAAGCTAATAACGTACCTGGTCTTTATTTTACTTTGAGTTTCTCAAGAAAGAGAAATCATGCCATATTTAAGCTTGTGTGTCTGATTTATTTTACTTAGCATTATGGTCTCAAGGTGCATCCATTTTCATACAAATAACTCTAGTCTATCCTTATTTTAGCAACAGTACCTCATGTAAAATGTGGTTTGTAAATACCACATTTTCTTTATCCATTCATCTGGTGATGGGCAAGTAGGCCGCTTCCAAGATTTAGCTATTATGAATATTGCTGCTATAAACATGGGTACTCATGATTACTGTAATACAATGTCTGCAACTCTTTGGGGAAGATACCTAGAAGGGATATAGTTGGGTCAAATCACATTTCTAGTTTTAGTTTATTGATGAAGCTCTGTACTGATTTCTGGAGCTAAATCATTCTCAGCGGGAAGGGGATCAAGAGATGGAGGGGATACGGGATGAAAATAAGGAATTGGTATGTGTTATGTGCATGCACCAACTCCATCCAAGGAATATAAACATGATGTACTGTAAACATGTACAAAAAAAGAGGGGATCAAGGTTGATCTGAATAAGTGAGGTTGAGGATTAAAAGGAATGATCTCCTCTGCATGATAAAACAAAAGGAGTTTTTAGTGTATTCACGGAAGCATGAAAGGCAGAGGTTTGGGCTTGTGAACTCAAGAACAAAAAGACACAAGGAAGTTTCTATAAGGGGACAGAAGCTCTGGGAACATGATGGCAGGTCAGAATTAGAGGGAAGGGAGGGACAGAAAGAGACAAAGAGAAAAGAGTGAGCTATACCAGACTCACTATGTGAAGGACAAAGAACTTCACAAACACTTGTCTGGAAGGTGGAAGGGAGGAGAGGGAAAGGGGATGGAAAAAGTAATTAAGATGTGTTATGTTCATGCACCAACTTTGCATGGGAATGTAAACATTATGTACACATGTGCTAATAAGCCAAAATAATACAAAAGAGAAGAAAAATGCAAAAATAATTGTACCTGGAAACTGTAATCAGTCTTGTCTTAAGAGTCGCTTTATTTCAGTTACCCCCACCTATGGTATTTTTCTTATTCAGCAATGCTCAAGAAACTTACTCTGGGGGGCCGGTGAGATGGCTCAGCGGCCTAAGTGCCTGCCCAGCAAGCACGAGGGCCTGAGTTCGACTCCCAGAACCCACATACGAAAAAAGGGCCAGTGATATCACTCAGCGGCACGGGTGCCTGCTGGCACGTGAGGTCCTGAGGTCAACCCCCGGTACCCACAAAAAAAAAAAAAAAAAAAGAAATCAACCAATAACAAATGCTGGAGGGGTTGTGGGGAAAAGGAACCCTTCTCCACTGTTGGTGGGAGTATAGACTGGTGTAACCACTGTGGAAATCAGTGTGGAGATTCCTCAAAAAACTAGGATTAGAGGTCCCATTCGATCAAGCTATTCCCCTTCTGTGCATTTTCCCAGAAGAATTAAAAACATCATACCACAGCGATATACGTGAACCCATGTTTATAGCAGCACAGTTTGTAATGTCTAAATCTTGGAAATAACCCAGATGCACATCAACAGAAGAATGGATAAAAAAGATGTGGTATTTTTATACAATGGAGTACTACTCAGCCATAAAGGAGGATAAACTCAAGGTTTTTATGGGTAATGGATGCAACTAGAGACCATACACATAAGTGAAATAAATCAGACTCACATTGTAAACATTGTATTGTCTCCCTAGTGTGAGAAGCTGAAAGCTGTGCTTCTCTCTCTTGTGTGGAAGTCTAAGATGTGAGAGCTCGTTGCAGGAAGAGAGAGACATGTAAGAGTCAGTTATAGAGAGGAAATGCTGCTGCCCACCCAGACTTCCTGTGGATGTGTGTGTGTGTGTGCACGTGTGTACGTGCAGCTGTTCATCATAATAAGTTCTGCAATAAAAAGGAAAAAAATCCCTCTCACTGTATAAAAGGAGAATAAGTCATCCTGATTACTACATTATAGCTGTACAAATTAAAACTTCAGTTGACAGGCCCTTTATAACCTGCCTTCTCTTCTTTCTCCATTTGTCTCTTTTACTTCTCCATAACAACTTATCTTGTTCCTGTCCTCATCTTATTTATGCTTTCCTCTATTTCTTTGTTCTGGAGATTTATTCTTAAGGTTTTTTTTTTTTTTATGCCAGTACTGGGAGTTGAACTCAGGACCTTGCGCTTGCCAGGCAGGCGCTTATGCCACTGAGCTATATCACCAACCCCCTGGAGATTTATTCTTAATTTTAAAATTCTCCCTGACTTTTCCCGTCCTGTTTATATTCTCTCATTTTGTTGTCCTGACTCAAGTCCTGGGTTGGTTCAGTAGTTTGTTTGTTTGCATGGGTGACTCTCACTCAAACTGCTCAGGACCCATAATCAACTACCTTCTTGCTCTAGATACCACAATCTAACATTTTGCTGGGGAGATCATGTGGGGGAAACTACTTCAAATTATTTCATTTTCATCTCAAAATAACTTTTCACAGTATATTCACTTAACTCATTGTCCCTACTAGCTCCACTGAGACAAGTGGCCTAATTCCGTCTGCCTATTCATTGCTCAGTAGTTAGCTGCTGCGTTAGGATGCTAAAGTTGAATACCACCGCAGAGTGGAAAGAACAGGAACTAATAATCCTAAAACTGGGACTTAGTACTGGTGCAGCCCATTTGTAGCATGCAGTGCTTGGTAAGGTACATAGTCTAGCTCATCTTCACTGTGCTCTTCATTCTAAAAATGAAAAGCAGTCTTGAGTCAGGCGTGGTGGCGCACACCTGTAATCTCAGCACTCTGAAAGGCTGAGGCAGAGGATTCTAAGTTCAAGCTCAGTCTACACACTTAGCAAGACCTTGTCTCAAAATAAAATAGAAAAAGGGTTGGGGATGTAGTTCAGTGTGAAGGCCCTGCGTTCAATCCCCAGCACCACAAACCCAAAACAGTCTATTCAGTCTTGCTGTTCTCTTGAGATACTATCCTAGCATTATTATCCTGTCTTATTGCTTTTAGTTTATCACTGCCTTCCCATTTCTCAACCTTCCCATTTCCATCACTTACCCATCACAGAATCCTGTGTTATCCTCTCAACTTTTTCTCCTTTTCATGTTTCTGGAAGACTACCGATCTGGTGTCTGTAACTCTTCTAAGTCTCCCTCCTCCTTTAATACATTTTATCCGACTTAAGAATTCTGCAAAAATTATTAAACATCTCCCCTTTGCCTTCATGTTAAGGCAATGAAGACATTATTTTCAGCAAGGGTGAGATGATATATTTAAAAAAGATTTCTGTGGCCAAAGTGCAGAGAATGGGTGAATGGATTGAAGAGGGGATACAAATAAGAGAAAGCTGCAAAAGTCTAGGTAACAGACACTTCTTTCAGTAGTGGTGATGGAGAGAAGCAGACAGATGCAGGAGACCAGGGATAAACTGGTGAGTCTTGGTGACAGTTGGATGGGGGACAGTGATGCTTTATGGATGACTCCTGGCTTCCACTTCTGGCCTCTGGAGAGTGGACAGTTTCCCAACTGTTCTGCAATTGACCCTCAAACCTCGATGCTCAGTGCTCTGTTCTCAGCTCCTTTCCCCTTCAAATTTTTTTCGTTTGGTGGTCCTTCAATTTTCAGTATTAATCTCAGTTCTGCAAGAATTTACCCAAACCTACAGTGCCATTTACTTCGGAGATCACAAACCAATGGCTCATTTGACAAATAAGTTTGCTTTATCTTGTGGGATTTTTAATTAAGAAAATATAAATTACAAAAGATTTAAAAACCAGAAACTTTCACCAAAAACTGTGTTTATAGCTCTATAAGCAATCGGAAGCCCCATCAACCATGGCGCCATTTTCCCTTTTGCTGACAGTAGGTTCAGAACTGAGAGCTGAGAAGTAAGAGCAGATCCTGTTAGATTGAGCAAGCGCTTTCCACCTTGCCATAGTCTCCGACATCTAAACACCTAGCCACCACATTCAGTGAGGTTTTGTTTGGCCATGGCAGGTATTACCCTTTAAACCTCATGTTTAGCCCCATCACCTCAGGATGTAGAATACACCAGGGAGAGTAGGTACCACAACCAGAATCACACCACTAAAGACTGGGCGAAACAGGCCAAAGTCCCAGTCTTTCCACTACCTATACAGAATCATGCTATTGCTGAATTTTAATACCCAGCAGCTGGCAGTTGGTGCTAGCAATTTTAGGCCAAGATATTTGATCAGAAGTTAATGTACAAGGTGTGTTCAGAAAATATAGTGAATATTAAAAATTTTAAAAAATTTGTTACAGTAAAAAAACATTGCTATTAATGCCCTTAAAATACTCCCCCTTGCTTCAAAAATGTTTATCCCATTGTTCTTGCCACTTTCTGAAGCAGTTCTGGAAGTCTTCTTTCTTGTGTGTCCTTATTTGCTCTGTTGTGGCTGCCTTAATGTCCTGAATCCATTCAAAATATTTACTTTTCATGTTCATTTTGACATTAAGGAAAAGCCCAAAATTGCACGAGGCCAGATCTGGTGAATAAGGTAGATGAAGACACCCTGTAATGTTTTTATAGTCCTACATTTCCATTGGATGGTGCTTGGCAGCAGCATTCACCATATTTTTTAACATACCTCATGAAGACTCACAAAAGAGTACTCCAGGACTGCTTTTGAAAGTGGCAAGAACAATGGGATAATTGTCTTAGAAACAAAGGAGACTATTTTATTGGGGATTAATAGCAATGTGTCTTTTACTGTATATATATTAAAAAAATTTAAACACGTACCATATATTCTGATCACCCCTTGAATAAATTATATATTTATACATATTAAATTATAATTTATATATATATATTAAATTATATGAAAGATCCAAATATTGTTATATTAAAGCTTGCTCATCTCATTATTCTAATTTTCTTCCAGAACTCCTAGAACGATCTCTAGCCCTTTTAAACAAAAGTCAACAACTCACTGACTTCATAGACAAATTCAAGTGTGATGGATGTTACATGAATTCCGAGTTGACTCAGGGAGCTCAGAGCAGTTGTCTGAAGATTGACAGCCTCCTGGAACTTCTGCAAGACAGGAGAAGGCAACTGGACAAGCACCTGCAGCAACGGCGGCAAGAATTGGGTCAGGTTCTGCAGATGTGTCTGTGGGACCAGCAAGAAGACCAGGTAACCCAAATGGGCATGGGATGGTATCTTAGCCTCTGCTAATTGGTCATTACATGGATCGGCTATGCCCTGATCCATATGGAACAAGGTCTAATTCAGCATGGTCAGATCCTTTAATCTTTGGTCCAAAAGTCTTTCCTTCAAATGCTATGTTGTTTCCCCAAGTAAGTAGAAATATAAAATCAAATATTTTTATTTCCTTTCATTATAATATTGATTTTATGAATGGGAGAACACCTGTGAAAGGTTTTGAAAATAGCTGTGTTTTCTTCGATTTTCCTTTTCACCTTCTTACAGGTCACTACTTTTAGGCACAATTGTTTGCAATTCTGAAATGCTACTTGTAGTTTTTTGGAAAGTTGGAGACAAGAGGGTACTGAATTGTGCTAGAGTGCTGCTAATATCATTTTAAAATTCAGTAAGCTCAAAGTAGAGGCAGCATTCTTAGAAGAGTGATTTGGTACCAAGGAAGAAATATGCTATTGGCTTATGTCCGAAGGCTCAGGGGTTAGGCTTTAGGGGTTGATGAATGTGCAGGAATGTTAGGACTCATTAACGGACTGAAGGCTCAGCTGTGATAAGTTGTCAGTATGCTTGCCAGGTATTCCTTCCATCCAAGCATTTGAGGGTCAGAGTGGACAGAATTCTCTTTGCAAACCCCCATCTCAAATAGGTGATGTATTTATTATAACCTTTCCATTGCCCCAATCCCATGCTCAAATCTGAACAGATTAAGTGGGAGGAATCTTTAGAGAAAAATGATATGGAGAGAGCTCTTTTGGTCTGGATGCACAGGAAAGAAAACTTTTCACATTTTATATTTCTCTGATACAAATGAGAGAGACAGAGACACACAGCTGGAAGCAAATATGAGGTGAAGTGAAGCTTTTTCTTATTTCAAGATACCAAAAATGAGGTCTTAAATGATGAACATTTCAGCTAGTAATGATTGAGTATCTGCTGTGTGCCAGGTCTTATTATAAGTGCTGGAGGTACACTAGGCACAAGGCAAAGTCCCTTTCTTCTGTGAATTTTCTATGTGTTTCTCAACCTTGGCGTTGCTGACATTTGCTGCTAGGTAATTCCTGGCTGTGGGAGGCAGTCCTGTACCCTCTCAGGTGTTGAACAGCATCCTTGGCCTCTACCAACTGGCTGCCAGTAGAACGTCCCTCAGGTATGGCACAAAAATGTCTCCAGATATTGCCCATTGTCCCCTGGGAAGCAAAATTAACTTCAGTTGAGAATTGCTGCTATAATGTGATGACAAAGTTATAAAACAAACAAATGAACAGTAATAAGTGCTATTAAAAATCAAACAGGACAATTAATTTTGACACGAGTTGCTCTACTATTAATCAGATAAGCTGCTCCCAGGAGTTGGCACAGAGCAGAGATCCAAATGCAGACACCTCGAGTCCTGTGTTCCGCATGCGTTTCGTTGCCTCCTCTCCAAGTCAGCAGACACTTTCTAAGCTACCTCTGCTTTCCTCGCCTTTGCCTCGACTATAGAAGCGCCTAACCTGCTCCTGGGAGGCTTCCCCTGCCAACTCTTCCCCCTCACAGTTTGGTCCCTATGGTCACCCATCTGTGCGTGCTCATTACTCGAAGTACTATCATCCAACATGATCAATTACAGATGGTCGTGATGGAACAAAGGGAATTAGTGCCCAGGATAAGAATCAACATAAAATTGCTTGTCAGACAACTGTTCGTGAAGTTCTTTGTCCTTCACATAGTGAGTCTGGTATAGCTCACTCTTTTCTCTCTGTCTCTTTCTGTCCCTCCCTTCCCTCTAATTCTGACCTGCCACCATGTTCCCAGAGCTTCTGTCCCCTTATAGAAACTTCCTTATCTCTTTTCGTTCTTGAGTTCACAAGCCCAAACCTCTGCCTTTAATGTTTCTGTGAATACCCTAAAAACTCTTTTTGTTTTATCATACAGAGGAGATTATTCCTTTTAATCCTCAGCCTTACTTATTCAGATTAACAGAGACCTTTTCTCTCCAGAGAAAAGGCTCATCCAAGAGGCATCTCAAACACAGAAAAAATTTGCCAAGAATGAGAAAGAATGTGTAGTCAGTTTTATTTATTTTTGAGATAGCAGTTTTGCCTTCCTGTCCCATGACTGTGGCAATTACCCTCCACTTGAATCCTCTGTAGTTAAAAAGAAAAGAAAAACACATGAACATTCAGGGGATTCAAAATGTAAACATGTTTAAGGGAAATCTAGATATCTTGCTAAGTCTGGAAACCTGAAAAAGTTTGTTAATAACTCAAGTAAGCTATTGTAGAAAGTTTCTGAGTTGATGGGTTCTCTAATTTAAAAGGACTCATTTTTCTTCTTCTATTTTTTAAATAGTAGTGTACTTTAAAAAAATTGACTTTATCTTTTAGAACAGTTATAAATGAAATAACAAGTGTAAATCATACAGTACAATACCTATCTTGGTTTCCTTGCAATCCCTGTCCCTTTTTAAACCTTGCAGCTTCTCTCTCACCCAGCCCAGATCCTTTCCCCAGTGCTTAGCATTAATGATATTATACATTTAGACTCCTTTCCTAACATTCCTTCAACTAAAACTAATTATAACTGTAAGAATTAATGCTATTTTTAATATAAACTATCAATACATAAGATAGTGATTTCCTTACATGTACTATCTAGGCCCTTTAGACACCCATGTTCCATTTTCCCTTGCTAACAGCAGTGTGAGCACTGGAGTAATTGATAATAACTATTGTCCTTTTGTGCTTGTGAGAACACAGATTCTGGGGCCAGACTATTGGCTACATTTAAATCTTGGCTCCACCACTTAGCAATTGAGTAACTGAGTAATTATTTAAATTCTCTGAGGCCCAGTTTTCTCTAACAATGTGGATTATAGTAGTACCTACCTTTAAGTGTTACTAGGATGATCGAATAAGTTACTATATGTCAAGTGCTTAGGACAGTATTTGGCACATAGTAACTGCTATATATTAGTGTTTTTCATCTTATCTGAAAAGGACAGTGAAGACCCAACATATTACACTCTCCCATTCCTACTGCCTCCACCACATGCTCGAGTAAAGCTTGGTCTTAAATTGAAGGACAATTTTATTATTTGAGTTCATAGGATATGATCAAATAAAAGTCACTTTTATAGTATTAACAGCCATACTTGCTCAATAGGCACTTGATTAATCATTTAAAACAAACAAAAAGAGATATATTTTTTTCCTGCTTGTGAGTTAATAATGATGATTTGTTAGAAATCTGGAGCTCGCTGGCCACGCTGATGACTGCTACTAGCATTTTGGCACACTGTCACCTTTCAGGATTTTATGCAAGCATGGGCCTAAACACACATTTATTACACAAGTGCACACACAATTATTAAAGAAACAAACAAATTAATAAAAATAAATGGAATCCACCTCTACATATTGTATTGTAACCTGGCTTGAATTGAACAAATCATCGACATATTTTTGTGTCAAAAGTAGAATAAGGAATTTTAATGGCCATGTACTATTCTGTTATTTGAATAGAATATAACCCAATTTAAATAATATCTTATTCACAAGGGAGTAGAGGTTCTCTAGTTTCTCAATGTTATAACTAGTAATTAATACTTACAGTGTTGATAGTTATGTGAACAAGAAAGTATTTTTAAATGTAGTAGGTAGGTATAAGCAAAATCCTCTTACCTGAGTTTTTAAGTTTGTCTGGATGTTCTGTTTTACCTCTCTACAGTTGCAACTGCAGATGCAGTTGTGGCATTTAGCACCAGGGACTAACGTGACTCTTAGCACTGTATGTTCTATAGCATGGCGTCCCTGCATGTTCTACCAAATAAGCCTTTGTGCATTGTGGAACCATGCTTCATTAGAGGGCAAAAACTTTTTGTCAATTCTGTACCTGTTTTAAGGGAACATAGGAGCTGTCAAACTTTATATTAATAAAACATCAGCTGTCAATAATTTTAACTACTTAAGGAAAAGTGGAAATTAAGGGGGGAATTAGAACAAAGATTACTGACGAATAATAATGTGGATGTCTGAATATCTGATGTACCAAATCTCATAAGGGCCATTTGAAAAATATAGTTAGAGCTTCTCAGTTTCTGACTGCTTATGGCCTAATGGTTTTGAAAAGGCCTGCTAATTCTCTTTTGGAAAGGAAATTAAATGACCAGCACGATAGCAACTTAAGACATATCAATTGCAGAAAAAAATTAAATGAAAGCCGCAGATCTTTCTGTTTTAATTGGCATGTGATAGTCTGGGAATCATAGCATGTTCTTTCTTTATCATTGTTTTTCAGATGTAAAAATATGTGCTTGTTTTGCATTGAAAGATGAGTGGCTGCCCTTTCTTTTCAGCTCTAGCAGCATCTTATTTTGCAGATAATCTGCTTCGTTAGTGAAAATCAGGAGCAGCTTGGAGTATTTCGTGCATAATTAATTGTCTTGGCAAGAAGATTTATGAATGTAATTTTTCTCAATTGCTCCAATCAGACATAAGTGAGACAAACAAATATATTAAAACTAAGTTATTCATACCTTCTTTGTACAAGATAATGTCAAGGACATCTAGGAGAATTAAGACATAAGAGCAGAAAATCTTTTTACCACACAGCTCACATATACACATAAGATATGTATCTTTGGGGGTGGGGGAAGGGTAATAGAATTCACATTTGGAAAATTTTGTGGTTTATAATTCGAGTACAATGTACATCATAATTGTGCAATATATCCCCTGTCGATAGGCAATTAAAATGACGTCCCCCATAAGCACAATTAAAATGATGACTGACATAAGCACAGTCTCAGGACATCAGTCCTGTGCCTGTAAAACCGATGTGTGAATGCATATATAAGCATGGAAATGTGTACCTTTGGTACATGCTGGTGCTCTCTAACTAGGATTTAGAGCTTGAATTGTGGACTACCTTAAATTAATATGAGATAACATATGAAATATCAAAGGTTTTTAAAAAAATCCTTCTTTGAATGTAGCTTTCAAACATTGTCTGATTTAAAACCAAAATAATTGTTGGATTATCTTGGTGACACTGAAATCTAATAGTTTGGTCCAGCAATAGACATAAATAATTGTCCAGCCATTTGTGTAATAAAATCTGTAACAGAATTTTCATCTTAGCACATAGGCTGTCTCTAGAATTCTTTCTGTGGCATGCCAACAGGAAATAGAAAGTATCTTAGTGTAGTTTTGAATGGAGTACACAGCTTTGTGTCTTAGAATGCATGGTAATCCATATTGCTTTCAGTGGTACTGCAGATCAAAGGTAGTAATGAGGGATTCCCTCTAGATAATCAATGGCACAAAATCTTGGCATATTAGCTGGATTCCACAACCATTCTCTAAATCTCCAGATATTCTAAGCCTTCCACAGTGTTCTGAGGTACAAGTGGAATAAATCCCACTTCATGACTCAGTATCCAGCCTACTTTATTCAAAAGATCAGCTTTCTCTGCAAGACAGTTAAAAATCAATTTACCCTCCCTAAATTTCTTCACCTTTTAGCTATTTCTTTAGCTCATTTATACTTACTATATTTGAGTACATTTTCATTAAATTTAGCTTGTAGCATCTGTAGTTTCCCTTCTTTTTTGAGGTTTCCTTTTCTATTGTTTTAGTTGCCCACAGTTAACTGTGTCCAAAAATTTTAAATAGAAAATTCCAGAAAAATTTGTAACTTTTAAATAACTTTTGTTGCAGTGTATTATTATTATAGCTCTACTTTTTTTTTTCTGATGCTC
Source organism: Erethizon dorsatum (assembly GCA_028451465.1). NCBI lineage: Eukaryota > Metazoa > Chordata > Mammalia > Rodentia > Erethizontidae > Erethizon > Erethizon dorsatum. Next base: position 122,241,734 of record CM051826.1, on the reverse strand, counting down.
CAGTCAAACCCAGGGCCTTGAAAGGACTAGACAAGCACTCTAGCCACATCCCTAGCCCCAGTTATATTTTATTATTAATTATTGTGGTTAATCTCTCTCTCAGCACCTAATTTATAAATTGAACTTTATTATACATATAGGCTAAAAAATATATAGAGTTTGGTACCATCTGTGGTTTCAAGCATCCACTAGGGTCTTAGAACACATACATTATGGATAAGGGGTGATGCCATACTGTTCATTTGATCTGGTAGCTTAACATTTTAACTACCTAAACCTATGAATAAGTTGGTAAGGGGGATTTAGGACTCATACTGTGATTGAATTCATTCTCGGAAGTGATGTTTGTGTTCCCTTGGAAGGATCAGCATTGTTGCCAATCTTCACGCCAGTTGTGTGACAAAATTAGCTGCTGCAGCCTGAGCTATCTGCCAAGCCCTGGGCTGCCTGTGTATCTCCTTCCACTCCCCTGAACTCTTTCTCCCCCACCTTGGTGCTGGAGATGATTGGCTTTCCTTTTTTCATCCGCACTGCCACCACCCCAAACTAGCCAGGGAGAGGGACTCATTCTTTCCTTTCCCTACTTTTACAGCCCCAAAGACAAAACAAAAGTCCACAGGCCGGGGATATAGCTCAGTGGCACAAGCACCTGCCTGGCAAGCACAAGATCCTAAGTTCGATTCCCGGTACCAAAAAAAAAAAAAAAAAAAAAAATGGCCAAATGAACTTGAGTACATTTTATAGGGAGACTCATAAGCAAACAAAATAAATGGCACACTTAAAATGGATTACAACATCCTTAGTTTCTGACTCTCATTTCTTCTAACAGTCAGGGGTTTAAGCCAAAGCTTGAGTATCAAATCCATTAAGCTGCGTGATTTAGGAACTAGGATGGTGATGTGAAAATATCCAACTTTGGTCCCACTGCTAATGCCTGTCTGTCTGTCTCTCTTTACCTCAGATACACAGTAAATACAATTGACTAGATTTCCAGGTCACGTATGGAATTCTAAGTTACATTGCAAAAGCCATCCCTTAGATATCTTTGGCAAGATAACAAAAAGAAAAAAAAAGAGAGAGAAAGAAGGAAAGACAGATGAGACAGTGCAAAGTTCCGTTTCCTACCTTAAAGAATAGGAAAAGAAAAAGAAAAAAGCCTCAAAGACTTCCTTCCACTGCTGGAGGAATTCCCCTCAATGAGTTGAAGGTAATGCTAAGAGTAAAATTTAGATCCAGAGAGTTTCACTGTAGTACTAATTTTATCCATTGGACTCAACTGCTTTCTGCCATTGAGTAGTTGTAATTAAGAAGCCTGTCTAAACACAAGTAAGAATTGAGGGCAGTGTTGGGGAGGGAAGGCCTTAGTGACATTTTTCTTGAAATATAGATGCGAGAAAAGAAATTATATGAATACAAATTATATAATATTAATACACAAATTATATCAATACAATTAATACAGTTATATTAATACAAGTTGGAATATTTAAATACATACAATTATAATTCTAGACAGGGAGCAAGATCATCTGTGAAGCCATGTATAGTGACAAATTTTGCCTCATGACAATGTATTTTAGGTTTCCTACTACCCATCAGTAGAGAATCCTGGGATTTCATAGTTTGAGGAGATAGTAATACCTTCTAGATGACTTCAGTAATACAAGGAGGTCTCCCAAATTCTGCAAAAGAAAATCATGAACACTATCTTTCTCAAATCTCTGAGACTAAGCACCCCCCAAAATAATAATAGGCATGTAATTAGATCAGCCCTAAAGTATATGAAGAAACAGAAATTTAATCTACATTTTTAGCAGTGTTAAAAGACAGTATTACAATAAATCTAGTTCTGCAGCTTTTAGTTGCATTTGTTTGAGATTCCAGAATCAGGCAGCAGTCCAGACAAAAGATGGTCAGAACGTCCACATGGACAGGTTGTATTTGTACTGGAGGAAAAGAAGTGACACGCAGAAAACACAAGTGAGGCCCAGAGAGCTCGAGTGGCTACAGCTCACATCCGCCTTATTTGAACATGGTTTGAACAGCTGGCCCCTGGTGATTGATTGAGACTCGGCCTCTGGTAAGAGTGGGCCACAGTCTGTTTGTGCATTAAATTAGGTTATAACCTGCCAGGTATGGAGAAAACTTTAGGTCACATATAAACTGTACAGAGGCAGCTCTAAGCCAAACAGTTCAGCTTAATCGCAATAATTCTTCTTACTCCTCTACTCCCAGTCCTCAGGTACGAATCTCAGCAACATGGCTTTTGTGCCTCTTCTAATATACATTATCACCTAATGGAAGAAATGAATATTGGAAGTCTAGTGATTGCCTGGATAAATACAGAACACAATTGACTGGATTGCCTCATACAAAATATAAAGAACTGGTTGCTCTACTGTAAAAAAAAAAAAAAAGAAGAAAAATCTAAACCTTGTGGATGCTAAAATTTTTTATATAATACTAATATCTTTTCAAAATCAAAGTAGATATTGGGACCTGCATTCATCAATATATGTAACTGAAAACATTTTAGTAGATGTGTGTAATTTTGGTAACTGGAAGAAAGACTGTCAAAAAGCCTCCATTTTAAAAGATAGATAACTGATGTCTAGGATTTCCCTTACCAATTTTTATTCTTTGTTTTTTATTATTTTGGTCTCTAATAGTGATCGGTTATTTGGCAAGAAGGGTTCTGCATGTGGAAATGAAAATGAAAGTAATTTGAAGAGGTTACCATCTTCCCTGAAGCATTTCTGTTAAGGTGGCTTGAATTGCTTATTGCTAGCTTGCCTCCTCCAGCACAGTTTTAAATAATGATGAAAAAACAAGATCCCATCTCAGATCGCAGAACAAATTACAGAAAAAAGAAACAGCAGTGGTTCTTGGCAGTCTGAGGTGTGGCTGCAGCAAGCAACTCACCCTTCTGTCAGCCGAGCTGTTTATCTGTGACCATCAAAGAGCGTTTCTCTTGCTTGTGTTCCCCATGTTTCAGTCCTGTCTTTGACGTGGTTTGTTTGGGAACTGGCATGCTCAGCCTGCGCTTACTGTCCCTCTGCCCATAGCTGGCACTCGTGATGACCCAGCCCACGCTTCCATTGTCCTCTAGTGCAGTGTTTCCGTGGTGGCCTGTGATTACACATGGGACCCATATCCATATTAGAATTAGGTTCCATAACCAGAGTCTTGCACTGGGTTTTTATGACTATTCATGAACATAGAGAAATATGAACCACGTCTTCAAAATTCTTTGCTTCTGCAGATGGATAGGATGAGACAGGAAAATAAATACACTGGATTGGAAGGCATGAATGCTGACCATGGCATTACTGCCCCTAGTGCTGGTGCTTTTTTCCTTACTGGTTTTGTGAGCTTAGGCAAGTTACTTAACCGTCTGTGTCTCAGTTTCTTCATTTGTTGAACAGGCACATGTCTCCATCGTAGGAAGGGTGTAAAGCCTGGATGAGGTAACACTGTAGGCTGTCCAGAGTGGAACCTGCCCTCTCTCTGTGAAGGTCAGGTTGACTTCTCTTACTGTCTTCACGCTTATCTCCCAGGAGGATTAGGGGTAGAATGGCCAACAAATAAAAACTAGTTCTTCCCTGCCCAACGTTAATACCTTCAACAGCATTATCTTCCTGCCTTCCCACTCAACCTGGTGCACTATTGCATTAACTCTCCTGCATCTTCCGTTCCCTGTATGAACAACAAGTTCATGTCAAATCTACTCAGATACAGGGAGGAGGGCAGGAAGAGGAGGAATCGCTTCGTCCCATCTGCTTTCCCTGAACCTGTCTTCCTCGGCTTGGGCAATGAGCTCAGCCAATCAAATGCTTTGAAAGGATCATTAGTTCTTCCTTCTATACCCAGCTCAGTGGTCCATAAATACTTACCAACTGATATCTTTCTACTGCTCTCCTGGCTCTGCTATTTTAAATTGCCCTTAATTAAAACTTAGGTCTTAAATTTACATTTAATGGGTAAGGATATTCTGACATCTTTGAACAACAGAACCATCCAATAAAAATATAAGGCAACCCACATATATGATTTCAAATATTCTAGTAGTCATTAAAAAAGTAAAAAGCCACTTAAAAAGTGAAAAATAATAATAGACTTTATTTAACCAAACATATCCAAAATGTTATTTCAATAAGTAATGAATGCTACCAGTTTCCATGAAGTATTTTCATTGTTTTTATACAAAGTCTATGGGATGTGATATGTATTTTATACCTACAGCATATTTCAGTTTAGACTCCAAGTACTTGATGGCCATGTGTAATTATTAGTTACTATACTGGGAAGTACATGTCTACACCATTTGGCAGAACTTTCCAGCACTCCTTTTTAACTCTTGAGGCAGCTGTTATTTTTTACTGAACACCCCTGATTCTCCTCTGCATCTTTGCTATCTTCCTTTCTCTCTATCTCTTGTCACCTTCTTTTTTTGTGTGTGTGTACTGGGAGTCGAACTCAGGACCTTAAGCTTGCCAGGCAGGTGCTTATGCCGCGGAGCTCTCTCACCAGCCCCTCGTGTCTCCTTCTGATGGATGCCATGACTCATAAAAAGATCTGTCCCACTTCTACTCTAAAGTAGTTCTATCTCCTCAGAGTACCTAGAAACCATGTAAAACTGATAGGATGATCAAAAGCACATTGCTTATATCAAGCAAAAGGTGGGGACTGAGAAGAGAAAGGAAAAATGTGTTCATTTCCCCTTGTAATCTGCCATCACCCAGAACCAATTTTCCAGAATATACTTTGAATGCTTTTTGTTCTTCCTTCCTTTCGATGTCCTCTTAAGCTGTGGCTCATGTTTTCAATCTCTTACAGGGACCATGTTATACTGAAATGTCCTGATGCATCATTTACTGCACTAATCACTCAGGCTTTTGGACAGCAGCTGATATAATTTAAAAGTTTATAAAAAGTGCTCTTGGAATATCTATGCAGCTGTCTGCAGTAACTACTTGCAGGATGCAATGACTGATTTACTGAGTACCAGAGTACTGCAGGTGACAAGCTCTTGGTTATTTAGCATGTCTTATTTTAGCCTGAGAAGAACTCTGAGAGCCTATTTTGTGTGCATCCCACAGCATACATGGTAAATCTGATCTATGAGGCTGCTTGTGTGTGTGAATGCCTTGTGATGAGATGTAGCACCCTCACAACGATCTACTTCCAAGTTTTATGCCAACTTGTTTCATGTTTCTTTCTAGGATTCGGCTGGCAGTAAAAATGTCTAGATATAGAGAGTTAACATGCTTTAATAGGAATATATGTGAAGAGAATATACTGCTGATCACCTCAGTTCTTTATCTACATTCTGTTGTAGGAAATTGTATTGCCTTATGGGAATAGCATCCTGTGGGATTGAAATAGTATTGGGCCAATCTAGGAGATGAGGTCAGTCGTTAACCATTTAAAAATCAGAACAACTCACTCCTTCCTGGCTTTCATCACTGCTGGCATGTGTTACATGACAAGTTTTTGACTCACAAAATTTAATGGGATTATCTGAGAGTTCAGGCTTCTCACCTGTTTTGGGAGATTAGCAAACACCTGTTGTACCCATATTTCATCCACTCAGCTTCTAAATTAACTGCCCCTTTTAAAACATTGTTCAGATTTCTAGGTCCCTCCACTTTAAGAATAAATAAACCTTGCTCCTAATGCTTAGTAAAATAAAATAAATGATCTCTGAAATTTAGCTATATTCATGATACACTTTACTTTGAGGAAAATCTCAAATCATTCTTTTGGTTGTGTTTTTGTATGGACTTATAACTTTTGTGAGAAATACTTTTATTTTATAAAAATTAATAAATTAAAGAATAAACTCTATAGTTCTTGGTAAAATACTCTCTGTGGGTTCTAATATGTTTATATCATTAAGTTCTGACTGAACACCAGTAAAGCAGACTGATTTCATAAATACAATATTTTAAATATAAGGACTACTACTAGAGTGTATGTATTACCAAGTATTCTGAAGAAAATGAAGTATATTTCACATGAATGGTTACCATTATTCTTTTCTTTGCACTGATATTGAGCTAAAATTATGGATAACAAAGATTTGCAACTAGAAGAAAACTGGGGAAACCCCTTGTTGGAAATTTCATGTTGGAAAATGCTAAGGATTGGTGCAGAAATTTTGCTTTTGTAATCAGCTTTGTGGTATCAGCTGTATAATAGTCCTGGAGTGTGCTATTCTAGGTGAGCCTCTAACTCTTGACTTCTGTGGTATGTGCGTGTGTGGGGCACATTTATTGTGAATTTCAGACCTAATCTAGCTTTCTGCTTAGCTTCATGCTTCAGGTATTTCTCTATATTATAGGATTTGGAAAACATTTATGACTATTATAGGCAGGACAACCAAGGCTTGAGAAAGACATAGCATCAGATTTAGAATGTGCCACTATTTTGAATGGGCTGGCAGTATTCATTTTTCAGTTTTCAAGTCATTCCCCCGATGACAGGGGTGTAAGACTTTAGGTTAGCCACGTATGGTACCGGGCACAGTAGAAAGAAAATGGACTTTGGAATCCTGTAGACTTTGCGACAAATCTTGACTGTGCCTCCTACTACATGGTCCTGGCCATGCTGCTTAATTAACTTCTCCAAAACTCATTTAAATTGTCTCAATGATGATTATATTATACTTGTCTTAGACTTGTAGAAAAAAAATAGAGATGATGCTCAAAATCAACTAGAAAACTGTGTAGCGTATAATTGTCTCTTAAGAGTCACGAAGATAATGTTGCACAGGATTTGAGAGTAAAAAGCCCACTCTCATTATTTAATTGGAATAAAGAAACTACCTAGAAGTCCCAAATATAGGTCCCATGTCAAGTTATGGCATCATTTAAAAGTATATTGTTTCAGGAGCTGGGGATGAAGTTCAGAGGTTGAGCATGTGCTAAGCATATGTGGGGCCCTGGGTTCAATTCCTAGCACACACACACAAAGTATGCCTTCTCTCAAGTTCGTTGATATTTGTCCTTACAGCAATGCATATGACTTGCACTATAAATTAAGGCTACATGAATGTGAGTCATGCCTTTAGCCATTTATAATGTCAATGATTTTAATAACTTCTCCATTTACTTTCTGAATACAGGTTTCTAACAATGGTAGTAAAATACTTTTGAATTGTCTTTTTTATAGTTGAAGATATAATTCTACATATGCTGTTTAATATCTTTACGTAGGTCTATGTAACTATACTCAGATTCATATTTGTATCTAGGAAAGAAGACATGTTTAAAAAGAACACATGATTTATGGGCTGCTTAAGAATCCATTTTAGTTCTTTTTTGAGATTTTGAATTATTTTCTTCATGCCATGTAATAAGTAATTTTTATACTTTTGAGGATTTTTTTTATTAAGCACATAGAGGTTGAAATGATGAAAAAAAATCAGATCACGTTAACTTAATGTGAGATTAAATTCATATTAAGAGAAATTAAAATAGTTTAAGTTTTGAAAGATTGCAGAATTGGTTGAGTTTTTCCCCTCTTATCCTGATCATTTGAATTTTGATTTTTCGTTGTCGCTTCTTACCTAGGTTACTTGTTGGTTTCAGAAAACGATAAGAGATTTGCAAGAGCAAAGTCTAGGTTCATCGCTTTCAGACAATGAAGAACTAATTTGTAAGCATGAGAAATTGATAATAAAAGCAAAGGTAAGAGACATTGTCCACATTAAAAACAATTCAAAAAATGCACAAATTTCTCTTGAATATGCTTATATGAGTAATTTAGAAGAAAACAAAACAAACAAACAAATGAAAAACTGTCTTTAAATAACCCACCATTTAGAGAAAAGCTAATATCACCCTGCTCATTTCCCTGGCTCAGAGAATAATAATAAACAAGCCAATGGCTTCCACAACACTAATGATATTTTTTGAATATTTACTACGCACCAGCCACTGTACTAAATAAGTATAGTAGATGCATTATTTAAATTATCACAGAATTCCTAAAGGGTAGGTATTTTTTTGTTTTGTTTTGTTTTGTTTTGTCTTATGGATTAAACCAAATAAAATAGAAGCTTGGAGATACAAAATAACTTGACTGATGTAATGTGGCAGTGGCAGTTTTGGCTAATCCAAGGCCCAAATTCTTAAATATTATACTTTACTCACTTTCTATAAAAATCATTTTATCTGTGCTGAGAGCTCATCACATTTTCACTTTTATGATTTTCAGCTATAGTGTGATCAGTATTTCCACTTACATTTCCTTAACTTGCTTAAGATTTCTCCATTTTGCAAGAAACAATGGCTTCCAGCCAGGCAATCACTTGCACGTGTACCAAATGTGCAAAAATGGAGCCCTGAAAGCGAGAGGAGCACAGCAACTGAGCCGCGGTTGCTCCCCTCTCCATTGTCTTGTTAGCTGGAAATGAGACTCATCTGTATATGTGGGAGCTATAAGTACTTTCCAAAGCTCTTTACAGGTGCTTCATATTGATCTATGAGAAAACAAAGGTCCATCATAGTCAATTGAGTGGGAGCAGTGAATTCTATTATCATTATTTACATCTAGAGAACTCTATATTAGTAATATCTTGGATAGTTGTTGGTTGTAGGTAAAACCACGTCATGAAGCTCTGGAAAATAATGGGCCAACACTGCTAAACAGTGGTTGAAAATGGGAGGATAGTAGTGGATGGGTTGAGAGAAGGCAGTAGATTGCATTTATTTAGACTTAAATCTTTTTATAGGGATCTTGACCCTTTTTTGTTCTGTTTTGTGTTAGTTTCTTGATTCTATTTGAACATTGGAGTGTATTATAGATGTTCAAAATATTTAGTTTGGGTATTTAACTGATTGATAAAAGTTATAAGACTGTTGACCTGGTGAGGACTACTCATTTTTTAAGTTCTTTAAAAATTTTCAGAATTATTTTATTGGTTTAGGAAGTTAATTTTTTCATTGATGTTTGTATTGCCATTCCATTGTGTGAGTGTACAGTAGATTATTTATTCATTCATGAAGATATCTTAGTTGCTTCCATATTTGGGCAGTTTTTAATAAGACTGTTATAAACATCATATGCAAGTTTTTGTATGTGCATGGATTTTCTATTAATTGAGGAAATACCAAGGAGAGTAATTGCTGGATCATATGATGAGTATGTTTAGTTTTGTTAAAATTTCAAACTGCCTTCCAAAGTGGCTGTACTGTTTTATATTTCTGCCTGCAATGAATGAGATGTACTTCTGTTCCACATCTTTGCCAGCATGTGATATTTTCGATGTTCTGGATTTTAGCCATTCTAACACATAAGTAGAGGTATGTTACTATTGTATATTATTTGCCTAGGTATTATCTTTGTTAACGTATCTTTTAAAGTCCTTGGCTTACTTTTTTAATGAAGTTGTTTGTTTTCTTGTTGAGTAGAAATAATTTTTAAGTGCTTTTTATACCAAGTGTTGTAGTCAGGGTTTGCAAGGGAAACAATACAATACAGGACACATAATTTTTAGGATTATTTTGTAATAGTCACCCAAAGAATCATACACAAAAGTGCAGGAAATCTGTCCATACACTAAAGACCCAAAGAATCCAGCTGAGAGCCTGGATTCTACAGCAATGTCCTGCATGAGTCCAGCTGAAGACCTAGAGCCCATGGCAATGCCCCCATGAGTCCAACTAGAGGCCCAGAGCCCACGGCAATGTCTCACGCAAGGATATTTCACGGATCTGCGCTGGGAAGGCCCAAAGGTCAGCGGTGGAAGCTAGAGTCTGCACCAGTGGGATGAAGGATCTGTGCCAGCTGGCTGAGGGATCTACCCCGGAGCTAGGAAGCGACACTCAGAGTAAGGACCAGAGCTCCCCCGAAAGGCACCACAGCCATCTTCAGCAACAACAAGGTCCTGAGCCCCTCCGATGATGAGAACAGCCAAGTTCCTATCAGGAAAGCCAGCGTGACGAGCTCCTCAAGGAGAACCAACAGCACCAACTCTTCCTCACCAGTTCTCCTTTTTATGTTGCTGGCAACAGTCCTCAGGGGGGCCCTCCACACCCAGCACCACGCTGATTCACTTCAGCTGGGTGTTACAAGTTGACCACCAGTTGTCAATCCACCACACCAAGTGACTCACAGAAATTTTTACAACTATAAGGAAAATGAGAGTCCTTCAACTGAAAGATACTCATTATCACTGTTTGCAAATCACCTTTCAATCATTCTGCATACAACCCTAGAGACAAACACCATTAGAATCATGTTTTTTTCTCATTTAAAAGTTTATCATAAACATATTTCTTTTGATCTAATACCTTTTAGCTGAAAAATACTCCATTATATAGTGAAATTCAAATTGTAGGATTAAACATTTTACTATACCTTCCTCATAAGCTTTATGAATAGCCAAATATTATTTTAAAAGCTCCCAATTCTTTATGGACTCCTTTTTGTTCCAGATAAGTCTTTTAGGGTCTGAACTACTCAGAATCTCATACAAAAGCTGAATATTGCTCCATGCACTCAAGTAGTTTTCAAGTTAAACTGTATTTGGAAACTGAGGCAGAGAATCCTATTTCCCTACAGCATTATTGAGCATAAATTTGTTTTTAAAAATAAGTATTAGGTTTTTTTTTTTTGTGGGTACTGGGGGTCGACCTCAGGACCTCGCGCGCCACCAGGCGCCCGTGCCGCTGAGCGATATCACCGGCCCTTTTTTTGTATGTGGGTTCCAGGAGTCGAACTCGGGCCCTCACGCTTGCCAGGCAGGCGCTTACGCCACTGAGCCATCTCACCTGCCCAGTATTAGTTTTATTAATTGTCAATTTCTGTTTATTTCTTCCTGTGAAACATTTTTGATGTAAGGTTTTCTTTCCAAATTATTGGTTGGCCTATGCAATCCCCTATCTCAATATCATCTTTAGAAATTACCAAAATATCAAACAGCTGTTTATATTGGATCAACCAAATAGAGAAAAATATTCAAACATAACTTGTTGATAAAGGGGTTTTTAAGACATTTGCCATTAACCTGAGACACTAGATAATCCAGTGTCAAGATACAAGTTATACAAGGCAGCAGTGTCCCTGAGTCACATGGGTGGCAACAGCCCCATCAGTGTAAGTGCAGATGAGGGAGTGGCATTGTTCTGCGGTGGCTCAGGTTTGCTTTCCCGAAGGATGAGGTTTGAGCACATGGACAGGGTTTTGAGTGGTTTGTTAGGCGAGGTTTTTGCATAATAAGGCAGAATAAGGCAAACATCTGGCAGACTTTCACTCCATGGCAAGAGTGAAAGATCCTAGTAATGATTTACATAGAAAGACTGAAAGTTTTCTCAGAGGCATAGTGTACCCACAGCCACTCCATCGGAAGGAATGAAAGGAATTCACTGTCATTACAGGAAGTAAACCTCACAGGTTGGGACATAGGAGAGATTCCTGAGGTGGTGAGGCTCAGGCCTAGAAGTCTTCAAAACTAGGATGGGGAGTATTAGGGAAGGGGAAGGGAACCAAGAAGGGTAGAAGGGAGAGGGGATAAGAAGTACAATATATGTATGTATGCAAGTGTCACAATGAAACCCACTGTTTTGTACAATTAGTATGAGCTAATAATTATAATAAAAAATTCAGCTTTCAGATCCCATAAAGGAGATAGTCTCACATTGCAGTATCCTTATTTTATTTAAAGTAACATGAGTATAATAAACACTTCCAGAGCTGGCCTCAAGAAGCAGGGCTTTGCCACAAAAATAGCAACCTATCTTTAAAGTCGAGGCACCATCTTCATCATTTTGGGATCCCCAGTACCTAGGACACTGCCTGGAATAAAAAAGTATTTGACTAATGTCTGTTTATTAAGTATTTTTCTCTGTGAAGAAGTAAGAAAGTAAGAAACATTCTCTGGTGACTTTAGATAATCACTTAGCTTTCTTTTATCTATCCGTTATCTTTTTAAAAAATTTTGCCTGCAGAGTGGAGTTACACAAATTGTTTAATTCATCATAAATCTCAGGCTTGAACTCTCTATTGGTTTATTTTATTATTTTCCACTTCATTCTCTACCACTTTATATTCTCCATCTCACAGATACCCCACTCTAATGGGTTTAATATATCTTTAGATATACTCTATTCCAGTTTCTAAAGCATATAGAGTTATGTTTTCAATTTACATAAATGGTTGTAAGCCAGATTTCATTGCGTTTCTTCCCACAAGTCTATTGGCATCTAGTTGGAATATTTTTGTGTTCTTCATCACAGTACTTTCTACTTGCAGTGTAACTCTGGAAAGTCCTGTTACATAGACGTTGTTTTCTGCTTCTAGCTATTGTAACTCTTAAATGCCTCTTTCATTTCTGTATCCCTTCCTCACCCCTCATCTTTCACTTTATTTTTTCTTACTGTGCTTCTGCTGCTCAGCCCTCTTGCCAAGTTCCTCACTTCAGCTGTTATGGTTTTCATGCCCATTCCCTGACATAGATTCTTCTTCACATTTTCCCCTGATTTGGCTACCTAGTGTGTTTCTTTATATCTTAAGGGATACTTTATTGATATTTTAGGTTTTTGATCTCTCCAGTACATTAATTATGCTCCCCCAATTTAGATATTTCTGTGTGTTACTTATGCTTATCAGAAGTTGCTGTTGATTTTCTCTTGAGATTGAACCGTTCCCTTGGGATATAACCAACTTCAGCTGGTAAGGTATGGGGTATATGAAAGCCAGTGCTTTTACTGGTGCCTTTTAGGCAACTTGAGGGGAGTACTCTTGAGAGCAGAGAGCTTCTATTGGCACAGATTGGGCTCGGCCAGTCTTAGTCTCCCCTCCCCCGTGTATTAATATGTAAACAAATATTGCTTACTACAGTCTTTCTTTTGGGAAAGCATAAGCATTCCTTCTACACACGAGAAATCGAGTTAATGGACCTGTCTTCAGGATCAAATCTGTCCTTCTCAACTCTGGCTACACACTAGCATCACCTGGGGAATTTTGACAAATTATCAACATCCGGATCTCATTCTTAGAGACTTCTTGTCCCCCTCAGAAGTGTGTACCTTTGGAGGACCACTGGGCTGTGGTTTGTTGCAAGACTTATTTCCCTAGGTTGTACTCTACCCAGCTCATGTGGTGGAGAGTTGGAGCAGGCACCATAAGATGAAGGTCAAGTTGCTTATCACTTTTACCATGCGAGTGTATTAGGTAGCCACCCCGGAAGATTCCATTGTTCTCCTGTAGTTGTTTTTCTCCTCTTGCTTGTACTGGACTAAGATGACAATTTTCTATCATACAAAGATACGAAGTCATGTTCACTTTGGCAGCACATATAATAAAAAAGATACCAAGTCAAGTAATGACCAGGCAAATGGAAAGAGAATACATCACACCCAGAAAGTTCTTCCCAGCATCTGTGCTGTCCATGGCATCTAACATTGTCGCAGACAGCCATCCCCAGTGAAAGTTCTGTGATCTACAAATCTGACTCTCACTTTGTTGGCCTTTATAGAAAGAATGAGCTATGCAATCTGTGTGGTCCAGTGCAAAATGAAAATATGAAGGCATTTCTTTAAACATTACTGAGAATCTCAGTGTAGTGACAGCAGAGCATTAAATCGAGCATGCAGTTCAACACAAGGCCCTGTGTGGTTGCACAGGTCAGCTGACCATAAAGCTAATTCTACTTACAGTGTTAGGCGTGCTAGAGAGACCTGGTGGTCTTTGATCCTTAGATATTGTTCTTAGCCATCTTTATTAACCTCTGGTTTTCTTAAAACACACACACACACACACACACACACACACACACAAAAGAACTATTATGATAGAGTGCTCATAATTCTATATTTTATTTCTGTCTTCTCATACTCCAGTGTAGAATATATTCTGGAAGTTGGCTATAATCTATAATGGGCTGCAGCTACATGAAAAAATGTAGCTATGTCACTCATTGTTATAACTTTGGGTACACTTGACCTCTCTGAGCCTAATTTACCTCACTTCAAAGGAGGAACCTTGACACTTCAAGTAGACAAGCCAGGTATGGTGGTGTACACCTGTAATCCCAGCACTCGGGAGGCTGAGGTAGGAGGATTGCCGTGAGTTTGAGGCCAGCTTGGGCTACAAAGTGAGTTCAAGGCCAGCCTGAACTGCATAGCAAAACCCAGTCTCAAAAAAAAAAAAAAAGAGAAACTTCAAATAGACATATTTGTGAAGGCACTCACTTTTTAGTAGTGGCCCTCCAATGCTGTTTATTTTACCTTGCATCAGGGAAACTTTCGAATAGGTTTCATATGTGGTTTTTCAATAATCTTATTTCTTCTTGGAGAAGGAATCCAATTTTTTATGTCCTTAAATAGGAAGCAGCATACTGCACATCGAACTTTTACTTGGGTGCTGGTATGTGGAGAGGAATGGGAATGCTTCTTGCCAAGAAGTAATGTGTTGAGTTGGGGATTCATTAGCGAAACTCATTTAAGTAATCTGATACACAGGGAAAGCAATTATTTCTGTTACCCGCAGCAACATTGAACAGCAGGCAGTTGGTCTTTATAGCTTGTTAGTCTATTCAGAAAGTTCTTTCTAAATAAACTTCAAAAAAATCTCTATCATAGACCTTTTATAGGTCTTAATTATCTTATTCAGCATGTGCTTTAATAATTGAACTAAAGATTTTTTAAGCCAACCTTTGACAGTGGGTTGTTGTTTTAAACTAGGCTGAATATAAACAATATTTTCCTTTTACATATTTAACAGATAAAGAATTAGCAGACATAGATAATTATAAACCATCCTTTGGTTAAGGACTTCAAATAGTACTGTTAAATTGCATCATAAATAAACTTGATATTCAAAGGCTTAAATTTAATCTTTGGAGCTTAGAATTAGTTGTAGGATGTATTAAAATAATATGTAAACAAATACTTGCTTACTACAGTCTCTCCTTTGAGAAAGCATAAATATTCCTTCTACACATGAGAAATCATGCTCACGGACCTGTCTTCAGGAGTAAATCTGTAGTTCTACAGCTTCAACCCTGGTTCACTCAGGCCCATTGTGGGAGGTACCATGCAGGAGTGTTTGGCTTAGCGCTTCTCAACTCTGGGGGCACACTGGAGTCAGCTGGAATCACAAATTATCAACATCAGGATCTTGTTCTTAGAGAATCCCTGTAGTATTAGGGTACATAAGGCTTAAAAAGAAAAGAATCACTGTCAATCTTAGAATTGACAAAAAGAAATCCAGATTTTCTGTTCCTTCTAGAAAATTGGAAGATCTGACATTATCAGGCTCACCTTTCCACACGGACATAGCAATTCTTGTCTAGAGCCCAGTAATACCTGTTTCCTTTAGAAACAGTCTGTGTGCTCTGGTTTGCTGCAGTCTCCATCCTTTCACATCCCTATCTCTCTTCTCGCCTATTCATTTTATATGCCTGGCTGTTGTAAGCATTTGAGTTTGAGACTTGATGAGGAATGGAATACATTCCATGTGAGGTAGTAGCTTAAACAAATTTGCACTTTAGATTACCTTGGAAACAATGTGGGTGATAGTAATAGTAGGGGGTGAGATTGAAGACAGGAAAATCACTTTGGAAAATATTAGAATGGGAGTGAGTTTAGAGGTAGGATATGTTCTCTTTTGGGATGAAGGTTATTAATCTCCATTTTCGAGGCTTACAGGAGAATGATAGCCTGGATATTCTAGATGCAGCTTTTAGACTGTAGCAGCTGCTGAGAGTTGCTGGAAATATAGAATTTCAGATTTCTCCTTTAAACCTAGAGAGCCAGAATCTATGTATTAACAATTTCCCCAGGAAGATTTGTATTTGCACTAAAATGTAAGATGATTCTTAGAGGTTTTCCCCAGGGGCTTCATGTATGTCCATATTTTTAGTTTTCATAGGTGATTTTATATTGTTTGTAAAGTCCTTCATTAAAAATAATCTTTAAAGTCCTGAGAGAGAAGAAAACTAAAAATGGTGTGTAGAAACATCATCTTCAGTGTTTTAAAACAGCAACATTCACGTTCCTTAGATTGAAGATTAAAACTATCTTCTGTGATTCATCATCTAATCTGATTTTCCAAGTCACTGAAAATATTTTCCAGTTGCTGCTGAGTGGTTTTATAAATTTGATTTGTGATCTTGGCCCCAAGCTCTTTCAAATAATATTATTTAAAGATCTTTTTAAAAATACCAGTGCTTAAATTCCATGAAAACTTTATTCAAAAGCAAAAGTCAAGTTTAAAGTCACAACATAAATATGGGACAAGGAAGTAAACTTGAAGAGTCTCCATATTTGAATAATTTAAATGGATAATTATCATCAATAGAGCTAGTAAAAGCAATTCTTTAAAGTATGTTTATTGTTCTATATTTCTGATTACATAGTACATTCTCATTTTGGAAAAAATCTGAAATATGTAAAAATAAATAAAGGAAAATTAAAACTACACATTATATGTGGGCATATATGGACATGGGAAGGAAATATAAAACTGAATATTCTAAATTGTGTTTATATATGTGTGTACTATGTAGGTGTATACAAACTGTATATAAATACTTGTTTTGTGGTTTACAATGTGATTTTTTCAATTAATATTATATCGTAAGCGTTTCCCCTTCTAATGCAGACTTTTCGCTCTTTAATGATTGCTTGTCACCAGACCCTGCAGATATCTATACCTGACTTGATGCAGCAATACACAGCATCTTAAGAGTATGGCATGGAGTGAGCAGTTCTCTACCAGTGTAGGGCACGACAGCCCTCATGTAAGGGATCTGGAGTTAAATTCCAGCGTCTCTGAGTTGTCCTGGGATAATCTTGGGCAAGTTTCTTGGGTATTTGAACTGGGATTCTACTCCCTTTTTGTAAAAAGTGGTAATAATTATACTGAATTGCACAGTTGTGAGTATTAAATGTGTCCATGTGCAGCAGTATTTTACAAAATGCCTGGCACAGTGTAATTTTTTAAAATGGTGATAAAATAAAATAAAGTTCACCACTAATGACACTGAATAAATTTACAATGCTGTATAACATGACTACCTAGTTCCAGATTGTTCTTATTACCCCAGAAAGAAACACCATACCACCCATTCAGCAGTCAGTCTGTTCTCCTCTCCCTTCAGCCCCAAACAACCATGATCTGCTTGCTGTCTCTATGTATTCATACATTCTGCACATATTCTATAAGTGTCACGACAGAATAACTGACCTTTTGTGTTTGACTTCTTTCACTTTGTATGTTTTCCCAGCCTATATATATTGTATATATCAGTGCTTTTATTCTTCATTATGGCTAATAATGTTCCATTGTATGTGTATCCTGAATTTTGTTTACCCATCCGCTGATAATTGGATTGTTTTCATCTGTTGTCTATTCTGAGTAGTACCTCTATGAACATTCTCATGCATGTTTTTATTTCAACACCAGTTTTCAATTCTTCTAGGTAAATACCTGGTAATAGAATTGTCCAGTTATATCGTATTTCTATGTTTAACTCATTGAGGAATTGTCATGCTGTATTCCATAGCAGTGTTACCATTTTATATTTCCAAGTGTTCCAGTTTCTGCATTTACTGAACAACATTTGCTATTTTTCAGTTTTGTTTTATAGCCATCTTAGTGTGTATGTGTGTGTGTGTGACACATGCTAACTCATTGTGGTTTTTATTTGCATTTCCCTAGTACCTAATGATGTTGAACATCTTTTCATGTACTTGTTGGCTATTTGTATACCTTCTCTAGAGAAATGTTTATTTAAGCCTTCTGCCCATAGTCTCCTTTGATTAACAGCCATTTTTAAATTTCATGAGCACCAAATTATTTTAAACTTTTCCGCTTTTGTTTTTGCTATCTAAGAAACTATTATAAATATAAATATTCATATATTCATAAATATTCATCATAAATATTCATAAATATTCATCCCTATGTTTTCCTTTCAGAATGTTGTGGCTTTGCTTCTTTTATTTAGATTTTTGCTCAATTTTGAGTTAATTTTTGTGTATGGTGTGATTTATGGGTCTAACTTCATTCTTTCATATATGGGATATCCAAGTGTTCCTCCACAATTTGCTGAAAAATTACTTTTTCCCTTAAATAATCTTGGCATCTTGGGCTGGTGAGATAGCTCAGCTGTATAAGTGCCTGCCTGGCAAGCGTGAGGTCCTGAGTTCAACTCCTGGTACCCACATACAAAAAAAAGGCCGATGATATCGCTCAGCAGCATGGGCTCCTGCTGGCACATGAGGTCCTGAGTTCGACCCCCAGTACCCACAAAAAAAAAAAAAAAAAAAATCTTGGCATCTTTATAAAAAATGAATTGGCCACAGATATATGGGTTTACTTTTGGCTACTCACTTCTAGCCCATTGATTTCTATATCTATTTTTATGCTAATATGCTAGGCTATTTTAGTTAATGTAGCTTTGCAGTAAGGTTTGAAATCTGGAAGTGTGAGTTCTTATTTTTCTGGAAGTCTGACTTCTTATTTTTCAAGATTGTTTTGGCTATTCAGGTGCCCTTGTCATTCCACATGAATATTAGCTTTTCTATTTCTTCACAAAAGGCCCTTGAGATTCTGGTGGATTATACTGTATCCATGGATGATTTTGGAGAGTATTGCCATCTTTTTTTTTTTTTTTTGGTGGGTACCGGGGGGTCGACCTCAGGACCTCGCGCGCCAACAGGCACCCGTGCCGCTGAGCGATATCACCGGCCCCTTTTTCGTATGTGGGATCCGGGAGTCGAACTCGGGCCCTCGCGCTTGCAAGGCAGGCGCTTACGCCGCTGAGCCATCTCACCGGCCCTGCCATCTTAACAATATTAAGTTCTCTAGTCCATGATCACAGGATAGCTTTCCATTTATTTAGGTTTTTCTTTTTTATTTTCAACAATAATTTTCAGTGTATGAATCTTACACCTCCTTTGTTAAATTTATTCCTAAGTATTTTATTCTTTTTGGTGCTACTGAAAATGAAATTGTTTTCTTAATTTTTCAGATCATTTATTTATTTATTTATTTATTTGGAACTGGGAATCAAACTCAGAACCTTGCACTTGCCAGGCAGGCACCGTGCCGCTGAACTATATCCCCAGCCTAGACTGTTTATTTTTATTTTCAGATTGTTCATTGCTCATCTATATAAACAGGATTTTTTTAGTGTTCTCCTACCATGTAACTCTACTGATTTATTAGCTCTCAAATCTCATAATCTGCAACTCTTTTAGCTTTAATAGCTTTTTTAGTATTCAACTGTATTTCCTACATGTAAGATCATGTCAGCTGGAAATTTCCCACTGTGTGTACTTTACTCCCTTGCTCATCTGTCTACTGTAAAAGGTCACTGTTTCAGTGTACTATAGACCAAAAGTTTCTTAAACTACAGTGTACTTGTGAATTACTGGGAGATTTAAAAATAAACATGCTCGTGATGCATCAGGTTTGGGTGGGGCCTGAGCTTCTGCATTTCTAACAAACTCCTATGAAATTATGCTGCTGGTCTCTACCACTCTGGGTAACAAAGTTACGAAGGAAAGCGCTGCAGGATAGAATAGAGTCTAAGAAGCAGAGTCAAAATCAGGGGTCATTTTTAGAACTTGGAAGATTTAAGTTGAAATAAATCTTTGAGTCTCTTAAAAAATTGATATAATTGTCCAAGCTTAGCATTTAATTTCTTTATGATGTTTGTGTTTGATGTAGGCCTCTTACTCAGTAATTGAAGATCAAAAGATGTGTATTTAAAATTTCTGATTGTTTCTTTTCAAAAATAGGACTGTTCCCTCAGAAGTAGCACTTAAATGAAATAATTAGTATAAAAGGAACTACTTGTAGGTCTCTTGAGTAGCTCACGAGGTGTGGAATGATATCCAGAGTTCACTTAACCATAGTTTTTAGGTTATCCAAGTATTTTCTAAGTATTTCACAAGAATTGTTGAATGGCTTTCTTCTCATTATTGCACATATTAACCTGCATAAAGAAGCTCATTATTCTACTATTTCATTATATCTCCAAATTCCTTCACTGAAAGTATGTGAAAGTATTGTAGAATCACCATAAAATATTGTGCTACAGTAAATCAGCTCACATCATATCTGATGACTACAAAGAAAATCTATAAAATGAAAGAGTCTGTTTCTTTTATAATGTTTCTTCTAATTTTAAAAAAGGGGATTCTGAATCTGAGAAGTCTCGAGGCAGAAATTAACTGAATTCTCCAAACAGTAAGACACCTGCTTAGTGTATTTCAATTCCTCCATCTTCATTTTAGTGAATAATTTGTTTTACTTCTCTGATTTTTAAATAAATTTCCCAATTAAAAGCAGATGTCATTTTTTCACAGAACATAAATTAGAAACAATTTCATTACTAACAGGCAAACTATGTATAAATAGTATTGAATTTGACAATGAGCATTGGAAAAAATCCACAAAATGATGGGATATTCAATGGGTGACCCTATTCTTGCTTTTGGGTTAATTTAAAGCTTAGTGAACCATATGATTTCATTTCCAGGGGAAATTAGGATTTAGAATGTTCCTCAGAAATATTTTTGCTCATTTAGATAAAGGCTGATTAAGAAAGCAAATAGAAAATATTGTATTCTCTAATCACTAGGTTTAAAAATACCAGGCCAGTGAGATGACTCAGTGGCGTAAGTGCCTGCCTGGCAAGCGCGAGGGCCCGAGTTCGACTCCTGAAACCCACATATGAAAAAAGGGCCGGTGATATCGCTCAGTGGCACAGGCGCCTGCTGGCGCGTGAGGTCCTGAGGTCGACCCCCGGTACCCACAAAAAAAAAAAAAAAAATACCTGCTGTCACTTTGCTTATGGAATCTTTACCAGCTTGTTATGTTTAAGTGCCTAGGCAGTTTTTTTAGTTTTGATTTTTATGAAAATTCTTCTTCATCCCCCTGTTCCTTCTTATCCTCCTTGTCAGCCCTTAAGTAAAAATTCCCATAAAGCATAGCATTTTTATACTTACTCTTATTACAATGCATAGTGATATTGCTATCATAATAATAACAGTAATATATATTGAATCTACTTTAAATGGAGGCCTGGGAAGCCATTTCTTATGGCTTAACATGATCATTCCCTGAATTACTACAGCCTACTAATTCTGTTTAAGGATCAATTTCATGACTTATTCGGTACCCTGCCTTAGACTTCCTTGACCTTCTTTATACCAAAGGCCTTTATTTTCAGTGACCTTCAGCTCTCCACTGCGTTGGCCTCCATACTTTCTATCACGGCCTCACCCAAAACCATTCTCCTCACAACTTCCTTTCCTTGTCTTTTCCTGGCTCAGCTGCTTATGCCACTCAGCCTAGACTGTAGGGAAAGGGGTCATAGACAGGAAAAAGAATAAAATAGGGGGCCAGTGAGATGGCTCTGTGGCGTAAGTGCCTGCCTGGCAAGCGCAAGGTCCTGAGTTCAACTCCTGGAACCCACATAAAGGAAAAAAAAGGGCCGGTGATATGGCTCAGTGGTACAAGTGCCTGCTGGCAAGCATGAGGTCCTGAGTGCGAGTCCCGGTACCCACATTAAAAAAAAAGAGAGAGAGAATAAAATAAGGCCTCATTAAGCTTTATTAAAGAAATCAATAGGAAATCTTACTAAAGTAAGCTTTTGCCTCTGTGGTTAGATTAGAGCAATTAGAAAGACAAAGATAAAGAAAAAGAGAGAAACCGGACCTGAAAAGGTACCAGGTAACACAATTAATGTAAGAATTTATCAGGAAGAGTTGATAGGCAAAACACAGATGTAGCAAGAAACATGAAAAGACCAGGGTAACCCCACCACCACCACCACCACCTAATAAAATGCAAGGAGACAAGGTATGGCCACCTCTCTTGTTTAGTATATAAAAAGACACACACCTATACATGAATACACATATGTATATTCTCACTTTAGGGTCAATATATTACCGCACCAGATATACACTTTACTTAATTTCTAAGTCTAAGCTGCTCTTCTATGTGGCTCCCTCCTCCCCACACTTATCCATCACAAAAGGGCAGGAAGGAATCAAAGGACCAAAAAGAATGCAGGCAAAGGTGCCCGGGCTAGGGTCGAAGACAGCCAGAGAGCCAATGAGATTGTTACAAGTTCCAGGTGCCCACACGGGGGAGGGACACCGGTCCTAATAAAAGGAAGCTGAGGACAAAGATCTGCAGGAATTTACCTTTCTGTTGCGCCCTACTCTTTGGAGTAGCTGTCCATCTTTTCCTTTTACCACCCTTTTCCAGATAAATCATCTTCCTTTATTTTAAACTCCACCCCTTTAATTCCTTACTGGCACTGAGAGTTTACGATCCCAGTCAGCTGCGTGTTCCAGCTGAGCAGCAGTGCGCACGACCCCACCCCAACACAACAGGAACACAAGGGTTGTCATAAATAAAATCAGTCACCTGGGCTTCTCTGTTTCTTCTTCAATCTGAAAGATTATCATTGTAGCAGAAAATGCCCCCCCCAGCCAGTGTACTTCTGTTGCCCAGGTGATTATTCATGTTGCAGTTCCGGTTGCTTCTGTCTCTTAGAAACGGCTGGCCACTGTGATGCACAGCTGGTCACTATGATGCACATTGTAAGAAACAATCAGAGACAGCCAATACTCTGCCTCTGTACCCCCCTCTTTGCAACCCCGTAAAAACCTCTCTCCCTGGGCCTTTGGGGCCTGACATTTTGAGGAACAATTGATTCCTTGTCAGCACCCGTCCGATGTTAAATAAGTCTGCCTCCAAATCTTGGGGGTCGTTTCGGTGTTTCTGCTAGCTGTTGCAATCCTCCACACCTTTGCTCAGTGCTCTGGCTTGGGCTGTCTCTTCTGCTTCCATCACCCCTTGCTTTCTCCTCAGACCAACCTGTGAGCTCACTGGCTGGAATTCCTGCCCATGTTTAATATCTCATAAGAGGGTTTCAGATTCTCCAAATCAGAAATGGTTGCACTTTTCACTAAACACTTGTTTGGTTTTCCGTTTGAGCTCACAGTGATCCCTTTTGTATTAGAAAAGTGCTGAATAATTGCTGAATAATGCCTTTGAGATTGTTCCACACTTGGGGCAGAAGAGCTATGAAGTGCTCAGCCCCTATCATTTACTGCTGCTTCACAGAATATTTAGTGTGGATGAGAATACTGCGCATGTACTTAGGTAACCCGAAAGTCATACCCTGAAAAAGGGAGATGAGTTGAAGAAATTCTCATCTTGAATGGATTTTATTAGCAGACAAATGACTCCTTCTATACCACTAAAGGTATGGTTTTCTCATATAATAGAGTATATAACTATTATGTATATGGTTATAATTTTTTTACAATGAATGTTAAAAATAACTGTATAAGGTAAAATTTGAGAAACAAACACCTGAATAACTTTGTATTTTCTCCCAGCTTTTGTAGTTTGTTTGTTTTATTCTCAATCTTCTTTTTAAACCAATGGCTCCTTTGTTGAAATGATGAAGTGAAGAAAGCATTAAGTAGAAAGAAGTACCCAGGTTTCTTCCTTCTGAATCAAGACTAATGAAATCCAGTACTGCACTGGGGTGGTTTTGTACTCACCATGGGTCGATGTATTAATCTTTGAAGAGGTGTACAGGCAAGGATTTTGTTTATTTGTCATTCTATCTTCCAGCCTACTCAATGCTTACTGAATTTATAAAACTGAAGGTAAATTTTAGATTTAGAGCTTATCAAAGCAATAATGTCATTTCGTCACTGGAGTATTGCCCCACCTCTGGGGGTCCCAACGGACCAGGCTTAGCCATCCATCCCATAAGACCAATCAAGGAGAATAGCCGCAGTGAAGGGCAGGAAAGGAGCTTTGACCAGCGCGGCCATACCAAAATGCACAGACGAAGAGGTCAAAATCTGTATTCAGGAGAGCTGATGGAGACTTTATGGAAGAAGGAAACAAAGGCGAGGTTTGGACTTTGCATAGCTGGAGGGACATTTGCGGATCTGGCACATAGGCGACCCTGATCAGGCTGTAGTCTGGTCGATCAGCATCTCAGGACTGGTTCTGTGAGGCCCTAGGAAACCATCATTGTTAAAGGAGGCAATTTTCCTCCCACCATGAGATTACACCTCCTGCGGGGTGGGAGTAGATTCAGTTTTCATCAAGAGGTAGTCGCTTTTGCTTGGGGGGTGACCTCCACATGTGGTGATCTGTGATGCTCTGCTGTTCCTGGAATCCGAGGTGGCTTCGGGTTTAGGACAATGATTCTAGACTTCTAGGTGTCACTCCAAGGGGTCTGGAACCAGATGTTGTAAACCCTGGCAGTTGGGTGTCCCTGCATACTCTAAAAATTACTTTACTCTTATCTTGGTGTCCTCAGTCTGGAAGGAAGATGAGATAGGCTAGGTAAATTTAGGGCTAATAAACCTTGTAATAATCCCTAAATGATTAAGTGGTGAGTATGATTAAGAGCTGAGCAGGAATTTGACCCAAAGTTTTAAAATAATAAAGGAGACATACAATGAAGGCAGAGATTCCAAGGTTTATCCTGTTTTAGTTACCCATTGGGCATCTGCAGGCCCAACTTCTAGGTAACTTACATTTTCACAGAGTAAAATTAGTTGAGAGTTTTAAGATTAATGCTATCATGATTTTATAATCCATCCTCCATTTAATAGTATGATTATACATAAACTAGTATAAGTCAGTTGTTACCATTGATTAAGCATCTTAGAATATTCTGGATCAATGGTTTCAAAATTTGACTGATTATAAGTATTACTCCTTGTCTCTAACTTCAGATAAAATGCTTCCAGTTTAAAAAAAAAATACATAATTTCCATCCTACCAATAAAAATTATGACTCAGGGGATATGGTGTTAGTCAGGAAATATGTGTTTTTACAACTTTCTAGGAGATACTAACAAACACTCAAATTTAAGATCCTTGCTCTAGTCTGTATCTGACATTCACTGTGGGAAAAACATAAGCAGACCCTCCCTCCTATTAATTTAATCCATTTTGTGTAGGGAAATTTCCATAATAAAGAATATCACCACCTAATAATTTGCCCCCTAGTTGTATATGTGTTGAGATTCTGAAGATATTGCTCATAGAGTCTCTAGAAAATGAAAAAGAAAGTCCCTTGAAGACGTTAATAAAAACTAGGTCCACATAGTTATCCCATGGCCCAATCTATAGGCGAATTGTATTTAATGAAAATATTTTGGCCACTCAGGCTTTTCTTAATTTTGATTAAAAATAGATCCATCTGACTCTGGTTCTTACTTAATCAATTAAATAAGAAGATGTGAATAAGAGGAACAAGAAATCCAAAAATTACAGCAAGGGCCAGCCACTGGAGAAAAAACAATGGAAGACACAAATCTTGGGGAAATGCCCCCATCACCCCACCTAGCTTCCCACGTGTTTAAATTTCCATCTAAAAACTGTGTTAAACTAAAGAAGAAAAAATACATGTCTGCTCTAATTGCTGTTTTGAAGATCTGCTTGTGAGCCTATTTTGACTTGAAACCTTTATTTTGTCATGTATCCATTTGTTTCAATATTAGCAACAAGCACCCTGCTTTGTGTTCCTGAACTATGGGCTCCACTCAGTGGCCAAAAACTGGAGAGAATAAGGGAACCAAGAAACTTCCAAGCCAGGGGCTGTTGTTGTTTCGCTTTTTTGTTTTTGTTTTTTTCTGCAAGAAAAAAAAAAAAAAAGCAGCAACTTTTATTCAGAAATTAGTTTGGTGATATCTGTCGTTTCTGTTATAGACCATCAGTCCCAATCCAGGTAGGGTTAATTTCTGGATAATATGGCCAATAACCCCAAAATGGCCAATAACCGCAGATTTGGGAGGGCCTAAAATCCAGAAATTTGAAGCACAGCCAGTTAGTCACTGGATTAACAGACGAGTCCCTAGAGAAGCACAAGTGTGTACCAGGTGATGGTGACAGTCACTGCACAGCAGGGAAAGCAGAGCTCAAAAAGCAAATGTTCTGCTTGAAGCTACTTAACAAGTTCAAAATAACAAGTGCACTTCTGGGTCCAGATCTCTGTTTTTTCCCACAAGCTCTCCCTGCCTCAGTAGCTGTGATTCTCTACCATACGCCTCGGTAGGGCACGTCTTTTATTTTTAAGTGAGACACAGAGCCGCAGTCCTTCCCGCCCGCAATCTGTGCTTTACTGGAAGGCACCACAGTAAAGGCGTAGTTGGTATGGCTGTGGGCCCTGAACTCTGCATGCAGCAGAGTGTGAGGTGAGCTGCTTCCCTCGGAGATGACCCTTGCGCTGGTGTGGGTCAGCACAGAAAAGCACCCAGAGGGAGCGCAGGGAGAGGAACCCGCTGCTCAGCTTGCAATCCAACTTCACATAATTAGAGTTTCAGCTTTTCAAAAGCTCAGTGCCATTCTTCAAAAGCATAAACATTTCTTTTTTTAAAAAAAGTACCTGCTCAAAGCAGACTTTCAAATATTCTCTGATTAAAATTGCCAGGTTTATTTTGTTTGTACCATCTGCTAATGCAATCAGGTAAAATTCTTTGATTTTGTGTCAGTGAGTTAATTTTCCTGGTGCTGAACCAAATGGGACTGTGGATTTAGGGACTGAACAAGAAATGGGCTGTATCTAATGAGACGGCCTAGGGACCAGCCATGCTTTGGGGACTGCACATGAACTCAACACACACTTCTGCCAGATCTGATGTTTTCCAGTAATCCCCATAATGGATTATTTCTTAGTTATGTACAAAAGCATTTCCTATTGCTTCCTGTCTATCTACCCCACTTAAAAATTATATTCTGAAGTCAAGCTTACAATGAAAAATTATCAGCATGGTGTTGGAGCATTAAATTCCCTCAACTCTAGGGGGTGGAATTTTTGTGTGAATAAAAGCTTACTAGACATGCTATGCTTTTTTTTTTTTTTTTTTTCAAATCATAGTAGCGAACATTTCTACTTTTTGAACCTACTTACTGGATAATTTTTATGCCAATCCATAACTTCATTTTAAGAGCTAAACTGGGACTCTAACAGAAAAAAAAAGGAAACAAATCTTTTTTTGCTTTCTTGTCCATCAGCACTAATCCTCTTAAAAGTACCCTTTCAATCAAGGGATCCAAGAGAAGCTCAATTTCTTTGGCAGATGGAATCCTGAAAGGTACAGTTTACTACTGAGAGTGACAAATGCAAATAATGGAGGCACCTAGGGAGAAACCTTAGGGCCGGAAACACATGGTGGTGTATGTCTTTATTGGGTCACAGATATTCATACATCTCCATCAAGATGGAAAGCCAAGGAAAGGGCAGGCTGTGGCTTTCCACTGATGGGGACAAGTACTGGAAATATTTTACTGCAAAGTGACTGAAACCCTGTTAGAGGTTTAACACTTAGCAGGCAGCAGGAATGGCTCAGAGCAAATAAAGATGTTTTCCATTGGGTTCTTCCATCCTTGACAAGGGTGACAACTATATTTTTTAAATAGTAGGATGGATTCAGATGATTCTGGAAAGGTTTATCTTAAAAGAATGCAAGTGTCCCTTACGAAAAACGGCTGGGGAAATACATCATCAGAATGCTATAGAAATGCATCAGAAACTGCCTACTGATTGCCCAAAGAAAAACAGAACCGCTTTTCAGAGAAGATTGAATAAAAATATTGAATGGGGCCAGCTTCATTCAATATCCAGAGAGTGTATGTGAAAATGTTATTAAGAAGACTGTGGGTGGAGAGTAGAAAAAATAAGAGGCACCAAATGGTCCTTTACAGTTTCTTTGGAAGGTCATAGCCTAGTTTTCATAGCATGATATGAAGCGCAAGGTTAGAGTGGGTGTTCAAAGACCTGGCTCTATACCAAAGTCTCTCTCTAACGTTGTTTGCAAAATTTATATTAAAGGAAGATTTATGAACATTGTAAGGGAACAGTATTTCTATTCTTATTTAGAGAGAAGAGTTTTACTTTGGCCTAATTGCTAAGCAAAATTAAGCAAGAGTTGGGGCTGTAAATTTTCAATTATATCTATAATAGCATTGTGTTTATTTTGAAATAGTGAGCTTTCTGGTTTCAGATCTGAAAATTCCAGGGTCACATATGACTTTATCATCTCCAAGGCCTTATCAGGACTATATGAAAGTTTTGGCTAGATGATTCTAAATTAATAATAGAAAAAGCAGTGTATTGTCTTCTGTTAAGGTTTAGATCAAGAACGACCCCCCAAAACTCTCAAGTGCTCAGAGATGGGGCTTTGGAAAGCAATCGGATCATGGGGGCATTATTAGTTAAATGTGCTGTCAGGGAGGAGGCCTGGTTGAAAGAGGGGGTTGTGACCTGGAAGGGTACATCTCTCTCTCGATCTCCTCACTTCTCTTTCTTTCCTGCCCACCATGACATGAGCCACTTTCCTCCGCCCCAGCCCTTCCACCATGCCATTTCGGCCTTGGATCTAGTGAACCAGAGACTGTAACCATGAACCAAAATGAAACTCTCCTTTAAGTTGTACATGTCCAGTATTTTGTCCCAGGGATGAAAAAGTAACTGAGACACATTATATGAAGAGGTTGGGCTAGAATGTTGATTGAAAGAATAGGCTGTAGAGTCAAACTACCTTGGTTTGAAATTTGGCTCTTGTACTTACTTTACCTGCTGAGACCTTGGGCAAATTCAAAATTCTTCTGAGCCCTGGCTACCTCATTGTTAAAATGTGGATAATAATTATTCCAACTTTGCAGGACTGTGGTAAAGATTAAATTAGGTAATACATATAAAGCATTTAGCTCAGTGCTAACACTATAGAAAGAAAGTCAACCCTTACCATCTTGCAGAAAGTTAAGATAACATTCTAATACTGAATGTTGTTAGGCTGAACATACAATAGGTATAAACCATTTTTTCATATCCTAATTCCTTCACATTTCTCTTCCACATGCCATTCTAGGCATTTCCTTAGGTTCTTCATATTTGTTAAATAGTTTTCTTCCAATGAGCAGGGAAAGTTCTGGTCAATGCCAATTTCTTTTCTTAAAGAGTTACCTGTTTTATTCTGCATCATTACATGCTAAGCATTTCTGCACCTGAGTTCATCAAGGTTTAATGTTACACAGGCCTTAACAGATAGAAGGGTGGTACAAAGAGTGAAAATGGATTGATTTAAGTAGCTAAAGGGATAGAGAGAAAACAAGAAAGGTTTAGCAGGAAGGATTGGCAGGTGAACCAGAAGATGATTCAGGGATTCTTATCTCTAAATAGACCTTTGGTCCCCTGAGATGATTAGCAAACAAGAAATGATTGATTTCCTGATCAAGAAAGTCAAACGTATTTCGTATCACATTTTCCTCCAAAATAGTCTTAGTGGACATCAGCATATTAGAGATTCTGAGAAGTATTGCAGTAAAGCCTGTTTTTCTTTGTTCACCTCATAACACTAATCTACACATCATACTGACCAATAACACATTGGGAAACATTCCCTATTAACTCAGAACTGGGGAAAAGAAATATCCAGAAAGAACAAATTTTAGAGTATTAATGAACCATGATAAAACTGATGGAAGAAAATGAGACTAATATTTGTTGAGTGCCAATTATGCGTGTGACAGAATTTGTGCTAACTGCTTTTAAAATGTTTGCTCATTTTCAATATGTTAAAGTAATACTTTTTAAATGGGAGGGGTATTTACAGTGCTTTACCAAAGAATTTCATGGCATATGTTACTTTTCCTTAAGTGAGGACACAAAACTCTTTAAAAATGAAGGACCATGAGAACTTATGCAGCCCGTATCCATGCCTAAGAGTATTGCTTTTGCACTACACTGAGAAATTTGGAGTTGTGGACTCTCCATCCTCAATTCCCTGAAAGGTACCACGATACGCAGGCCTGTGAACTAGTCTGGGATTGCCACTTACTGAGTACATAACCTTGAGTAATATACTCTTCTCAGCTGATGTAAATACCAAGAAAAAAGGAAAGAGAAAGAAAGAGCCAATCCCTTAATTTGCTTTCCTTATCCATATAGCCATTGATCAAAATATTTCCTCTTGCACAAGTGCTAGAGCAGGTTCTATGGGCACCACAAAATAGCATGGACAGGGCCGGTGAGATGGCTCAGTGGCATAAGTGCCTGCCTGGCAAGCACGAGGTCTTGAGTCTGACTCCCGGAACCCACATACGAATAAAGGGCCAGTGATATCGCTCAGTGGCACGGGAGCCTGCTGGCATGCGAGGTCCTGAGTTCGACCCCCAGTACCCACACACAAAAAAAAAAAAATGGCATGGACAATTTCTACCTTCAACACCTGCTAATTGTTAAACACTACCATATTATGGGTGTCTGTGTGTTTATATTTAACATATTTCATAAGTATATAGGAATATTTTATAAAATAGCAGTTTATGTACTATTAAAGGAAAGAACTACATTTTATTCCCCACCACATCTGTCTATCCTAGCATTGTGCCATGTACATGCTACTTAGTATGTCTCATGAAATAAATGGAAATGGTAAAAGTAAATTTCTCTACAATTATATGCATTTTATACACCCTGATATGACAAAGGTAACTTAATAATAGGACATTTTGCACTGGAGAACAATCCAGGATGGAGTCAGACCAACAGTTTTGAAGTCCAGTACTAAATTTGTGCTTTCACAAATAATCTATACTGACTGCTCAATTTTAGCTGAAATGGGTACCAGAAACTTCACTAACAAGTCTGTCATGTTAGAGGTAATCATTATTTTATAAAACTAAATTTAGCTTCAGTCCTTTTACAAAAAACTTAAATTTCCCTTAAAACATCGAATTGAATGTTAATGTTTGGCTCTCTCCAACCTTATCTCCTTTCTTCT
Source organism: Erethizon dorsatum (assembly GCA_028451465.1). Taxonomy (NCBI): domain Eukaryota; kingdom Metazoa; phylum Chordata; class Mammalia; order Rodentia; family Erethizontidae; genus Erethizon; species Erethizon dorsatum. Next base: position 122,210,934 of record CM051826.1, on the reverse strand, counting down.
CTTTACCCTTTTTTCACTCTTGTATAATATTCTATAAAAAGCTATCTCTTTTCTTTTTCTGAAATGCTTATATGTCATGAAGAGTGAAGCATTGAGAAGAGAAACTAGGATCAGGAAGTAGGAAATACTATGCACTAACAGGTATTAATTTTGTTGTCAATAACAGGTATTATTTTCAGTTCTATATGTGGGCAGACACAAAAATGATGGGTGTAGATATGTGATTTCACCTTTCTGGTACCTATTTATCCACATTGACAGGAAGGCTGAATAGAGGGAAAGATAATTTTTCATATTTACATGAGTAAAAATAGGACAAAATGAGTTAGAGATTTTAAAATGTTGTTGACTGTGTTGGGTGTGGTTTTAGGTAAAGGTAACAGACATGGAAGCATTGCGTTCAAGGCAATTAGGTGATCCATCAGTCACTCATCTCCACCCTGTCATTTTTTGCTCTCACCTTCTTTCCTTTTATACCATTTTTTTCTACATCCTTTTCTATTGTAAGTATATGTTGGTAGTCTGACCTTTAGTGTGGGAGACCACCAAGCTGCGCTTTTCTGAGAAAGGAAGCCCCTACCTCGATCTTTCCTTGACCTCTCCTTCAACCCTATTCACTGAGATATGCAGAGCTGGCTATATTGAAACAGATGTTTCCTTACTTGGTGAAAAGAACGTGATTAAGTCCGGCCAAGAAGCCAACATGTCTTATTATAGCACATGGGTGAGAACTCCTCCCCCTCATCCCCAATAGCTGGAATGGGGGCTTGAGCAGGAGCCTGTGAGATTCCAGGGCTAAGACATGAGAGAACATCTCAGCTGAGGCAATGGGACTCAATAAGAATTATACCTTCCTGGCAGTAAAGGGGCCAGTCATGCATACATCAAACTGTCTGCTACACTGCTAATTGAAGAGCCTTTGGGCCTGGTACAAAATTGTTCTGTTTCTCATTACAGCCAAGGCCTGCAAAGTTTCTTTTCCCATGCACTCTGCCATGAACCCCACCCACCTCCTTGATTGATACCAACAGAAGCCATGAGCTTTTGGACTTGTGGCCTTTTGTTGCACAGAGAACATCAGTCATCCCAGAGCTCCTCAACTGCAGAACTTTATCTTTTTGTCTTTATTTTGCATCCATGTGCCATATTGCTGGGTGGGAGACTTGAACCCTCCATGGGGGTTTCAGTACTTTAGTATGGTATTTAGTACTACAGTATTTTTGTGATTTAAATATGACAGATTTCTTATACATTCAATACATGTAAATGTTCTCTTATTTCTATCAGAGATTGCAAAGGGGAATGTCCTTGTTTGAGCTGCTGTAACAAAGTAACAGATAGGTTGACTATACACAACACAAATATATCTCTTATAGTTCTGGATGTTGGAAGTCCAAGATCAGGGTGCCAGTGTGGTAGGGTTGTGGTAAGGACTCTCTTCTGCATCGGATATTGCTGATTTCTCATTGTGTATTCACATAGTGGGAGGAAAGCTGGAGAGCACCCTTGGGTATCCTTTATATGGCCACTAATCTTATTCAGAAAAGCTCTACCCTCATAACCTAATCAATTCCCAAAGACCCACCTCCTAATACCGTCACATCAGGGATTAGATTTCAACATGTGAATTTCAAGGGACACAAACATTCAGTGATAACAGAGGTTTGTGTGTAAGAAATAAAGAATGTGCTCTCTTCTAGGAATGGAATTCCACTGTGGAGAAGCTGAAGGGTGAGGCACTGGGGATTCTGCTGGCAAAGGACTGTGTGGAGAGAGAACATCTACAGCTCTCTAACCAGAAACTGAATCAGCTTCAAGATGAGCTCGGTCAACTCATAATGGAGAGGAAGACCTGGTTAAAAAAGGCAAATGACTTTTTTAGCAGTGCTAACAAGGTCAGTATAAAGTCCAGTTCACCATTTTATAAAGTTGTTCTTGCGCACCAGTACGAGAGTCATTACTTCTAGCGGCTGGAGCAATCACAGAAGGCAGCGCTCCATGCGGAATTTCAAAGCAGGTAGAAGCAAAAAAGAACTTTTAAAATATCTTCCTCTTGTGGCCATTATGTGGTTCTCAAAACTAAGAGACTCTATGCATGGACATGTAAAGGCTTCCTTAAAACAATAACATCATGAGGGTTTTATGTAAAGCTGCCATTGGTCTGTTTGTGGGGGACTTGTGTTCCTATTGTGGTATATCTCACAGAGGAAGGGAATTATAAAATATATTGAGGTTTAAAAAATACCTTAAGCATTTTACCAAAAAGCCTCTGTTCTTTTTAAAAAGTCCTCTTTCATGTATCAGGTAGGGATCACGAGTATTACAAGCCTTCTGCCTTCAAGCTGCAAGGCCAGAAGCGGTGCCTGGCTCACGGCGGTGCCCTGGCCTTGCCTTTTCAGATCAGACAAATGGAGTTTGTGTGGCCCCTCTCTGGTGCTTGAGTTCCAGAACTGCTCTGCTCTTCCTCATGGATTCATTTACCTTTTCTAGGGGTTGGGATACTGGCGATTGAATCCAGGGCCTCAGCCCTGAGCTATATCTCCAGTCTGTTTTACATTTTTTTTTTTTTTTTATTTTGAAACAAGGATTTGCTAAGTTGGTAAGTTGCCCAGGCTAGGCTCAAACTTGCAGTACTCCTGTCTCAGCCTCCCAGAGTTCAGGGAGTGCAGGCATGTGTCACCAGGCCTGGCCATTTACTGTTGAGTGCTGCAGGTGGTTCCTGCTCAGTGGAAACTTCCCCTGTTCACTTCCCTTGAGTAGGGCTCAGTATATAACCCTGGTGATCTTTGAAAAATCTTTCTACCTTTACCAATGTCATATATGTACATATATATATATATATATATATATATATTTATATTTCTGGTTTTTTTTCTTTTTTTGAGACACAGTCTCACTATGTAGCTCATGCTGGCCTTGAACTCACAGAAATCTACCTGTCTATGCATCCCAAGTGCTGGGATTACAGGTGTGCAGCACCACACCCTGAGCCAATATACTCTTTACTTTCAAATTGCTGTGTTGGAATTTTTTAATAAGTTAAATTTTACTAATTCAAAAATACCCATGTGACAGACATAAATAGGGAAACCCTTAGAAGCGAGGTATGCTGTGATCTAAAGCCACAATGGCACTCTGAGTACCATGTCCTACGAAGAGTCACTTAATTTTGAACTTCTTTATTAATACTTTTGAAAGGACGAATAGTAAAATTCTAAACTACAGAGCTAGAATTATAGTTAAAATGTTAAAGAAATATTTATTGTCCAATTATTTGTTGTTTGTGTTTTCCTTTTTTTAAGAGTGGAAACAGACGTATTAGTGGAGATACTGAACAAATAGATTATAAGTGTTTCTTTTCAGCAGTCATACTTCTGAATAAGAGGTGTTTAAATTTAATCACACATTCACATTACAGAATGAATGGGTCATCTGCAAGTCAATTATTATTATTTATAAGGAAAACAGTTATAGAACATGTAGTACAAACCCTATAGTTTACAGCCTTCCAAGTATAGAAGGGTAGAATTTCTCTTTCTTTCTCTTTCTCTCTTTCTTTCATTCTCATGTTCTTGCCTTCTCTGAATATTATTTGGTACTTTGTCAGGGAGATTTTTTTCTTTGATTATTGTTCCTAGACCCTGAGGGAGAAGGAGTACCTTTTGTAAAAGTTAAAGAAAAAGAAAGAGGAGGAGGAGGGAAAGAAGGAGAAGAGTGGTTACTTTCTCAAACTCATACAATAATACAAGTCAGATCTGGTAAAAAGAATTCAAATTTCTTAACCCCAAAGACTTTTGATTTCTACAGTCTCTGTTTCATTTGTTGAGTGCCATGGCATGTTAATGTCAAATTAGTATAGTATTAGCTATACTATAGTATTTTCTATAGGCAAGCAGCCCTCACAAAGGGTTAGACAGAAAACCCCTTTAAAGCATCAAGGGAATAATTCCCAACTGTAAAGCTAAGAATTCAGTGTGAAAGAAGATGGATATATTCACCTTAGCAAAAGTAGAAGCCTGAGTTTAAAAAGTTGATATTTAGTCATGACTCTTCAAATGAATTTTTCACCATATTATTAAGGTGCAATAAATGATGAAATTATACAGTGGGAAAATCCATTTCAGTTAAAGAGTGAAACTCCTCTTTTAACTTGTAAAAGATATTTTTATTTTTAATTTATATTGTGGAACCTCCAAATTTTATAAAATCTTACCACTTTACCCATTTTTTATATAACACAAATAAATAAGTAAAGAGCTAGGTTGTAAAAATTAATAAAATATCAAAATCCCCTAAAACATTTTTTTCTAGGCTGAAAGTTCTGTTTATACTAGTGAAGGAGTATTTTTAATATATGTCATCCATTATTCATCTCTGAAGAGCTGAGTTATCCTCTTGAAATTTCATTTGGTTTTATCTTGAGGGTGCTCGGGTTTTCTGCCATGAGCAATCCCAGGCTTAGAGAACTGTGAGGGGGCTGAGATTTTACCTGACTCTCAAGCCAACGCGTTAACTTATCATCATCTCATGGATGCTGACAGAAGACACACGACTCCTAGGGCACAGTTGAAAGCGGCCACTGAGTAACAACAGGCCACACCTCTCCCCAGGCCCCAGTTCCCACAGGGGACTGCAGCTGGGCCCGGACGATGTCTGTATCTGCAGAGGATGGTGTGCAGGTGAGGGACCCTCTGCTCTGGGACCTGCTGTTTTATTTTTTATTTTTTATTTTTTTTTATTTATTTTTTTTTTTTGTGGGTACCGGGGGGACGACCTCAGGACCTCGCGCGCCAACAGGCACCCGTGCCGCTGAGCGATATCACCGGCCCCTTTTTGGTATGTGGGATCCGGGAGTCGAACTCGGGCCTTCGCGCTTGCAAGGCAGGCGCTTACGCCGCTGAGCCATCTCACCGGCCCAGGGACCTGCTGTTTTATAGCAAGCAGTAAGCATAACTCTCTTTGTCTCAGGGAAGACACTGAGAAGTGGCCCTGATTTAAAGCGGCCGGAGTCATGCAGTCTTAGCAGACCAGTACGATGTGTGGCAGCACCAGGAACCCATGAAAGACTTTGCCAACACACACGAACACAGATGTTAGCCCTGTGGGGAAAAAAGAGTAAGTCGGTGCTTTAAAAAAGGTACATTCCTAAAATCCAATTTGACTCTTATAAGTGGAATTTTTTTTCAGCAAACAACTTCTTATTTCAAATTTGTTGAAGCTAGATCAATATCTTCTTTCAATTTCTGTGTCAAATGACAATGTGAAAAAATAGGTTAGTGTCACAGGTATATATAAATGAGAAAATGGGACCACTTGAAATTCTGCTTAGTAAGAAGTAAAAGTTGGTATTTTAAATACATATTTTTTACTTTTTTTGAATTTTGTTAAAGTAGAAAGGGTTGATAAAAAATAGAAAGGGATAAATGTCAAAATTTAACTGCAGAATGGACTACTATTTGTAAATTTTAATACTATATGTATTTCTTTATCCAGATTTTTATTATATATTTATGGTTATAATAATCTAGATATCTCCTTTTTACCCTTTTCCTTTTATTTTCATTCATTCCTATCTCTACCAATTCTATATATGATTCCTTGTATTGAAGTCACTGAATAATATATAAATTCATGAGAACAATTATCTTTCTTCTTTAGATATTCACTTATTTAGTATGTATTTATTGAGCAAGTGCTGTGTCAGGCACTGTTTTAAAAGCTGGGGATATATCGGAGAACAAAATATACACAAAATCTATAAGCCAATGTATTTTCCAACTTATGAAATTCAATAAAATATAATTATCACCTAACTGTCCACACTGCCAACAGTTTCTCTAAAGCCTTGGGCCATGACTCCAGGAGTGCAACTGATTGCTTTTTAATCCAGCTAGGGCTTGAGCGTGATTATCCAACACTCATGACTGTTTCTCACCCAGAGAAATATAAGCAACACATGACTTGAGGTATAGCTCAGTCTAGATATACCTAGACTGAGCAGCAGGGGGCAATGTTGAGACACAAGCGGTAGGACCACTGCTACTGATGTTCTTCATAAACCAGTCAGTTGATTCAAAGGGCAATTGAGCCAGGTTACCCAAGAACCTAACATACTTCCTGTTCCTTTTAGAACCTACTTGTTAAATCACATTGCAACAAGTATGAGTAAGGATCAATGGTGAACACTGGATGAGAACAGAGTTCCTCTGATAACCAGATGTTGTTATGAGTTATAAAGGCATGGCATAAAATATGAACACAGCACCTGTTACCAAAACTCATCTCGAGCCCCCCTCAATTTTCACCATCATAATTATAAATTATCATTGTATTTGTAGCTTATCCATGAAAAAGAAGCTCTGGTTAACATTGATTAACTATCTAAAATGTATTTATCATTGTTTAGGGGATAGTTTGAACCAAATAGAGATAAATATAATGTCTCTCAAGAACAGCATGGGGCCAGGGATTTAGCTCAGTGGCACAGCACCTGCCTGGCAAGCATGAGGTCCTGAGTTCAATTCTCAGTACAAAAAAAAAAAAAAGAACAGCATGGCATGAGGATGTATTTATACAACAGCTATGACTAATCTAGAGCTGTAAACATGGTAGATGAGTCTGAAAGTTTCCTATCCTATGAAGTCATGCTTCCATTACCAAGCACATTATTTCACTGGGAAAGCAAGTGGAGGAGACTGGGGTCAAATCTATTTGAGAAACATAGTCTGACTTTGGGGTGGTCACATGAAACAAGTTTGGGGCAACCACCAGCATTCGCATTTATAAAAATTAGTATGCAATGTAATATAACTTCCGTTGCTTCTGCCTTCACTGTTGAAAATTTAATGTTTTTTAAAAAGATGTGTTGCCTTTTCAAGATATTTACAGTGATGCAAAACAGTCATGCCTATAGCAATACTGTTTCAGAATAAAACAAAATAATTAAGCCTAGAGTTTGGGATATATTTTTTATGTATATATTCATCATTTTACCATTTAAAAATAGATAATTAAGCCTAGCTATGGGAAAGAATTAATTACAATGGTCCAACTGTTGTATAAATAGAAAGAGGAAACCTTCCCAAGTAGAGGACCTAAAATAATATTATCTAGAAGGAATTTGTTAAGGTGACAGAAATGAATTCAGGAAATTAAGCTAGTTGTTATTAGGTAGCAAGGAAAATGTAATTACTTTCCATTTCACAGTACTTCAGCAACTTTTCTCAGATTCCTCTTTGCCAGAACAACTTCCTTTTCTCTTAGAAACAACTAAGGCAACTCCCTCTTGCACATTTACTTTCAACTAATTCATTGTACAGATATTCCTCTTTTAACAACTTACTCATTTAATGGCTCTTCGGGCTTACCACAGAGGCACACTTTTGACTTGCTGGTTGGACTTACCACTAGCATTCACACTTACAAGGCAGGACTGCGAGCGGCAGTATGGCCTTACGGTGGCTTCTTCTTCAGTACAGTACTGTAATTCTTGCTGATTGTACTGTACAGTACAGTACTGTAGTTTTATGTTCTGCTATGTATTATAGTACTGCACGTAAGAGTTATGCAAATAAAAGCAAAGTCATCAAGTTGGAGTTTCCGTTGACCACTTCTTTGTTCTGAATATTGCAACCATACACACTATATTCAATTCCTTATTTAGAGACCAATTCAATTAACCACCCAGACACAGGAACTACTTGCTCATTAAGTGAGGAATGCCTGTGTTCCTTTTGTTGCCAGGCATTAGGTGGATACGTGAGCTAAACCAATGACAGATAGCTCTCTGCCTTCCAGACCCTCTCAGTCTAGAATAGGAAACAGGCCAGGTAATAGGGGTGGGATGCAGGATACAAGAGCCAGGATGGTGTCAGCCAGAACAGTGGGGAACTTTGAGGAGAGACCATCAACCTGGCCCAAGGAAAAATATGTCAAAGAAGGTGACTCCAGAGGCAGTGAATGCTGAGCTATGTTTAAAGAGGGGGCAAAAAGGCATGGGGGATGCCTGGATAGCCCCATGTCAGGGTTTGTTTGTGGAACTTCGGATGAATCATTTTGCCTGAGGCATAGGGTATAAACTCAGAGAGTTGAGACGCAAAAGCAGTAGAAACAGTCAAGGGCTCAGAAAAAGTCTAGGATATCAAGTCAAGGAGTTTCTATTTGGTTCTACCATGTACTTAAATATAGAAATATTGAAGGACCTGGAAGCTTAAGATGAGGCAAACCTCACAAGGAGAAGTACATGGTGTTTACATTTACCCTCCTCTGTGTTCCGGAGACAAAATGACTGTAAGACTGAGAAACCTTTCATTTTAGAGCTCAGGGGTCAGACTTTTTCAATCACAGCAAATATTTAGTAAATATTTTTGAACTATTAACATAAAAGTGTCAAAATGTATAATAGAAAAAATTATAGAAAAGGAGGAATGCTTTAACACTGTAAATTTCTCATGGGAGCCCACAACTCATCTCTATCATATTCTTATCATCAAGATATTCAATTTTATTGTCACTTTTTCATGAGTATCTTTTACAGTAAAGATATCAATGGGTTTCTAAGTCATAAATGCATTGTTTTCCTTCCATGCACAATCGCAGAATGTTGTATCTCTTGATTGACAGTAAACATATTTTGCCTTGTATTATAGTTATTTCTTGATAAATTTGCTTTCTTTGCTAAAGTTAAGTCCTTAAGGTTAAGAAGCATTTCCATTTCACTCAGTGTTCACCAGAACACTTAGGATGTGCCTACTACTTAGGGGTTAGTCAGTAATTATTTGAATGATTGAGACTGGTGTAATAGTATACACTGCAGAATTTCAAAGCCAACTATACTGCCTTGTTCATAAGAACATATTGATCCAAAGCGATTGGGATGAGATCAGTTTGAAAGAGGAGAGCTTATTTGCATATACAAAGAACACAAATTTCAAGCTCAGTATTTGTGTCATGTCTGGGAAGGCAAGTTAAGTTGTATAAAGGGACTTCTCACACTTCCTCTGAGAAGTCTCCAGGCACCATTAATTGCTTATGTCTTATTACCATAGTATTTCTTTGTGTTCCTTAGAGAGAGATTATATCTTAATGCCACCTAGTGTTCAAAAAAACAAAGAATGGCTATCATCAAGAAATCAACCAATAACAAATGCTAGAGGGGCTGTGGGGGAAAAGGAACACTTCTCCACTGTTGGCGGGAGTGTAGACTGGTGCAACTACTGTGGAAATCAGTATGGAAATTCCTCAAAAAACTAGCACTAGAGGTCACATTTGACCCAGCTATTCCCCTTGTGGGTATCTTCCCAGAAGAATTAAAAACATTATACTACAGAGATATATGTGCACCTATGTTTATAGCCCCACAATTTGTAATAGCTAAATCTTGGAAATAACCCAAATGCCCATCAACCGAGGAATGGATAAAAAAGATGTGATATTATGTTATAATGGAGTACTACTCAGCCATAAAGAAGGATAAACTTGAGGCTTTTGTAGATAAATGGATGCAACCAGAGACCATACTCATAAGTGAAATAAATCAGACTCACATGTGTAAACATTATATTGTCTCCCTGGTGTGAGGAAACAGAAAGAGTAAATAAATTCTAAAATGTACAATAGATACTGTGAAATGGGAAGAAATTGTTCAGAAGGAACTAGGATAGGGAAAAGGGGAAAGGAAGGGAACAGAAAAAAATGCATGATAGTTAAACTATTAATTTCTCTTATGTCACTGAAAAGAAAGGTTTGTGCTAATATTGCCTGGAGAATTTTTTATGCCCATATCTTGTACTCTGAGCAACTTCTTTAAAGATAACAGTATGCAATGTATGAGCTATTATTATTCTATTATTTTGTTATGAAATTTTGTTTTGCCTTTTTTCCATAAAATTAAAAAAAAATTTATTGGATGAATGAATAAGTGATTGGCCAGGTGACAAACCAATTTACATTTTGAGCTTGAGTTTTCTATAATACAATAGGTCTAATAATCGTTGTCTACTTTGGAGAGCATCATTAAGTAATAAAAGCTCTCATAATTGGTGATACGTTATACAAAGTCTTTTTAGGGTTTAGTTGGAGTATAAAAGAAATTAAATGGTAGGATACTAAAGGAAAATTCAGAAGTGTTAACATAACACTTTGCTAAAATAGCATAATAGATTTGTGACCCGGAATGTGTATGAATCTGGTCTCAGACGGTACTAGCTCGATGACCTTGAGCAGTTACTTGACCTCCCTGTACATCTAGGTTTTTAAATCTGAAAAATAGAAGCACTAATTATATGTGCCTCACAAATCATCATACCGTCTAAATAAGCTAATATACGGCTAGTGCATAGAATAGCTAAGCGCTCACTAAGTGCTAGCCATTATTTTGTCATTATATACACATTTAATACTGCACTCGTCATTCTAATGTGACTTAAATGCTTTTGTGCATTTTCATATCCCCAGCATGGAGCTGAGTACATGGCTCATGAATTTCAATAAATGTTTTTTGAATAAATGAAAAAATAAACATTTTACACATTATAAGTACATATTTTCCATATTAATAGTCTCAAGATCATCCTAAAAATTATTTAGGTCAATTGAGATAAAAGAAACCAGAAAATTATTGCAGAAAATAGCTGAGCAGCCCGAAGTTCTACTTAAGGGGTCTAATTTCCATTTCTAAGGTGGATTTGCCTCAGACCAAAGAGATGGTCAGTACATAAACTTCCCCCATTCCTTGTTGATAAAATGCTTTAGATATATGCCAGTTTTAACATAAAACTTCTCCTTTTCCATTTGTTTTAAGCTTTTTGGATTCTGAGGCAAAACCTGCGTTAGGAACTAATGGCTTTAAACCCTTGTTTCAGCACCACTAGTCCTCCTGTAACAAGGAGGGAGTTCCGGCCCAGCAGCAGGAACCTTTGAGAGGCAAGGAATAGTCAGGAATAGCCACAAGGGGCAGGAATTTAGGAGCCCATCCTCATCATCCTCTAGCCCCGGGCTTCATGGATTTGAAAGCTAGAACAGCTTTGGCAAGAACCTGAGTCAAGATTCAGCTCTTCAGATTGGGAGCCACCAAAAGTCTGAGTGATGTTTAGGAAAGGAAACTGAGATTTTCAGTCTTGATAACAACTCAGTCTCCACAGATTGGCAAAATCAAGTCCTCTCATTAGAAGCTGACTTGAGTTTTCTGTCCTTGGTTATTTTCAAGATTCTGTAGTTTTGCTCTGTGGTTGTTGTTTAATGTTGATTCTTTTCAAATTAATTACTTGAGAAACTAACAATATCACTCATTGAGCATCTTTGTGAAACAAGATATAAGAATTATGCTGAATGACTCCTGGTTCTTGCTGACATTATTAGTCTGTAGATATTTCAAAAAGAATAAAATGTGCTGTGTCCTGATACCATCTCTATTTAATGTAGTACAGCCTGCCTTGGATCTGTACTTAACAAGGGAAAAAGGAAATATTTTTAATAGCCTCTCAGAAACAAAACAAAACAAAACCAAAAAAATCCAAGCAACTCCTTAGTCTATTCCAAATTAGGGACAAAATAGTGGATGCTGCCTCCTGCTTATGTGCCAAGCAGCTGAGTTGTACCCTATGAAGTGGTCAAGAAGAGCTAGAACCCAGCAGGAGAAAACATTATCGTGTACTTGTGTCCTTTTTTCCCAATGCAGTCATAAAGGATTTATTTGACCTGCACATATAAGGTTTGAAAAAAGAGGGGGTTGTGAAGAGAAAAACTAAAGGGGGAAATATTAATTCCAAAGGAGTTTATGTGGGGGGTCACTGTGTTCTTATTGGCAGGAATAACCTGTGCTGTATGGTGTGTGCTACAAAGAGATTCTTTCAGTGCTCGATCCAGTGTATCACCCCCCATGGATGTAGTACATAGAAAAGCATTCTGTTCTATTTGGGGGTTGAGTAAGTGAGAGCGATTATACTTGGGTCATTTCTGGAAGGGGTACATAGATTCCTCATCATATTCTACATGGGAATAAGAGGTAGGAGCTCTACATATAATCCAGACAATCACAGGCAGTAAAATCTTAAAAAGGCCTCCTTCTAAAGCCTAGAGGTTTAGCTCTTATTTCTGAGTCTACAATTTATTCCCATTAGGGTTCAGTTAGGATTAAGATGGAAGAAAAATCTCTATGGCATCCAGTTTACCTTACCTACAGGTATTCTACAAATGCATTTGCTGAGCCAATGAGGGAATGAAATCACTCATCTCCTTTCTAAGCCATGGTTCTAATAAGTGTGATACTCAGAGCAATTCATTACTATGTGCTTTTAGTAACACTTTGACCCATTAGAGAAAAAGCTTTGGAAGAAATTTTGGCTAATTTGACTCCAAGTTATGGGTTATCTTTTCCTTGATACGTGACTTCCTTCTTCTAGTGATTGTTTGGTCCTTCAATTTATTTCTATCCCATTAGGAAATAATGCTTATAGTCTACCATTCAGGAATGAGATAGAGTGATATCCCACATGCCTTTAATGGCCTTGTGCCTTTAGCATCTAACTCGTATGAAAACAAGACCAAAGCCTGAGGGTCTGCGAGTGACAGCTGTTTACTTGGGCCACAAGGAAAAGGCCACGTGGGATGAATGGCAGGCAGCAGGTGGCCATGCCCTCCTCAGTGACTTTCGAAGGATGTGTTCAATCATCAGTTGAGATTTAGAATAACAGCCAGCAAATACTTTCTGAGCACCTATTGTGTGTCTACCATCGTACCTAGTTACTTTCATATTTTTCTTGTTTAATTTTAATTCTCAAAACAACAAACATGACATATATTAAGATTATGATGGCTTAACATGAAAACAAAATGGAGCTCAACCTACAGGCAAGAAAAAGCACTTCAGGGCCAGTGATATCACTCAGCGGCATGGGCCGCGAGGTCCTGAGGTCGACTCCTGGTACCCACAAAAAAAAAAAAAAAAGAAAGAAAGAAAAAGCACTTCAGCCTTCTCCCTTCTCCATTCTTTTCCCCTTCATAGTAGGATCGGAAGGATTATTTTAAAGGAAGAAAAAAGAGAACAATCTGACACCCAGATGTTTCTTTTATTTCTTCTTTTAGTGTACCTCAGGACTTCTCAATCCTAAATGTGAATATATGTTACTATAAGTACTAAGTCACCTATCGTAATACTTTAAGGATGATTTAAGGGAGCTCAATTTGGTTTTCAGGGAGTTCAAATTCTTGCTTTAGGCATTGACTTTATAGCCCTCACTTAGCAAGAAGCTCTACTTTATTCAAAATACATAATGCAACTTTTAAAATGTAAAACAAAATTCTAAAAACAATGGTTATTGCCACACAAGGTTTCCATAAGTGATAGAAGGACCCAGAGAATCGTCTGGTCATCTTTTTTAGCGTCAGTATCTCATTGCATTTGGCATTGTCGACTACAAGAAAGAAAAAGGATCAAATAAGGTTCAAAGTTCCTTTAAAAAGCTTTCTTTCTTTTGCAGGCCCATAAGAGAACATTTTTCTCCCCATCCTTCTCTTTCTCAGCCTTTCAACTTTTTTCTATATCTTTTCTCACTTATAAGAAGGAAAAGCAGACACTTACTCACAAAAAATAACTTTTAAACACTACTCTTGACCCAAAGTAACAAGCTTTTCTGAAATAACTCTTCTTTCTTATGCTTCCCATAGTAATTTTTTACCACATGAAACTATAACCTGGGGTTTAAAAGCACATGCCTCGTGGTCAAGTTGTTAATAAATCCCAAATTTGCCACATAGAACTGGGACTTTGCACAATTATTTCAAACTCTCTGAGACTCTGTACTCCCGCTGGTAGAACGGGGATAATTTCTTGCTCCCTCCCAGGGCTGTTAAGAATGAGATGCTAAGGATGCAGTGGGCTTTCCATAGTGTTTGTTGACTTAATGAGAAGTAATTGTATGACACACGGTGTGGAAGCAATCACATAGTCCGTTCTCATTCAACTACACTCATTACTGCCTCAGAGCTGCTAAAAAAAATAAGAATGGTTTTGTTTTAAATATTCTAAGTAGAAAGAACAGACTTGGGAGGTACGAGCACATTGGTGGTAGAATAGAATATCAATATACAATAAAAAACATTTGGGAGACTTCATTTGTAAATTTCAGTTTTGTCCAGTTTCAGTTCTACCACTGAAACTCATTCCCTAGGACAGCATGCAGATGTCAGCAGTATGGGCGCATTTACACATCTCCATGGCTGGAACCCCTACGTCCACTTAAACTGGGTTCCCTGAATGTCAGCTCAGCCTTGCTTCCCTAGCCTCCCTCAGGCCTCAGCAGTACCAGACCCACCAGGCCATCTGTTTTCATTTCTCACATCTGGGATCCCCAGAGTCTTCTGTGGGGTCCTCCTACTACATTCTGGTCAAGCTCAATAGATCCAACAGTGCAGGAAAGCTGGACTTCAAGGCCCTGCGTGACTAAATGGCAGTGCCAGGCTTTTTGTGGTAAGACCGTTCTCTAGATTGGCATGGAGCTTTCATCAAAGTGGCTTCTTCCCATGGTGCTGAAGGTCAATGTGCAAGAACTTTCTTGCTGTTCAGCTTTTCTTGACTCACCTAACTCACCGTCTCTTCATGCCAAATGCCAGAGATCAGGAGACCTAAGAAGATCATTGCACTGTGCTTTCTCCCCGACACCGTGTTACCATGGACCTGTCTTATTGCTTTTATGTCATATATTTCTCCATCCTAATGCAAAGGAAGCCTTAATGGTCGGTAGATAGTTTCTATCCTCTGTGCTAACTCTGTAAGTTTAACATCCTATGATGGGTAGTTGGTCTGCTAATACAGGCAAAAAATAAAAGAATGTAAAATCTTCTCTCAAGACAGTATCTTGGTTGGCAAGGCTACATTTTTTTCTGCATAGTCTTATTTTGTATGTCAGAAATTAAATATTGCCTTGGTATTTCTCTTTGTACTGCTTTAGAACTCAATTCTAACCTCTGTAGGCAGATGGATGGCTTGGATCAAGTGGGACAAGGTCTTATATTTGAAAAGAAAAGGAAGAAATGCACATTATAATATTTTGAATGTTTCATATAGCATTTCAGGATCAAAATGTAGTTTATGAGGAAATTTCCTTCTAAGACCATTATAGAGAAGTTGACATCACAAAGGGCTGCATAATATTTTAAAATAACTCACTATTATTTGTATACACCATAACTGGTCAAAATATAAACCAGACTCTGCAAATTCCACACATTTAGAACTGTTTGTATTATATAGATTCATCCTCAATTTAAACTATCTTGATGATGTTATGGTGTTGGTACTTATTTATGCTGAACTAACCTGTGATCCGTTTCCCCAAATGGAACCTTAAAACTCCACAGCTGTTTTCTAAGACTCAGGTAGTTGATTTTTGTTATGTTCAAATTAAGAAACTGAATGGCCTGGTTTAATTGCTAGTGTTTCATGTACACATTGATGTAGAGTTTAAACTAGAAGAGCAGAAACTGAAAGTATGTTTTCTTTGGCAGGCATTTGATATACTTGGAAGAGTTGAAGCTTACCTTAAGCTCCTTAAATCAGAAGGTTTAAGTCTTCCTGTCTTGGCAGCGAGGCATGAGGAATTACACAGAGAAATTAAAGAGTGCACAGCCGATGCTTTGCAAAAGGGACAAACCTTAATCAGCCAGGTAGACTCCTGCAGGTGAGTAAAGTCCATCCATCCTCAGTGTAACAAGCTTCTTCACAGTTCCCAAAACCTGTTAAAAAATAAGTTGCATGATTTTTTTTTTCTGCTTCTGATGTTTTGCTGCATTATGATGTGGCTTAAAAGGATCTATTGAATTTTGGTCAACAGTAATTCTGAACATAGTGTTGCTCATTCAGAAGTGAGGCCGTATTCTAAGCCGAGGACTTAAAGATGCTAAAGCTTTCTCTCTGCATGCTTCTGAGGAGGGGCAAGGGAACGGGCAAAGTAAGAAACAGAGCTTTCATTCTCAAGCTTTTCGTATCCTAGCACCTTCATAATATACCTTCCTCCCTTTAGTTCATGAACTTAGCGTCTGTCTTACCCATTTTTTCCTTTCTGGAAAAAAAAATAAGTACCAGAATTCATAACCTTGTGGTTCACCAAGCAAAACCCCAAGTAACAGATGGATGATTAATAATAATAGCTCACATTTATTGAAAGCCCGCTATGTGCCAGCTTTAGGAGTGTTATCTCAACAATCCTCTCAGAAACTCTACAAAGCACACAGTATTAATGTTTTTCTTTTACAGATAAGGTAACTGAGACACAGAGAGCTTAAGTAACTTGCAAAAGGTCACATGGCCAGTTTGTGACAGAGCCAGACTTTGAATTCAAATGCATGGGCCCCATGCTCCGTACCCTCAAACGGCGCAGTAGGTGGCTCGTTTCTGTGAGTGCGTTTGGTGAATTAGAACTGGGTGGGTATGAGGGGGGGAAGGGACCCTGAAAATGCAGCGGGAAAGTGTGGGAGAGAACAGGGATTGGAAGACAAAGGGGAGGTGACACCGTGGATCATGGGACAGGTATTGACCGGGACGTCATGAGGACAGGTTTACATTTTGACAGAGGGTGACTTAGATTTGTATAAGTGGGTTAATCCCAGTCTTTCTTCTCCCATATCTGTACTCTTGAAACACAAAAGACTTTCACTCTGAGGAACAATGAAATAGGTGGGGTGTGGTAAAAATTGTTTGCTTTCTGTTCAAACCCCGTTTTTCTCTATTTTAGATATGTCTGAAAGTATTGATTTGGAAGTCAAGGTTTAGGGAATTTTCTTTTCAGAAAACAGTCTCAGTCTTGACACAGGTATTTAATCCAGGCTTTTGATGGTTGCCACAGTACCATGCAATGCTAAGGTTAGAAATAAACCTGGGTCTTCCAGCAAGAGCCAAAAGGATGAGGCTATGAGAAGTTCAAGTAACTCTCCCCTTTGAAAAACTACCAGTGACGACGCTAGCTGCTAAGTGTCTTTGCTTTGACTCCAAGCCACACAGCAAGTGGTGGCGGAGTCTATTAGACTCTAGGATCCCGGCACGCCCCCATCTGGGCCCAAGCAGACATGCAGGACCTCCTGCAACTCAGGCTTAGCTCATTTTTCCAGAAAGTATAAACATCGTGGGCCACGCAGAAGGTAGGCTTGAGGTAGAATAGGCCCGTATCGTGCCTCCACTCAGGGTACTTTGACATCAATCTGAGTCATGTGATGGCCAGATTAAGTGGTGATGTCCACCCTTATCATCAGAAAGTGATCCCAACTCTGTTTAGCGAGTGGCTCTGAAATCTCAGCAGATGTTATTTCTCTGGTCAAGCTACTCTTTGCCTGTGCTGTTTTCTCTGGTCTTGGGGAGGTTCCTCATGCATGGACAGATCAGAATGTAGCCCAAAACCCCTTTCCAGGTCTCTGGAGTTCTGCTTTAGTCCTATTCAGTACTCCACCCAACAAATTCTGAGTGTTCGGCTTCTCAGAAGTCGGATGCCTGACATCTTAACTTAGCAGGAGCTCTGGGCTTTTAGGATTCCACCTGCCTGAGCTTTGCTTTGGGAACAACCTTCCAGGCAGTAAGCTGGTGCAATCAGTCATAAGGCTTATCTCCTTTCCTTCCCTTCTCTGGGATCCTGTCCTATGCTACCTGTTGTTCACTCTGGAAACAATGCTTTCATACGTTTGTCCTTTTCTAGTCAGCTATGGCATGAAGGTAAATCCAATCCCTGCTTCTTGGCCTGAAATTAAAGTTCTGGTCAGTGTTGACACTTCACTCCTAGAGTTAAAAAGGTGGTCACAGCTTTTGACTGCTCAACTTTATCCTCTTTGCTCCAATCAGTAATGCTTTATTTTCAATACTTAAAATATAAGAGAAATGCTTTTATTTTATATATTTTCTATCTTTTTATTTTTGTATGTGACAGCTTTTAGGTATCCATTTTTTATCATTGACATGTTTGTTTACTTAGCTAGTCTCATTTTTTTATTTTGCTTTGCTTTCTCTAGTCTTATTTTTTACCTAGTTATTGTTTTTCAAAAGTAAATCTATCATTTTGGTTTTCAGGTGGCAGACTGGGTCTTAATAGGAAAAGGAAAAATTAGGACCATTTAAAAAAACTTGAATTAATAGTTAGGTAACTGGTTTTAAAAATTAGCCATATGATTTCTGTCAGCATCTTAGAAATATAAGCTTTTATAGTAATTCAAGGTGCTTGGCTGCCCCGAGATATCATAGTATTTTATAAATCAATGCTACTTTCATTGTGCAGGAGGAATGGAAGGTAAAGCGAAATTGTTTGTTGGCAAAGGATATTTTTGACTCAGAAGGTAGATGTAGAATAGAAATCCATTAAAATGGACTTGAAATGCATTAGAATCTCAGTTTCAAACTGCAGCCATATGTGGCTCCTGAGCTCAGTCCCATGCACTCCTTTTGCAACTTGCTGCCCTTTCTCATCTAATGCTCCATCTGCTCCAGGGGCTGGGTCCCCATCAAAGGAAAGAAGCAAAACCCAGGAAGGAAATTTCAAGCTGCAGCCTTGCTGGTGGAATTTAGGGTTATGGCGATGGGAGTAAACATCAATTTCAACAGGGAAACATGCGTGTTATTGGACATCGCAATGGCTTCCTAGACACCTGAATGCCAGCCACACTTCCAGGACATAAAAGAGCAAGGTTCCTGTTAGCAGACATTTGAAAACCAGCATGAATAAAAAACTTAAGACTTTAGGTCAAAAGAGCTTTATTTCTTGCTACCTGTGAATCAAAATAATATAACTTTTAAACTTAATTTCTCTAAACCTCAGTATCCTCATCTGTAAAATGGACATATACATTTCATAGTTTTTAAAAATTGAATAAGATAGCACCTCTCCTTGCCCATATAGCATGCCTATAAACAATTAGTTCTCTTTGTTATGTTCTATACGAAGAACTTTAAAAACAAAATACTAAGAGCCACATGGCTATGTCAAAAAACTACAACAGAGTAAACTACAACAAATTGTCATATTTATTTTAATTAACTGGAAAGTTCATGATTGGAATAGAGAAGATAAACACTTATTTTAAGGTATAATTTAGTATTGGGTCAGGCAGAAATTTCAGAGGCCCTGAAATCTCAATTTTTTCTGTTAGTAATAAAGCGTACAAGCTCAGAATTTCACATTTATCAAGATAAAGATTTCTAGTAAATCTGAGACCTTTGTCATTATTGTTCTGTAATTACTACCTTATTAGGAACAGACCCACACTGTTTTTCCTGGAATCAAATACATTTGAATTTTGAGTAACCTCACAGAATAAATAGTGGGTATTTTCATTTTCCGTTGCTTTTTCTGTATCTTGCCTACAATCGGATGATAATTCTGGGTCACTGTGAAGTAGTTTTATTTTTTCAGAGTATCTCTGTCATATAACCTAAGTTCACAAATGGTAAAGATATTTTAGGATATTCCTTGCATTTAGTTATGATGCTAGCTATCTAGAGTAGTATGCAATGATGGTATAACTTCGACTGTAGTGAGGTTGAAAGCCCCTGGCTTCTGGCCCTCGTCTTTTTCTAGGCCTTGGCTGGCATTATTCTTGAGCACTGACTAAAGATAGACCAAAGGTGGCCAGCTACCGAGCAGAATTCTGAAATTTTAAGCCACAGGAAGCTGCAGTGATGGAAGTGGTAGGCCTGAGACCATGTGGGAGGGAAGTTTTCCATACTGGGATAAATAGAAGGGCCGCCTTTGTTTTCTCTT
Source organism: Erethizon dorsatum (assembly GCA_028451465.1). Taxonomy (NCBI): domain Eukaryota; kingdom Metazoa; phylum Chordata; class Mammalia; order Rodentia; family Erethizontidae; genus Erethizon; species Erethizon dorsatum. The sequence continues at coordinate 122,191,201 of CM051826.1, read as the reverse complement.
AGTACAGCTGCCAATTCAGAGCTCAAAAACATACAAACACCCAGCAGGACCAGGCTACTTTGTGAGATATTCATTTGCCTTTCTTGCTTATTAAAATTAATTTAGGATTTGTAAGTATATGTATGTAAACTCAATTTTTGTCCCTATGTAAAAGATGCTACCAAATTTCATTCTACATTGTCACGGTGGATTTAAATTTATAACTCTCATCCTGATTGAATATTTTGCTTTGGTATAAGTTTAAGTATTACCTGTTTTGCTTCAATACTTACCACTTTCTTACTGTATTTGTGTATTTCACAGAGAAATAAAAACAGGAGTTAATTGAAATTTTGCTTTCTTTTCCCACATTTTTCATTTACGTTGGCTACCACTACTTCCCTTGGTTGATACTATGGATGTTGATGAAATTAGGACAGAAAAGGATCTATTAAGTCCTTCAATGCCTTTTGTAAATCCGGTGCTCCCAAGCATGTAATGCAATCGGTGAAGCGTTTGTCCTCATGCTGCTTCTATTCTGGTGAGAAGAAAGATCCGATCAAATACATAAGTGAGATGCTCTCACACACAATGAGTACTATGAGCAAATGCAAAAGAGAGATGGGATGACAGTGATTATGGTGAAGGCACCGTTTTAGACAGTGGAGTCAAGGAAGGCCCCTTGAAGGAGAAGAGTACTGTGCAATTAGCCATGGGATGTGTGGACCTTGCAGAGCCTCGGCAAGGGTGTAACAGAAAGAAGGGACGGTGTGGTGGAAGAGAGAGCTACAAGGAAACAAGGGTATAGCACAAGACCAAAGAGTTAGGTGGAATTTAGACTATGTTCACAGGCTCATTTGTTAGCAATAATGAGTGTGGTTAATACATTAGCTAACATTAATCCTCACCTGCCATGGTCACTATGATGATGGTCACTGTCCCTGTTTTGCAGATGAGGAAACTGGGGCACAGAGACATTCAATAAGTTGCTCTAGTGCCTGCCACACAGCAGCAAGAGATGAAGTGAGTGCCGGAATCAGTCTGAACTGTTCTGTTAGATCGCCAGATCTCTTTCTCTTTTATTCAACACCAGTCAATAACAAGGTACCTGGTTACTCACTGAACAGGGATTCCTTTTTTTATTCAAGTGTACTTTGTGCCTTCTGGTTTCAACTCAAGTCCCACCTTCTCTGGAGTTTTCCTTTCTTGCAGTTTTTTTGAAAATGTACATAAGCAGCTCAGCGGTGCCTTAAGGCCAAAGGTAAATAAACCCAGACTAGAATCCTGCCAGGAAGTTGCATATCAAGGGAGTGCGTCCAGCCTTGGGGACAGTGAGTGTTGGGGACACCTCTCCAGAGAAAAGAGACACAAACCTAAGCTCTGAAGTCAGGATAGGTCAAGTGAGCTTGGAGAGGACCACGCATGGTTGTTGAATTTAGTGGGTTGGGATAAGTGAAGGGTCGATGTCTTCAACCCAAGACAAACAAAGTCAGTAATTACTACACAGTACTTTCTTTGAATTCCTTTGCATTTGTCACATCTATCTCGGGACTTCCCTTTTCATTCTGTGTGGTTCAGAATCGTTCCTCAATTGTTTTACTTTGACAGTACCCCAACCAGATCTCAGTATTACCTTGAAAGCTGAAACCACCCAGAAACCCTTTTTTCTGTAAACTTTCCTTGTTATTTACATACTGAGCCACTTGGTTTAAGATGCTGTCATGACATTGAAGGAAAGCACCCGTCACAGAGAAAAAAAATTGTTTTAAAATCATCAGTGGGAAACAAACAAAATCAATCTTCACCCTCTAACACAACAACAGCAAAAACTGCAAATTTCCTTTTCCTAACGGATTCATTTATGATTGCATTTTCTAAGAACTCTGCCAAACATTTAGGAACTTAAAAATAACTGGTTTTAGAAGAGTTTAATGCTGCATTTAGATGGTAAATGTCAGATACTGAAATTTAGGAAATTACAAAGTTGAGTTCTTATGACTGTTAACTCAGCCACCTTCCAAATATTTTCATGTCTACATTAAGTTGTTCTTTTCAGAGGTTGAGTAAATGTCAGAACTGCAGTCTGGGCCTGTTAACATGGTTACTTTTTTTTCTCTTTTTAATCCTTCTGAAATTCTTGGTTCAAAAGGTGCCAAAAGTTCACACTTTCTATTAAATTAAGGAGTAACTTGATCAGGTTCTTGCAAAATATATATAAGTGATACCAGTGTGAATGTATTCATTTCTGGTGGCGATATTGTGACATAAAGTAACGGGAACCCAGGGCAGGAAGACTTGGACATGTGCAGTATGGTGAGGAAGCCTGACCGGTAGGATAGAAACCGCTGCCCTGGATCTGGAGAGGAGTGATCTCAGACTAGAGAAATCAGGGAGAAAAGAGAGAGGAAGAGATGCGAGCGGATATGTTTATGCACAAGGTGCTCAGCAGAGAGCTGTTCATAATAGTTTCAACCTGAAAAACAATCTTTTAATATTGCTTTTCTGTTATTCCCATTTTCCTATTTTCTTCCTACTAGAAGACTGTTGGAGGCCCCCAGTCTGTCTTCCAATCTATCTTTCACATTTTTCATTCCCTTAGCTTTTTGTATTGCATTCTCAATGAGTCCTTTGGACTAATTTTCTTTTTTGTTAACTTTCTCTGTGCTTTCATTCATTGTTGTTGTTTTTTTTCCTTAGTTTTAGTAAGAAGTTTTAGTGTTGTTTTCATTTCTAGGATTTCTGACTAATCTTTTTCAGACAGTTTTATTTTTGACAGGGTTTGTTTCAGAGTTTCTTGTTCTTTCATTGTGAGTGTTGGTTTTCCCTTTATCTCTGAGGATCTCAGGTGTATTTATTTTGAAGTCATTTTCAGATTGCTGTAGGTATTCTCATTTCAGCCTGCGTACACTTACTGCTTGATGATTATATCAAGATTGCTTCTCTGCATATGTTTTGAAATTCTGGGTTGTACTCTAATTTGGAGTCAGAGGGGTTTGTTCTTCAGCCATGTTTTGTTTGATTTGTTCTCTCGTCTTTGCCTTTTCTTCCTATACAGCTTTGCAATGATTTCCACCTGGATGCATAGGCCTCCAGTCCAGAATCATCTTCTGTTGTGTGCCTGGGTGCATGAAGCTCCCATGGAGACATTGTGGCCCTCAGAGATGTAATCAGGAAGCCAGGAGAGGGCTGGGGACAATTCCTGACTGCCCTGCTGTGTCTCATTCCATGGTGTCCAGTCTCAGTTGACTACAGAATTTTCAGTCTCCTTTTACAAACAGGGAGAACCCCACCCCCATACTGGTTTCAGGTAGAACCCTAGCTATGGTTTCCTTCACATAGGACACATATATGGCCTCTAAGGTGTCACAGGAATAGAACTTTTGGCCAACCCTACATGCGTCTGGACCAGTACCCAGGAGCCTGGTGGCTTCAGCCCCACTTTGCTTTGTGTTTTTGTATTCATTTTTAGGTATATATAAAAGGGGTGTGTGTGTGTGTGTGTGTGTGTGTGTGTATGTGTGTATTTGTTTAGTGAAGAGAGCTTATTAAAGTACATAGCTTATGTCAGGAAAATTTATTGTAACAACATATCCATCTCACTTCTATAGTACAAATGGCACTTATTCAAAGTAGGGATGGAAACCAGAGAACAGCAGTTGTTTCCTCTAAAATAAAGACAATCATAAACATAAAAGAACACTATTCAGGTTCCTGTTAAAAGAAACAGCAAGCTAAAGATAAGCAAGATATTTTTCCATCTTCCAAATATAATTTGTCCATAGACAAAAAGAAAAATACGGTCATCTGATCCCTTCTGATGAGACAGAGTAAGCTGTCAAGTGCTCACCATCTGGTTCAGCTCCTAATCCAGATGGGCTGCCAATAGTAATTTATGAAAGGGCTGAAAGCAACTTGCCATTCTCCAGAAAGAATCATTAGAACACAGTAACACTGGGATTTGCCCCCTCCCCCAGCCCCAATTTGCAACAGATGCAGAGATAGGGCAAACGCTTCCCTACAGTAAATAGAACCGTTTATTCTTGAACCAGAAGTCAATATGTCTTTGCTTTTTGAGAGAAAAAACAATCATTTTTCTTTCCCCTAGCTTCCCCTCCACTGGCTCAGTGAATAAAAAAGAAAATATTCCCACTATGGAGCTTCTAACAAATGTCTGAAGAAAGCTTCGGTCTGTCATTTCTGAGTATCTGTGATACTGGAAAAGGCAAGGTCAGCTCAGAAGTAATCTGATGTACCTCATGCTCACACTACTGCCAGGCACCATCTAATCCATTCCTACATAGAAAACCCAACGGTCAGTCAATATATCCAGGCAAATCATAAAGCCACAGCCTGTCAGAGCTGGGATTCGAGCTGGGTGGTAGCCCTTCTGCCCAGTCTGCCGCGCACAAGCAACATTGCTTCCGAATGAGAACAAAGTGGCAGGGCACCATGTTTGGGTTCAAACAACTTTATTTTACCCACTTTTTAGTCCTTGTCCCATCATTAATTTAATATTACCACGAAGAAATAGGACTCGCTCCTGGGAGACTGAAGGAATTCTATTATTTTCAGTTCATGTAAATTGCTAGCAAATTGTGGAGTCATAGTGTCACTGGATAGCGAGGATTGTTAGCTGTCTGTGGTTGGCAGATGTGGCCTGGTTCTTGAGCTTGCTGATGATCATCACCACTGCCCTCTTCTTCAGGGCCCTCTGAAGGGGAAAACATCCCCAGACATTCTTCCAAGATGCTACCAGTTGGCTGAGGGTTCTTGCTCAATTTGTACAGAAATCACAAAACTGAAAGTGTAGCCCTTAGTGTTAAAAGCCTTGGGCTTTGAATGTGTTGTGTCAGCAGCTATCAACTTGTTCAGTGTTAGTGACCATTGTCGCTGCTTGAATCAAGCCTCTCACCAGTTGGCCTTGAGAACCCTTCCAGCCCTGGAGCCCTCAACTCTCAGAGATCACAGCTGCTAGTGACTCTCCGTTATTGGCCATTGTTCTCTGGCTGCCAGCCACCTTCTGTGCTTCCAGCTTTAGCTCCTGGCCACTTTAGGCCTTCAGCGTTACCAGCTCCTAGTTTACTGGCTCAACACGCTCTGTTCAAGATAGATATCACAAACAGGCAAGAAAATGCCATCTAGAAAGAGGCTTTTTGTAGAGCTTAGAAGATTATAAGATGATATTAGGGAAGGGCATAGAAGCTGAACATACTAAGGGTATGGGGAGGTTGCTCTTAATAGAGAAAAGGTGACCTCATGCTTGGGCAGTGTGAGACTTTCTGTTTGGTCATGGATGGGTGTCTTGTTTACTTTTTTCTTGTTGCTGAGACAAAATACCTAACACCCAAAGTTAAGGAAGGAAAGGTTTATTTAACTCACAGTTTGTGGAGGTTTCAGTCCATAATCAGCTGGCCCCAAGGCAGAGTGGCACATGGCAGAGGGTAACAGTTCATGGTGGCAGAAAACAGCAAAAGCAAGAGGAGCAAAAGGGAGGAGAGAGCCTCTTTTTCTCCCTTATATTGTATGCAGGCTACCCACCCTAGGGTGGGTCTAGCATGCCCATCACTAATCCCAGCACTAGACAATGAACTGGTCACAAACTCTAGATTCAGCCACCTCCGAAAAGCCTGCACCCCATGACCACATGAGGCTTTGGGCGGACATCCAGACACAAACCATGATAGTGGAGGAGGGGCCCCTCTCCAACCTAACAGAAGAGGGCTGCAGAGGGGCAGAATCATCCAGAGAAGCTGCAGGACAGAGCCATCTGAGACAGAGTTATCTGTGTCCAAAGCCTGCTGCAGCTGGAGCAGATTTCTCCCGTAGCAGCCGTGTGCCAGTGGCAAGGCCTTTGGGGCAGCTATGAAAAGAAAAATAAAAGGTACCTCTTGGGCAGTGTTGGACCCTCCTCTCTAGTCTCAATCTTTTCTTTGACCAAATCATTTGCTGTTCCAACATTGAAGAAATTTCCAATAGTCATGGTATACATGTTTTAAAATGCTCAAAATAAGTGTCCGGAAGCAGTATATAAAGTTTCTAACTGAAAATGATGGAATCAGGGCTGATTGTAATGCGGAGATTAGGGTTTCACTAAGAAAGACTAGGAAGGGACCAGAGTAGCCCTGGAAATGGCAGTGTGACAGACTATTTCAATTTCGAATTGGGAAAAAGAGATTAGTGCCTCATCAGATAGAGGTGACAGAGTTGAGTATGTGGAGAAAGGGAAATAGGAATGAGCTAGGGTAAGCTGAATGACTGGGAACTTCTGGTACCAAGGAATGAGTGTAAGCCTCAAGTAATAGTGGAGTGTAACTGGCCCGGCAAAAATGCACAGCAGAGCAAGGCAATACATCCTGTCCTCCTAAGGCTTTACATCAGTTGAACCAAACTATACATGATAAACTTGGTTGAATCTAACCACAAATGCTAACGCATACCAAAGAAGAAATTAAGCAAGCTTTGGGTAGCCTAAAACATCTGTATATGGCCCAAAGTGCAAAGTCACCGTTACAAAGTTGTGCAAAATCACAACCAGGACATTGTTACCGGTGACATTCTCAATATGGTAATTGTACATATGTTTTCCTCAATCCTTAAATCTGTATCTTCTCTTCCTTTAAATATTGATCTGGCAGTACTTAATTTTAAAATGTGCATTAATCTCCTATACTTACAAGGGTGTGTGCTCAGGCTGCAAGGGATATAAGAACGAATAGAAAAAAAAAAAAAAAATGAATAGAGCCCTGTCCCTTTCTCTTACAGAATGTACAATGCAATGTATGAGGAGGAAAAAACCAACACAAAATGAGACAGATTCTCATAAGTAATTGAAAAATAAAGTAGAAAGAGAGAGATGCTATTTGGTTGGTCATCATTCAACTAAATTAAAATTGTAGATTGCTAAAATGCAGTATTTTTTTTTAACCAAAAAAAGGCTTGATTTGGTGGTTTCCATTCTGTTTTCTGTGGTTTGAACAAGGGACGATGGCCCTCTAGTGGCCAGTTTGCAAACAACAGGCAGACTTTGCATTAGCTCAAGGGAAGCCAGCCAGCTGCAACAGAACATGTCAGGGAAAGTAAAGATCTGTATGCGTGTATTTAGAAATGAAAAAGGCAAAATCACAAGAGACACTGCTGAAATCCAGATTATTAGTAACTACTTCAAAAACCTGTACTCTAAAAAACTGGAGGATCCAGAAAAAATGGATAGATTTCTCAGTATATATGAATTACCAAAACTGAACCAAGAAGATTGAAAAACCCTGAATAATCCAGTAACAGGCAATGAAATTGAGGCAGTAATAAAACAAAACAAAACAAAACAAAACAAAAAACCTACCAACTGAGAAAAGCCTATGACCTGATGGATTTGCTGCTGAATTGTATAAGAACTTCAGGGAAGACCTAGTGCCAAAACTCCTTCAACTCTCTAATGAAATTGAAAGGGAAGGAGTACTTCCAAATTCATGCCTGGAAGCTAGCACTGATTCCAAAACCAGACAAGGACTCAGATGAAAAAGAAAACTACAAGTCAATCACTTTAATGAATATAGATCCTCAACAAGATACTGGCAAACAGAATGCAACAAATCATTACAAAGAACATACATCATGACCAAGTAGGCTTCATCCCAGGGATGCAAGGATAGGTCAACATATGCAAATTAATGAATGTAACGTATTGCATCAGCAGAAGCAAGGGCAAAAATCACATGACCTTCTTAACAGATGCAGAAAAAGCCTTTGACAAAATCCAACATCTGTTCATGATAAAAATCCTAAAGAAAATAGATATGGAAGAACCTCATCTCAACCTGATAAGAGCCATTTATGACAAACCCACAGCCAATATCGTATTAATGGGGAAAGACTGAAAGCTTTTCCTCTAAAATCAAGAGCAAGATGAGGATGTCTATCACCACTTCTGTTCATTATAGTACTTGAATCTTTGATCAGAGCAACCAGGCAAGAGAAAGAAATAAAAGGGATACCTATGGGAAAGGAAGCAGTCAAATAATCCTTATTCATAGGTAAACTGATCCTTTATATACAAGACCCAAAAATTCTACCAAAAGATTCCTAGACCTGATAAGTAATTTTGGCAAGGTAGTAGGATACGAAATCAACACACACAAATCAGTAGTGTTCTTGTACATCAATAATGAACCCACCAAGGAAGAAATTAGGAAAACAATACCATTCAAGAAAAATTAAATGCTCAATAATTAACCTAACAAGGAAGAGGGAAAACCTCTATAATGAAAACTGTAGTACTCTGAAAAAGGAAACTGAAGAGGACATCAGAAAATGGAAAGATATCTCCTGTTCCTAGACAGACAAAACTGATACTATCAAAATGGCCACACTTCCAAAACTGATATATGGATTTAATGGACTCCCAGTCAAAACACCAATAGCATTTTCCACAAAACTAGAGAAAACTATCCTAAAATTTATGTGGAACCAGAAGAGATCCAGAATAGCAAAAGAAATCCCGGGCATCAAGAGCAAAGCAGAAGGCACCACAGTCCCAGATTTCAAGTTATATTACAAAGTTACAGTGATAAAAACAGGATGGTACTGGCACAAAAACAGACATGTGGATCAATGGAACAGAATAGAGGATCCAGAAATAACCCCAGGCATAGTCAGCCATCTGATATTTCCCAAAAATATATGCTGGAGGAAAGATAGCTTCTTTAACAAATGGTGCTGGGGAAATTGGCTATCCACATGCAGAAGATTGAAGGCAGATCCATATCTCTCACCATGTATGAAACCAAAATCAACATGGATAAAAGATGTAAATATTAAAACAAATACTTAATCCGCTGAAAGATAAAATAGGGAAAATGCTTAATGATATAGGCAAGGACTTTCTGAACAGAACCCCAATTGCACAAGAAATAACATCAAGAATAAATGGGATTGTATCATATTAAAAAGCTTCTGCACAGCAAAGAAAACAACCAACAAAGTGAAGAGACAACCAACAGAATGGGAAAAAAACTTGCCGGCAATTCTTCAGACAGAGGACTAATATCTGAAACATATAAGTAACTCAAAAAACTAGGCCCCTCAAAATAAAATACCCAATCAAAAAACGGGCCACTGAAAAGAATAGCCACTTCTCAGAAGAAGTACAAATGGTCAATAAACACATGCAGAAATGTTCAACATCACTGGTCATGAGAAAAATGCAAATTAAAACAATACTGTGATCCCATTTTACTCTAGAAAGAATAGGTATTATCAAGCAATCAAATAATAACAAATGCTGGTGAGGCTGCGGAGGAAAAGAGGAACTCTTCTACATTGTTGGTAGGAATGTAAACTAGTACAGCCACTGTTGAAATCTGTATGGTGACTCCTCAAGAAACTAAAAATAGAAATTCTATTCAACCCAGCTATTCCCCTTGTAGATATCTTCCTAAAAGAGTTAAGTCATCATATTACAGTGATATGTGTGTACCCATATTTATAGCAGCACAACTCATAATAACAAAATCTTGAAATTGGCCCATAGGTCCATCAACAGATGAATGGATAAAGAAAGTGTGGTATTTATGCACAGTGGAATACTACTTTGCTCTAAGTAAGAATAAATTTTAATTATTTACAGGAAAATGGATACATCTTGAGACCATAATTTTAAGTGAAATAAATTAGACAAAAAAGCTTAAATACTGCATGGTTTCTCTTATATGAGAAACCCAAAGTATAAATAAATTAAAGAGCAAAAGAAAAGATAGATAATAGGAAACAGGGAAATAGATCTTTTGCAAATGGGAAGGGGACCAAGAGTTGGAGGGAAGAGAGATGGTAGGAAAGGGGAAGTGACGTAAAAAGCATTAAAAGGGGTTATGTACCTATATCCACTCCCCATCATAAATGTAATCGTTATATGCTGTAAACATGTACTAGTAAAAACATAAAAAATTTAAAAACTGAGCATGTCAGTCAAGCCAACTGTATTGTACAAAAAGCCAACAATGCTCAACAAAGTTAAATTCTAGAGTGCTGGCAGTGAACCTATGGCATGCATGTTACTGTGTTTTTCTTTTGAGATGAAATTGTTAATGCATGAGTTGTTTTTTCTAAACTAAAACCTCAGTATTCAGGTTTAATTGCGGTGGTGGCACTTTGTAATAAATAGGTGGGTTTTGGATTGCAGTTAGGCACTCAGTCTCTAAAAATTTCGCCATCACTGCTCTAGAGGAAAAATATCCCCCACCATATCTCCAGAAACAGAAAAACTTCTCTAAAGTAGTAATGTGCATGGACTTTGAGGTCAAATGGATAAGTTCAAATCCCGGCTGCATCCTAATTGAGCAAGTGACTGAGCTTCTCAGTTCCTTCATCTGCTTATCTGCAAAGGGGAGTTAAAGATTGTAGAACTATAGTGAGAATCATAAGAAACTGCTTAAAACATCGAGAATGGTGTTTTATCACAGTAAAAATGCAATTATTATTAGTCGCAGTTATCATGTCTTGTGATAAAAATTAAACTAAGGTTATCTGTATTTCCTTAAATTTTCTGAAATTAAGATTTTAAAGTAATCATTAAATAAAAAATTATTAACTATAATAAGTACATACCTTTGGGTATTAAAGAGACATGACTTTAAATCAGGCTACTTGCTATTATATATCTTGCTATTATATATCTCTAAGGCAAATTATTTTACTCTGGATCTTCAGTTTTATTAGGTAAAAATTGGAGTTATTGACACCCTTTTAATACTTTAAAAAGTTATCTCAAGCATCCTATTAAATGATGCATGCAATGCACTTAATAAAGTGATATGAAGCCAGGTGTGGTGGCACACGCGTGTAAACTTAGCTGAGGTAAGAGGATGGCTGAGAGTTCAAGGCCAGCCTGGACCACATAATCAGACCCTGTCTCAAAACAAACAAACAAAAAGAACCCTAAAATAAAGCGATATATTTGTTGCAAGAATTTATTAAATAGTGATTAAGACTATAGTCAAAGCTGTAGGAAGCATAAATCCATAATCTGTATTTCCCATGGTGCTACACAGTTAGCTCACATAATTTTAGAGGTGAGAGAGCTCATTTTGAATTTAAATGGCCAAAGAGGTGGCTGGGTTCAGTGAGTGTTGTTAGAGTACTGTACCGTAATTACCGCAAAATTGGGATTCAAGTGGAAACTTTCGGGGGGAGTGGGGATTCTAGACTAAGTTCAGGTTAGAGTCATAGAGTGGGTCTGAGCCCTGGGACCAGAAACATCATGGCTGGGACTTACAGAGAAGCCGCAAAGCTGGCTGACAACCACATTCTTTGGAGTAGGCTAAAGAGTAGAAAGAGTGACATCGGCAGGAACCTAGAGGCTTGGCTGGATCTGGCCACTGAGGACTGGAGCAGTCTACCCAAAATCTGTGGTTTTCTCCCAGCTACCTTCTTGGCCTCCCCACCCCCCACCCCCATGTGTGGTTGGCAAAATCACATCCGACTGCTGTGGACACAAGGTGCTTTTGGGGTGAGGGACATAGGCAGCACAGAGGTGGAGTGAATTTCTTACTTCTTGCTTCTTGTACCTTTTCAACTTTACCTTGCTGAATTTTTATTGATCATTTTCCCACCATCTCCAGCTATATTTATTTTTCACATGGTTGCCAATTTCCTTTCACAAGCTTTGTCCTCTGTACCTTCTTTCCACAGTATCCCTTATTCGCTTTATCTTTATCAGTCCAGATTTCCATATGCTATAGAAACTTGGAACCCATAGTATATAGGACAACTGGGCTTTAAAGTGCCTTTTTAGCATATAATATCTCAGCTTAAAACCTAGTCAAATATGATTTGTATTAGCAATACACTGCCCTTATAGAATTTGTGGATTAGGAATTATTTGTAAAATTTCCTGATGTCTTGATTGTGCTCTGCACTGTCTCTGAGTATTAAAATGGAAAATGAATTGTTGTTAGTATAACGTCAAGAATAAGATTTCTCATGGTGACTTCCTGTTTTCCCTCGGCTACACTTGTCTGGGACCCCTTCAGTACCCACAGGACATGCCTGAGTGTGCTTCGCTTCTGTAGCAGCCTCATTGTCATTCTCGTGAGGTGACTTCACCTCTCAGACATTTGGGATTTTGCCCTCATTTCATTACTAATTAAATTCATTTTTACAGAGTCATAAATTAATTATTTGAGGTAAAATTACTGAAATCTGTACCTTGTTCCAAGATCTTTTTTTTAACTCGGTAATTAAATTTAAGAGTTATGTTGTTAATCTTTTTTAGTATCTGAAGGAAATGACTGATGGGAGATTAAAGATTTCAGCATCTACATTTTCAAATGGGAAGGGCAACGGTGGGGAGGGTAAGAAGGGAAAAGAAAAAGGAATAGAAGGGAAAAAATGGAAACAAAGCTTTTGTAAATAAGGAGGAGAAGAGGGGTTGAAGGGAGGGAAGGGGATTGAGGAAAAAAGAATCAAGATATGTCATGTACACGTACAAATTTCCTGTGATGAATATGATCATAATATATATCTAAAATGTACCAATAAACTTAATTGAAAAAAGAATAGGTTAACAAGTAAAAGTACTCATTCCATCAACAATATCTTTTTTTGTCTTCTATTTTGGGTATCTTCACTTTGAACTAGAAAACTGCTAAGATGTCTTCAGATTAGAACAACCAGGGTCCAATTCAAAATTCATTCATTATTGTAAAGGTATTTTCATTTTATGAGCTCTTTGATCACGTTCTTTGTCTCATGAGGATAGCACTTGTAAAAAAATGATAATGTGAGTCTTGGGTTTTTATGAGCAACTATTTTTGATAAGTAATTGTTGTTGATAATTTGGTTTTAATCTAATGAATACAGTCCTAAGCATCCATAATCATGAACAACAAGGACCTTTTTGTTATATAAATATTTTACCCTATTGGTTTAGTAAATGCTTTGGTAATTGGCTGATTCACATTTCTACTCAAAGAGCATCTTTAGATAAATAAAGCTTTTACATAATACCCTCAGGAAAACTCTTGGCAAACATACTGTGCTTTTTGCCATAAGGGTCTCAAAATGTATCAGAGAAATATTAAAAGTAAACCTTTAGAAAAGAAGATTAGACCTATTGCAAAAAGCCCGTAACTCATCCTTTCCCTTAGGACTGAGTTAAAACAAAGGAACATAATTTGGTTTTGCTTTCTGCTATACCAGTGTGATAACTCTTAACTTCTATGATCCTAAAGCTGATAACTGGATAACTTTTACCAACTCATAACTATCGTGAAAATCAGATCCATGTTCAAGGGTGCCCTGTTCCTGGGGCTTCTCTGGCAGGGACGGGGACGAGTGAACTAACAGCTGGTTGTTCCCTTCAGCTCTCGGGTGAGCGGCGTCCGGGAGATGATGGGTTACATGCGGAGACGCGCGGATCATCTCACCAGGCAGTGTTCAGCGCGCGAGGAATTAGCTTTCAAGAAACGGCAATTAACAGCCTCAGTGGAGGGTTACCTCAAGAAGGTAGTTTCATAAAATGAAACGTAAACTTTCAGTCTGGTGATCATAGATGGTATTCTGACTGGAGTTTGTGGGTGTGGTGGGAGGATGGGACTCATCTCCTTAGGCTTCTCTTACGTCCCACATTAGGTCCTACAATTGGACAAAGCAGTCATAATTCACTATTGCTCCTTAAGTATCCCTGACCCCAAAATCAATATCTAATCCAGTCCGCCACCTCGCTGAACATACAAATACAAAGGTAGCCCTCGTCTGCCACAGTTCTGTTACCCGAACCAGGTACACACTAGAACAGGGTCCTTGATTTGCACCGTTCTGGGCATGGTCCCCCCTTGTACAAGTTTCCATTAGCCTGGAACCATGGAACACTAGGATTACAGACAGATGGATACCAAAAGTTATGGTTTTAAGTTTTTTTCCAGAAATAAGCTGTCACTATTATATTTTATTGAACTAGACCAGCACAAGAAACTTTTTCATTCTGCATAAAATCATACATGGGAAAAACCTTTCAGCTGAGTGAATACACTGGTTTGATATAGAAACATCTTGTTTCCTGTTTTCAAAGAGCAGTAAAGACAGGGACCTACACTTCGACTAAACAAAAAATTACTTATGAGTAGGTTAGATAGATAGCAAAAACTAGTAATATCCCAATGACACTAATGCTACAGGGGCTAACTCAAATGTTCAGTGGTGTTTTCACCAGATTCAATGGACATACATACAGCATATGCTTGAGAAGAATTGGTGGGCTTCACAGGAGAGGCCATTAAATAACACCTCTATTTAAATTGTCTCCTTATCTGTTACTTATCCAGAAACTTGGAATTTTGAGTCTTTTTCTGATGCTGGGTCCAGGCAGATTCCAAACATGGAGACCGTGGTGGTGCCACATCCCTAGAGCTTGAGCTAATTTGCTGGTGGTGGAAAACACAGTAGGAACACAAGCAGCCATTGCTACTTGTCTTCCTGCCACTTCATAGCCAGTGTGGCTTTGGGGAACATGGACTCTGGATAGAGCAAAGGAATGAAAGAAGTAACTTGAATGGAACAGAACCTTTCAAGTGTCACTTTAGCCATCGATTCATGGGTACTGAAGATCAAATCACAAATCCCCAAGCTGACCCATCAAATGGTGTGTACAGGGATCGGTGCTTTCTCAGAAGCCCTCAGCCCTAAATATAGCAGCCCGTGTGAGCCAATACCTGTGCTCTAGATCTCTACTTAAAAATGTGCCTATAAATTTGCCCCATTCAATGTACAGGCTAATTCATCTCTGTTGATGTGTTAGCAAGTGTATTATCATCCTTTGTAGGTAATTTACAGTATGTGGATGATTGCTCGTATCTCATTGCTGTTAATAAATACTGTATCTTTAAATGCATACCCTCTACTGATGGGTCACTAGGATTGCTTCATATTAATGGGTCACTAAGATTGCCTCACATGAAGAAGAGCATTATTAAAATGTGAAATTCTGAAATATTTTAGACTATTTGCAGATTAAAATTGATATATTTTTGTAGCATAGTGGGAATATACAAATCAATATTTATCTTCCTTACCTATATACATCTGTATGTGTAGATATGTATTATTAAAACTGCCATATATTCTTTATTCCTGAAGGTGGAAATGGCAGTGCAGAAAATCAGTCCAGTACTTTCCAGTGCAATGGATGTTGGTTCCAGCCTTTTTGAATCAGAGAAGATTCTGAATAAATATCTGGAACTAGATATCCAAGCCAAGGTAAATAAGAATTATTATTATGGTCATGATTTTGTAAATATGATCTTTTAAAATATTCCACAACTATAAAACTTAATTCTAGTTCTCTTGAGGGTTTCAAGTCTATTTAGTATGTAGCAAATAATGACTTAAAAAACCATACTGTTGTGTGTGTCTAAGTTATTTGTATGGACATGTAAGCTCACTGCAAGTAAGCCTTATAGCCTGGTATTAAACACTCATTTGGCTCCTTTTCCTTGCCTGAAAGGGGTTAGCAATTCCTTTTTGGGACGCTGGAGGAGGCAGGGAGAGTACTTCTCTATTATTTGTTCTTTTTTTTTTTTTTTTTTTTTTTTTTTGGTGGGTACCGGGGGGTCAACCTCAGGACCTCGCACACCAGCAGGCGCCCGTGCCACTGAGCGATATCACCGGCCCCTTTTTCGTATGTGGGCTCCGGGAGTCGAACTCGGGCCCTCGCGCTTGCCGGGCAGGCGCTTAAGCCGCTGAGCCATCTCACCGGCCCTATTATTTGTGATTGTGTACAAAGTCACAAAAGAAAATTACCAGAAGCAACATGTATTTTTGCAAGACATAACCTTACTTACACACTCAATCTTCAGAGACATTAACGGCCTCTCCTCACCCTGGCACCTTCTCCATCTCCCTCCTATCTTTTCCTGTAGGATATGGATTCAGTGATTCCTACTCCAAACCTGCGTCAACGTCGCTGTCTGCTACTTCAGGGTTTGGTGGCAAGTCAGTGTTCTCCCTGGCGCACGAGGAGGAGCCCCTTTCAGAGACGACACCCCCACTAGAAATCTGGGCATAGCAATTTTTAAAATAGGGTACTTTTTGTACGTTATTGAAAAGGGTTAAAATAAACTTTGTGTAGGAATACAGTTGGTTTTTTTATTTTAGAAATTTTAGAAGCAGGGAGGAGATCGCAAGGAAAGAAATCCCCTGCTCCTCTTCTCCGAGGGCTTGTAAATTTCAATTAGTTTCATTCAGCCGAGTACTTGGGAAGCATATTAAATACAAGTAGGAAAGCAATCCCTCCTTTCCCAATGAGAGTGAACCTTTTATTTCTGCTTGATTCCTAACTTGTTCTCACATGAAATTTTATGTAGCTTTTTCTATGGCAATTATACAATCTTATGTTGCTCAATTATGGGGACACATTCTGAGAAATGTGCTATTAGACCATTTTGTCGCTGTGGGAACATCACAGCCTGTCTTTGTACAAACCTAGCTGGAAAGATCAATTGATCAATATGACCTTTTGATGCGACCGAGAAATGCGGTATGCATGAGATGTGTGTCTGTTGCCAGCAAAATCAGGCACACTGATTTACCGTAAACCTTTTTAACACTAACTAGAAGAATGCACTCTAAAATACCTATAAATATAGCATAGTAAACATAAACCAGTAATATAGTCATTTATTATCATTGTCAAATGTTGCATATTACACATAATCGTATGTGCTCTATTTTATGTGATTGGCAATACAGTATGTTTTTTAAATACCACTATCAAAACACATAAATAATGCATCGTACTATGACCTTATGTTGGCTATGACACCATGAAGCTCTAGGAGCTTTTCTACTCTGTTACAACCTGCAGGAGCCACCGTCCCTGCACACCCAATCCATCATTGTCCGAAATGTTGTTATGCAGCAAGTGACTAAATCTATGTAATGCCTGCAATACCAACTCATCCATTTAATCAGTGATTGGCGTCTATAGGCCAGAAATTGCATCAAGACAACATAGGGGGGCATCCCTGGGCAGGTGACAACCACTGATTCTTTGGATTGCTTAGGCTTAAGGTGTAACATGTTCCCTACCCATGTTTAAAAATTCTGCTCAATAAAGATTTAGGTAAGATTGCATAATTGATATTTGATTTTTAATAAACTAAAAGTGAACAAGTATTGTAAATTTGCTATCTCTTGTATGACCAGTTTAGTTTAAGAAATTGCTTTACCTATTGTTAAATTTTTTACAATAATTTTCACACATGGGTATTTAAACTACTCTTTTCATTTTTGTGTTAGAAATTCCTGTACCAACTATTCTTCTATTTGTGACAGAGAAAATAAAATACCCTAAAGAAGATAGAGCCAAACAGTGATTTGAAATGGTTTCCATTATAAAGTGTCTTTTTTTTCTTTTGGGGAGTTTAGAAAGTTGTGCCTTTCTTTCATGGAGGAAATTCTCAGTACGAGTTCTATTAATAATTGTAATAGATGGCTGTGCAGAGGGTGATGAAATATGAATGTTCATGATTCCCCTGTCAGCTTCTGACCTCTTGTGCTTTCCTCTCGTAGGAGACATCACATGCCTTAGAGGCAGCTGCAAAAATCCTGACAGAGAAAAATGAATTTGAACCTGATGAAGTGGCATCACTTTCCTTTAAAACCAAATGGCTAGAGGAAGAATTAAACGTACTTGGCCAAAGCATCAGTTCCAGGTCACAAGTCCTGCAAACTTATGTGGCATTTCTAAAGTCATCAGAGGAGGTACGGTAGGCATGCTGACCTGCCTCAGCAAGGTGGCTTCTGCCCATCTTTGTGCCTCCCGTGGGGACATAAGCTCCTTCCTGGTGCATAGTTCCATGTCCTCTACCCAGTACACACACTTTCTATAGGCCCTTTATTCTTCAAGGCACCAAATGCTCAAAGAGGAAGTTGTTTCACCAAAAAATAATTTAAATATGTATGTATAGATGTATGCACAAATGAAGTATTCAATGCTGTTTATTGCATCTACCCATATTTACAATATCCTAAATCTAGAACAGAATTATTTGGAAAAGAATCAACTTCTAAATCATGGATTTCTTTGACTACTAAGCCATTAGTGTGGTTCATTTAAACCACTTGTGGCAAACCTATGGCATGCATGCCACAGTGGGGTGTCTGTACATGGAAAGCTCTAAAAGGTTTGCCATCACTGATTTAAACTATGTAAAACTGGAAGATATAGGCTATTGGAAGATATAGCCTCTCATTTGTCTTGCTTGATAGTTTTTAACAAGTTACCTCTCTGAGATTCTGTTGGGGCTTTATTTGGACATGATGATATTAGATAATCTCTCATGTGTTCCCCTAGTACACTGTGATTTCACCTCTCCACGGTTAGTTTCTTGAAGATGGTGTCAGTAGTAGAAAAGGCTCATTTAACCACGATCCCACTGCACCCCATGTGAATGCAGATCATTCTCCCCATGTGAATTCAGACGGGTGCTGATTTAGCGGGAACCAGCGAGGTCCACTCAGGAAGCAAGCCACCCAAAGTCAGGTAGCACACTCGGTTTCTGTTTTCTCACCTCCACCCTGTTAAGACCCTCAGCCTCACCTCCCACCACTACCCTCCTGCCTACATGCATCTCCTTGGTCTGACTGAGTTCTTGCCACCCTGGAGGAAGCCCTTGTCTAGTCCCTGGAAATCTCAGGTACCTGCTTTGTCCTTTTCTACTTATGTTTTGAACTGTTTGTCTTTTCTGACTTCCTTTCAGTTCGTGACCCTAAATTCTCATGGTTTGCAGAAGTATTGTGATGGATAGGATCCTCCTTATGATGAACATTTTTATTCAGAACATGAAATGGTAGAGAAACTACCATAAATGCTTGCTTTCTGCATCTTTCCTGCCAAAAATGTACCTACTCGGCTTCGTGTTAAGCTTCCACTTCCATGGCCCACTCTGGCCATTGGGACCAGGAGCCTCCCTAAGGTGAAGCCTCAGCTTTGCAAACAATGCTTTCCCAGAAGAACCTTATGTCCTTCAGCTTCCCTGCTTTTACTAAATCTCTTTTCTGACCTGACAGAGGTATTCATCCTTCTAATCCCGGCAATGCTACCAGGCTGTTACTCCTCTACCCCTCTGCCTTGCCCTGTTGCCTCACCAGCTCATGGTTACTCATTTCCATTCCACCACCCACCCCCTCAATTCCCTGACTTCCACCAGGACTAACTTTGCCAATTCCCAACACTTGTTCAGTCCGACACTCTGTTTGCTCAGCTTCTCTTTCCAATCTTCCAGACGCTCCTGTGGCAAATCATACGATTGTGCTGATAAGCGCTGTCACAAATGTATGGGTTTCTGCCTCAGCTGGGTTCCGCATATGCTCCCTAGTTGGCTCCCATTTGGTAGTGATTTCCAAGCATCTCACCCATTTCCATTTCTAAGTCTCAGCTGATGTCTTACCTCATACATCCTATAAAATGAGCCCATTGAGCCTCATTGTCTTGACTTCCTATTTCACACTTCCCCTGGCTCAAATAAAGTGACATCCCTGCTCCTATCCAGGTCTAATTAGTAATCACTTACTGCCTATATGCTCCTACATCCTTTGGAATCCCTCAACCACCCTCTAATTTTCTAATTTGCATTTCCTTTGCTTCCTTCCCTCTTATTCTATGGTTCCATCTAAACAGTCTTGCTCTTGCCAAGGCTGCCTCCTTGTCCTGTTTCCTTCCCTTTGCTATAAATATGTGGAATAGGAAGATGACATTCTTGCTCCTACTTGCTTGTCCTCCCCAGTCTTCCCCCCACTGCAATTCAGTTTGCTCCTTTCTCAGCCCTGCCGTTTGCCATCTCTTCACTCTATTGAAAATGTTCTCACGAGCTACCTTGTGGCGGACAAATGAAATGGTGTACTTTCAGCCTCCATCTGCTTGAGCTCTCTGTACCATTTATTTAATCTGGTTACCCACTCTCACCTCCTTAAAAAAATTTTATTGAGGTGTAATGTATATAGCATAAAATTCACTATTTTATGATATTTAATATTTATAGAGTTGTGGAACCAGCACAGCACTCTAGATTCAGTATATCCCCAACTCCCCAAAAGAGCCTGGGTGCTGACACCCCCAGCCTCAGGCAAGCACTGTCCTACTTTCTGTCTTTCTAGATTTGCTTTTCTTTGGATTTTTCATGTAAGTGGAATCATCCTATTTGTCTGTTCCTTTTCTTAATGCATTTCTCTTTTTAGTTCTTGAAGTATACAGGTCATAGATTATCCTCTCTTTTGCACATGGTACTCTCTTTTTCTAGAAAAATAACATTTGTTCCTATGGTTTTAATTCTCTAGTAATTCAAAAGTAGTTCCTCATTTCCAACTCTCCTGAGCTCCAGACCAAGGATTTCAATTACCTGTACATCCCGTAGGCTCTTCAAATTCAGTAAAACACTACTATCAGCTTTTGCTCAATTATTGTTTTCCTTCTATATTTAGGTACTGGGTCAGTAACTCCACCGTTCTCTCCAAAGTCCGATGTAGAAGTGCTGATGTCTTTTCTAATCATTCCCTCAAGAAGCACTTATATTACATCATATCTTGTGCTTTTCATTCCTGAGTATTTAATCCATACATTTCTATGTTTTCATTGCTGTTATCCCCGTTTTACAAATGAAGGAAACGGAATCTCTCGGAACTTAGGTATGCAATATCAAGCAGCTAGGAAATATCAAAAGTGAAGTTTAATCACCATGCCGTTTTTCATGTTTCAAAAGCCATACTGTCCTGTGTTTATCTACTGAGACAACCTGAAAGATTTCTGAACTGCTGTTCCTCTGCACTTGGACCAGTGCTTTCTCAGTTCAAGTCCTCATCATCACTTACTGGCATAAGGACGTCATTTTCCACTGTCCATTCTGCCTCTAGTAATTCTTCCCTTCACTCTCTCTTTCTTTCTTTGGGGAAAAACATCATTCTAAAGCAAATATGAGCATGGTACCTACTGAACTCAGGTAATTTAACATACATAATTAGTGAAGCAAGTTGCCAGTAACTTTTTATCAAAATGGATAAAATATTAAGGGTTATCATTAATTCAGTTAAAAAATTAACAACTACAGATTCAAGGGAATTCCTATAAAGACATCATTCTCATGTAGCTTCAGGGAGGCTTTCATGAATACTTGGAAAAAGAGCATGAATTAAAGTTTATGTTAGGAGTATTGCACATAACTGATTTTTGGGCATATGGATACCCCAGTCCACGGTGCACAGCTATCCTACTGAAACACTGATTGCCTAACGAAAAATGTCTCCATCATGTTGGGTACAGTAGAAAACAAGTTGAAACTTGCTGGTCAGCTGTATCTCAGCATTATTATCCCTCTACCTCTTTCTTACCACTCAGCTGGGGCAAACTGAACTTCAAGATCATTCACTGTCCACAGAGCCAGTGTTTTCACACTTGGCTTTCACAAATGTTATTCCTTCCACCTGGGACCCACCTCTACTCCCTCTTACACTGGGCAATTCTTCAAGATAGGTCAAATGTCACTTCCCAAGGGAAACTATTCCCTGTTTATTCTATAGAAAAGTATGGCCATCTCTCTTCTGTGCCCCTACGTTGTGTGTAGATTTGTCTTTATGTTGTAATAATTTGCTCATTGAGCTATCTTTCAGTACCCAGGGAAATAGATGATTCATTCTTATTAGGGAATATTAGTAGCATTTTAACTAGTTCATAAAGGCTAAATAGAAGAGAATCGAGGAAAAACCATTCTGAGCTGAGGGCACAAGCATCAACAAAGCAGAGACATGAATAAGTGGAATATGGAAATTAAGAGAGTACTATTTCTGAGAGCTATAAGGCACTCTTATTAAGTTCATTCAAATTAAGAATGTTAAAATCTTTGAAATATGATGACTATTGCCTGAAGTTTCTTACTCTGTCAATTGCTTAAAGAAATATTAGCCCTTAGATTCATCTTATTAGCTATTATTCAAAATGCATGAAATCTGTGTCAAATAATTTCTATTTCTACATCACCCAATCACTTGTTACACATTCGATTTTATATAAACTCTGCTCAAGGAGAGTAATTTTTAAAATCTAGCACTACTAACATTGGTTAGCAAATGAGAAAATATAACTTAATGGAGGCAAAATAATATATCTTAAGATTAACTCATGGCGGTAGGTTACTGTCAATACTTAAACAGAAAATTATTAATTATTTGTATGCTTTTATCTTGGTTTAGAAGTAAATGGTGACCTATTGATTACTGATAATCTTTCATTGACCTACATTTCTTTCTGATTTGCACTCCCTGATTTTCTATGTGTTTTTCTTCTAACTTATAAAACTCAGCCTTAAACAGAATCGCCTAGTCATTCACATAAATTGTTCCAAATTGCAAAACATAGACAAACATATAATATGTAAATAGGACAGTGGCTACAATAAATAGTTCTTATGGGTAATAATCTTGTCAGCTCAATTTACCAACCAGTGGTAGCCCTGTCTGTCGGCAATCTAAATAGACCCTCCTCTCTTTTCAGTAAAGTGACAATATTCCATAATTATTTAAAGAATTCATTTTAATTGTTATAGATGCTTTTACTGGAATCTAGTGTTCCTTTTCCTTAAAAATGTTTTTCCATGTTCATAACTTTCATTTATTGTCTCCTTTTTTTAGGTAGAGGAGCAGTTTCAGAGCCTAAAGAAATTTTATCAAACTGAAATCCCTCGGAAAGAAGAGGATGATGCTAAAGCCAAGTATTGGTCTGGCTCAGCTGAGAAGCAGTGGCAGCTATTTTTAAAGAAGAGTTTTTTAGCCCAAGACCTGGGGCTTGAGTTCCTTAATTTAATAAAAATGGTGAGAACATTAAATGACTTACACTTTCTGCAAGGATTACTTATCAAAGTCAAAATCATAAATTCAAAAGTTCAATGTCTATTAATTAGCAGTGCTGTTTTCCAAAGCTCCTTTTAGCTTCATTCAACCTAGACCAGTCCTGAAGCCCAACATTTGTGCGCTTACTTGGTCGTAGAGCCCTTACTAATTTATAATGGGAAGATTATTTAACTATTAACAAGAAAGAGCGACTATAATTCAAATGCAACATTGTTATTATTACAGAGTCCTCAGAAGTCCACTCCAAAGTTCTGAGTTATGTTGAAAGCATGCAACAAGATCCTTATGAAGTTTTCAGTGGCTAAAACAACTTTTTGGATGAATCTTTATTTTGAACAGTTTCAAAATTCTTTGGAATCTTGCTCAGATCTTTAGCAGATCTTTCTACAGTGATGCTCCATTGCATTTCTAAATGTACCCTAAACTTGGTAGTTGTCTACCTGTGAAATACACTAGGATTCTTACATCCACCTCAGATGCAATGTGTTTCCTAGAATTCTTAAGATGGTTAATCCCACCTGCTTTCATTGCCTCAGGTAGCTTCCTAATGAAATGGCTTATTTCATTATTAAGAAATGCCAGCTGCATTTTTATTTTTTAAAATTTTAAATCAATCTTATTTATTTAAATACATTTTAAATAAATCTCTCTTTCCATCTTTTCTAACCCTTGCTACATGGAGACAAAAAGCTATTCATATTTAATTTGTCTGACATGTGAAATTCCTACCAGTTGCTATGTCTGAGTCTTTTTACAGCGAAACACATACAAATCTTTATGTCATTTGTGAGGCAGCTTAATTTTTCTCTCCATCCTTCTCTTCCTTCCTAGCATTGTCTACCATTTTAAAAAATCATTTATAAAATGTAACCTGAAAACCAAGTACAGCTGCAGCACAGTGTATAAAAAACCTGGACACTGTTGTTTACTAATGAGACCTAAGATAATGCTAACATCTTTAGCAATAATTTCATTTTGCTATTTTCATATTAAGTTTGTGATTGAGTAAAACTCACATAACTTTTTTGTTGCAGCTTCAGCCAAGCCAGGTCTCATCCATATTATGTCAGTCATTTATATTTTTCATACAAATGTGAGTCTGCGTTTTTATTCTTACTTGATTTCATTTGGTCTTCACCCACCCTTCCATCTTGTTAAACTAATTTGGACCTATTTACTATACTAGCTATCTCTCTTGGTTTTATTTCTGTAGATTTGACAAGTAAGCCTCTGTGGCTGTAATTAATTATTTAATAAAAATGCCTAAAAAGCAGATTGATGTCCCAATTTATGAAGCAATCTATTGATTAACCAGTTTTTTAAACAATCATGAATGCTCCCAATAGTACTTTAATTCAACCATGACTTCATAATCATTTTCTTAAGTGTATAATGGGAAAATTCCTCAAATAAACTGCTCAACATAAGGCCTACATAGCCGAAGTCCTAGGAACTACGTAAATATTATTGACACACATCAGGCTGACTTCCAGTGATGAAGGCATTTTTTCCAAAATGCTCACAGAGTATTTGATAGTGATGGAATTATTGCACTGGGTATCAGTGTGAAATATGCACATCTGTCACTTGTGTAATCCATCCTTTCTCCCCTTTTGAAAATCAGGATATTCTCTTTTCCCTAGTTATCTGGACCTTCTAGTTTCTTTTCAGAAACTGACATTTGCAATTTTCTTGGTACCTTGGGATGCAATTAGTCTCTTTCTGGAGTCTGGATTCATTTATAGGAGTTAGGTTTTAACAATCCTCATCTACTCTGAGCTATACGCATCTTTTTATTTTCCTTGTTTTAACTTTTATTGTTTGAAGATGATTATTGCTAAACCTATATAGAAACAGAATATGCATTAAATGCTTCTAATGTAACTGACACTACCCTTAAGCATCCAAAAAATTGGCTAAGCAATTAGCCTATGTTCCTATGTAATGTGGAAGCTTTATGTGAAAGTCTAGTTATTTTTGTCTGGTATGTTTAGAACATCTATCCATGTATCTTTTACACATTCACTTGGTTCAATGTACTTTCTTCTATCTCTTGATTATATATATTTCTAAATTGTACTTATAAAAGAACTCAAATATTTGTAAACTGTGTATTTTGCCTGTTCTTTTTATTGCTAAATTCATTTCAGAATAGTTTCTTTTTTCAGTTCTGAAACTTCCAGTTGGCTCTTTTAAAAATATTTAATTGTCGATGAAATTCTCTTTGTTGTGTTCTCTTTCTCTATCTTTTCTGTACATTCTTGAATCATATTTATCCTAGGGTTTTAAATGTGTATCAGTTAACTCCACCGTCTACACTTGCAGTTGTTTCTATCGTCTACTTTTTCTCTTAGTCTCTGGTCACGGAGTCCTGTGTTTTGACAGGGCTTGTATAATGTATCAAATCCAGGAGTGATGTATAAAAAACTGGAGAGGCTTCCGGTGGTGCTCTGTCTTTCTAGAATGGGTCACTCTTCTTTCTGCAGGTGGGCATTGGTGGGAGGTCACTCAAGCCAATCAGAAGCTGCGAGTCTGCAATGCCGCCCTTCCAAGGCTCTGGCTGCTGTTCACCTTGGGATGTCAGAGTTTTCCACCCCGGGTTCAGTGCTTTCTCTCAAGTCTCTGCCCCTGGTGGGTCCCAACTCCAATCTTGTCTTGGAAGACTGCTGAAAAACTCCACTCTGCTTTCCAGGGGCTTTTTGCTTAGGTTTTTTAAGGCCATTTCTTGTATGGCCCCAGTATTTTATCAAGATCCTTAGGAGAAGATCATCTGCATGCTCAAAGTCCTCTTAGCATCTCCCCAAAGCTCTGCTGATTGCTACTTGCAGGAAAGCCGTGATCTTCAGCTTCCTTTCCACGCATAGAATTGAAAACTTCCCCTGTGGAGAAGATGGGGATGAATACGCGAGCCCACCATGCTCTGGTTCTTCCCCTGGAGTCTCAGCTTCGCTACTTGTGGTTGGCACAGCAGCTGTGTGTTTCCTTCAGATCAGTGCTTTCTGCATCACAGCCAGCTTCACTAGTTCTTCTAAACAGGAGCACCATTCTTCCACTGCCTACTCCTTCCTACCCAAAGCAGAAGTCCTTTATTTCTTATTTAGAATGTTTAAGATTATAGTCGAATTTCATTTTTTAAGATCTGTAACAGGAATCCAATCCAAGTCATATTTTGTATTGCCTAAATAAACTTGAGTTTTCACAATACTCAAATTATCATTCAGAGTTCTCAGAAATAGTTTGTATTTCACTATTACATCTTGGGAAGCTTTTATCTCAATACCGAAACATGGTCACTTTATCTCAAAGTCTTCACCATTGTCATGATAAATAAGCTTCCTTTTATGGATAAAAATTAAAGTTCACCTGATCATTTTACTGATTTAATGACATGCTGAGATATGAAATTGCTGGTAAAGTTAAAGATTTTTTTTTCATATCTGTGGGATCATTAGACATTCAGACAAATACTACAGATGAAATATGGTGACTGGTTGGTTTGTGAGAAGGAAGAAGCCCAGGTAGCCTGGGTCATGGAGGGTTCCACTCTGGTTTTGTTGCCATGGCTGATATTTTCAAGCTTAAGACTGAGAAAATTTTTGGTTCATCCAAAAATCATGTAGATTAGATAAATTTGTTTAGACCTTAATTCTAATAGATGTAAGTGCCAGTTTATTATAGGAGTGAATACCAAGGATGCTATCCAGGACCAGCCCACATGTTAGCAAGGTATCTGGAAGCAGGCCATCAGAAGACCAGTCACTATGCATGAATATAGATTGAAAATGGGTAATTTAGTGGTTTATTTAGCCTGGATTATGACAAAATTTTCCATGCCATACACAGAAGTAAAATGAGCACTGTGTTTACTAACTAGACTGCAGGCAAATTATTTAATTTTTTGAGTGGCCAAAATATTAAGACTGCCAAACATAAAATCACTTGTCCTAAATCCTGCTATGTAGCTAGACATCAAGAAACCCTACTATTGCTCTCCATACCCTTCTAATTGTAGTTGTCATTCTTGTAGGCAAGATAGGCTGATTGGAGCTGGCATTTTTGATCTCTAGTTTTCAAGGCTGATTATTCTCTGGCTAGGGCTTATTTTGGGGGAAACACAGGGTATACATGATGAATGACTTTAAAGAAAAATCAGAAGTCCTGAACAGTCAGTTCCCTTCTTTTCTTGGATGCCGAGATTTTGGCATATTCTAACGAGTGTGTTAAAATAAAAAGTAGAATACACTTTTAAATTTATGCAGTAAAAAAATCTTGACTTCAAAATTTATCAATCCTGGTCCTCATTAAATTGCTCTTCAAACACTAGAAAAATAACAAGACCACAGGGGGGAACTCAAGCACTGCTTTTGTATTTTTTGTGAAAGAAAAACCATTATATGGATTATTAATTCAACAGGCAAAAAAGAACAATATAGCGAATGGGAAAAGTGAAGCTCACATTATGGAGAACACCATGGAAAACCAGAAGGCTGAACGGGCAGAACTCAGCCGCCTCCGGATTGCATGGCAGCTGGAAGCTACCTCACGTGAACCCGTGAAGCAGCAGTGGAGAGCGTTCAAAGAGCAGCTTAAGAAGGTGAGGGAGTGTGCAGTGTTAGTGAGCCTTAAAAAGAAATGAGGGCCGGTGAGGTGGCTCATGGGCTGGTGAGATGGCTCAGCGGCGTAGGCGCCTGCCTTGCAAGCGCGAGGGCCCGAGTTCGACTCCCGGATCCCACATACGAAAAAGGGGCCGGTGATATCGCTCAGCGGCACGGGTGCCTGTTGGCGCGCGAGGTCCTGAGGTCGACCCCCGGTACCCACAAAAAAAAAAAAAAAAAAAGAAATGAAATTCTGATACACGCTACAACATGATAGAAACTGGAAAACAATAAGGTGAGTGACATACACCAGGCACCAAAGGATAAATATTGTGTGATTTCACTTATTTGAGGTGCCCGTAGCCAAATTCATATAGACAGAAAGCAGAACAGAAGTTACCAGGGGCTGCAGAGAGGAAGGCAGGAAGTGGGGAGTTGTGTAATGGGTATAGTTTCTGTTTGGGTTGATGAAAAGGCTCTGGAGATGGATGATGATGATGATGGTTACACAATAATGTGAATGCACTAATACCACTGATTTGTATGCTCGAAATGGTAAAAATGGTGAATTTTGTTGTAGTTAACCACAATAAAAGCAAAAAAGAGCAATGGAAAACAAGGGCACTTGGTAGTTTAGCACCATGAGCTCAAAGGGAGTTTTAGTTTCAGAGGTTGAAAAGTTTGACAGCATACCATGTCATCACTAGCATGATCATCACATATTTCCTGGAGGAGACAAAGAAAACATCCATGTAAATATCCAATGTTTGTTTCAGACGACTCACAACTTAAAGCTTCTTCAGGAAGTACTTATGCCTGTGTCCGCACTTGACCTAGGAGGGAGCCTCCAGACCATTTCAGATTTGCAGAAAAAATGGAATGAAATGAAGCCACATTTCCAGGTGAAAAAATGGATGGATTTGAGTGAATTTTAAAAAAAATTTAAAAACTGTTCATTGAAGTTTATCTTATTAATTTTTACAGTCTGGTGAATTTCTTTTTTTATTATTTTTTTTTAACAAAACCATTGCTTGTCTAAAACTCTACTGTAAAGACGTATTTTCTTACTCCTTTCCTGTTTGCATCTATATTTGATAATACACAAACATTTGGGCCACAAAATGTCCTGAATTTACTTTTAATCTTAGATTAGCCCATGTTATTAAATTATTAATGTATGTAGCATATACACTCACTCTAATTAATGTATTTAGCATATATATTCACTCATAGAGACAGCAGAATAGAAGTTACCAGGGGCTGCAGAGAGGGAGGCAGGAAGTGGGGAGTTGTGTAATGGGTACAATTTCTGTTTGGGTTGATGAAAAGGCTCTGGAGATGGATGATGATGATGATGGTTACACAATAATGTGAATGCATTAATACCACTGAATTATATGCTCAAAATAGTAAAAATGGTGAACTTTGTTATATTTTGCCACAATAAAAGCAAAAAGGGGCAATGGAAAACAAGGGCACTTAGTGGTTTAGCACCTAATTACTCTAATTACTAGGGAATGTTTTAAATGCAAACATCTCAGAACAAGGATGGGCAGCGTCTCACTTAGAGACTCTGATGCCCTTGGTCTCTGAAATCACACTGTGACATTACCGTGCCCTCCCACTGGCACTGCATTCCCCACCGCCATCCTGGGAATTTTACTGTGCTCTCTCTCACCCCTCTCAGAAAACCCTCAGGATGTGAGAGACAGAACCTTGAGTCAGTCCCTGGCCCCAGACTGCCGAATACATTTCTCTCCTCCGTCCCCACACACTGCTGCTCCTAAACGTGACACAATTGTCTAAATCCCAATTGGAATCCCAGATCCCAATCACATTACCCTCAGGTCTGGGTTTTGGGGGTTTGCTGTAAAATTAAGACACCTGTGTTTTTATCTGTCATTACTTTATAAGTGTCATTTAAAAAAAATCCCCAAATCAGATGATTGAAGATTCCTCCAGAAAATATCTATACATAGTTCCTTAAGACAAAACTTCAGTAAAAATATAACCACCACCCTTACAATGCATGCGCACTATTGTACCCCACAGCAAACTCACCAAAACTCCTGCAAAACGTGACTAATCTATGTTACGTCCTTTGATATACCCTGCATTCCACAACTACTTGGATTTCATTTGGGAACATGTTTCTGGATACATGTGTAAGCTCCTCTAAATCAGGATCCACTGCCAAGTTTATGTAGCTCTGTCACTGTGAAATGCATGTTTTTGATGCCTACATGCTTGATTTGAACTTGAACACACTATTTAAGTCAGTCTTCTGAAAATTATCTCAACCTAAATCATTTCTATTACTGTTTCAGTTACTTTTCTAGTTGCTGAGATGAAATGCCCAACACCCAAAGTTACAGAAGGAAAGGATTATTTTGGCTCACATTTTGTAAAGGATTCAGTCCACAGTTGGCTAGCTCCAAGACAGGGTGGCATGGCAGAGGGGCATTCCAGAGGAGAAACAGTTCATGACATGGCAGGCAGAGGACAGTAGCAGCAAGCAGCAGCAGCAGCAGCAAGCCTGTCTTCTTTCTATCCCTTTATATTCCATCCAGGCACAAGCCTATTGATTGGAGTCATCCATACCCAGGGTGGGTTTCCTATGTCCCTATCCTTAATCACAGTATCACACCCTTACTCCACATTCATACACCCTAATCCAGCCATCTTCGAAATTCTCCATCTATGACTGCATGAGGCTTTGGGGGACATCTAGATATAACCACAAAAATTACTTTGACCTTTGATAAAAGATCCACTCCTGAAATTATAGTACCATCCCCATTAAGTTGTCTACCCTTTGCAAGTTCTTTTCCAGAATCTAGATTCCTATAAGGGATATCTGAGGAGTGCTGGGTAAAAGGGAAGGCAGTTTATCCCCCTCTCTGCATGTGGTGGCTATTTGTGGATTATGGGATGACTACTTTGAAGCAGTATATCTACTGTGCTGCTCAGCTGGTTGTTCATTCTTATCATTCTTTTATCAGAGAGTGCAAGTAATTCCCTGATATATTTTTACACTTGTCTTCTCTTGATGTTCTTACCATACCATCTGATTCTAGTGTACATTAAACATCAGAGATGATCATGGGTATCATAAATATTTCAAATACATTTACTTAACAAATGACTAGAATATTTGATGTGTCATAGAAACACAAGACTTTCCATTTCACCATTTAGCTTTCAAATACTGTTTTTCATATTGGTCATAAATTTCTGAGCAGATAAGGATGGAATGATGTATCCCAAGAATCAGGCACAGTGCCTGGATTTGGAGGGAAGGCTCAAAATAAGCATTTGTTAACAAAGGAGAGAATGATTCATGATTTAGATTGTCACTTGTAAAGTAAAATCTTTCTGAAAGCTGAATTTCTTACACCGCCTTCATTTTTTAGCAACTGCATGATGAGGTTCAGTACATAATGAAAGAATCAGGAGAGCTAAGTGGCAAAGGAGCCCCTGTGAAAGAGAAGTCTCAACAGCTCAAGGATCTTATTCACCTCCACCAGAAGCAGAGAGAGAGAATCCAGGATTATGAGGATGTCCTACACAAATTAGTCCAGTTCCACCAGGTCAAGGGGGAGGTAAGACTTACCATGGTATCTCAAAGATCCTACGTTTTACACTAGGACATTAAAAATTAATTATCAGGTAATAAATCAAAGCCAAATTGCTCGACCTCATATTAGAAGCCTATACAATCTGGCCCCTAACTTATCTCTCACTGTACCCCTATCTTCCCTTACATTCCTGCCAAACTGAGCTCTTCTCAGTCCCTCCAGGACGGTGTGCACATTCCTGCCCCACGCATTAACTCTCAGGTTGCCATTACCTGACTGGTGTTTGTCTCTTCTCCCTGTCAAGTAAACCCTGTACCTCCTTCCCAGAATCCTGCCTCCTTTGGAGTGGTTCTCTGTCCTCTAAATTCCTAGAGCTCTCGTGGTTTATTCAACACATCTGGCATGTTTAGCATCTCAACTCTTAATTGCTTCTTTTTTTTTTTTTTTTTGTGGGTACCAGAGGTCGAACTCAGGACCTTGAGCACCAGTAGGCACTTGTGCTGCTGAGTGATATCACTGGCCCTTTTTTCATATGTGGGTACCAGGAGTCGAACT
This sequence comes from Erethizon dorsatum, assembly GCA_028451465.1. Classification (NCBI taxonomy): domain Eukaryota; kingdom Metazoa; phylum Chordata; class Mammalia; order Rodentia; family Erethizontidae; genus Erethizon; species Erethizon dorsatum. The sequence goes on along the minus strand of CM051826.1, from coordinate 122,159,607 downwards.
CAGGACCTTGTGCTTGCCAGGCAGGTGCTTACACCGCTGAGCCATCTCACCGGTCCCTTGGCAGCAATTTGACCAGCTAGTAAAGTATGTTACAGAAAATAGATATTAAAAAATTGTCTTCATATGAGACCCAGGTTAATTGTTAATGGCCTAAATTCCAGCTGGGACGTCTTACTAAATCCAGAGAACTGGAGTTTCTAGATCAGCTGAAGGAACTGAGTGGTGCTCACGAGGCCCAGATTCACCTTGCTCGCTCTCAGGAAAAGCAGGCGCACATACAGCATCTCTGGGAACTGGCCCTTTCCTTAGGAGTGGACATCATCTCATCAGCACAGTGGCCTGTAAGCATCCTAGAACAGCATCTTTTGTAACTGTGTCTCACTGGGAGCTGCCCATAATATGAAAGAAACCAGATGGCTTACTATATATTAGGTTTAAACATACAGTAAACCATGAGAGTAATTATTTGTGATGAGTTTCTACCACCTATGAAAAAAAATTTTAAAGAAAATTTGAATGCAAAAGTTAACACATCTATTCTCATATTATTTTAAAAGAGAGCTATACAGTCCTATATAGCATTTATGTTTTCACATTTGAAATATACTTAATGTAACTAAGAACATATCTTTTTATTTCATCTGAATTAACTTAGACCTCAAACTAATCCTCAGTATGGTTATTCGAAAATTTTTAAGTATGTCAGGAAAACTTGGGCATATGAATCTACTTTTGAAACTATAAATCCTATGAAATATAGGTATAAATCAAATAGCACTGATAGAAATTTAGCTACATTTGAGATATGCTCAAGGTATGACTTGTATAACATTTCAAAGACTTAAGATGAAAAAAATCATATCAATATTGTATATGGGATTTTATAGAATGATAATATTTAGACATATTTGATTAAGTAAACTGTTATAAAAATTTTTTTTACTTTTCAATGATTACTAGAAATATGAAAATTATTTTTATGGCTCACATTATATTTCTACTGAACAATACTGCTTTAGCATTGCATGTGTGAAAAACCACTAGATACTAGATCTTTTCTAGATTATCACCCCCATTTTATAGAGGAAGAACATGAGGCCCAGAGATGCCAGCTGACTTAACCATAAAAGCTTAGCGTAGAGGAGCCCAAGTCACCTTGTTCCGGCCAGGGCTCTAGACATTAGCTGTTGGTTCTGCATTATACCACTGGAGAGATTTCAGCAGAGAAGTCTAAAAGAAAAGGAAATATTTCCAGGTCAAATTTTCATAAATAATGTCCTGGGCTATGTTTTTATAAAAATCTTTCTCCAAATTCTTAACTTGAGGGGAGAAAAGATTATAATTTATTCCATTAATATATATAACATTAATAAAATTTTGTTTTAAGGTTCATTTAAGATATCCACTAATATCAGGGAACCTGAAGTATATTTTTTTTAAAGAAAAACTGAAATAAATACAAGCCTTTGTTGCTGATAATAGAATCTAATTTTGCCAGGAAAGAGCTTTTTTTTTTTTAAAGAATTTTATTTTATTAATGAGTTTATTTTAAAAAAGGAAAAAGAAAGTAAGATGTCTCACTTTGTACAAATAATGCAAATTGTCCCCAACCCTCTTCTGGCCTTGGCCCCAGCAGCCCCTCTGTGATAAGTAGAGATTGGAAAGCACTTGCAGAATGAACCCAAGGTTAAACTCAAGTTGACAGGAAAATTATAGTGCAGAAGCAGAACATTTCTAATGCATATTTTATGCCTTTTGAAGTAAAAATTATACCTTATGATGAATAGTGTCTCTGAAGAGTAGGGTGTGGTGAACAAATCTTCAAAACTGGAGATTCCAGATTGAAAATGTCTTTCCCAAAATGTTGGGTGTCTGGCTTCTTTCTGCAATAATAATATTCAAGTGTGTTTAAGGTCAAATAAATTAGGAATCTAAGTCTTCTTTTAAAGTGTCATTTCTGAGGTTCATGGTGCCGGTAAATAGTATATTTGTCTCACTGCAGTTTCATTCATTCCCTTTGTTACTTTCACATGTCTTTCATTTTTAGAACTGCTCTAATGTTTCTGCAAAGAACTTGCAGCAGCAGCTGGAGGCCCTTGAGGTGGACCACATGAACTGGCGTGCAAGAGCCAAGGAACACCAGCAAGCCTGGGCCCTCAGCTTGGAGTTCTGCTCCACAGGCGAGGAGATAAATGAGGTGGGGCTGTCAGAACAGGGCCACTGCCCAAAGCTGCTTTGAACCTAAAACATGTGCACTGGAGTCCATACATGTGTATGTTTGCACACACCAACACACACACACACACACACACACACACACAAATCAGGAAGTTTTCTTTACATCTATGTCGTTTAATTTTCCAAACAGTGGCCTCAGCCTTCTGAAAGTTTGAACAGATTCCAAGCTCACAAATGCCTTGAAGTCCATATGTTGTCATTCCACAGAGAAACCTAGAAAGCAGTGTTACAGGCTTTTTTGTGGTTGCTCTTGTTAATTTGTTTTTTGCTTATTTTCCCCATTCAGACCCTCGCAGCAGTCCTTTGCTTGAGAGGGCCCAGCATCTTTGGGGGCAAGGGAAAGGGCGGCGTGGCCCTGTGGCGGCGGGCTCAGCCTGCTGAGATTCTATTTCAGTGCTGTTGACTCAGGGTGAAGGAGGTGCCGCGGCCAGGAGATCAGATGCGTTAGTCCACATGCTCCCGAGTACTCTCACCGGAGTCAAGTAGTTGGTTTCAAACTGAGTGGCTTTTCTGGCAAAACAATGCTTAGTGAAAAAGAAATAGTGTATAAAAGTGGTCCTCCATGTCCCTGTGACCCCCACATGCACAATTCCACCTCCTCCCCATTAACTATGACCAACCCCATCTCTAGACATTTATAGTCACCCCACCCCCAGTTAAGCTTTCTATTTGTAGGCAAGGGCCCTAATTCTTGGCTGGGAATTGATAGCAGAACACAGGATACCCATAAATTCCAGATGTATCTCCCCTTAGAGCATAATGTTTCTAAATCCATTAAGCCATAAATCCACTAGGCAACGGGGAAGAGAAAGGGAGAAGTTAACCTTCTTGAACTTTCAGTTTATGTCCAGTCTGCATAATCTGTGCCCCACGAGTATCAAGTATCATCAAGCAACAGTGAAGCACAGACTAGAGTAGGAGTGATCACTTTCATGGTGGCCAGGCTCTGAAGTGCCCCCGTTGCAGTCCACACTTTTGCAAATTACGGGCAGGTATGGCCAGAAGGAAAGAGAGGAAGAGAGCACAAGTAACAACTCAGATTCTCTTGCACGGAAGGGAAACAGGAAGTAGCATCTAACAACTGTTCGCATTTTAGTAATATGCTATAAGACTGAAATCTCTGCTTATGGTTGTGTTCTAGGCAGTCACCTTGGGCCACAGCCCTGTCAACTCACTGCAGGTTGAACCTGTAATGTAGACTGCCCTCTGCATTGTGCAATGTCCTCTTCTAGTTCCTGTATTGCAGTTTATACTCCTATCAGCCCTTGTTAAAGGAAACAGTCAGAGCTTGTTGGCCTCCTTAAGGCTATGAAATTTGCATTTGTGGCCATGGAAACAACTTTCTAATATTTCACCAAAGTCTTCTCCTTTCCCCCCTTCTCCACACCCTGTCTCCCTCCTCTTCCTTGTCCTCTCTTGCTCTTTCTTCTTTTCCTCCTCTTCCTCCTCCTTTTAGTCTCTGTCTTGCACAAACCCTCCCTCCTTGCAGTGATGGCCCAGCTCTGTATTTACTGAGAACACAATCAGAGCAGGGTGAGGGTATTTCCAGCCTCCTCTGGCTCAATTTCTATCTCCCTGAAGAGATGTGGCATTTCTGGAGCTGGGTCTCCCTGTTCTGGCCCTTCCAGTAGGAGGTCTATTTATGGGGACTGCCTCGTGATGAGCTTGCACTTGGAGCTAGCCAGCAGGATGACAGATGACACCTTCCAGTCATAGCAGGGACACCCCAGGATTGTCTGTACCACATCAGGAATGAGCAACCAGATACATGCGGGTTTGATTTGGGAATCAGATATCACTTTAACACACTCTTAAATATTAAGAGAGGTAGACTTCCCATTTGCTTCAACTTCATATTTAACAAATCTCTGATGTAAGTTTAAAGGACCTTCAAAAACCTTGGATCCTTTCCTCCTTTCTTTTTATTTTTGTAGAGACATACCAGGCATGTCAGTGAAGCATCCCCACCATGACTTTCCCACCACAGCCTATGAAAAATAATCAGGAGTATTTTCAGTGTCCATTAGTAAAATAAAGATAGGTGTGCTGTAGTTTATATTGTGAATATCAGAACACAAACAGATGGTCAGTTTCCACAGTCAGTCAGTTTCCACAACGGTAATAATATTGATACCTAGATATCATTGTTATTATTATCATTATTAGTTTTTAGATTCAGGTACTTAGCACATTATGTAAAATGAAATGCAATATGATACATATTTTTTCTTATATAAAAATTAAAATAAAATACCTTGCCAGGGAACTAGACCACACATAGCATTTGATTTTTAAAATTTATCCTGAAGCACATTGTTTTATTTCCAATGTGCTTAAAGTCTTTGAAACTCAGTTAAGATGGAATGAGTGGAGAATGTTTAGTTCCATGCCTTCATTTGTCAGATGAGAATACTGAAGTGTAGATATATGATTTTCACTGTAGTGGTGTGCTAGAGGAGTTTTTGTTTATAGTATTTCAGATGGTCAACTTTGGGCTAGAGACTCTTGTTGGGCACCAAAAACACTTGTCATTTGCTAAATTCAGAATTCACCATTCATATAACGTGGTCCCGTGCAAACACTGCATGGTCTGACGTTAAATGTATCTTTTTTTCATTTTTTGCTCTTCTATCCTTGATTTCTAATATTTCTGTCTTAAGATGTTTATATGACCTGATATAATAGCACAATTTATTTGGTCATTTCAACAAAAATTTCTTTCTTGGCTATGCTGCAGCTAACTTATGTGGTCTTAATTCCACTGAAAATCCTTACAAGAGAACTTGGTACCTCAAGGCAAGAGGGTCCAAATGTGATTTTTAGAATGTGGTGTGATATTCCTTATAGAAAATAAACACTGATTTCACACCTTGATTAACAAAATTGGGTTAAAAATTGTTTCTAATTTTATACCAAGACATAGGAAATTGTAAAACCTCATTTTCTTTACTCACCTACTAGAAAATATACCTGTCAAACTACTAGATTTTTTTTACCCATTTCACACAAAGATACATTTACATGCATAAATGTTGATTAGCACTATATATTTTCTTGTCTTGCTATATGAATAAGTTAATGTACAAAGCATTTTTATATAGCATTCCAGGCATATTCTCTGCTGTATTACGTGCAAAGGAACATCATTAGTTTCTCATTCTTTACATATCTACATTTAGAAATGTAAAAAGTTCATACTGAGCATTTTTTTCTTGGAATCTGACAAAAAATTACCTTTATATTTATGTACTGTTAATAGAAATTTGTACCTAGAGGCTCAAATTATAGGTCACATTTGCTGAGAATATAACAATGACAGAATTGGGTTGATATCCATTTTCTCAAAATAAGTTTTCCACACAGCTTTCGGAGTGTTGTATTAGCTTATTCTGAAATGTTTCCACTATAGGAATAACTTGCCTATCAGGAAATAAGCAGGAAAGGACTCAGCATATATATTGCATATGTCAGTCATGGGTTCCAGTGGCACAAATTCTTTTGTCACTTTGGATAAATCCATCATCTTATTTTCAGACTTATAAACTAGATTAGAAGCAGTAAATTAGAATAGAGAAATGGTGCCACTATACACACAATTAATTACATTTTAAAAAAAGAATACTGACATTGCTTGGCACTTTGCCACTGAAAAAATTACCCATACACAGCCACTGGCTGGCAGGAAAATAAGTAGGAAAAGTTTGTGTAGAAAGCAGAGCATTCAGGGGCGGGTGAGATGGCTCAGCGGCGTAAGCGCCTGCCTGGCAAGCGCAAGGGCCCGAGTTCGACTCCCGGATCCCACATACGAAAAAGGGCCGGTGATATCGCTCAGCGGCACGGGCGCCTGCTGGCGCGCGAGGTCCTGAGGTCGACACCCCGGTACCCACAAAAAAAAAAAAAAGCAGAGCATTCATTGGGCAGCACGATGGTATCATATAGACAATAACTATTTTCCAGATTTATATCCTAAATTTGTTGTTTAAAAAAGAAGACATTATCTTTATTTCAGCAAGTATCTTTAATGTGATTACTCTGTGCCAGGTAGTAAGAATACAAATATCCCTGAGAAACAGAGTCTAGGGAAAATTAAAATCCATGGGGCTTCACAGTCACAGTGCTTCATTAATCAGCCCTCGTTTGGATGTTATGTGTCTATGGACAGGAAAGATTACAATTTGTTCTGAAAACATCCATCACATATGGTTAAAATTTTACACTTTTAGCGTTTTACATCTGTAAAATTACTCTGGAATCTACTAGAAAAATAGAGGCAGCTGAAGTTTAAAATTATAATTGTCATATCTAGAAAATAAAACAAAAGTTAATAAATATATTGGAAAATAAAACAAAGGCTAATAAATACATTATGAAGACACAAAACGTGAAGAATAGATAAAATATTTATTATTGAGACCTGCTGTCACCTACAATTTGAAACAGAGCAATAGTCTTCTTCTTTTTTTTTTGTGGGTACCGGGGGTCGACCTCAGGACCTCACGCGCCAGCAGGCGCCCGTGCCGCTGAGCGATGTCACCGGCCCCTTTTTCGTATGTGGGTTCCGGGAGTTGAACTCGGGCCCTCGCGCTTGCCAAGCAGGTGCTTATGCCGCTGAGCCATCTCACCGGCCCTAGTCTTCTTTTTTTAAGTTGCCCCACTTTCTGTGGCTACAAGACTGGCTTTAAACTCAGGGAGACGTGGTGTGGTTGCCAAATGGAAGGAAGACAAGAAAATTTTGTCCTGAAATCTCTCCAGCTCAAATGCTTCATGAATAGTTGTTTCAATCATTTGGGTTAAATTTTGGATCTTTGGCTATCTTCACTTCAAGTGCAAGCATCCCTGGGATATGATAATGTTACAGCCTTCTGTTATTGAAATGAGCATCAGAAAGGTTATTTTACGGAATAAGCAAAGTGGTAGGCATGCAATGACGCTCACTAAGTGGACATTAAGAGAAACAAAAATTGACTATTAGCTTTGTATGTTTGCTCCTGGCCCAAACTGTGCCATAGTTCTAATGAAATCTTTTCCTTTTAAATGCATTTTCTCGGTTTTAAAATGTCCCACGTCCTTCACACCAATTGGCCTTGCCAGCAACAGACTTGCAAATAATACATGCTTATGCCAAAGCTGCCTCAACCAGCTTAGTCAAGACTAAGAATAGCAAGCCGGCCTCGCCTGTCATGAGCCTCTTTCCCCTCTGCTTCTTCCCAAAGAAGCTTTCTTCATTCCTAACCCAGAAAAGGGGCTTATGGCCTGCTGGGAAATTTGGTAAAGTTGGTCATTCCCCTAGTTGCAAAAAAGCTATAGTTTTAAACCTTAATAATCTTTTGTCTAATTACAGCTGTGTTAATTTAGCACGTTTATTCCATGGCAAATATGGAGGAGGTAAGCAAGTGGAATATGAATTTATTTGCTGAAAAAAACCTTTTCATAAGACTTTCAGAAATTTTATTGATATGAACTACAACAACATTTAAAGATTTCTAATAGGGTAAAATCTTTCTTGCCCCAAGTTTCAAATATGTGTTCTGCTTGTGTGCTCAAGCTGAGCAGTTGCCTTAGCCTTCTCCACCATTCCCCATTGTTGACAAGCTAACTAAAGTTAGAAACAGGTGCGTGAACAATGATACCCCAGCCAAGCAACCACGGCACTCTGTTCCTTTAAAAATACGATCCCAAGTTATGTGGGGATTTGACGGGAAGTTTAGTTTTCATATTGCAATGTGCAGGTAAGAAAAATTAGGTATGGCTAGATTTTTTTAGTCACTGGAGATAGTTAATGCCTACCCCCTTCCACTTTTATCTGCAAACAGAGATTTGAGTTGGGAAAGGCACACGGATTTAGATTTTGAATGGATTTCCAGAAAAGAGAAAAGTGCCAGCAACCTTGTTGAAGGAGATCATGTGTCAGAAAGACGCCGATCCCATTTCACATACCCATAGCATCGTGAACATTCTTTGGCCTTATAAATCATCTGCAGCAGAAGTGTGCACATTCTGAAGCAAATAAAAATAAAATCACACTCATCAGTTATCAGTTTTAAATTTCTTAATACAAAGTAGACTTGAAATCTTATGATTTAGAATTAAAGTTTTAAGGCTCAGTCTTTCTCCATTCCTCATATAAATTTCCCATAGATGTTAATCTTTCCCACTTAAACAAGCAGATAGAATCTGAGGGTTATCAGGTTGATATCAGAACCCCTCTTCCTTCCTCTAGACTTAAGTTTATAATATATGTTATGTTTCAGTAAATAAAAATAATATTGAAAATTTTATTTTCCAATGGATAAATATTAGCAACAGGTTATATAGTAGTTTTCTCCTTATTTCATTTAATTTTATTTTTAGTTGTGCTAAAGCACACATAACATAGAATTTATCATTTTAACCATTTTATGTGTGCAATCCAGTGATATTTAGTACATTCATATTGTGTGTAATCGCCACCATTATCCATCTGCAGAACTTTTTTATCGGCCCAAACCAAAACCCTATTATTTAAATGGTAACTCGTGAGTGAGGACAGGTTTTATTAAACAAAAATTTATGATTTGCTCAGGTGTGGTACTTATTAAATTTATAGCTACAGATTGAAACTGTGGGGGAAAAAAGCTCCTGTTAAGTTTTATGTGAGTAACTCAGGTTGTAATTCTTTTATAGCTCATTCTCATAAAATTGACTTGATTTAGCCTTTTCTGCTAAAATCAAACATGTGCACATGAAAACATTGAATGTATAGAATATACCTATGTAGTTATTTCATAAATATAGTAATTAAATATTTTACCTTTAAATATTTTCCCAAGTTCTAATAGAGAAAAGTTTAATCTATAGCTATTTCTACTCCTTGTATATATTATTGATTTATTGATTAAATTGGTTTATGTGGTCTCTGTTCTTGGTTTAGTGTGTAGCTAAAACTAATGTTCAAAAATTTCATTTACTACATAAAATATACAAAACTGATTTAGTGTAGGTACATCAGATGCAAAAAGCACATGAGTGTAATAATTTCTGTGATAGAACTTTATAGATGATTGTCTCTAAGAAGTGTTAAAGACATGGTCAAGGCTTTATTTTTATAATAATTATGAAATATTAGTAGATAATATGATAATGACATTTTGTAATAAGGATTTTGAGAAAGCATGCTTTTTCCAGGGTAGATATATTTTTCTGCATCATGGATATAAAATCTAGCATAACCATGGATTTTATTCCCTCTCATAATTTGTTTGCTACATTGAAAAGTTTAATGTTTTTCTGACTGTTCTTATCATAGCTGAAATTTATTAACCATGACATTGTTCACTCTTGTTAAATGCCTCCATGTAATCTGAGGTTCATGTCTTCTTTGTGCTTCTCTTTGCTGTTAATTCATAGAGAGAATTGCCCGTCAATATGCTTATCCTTTTTCAATATAGGAAAAGGACAGAAAGTGATATATTCAGTGGAACTCAACTGCTTGAAATTGTGGTGCACTAGTAAAGTCAAACTGTTCATAAGACTGTCATAATCTATATTCTCAAAGTATAGACATATACTGTGTTAATACACAAATTAGCATTGCCATCACTGGCAACTACTCTCACTTTTTTTAAGTACCTCTGAAGTTAATGGCCTATGCCTACGAAATAAAACTCATATTAAATTTGCTCATGAAAAGTGATTTTACCACACAGGTATCCCCAAACAAGGTACCTCAAACTATGTGATTTAAACCAGCGAAAACTCATTGTCTCACTGTTCTGGAGGCCAGAAGTCCACAACTAAGGTACTAACAAGGTCACGCCCCTTCTGAAGGTGCAAGGGAAGGAACCCTCTCAAGCCTCCCCCCGGCTTCTGGTGGCCTCAGAGTTTCCTTGGCTTGTAGAAGCAGCACAGTTTTCCCTGTTTTCACAGCGACTTCCCTCTGTGCATGCCTTCATCTCTGTCTTAATTTCCCCTTTTTGTAAGGACACCAGCTTATTGATAGAGCCTACCTGAATTACCTCACTTTAACTTGATTACCTCTGTAAAGACCCTGTTTCCAAATAAGGTCACATTTTAAAGTACTGGAAATTAGGACTTCATCTGTTCCTTTTGCAGTTGGAAACACAATTCAACCCATAAAAGAGACTCAGAGAAAACGTAAAAGGAATTGGGAGGTTAATGTTCTGAACTTATTATGTTTCCTACTACAGGTAGTAGATTCTTCGGGCTTAAAAAAAAATGATTTTAGCAGGGTGTATAAACTTCTGTTACCACTAAGGGTCATATTGGGTCTTCTCTTCCATCCCATTAATGTCCTAGGTGGTCTACATTTCAACACTTCATTGACATCCTCCACATGGACAGCTCCTTGGAGTCTTAATAAATTTACACGTGATGGCTGTAAGACAGCATCAGAAGGTGGAAGGAGACCTGGGACAGATATTATTAGAGAATGAAATGAATGGGGTGAATGACTCCAAATTTTAAAAAAATTAGAGTTGGTGAAAATTTATATATAATATGTTAGAAACTTGCTTGGGGGATAGGGATGTTTTATAACTGTAATTCTAATTTGTAAATAAAAAAGTATTAAAAACAATTTGTAATTACTTATATTGGAGGTATATTTAAATTCATATCCTGTGTCCCTTTAGAAGATTTTGTTTTCTGTTTAAAATCCTCTAAATACATTTTGAACATTATGAATATTTTGAAGTGATGTAGTACAAATGAATATTAGTTTTATGATTTTAAGAAAATTATGTTTCTTTATATGGAACTGCAGCTCAAAGAGTCATTCAAAGATATCAAAAAGAAATTCAACAATTTGAAGTTTAATTATACTAAGAAAAATGAAAAAGCTCGAAATCTGAAGGCTCTTAGATATCACATCCAGCAAGTTGATATGTACGCTGAAAAAATGCAGGTAAGGAGAATGTGTTGCTCTTGTATGTGAGCATATGTGTGTGTAGGCACCTGTACTACTACAATTATTGCAAAATCATTCTGCCCTTAATTCTAGATGCTTTTTTTATAGCATTAGGATTGAAAGGGTTTCCAGTTTTATAACAATTAGGTTCCTTGTGAAAAAATAATAAATTTATTCTCTTTTCTATTTTGGAAGTAATAACTTTATTCCCTACAGTCCAAAAACATTTTTGGTTATTTGCTTGTCATTCAGCAAAATGATGCCGATTTTAAATGGACTAACCTATAGTAATAATTTCACACAGTAATCTATAGTGGCATTCCATCCTGAGTACAATTTCTTTTTGTAAATATATAATTACTAGTACTTATTAGTTTTATAAAATATTGGGTTTCAATGTGGTATTTTCATGCATGCATACAACAGTTTTTTCTGAGACAGGGTCTCGCTGTATAGCTCAGGCTGGCCTTGAACTCACTGTGTAGCCCAGGCTAACCTTGAACTCATGGCACAGCCTCCTGAGTGCTGGGATTACAGGCGTGCACCACCATGCCTGGGGCATATAATATATTTTAGTCATATTCATCCCACTGTTACCTTCCCTTTACACTGCCCCTTCCCTCACCTTGCTCTGTTTTCCTTTTCTAACAATCATGGGAATACAATTTCTATCATCTGAAATCAAGTGTTTCTTTTTACTATTAAACTACTAGTTATGAGTGCTAGGTTTTGGCTTATCTTATTAGTTTTTTAAATTTAAAGTTACTTTAACTGACACATATAAAAATTATACATATTTTGGGGGCACCATGTGCTGTTTCCATACACGCATATATTGTGTCATGTTTAAACAGGTGAAACATACCTATCTTCTCATGCACGTAGCATTTATTTAGGGTGGAAGCATTCAAAATTCTTCTAGTTTTCTGAAATAGGCAGTACATTATCTACCATCAGAGCACTCTGCAATGGAGCGCTAGAGTTTATATCTTCTATCTAGCTGTAGCTGAAGTTTCCACTGATCAACTTGGAGATTTATCTCTTGAAGCAGCCCCAGAATGGTTTCTGCCAAACCTACCCAGCCTGTGTGCCTCTATTCTTCCCCCAACACATACATGCACATGCGTGTGCCAGACATGCACTTTTTTACCCCTCTCTGTCTTTTCTTGCACCTACCTATGTCAGGAGCTCCTTTCATGGCTTCCTCCCATATGTTTTAATGATCCCCTGTATGGTTTCGATTATTTGAACGCCTTTTGTAGGAGACAGTGAGCTTAAAACTAAGCATTTGACTTTGATTTTGTGATCATTGTCTTTTTCTCAAAATCATACTAGTCTTCTCAATATCTGTAATAGTAAGTTTTCTATATACTTGCCAATACTGAATAAAATGTCTGAAAGAAATTCTATTCATTCTAATATGGTTTTTTAAAACATCACAATGATGGAAGCTACAACACTTTTTCAAATGTATTCTCTAACTATCATTAGCATCATAAATAAAAATTGAATGTTATTTTTAAAACTTTTTTACATAGGCTTTAAGAAGAAAAATGGAAAAACTTCATAGTAAAACTTCTGAGTCTTTCTTAAATTATCCAAGTAATAAAGTTAATATCATTTTGGAAGCCATGAAAGATTTGCAAAAACATATGAATGACTTTGACAAAGTTGTCACAGACTATAAGACAAATTTGGACCTGACTGAACATCTCCAGGAAGTAATAGAAGAGGTATTTTTTTTATGTTGTAGAGATATTCTTGTTATAATATTGTTTTAAAAATTATTTTGCTACTTTAAAACAATGCTGCATTAGCTATTATTGTCATTAAATTCCAGAATCATACTCCTTTTCATGATTATTTCCTCAGCATGATTTCCTGAAGTAGAATTGTTGGCCTAAAGGGAATGAATATTATAAGGTTTTTAAAAAATCATATTGTCCATTTGCTCTTCAGAAAGCTTTTACTAAGTTACTCTTACTCGCAACACATGAAAGTTCCCATTTCTTCCTAACCTCGTCAACTCAAAATGTTTAAAAATCATGGTATTCATCACTGAATATCTGTTAAAATATTCATGATGACTTATTTATTTCATAGAATTGGAAAATATTTAGAAAAAAGTGATCTTGGGAATTTTTGAGAGTGCAAAACTTGGTGTTGGTGTATTTTTGTTGTTGTCAAGAGGATAAATAGTGGTCTACCTATAATATATGAAATTTGACAATTCAAAATTATTATTTCACACTTCATGTGGAAGACATTCTATATTTGAAGTTCTTGAGTGTTTTTTGTTGCCGTTATTCTGAGAAATAAAGTGTCTTTCTTTACCACTAATACAGTTGAGTTCCTAGATTTAACACCACATTAAGGAGGATCAAGATGATTATTCTTCTATATCTGATGTATAGGTTTGCTGCAGCTCTCTGACACTTATTTAAAACCAGTTCCTAGCACAGTCATGTGTTGCTATTTCTCACCCGCATAAGTGCTTCTAGCCTGGGTCATACATTCCTTTCCTCACAATCATTTATTTTTAGTGAGAAACTATTTCAGTTCTCCACTGTACTTTAAAAATATGACTGTCTTCTACTTTAAAAAGGTAAAGATGCTATTCCATAATCTAAGTCTCATTCTTAAAAGAGAATTTATTTATTAGAGTATCCATCAGGCAATATTTTACCCTGAATTGCTCATGGTATCAGTTTATCATGCTGGAATTTGAATATTTTAGCTTGCCATTTGACTTATGTTTGAATTCTTTTTAGTACCAAATGTTTTTAATGCTGCATGTTTTTGAAAATCTGAAACATTCCTCTTAGAAATTATTTTTTTAGGAAAATCTAAAGAAGCAGGAGAATCAAAGGTATTTTCATATTTTTTTATTTTCTAATTTTATTTATGCATTTCCCATACTTATTTCTGCCTTTAGTATCTAAAATTGTATGCTGATGTTTTGATATTTTCTTTAATATGACTTAGGAAGTTCAAACCCAGCTAAACATAAAGTTTGAGAAATTAAAAAATTAAAAACGTCATGCTTCACTGGCTAAAATTCAGCACTTCAGAAAGATGATAGCTCTTTACTATGTGCTTTATCCCATCTTAATTTAGTGTTACTTTTGGTATGAAGATGCAAGTGCTACCATTGTACGAGTTGGAAAATATTCCATGGAGTGCAAAACAAAGGAAGCTGTGGAAATTCTCCACCAGCAGTTCAATAAGTTTATCGCACCCTCAGTGCCTCAGCAAGAAGAAAGGATTCAGGAGGTCATGGACTTGGCTCGGCGCTTACATGGTGAGATCCCTCATAGGATATCCGGCGACTTGCCATTGGACAAATCTATACTGAGCTAATCCACCAGAAAGCACAGCACAGCAAGCCTTTGGGGTCCTCCCTACACCAACCTATCCAGAGAAAAGGCTCGCAATGAGAGCCCACATCCTGCAAAAGTAAACAGAGGAACTTCTAACAGCAAGAGATGAAGCCCCCTGTTTTTTCACTCCCTGTTTAAGTCCTCCTTCTCTATTTGCTTTTCTCCATTTCTCTTGTTCATCTCTAGGGCAATAAAACTAGAACAGTGCTTAGCTTCTATAGATAAAAAAAAGTCTAAATTTCCACCAGAGTCATTCCTTAAACAACCTACAAGCTACAGTAATATGTTAGGAACAAAGCTGAGACTGAAGTCCGTGGGCCTTTCATATCTATGAAGGTTTGGGCTCATGGATTTGAAAAATAGCTGGAAAATTCTACCTCATCTTCCTCTAACTCATGCATAAATGGGAGGATTCTAATCGTCATCTCCTGACTTCGCCTTTCCTCTTCTCCATGATTAGGAAAGATAATATTGTAGTCAGCCTGAAGAGTTCTTCTTCCTAAAAAGAATCTCTGCTTAAGAAGTCCCCAGACGATACCAATCCTTAAAGACTCTAAGAAATAGTTTCCATGAATTCTTTGATGTCATTCCTATGAGACCAAGAGTAATTTCCAGTGACCAGGCAAATGCAGCCTAGAAAGAATACAGTATCAGGTGACACAGTGTGCTTTGTTTGGTGCCCACAGTTCTGCCAGAGAGACATTTTGACTTATAAGGAGCACCACACATGGATAGCCATAAAATTATTGCAGAATAATATGTACTGTAATAACATTAAATAATTGAGAATAAATTATAATTTTCCAAAGGAAAGGTAGAAATACTAAAATATAAATTGAAAAAATAATGAAAACTGGGCTGGTGATATAGCTCAGCAGCATAAGTGCCTGCCCGTCAAGTGCGAGGTCCTGAGTTTGACTCCCAGTACCCGCATATAAAAAAAAAAAAAAAAGAAAACTAATGAGTTGGCTCTGTCTTGCTGTAGTTACTGTGTAAATGCACTGAAAACTGTTGGAAGCACTCTGCAACCATAGTGTCCTGAGTGTTTGCTTCCATTACTGTGCCTCTTACACTACGCTATAAACATCTGCCTGTCCTCACTACTGATTCTAAGCTTTTTCAGGGAGAAATGAATATATTTTATCCCTAATTTCAGTGCCTTTTCAGTTTCAGGACATGATAAGGATTCACAAAGTTCTCATAACAATTACAGTCTCCTCTAATCATACAAGATCCTATATCCTGCTTTGTTTGTATCCCTGGTTCTCTCACCAGCTGACATATTATTATACAGTCACTTGTCTGTCATGTGGCTTTCCTTTCCTGAGTGGAATGTTCATGGGAGAAAACATGCTGCCTTTATTTCCCTCCAACATGGCACATACTAAGCGTTTAACAAATGTTTGATGAATAAAGGAATCATTATGAATGATATGAATCTTTGTATAATGTGGAAGCTATAAATTTAAAATTTTTTCATCAAGTAAGGAACTGTAAGAGTATATCACCCATTGGAGGTCACTCAAGCATTACTGAACCCAGAACCTTAATGCAAATAAATTTATCTCAAAAAATAATTCCATGTACTTTTTGTATAAGGAGCTATGGTTGAGAAAAAGACAAATAAGATCTAGTGCCAGCATTCAAAAAACCATAATCGAGGACTGAAAATCATGATATAGTAAATGCGGTGAAAAGTTATGAAATGTATGTATTAGTTTGCTAGAGCTGCCATAAAAAAATACCACAGGCTGTGAGATTTAAACAACAGAAATTTGTTTTCTCACTCTCATAGTGACTAGGAGTCCAAGATCAAGATACTGGAAAAGTTGGCTTTCCCAGGCTTCTCTCCTTGGCCACTTTCTCGCTGTCTTCACATGGTCTTCCCTCAGGTTCCAAGCAACCCTTCATGTGTCTCCTTCTTAGAAGAATCCAATCATATTGAATTAGAGTCCTGCTTTAAAGACCTCATTTTAACTTAATCACTTCTTTAATGACTTTATTTCCAAATACAGTTATATTCTGAGGTATTAGGGATTGGAACTTCAACAAATGTATTTGGGGTTGGGGGGGGAATTCACCCTATAACAATGAGTAATGTTGGATTGCCTAGGCTGTGGAGTTAGGTAGTCCTGGGTTCGAATCTCCAATTACTATCTGGATCAACTGAAGAGATTCTTTTGAGCTTCAAGGTCTTCATTTGTAAAAAATGGGATATAACCTACCCAAGGGTCACACTAAATAATGCATAGAAATTGCTTAGCCATAGGCAAGTAATGCACACTCAATGTATAGCAGCTATTTTCTTATTATTCCAGTAAGGATGGATAAAGTCCAGCTGCAAAGATTAAGAACATTTCCACAGACATGCTGACATTTGAGGTAGATCTTTAAAAGAAGGTAGGGTTTGACAGGAATAGGAACTGGGGGAGGATATTTCCAGTGTAAGAAAGAATACTTGGCTGTGGGAATTTTTACATTTTTAAATTTATTTTTGTTCCTCAACTGATATGTAAAATTGTACATACTTACAGAGCACCATGTGATGTTTCAATATGTGTGAAATTTTATGATGTTCAAATTAGGCAAAGCAGAGCTGCTCAAATATTTATCATTTCTATGGTGAAAATATTTAATATCCCTTCTTTCAGTTTTCTTGAAGCATCAGTATATTACTCTCTGTAGTCACTCTACTACAATAGAACGCCTGATCTTATTTATCCTTCCTAACTGTGACTTGGTACACTTTGACTAGTCTCTTTCCATTCCTCTCGGTCTCGTACTCCCCCAGCCTCTGGTAGCTACCATTCTGCTCTCTATTTTGATGAGGTCAACATTTTTAGATCTTACATATGAGTACAGTAAGTGATGTGGTATTTGTCTTTCTATGCCTGGCTTATTTCATTTACCATAATGTCTTCCAGTTCCATCCAAGTTGGCCCAAATGACAGAATTTCATCCTTTCTATGGCTAAATATACTACACTGTATATATGTATCACATCTTTGTCCATTCATCAGTCGATAAACATTTTGGTTGTTTTTATCTCTTTGCTATTGTAAATAAGGCTTCAATCAACATGGGAGTGCAGATGTTTCTTTAACATACTGACGTCATTTCCTTTGGATATATATGGAGCAGTAGCTGGATCATATGGTAGTTATTTTATTTTTTTTGAAAAGCCTCTGTTCTGTTTTCCATATTGGCTCTACTAATTAACATTCTCACCATGGTGTGTAAGGGTTTTCTTTTCTCCACATCTTTGTAAGCACCTGTTGTCTTTTATCTTTTTTGACAATAGCCATCCTAAGTGAAGTGAAGTAAACTGTCACTGTGGCTTTGATTTGCATTTCCCTGAGGATTAGTGATGCGGAGCCTTTTTCATGTACCTGTTGTCCATTCATATGTCTTCTTTTGAGAAATGTCTATTCAGGTCCATTGCCCATTTTAAAAATTGGATCATTTGGGAGTTTTTGCTATTGAGTTGAATGTTCTAAATATCAGTTCTGATCAGATGTATGAGTTGCAAATATTTTCTCCCATTCTATAGATTGTCTTTCATTCTGTTGTTTCCTTTGTTTTGCAGAAACTTTTTAGTTTGAAATAATCCTATTTGTCTATGTTTGCTTTTGTTCCCTGTGCCTCTGGGGTCTTATCCAAAAAATTCTTGCCCATTCCAATATCCTAAAGAATTTCCCTTATGTTTTATTTCATTACTTTTATAGTTCCATTTCTTATATTTAAGTCTCTAATCCACTCTAAGTTGATTTTTATAACTGCTGAGAGGTAGGGGTCAAGTTGATTTTTATAGCTAGCAAGAGAAAGGGGTCTGGTTTCATTCTTCTGTATATAGATATCCAGTTGTTGGAATTTTGGGAGAAGAATTGCTGGCTCTGTTTGGCCAGAGAGTCGATATGACAGATTAGGGTGACATACATTTGTGAGAAGCAGGTTGAAACTATATGGTGGAGGTTCTTCAACACCATCTTGGGAAATTTGCAGTTCTCTAAATAATGAAGAGTCACTGAATGTTTTGAACATGAGAAACTGACCAGAATTGAGCTTTAAGAATATTACAGCAGCATTATTTAGGTTACCTAAAAGCTACATGGTACAGCAAATATATTCATTTTTCTAGACTACTTCGGTTTTCAAAGATGCCTTTATGAATTTACTTATTTGATCAGCAAGTATTTGTTAAGAGCCTACTGTCTGCCAGCATTTTGACACTGGGGAATGACTAGGTTTTTTCCCCCTAAGGATTTGACCTTTAAAAATAGTTTTATCTTTTCTCCTTGCCAGGTTTGGAAGAAGGAAAGAAATACACTGAGAAAATATTGTCCAAACACAAAGAGGTTCTTGAGTCTATTACTGAATTATGTGGTTCTCTCACAGAGCTTGAAGAAAAACTGAAGGTAATTTCTTCTTTTCAGAGTATGTATTTTCAAGTGATATAAATACAAATGTGTTGATCAAATGTTTTCTGGTGCAAAGATGCTCTAATATTCTTGGGAGAGGTGATGTGCACATTTATTTCACAGTATTCTAACATCATTATCTGAGTGTTTCTGATAATTAATTCTGTTTCTTTCCCATCACTGCAGAGAAAAATATTGCCAAGAATGAGAACTAAATACAATTAAGGTGCCTCATTTACATTTTCATAGATCATATCCTAAAGGATAAATGTGTACCATTAAAACCAAAGAAAAGTCTTTATTAAGTAGCTTCAGTTTGTGTTCATAAATAATAGATGTAAGGGCTGTTTTTTATTCCTCCAAATTGTGGCACCAGAGAAAATGAAACTAATATTCAGGTATTCTATTCATTGAACATTTAGCTTCATGGAAACATCTAAACTAATCATTATCACTTTTCATGGAATAAAATATTGATGGTAAAAATTATATAGAAAATGCTATGTTTATGTGTAGGCAAAACCAATCACAGGAAAAATATACATACGTTGTTTTATCTGTGTCATGTCAAAAACCAGTTTGATTAGTGAGGTTTTTGCACTGACTGAAAGAACTGGTTACTTAGGATAGGGAGATAGTGAGGTAATTAAGAATAAGATCTAAAAAACAAACAAACAAAATAAAACAAAACAAAAAACAGCTGCCTTAGAGTACTAACTCCTTAAATTTCTGAGCCACAAATTCTATAAATTATTTCGTCTCCCTGGGTCTCATTTTCCTGGTCTACTAAATAGATCACAGGGTGGCCCTGAGAACTGAATAAAAATGCCCACGATTACTGTTGTGGTCATTGTCACTACTGATGCCTTGTAGTGGTCTTGCAGTGCAGAGTAGAATATATTTATTTTGTAGCAACCATATTTTTCTGTATGAATTTTTATGTCATCAATTTGAGTGTCTATTCCACTCAAATAATTTGTTAGACTTTTAATTCAGTGAGTACTCAAATTGTTTTTCCCTTTAGTTAAGAATTGAGATTTTTTAAATTCTCTTAACATCTTAAATCACACAGTGAACATCTGTGCATAGCATTTTCTTTTCTTTTTGTATTATTACCTACACAAAAATTCTCTAAAACAATTCAGGAAGATTTGTACGGAATTGTTAATATTTCTAACATATATGTCAAATCACTTTTTGTAAATGTTTTACAATCACATTGCTACCAGCAATGTATGAGTGAAGCATATCTTATATTTTTGCACATTTATATTTCTTCCTCACCTCTACCTGATCTCGAGGATCTGTTCCTTCTCCTACCATCCCATACATAGGCTGAAAATCACCGCTTCCCCACACTCTGCTATAACATCTTTCACATTCATGTTGTACGTCTTCGACGTAATGAAAGCCACTCTCTGCTAATTATATCCTTTTGAGCTTTTCACCTTCAGGGTTATCTTCCTGAAAGAGCTGTTTTTACAGCCTGTCCCCACTTTCTCATTCCCCATTCCTGTGACACTCTCTATAGTCAGGACTGTACCCAGGATTCTCAGCCTATCACTTGGATTCTCTTTTGCACTCGTCAGAAGTCCCCTAAATATATACCCAACTGCAGTATCCTTCCTAAATACAGGTCTGCTCATGTAATTTCATGTTCAAAACATTTCACTACAAGCTCTGCATTGCTTACTATGGAAAGTTCAGACTTTCCAGGGTTCTGAGATTGATCACCTGTTCCAACTGTTGTGCTTCTCTATTCATTATGGGTTTCTGTCTCACTGGTCTACTGTTCCATGACCCGGTATTTCCCACTTCTACACTTTTATATCAAACTTATGACCTGCTGTCTCTGTTTATCAATATTTTATCATGTCTGAAAGCCAAACCTAAATACCATCTTCACAAATCCTTCCTATGATTCCCTCTCTCATCTCCCACTGCACTTGGGTACTTTCCTACTGTCCTAGTCTAGTCCAGCCACTATACCCAATACCATAGACCTGGTGCTTTGTAAACAACAGACATTTATTTCTCACAGCTCTAGAGGTTGAGAAGTCCAAAACCAAGAGACTAGTTGATTTGGTGCATAGTAAGTGCCCACTTCCTCATAAGACAGTCATCTTCTTACTCTAACTTCACATGGTAGAAGGGAAAGGGATCTCTCTGAGGTGTTTCACAAGGGCACTAATCTATTGATGAGGGCTCCACCCTTATAACCTAATCACCTCCCATAGGCTCCACTTCTAATACCATCACCTTGGGATGATGATTTCAACATGAATTTTGAAGGGATATAAACATCCAGACCATAGCCATACCACAGACATCAGATATCACTGGATAAGCATCCCAGCCACCTCACTTGATTATACTTAAGAAGTTCTCTTGCTGTGCTCAGTTTAGTGTCGCATAGTACATTGAACATGGTGCTTTGCCTTTTAAAGCTAGTTCAGAAAGAGTTTGGCATTTGTAGCAAATGCCCGAAGGATTAGCACAAAGAAGAATCATTCAGAGCTGGGGAAAAAAAAAAAAAGGTTTGGTTTGGGCGGATAGATACAGAAATGAGGGAGGATCTCTCTGGCAAGAGAAGGAGGCATCATCATCACTCTTATGAGTTATAGACTCAACAAAAGCTCATCAGTGAATGCTGACACTTTCCAGATGTTTGTATGAAAATCATAAATGTCCAGTTTTTGGGTTTTTTTTCAGTGTGGTGGTATGGATCTCTTTTGCAGGGGTTATTAAAGTAGACCCAGAAATCCTTATCATGGCTAAAATAAAAATAATTTTTGTTTGTATAATAATTAGATCTTTGCAAAATATTTTATATATATTATCTCCAGTGATTTCCAAATAACCTGGAGCGGGAAATAAGACAAATGTTGCTTTCCTTGTTTTAGTCATGAATGGACAGGCCCAAATAGGACAAAAGTGTTTTCCTTGGGCCCCATAAGGAGTGGTAGATCTGGAATTTGATCTTAGCTATAATTCAAAATCTAGCATTCTTTCCACAACAGCTGCCTTTGTGGAATAAGATATCAAGTGTATACTAAATCAGAGTGACTCATCCAGTAATACAAACCAGTTTAGTTTTAGAGTTGAGATTAAAAGCTGAATCTCCCCAGCAGTGTCTCCCTAGATCCTTGGAGCCAGTGTAGCGCGTGCCTTTTGTTGAATATGCCTGTTTCCTCAGGGCCTTCTGATCTATCTCATGGACATGTTCCAGATAATGTGCAAACTCTCCTGTTGGACTATAACCGTCATAAATTGATGCGTTCTGTCACTTGCAGTACCAGTGGCTCTGTTCACCTTCACAAAATCTTTTTAGCTCCACAGCAGTTTGCAAACCCCCAACCTTCCTAACTAGTGGTGAGCCCCATGAAATGCAGGAAAAAGATGTTATCACCTACATGAAACATCCCATGTTCTCAATTGCTCTTTTTCTTTACTAGACTCAGTGACATTTCTGTCCTCTTTTCAGGAGTCTCCCAAACAGATCTCTTGTGTGGGTTCTCTGGATTGCCTACTTTTTCTCCACTAGAGACATTTAATCATTCCTCCCTCGCTGCTGCTCCTCAGACTCTCCCAGTGGCTTAAACTGCCATGCACAGTGGTTGCTGTCTCTAGAGAATGCTCAAGCGGGAGCGCCCTGTTGTAACAACTACTTCTTTTCCTGCTGGGCCTTTGAACGATCCATTTTTACTGGCAATGAACTCTATCAAAGGCGTAAGGCAGGAGGGGAATTGTGAGCTTGGAGAAATAATTTTATAAATCGCATTCGTCTCTTGTAGAATACATTGGCTGAATGTTTGTAAGTGGCTTATGTTTTTCTTCCAAGGAGTTAATGTTTGGCATTGTTCCTCCAATTTTCCTGACCCAGGCTCTCATTAACTATTGCTTTGTACAGCGGGGAGGTACTCTAAAGATGAATCCAAATTTGGAAGACTTTCACAGCAACTATGTTGACCTACTAAAGGAACCAGTAAGAAATAAGCAGATAATACTCAATGAAGAAATTAATAAGGTAAATAAAATTACTTAACTTCAGTTAGTCATTGCTTTTGTTTTTAGTCATTGTCCACTGAAAAAAGGTGAGTTGAAACCTTCTTATTTATCCAAATCAAATCTCCCATTGTAAATTCAGTGTGAATTTCCTAATCCCCGACATTTTATCTATCCTTACTTAGTCCTTTTCTCTCCTATTTCCCTTTGAGTTCCTCCTACCGAATACTGGAACAGCAACATTTCAGAATGCATGGGGACATCCATGCAAACATCATAATGTTGTCCCACGCCATTTCTATTTCTCCCATCCCCAGCTGCCTTCTCCATTGTCCTTTTATGTCTGATCTAACTTCAATCTTTACTTCTTTCTCTTTATCATACTGCCAAGTGATAGTTTTACACTATCTCTAGGAAAATCTCAGCGCTTGAAATTAGATTCTACACTGCTCCCATAGAATCTACCACTGGATAATATTTCCAGGTACCTGTACTAAAATATAGAATCCAGCTGAAATTCAAATATTAAGGAATTCAGAGAAATGTTTAAATTACTTGAAAAACCTAGGTATTTACAAATAAATTAAAACATGGAGCAAAAACTACAAATATTCACAAAATGAAAATGCATCATGGTTTCAAAAGTATTATTTAGATTGCAGCATCTTTATGAATTTCAGAGACTTTGTTCACTCTATTCATCGCTGCTGGACTATAATTGGCACTTGACTTTTTGCTTTTGCAACTTGCCTGTTCCCAGTGTTTCTCTACTGATGTACCAGCAGGTTCAACATGATTCTCAGCAGCTCCCAAATTCATAAGATATATTTCCTGTAGTATTTTCCTCCTGTAATATTTTAGTAATATACATCTATGCATGCATACACGAAACACAAGTATACAAACCTCTCCCTATTTGTTGCAATTGATTCATGGAGAAATATTTATCTTTCCTTGAAGTCAGTACTGTTGTTATAGCCTCCTTATAGGTCCTTCTCTACACTTTAAATCTATATCAAGACCCAGTGCAATTATACAGTCCTGGCAGCAAGTACCATTAAGCAAGCTGTTTTTTTCTATGTGCAATCTTGAGCCTCTTAAACTTTGGTTTTCTCTAAGTCAAAGGAAAGCTGTCCGGCTATGGTCATATTGTTGGGTCTTAGTATAACATGCAATGGTCTTTGGTTGCTGTGGTCTAATTCAGGGTTCCTCAACTTCGGCATTAGTGATATTTTGGCCGGAGACTTTTCTGCTAGGGGGACTGTCCTGTGCATTGTTGAATATTTATTAGCATTCTTGGCTGCTACCCACCAGGTACTAATAGTACCACCAGTACCCCCATTTGTAACAAAAACAATGTCTATAAACATGATTAAATGTCCTCTGAAATCACCCCCAATTGAGAACAAAAACAACTGATTGAAATAATAAAGAACAGTATTAAACATACACCACATTTTAACTAAGTTTCTTAGAGTTCTAAATCCAACATCATATTAATTTTATTTAATTCTGTGATTTCTCCTACACTATGAAATGGGTACATTTTATAAAATCTTAGAAGTTACTGCTACTAAAAAACAGACACTAATTTTTACTTAGTAAAAATGTTTTTCCTTGCTTTTACTTATTTTCTTATGAGGAAAAAGAAAAAACCCAGATCCCTTTAAATACAAACAGTAAGATTTATTTTCATTGAAAAATAACTTTTATTTTAACATAAATTTTAAGACATGATAGACCATCAGACAGAGTGAAAATGAAGGTCCACAATTACAGCTGTCGAGAATTATCACTGACATCATTTCATGTACACATTCTGGTGTGATTGGTACAGACAGCATAATGAAAGGTTAAGAGTAATCTTCACTTTTAAGCAGCTCAATCACAGTTACCCTCTTATTGTCTCTATTATGTATATATAGGTCAGATGTAATGACTCTCAAAAACACCATGTGGGCAGATAACAAGAAATATCAAGTAAAAAGCTTATCCATGAATTATTACATTCAATTCTGTTACCCTTAAATAATGTGACTCTTCTTCCGAAAATTGTTTGAGTCAGAAGGAACAGTTCTACCAAACTATTACAAGAATATATTTATCACAGGAATTTTCTCCTGGAAATAGCAAAGTGTTTCTCATTTTTCTGACCCCAAAATGCAGCAGGTGTTATTAGACAATTGAGTCAGGGCAATGCACGTAGCACTGCGAAAAGATTAGTGATGGTATTTTATCCTCAAGGTAGGTGCCAAAGCTAAATCCACAGTAATATCTGGAAACACCTAAGGCTAAATGCAGGCACAGATTATTAAAAGACTTGCCTGAAGTCACAGAACTATTTGGCGGAAGATGAGGGTTTTTGATGTCAGCGTTTAGAGTTATAGAATTTTAATGCTAGAAGCGATTTAACAATCATCTGATCAAATCTCATTTTACAGTTGAGGAAACTGAGGCCAAAAGAGATTAAATATCTTGCCCTCCAAAAATCTCAGGCAATAGTGTCAGAACTAGGCTCTCTGCCCAGTTCTGAATTTCAGCCAGGTGCCTTTTCCACAAGACCAAAGGGGATCTCCAAGGAACTGCTGCATATAAATAAGCGGTTTTATAATGATATTGTAGCTGTTCATGCCAAAACTTTCCCCTCTCTCGGTCCATCTGTTTGCATGAGGGTTAATAAAGCAATACTGTAGAAGTCTTTTGTACCAAACAATTCAGTAGAGTGCTGCTATCATCTTAACAAGGGCAGTCCTTGGCCCTCCTGCACTCATTCTGGTCTTGGCAGGTGGGGGAAGTTGTTCTAGAGATGCTTGCCTTGGAAAAAAGTTAGGAAGGACTAAAGTGTTCTTTGCTACATTTATTTTCCCTTCTCTCTTTCCTTGCAATCTTCTCTACCCAAAGGCCCCAAAAGTCACCTCTTGGCTTCCATAGTCCCCTCTGAGGGTCTTCTCCAGACACTCCTTCCATAGGACCAAGCCCTATGCCCAATATCTTTGTTTACTTCCCACTCATATTTATTAAGCATTATTTATCCTAAAGTTAGACTATCTGTTGTGGAGATGTTTTGGAAGATGAATTCTTGTGATGTTCCTTCAAATTTGCTACATAGGTGGCTCCCCATTTAATTTACTTTGAGGATTGATTCTGCCCACTTAGTTGGATGGGTGTAGAATATCATTATGATTTCTCTTCCAAACTTTGTCTGCCTACATGGCAATTATTTGTAAATCCAACTGATTGTCCCTCAGTGAAAATTAAAGTTCAGAAATCATGACAAATTCATAGGTTTTGAATTTGGAAAAAGATAGGGGAATTGACAAAAGAAAGAACAGTGAAGGATATAAGAGAAACAAATTGAAAGCTGGTGAATTAGATCAGAATTAGACCAGCTATTTTGCCAGAACATACTAGACTGATGCAAATATGTCCTGTGTGTACTGAGCTATATAGATTTATGTAACACATACATGTTTGTTACATACATATATATATGTAACACATATATATATATTTTTTCTAATAGTAAAGATGATTTCATGGTGGAAATAAAAGAAAATATAGTTGATATGTATGAATATTTAGATACATTTTTCATAGATGAAAACTGTTTGGATCTAGGAACCTATAGCTTAGTGAGTTTTTAATTTAGTTAGTACAAAATTCTATAATGAGTTAAAAATTTACCACTTATTTGCATTTGAGAAAAAAGGCTCAAGTATTAAAGCCAAATGGATTTAGAAAAAAGACTTTCATTAAACTCACCTTATTTTGCTTGTTGAGATGATTATTTAATGGGTAATTCTAGTTTGTGCCATGGGCATAATTTACTATGATTTCAGAAATTCATATGATAAATACCCTCATGTTCTCTTTCTTAACATAAATGGAGAAATGGGAGCTGAGTTTGGGTTTGGTCAGGTTATAACCAACCACAAGTGCTTAGTAGTTCATCAATTTTAAACTAAAAGCCAGTTTGCCTTAGAGAAATTTCTAGCTTTGTTCTATATTCTGTAGTGTCCAACATTTGTATCAATGATATTAATGGACAGAGTAGATAGGATATTTTAGTTTACTAAATGGTCTCATGCGGTTCTTATAAAAATAAACATAAAAAGAACGACTATAACATTTCAATAAAATCATGTCATATACATCAAGAAGAAGATGATTCAACTGATTATTTCCCATCTGGAAAGAAAAATAAACCCTAGAACCAAACACTTAGAAGGAAATATTGATTAATACATTGAAAAGTTCCCAGAAAAATATTTGAGAAAATGCTCTCTCTCTTATTAGTAGAAATTACCTTGTACCATTCTTCTCTGTGAAAAAATATTTTTTCTATTTTTGAAATTCTAAGAAGTAAAAATTGATATCCTTGGATTCCCTTATTACATTTGGCACCAACTATGAAAGTAAGATACAGGAGCTGAGAATCAGTACTACTAAAAGCTGGATTGAATGGTAGACTTGGGCTTTTCTAGGGAATTTCCCAAAACTTCACGCCTGGGGTAGATAGATTTGCCTACCTAGTCGCTTGGATACATAGCTACGAATCAGCCCTCCCTAAGGTGACCAAGATGATAGCTATGAGTGTTGAGTCAGAACTTTGAGGTGTGTAGTACAAAGAAAGAAGTTTTAAGATTGTAGGACCAATTCTCTAAATAGTCAAAAAGCTGTTAAAATAAGAGGGCAGTTGAACTGCCTCTATGTAGCTGCAGGAGTACAAGTCATACCCATGGGTGGAAATTGCAAGGAGGCAGGCCTTTGCTAAATATAATATAGTATCAGTACTAGTAAATCACAAAACTCTCAAAGGAATCATTCTTTTCAGGAAGAGTTCAAATAGCAGCTTCCAGAATATTCTAGAGGAGATTCTTATATTGAATAGGCAGTTTGATCAAAGCCCCTATGAGAAGGAAAATAAAGATTCTACTTACAGGAAGAGATGAAAGAGGAACTAGGCTAAGCTAATGTAGGAAAACCAAAGAAGAGGGACGCTCCTTACTGGATGTGTATTTATTTAGTAATTTATTTTTTATTTTTTTTATTTTTTATTTTTTTAATTGTCTTCTTCTCCTCTTCTTCCTTCTCTTCCTCCTGCTTCTTTTCTTCCTTCTTCTTGGTACTGAGGATCAAAACCAGAGCCTTTGTACTGAGCTACATCCCCAGTCTTCTTTAAATTCTTAAAATTTGAGACAAGGTCTTCCTAAGTGGCTAAGTTGCCCAGGCTGGGCTCGAACCTGCAATCCTCCTGCCTCTGCCAACCAGAGTGCTAGGATTATAGGCATGCACCACCATGCCTGGCTCTATTTTTAGTGTTTTGAGAAACCACCCCAATCTGTTTCCACAGCAGCTCCATCATTTTAAAATTCCACCAGAAATCACAAGGGTTCCAATTTCTAGAGAATTTTTTGTTTTTGTTTTTATAGCACTAGGGATTGAAGCCAGTACCTTCATACTGAGCTAGATCCCCAGCTGCTTTGTTTAGTTTTGTTGTTTTTATTTTTTTAATTTATCATTATTATTATTTTTTTAAAGGCAAAAAGTAAACATTCCCCTGTATTAACAAACTCAAGCATTAGAGAATGTACAAATACCTTTTGGAGAGAAACATTACTCAGTATAAGATTAAACCATGTGAGAACCTCTGGATTTTACACTTGGAATTTAAACTTCTACTAAATTGCTCAAGGAAGCCACTTTCCCTGTGCTTTTTCTGAGGGAGGCTCATCTCTGTGCGATAGGAGAGGGAAGGTTGTTTTGATTCTACTCTTCAACCTAAAAACACATTTATTTTCTCAAAAATAATGTATAAAGTGTATGTCAAGAGCAGGACTATGGGCTCAAAGGAAGAAGTCAAAGTTAAGGCAAGGCATGACTTTCCTGCATTTGGGTAGTAGCTACGGGATGGAAACTAGTCTATGCTAACGAAGTAAAACGCATCCCAAATGCTAAGCAGAAGCACAGAAGCGGGTGTAAAATAAGAGGAATGAGGTACATGAGATCACTTTCAGTTTCAGTCTTCTTTTGCATCTATTCCAGAAGGGAAATTTGAGCCTCTTCTTAAGGCAGAAATGGACATGGATTAGTGGGGAGAAAGATCAGGACAGTGTAAGCAGGAGGGGAATGCAGAGAGGAAGGTGGCAGGTGTTCCTCCTTGTACGCTGGTGCACTCTCTTATAAAAGCCTGTGACGTGTGATTGCTCCATTAATATCACCTTCCCCCAATCTGCCACCAAACCCACACACGCAGAAAGTGTCCACTTTTCCTCAGCATATCACCTCCCCTCCAGTGCTTAGCATGATGCCTCGTCTATAGTAGGTGTTCAATAAATACCTTTTCAGTATCAGAATAAAACTAAGGGCTTTGGGCCGGTGAGATGGCTCAGTGGCATAAGCGCCTGCCTGGCAAGCGCTAGGTCCCGAGTTCGACTCCCGGAAGCCACATACGAAAAAAGGGCCGGTGATATCGCTCAGCGGCATGGGTGCCTGCTGGTGTGCGAGGTCCTGAGGTCGACCCCCGGTACCCACAAAAAAAAAAAAAAAACCTAAGGGCTTTAAAAAGTAAAACCAATAACTAAGGATGATTTTCTCTGGATGAGGCACCTAGGGCAGGAAAATTCAGAGAGAAAGAAAGTAGAATGGTGGTTGTCAGAGACTGGGAATGGGGGAACACAGAATTATTATTTTCTGGCTTCCAGGTTTCAGTTTGGGAAGATGAAAAGGCTCTGGAATGGATGGTGGCAATGGTCACACAACAATGTGAACACATATAATGTCACTGAACTGTGTACCTAAAAAAGGTTAAAATGCTAAATTTTGTGTTGTATATATTTTACCACAATTTTTAGAAAAAAAATGACTTTCTTGAGAGAGAAGTGTCTTTCTGGAGGGTCTGATGTATCATTTAACGAGAGGTCTCTAAGGTTTAGAAACTGTGTGTTCATGTGACATGTAAACAAATAAACCTGATCAAAACTGAATTTATTGGTGGAAGAGACTCCCCAGATAATGGGATGGAAGACACTGATGAGCCCAGCGCTGTCACTGCAGATGAAAACCGGGCTTGTTTCCTTGCATTTCCCAAGCCCTACCCCATTTCACTCTTGAGCCTTGAGGTCAGTTGAATCATGGGATGGGGCTGCTCCCAGGTTAGACAGACAGATGGTTTCAAGTCCAGTCCTCCTAGGGGCAGCTTCCTGAGCTTTTAACTCACTGTCAGTTTTCTCAAATTGTCCCCTGCAAGTTGAGACTCACTCTGATTGGAACCTGGAAAAAGAAAAGTGCATGACTAATGGAGCTTTGTTTTCCTCCTCTGAAGGGACAAGCGCAGGGGGCAGACATTTTGGCCATGAATGGGACAGGCAAAGATGGACTTCCACAGAACCTGAGGTGGCTGTCCTCTGCCAAAGAGGGTGGCGTCGAGGGCTTACTGCTGCCTGAAGACATGCTATCAGGAGAAGAATCTGAGTGTGTCTCTCCTGACGACATCTCCTTGCCTCATCTTCCCAGAAGCCCGGAGTCCCCCCTTGCACTGTCATCAGACATGGAGGTGGAAGAGCCCCCCGGGCCCTCAGCCCCCAGCCTTCCCACGAGCGGCTCCAGCCTGCAGTCCCGGACCTGCAGCCCAGGGGAAGCCCGGGAGTCTCTTCTTCCACCACCTGTCACTTTTGCTAATGCACACAATGATACGAGAGAAACATTTTCAAGTCATTTCGAGAGGCCTTACCCCCAGTTCAAAGCTGATCCCCCATTAACCCCTGGAGGATTTCTGGAAAGCAGTACTGCCTTCCACAGAATCAGTGCTAAGCAGCCGGAGAGCATGCCGAGTGACGTGCATGACAGAGCTTTACAGAAGCACCCGTGGGCTCAGGGAAGTTTGCTAGAAACACAGGAGAAAATGCATGGCCACGGTAACAGCACTAAAACCCAAGATAGGCTGCATGCTTCCCCCGATGTGCTCTGGGGCCTCAGCTTTCAACCAGGCACCAGCCCAAGCTTGCAGGGGCAAACGGATCCCGGAGAAGAGGCGAAAAGCGCATCGGCAAAGAACAGCATGGTCAGCCTAGCTGGCCAGGCACCTCATTTCTCCAGGCTCCTGTCCAGTGTAATGGTCACGGAAGGTTCTCCAGTGACTTTGGAAGTTGAAGTAATGGGATTTCCAGAGCCTACACTAACATGGTGGGTAGCCTATAACGACAAGCCATAAACAGAAACAAACTGAGCCACGGAGCATATTCTGTGTGCACTAACTTAGAGATGCAGGGCTGGCTGCTAACGCTCTGTGACGCTGCAACTCTGCATGACCAAATCTCACATCCAGCTCTCACTTTCATAATAGCATGGGTCATACCTTTAAGAAAGAAAAGTTACTACATGCAATAATCATTTAACCACCTACAAAAGCACTGGAAATTAGTTGCATTTGATTATCTTTCCAGTTAACATTCCTTATTCCCAGCGATGATGGGTTGAAAAACTTCCCTATTGTCTATTTCTACATCAGCATGAAATTTTCTCATTTTAACACCCTTTATGCAATTTTAAAATATCCGGAGTTTCCCCTTTTGTTTCATTTACCTATTCCACCTCTTCTCTCTTTCCAACACAGTCACACATGCCACTGTTGTAGTATTTCTGTGTTTTATTAAGATTTCTTTTTGTAAATTCCTCTAATGTGAGAGATGAAATAAAAATATTTCTTTCACAGTTGCTCCAGGTGACAGGTGATAAACTCATTTTTGAAAGGTGGTATAATAAGTGAGCTGTGAATAACATAATTTTACTCTGGAGACATCATTTTTTACCCTATTTGTTTTAGTGAAAATAAACTGCAGATTACAGGTTTTAAATTGCCTGTGATTGTTAACAGCAAAAATAGTTCTAACTTTCTCAACATGAGGGTTGCTTTCGAATGTTTCAAAAATTTTCATCCTAAAATAGATTTAAGGGCAAACTAAAAAATGTGTGACAGCAAATTTATACTTATAAACTCAGATAAGGAAACTAGCTTTTATTTATCAGGATATTTTACTAGACAATAAATTAACCATTTCATTGTTGTGTGTGCACATGGATGCTACTTGAAGTGTGAACCAGTTACCCAAAGAATTTACTAGAAAACTTTGCATTTTCAAATTAGCAGGAGAAATTGCACTTGAATATAGTGCAACATTTATGCTTTTTTGCTTTGTTTTGTTATTTTTTACAATTGCATGTTTTTTACAAATCAAGAATTTTTTATTTATACATTTAAAAGATATTTAATTCATGATTAAATATTAGTTCATCCCAAAGAAAAATGTTGTCTGAAGTGTTTCTTGCTTTTATGCACACAAATGAATTAGTGAGTATATAACTGAAGAACCACTGTAATACATATATTGTTGAAGAACTATTGCAAATTGTGAAAGAATGTATTATCATCAGATTTATAACAATTTTATTCAATGAACAACTGACAAGCTCTTGGGGAGCCATACAATCTTAGGGCACTCGGAAAAATGCAAAGTATCACTTATTCAATGAAAACAAAAAATTATTCTGGTTTACCATCATTCCTTGTATGGGAGAAAGTTGACCTGAATAAATAAACATATAACAGCCTAGAATACATGGAATAAATTACTTGTTTTATATAAAGATCTAGGTAGGTGTTTGTATTTGTAGGAAACTTTTGCAAATGTGTTGTTATCAGTCAAAATCCAATTGTACAAATGACTTTCATAGTGAGAAGTCATCTTCTCATGAAATTAATTCATAAAAAAGAAATGAACTCATTTTACCAGGAAATTGGATATAAATACCTTCCTCCGACACAGCACTTCTGTGATGTGTGGATCTGGGCAGATACATCTCACCTCAACACAGATTCTAAGATGGCATCACAGCTGCGGTGCCATAGCAGCAGAAAGGATGAGGCAGACTGGATATGAGGCACCATTTCACTCTCTAGGGAACTGCTGCCATGAGCAAATCATGCACCAGTAGGACCAGATGGTCCAGTTTTTTAGGAGGAGCTGAATATCTGAATTTTCAAGTGTAATACTCCAAATTTTAAATGTTGTCAAAAATTTAATTTTTCAAGAACATAATGTGAGCCAATCAAAGAACTTCTCTGGCTACCAGTTGCCAATCTCTTCTTGAAAAATAAACAGCCTCGCAGCACTCTGTGGTAGCCAGGAAGTTCCTGCTAATACTGGAGGGCTGCAGTGGTAATGGCCTTCTCACGGTAACTGTTAGAACTTGGAAATGATGGGGAAAAAGAGTGATCCTGACTTTAAAAACTGACTTTCTGCTTTAGGTACAAGAAGGGCCAGCAATTGTCTGCAGATGAGCACTTACAGGTTTCACACAAGGAGAGAAAGCATTCGGTGTTCATTCCCAAGGTACGTGAGGCGGACGCAGGCCTCTATGTGGCACGGGCCCAAAATTCTAGTGGCACTCTCTCTTCCAGTGTCATCCTCCACGTGACAGGTAACCTCAGGCCACCCATTGCAAGAATAAACTGGATAACGCTGTGTGTCATCTACGTTAGTGTGTCCCTAATGTACTGGCTATTCACGCAGTAACTGGTATTGGCATCGAGGGACATCATTCTTTTGAACCTCGGGGACAATAGAGTTGTTTCTTTTTGGCATCTGCCACAGAGCACCCCCCACAAATGTACCTCCACTCTGGCCAACTTGCTTGCTTGGCTAATACCACTACGAGATGAAAAAATACCACATTTTCTTCGACTTGTTTAATTGAGGAACTTGGTGTATTTGAGGAAGTTGGTAAATTATGTGCTGTGGATAAGGATATACTTTTGTACTCTAGAAAGAGATGTATTCACTGTAATATGCAGCAAAATTATGCTATGCTTATTCCCTCCTCATCTAAGGACAGGCAGATGAGTGCTGACATCAGGATAGAGATGAGAGCTAATTTTCTTTTTTTTTTTTTTTGTGGGTACCGGGGGGTCGACTTCAGGACCTCGTGCGCCAGCAGGTGCCCGTGCCGCTGAGCGATATCACCGGCCCCTTTTTCGTATGTGGGTTCCGGGAGTCGAACTCGGGCCCTCGCGCTTGCCGGGCAGGCGCTTAAGCCGCTGAGCCATCTCACCGGCCCTAATTTTCATATCCAATTGTTTGATAATTTATTTTTAATTGTATTCATAAACATCTATTTTTTAGTGCATAACAGTAGAACTATTGAGCTGAAGTTGTGATTTTCAATATTGCATTAGCTGTCCTTTAATTTTATTTTTCATGTCTTGATCTCATTTACTGAAATACATTCTATGTAATTTCAACATAGACTACATTCCTAAGTCTGAGAATGTCATTGTAAATAGTCATTCCTCTTGTTGATTTCACAAATTTGACACTGGAGAATAGATGTGCCATCAACTGTAAATGAAGTTTCAATTTTCCATCAGATCCACACTTTATAAAGCAAGATGAAATAGGAGTTGCAGGAATGGACCAACATTATACCTGTCATTCCATTGATGTGTTTTGTGTACCCATGTATACAACTACAATCAAATCCTCCTGCCTCTAATCTTGGCTATGCTGCTGACCACTGTCATAGTGTGTGGCAAGGTATCTCATTGCCTCAGTTTCCTATCTGGGAAATGGGTTCATCATCTACCTCTTGGGCAATTAAAATTTTTCATTTCATTTCTTGTAAACATCTGGAAAATGGAAAACATTCCATAAAGGCTAAAAGTAACTATATTGTTTAATTTGTTGTCACACTGGCCTATTGCCCACTATTTCTCTTTCAGATGCTGTTTCTTTAGAATATTAAATTGAAAGACTGCCATTAATGTATGATTTCCAACTGTTCCCGGAGGGGAAAATGATCTTATGAATTGGAGATAAATTCCTTTCTAATTTCTTACAACTACATCCTTTTCAAAGACTTGAAATTAAACTCAGGAGGATTCATTTAGAATGTTCTAGAGAAAGCTATGTAATAAGATAGCTATGTAATGTAATGTAATAAGCTATGTAATGTAATGTAATGTAATAAGAAAGCTCAAGGTCCTGAGTTTGATTCCTGGCACAAAAAAAAAGATAGTAAAAGATGAATTCTGGCCTTTTTACAATTATCATTGTAATACTGAAAAATGACCTATTCCTTTTTGAAATGCATTATTCAGAAAAGGTCTTCTTTTCAATTTTTTTAAATAAGAGAAGCGTTTGTTTTTTAATATTTTAACATAGCCTGTTATGGTAGGGCAAAATCTTTAGTTGAAAGAATAATTCATCATAGATTTTTGATGAGGGGAATTAATTATGTTGCTAGCAGATTGTCTACAAATAATCATAATATTTAAATGTAATATATTCAAGTTGATATTAAAAAGTTACTGAAGGTTATCTGAAGATATGAATGTCTAGTCAAGTAAAAAGTTGGTGTGTTCTCTCTTGTGGTGCATATTTAATTTATTTAGAAAGTTAAAACTCTTAATTTTCTTCCAAAATTTGTCAAAAACCTATTAAATGCCTCATGAATAGCTGGGATGACAGGCATGTGCCACCACCCATCTGAGGGATTTCTATCTTGGTCAAAGAATTCTCTTTATAAAATTATGTATTAAAATTGCTGGTTTAAAAATGTAAGACCTGGAAAATTGAAATCATGTTTTCATTTTAAGGTATATCCATGATTCATACCCATCTACTTCTAGAGAAAATTCTGCACAGTTAACAATATTAAATATTTTTAACAAGGAAATTAAAGTGTAAAGAAAGATTTTAAATTATATACACATAACATTATATACATAACACTTTGAAGGAATGCGAAAATTTTGAATTTCCAATAAGGCAAAATCATTGTTTTCAGTTCTGATTTTCCAATAAAGGATATATAAATATTTGGTAATTTTTTTTATGCTCGATTCTGAAATTTACTGTAGAAATACTTATATCTGAATTGCTGAATATCCTATAATACTTGAAAAGCAAGCAGAAAAATAATTTAGCTATTTTATTTAATAGTGGTAACTATCGCTTATGTAATTATAGGACAGCAGGAGATGACTGCAAGTTTAATTCCCTTGAGTAGTACACAAGGCCCTTTGTCTTCCTTCCCTTCTCAGCCTCTGTTCCATCCCCTTCCATGCCCTCATCTTTATTAAGATGTTTAACTCCATGTTTTTAAACTGTTGCACTTTTCTTCTCTCCATCCCATTCTTCTACTATGTTCTGCTCTGTCTTGCTGTCATTCAACTCTTGCTTATCCTCTGGTTCCATTTAAGACACCAGCAATCCAGCTGGCCCTCCCGGGCTGGCGTAGATGTTCCTGCTCTGTGTATAGTCAGCACCTAGACCATGCCACAGCCCAGAACATACAGCATTGTAATTGCGTGTCTGAGCATTGTCTCCTCTTGCTACACTGTGACATCTTTATCAGCAGATCCATGACAGCCCTGTTCATTATATTCCCAGCGCCTTAGACATAATCACACTCAATAAATATTTTTTGAGTTGAATTGTTGTCAGAGGTAAAGAAAAACAAACCTAGCTTTTGTATGTGTGGATTTTGTTTGTTTGTTTTTTTTGTTTTGTTTTTTGGTACCAGGAATCAAACTCAGGACCTTGCACTCGCCAAGCAGGCCCTTGTGACGCTGAACTATATCCCTGGCCCTGTATGTGTGTTTTTAAAAATCTCTCTGTAGAGGGCTTGGGGGAGACTGTAAAAAGACAAAAATTAGTTTTCCTTCTTATGGATATGGGTCTGTCAGAATCAGGATCTAGTCAGGCGCATGCATGAAATATTCCCACTTAATTTACAAAACATATATGAGAACCCCTAGTCACTTTAGGAGAGACCCCGATTGAAAAATTTAAACTTAGAAATAGATCCTGGCTCCTGGAATCAAAATCATAGTAGGGAGGAAAGAGGAAAAGCTCAGGATCATTGTTTCAGCATTTTCAAGCAGGTGTACTGAGGCATCACTCACATCTGATGTACGTGGGAAAGTGGGTTCTGCTGTCAGGAACTAAATCCAGGCAGCCAAAAACAGAATTTGCGTGTTTCATTAGAGCACTACATATATTATCAATATTTAATTGTAGCTGGGATCTGTTATCTGACTGTGAGCAGATCTTACTTGAAACCAGTATTTCATACATAATTATAAATATTAAAAAAGCCAAATCCAAGACTTCAGAGTATTTGAATTCCAAATGAAAGAAGGAAAGAATATTGTATTTTGTCTTGCTTTATGTTTGTCTTTATTCATGAAAATTCCTTACTAAAATTTACCATCTGAAGCTTTTGACATTCCTCGCATACATACAGGAGTTTAAGTGTAGCCAGGAAGTTAGTGGAAAGAAAATAAAATATCTCCTCCCAGTATGCTCTGATATTATGCGTATCGATGCAGATGCCAAAGCATGACAGATGGTTTTCCATGTATAATAAGCAGAATCTTGAGCTGCATTAGAAAGCCAAAAGATTTGCATTCACTGAATGAAACAGTGTCCTGCTTAAAGCATAACAAATCGTTTTCTCTGCTGTCATCACAGGAGATGACATTTGAATGCTATCTGTTGTGCATTAGTTCAACATTAAGATTGAAAACACAAAGCTGCTAATTTGGCCTTTTTCCATGAGTCTACACACTACTGTTCTGGGGTTGGTAAGAATTTACATAACATCACAAGCCACCTAAATGGGGAAAGTTGGATGCATCACATTCCTCCCAATGAACAAGGCTTTGATTTTAGAGTTTGAGTGTTTGGCTAGCTAGCTCTTCGTTTTGTTTAATAGAAATTTATTTGTATAAACCAACTCATGGCAAATCTGATTCCTTGGATCCTACTTTTTGTACCATAAAAGTAAAATTCTGTCCTCCTTAAAAACAAGAGGGGGCCGGCGAGATGGCTCAGCGGCGTAAGCGCCTGCCCGGCAAGCGTGAGGGCCCGAGTTCGACTCCCAGAACCCACATACGAAAAAGTGGCCAGTGATATCGCTCAGCGGCACGGGCGCCTGCTGGCGCGCGATGTCCTGAGGTTGACCCCCTGGTACCCACAAAAAAAAAAAAAGAAGAGAGCAAAAAAAACTATGTAAATAAGAATGTTTGTATGCATATATTTCCTGTTAGCACAATAAAAATTGGGTGAAATAAAATGTATTTTAACCATAAGAGTAGCTAGAAAACATTGATCAAATCTGATTTTTCCTTAAGCCAGAACAATGATAGTTACATAATTTGAAGTTTTCATTTGGTATATGGATGGCTCCCTGCTATGACTCTTTTCCCATTTAGAACCCACTCAAATATCAATACTTGTGAAATAACAGCTCCAGAGCTAGGTAATAAAATGAAATAACCTTTTCCCTTTGTCATTCAGCAACTGTTCTTTTTCCAAGAAGTTTATAGATCCAAACAGCTACAAAATGGTATTTTTATCTTATGTTAGCATTAAAAATCATATCATGAAGACAAAGTCAAGGGATGGAACATACAGGAACATGCTTTATCCACAGCAAATAGTCTCTAAAGCATGTGGTTGTTATATTGCCAGAGAATCACCTTTCTTTGTAACAAGTATTCTGCTTACTAACACACAAATGAGCTTTTGGCCAGTAGGGTCAGCTGAAAAGCAGACAAAGTAGGAAGCACTCACCTGCAGGATCAGAAAGGCTGAACTGCGCAGCCATCCCAAAGTGTCATCTTTAGCAGCCATGGTGACCCTGAGGCCTGCCTTTCATTCCAGTTAGTGCAGCCCCAGAAAGTGCCTGCTAAAATGCATTTTCATTCATTTCAAATACTCTTAAAGGAGTAATACAATTTCTTATATTTTGGTTTTCAGATAAAATAAAAGTATTTTTCCTCCTCCAAAAAAAGTATGAATGGAATATATGGGAACCTGAAAGATGTGTATGCTGTGATTCACTGAGGCTGGTGATTGGGGAAATGTAGGACAGGAAGGGGAAAGTGGCCGAACAACAGGACAAGGACAGTGAGTGTCTGCTTTGGGTTCCACCTTCCCTTTGGGTGGGTTTCCCTCAGGTTTGGGAGATGTACAGGGAAAGCTCCCTGAGAGGAAATTAGAGGCCGTGATAAACTGTACCTACTGGCGATTTTTATTACCCAATTAGAGGAATATCTAGGTTAATAGTGTCAGGGTAAACCCTAAATCCAAAGACTGGCATCATTATAAGGGGACCAACCAAGAGATACAGAGGAAACTCACAAAGGAAAAAGCCATGTGACGGCAGAAGCAGAAAAGGAGTTATGTGGCGGCTACAAGCCGAGGAGTACCAGAGCTCACAAGCACCAGAAGCTGAAAGAAGAGAGAGTTCTTCCCTCCAGACTTCAGATAGAGCACGATCCTACTGATTTGTACTGTGTACTTTGGGGTTTCTCTGCTTCAGAACTATGAAAGAAGAAATTTCTTTTAAGTCACCTAGTTTGTGGCACTTTGTTACAGTAGCCTCAAGTGTTAAATAGAAAGACTGTGTTTAAGAAAAGTCAGTGTAATTCCTTCTCTGACAATAAAATCCGACTTTGAAACTGGTACTCTCAAGGTGTGCTGGAACACCACTGTTCTCAACTTCAGGGGGTCATGTTAGTCCTTTTCAGTTAATCAACAACCATTCATCTTTTACACTAATATCTTCCCTGAGGTGCATCGTGGTGCTAGGAGTTCTAGTGAAACATAACACCTTCAAGACATGGATTTACTACTTGCTTGATGATGATGTACATGCAAAAATAAAAAGGGTAAAGCAAAACAGCATATACTCTGTGAGAAAAATAGGCTCTAGAGTAGGGGAGAAGCAAAAGGAAGTTGTATTTAGAAATATAACCAAAGTAGTAATATGTGGTGTAATACAGTGTAAGAAAGGAAAGAAGTTTAAGAAATTATATTACTAACAGACAAATATTAGGATATATATGACCGGAACAGCATTATCAAACTACTTGCTACGATTGACACTCAGAACAGTCCCTCTAACAGCAGAATATATACTCTTCTCATGCTCATGAAGCGCATTTACCAAGGTAGACTACATTCTTGGCCATAAATTACCTCCTAACTAATATAAAATAAGAATAATAACCATACAAAGCATTTTCTCAAGCGACAGTGGAATAAGAAATCAATAACAGAAAGTTAGCTCAAAAATCTCAAAATGTTTGGAGATTAAACAACATACTTCTCAATAATACATGGATCCAAAAATATCTCGAGGAATTTTTAAATATTTTGAAATAATAATAAAAATACTAATCAAAATTTATGGGATGTAGCAAAAGCAGTTTCTAGAGAGAAATTTATGGCACTGTAATGTATATATTATTAAAAAAATTTTTTAAAGGTAGTCCAACTTTTCATCTATGGAAAGCAGAGGTGAGAAATGGCTGTATAAGCCTATAGCAAGCATAATAAAAAATTTTCAAATTAAATCAATGACACTGAAAATAAGAAAATAATACAGAAAATCAATGAAACCAAAAGCTTGTTCTCTGAAAAGATCAATAAAATTGATACACCTCTGGGCTAAGAAAAGACAGAAGACAAAAAATACCAATATCAGAAATCAAAGAAGAGTCATTGGGGCCGGTGAGATAGCTCAGTGGCATAAATGCCTGCCTGGCATGCGTGAGGTCCTCAGTTCGACTCCCGGTACCCCCATAAAGGAAAAAAGGGCCGGTGATATCGCTCAGCAGCACAAGCATCTGCTGGCAAGCGTGAGGTCCTGAGTTCAACTCCCGGTACCCACATAAAAAAAAAAAAAACTGACCCATGAACGTTGAAACGATACTAAGGGACACTATGGACGACTTTATGCTCCCAAATCTGGTAACTAAGGTGAAATAGATCAATTCCTTGAAGAACAAGCTAGCAAAGCTCACACAGGCAGAAACAGACAACCTGAATTACCATATGCTGTATTTATTAAATCAATACTTGATAACCTTCCAAAAAAAGAAAGAACAAAGCCAAAACATTTCACTGATAAGTCTATCAAACATTTATGGAAAAACTTAATAGCAATTCTCCACAATCTTTCCAGAAAAGATAAGCAGAAAGAACTCTTCTTAACTCATTCTTTGAGATCAGAAAAACCTTAATACTAAAATCAGATTTAAAAAATTACAAGAAAGAATCCTCCAAATAATACTAACAAATCAAACCTAATAATAAATAAAAAGAATTATACATGTTAAGGAATGGAATTTGTTATGGGTATACAAGCTGCTAAAGGTTTAAAAATCAAGAACCAATGAATCAGCTACATCTACAAAGGAGAAAATCATGTGATGATGTGAATTAATGCAAAAATAACATTTGACAAAATCCATTATGTGACCATGATAATTTTTAAAAACTCTTGGAAAACTAGAAACAGGGAAAACTTCTTCAGCTTGATAAAGAATATCTACAAAAACCTGTGAATAACTTCATTTTTCTTTCTTCCCTCTATTATTTAACATCAGACTGGAGGCCCTAACCAGTGACTATAACTAGAAACAGAAATGAAAGTTATGGAGATTGAAATAAAGAAATAAAACATAACTTTATTTGCAGGTGTTATGATTTAAATGTAGAAAATGCCCCCCAAAATCTCTTGGAACTAATGAGTATAGCAAGGTTACCTACAACACTTACATCCAGGAGAAAGCTAGAAGCCAGGAGCTGTCCAAAAATGAATCAGAGTGAACAGGTCTTCTTTGAAGACCATGGCAAAGGTGGGCAACATGAAACTGCCCCTTCTATAAATTGGTAACAGACTTCACAGATATTTGAAACCAAATTGCAACATTGCACACTAACTTTTCCTTGCAGCTTTCTGCAGCTTTTTGTCGGGCTTTGAGAGAGGTAATTTATTTAAAGAAAACAAGATTCATCCTGGTAAAGGGATGATTAGTGTGGAACACAATCAAATTTGATCATTTGCTGGCCATTGTTATTATCAAAGTTGAAAAATTAGAAGCCGGCAGCAGTGGTTCATGCCTGTAATCCCACCACTCTGCAAAGATGAGGCAGGAGGATGCTGAGTTTGTGTCCTACTTGGGCAATTTAGCAAGAGCCTGTCTCAAAATAAAGAAAGCATTGGCTTCAATATCCAGTATCACCATAAAGAAAAAAGGAGAAAAAGAAGAAGGAAGTAGAAAGGAAGGAAGGAGGAAGGAAGGAAAATCTTCTAATTGCAGTATTGTAGAGCTCAACTTTCTCCAACAGCTAACAGAGTATGGTAGAAGAAAAGTCCTTGGCCTCTGATATGACTTCCTGGAGTGGGGATTTGTCAATTGGTAAGTTAAGGCACTGGGAGAATAAATGTAACTCTCATGGGTTAATACTTTTCAAACACAAAGATAGACTCAGGTTGCTAGTATTATTTCTAAGATTTCTTGTTAAAAATCTCAGCTAAAATATACTACCTATTTTATTACACTTCAAAAAACAATGTTTCATAAAGCCTTATCTTTGTATATTAATTAAAAGGTTGACTACAAATTGAATACTTTGGCATTTAAATTAACCGGAAATTTTCAATGAAACATTGTTTCATATTATCCAATGTTGAATATAAGTGCTTTCTTCATTGCAATTAAACATGATTTGACAGTAGTTCTTGGGCTTGTATGTCATTTGTTTAAAGTAGAATGGCATTGTACTTTATCACTTAAAAGAAAACTCACTGATATAACCTAAAATCCAAGTATTGGACTTGTATTTTATTAAGGCTTTGTAAACATAATCATATAAACATGTAAAGTCCCCTCCGGGACTTATAAATGAATATGCACTCAAAGTACTTATTTTAGATTTGTTCAAAACTGTGGCAGTACATTGCATAATTACACAAATACTGATTTACCATTACAATTAAAAATAGATCCACCACAATGAATGACTCAAGCTTCACGGAATGTACACATGCAAGTCACGACCTTAGGCTAGGGCACATGGGCTGGTCCTCAGTTTCCGCTGACTTTTTCTTGGCACATCATTCTGTGCTCTAACTCTAACACGTTAGAGGCAAAACTTCAGTCAGCTGCAGGGATCTCAATGAAAGCTTCAGAACTGGAAAAAAAACCCACACGGTTTCTTTAAATGTGAGTTGTTACTCATGGCTTAATCACGATTATGGAACAGAATGTGTCAGACAACATTAGTAACATTGAGAGTAAGAACAAAGAATTTTAGATCTTGGTGATGTGTGTGTACCTGTTTTTCAGTATGAGTTCTTATCTGTGTGAATTCAGTAACACATACAATGCCCAGGTGATGTATGATACCGTCAGGTTAGCAAAGCCCCCAAGTTGGTGGCACCAATGGTCATGAGCAACCGATGCCTAAGAGTTAATGCAAAACAGGCTCCTCTTAATGGCAGCACAATATAGACTTACTTAAATGCATGCTACAGATAAAATACTCAACACCACTGTAGTGTTTTAAATGGATGATTAAAAACCAGTTTATTCCAAACAAGATTTCCACACAGCTGTTTGAAGGGGAAGAATACTGTTAACATATAAATTTATACACATATATCAACTCCGAATATATACCCATTTAAATTCCTGACAGATAGCAATCCAGTAAGGGTTATTTCTAACTAGAACTTAGAGGTTACTTATATCTTAATGTAACAGTAACATCATAAATCTTGGTTGACAAATAGTTGCCGTTTTTGTTGAATCCTTTGGTTATTATGTTTGAATTTTCCACAGAAGTACTGAATATAGATCCTTAAAGATAGATTTTTTCCAACTCACTTCTCAAGCTTATTAAAGCATATTTGAACATTGCAGAAACAAATGTTTTGTGTGTTCATCTCTTGTTTATTGTTAATGGTTTATATTCTGATAATGAAATTATATCTGTTAAATACCTGGAAACAAAAGAATTTACTTACGTGTTTCTTAGCTTTACTGGAAGTACTTTGAAATGTGATGTAACATTAAACTCCTACAAAGGTAATACCTTTCATCTGATTATCTCAGTGAATATTTTGCAGATAGGAGATGTTTATTCTGATATGAATATTGACTCAAATGCCTATAATAAATGCAGTGGTTTCAAGTTCAAGAGGAAAAAATCATCATGGTGGTTGACACTTGCTCCTGTTAAACATCCCTTTAAAGAATGATGGTCTGTTTATGGGAACGCAAATATCAGAGTGAGTGAAGACAATGTTCTACAGTCAAATGTACCATCTTCTCACTGAAGAAATGTCATTCTCCACGCACGGACACAGTGTAGAAGCCGCCTTTCCTTACCAATCTGAAATTTTGCAGGTCAAAACATCATCTATATACAGTGTAAAATTTTATATGGCTATTTTAATTGTGTTGACACACACATATTTGAAATCAGTACATTTGATATTTAAGTTACATGACACTGGCTGTATACATTATTACAAATAAATTACAACCAAGTTTTACTTTTGTTTTAATTTTCTCGTGACAGATATGCCCTCACATGTCTAATACAGAACTGCCATTTAGATACGAAATAGCCTCTTTCTTTATGTTGCTCTGAGAAACCTAGAAGCATCTAGTCTTTTTAATTAGACACATAGACGTTTTGTTAAGGTTACAGTGTGCCTTGCAACAAGTCAACTGACTTCCCCAAGTAAGGCTCATTCAAGTGGTGTAACAGGATTTTATAACATATATTGTGCACGTAAGCCTTTCTCAATATCATATTCGTATAGAAATGAGCATTTTCTTAAAGAAATACAGTATTTAATATTATTACTTCTAAAATATTACTATTTGGTAGAGCAAACAGATTAAATTCTAATCCTACATCTGCTACAGAAAAAGATAGCTAAAATCTCTGAGCCCCATGTTCCTTGTCTGTGAACAATGGTGTAAATTAGATTATCTCTAAAAGTGCCTCTC
This sequence comes from Erethizon dorsatum, assembly GCA_028451465.1. NCBI lineage: Eukaryota > Metazoa > Chordata > Mammalia > Rodentia > Erethizontidae > Erethizon > Erethizon dorsatum. Next base: position 122,114,784 of record CM051826.1, on the reverse strand, counting down.
AACTCTCATGGGTCTCTAAACACACAGTGTGCTCATGGTTTTTTGTCTTTTGCATTTTTTTGTTGTTGTTTTTCAAATGGGCGTTGAATACACAGTATGTTCACATGTGGCTGTTCGTTTCCTTTTCCATTGGAACATGCAGTGATAGTTCCAAGGACATGGTATTTGGGGCTAAATGATCAAGAGGCAAGACAAGTTTTAGAACAAAAGTTAAAGAAAATTTCTTGGGAATTAGAAGGCAAATAAAAGAAGGACTTTCATTGCTAAAAATAGTATGCTCTTTGTCATAAAAATATTCTCTTTATTCAATAGAGAGGAATGTATGTAAACCATAGGACCCAAAAATATAATCAGCTAAAAACTTGGCATACAAATCAGGTTCTTATTCAAACCCAAAAGTTCCAGCCTCTAATCCTTTTAATACAATAATACTGTTGACAACCTACGATTCGGTTAAATGATGAAATAACTGGAAATACAGCAAGTAAAAGTTGATTAAAATTTATTCATATGTTAGTAAAGAAAAAAGTTAATTAGCATAGATTTTGTCATTCTCTAAAGAAAAGCAACCCTAGGTGAACATTCTCTCCATGTGCAATGCCTAGTTATAAAAATGTACAGTGGTGTAATAGAATATAGAACATGGAAAGTCTTTATGACATCTTCAGCAAATAGAATCCCAAAAGACTTCATAGATAGATGACCTCATAAGACTGTGGCACTCCAAACAGAGCCATGAATTCTGTGTCGACTCACACAATTCCCATCTTAAACAAAGACTCAGCACCGGTTTCAGGCAATTAAAAAATCACAGCCTTTATTATGTTGAAAAGAAGTCAAATTATTTTCCCGTTATGGTCTCTTTTGAGAGAAGTGCTTATATATTTCTAATGCTTTCTTTTATATAAACTAATGCTTTTAAAACTTCTGTGATCTCAATTTGATCAACTTTGTGTCTCTCAAAAAGAAAAAAAATAACCTGTCTAAGTCACTTTTTGAAATGATATCGCTATATCGCAATTAGAATAAGGACAAATAGAACACAGTTCATAATTTTCTTCCAAATTAAACTTAAGGCTGGATAAAAATGTTAAGTTCCTAACATTTCAGGTATTATTTACCATTTTTTGTTTTCATAGGAAGAGGTAATATGTTTAATTTAAAATACATATCTAAAAGGAAAATCTGACTTTGAGCAACTGTAAATTCTGATTTTCAGGGTCAAGACAACCTGGGAAGTGAAGTTATTAAAACCTTCCCTGGGAGACACCACGCCTGCCCACATCCTTTGCCCTAACCCCCAGGTTGTGGCCACATGAAATGAAATGAGAAGCAGGCCACACAGGCCAGGGCCAAATAAGAGAGGTAAAAATAGTATCATCAACTTTTAGAATCAACAATTTTCAAAGAGAGCCAGAGGGCAGAAACAGTCGTATTTTCAAAGAGAAATAACCAGAACATAAATTGCAGTCAATCATGACTTCGTGTCTGGTTAGCGGAGAAGCACAAGAAGACCCGTGGGCGTGCTGCACTGCGTGGATGGTGCTTCATAAAAATACGCAGTGGTTATCTTCTGTATCTTTCGATGTGGTAGAACGCATCTCTTAAAATATTCAACTTGTGTGTGCAAGGAACATAAGATGTTCTACATAAAAACTGTATTTTGCTTTGGTTTTGAGACAAGTGTTCCTTAGGATACAGATGAGGAAAATGTGGTGTTCATGCTGTATTCCTCTAAGGCAGGATTTCTCGACCTCAGTGCTGTTAACAATTGGCTTTTTCTGTGCATGGTAGGAGATTCAGCAGCATCCCCCATTGACCGCCTTTGACTCCCTTTTTCAGTTGTAATGAACCAAAATGTCTCCAGTCGATGCCAAAAATCACCCTTAGGTGAGAAACACTGTTTTTGGGATACAAAGTAGCACGGGTTTGGTTAGGATCAAGTATTTGTCCAACAAAATTTAGAAAATAAATCTAGCAATGATGTGGCCTTCACAAAGCAATTTTACTTTCTTTTCCTTATTTAACTGTTTTTTCTTCATCTCTTCTCCTCCACCTCTTCTTCCCCCTTCTATCCTCCCTTCCCCCTGCTCCTTCTTTTCATCTTCATTAAGTGGGTTATTGCCATCCAAATAGACTGGTTTTAACAAATTTGTCAAGAGCTAAAATTCCTGACATAACACTCCTTAGAAGAATGATGATGATTTCGGTTAACAGAAACCAACAAAATTCATCAGATTTGATCTACATTCTCCTGGAATTTGACAGGAATTAAAGTGTGAAGAAAATCATTTTCTGACAAAGAGTGCCTAAGTATGTGTGCAATCAATGGCTACATACAGAGTTTTAAAAGTCACCTATATTCTTTCTGTTCAAAACTGTGTCTAGGGCCGGTGAGATGGCTCAGCGGCATAAGCGCCTGCCTTGCAAGCGCGAGGGCCCGAGTTCGACTCCCGGATCCCACATACGAAAAAGGGGCCGGTGATATCGCTCAGCGGCACGGGCGCCTGCTGGCGCGCGAGGTCCTGAGGTCGACCCCCCGGTACCCACAAAAAAAAAAAAACAAAAAAAAAAACTGTGTCTATACCATGGTCTCTAAGAACACAGTGTTTTTACTCTGGGTGGCTTAGGCATGTCCCCAGCAGAACATGGTAATTTGGCAGCTAAACAAGAAGTTTTTCCTCATTGGGTTCTTCCTTATATGTAAGGAAAGTAGAATTTAACAAGATGACAATATTTATAAATCTTGATATAAAGTCACCTTTACAGGTTTTGTTTTTGCTTTTGCTTTTTTTTTTTTTTTTGGTCAAGGGAATTATCACTTGTTGCTAAATATTAGGCATTGGTAAGATATCAGGAAAGTTGACATTTTTATGAATATTTGTGAAAATGAACACATTTTAAATATTGTATATGTGTGTCATCAATTAGCAATTTCAAATATCTTTTTCCTTTTAGTACAAGGCAAAATTCCAACATTCCTAGAAAGTGTGGGACCTGTCCACCCCCAGGAAACAGAAGATTTTATCCCACACTGCACAAAGGCTGGATGGCCAGGGTCACATGTTGCCTGGTTCGAAGATGACTTCCAGTGGTAACTGGAGATGTTAATGTACCTCATATGATTTTTGCCTTTGTTTTCAGAAGAAAGTATTATATTTCCTATATGTTTATGTATTTGATTTTCTTAATAAAGATTCAACAGTTAGGTAATATTATCCACAGAAAAAAGAACATGAACATTTCTGAATCTAGGAAATAAGTCCTGAGAGTATGGAAGTAAGAGAGCTCTGTGGTTATGCAAATAGTAATTTCAGCTGAATTCTTCTATTTTAAGGCATGTTCTGAAATACAGTACACAATATATGAAAGAATGGAATGCTTATTGATAAGGTAACATGCACTTTTTCCTCTCAGGGAAGAAACAAGTAGCATATTTCACACAGAAGCTAAACCAACAGGAATGTTCCACCTAAAAGCCAATAGAAGCAACAAAACACTAGGGTAAGAGCTGGTCATTGAAAGCAAAGACTAAAAGTACCCAGGGAGGTTACTATATGTACAAAGCTTCAGAGGTGGAATGACAAATACTGAGCCCAAATGAATATTGTATATCTTATAGGCTTTTTACTTTTACAAGTATTATCCCAAAATCACAATTGCATTTAATTTTTGACATTTTTAATGTACAGAAAAAATATTAATGAATAACCCAAACTTCCCATTTCTAATTTCTCACAGGTGCTGATTTTACTTTCATTTTCCTAAGGAGTAAGCCTGGTATACCACTCAAGAGCCACAGTGAAGGTTATTCTTGATTTTCCTCGTTCTCACCACATTATGGCATATACACTAATTACCCCGAAGTACATATTGATTCAGGTCAAAACAGCTCAGAATCCACAACTATTAGAAAGGCTAAAATCCAAGCACTGATAACACCAAATGCTACAGAGGACGTGTAGAAATGGGAGCTCTTATTGTCACTTGTGGGGATGCAAAATGTTACAACCACTATGGAAGACAGTTTAGCAGTTTCTTCCAAAACTAAGCATACTCTTACCATATGATCCCACAATTGTGCTCCTTGGTATTTACTCAAATACATAAAAAACTTCTGTCCACACAAAACCTGTATATAGCAACTTTATTCATAGCTGCCAAAGTATGGCAGTAACAAGGATGTTCTTTAACGCATGAATGGAAAAAGGAACTGTGCTACCTCCATACAGTGGAATATTGAACAATAAAAATAAATGAGTTATCAAGTCACAAAAATACAGAGAAATCTTAGATGCAAAAACAAAAACAAAAAATAACCTAATTTGAAAAGACTACATACTGCACAATTCCAAAAAGTAGTCTGGGAAAGGAAAATGCATGGAGGCAGTAAAGATCAGTGGTTGCCAGAGGTGGGTCAGGCAGAAAAGGGAGATAAATTGAGCTCAGAGGAGTTTTTTGAGCTGTGAAATTATTCCTTATTACGTGTGATACTGTAAGCCTGGGTACTTGTCATTGTATGCATTTGTCAAAAACCATAGAACATACAGCACTGCGTGAGTCCTAGTGTAAACTACAAGCTTTAATTGATTGGGAAAAAAGAATCCTTTAACATTGTTGGTGGGAATATAAACTAGTACAGCTATTCTGGAAATCAGTATGGAGATTCCTCAAAAAATTAAAACTGGAAATTCTATTCAATCCTGGTATTCCCCTTCAAGTAACTTCCCAAAAGAGTTAAAGATGCATTATAGTGGTACATGCATATCCATGTTTATAGCAGCACAATTAATATTAGCTAAATCTCGAAGCAGCCTATATGCTCATTAACAGATGAATGGATAAAGACAATGTGGTATTTACACACAGTGGAGTACTACTCTGCCACAAAGGATATACTCGAATCATTTGTAGAAAAATAGATGCACCTTCAGACAATAATATTAAGTGAAATAAATCGTACATACAGACTTAAATATCACAAGATTTCTCTTATAAGAGAAACCCAAAATATAAATGAACAGCAAAATAAAAGATAGATAATAGGAAGTAGGGAGGTAGATCTTTCTCAAATGGTAAGGAGATCAAGAGATAAAGGGGAGGAGGAGGGAAAGGAGGGGAAGGGGATGAAGAAAAAGAATTAAGGGGCCAGTGAGATGGTTCAGCGGCGTAAGTGCCTGCCTGGCAAGCGCGAGTGCCCGAGTTCCACTCCCGGAACCCACATACGAAAAAAGGGCCGGTGATATCGCTCAGCGGCACGGGCGCCTGCTGGCACGCGAGGTCCTGAGGTTGACCCCCAGTACCCACAAAAAAAAAAAAAGAAAAGAATTAAGATGTGTTATGTTTATGTACCAACTCCCATAAGGAATGTAATCATTTCATGTACTAATAAAAAACACTAAAAAATCACAAAGACATTAGCTAATATATCAACATTGGCTTATTAATTGAAACAAATACATAACCAGTATTAAGTGTAATTAACTTGTATGTTAATATTAGGAGAAGTGAGGGGAGTGCATAGATAGAAATACGATGATTTCTGCTCAAATTTCCTGTATTCCTAAAACTGGTCCTAAAATATAAAGTCTGTTAATTTTTTAAAATAGCTCTGAAAAGAAAACTAACAATAGATTTTTAAAGTGATAAGAAGTGAAATTTAATCAAAATTTGGTTCTTGGGTAGAAAATAGAGTGATTACATTTATTTTAAAATTTTTATTAGTACATGTTTGCAGTACATAATGTTTACATTCTTTTGTGGAGTTGTTACTTGTACATAACACATTTTAATTCCTTTTTTAAATCTCTTTTCCTTCTCCTTTCTTTCCCCTCTCTCCATCTCTTGATCCCCTTCCCATTTGAGAAAGAGCTACCTCCCTACTTCCTATTTTCTGTCTTTTATTTTGCTCTTTATTTATGATTTAGATTTCTTATATAGGAGAAACCACACAATATTTAAGCTTGTATGTCTAATTATTTATTTCATTTAACATTATGGTCTCAAGATGCATCAATTTTCCTACAAATGACTCAAGTTTATCTTTCTCTGTGGCAGAGTAGTACTCCATGGCGTATAAATAGCACATGCTTTTTATCCATTCATCTCTTGATGGACACATAGGTTGCTTCCAAGATTTAGCTGTTATGAATTGTGCTGCTATAAGCATGGGTTAACTCTTTCAGAAAGACACCTTGAAGGGAAATAGTGGCTGGGTTTTGACATCACTTAGAACACTGTTTCTTTCCTTATATTCTGCTGTGGCTCAGAAGCCATTCTGTCTCATTAAGGTAACTGAAAATGTATCTTCCCTCCAAGAACAAGAGTCTAAGGCTCATGCAACAACTCTGTTCCCCCTATTTCCAAGTTCTGGTGCTATGTCAGTGTGACCCAGGCCCTTAGGCTTATTGTCACCATCCCACCACCTTCTCCACCATCAGTGCAGGACTTTATCGAGCTAGTATTTATTCAGTACTTTCTTATTCGGTTTCAATAGCTCAATTAAAATGTGGATTGTTTAGAATCTGCAGCAAGACTTTGGAAACAGTTTTCCTACTCAAAGATCCTGTGAGACAGTGTGTCCTTGCCATTCTCACCCTCCAATATGGGACATGAGCCAAACACGTGAAGCAATTACACATCCGACTGTCATAGCGTAAGAGCTGATCTTTCACACTTGCCTTGGAGGAATCTGAGGATGTTTTCTATTTTGAGCCTGAAGAATCCTCCAGATACCATTCTGCTTTTCCTCTCCTTCATGAAATTTCTTGGAAGATATATATATATGCTTCCTCCCCACACTACTTCATGAAAACCAAACTTTGTACAGTAAAAATTAAGTGACACTGAATCCAAAGGACTCACTGCAGTTCCATTTTGAACTATTAACAGTCTTCTTAATTCCTGAAATACTTATTCTCTTTGACTTTCAGGCTCCCATTCTCACCTGGATTTTCTACTCTTTTTCTTTCTTAGTCTTTTCACTCATCTCCTCCTTTGAATCATTGACTTTCATCACAGCTCTCTTCTCTCCTGGGCTTTCCTTCTCTCCTGAGAGGCAGATCATCCACTCCCAAGGCTTTAGGTGTCAGCCAAATGAGCCATGAGCCCCTGATATTTATCTACAGTCCAGAATTCTACTGCAAGCTCTAGATGGTCATCTACTCAGCACTTTCAGCTGAATTTTCCATTAGCATCTCTGATTTGTCTGTATCAGATGCTACTGTCCCCAAGCTGGCGTCTCTTCTTAGCTCAGGACATGGGAATATTACTGCCCCAGTTGCTTAAGCCAGAAATTCCTGTGTCCATTTTCCTACTTTGCCAACTTTCATTCACAAAATTGAAGTTGTGGAGTGTATTTCAAGGAGAAAAATTTTGTTTTTTAATTTATTTCTTATTAACTAGATTTTATGTTTTAAACTAGTATTGCATGCGTTGTCATAAGAATTAGTCTTTTTGAAAAATGAAAGTAATACATGGTCATGGTAAAATACTATGACCCCAAATACCAGTGCATAAAGAGAAAATTAAGTTTTTAACCCTATTCCTAAGACCCTGACATTCAACCATTTAAGGAAATCATTTTGTAGTGCTGGGAATCAAACCCAGAGCCTCACACATGCTAGGCACACACTCCACCCTTGAGCCACATTCCCAGCCCCTAGGAAATCATTTTAATAATTTTTGTACGTCCTTCCAAATGTTTACTCTGAACTTTTACTAAATAAATGTGTAATGAGCACCTATGGTAGCACTGTACCTAGACACAGACTTTTAAAGATGAACTAGAGAGATTTTGTTATTTTCTCATTGAAGCTTGCAGTTCAATTGGAGAATTGGGTAATAATCAAGGAAAGAGCAAAACAAACAAACAACAAATAAGCAAATAAAAACTATGGCTGAAATAAGCATGTTAATGTGATTGAGAATAACATGGATTGCATATAATTCTACGACTTACTTTTCACCTGAGGTCATGACCATCTTTCTGAGGTAATACAGGGGTCTAACTCATTATCTTTAATTGCCTGGTGGTATTCATGTCATAGTTAGACCGTTCAGCCATTTTCCTGTTGATTGGCTTTTGAGTTGTCAAGTGTACCAATAGTTTGAAGTTTAAATACTGTAGTTTCATGGTAAGTTATAATTTCTCATAAGGTAAGTTCCTCTCCACTGTTGTTCTAATTTTTTTTATGTGGGTACCGGGAGTCTAACTCAGGACCTCACGCTTGCCAGGCAGGCGCTTATGCTGCTGAGCCATCTCACCGGCCCTGTTGTTCTAATTTTTTAAGAGTTTCCTAATAGTCTATTGTGTCAGACATAAAACTCTCTGGTGGTAGACATTTAGGTTGTTTCCTGATTAAGTTTTCTATTACAAATTCCTAGAACAACCCTTTTCATCACTCAGTGTAAGTCTATGTGGCACAAGGAGAGAACGAACCTACCCATTAATGTGTCCCTGACCTGCTATAAGCTCTCTTAAGGGGCAGGGGACCAGCTCTGGTACACAGCTCTGTTATACACATCATTCAAATTCACAGGCCCCCCAAATCAACCGCCAAAACCCTGCAGTGTTATTCACGCTGTGTCAAACCCACAAATGTTAAATCTTCCCAAGTTAAGAATCTACTCTGTAAACTATTCGCACCCTTCTGATTTATTTTATTGGTATATATAAATGTCTGACCCTTAGAATCTTAAAGATCAAACGCTTAAACTGACTAATCCCCTGAATTTCTTTTTCTAGTGACAATTCTTGCTCATACTCAATGCCAAGTATTAACCCCTGAAGTGTTTAAATAAAAGTCTTAGAAGCAGAGATATGAAGTAGTCAACTTGGCCAGGCTGGATCTAATGTCAATGACACAGGACATGGCTTCCTCTTCAAAGACGGTTTGTGTTACAAACTCACTGAAAGCGACGTGTAACTGGTGTCTTCGGTCTTCTCAGGCAGCAGCAGGTTCCTACACTGGGGTTTGAGGGTCAGCACTTGGCACTGACCTTACCTGGGATGTTTGCCTGCCCCCCTTCACACGTTAGCAAAAGACAAATCTATTTCATGTCTACAGACCAATTTAACACCAATATTCTACAGAACAAGAGCATAATCATCAAACTAGAACTGAATTTAATTTCAAAAACATAAATTACTTTATAAGTATAAAGTTGTGATTATTGTTGTTAAGGTCTGGGAGAAAATATGTAAATTTACTATAATAGAGAATGTGAACTTTGTCAAAAACTTTTAAGGATAATATTAATCATGTCTTGGTCAAATACATGGTATTCCAGGGACTCAGCCAGAGTACAATCTCAGCTTTCAGTTTAATTCCTATCAAAGGAACCACTGATAGAAGTGACCATTTTCAGAGATAATGTGTTTTAAACCCTATCTGTGGATCAAAACAGACCCCCACTCCCCATTTTTTGTTTTTTTTTAATGTGGGTACTGGGAGTCAAACTCAGGACCTCGCGCTTGCCAGCAGGTGCTTGTGCTGCTGAGCGATATCACCGGCCCTTTTTTTTCCTTTATGTGGGTTCCAGGAGTTGAACTCAGGACCTTGCGCTTGCCAGGCAGGCACTTTTGCCGCTGAGCTATCTCACAGGCCCCCCCACTCCCATTTTTAATTTTTAAAATATGGAATATATTTTTCTGCCTATTATTCAGTTTCATTTAGTGAGTTGCCTTGTAGTGTTATTCCTTGACTTTTGTTAAAAAAAACCCTACCAATAACTTCACTGTGTCACTTAGGTCACTGTATCTGCCATACGTATATTGTTAAAGACTTTTGCCCTATACATCCTTAGTGCCCACTCTATAAAGTAGTATATTTTTTAAAAATTTAGGATAAATTTTAAGTATTAGAAAAAAATGTACTTCTGTGAAGAATTGGCATGCTTCCCTCTATTTAACTGAAAATTATGCCTTTCATTCCCCTTCAGTTTCCAGGGAGCTCCCTGTCCAATGTGAGGTTCAACTCCAGCAAATACAAGGCCCTTCTTGGTTTGTGAACTTACGTTCTTTTGTGCTTTTGGTTTTCTACTTTATTTGTATTTTCTCTGAAACTTATTCTTTACTCCCATTTCTCTTTTACCATATTTTGTATGTTTTATAAAATGCCTCAATTCTTTTGTTGAATGAAATGAAAACACCCACCCCAGTTATCTTCTCCAGGAGTTCTGCTTTCATTTCAGCCTCCTGGGCTCTCCTGCATCTCTGCATTCCTGAGCACTTAGTGTCTCTTATCAGTTACTTTGGCTCTTACTTATTATCTTTCCTTGCATTTTACATAGCTCTCTTGTTTTTCTAGCTAATATCTAAGTGAAGAGCTCTGCATTAGCTGTGTCTTTCCTGTCTTAAATCTCCAGCAGAGAGAGAGAGAGAGAATCTTTTTACTGTTGTACCTGTGCAAGGGCATGTGACTAAGCCAGCCGGTCAGGTCATTATCAGAGCAGGAAGCACGTGCAACTCAGAAGCGTAACTGAAGGGTGAAAAACTCTGACAACAGCAAGAGTACAGAGCCCTGGCTAGAAATGCTGGGGAAAGGAGCAATTTCTGGGACTAAGCAGAGTACGTGTAGAAAAAGAGTCCCTAAGAACATGGCCGCAAGTACAGCAAGACCGTGGTCAACTATAGCCAGGCAGAAGAGAGCCAAGGGAATAACCCTCCTGCCAGTACTTCCCATTGGCTGAGCCTTATCAGAAGCTGGACGTTCAAAGGAGCATGGAGTAGGATGCAGAAAGCTGGGTAGTGCATGCGGTCGAGTGCAGGCAATCAAATAGGTAGCACCCACAATTCCTTTCACAGTAAGGGCTTGATCAAAAGAACTCTGTATTTATGATTAGGTAAGGAGATGGGGGGAGAATTTAACTGCAAGTAAATAAAAGTACCAAATCTCTTGAAAAGACACACACAATCTTCAGAATTCCATATGAACACAAACCATCTTTTAAGGTTCAAAAGCCCTTTAAAAGTTTACAAGCTTTTTTTTTTTTCAGACAATAGAGCTGCCTTCAGGGTCAGTTTTAGATTTTTGTCCCACATGAGTTCCATTACTTTTGAAGGATCCACCCTTCAGCATATCAAACATACTAAATTATACCCATTATAAATGCAGTTGATCAGTATGTTTTTGTAGGTATTTGATAAATATCAATTATTTTCATTTTTACAGATTTCTTTTTACATTTCAGACCAAAGCTTATTACTCAGCTTCCAAACCCCTTTTTTTGGCCCTAGAGGAGCCCTTAACCTCAGGTGTTGTTTCTGGCTGTGCTTGCCGGATAAAATGAGTCTGCCTGCCTCCTTCAGCACGTGCAAGCTTATTATTTGACAGCAATATTAAATTCAGTAAAAATCAGCTGATGGTTAGATCTGATCTGGTTTACAGTTTCCTGTTCCAGGCTTCCAGAAATCCAGTTTATTTCTTACTTAATATTCCAGTATTTATTGGGCTTTGCTCTAATCCACATATCAATGTCATGCCACCTTTTGAGGTCTTCAGAGAAGCACATGCTGTGTTTCTATTGGTTCACTCACTTTTGGGCGTCTCAAAGATTTCTTAGAAAATAATATCCTGGATATTCGATCATCTAGTTAGATAGTTGATTAAGTCAGGTTCCAAGCACAGAAATTATTTTCTTTCTGTCATGCTTGACAGCAGCAAACAAACAAAATGCCCACCAAGTAGTTACTGTCCTGGCATTGTCATGTTCACTTTGTTACTTAATCTTCCTGATAGCTCTTTGAAGTGGATATTATAATCCCCAGTGTACAACTGACAGGTCTGAGATAGAGACTCAAGTGAGTTGCCTAAGGCCCAGTGAGGGTTAAAACAAAATCCCATATGTCCCTGGAGTTAAGACTGCTGAGAAATTCAAGACTAACTTTTGATCTTTTCATATTTTGGTAAAAGCACCATACATGCCTAAAATAATCTTTTTGTCTTTTTAATGTGGCATTAAATATGTTAGTGACCATTAAGTAGCCTGGCAAATGGTTGTGGAAATCAATTAATTTGACCTTGCTACTAAAGCAATTATATCTAGATACAGAAAGAAGAGGGACAAAAAGTCTCCTAAATTTTAAGCCACAAATTCTTGTCTCCCGTGATCCCCTGTGGCTTTGCCTTCACAACTCGAGGGAGACAGAGGGCCACGAGTTGTTCAGCTCAGCGTCTTCCCTGTGCACTTCCTGAATTGCCTTTTTTGTTTTCTTTTGTAAAAGTAGCTCTGCAATGATCCTATATTTCAGCTTTGAAATGTTTTATGAGGCTCTGCGGATGTTACATGAGTAGATACTACAGTGCTTACAAAAATATCAACTTCTAGAGGGCAGAAATTTTTGTCTCTTTTGTGCATTGTTAAAATCCCAGCATCTAAATGGTGTTTAACCCAGGGACAATCACATTTAATGATGAGACATTAGTTTTGCTCTTTTCTCTCAGGAAGTACTCTTGCTTTAGTCTTAAAACCTCTACACATGGGCCGGTGAGATGGCTCAGCGGCGTAAGCGCCTGCCTTGCAAGCGCGAGGGCCTGAGTTCGACTCCCGGATCCCACATACGAGAAAGGGGCCAGTGATATCGCTCAGCAGCACGGGTGCCTGTTGGTGCACGAGGTCCTGAGGTCGACCCCCCGGTACCCACAAAAAAAAAAAAAAAAAAAAAAAAAACCTCTACACATTTCTCAAATAACTCCCACAAGTCCTGATTTTGGTTAACCGTTCAAGGCAGTGTAAACAAAGTCAGATAGCAGCAACGTAGGAGTGATCATCATCTGACTTCTGCACTTGTCCTGATCTGGATCTCAGCCACAGATGGGTGAGAAGTTCCTAGGAGTTTATGCAGACCACGATCCCAAGAGCGTGACTGTCTCTTCTAGGTCTGTTTGGCCTCGTCTAGCACAGTGCCTGGCACAAAATTCCCACTCCCTAAATGCTTGTTGAGCCAGTAAACAAGGACAGAATCCATAATTTAGTACAGTGTTCAGTACTGAGCACATGCTTCATAAATATCTGTTGAGCTGCACTGAGGATAAAGCTCAAAGAGAGAATCACGCCATGCATTCCAAAACGAAGTAGGCATTATATGTGAATTATCAGCTGTTTGGGATTATCTGCATGACTCCTCCCCAGGGGAGTAAACAGAGATCTCATTGGCTCAGCAAACTCTCCAAATTTGAGTAGTATCTCATTTCTCCTGGGCTAAATGACTAGATTCCAACTATGGCATATTTAACTTCATAGTTAGTGCTTACCATGATATCATATATATATTACTGTTCACTAATCCAGTAATAAGTCTTTTCAGGCCAGTATATTAATATTTACTATCCCTTCCTTCTTTAGTCTCTTTCTTTTTCCTTTCTTCCTTCTTCCTTGTCTTAACTCTGAGTGTCATATAAAAATGTAAATGCCCAAAGGCAAGGATCTTGACAATACTGAAAGGCTTTAAAAAGTCTAAAAATAGTGACTTCATGTTTATAATATGTGGTCCATTTTCTTGAGCTCCCTGAACTGTGTTGGGTCAGTGTGAATATGACACATGCTTTAGGATTCTATTTACTTATTGCGTCTTGTTCCCATAAGAATCACTGCAGTTTGGCATTAGTTCCAACAAACCTAACACGACATTAACATGCTTCACAACATTAAGTCAAATTAGTCTAAAAACACATCTGCACACAAAAATGTACACAAATCCCTTTGAAATAGACAGCTATTTAAAATTGTTAACCACAAACAGAAAGATCATACACAGTCTGATGTGATAGTACACTCCTTTAATCCCAGCACTCTGGGAGGCTGAGGCAGGAGGATTGCAAGTTTAAGGTCAGTTTGGGAAATGTAGCAACTTAGTGAGACCCTGTTTAAAATGAAAAATATTAAAAGGGCTGGAAGTGAAGCTTAGTACAAAGACCTTGGATTCAATCCCCACTACTGTAAAAGTAAGCAAACAAACAAAGCAGAAAGATCACACAACATTTCTAATCTTATTTTGTCTTATAACTGGCAGTTTACCCTTGACATTAAGTCTGTCATTGGGAGTAATTTTCAAAACACATAACATGAAACTAGTAGTTCTGAATAAGGTAATGATACAGCAGTATGGTAGACACAGTGTATGGGGGAGTACCACTAATACAGATAGCAAATAATAAGTGCCTTATGATAGCTTGCAGATACAACTGCACTGAATCAGTTGCTGGTAAATTTAAACTCTTAAATGTTAATGAATTAACCACTATATAGACAATTAAGAGGTATAAAATACTCAAGAAATTGAAAAGTAATGCAAGGCCAACTTACTCCATAACAGGGAACATTTTTATTACAGACAAACTTAACTAAGTTTAAAATTTTCTTCTGTTTTATTGATAAAACTTTCCGTTGTCAACAAGATGACATTCCTACCTCTAACTAGAGTTTCACAAATCTCTCAGATAAGCTATTATGAAGATCCTTTGGTACACTCTTTTGTATTTGAAATATCTCTTGCTTGAAATTAAATTCAGTCCTAAAATAGCAGCTATATCATCCCCTAACCACTTCCCATTAGTAGCAGCAAACTCCCGAGATTAGTAGAGCAGGCTTCATGTGCCAGAAAAAGAACCCTGTGGGTGATTTAAACATAAGACCTGACCACTCAGTAAGAAGCAATGCATGCATATTTGTGAATATTAATACTGGACAAAAATAAAATCAGGCAAAAGTAAAATCACTGTCCTGTATAAATTAAGCTGAGTTCGGATTTTGCTTTTTGACATTAATTCTTACAGGGCTAAAAACTTAACTCATTAACAATAGTTTAACTCTTCCCAAAGTACAAGTTCTGGAGAATGCGGACAGTATGAAAGAGTTCTCTCCAATGCAAGCATTTATAGCCACAGACTCTTCAGAGAAGATGAAGCATGATGCATGAGGCAAATCTCCTCAGAGGTTGTCGTGATTGACAGCTCCATTTGGCTGGTTTTGGGGGGCAGGGAACAGGCGAGGCCCAGACTCCCAGGGCTGAACCCTCACATCTGGGCTGTTTGATGCCCCTGCCCTCAGGTGTCTGTCTTGCCCCATCTTCACTGCAGACCCGCATGGACAGATTTTAACATTGACAATAAATGCTCTGCTCTGAGCCTCACCGTGGGCATTTTAAGTGCAGTTCTGTATCCTTGGTAAAGCCTCTTTGGAGGGGCTAAATTTAGCCCTGCCAATCAGAAGAACAGGTGCTATGTGATGCTCCCAAATAGGTCCTCTCCCAGCATGCTTTCCCAGGACAGCCAATCACCAGGGCCTGCGGCAAGCTGTGGGGCTGTCAGCAGATCTACGGGATATAAGGGCAGGCCAGACCCTGGCTCTGGAGCAGTCGTGCATTCCCACCTCGCCTCGGGTGTAGGGATTGCATAGAAGGTTTAGAGGCTCACCGATTCATGTTGGAGATGGTCGGAAAAACCAACTCTACATAGGACGTCGTTTCAGAAGCAACCTTGGGCTTAGTCCCACCCTTTTTAGGCGCTCTTGAGTGATCAGGTGAGCAGAAGCTTTTGCTTTTTAATAGCAGAGTCCCCTTCTTACTGATTGCCAGTTCCCGACTGGCTATTTAGGTGTGCTAAACGCCCATGTAGAAGTGTTTCTGTAACTACTTGTTGCTGGTGCTAACCCTTATTGGAATCTACTTAATCTACTTGTAAATTCTGTTCTAAAATATGTGAGCTTTTTTTTTTTTTAATAACTGAGTGCTTTAGCATATCAGCACACTCAATATTTCAAATTGCTTAAGTGCACTTGGAATTCTAAGAGTTTGGGTCTGAAATGTTTGCTTGTTTTATGGACTCTTTGTGTCTGCCGAGAATGTTCAAGGTTATAGTACTCAGTGATAAAGTGAGGCACACCAAGAATAGCTCTGATAGAATGCGTGTGGTATCAGCTACACCCCGATGGCTTTTTAAGGGAATCAAGTGCTGAGGTATCAGTTGCAGGGCAGTGACACAACACTTGCTTGCTGTCAGTCAGAGCTGGAGAGTTTATTTTGGGAGCATGACATTTTAGAGGCATTCCTCCAGCCCTAATTAGACAAAGGCTTCTGAAAAGCAAGTGCTAAAGCATCAAAATGCACCTGGACAAAAGGAAGATAGAACCAAATTTAGGCTGGTTAACTGCAACATTTTAGAAATTTTAAATAAGGCTACATAATTGTTTTCTAAAATATTCCAAACCTCATTATGCATTTTATTTCAACTCACAACCCAATTCTATGATGGGATAAATGTTAATGCTACCAAGGTTAAGATATAATGTTTAAAGGCTTTTAATTTCTAAATACACTTTGATTTTCCATCTTCCTGGAATTAGATTACAAATCAAAAATGTCTGTTAATACATAGATACATAGTTATGCATTATTTAGCTAAGAAGACAGATGTTTGAGAAGAATCACTAGGTTGTAAACAGGAAAAAGTTAGAAACAAAAATTTGTTCATACTGTACATAATATGCTACAAAAAGGTCTTGACAGACGTTTCATGAAAAACTTTTGGATATTAGCTGAGTTTTTCTAAATGAGAATTTCATCTCAGAAAATGCTGGTTTTATTTTTTTTCTAAGGAAAAAATTACAATAATAAGGTACAGCATTATCACTATGAAGATCATTGTTCATTCAAGTTTTAGCAAACAAAGAATCCTATGAAAAATAATAAGCAATTGCCAATTCAGAAATTGCCTAGTTGACAATTCAGAAATTAGTTTTTTATTCCAGAATGTTGAAATAGTCATGTTGAATAATTAGGTATTTATGCTTCAGAAAATTTTTTTCACATAATCACTGAAACTGATAGACAAAGTACTTTATTCCACTTGAAAAAAGACTCAATAGCAAATTTTATATTCATTTCTTTTATATTGAATATTTTATTTTATAAAAGCATAAGTCTTTTTACTTCATCTACATTTCCCACCAACTTCCCATTATTCAGAATTTGCCTATTGTTTCATGTTAAGAACTCAAGCCAGCATTTTTCTTTCAGATCTATGATAAATTTTGTCCTTTCCCTTAAATTTAATTTTTTCTGAATATCTACTACAGCAGTAGCAACATTAATTGCACAGTTACAGTCTGAAGAAGTGTTAAGAAATAGAAAGCAGCCTATACTCTCTACAAAAACTTTGCATGTTTTATAAGGCTTGCCAAAGCTTTTCTAGTGAAGAAAGGAATTGCTAAGTCTGAATTTTTAGTTTTGGTGACTATTTTAAGTATCAGACAATACCTGAAATGGTGTCATATTTATAAATATAGATACAGTGAGTGAAACCATTGGGGGAAAAGAATATTTAACTGTCTCTTGCACATAAAGTTAACGCAGACATTCATTTTACATTTGTCACATGTCTTATCTCTTTAATTACTTTTCAGCACCCCCACATTATTCGAGTTTTCCCTTCTTCAACTCTCAATATGATTTTCAATATTGTTAAACACGACGTTTCCATTTTGACCACTAGGATTCACTCCTGGCTCTATTTGGCTAAGTTTTTATCCCCATTTTTCCCTAAATGTGCCACTTGTGTTAGCCTTCAAGTCAACTTCAAGGTCAACTGTTCAAATCCAGGCCACCAAAGAAAAGGGCTGCCCATCACTCTAGGCCACAGATGACCAATGGAGTAAACCATTTAGAATAACATGCATTTCTGCCATCTACAAAGTAGTAGCTCCGGAGTGGCCATTGGCTGTGACATCATTTATTTTCTCTTCTTTTTCAGAGTGCCTAAAAAGATGACCACTCAAGCACCGACGTTTACGCAGCCGTTACAAAGCGTTGTGGTACTGGAGGGTAGTGCCGCAACCTTTGAGGCTCACATTAGTGGTAAGCATGCATATTCTTTCGTTTGTTCCCTTCGCCTGTTCTCCAGTAATTTAACAGTGTTACAGGACTTGACACCAAATTTAGGCCCTGTTTCATGTCAGTGTCTTGGTGCAACACTATAGAAATGTCATTTTAAGGATATAAAATTCACACAGTACTGATGAAATCTGACAATATAATGACTTGAAAATGTTTTATTCATATTTATAATTCTACAAAGCAAAAATAATTAGCATTAGATTAACATCATTGTCAGAATCCAGCAACCAAATAGAACCAAATTTGGGCATTCTGTATTTGGGTTCAGCCGCAGAGCCAGACAGGCAGCCAAGAACTCTACCTTAGTAGGTGGCAGCTATAGAGCTGCTGGGGGTTACTGTGGATAACTGCTCGGTGCACCTGAACTTCAGTTATTTTATATAGAAAATAACGCTGTGTCCAACCTTCCTCAAAGGCAAAACTCTTCAGTGATGAGCTCAATCCTGGTTGTTTTACACTTTTATTTTTAATCATTATTGTTATTGTAGTGAATTAAAGACTTTCTAATCATTTTGAAATGGCAACAAGACATATTATATGCCATTCTGGTTTTTATATTAAAGAGAAACAAACATTTTCTATAGAATTTTATTTAAAAGAACATTCATCTGTTTCTTTTGTGTGTCTTTTTTCTTTTCCATAATTCAATTTAGAGATTATCCCAGAAAATATAGGATTTGTGGGACCTATCATCCTGTGAAGAAATGAGAGTCTATGAACTATATTGTAAATAATTTCAAAATTATTTAATCAGTACTGTCTCTTTCTGTAGTATACTAGTTACCCATGTAATATTACATGTATTAATTGAAAATTTTGCTTGATCCTTAAGTCATTGCATCTCCATGGTTCATTGTCCTTCTTTATTTTTAGTTGTATGACTTATAATAAAGATATTAAAACATTTCCTTTTAATTTCCTTTCTTCTATCTAATGCACCAATCTCATTCATAACTGTATAACACGTTTTTTACACTGCACAAATGTCATGCAATCATTCATTTTCTCTTTTATGGAGACCAATTCAGTTTTCCTCTTGTCTGATGAATTCTTATTAAGTTCCAATTTACTTACTGATCTAGGAACGCTTGGTCACTTCTAAACTGAGCAGAGCACATATGACATCAGTGGGAATTTGCCTCCTTGTGGAGTAGTGAAATCTGGCTTCTTCATAGCTTCTGTTCCTTCACACTGTGTGCTAATAAGTTCTTAGAACTTGAGTCATTTGTAGAAAAATGGATGCACCTTGCAACTGTAATGTTAAGTGAAACAAACCAGACACAAGCTTAAATATTGCATGACTTCACTTGTATGAGAAACCCAAAATATAAATAAAAACAAAATAAAAGATAATGGAAAACAGATCTTTTGCAAAAGGGAAAAGGATCAAGGAATGGAGGGAGGGGGAAGAGGGGAGAAGGGGAAGGGGATGAGAAAAGAATTAAGATGTGTTGTGCACATGTACTGGCTCCCCACGGTGAATGTAATCATTAGGTACTGCAAACACGTACTAATAAAAATTTAAAAACAAGTACTTAGAAATATACCACTGAAAATATTTAATACCGACGAATTGGTCTAATGGACTATTAGCTCAGCCACAGTGAGAGGTTAGCTAATGTTAGGATAACAAAGTGAACTTTCTCTCAGTTCTTTTCACTTTCCATCTTGGAGATAGATCTCAAGTGCTTACAAGTGCCAAAAGCAAAGTAATCATTCTCTGAAGTTGCCTTACACACTGAACTTTTTTTTATTAGTACATGTTTATAGTACACAATGATTACATTTATCGTGGAGAGTTGGTACATGTACATCTTAATTGTTTTTTGTTTTTTTTTTTTTTTTGGTCCCCTACTCTTCCCTTCCCTCCCTGCTCCTTCCTACTCTTGGTCCCCTTCCCACCTGCAAAAGCTCCATTTTCATTTTTTTCTTCAACTCTTTAATATGCTAAACATGTCAAACCATGATCCTGTAGTTCTTTACTATACAGTTAACGACAGGTGAAGAGAATCTAGCTTTTCTACCTGCAACTCCAACTCTACATGTTGCTCTGGAAGACTAGCTTTGGCTTGGGCACTTACATGAGAAACTGCCTCTCCACGTTATGGCATTTTATTGCGGGCACATTTTAAAGCAGGAGCCCTCAGGGAGATGCGCCCCTGAGGCTACAGAGGAGGAAGAGCAGGCCTTCTTGCCCTTGTCAAACAAAATTGTTAGTGCCCTTTGCTGCTTTTGTTCCTCATTTGTTTTCAAAGAAGACACCAGTCACTTTTCATTCAGTTTTCTTGGCTCTTCACTTTTATAAATCCCTTTCATGAGTTTAATGATGTCTATTAAATTGCATCAGAAAGAGCCCTGGGCAAGAGGGCAGAAGATGGCTGCCCTCTAGCTCTCTGTGTGCCTCTGCTGGCTGAGGGACCCTGGAAAAATCATTAAGCCTCTTTGGGCCTCAGTCTCCTCCCTTGTAAAATGAAGGTGCTGGCCTCACCTTAAACCACTGGGCCTGTAAGTTTATACTTCTGTCACACAGTGGTCACTACCGCTAAATGTCATTCACTTTAGATAGCTTTTGGGTAGGGCAAGGCAGTGAATGCAATGGGACAGAGCCGATGACTGTACAGACCCCACCCACACATAAAGATGCACTGTGCTTGGGCTGCAGGTTTCCCAGTTCCTGAGGTGAGCTGGTTTCGGGATGGCCAGGTGATTTCCACTTCCACTCTGCCCGGCGTGCAGATCTCCTTTAGCGATGGCCGCGCTAAACTGACGATCCCTGCCGTGACTAAAGCCAACAGTGGACGATACTCCCTGAGAGCCACCAATGGATCTGGACAAGCGACTAGTACTGCTGAGCTTCTCGTGACAGGTGGGTTGATGGGGATTTGCCTGTCCTCTGCTGCTCAGCACCTGGGGAAGGGAGCTCTGAGCACAGGAGACTGTGCCCGACGTAGACAAGGGCGTGCAGGAGGCTGAATTTATTACACAAGTGTTCGCCTTGTGGAATTTTATTTTCTTTTCAAAATACAGTAAAAAAGCAGCTGAGAGTCATTGTCTCTGTACACATATTAAACACTCAAAAACATGTTAAGAAAATATTAAAATCATGTTTCTCAGCAAATAGAAAGGCTTGGAGCCTTGTCCATCAGCCTACTAAGGCGCACAAGATATTCCAGGAATTCCCACATTAAGAAGCATCTAAGTAATTCTAAAGCAGGTGGTCTACAGACTAGTCACTTAAGAAACCTCTGATGGAGTACACAGTAAACGTACTCAGAAAAAGGCAAATGCTTATTGTTCAAATGTCTGACACCATCTCCCCAGAAATATTATAACCAATCTTAGTGCCTTCTTGTTTTTCCTCCATCTTTACTGCCTGGTGAGACACCAATATCCAGAACATGAATTACTTTACACCTTACATAATATCTTGCATGAAGTGCATAATGTTATGTATGTTTTCCACTAAGCCATACCTTCAGCCATGCCCAATTATAGGGCCATAATTGAATTAAACCAAAAGCACACCAGAAAATACTAGGTGTGGACTTTAGCATGTACTCAGAAAATTAAAAATTGAAAAAGGCATAGAGTTAGCAGCATTTGTTATTACTTATTACTCAAGACCACATCAAAATTAATCCTACCCACCCTTCATGTTTATCTTATTAAATTTTTCTATTAATATAACCTTAAAAAACCCTTTCTATAGCATAATTAACATGAAATCATGTCATTATTGGGATTAACATTTTATCTTTTTATTTTTAATTTTTTTTTATATGTGGGTATCAGGAGTCGAACTCAGGACCTCGCACTTTCCAGGCAGGCACTTATGCTGCTGAGCTATCTCACTGGCCCAGGATTAACATTTTAAATGGAAGTAAATATTGGGGTTGTTTGAATACCAATCAAGTTGGAGAAGATTTAGGTTTTTAAAATTAAATTAGAATTTAACTATTCTGTAAGTCACAGGTGTACCCATTCCACCAACCACTGGAGTTCATTTTAACACAATTTATCCAAATTTGCAAAATTGTGCAAAATCACTAATGTGGTGCAAGATGTGAGGCTGGGAAGTGCCAGGAAGATCCTTTAGAAATAACAAGATCTAGGCCCTTTGTTTAAAAAAAAAAAATGAGGTGGTCTACAACCACTAAGCAAAATATGGAAGTAAAATAAAAATTATGTCGCAGAATAGTTTTCCACGCTCTCCTGGCTCCCTTCTTGCTGTCCTTTGCTGAGTGAGTGGGTTCAAGGACAGTCAAGGATGCTGGCTTGGCGAGTCACTAGCGTGTTTTGGACTTGGAGCTGTGATTGTTTAAAAATACCCTGTGGGTAGGACGCTGGATGCTGGGCCTGATTTCTTTCTCTGCCCCTTGCAGCAGAGACAGCACCACCCAATTTCACTCAACGACTGCAGAGCATGACAGTGAGACAAGGGAGCCAAGTGAGACTCCAAGTGAGAGTGACTGGGATCCCTACACCTGTGGTGAAGTTCTACCGGGACGGAGCTGAAATCCAGAGCTCCCTTGATTTTCAAATTTCACAAGAAGGCGACCTCTACAGCTTACTGATTGCTGAAGCGTACCCTGAAGACTCTGGGACCTATTCAGTAAATGCTACCAATAGCGTGGGAAGAGCTACTTCGACAGCCGAATTGCTGGTTCAAGGTATGAGCTGGAGGCTGAGGAGCTGGGAGAAGAGGAGAGGCCTGATCCGGGACCAGGGTGGGGGAAGACAGGGGTCCCCCTACCTCCCATTCCCCCCCAGGAATGCTGTGAGCTGAAGTCAAAGCTGCCTTTTCCACTTCCCCAAAAGAATGACTGAGATTCTAGGCAGGAGCTCGGTAGCAAAGCAATCTGTAGTTATTAACCCCACTATAAAAAACTGGAAAGTATTTGAATTAAACTATGTACATTTTCAAATCATTGACAAATAATGGATTTTTAAAAAATGATCTAAGTAAACTTGAATCTAACAATGAACATTTTCTATTCTCAAATCTAATTTATATTCATATAAAATCCAAAACGCTCTGCATTTTCCTCATTGAGACACCGAGAAAATTGTATTGACTTTGTAGTCACCGCCCAGAGGATCTCTTTTACAATGGATCATGTTCCTCCTCCTAAAGTAGTCATCTGCCCCTTTCCACAGGTGAAGAAGTAGTACCTGCGAAAAAGACAAAGACAATTGTTTCGACTGCTCAGATTTCGGAAACAAGACAAACCAGAATTGAAAAGGTATTTTTTACACTACTCTTTTCCAGCCTTTAGGACTGTTTCCCCAGCTATTCTTTCTCAACATGAGCTTTGTTTTAATTTTTTTCTTTTTCTTCAGAAAATTGAAGCCCACTTTGATGCCAGATCAATTGCAACAGTTGAAATGGTCATAGATGGTGCCACTGGGCAGCAGCTGCCACATAAAACGCCTCCCAGGATACCCCCGAAGCCAAAGTCAAGGTCTCCAACACCACCATCCATCGCTACTAAAGCACAGCTGGCTCGACAGCAGTCCCCGTCACCCATAAGACACTCCCCTTCCCCGGTCAGACATGTGCGGGCCCCAACCCCGTCTCCTGTCAGGTAAGCTACTCTGAAAGAGATCAGGTTCTTAGGCATTTTTAAATCAAGTACATGGGCCGGTGAGATGTCTCAGCGGCATAAGCGCCTGCCTGGCAAGCACGAGGGCCCGAGTTCGACTCCCGGAACCCACATACGAAAAAGGGGCCGGTGATATCGCTCAGCGGCACGGGCGCCTGCTGGTGTGCGAGGTCCTGAGGTCGACCCCCGGAACCCACACACACACACACACACACACACACACACACACACAAATAAATAAATAAATAAAGTACCATTAGGCCAAAACTACAGCATGTGCTGAAGGAAGTCAACCAAGAAATTACTGAAAACGATTTTCGTAAGTCCTCACTATAAATAAAATGGAATTCTATACTTAGTTAATGTGCAGATATTTTAGAAGGTGAGCTTGTTTCATCAGGGCTCAGAAATTATATAATCAAGCATAAATTATCCACCCAGGTCTCAAATGTTGGGGTCTAGTTTACCATGATGAGGCTTTTAATATGAGGAATTGAAAATGTACAACATTTGCACCAACATAAGTGTTTCTTGATTGATTTAAATGGCATAAAAAAACATGTAAACAAAGTTTCCCCGTGAAGAAAAATCTAGAAGCAAAATAATGAGATAGTTGACTGGAAAAATACTCAAATTTACCGTGAGGTTCCTGCAATCCAAACAAGACGGTGGGCAGGGGAACTTAGCTCTGTGGTACAGCACTTACCTAGCACACATGAAGCCCTGGACACAGTCCCAGCACTGGAGAAAAAAAAAAAAAAAAAAAGTAAACGAACAGAAAAATACTTGTAGGTAAAGCAGGACCTAGAGTCCAGAAATACATTTAAGTATATAGGGAATTCATTTTTCATTAAAATAACTTTTTAACTCATAGGGAAGGGGAGGATATTTATGTAATAAGTTATAAGTTATGTAATAAGTTATAATAAGCTGGCCCAATTAGATATCCACCTGGAAGGAGATAAGCATAAAACTTTATGTCATTCACAAAATAAATCCCACCTTGATTAAAGAATTAATTCAAGAACTAAAAACCAAAGGGAGAGAGAAGAAAATTTCAGGAAATATTTATATGGGAGAACCTTTAAAAATGGATTTATAGATTCAACAACATAAAAATAAAAGTGGAAAAAGCAAGGTCATTGCTAGACCAAATGATGCATTTGTGGAAAAAAAATGTGAAGATGCCCTTTGCACAAGAAACTTCATTTCCACTGCTAAAAAAGACATCATTGTAAGCATATGATGGCAGCTGGGCATGGTGGCACATGCCTGTAATCCCAGCTCTCAGGAGGCTGAGGCAGGATTATCACTGTGAGTTTGAGGCCAGCCTGGGCTGCATAAGTGAGTTCAAGGTCAGCCTGCACATAGTGAGAGCCTGTCTCAAAAACAAACAAACAAACAAACAAAAAAACATATAAGGCCTACGGCAGGAGCAATAGCAGCCTAGAAACAGTCTACAACCTGCACAACTGTACATGTTTGTACTGGATGAGGTCTCAGAAGGAAGCAAAACGCAAGCAAATCTGTAGAAAATGCGAACAGCACCAATGCAAAGAACTAATACAACAAATGCACTAAAAAGTTTCACAAATAAATTTTCAAAAGAGAAAACATTTGACACAAGTAGGGAAAAAGTGGGAAAAGATAAAAACAAAAGGCAATATAAATATCTGTTAAATATGTGAAAAAATGCTACTTTCCAATCTTTATTGTTTCACCCACTTAAAAAAAATTAAACATATTGGCAAACACTAATATGAAACCCTGAAAAACAGTTTTCTAAACATATCTCGAATCAAATTAAAAAAAAAGTGTTCAATCTCAGGCTGCCTCTAAGTTTGCATACCATGAAATCGCAGCAAAGGCCAGATGGGATTTTGGGGAGCAATAACAACCTTAGTATATTTTCAATTCAAGCCTAAGGGCCATTTAGAATATCAGAGTTTCTGTGATCCCATGCAGGGTTTTGACCATCTCAGTATTCTGAGAGTAACCACTCCTATTTCCTTGTCCCCCAAATTTGCTTTAAAATAATTAGAAAATAAAACTGCCGATTTATATAGAAAATAATGGTTATCCAAGATAAACTACTCCCTAAATGGCTCATGGTTTAATCTTGATTTTTGTTGCAGAGCAGAGCAAACATATTTCACTGAATAAGGTACATTGTATCTAGCTGCGACTGGGTGATTACTTTTTATTGTAAGTGGAGAAATAAGCACTTTCCTATAATGACTCAAATTACATTGATTTTCACAGTTATGGGCTTACCTGCGGCCTGCTGCTAATCACTCCTGTCATGCTAATCGTGTCTTGAACTCTTTTTGAATTAGACCCACTTTAGTCGGAACAGCAAGAACATGGCAGAAGCTGAAACTCAGAAGTGCCTGTCTCTCTACTTTTTGTCAATTGGCACAGACCCTCTATTATTCCTACCTGGTCTTTGTTATATTTCCAATGCAATCATTTTCAGAATAGAAGCATGTTCCTTAGATCTCCTCTTAGTTTGATTATAACTTCATTTATAAAATGTAAATTGATTTTCACCCCCTCCAAAACAAAGCCTTTAAAGAAAATGATTAAACCTTCCTTCATGAAACTGGTTAGTTGTAATGTACTGTTAAGTTACTTTGTAATTTAGAATAAATATCAGCCATATTTTGAGGTTAATTAGGATAACTGTTTCATTTATGTTCGGTAGAAAGCAAATATCCTGTATAGTGCCAGAATACATTTATAAATGTTTTTCTATGGGCAGAATTAACAAAATGTAATGATGAGTCAATACTGCCATCTAGAGGGGGAAAGGTAATAAACCTTATTGGCTAAAAATTAGTTTTGGGGGCCGGTGAGATGGCTCAGCGGCGTAAGCGCCTGCCAGGCAAGCGCGAGGGCCCGAGTTCGAATCCCGGAACCCACATACGAAAAAAGGGCCGGTGATATCGCTCAGCAGCACGGACGCCTGCTGGCACATGAGGTCCTGAGGTCGACCCCCGGTACCCACACACAAAAAAAAAAAATTAGTTTTGGAAAAGTTTATCTTAAAATACAGTAGTTGACCAGTTCCCAGAATTATTACTATGGATCAGAAATTATCTTTTTGAGCAATCAGTGCCATAATTTGGCACTCATACCCTTCAACTGATGCTATTTTAACCTTTCAAACACCTAAAAAACAGTAAAAATTATCTTGTAAGAAGCTACATTATCAGTTCAATAATAAAGAAACACAAAATCATTAAGCTGCAAATTAGCCAGTTCCCATCATAATTTAAGGTTATTTTAAGGAAGTCTTCAGTACGATATGAGGGTGAATATAAATTAATACAGAAAAATTAAAAGGAGCAGCCCACAAACACTTTGACTAAAGCAGCAGTTTCCCAGGCACAGTGGCACATGCGATTCCAGCACTTGGGAGGCAGAGGCAGGAGGACTGTGGTGAGTTCAAGGCCAGCCTGAACTACATAGCGAGACCCTGTCTCAATAAGTAAATAAGTAAATAAATAAATAAGCAGTTCCCAAACTGCACTGCATAGTCTATGCCCAAAAGGGTACTGCAAAAAACTCAGCCAGACGACTTCCTCCTAGCCTGGAAATTCACAAGAGACACACAATGAGAGTGCAACAGCAAGCAGAAACACTGAAATGACACCCAGGATTTGGAGGCAGATTTATTTTACGTCAACGGGCACAGATCGGGATCATTCCCAAAATATCAGGCCTCTAAGGCCCAGGGAGGGAGGTTTTTATGGGGTTGCAAGCAAGAAGCAGCGTACTTGGTCGTCTTCGATTGTTTCTTACAATATGCATCACGGTGACCAGCCGCTTGTAGGAGTCAGTAGTAACAGGAACTGTAACAGGAGCTACTACCGGGGCAACTAACAAACTGGCTGGGGGGCATTTTCTGCTACAAAGGCTCTGGAGGATCTTGCAGGAAGGAGGCAGGAAAGGAGAAAAAAAAATGCTTACTTTGTTTAGCCTATAGTGGTACACATATTTTGATTATAGAAACCTTGCTTCATCTAACACCCACTTATATCTGCCCACCTCCAGCCAGAACTGGGAAGAGAAAAGCAGAGGTGATTACTGGATTTGAGATGTCCTTCCTTTGTCTATATATTAAGAAATCATCTTCCTCAGTCTTGATCCTTTTTTTTCTTCCTTTTTTTAATGTGAGGAAGGTGAGACAGCACAAAGTTCTTCAGCTTACTGAGAATTAAGTCTGATTCCCTTACTAGGCTACAGCAGGTAAGAATAAGGCTTATAGGGCGGGTGAGATGGCTCAGCGGCTTAAGCGCCTGCCCGGCAAGCGTGAGGGCCCAAGTTCGACTCCCGGAACCCACATATGAAAAAGGGGCCGGTGATATCGCTCAGCGGCACGGGTGCCTGCTGGCGCATGAGGTCCTGAGGTCGACCCCCCGGTACCCACAAAAAAAGAAAAAAGAATAAGGTTTATAGAGATTTCAAAACATTACTTTCAATACATTGTTTACCCTCTGAATAGGTAAAATTCTTCCTTGAAGCACTTTCTGATTTTTCACCCTATTGTCTGCGTCTGACTATTTGTTCTGGAGTCCCTCGCCCAGGTGCTCTGACCTCTGGCTCTGCTTTTCAGGTCGGTGTCTCCGGCAGGGAGGATCTCCACCTCCCCCATCAGATCTGTTAAGTCTCCGTTACTCGTCCGGAAGACGCAGACGTCCACCATGGCCGCAGGCCCTGAAGTGCCTCCCCCTTGGAAGCAAGAGGGCTACGTGGCCTCCTCAACTGAGGCTGAGATGAGGGAGACGACAATGACCAGCTCTACTCAGATCAGGAAGGAAGAGCGGTGGGAAGGGAGATACGGCATCCAGGAGCAAGTGACCATCAGTGGGGCTGCAGGTGCTGCCGCCCACGTGTCAGCCAGCGCCTCCTTTGCGGCAGAAGCTGTCACCACTGGTGCTCAGGAGGTACTCTCACGACTGTTTCGTGTTCCCTTATTTCATCTTCCGGCTTCTCTGACCTGATTTCTAGGTAGGAGGGAAAATGCATGGGAACATAAACAAAGCATCAGAAACTGAATACCAAATCTGGTTGTCATGCTTTGTAAAGCGTCTTTAATTGGGACAAAGGTTCTAATCTGTGAGGTTTCCTTAAAACATGGGTTTGAATGATACAGACCCAGTATCTTGGGGGTGACAGATGTTTATGTATATTTTAATTCTAGGTAGCTCTGTTTCCTTTGTGTCTTTACACTTTCTACCAAGCACACCATTTTAAACAGTATTGCACTTGGTCGTTTCCAATCCAGGTGAAACAGGAGGCAGACAAGAGCGCAGCTGTTGCAACTGTTGTTGCTGCTGTTGATATGGCCAGAGTGAGAGAACCAGTTATCAGCGCTGTAGAGCAGACTGCTCAGAGGACAACCACCACGACTGCTGTGCGCGTCCAACCTGCTGAAGAACAGGTAGGCACACCCAGAGCCAGCTCCTCTGGTGCACGTTCGCTCTAACACCGCCCACTGCCCGGAGCCTGGCGGGCCCAAGTCCCATGACAACCAGTGTCCCATCATTCCGAAGGCTGCACGGAGCCCACCATGACCCAGGCTTTAAAACTTTCTGAGACAAAGGTCGCCTGAGATTCAAAAGGAGTTTAAACTGTTAATATCACAAGGTCACAGCAGGCCAGAAGAAATACTGGGGCTGTATAAGGCAAGCGAAATCTAACAATGGTATTCAGGAAGTCAAGGACCTCATGGTTAAGGCAGGCAAAGCATGGCAGAAAGGAGTGAGCTAAAATAGAGACCGGTCAAATCCAGAGCTCAGTTACTCTGTGAGCCAAGCATGGAAACCACTATTTCAGGGCAGACATTAGATTTCTCTAAGCTTCCCCAAAGGACCTTCGCTTTTACATTCCTCAAAACAACCGTGATATTTGATTCATGGCTGCAAAGTGTTATAAATCCAGGATAATTTCCCACCTTGTATCTGAATAGATTTTATTATAGTTTAAAATCACCCTGGCTTTCCTCCTTATCCTCGCTTGTGTGATATTTATACCTTAATCCTGATATATTACTGTAACTTTTTATACAAAATGGGTTAAAGTGTTTCCTTCCTTTCCTGTGTGAAAATCAGGTAAGAAAGGAGGCGGAGAAAACTGCCGTAACTAAGGTAGCAGTGGCCGCCGATAAAGCCAAGGAACAAGAAGTAAGAACCAGAGAAGTAATTACAACAAAGCAAGAGCAGATGCACGTAACTCATGAACAGGTAAAAACGGCTGTTAGTTTGAGATTCATTGATGATGGTACACGTGTGGACGCAGATGGTCATCGCTACTGCGAAGGGTGTCATTTGTGGGGCACGAGTTATCATACTAAGAAAAAGCTCTGTCATGTGTATATTTCTACATATTGGACATCAATGATCCCCTTGCACAGATGAGAGGGACTTCTGTAGGAAGAGAAATGGGGGCCTGCATCTTTCATGATCACCTACATGGGTCATAGCTAATACGTGACTGGGAAGGGACAGAGGGAAGTAAAACCAGGAGGAGAAATGAAAGCTGAGAGGGGAAGGGGAAGAGTGAGAGAGAACACTGAACACACATTAGTGTAAGTGCTAAGCAACCGCTTCCCGACCCCTTAGGAGGACATTTACACATGGATTTGACATGGGATCGACAGCATT
The DNA here is from genome assembly GCA_028451465.1 of Erethizon dorsatum. NCBI lineage: Eukaryota > Metazoa > Chordata > Mammalia > Rodentia > Erethizontidae > Erethizon > Erethizon dorsatum. The sequence goes on along the minus strand of CM051826.1, from coordinate 122,084,620 downwards.
GCCTTAGTAAGCCACATGACCAGAAAAGGTGAAAAAGACAGACCGGTGGTTGGAGGCATTTGGAGAGAGATAGAAGTCTTGATGCTCCAAACCATCACAGTATTTAGGAAAATTTGGAAACTATTGTGGAAATGCGGATTGTAAAATATCTATGCTTGCTTTTTTATGTATAAAATAAATGGATTGGGTACAATTACTTCTTTTGCCTTCCATTTTAATGCTCCATTTTCTAAGATTACTTTTAGATTACAGAATTATCATACCATTATATCCCTTTATATATATCCTTTGGCATATATCCTTTTTAAAAAATTGGAATTCTTTTTAAAGAAAACTCTAAATATCTTGTAGCAAAATAGCAGTGCTGAATTCAACTTTTGTCTCTGCAACAGCCTAATTTATTATGGTTTAGGCAAAAAAAGTGCATTGTCATACTAATGAACATGAGATTATTTTATTTAGTGACAGCTCCAGAAGGAGTATTTTACTTCTTCAGATTCCTATTTTGTTGTATTTAATAAGCACTATGTTGCTTCCATTAAAGATCAGGAAATAATAAGGTATTATTTTTATCATTAATTGCAGATAAGAAAAGAAACCGAAAAAGCATTTGTACCAAAAGTAGTAATTTCTGCAACTAAAGCCAAGGAACAAGAAACTAGAATTACTGGAGAAATTACTGCAAAGCAAGAACAAAAGCAAATAACTCAAGAAACAGTAAGTCCAATTTTGTAAATAACTTCTACTAGATGGTTGACAAATATCACATTCCAGCCAGCTGCATATAACTTATAACCAAAATTTCAAAATGGAGTTTTTGTCATGTGTTTTTCTTTTGTTGTTTCTCTATGTCTAGTCTTTTTTTTTTTTTTTTTTTTTTTTAATGTGGGTACCAGGAGTCGACCTCAGGACCTTGCACTTGCCAGCAAATGCTTGCACCGCTGAGCGATATCACCGGCCCTTTTTTTCCTTTATGTGGGTTCCAGGAGTCAAACTCAGGATCTCGTGCTTGCCAGGCAGGCACTTATGCCATGGAGCTATCTCACCGGTCCTCTATGTCTAGTCTTGAAACTCGTCGTGATGGGAATTTCATTTTCAGTGCACTATTTTCCACTTGGTCAATCAGTTTTGGGGATTGCTTACTGGAAGAGTAGGGGCACATCTGTGAATTGTCTAGAACATACATAGGTGGAAGATAGGTGTCACCTCCATCCAGCTTTTTTATACATAGCCCGAGCCCTTGGTCACTTAGATTTAATACACCTCCTTTACACAGCAGTAAGATATGTATGGACATATTCACGTGTGCATGTGTGTGTACATGCACACACACACAGACACACACACAGGCACACACATCTTAGCCATAAATACTCCAACTTAATAGCAAGGGCAAGTGAAGAAATGCCAGACATTACAGAGGACCAGCACCTCTTCAAGGAAGTGCCCTTTATTCCTGTATTAAAAGCACTGAGAGAGAAAGTTGACTTTTTGTGCCATAGAGCCATGTAATGACAATTTCAACAACAGGAAAACCCGCTTCTCTCCATATGTGAAGTCAAGCCTTCAGGTATCAGTAGAAAGGCATCTATTCCAAATTCTTCCTTGGGTTATATTTTGGGGGGGTGCTTGTGCTCACCTCTCATGACCTCAGGCTCTTGGTTGATCCTAGAGCTCCCTTAAAAAAACAAAACAAAACAAAACAGGTCCAGCACGGAACACTGTCTTCTTTAAAAGCTAGCCAGAGGCAGCTGGCTCAAGTTTCCTCACCTGAGAAATTTCCTAGTCCTGAGTGAAAGACTTTGAACAAAGGAAGGCCCTCACCAGCCATAATCAAGGGCATAGAAATCCCCATTGCTACCTCCAAGCATGTGCATGGCAAGATCAGCCGGCCAGGAGTTTTCCAGCCATTTGCTAGAGGACACCCAGTGGCTTCCCTAACATGTCAACATGTCTCAGAGATGAAACCTTTTTAGTCCCAAGACAATTTACTGAGGGGCAGGTGGGCAGAAAAGAAGCCCATTCCTCAAGAAAACAAAAATCTGTCACAAGCACAAGTCCCTAAAATAGGCATATTATATTTTTCTCCCTCATCACTAAGCCTTCTGTAGTTTTCTGAATGTGGCGAAGCCATCTTGCCATTTCTTTGTGTATGCCTTTTGAAACTCAAATCTCGATTTTACTTTAAAAACCAGATAAGACAGGAAACTGAGAAAACTGCTGCATCCATGGTGGTTGTTGCCACCGCAAAGTCCACAAAAGTAGAAACAATCCTGGGAGCTCAAGAAGAAATTGTCATTCAAGATCAAATGCACCTCACTCATGGACAGGTGATAATTTCCTGGTGATGTGACAGTCACTCTCACCTCATTTCACTTGCAAGCCACCTACATTTTCATCATGAGTCCTAATCATCACTTCTTCACCTCTCCCTCTTCTCATCACTCAGAAAACTAGCCCCAAATCTCGTGCCTGTGTCACCCCTCTAGCTTTCACTATCACCTCTTATTCCTAACTTTTAGGCTTTCTTTGGATTGTTACTAATATGATATTTTAAGCCACTTTACTGTCTTCCTGTTGAAGTAGCCTCCCGTAGACAAGTCAATTGATAATAAGCAGAATTATGCACTATTTATGGCTCTACTGGAATTTCTCACAGATTATAATAAGAATAATGTGAAAAAATAGCACTTATTAGTCTTTTATTGCTAATCACACTTTTTCTTTTAAATTAGTCTCATTATTTTCATACTTTTATCAGTAAATCAGTATGGATGATCAAAGTGATTCAAAGGATATATTTATGTGTAATTAAAATGACCTTGAATAAGAAGAAATTTGCCTCCTTCTCTAGGTTGTCTTCTTTTTTCAGAGGTTCATGAATTTTAATGACTGTTTTTCACTTTTTTAACCATATGATCAGATAATGAAGGAAACTAGGAAAACAGTGGTACCTAAAGTCATAGTTGCCACGCCCAAAGTCAAAGAACAAGATTTAGTATCAAGAAGTAGAGAAGGCATCACTACCAAAAGAGAGCAAGTCCAAATAACTCAGGAAAAGGTGAATACAAATATTTAAAATGTGAAAATTTCATCTTTAAACTAATTTCTAGTAAACCATTAACTACTATGAATTATTAATCAGTATTTGCCCTTTTAAATCTGTAACTAAAAACAAAAGATAAAATGTGACTGATCACCATTAATTTTTCTACACATTTGTTTTTCACCCATCTATAATATTTATAATTCATTTTATTCACCATTATGTTTTGCATGAATGTTAGGATATTTAGCTTTTTAAAAACAATATAGAGAAGCATCTAGAGATTTTTTAATAGCTAACATTTCTAAATTTTGTGATTCTCAAATGTTATATGCAAACATTGCCAAGTGAAAATTAATTTCTCCTGTGTATTTAACCCTGAATAACTTTTTCTCACATCCCTATGAAGAAGGGGGAAGGGTCCTATCATGTGTGTCTGAAGCCCCATACAAATTAAACCTTCATTTTACTGTAATAATTAGATGAGAAAGGAAGCCAAGAAAACTGCCTTGTCTACAATAGCAGTTGCTACTGCTAAAGCCGAAGAACAAGAAACAATTCTCAGAACTAGAGAAACAATGGCTGCTAGACAAGAACAAAGCCAAGTTACTCATGAAAAGGTGATTATTGGTATTACAAGTGGGAAATCCTCTACTATAATATATTAATACCAATATTGATGTGAAACTCCTATTATAATATATTAATGGCAAATCACAGTTTTTTATGTATGAGACATGATTAACCAAATTTATTTTTTAGATAATTAAGCATTTAGAAACTAAAAAATCAAAGTATTCATTGTTAATATTACTACATATTCTTTTCCCCACTTATCCTTTTACTATTATTTTAAACTTTTTGTTAATAACATCTAGAAATCCTCAAGAAGTTCATGATTGAGATTGCATGCAGGCTAATTTTAAGAGACTCCATGAACATTTAAAAAATGTTGTATAAGTGGTTAATCTTACTTGCTATCAAAATATTTTTTTAAGAAGTCATAAATTCAATCTACTACATTATAAAATACGTATTTATTTCAGTAAATTACCCATCATTTTCTTAATGTGAACCTTTATCTATTTTCCTCCTGTATATATCAGATGAGAAAAGAAACTGATAAAAATTATAGTGCCTGCTGTAGCTAAAGCAAAGCAACATGCAATATTGAAATCTAGAGAAGGAAATATCCAACCATAGCAATTACACATAAGCCATGAAAAGCTTACTGCATCTACTCATAGCTGTGAAATTTCCATGAATTAAGCTACCTCCCATAACTGTAATTTGCTCCACCTAAGTTATTTACCTAAGTTTATTCTCACTGCTCAAACGGTATTTGAAAGTAGGCAACTAGTTTGTTGGTTTCATTAGCAGCATGGCCTGTGTCCTGTATTTACTTCCCTCAATGTCATTTTCTATCTCAGTATCTTTGATTTATTTTTTTCTAACACATGATTTAAGATAAACTTGAAACTTTTATCTAGATCTGATATTGAATGTCATATCAGCCTTTCAGAAACCTCATAGATGACAGAAATTTTATTATGCACTATATATCTAGTGATTTTTGTTTTGGTCTTGAAGCACAGAAATTCACTGCCTTATTTTTGCTGTTAAATATTAGCTAAGGATGGAAGCTGAGAAAATGTCCATAGCTAAGTTAATAGTTAATACTGCAAAGTCTACTGAACCAGTCACACTGCCAAGGATTAGAGAAGGATTTGCTCTTAAGCAAGAACAAATACATCTTTTTCGAGAGGAGATGAAAACGCAGGCTGTGGAGGCGAAAACCATTGTTTTGTACCATTTCATCATCAGCTCTCATAACTCTCCATCCATCACAAGTCAGTGTGGTCCTCGTGTTCTGTTTAATTGCTTTACTTATCAACAAAGCATCAGAGATGACGAGGTTTGGTCCAAGTCCTCTGGTAGAACAGTTAGCATTTCTGGTTGTGAAAGGCTAGATTAAATAATACTTTTTTGTGTGTCTCTTAAATTAATTCTCGGCACTTAACTGATGTGAATCGGGGTCTCCTAATCTAATTTGTCTCCCTGTTTATCTGGGTTCCAAAAATATTAAGGATATTTGAATCTATTAAGAAATAAAAGTAGCTACAAGAGTACTCAGCTGCAGTTGTCCACCCATCAAATCCATATGGATTTGCTATCCATCATTTCAAGAAAAAAATACAGGAATGCTTCCTACTATAATTAAGATTTTTTAGCATAAGTTTTATATGAAGAACAAGATTTATAATTTCAGCTGTCAAATTTTTAGTCAAATAGCAATTTCTTTGAATCTGCCTTTTCTTGTTAAAATAAAACCAAAACATGCTGATTACCATGTCTCACAGGCTACATGAAAAGTGCAAATGAAGCATAGTACAAATGCGATCTCTCTGCAAGGAAGTAATACATACAAATATTTATGAGGTGTGATCAAATATATGGTGAATATTTAAATTAAAACAATTTATTACAGTAAAAATCATGTTGCCATTAATCCCCCTCGATTTATTATAGTAAAAACACATTGCCAGTACTCAAAATCTCTCCCTCACTTTGAACACACTTATCCCATCATTATTGGCAATATATCTTTTACTATAACTGCTTTTTTTTTTTTTTTTTTGTGGTTACCAGGGGTCGACCTCAGAACCTCACGCACCAGCAGGTGCCTGTGCCGCTGAGCGATATCACCGGCCCCTTTTTCGTATGTGGGTTCTGGGAGTTAAACTTGGGCCCTCGCGCTTGCCAGGCAGGCGCTTAAGCCACTGAGCCATCTCACCAGCCCTATAACCGCTTTTTAAAAAATTTAATTATTCACTGTATTTCTCTGTCAAAGATAAAAATTTTAAAACATCTATAAAATTAGAGTCAACTAGTGCGTATATCGTTTAGGACAAAGAAACAAATGAACGAATTTAACTTACCTAAGCCTTATGTATATTTTATAGATTCTTCTGAAATGCAGTTTGAAATGAAGTTGGTATTTGCAATCCTTCAAGGCAGATTAGATTACTTTTGGCTTTCGGGAAGGAAGTACGGTACTGAGTGATGTGCACGATCACTAACAGCCGAATTCCATCTCTTAAAGGGCCTCATTTATATCTTAAATGTTCAGATGATAATTTTTAAAAATGTTCAGGTAGCATACTTGAAACATGTTTCAGAAGCATACCAGATCCTATTTGCTGCAGCAGCAAAGGAAACTGAATATTAATAAAATATTACATCCTCACTTTTAAAGTGCACTGGATGGCTGTGGCTATGTGGTTTTTGCAGTATGCCATCTCCAAATGTTGGATAGGCTAGTATCCAACCTACATTAACTGGTTTGCTTTCTTTGAAAGAAACTCTTTTGCCAATTGTGTTCCCATTTATGTTAATCAGATTCATAGAAATGAGAAAATAACATATCTATTTCCTTCTTTGCTTTAATTCCCAGGAAAAAATGAAAGTAAATTGAACTTCAGTGTGAGGGTTGTTCTCTTGAATGCGTACATGATAACACTTTCATTTTAATCACAATATTTTCATTCATGTGTTTTAGGAGAGAGATTTTCTAATAGATTAAACAAATCTTATCCCTAGTGAATCATAAGTAAAACCACATGCTTATTCCATGTTCATGAGTCTTTGTCTTATCTCAAATTTGCATGCAACCCTATAATTGTAGCCATCGATTTTTCTCAATGGGGTGATGACACTATTTGAGTATACTCTTATCATGGCATCACTGCATCAACACCAGACTAAAGGAAGGACAAGATAACAGGAATAATCAATGAAGACAACCAGCTTCAAAGTTCAGATTCTTTATTGCTAACTGACTGACTATATAAGGTGCTAGGAAACCTCCAAATCTCCTTAGGATTTTATGTACATATTGTGTTGTTCCATGTTGTACATGTGTGACCTAATGTCTATAATGAAGCAGATATATAGAGTATATCTAAATAGATGTCTGTTCGATATGATAATCAATGAAATATTAAGTTCCCAGGCACGCTTCTGAGTTACATTTCTGACACATTAACATTGCTATCTAACATAGATGCCATCTATTCATCATTCTTTTAGGCATTTGTCTGTTCTGAAAGTCTAGGAGATGTCCCAGGAGGATGTCCCTGGGAGGAGATGTCCCAGCCTGACTTTGCCATTACTGTATATTAATTCTGGAAACTTTGTCTCCAGGTGGGCGTTGGGAAAAAAGCTGAAGCCGTAGCAACAGTGGTTGCTGCAGTAGATCAGGCCCGTGGGAGAGAGCCCCGAGAACCCGGGCACCTGGAAGAATCCTATGCTCAGCAGACCACTTTGGAATATGGATATAAGGAACACATTTCCACCACAAAGGTACCTGAGCATCCCCAGCGTCCAGCCTCAGAACCCCACGTTGTCCCTAAAGCAGTCAAGCCTGTGGTGATTCAGGCTCCTTCTGAGACTCATATCAAAACTACTGATCAAATGGGAATGCAAATATCATCACAGGTGAGTGTGGACTGCCGGCTCTTCACTCTCTTCACGGAAATGCAACCTCCACTGCTGTGGTTGTCCGGTGAATGTGCTATCATTGAGTTTCATTTTAATGCAGATCAAGAAAACTACAGATTTAACAACCGAAAGATTAGTCCATGTGGATAAACGCCCTCGCACAGCAAGCCCTCACTTTACTGTTTCGAAAATTACTGTTCCTAAGACAGAACATGGATACGAGGTAAGAAGTTACCGAGCAACATAAAGAAATGGTTAGCTCAGTAAGAATGAGTATCTGACATATGATGTAGAGTTCCTTGGTATAAGGTCACTGGGCTCACCTCTTTCTAACGATGGTTTTGTTCTTGGGGACTCAAGATACCCCATAGGTGTGGTTTTCTGAAACTTGTGCAGCAGGGGGAGCCTAGAGCGGCAGGTGGTAATCTTCCACCTGGGAGGAATCAAAATCCACAGACCTCTGTGTCACATTTCAGGGATAGCTCAAACTCAGTTGTTTCTGATGATTTTGTAAATGGTGGTGTCTTACGTGGTATAGTTTCCCTTATGCTGTGAGACATTTCAGAATCACTCAACAGAACATATTTTAATAAGGCAGACACTGAGAAATCATGTATTTCTACACTCAATACACAAAATCGAGAGGTGATCCTGTGTGGTGGTTGAGTTGGATTGTGGAATCAAGCAGCCCTACAGACGTGTCCTATTCCGCTCCTTATTAGCTCTGTCATTAGGGGAAAGTAAAAATGCAAATAAAATTCATGTAAAACTGGAAAGTTGACATCACATAATAACTTTCAAAATTAGTTACTGTTGTTTTTTTCTAAGAATTTATCTTAGAATCCAAACCTTATAGGTCTTCGAAGAATTACATATAAGGTAGATTTATTGCCTATAGTTGAGATGATCTCAAATTACTACTGAAACCAAATAACTGCAGACACCAACAGTATAAAAACAGGAAATCTTTCAAATATTTTTCTGAATGTCTCCATTTTCATTTTTCATATAGAATTGTGACTGAAACCCAAATGTGAAATTTCAAAGTAGTGTTAGGCTTTACCAAATATTTTAACAAGCTCTTGATTTTTAATTCCCACTGTAGTATTTTTAAGTGCAGCATTTATCAGGATGGTTACATGAAAATTCATGATCAAGCTTTAGAAGATCCTTGGTTCTTTATTGAAAAATGGTATTTTAAAATTTATTTTACGAACTAACAGGAAGTAATTGGCTTATCTCTGACTTTTTTTAATAACTGTAAGAGTGATTATGACAGCATTAAAAAACAGACCATAGAGCAAACAGACTAAGACTGAGTACAGGAACGCACTTAGTGGCGAAGCACCTCTGAGTGATGACCCGAGTGACAATTAAATGACTTTATGACTCGCTTTCCACTTAGGCATCAATAGCCGGTAGCGCTATTGCCACGTTACAAAAGGAGCTGTCAGCCACGTCTGCTCAGAAGATCACTAAGTCGGTGAAAGCTCCTACTGCGAAGCCCAGTGAGACCAGAGTCAGGGCAGAGCCCACCCCTTCGCCACAGTTTCCCTTCGCGGACATGCCAGACACGTACAAGAGTCAAGTTGGCATTGAGGTGAAAAAGGAAGTAGGGGTGAGCATCACTGGCACTGCAGTCCGGGAGGAGTGCTTGGAAGTCCTGCACGGGCGCGAAGCCAAGGTTGGTGGCAGGTCGCATGCAGTGTGTCGATTCCACTCCCACAGCAGAGCGCTGGTCAGGGGCATTGCCTTCCTCCATTACCGCTCAGACTTCATGTTGCCCAGCATGCTATGGATCAGGGGACTTTCCTCCAAAAAAATTTTTTTTATAATTTTCTATGTTCCTAGAATTACGAGATTTCCCCTCATCCCTAATTTCAAGGGCATTTTTGTAACCCTTTGTAAAAATTCTAGGTAACAGAAACAACAAGAGTGCCTGCACCTGTTGAGATTCCTGTTACTCCACCAACTCTAGTCTCGGTGAGTACAGATGTTGACTGGGCCCCTATTCTTACTGGGTTAAATCACTTCAACATGTGCTTTCAAAGGTCAGTTTCTCACACTTCTAGGAAAATGGCATTAGTGGGTTTACAGATAATAGTAAGTATTCGTCACACCATACTCTATTTGGTAAGGAAAAGGAGAATTCTGTGTGGTGAGTATCCTTCCTGTATTCAGTGGATTTAATGAGCTTCCAACGTGTGTCAGGGGGAGCTGTGGAGACATACAGACCAATCCAGTCCTCCTGGAAAGTTCCGCCTTGCCATCAGAGAAAGCACACCTAAACAAGCCTCATAAAACAGAGACACCGATAAGCACCTCCACGGAAGGAGAACTCACAAGAAGGACAGATGCGTTCCGAGGGGAGATAGGAGGCAGAGCACTGCCGAATGGGTGGTATTTGCTGCTGTACCTTCCAGCTTCCTTAGGATTTGAATATGTGGAAATTACAGAAGGCACAGAATTTCCTGATTGTGTAGTATTAATCTAATTCTACCGTTGGGAGTTGGAAGTGCCTTGCATTAATTTCAAACTGGGAATATTCCAATTTCCAAACGAGTCTCTGCGCTCATAGTTCTGGAGTCCTGATTAAAAGGCATTTTGTGGCAATTAAATATACAAGTTCAAACCCCACATTTGTTACACCGTATGGAGATGACTCATGAATATGCACACATATCATTATTTCCTTTTTCTTCTCCCTTTAGGGCTTGAAGAATGTAACTGTCATAGAAGGTGAATCTGTCACCTTGGAGTGCCACATCTCTGGATACCCATCCCCCAAAGTGACATGGTACAGAGAAGACTACCAAATCGAAAGCTCCATTGATTTCCAGATAACCTTCCAGAGTGGAATTGCTCGCCTTATGATTCGCGAAGCCTTCGCGGAAGACAGCGGGCGATTCACTTGCAGCGCCGTGAACGAGGCTGGCACCGTCAGCACATCCTGCTACCTGGCAGTGCAGGGTTAGTGACCGCCCTTGCACTCCTTTCCCCAGTACAGATTCTGCACACCTGATAAAGGTGTCACTTTTTGGAATTGGGGGCAGGCTGTGGTGTCCACTTAACTGACAGTGCTAAGCACTGTCACTTATGACAGGGGTCACTCATGAAACAGACTGAATGGCTCACTTCAATAAGAAATTTTTGTCTTCTAGTGTCAGAAGAGTTTGAAAAGGAAACAACTGTGGCTGAGAAATATACCACAGAAGAGAAACGGTAAGACATTCTTTTGCCAGTTAGCTGCTGTTCTAGTAGTTTTGATCCTTAGTACTGGCTGAGTTGCAAACCATAAGCTAACATGAGGGGAATTCTCTTTCCAGCTTTGTAGAGACAAGAGATGTAGTCATGACTGATACTAGCATCACAGAGGAGCAAGCGGGGCCTGGAGAACCTGCTGCACCTTTCTTCATTACAAAACCAGTGGTGCAGAAGCTAGTGGAAGGTGGGAGTGTTGTGTTTGAATGCCAGGTTGGCGGCAATCCAAAGCCCCATGTCTACTGGAAAAAATCTGGTGTTCCTCTCACCACCGGATACAGGTATTTTGATGGCTGAATGGTGGAGTTTTCTGAGATTTTTTTTTTTTGGGGGGGAACCAGGAATCAAACTCAAGACCTCGCGCTTGCCAGGTAGGCGCCATGCCATTTGAGCTATATCCCCAACCCCTTGAGATTTGTGCAATATGTATACACAACCTAGAAAGAAGTAGAATTTCTTTTTTTTTTTTTTTTTGTGGGTACCGGGGGTCGACCTCAGGACCTCGCGCGCCAGCAGGCGCCCGTGCCGCTGAGCAATATCACTGGCCCCTTTTTCGTATGTGGGTTCTGGGAGTCGAACTCGGGCCCTCGCGCTTGCCGGGCAGGCGCTTAAGCCGCTGAGCCATCTCACCGGCCCAAGAAGTAGAATTTCTTATTTCATCAATCCTGGAAGGCAAGTTCTTTCACTATGGAGCCCTCAGAGCTGTTCTGAAGTCTTTCCACATTTTAATACAGAGTTTTACTTAGAAATAAAGCTATGTAACAAAAGTGGATGAAAGATGCATTTCATTATATTCTAGTTTATTCACTGATATAGTTATGAAATAGAGAATTTTATACACACACACACACTTCCAGAAAGAACTTGAGACAACTTCCAATAAAAAATCTAATAATTAAGTCACTAAAAAATAGGGGCTATGTAATGAAGAAGAAAGCTATGAAAATCTATGCTAATAAGTTTATTGCAACTAAGTATAAAATTTAATTCTGAATTTCCTGTGATTTTCCTTTAAGTCAGAAAAGACCAACTTGATAATCTAAAATTGTAGATATCTTAATTTAAAAAGAAGAAATATAATTTTCCAGACTTGTACTAAAATATTTAAAGGAATGTATTGTGTTGATTATTCATTTGATACTTAACTGAAATAATGAACAAAATAATGAACAAAGAGAAAAAACCTGTTTTTGTTTTTGTTTTTTATGTGGGTACCGGGAGTCGACCTCAGGGCCTTGTGCTTGCCAGCAAGCACTTGTGCCGCTGAGCGATATCACCGGCCCCTTTTTTTCCTTTATGTGGGTTCTGGGAGTTGAACTCAGGACCTCATGCTTGCCAGGCAGGTGCTTGTGCCACTGAACTATTTCACCAGCCCCAAAATACCTGTTTTTTAAATGACCTCATCATTTACTAACATAAACGTCAAAACCACTTATTTTCATATGCAGTATTATATTCTTATTTTATTATTTATTTAAAGAATATTACAAAATATCCAAGTATTCCTTAAAATAACAATTGTAGCTTGTTTTGCCATCATTTCTCATGGCCATACATTTTCTCAATTTTCAGCCATTTTATAATTAGAGGGTACGGTAGAATTTAGTCATATGTTTGGGATCATTGAATTTTATACCGTAGATCCAATTACCAAAAAAGTTCAATTCTTTTAGTCACCAAAAGTTATTTATGACTGATATTATTTATTTATTTATTTCCGTAAAGATACAAAGTAAGTTACAACAAGCAAACTGGTGAATGCAGACTGGTGATTTCTATGACTTTTGCTGATGATGCCGGAGAGTACACTATTGTTATTCGTAATAAGCATGGAGAAATTTCTGCATCTGCTTCCTTGCTTGAAGAAGGTACGTGCATCTCGAGTTCATGTGTGCATGATGAAATTGAATACAGTGAAGCGCTATGCCTTCTGCTGGCCGATATCCTGCACACTGTCCCTGTTCTGAGACTTCACCTCCTCTTTTGGCCTCAGCCGCACAGGAAATGTTTGAGCCCACATGGCCTCAAAAGTCAAACTAGGGATGAACTTCGGAAGTCCTAGCAATCATTTCTATTTGGTGTAATGGGTAGTTTCTGTCTTTCCCTCAAAAGATGCAGGGATTCTAGACCCAGTTGCCTTGAGTCCAGGCAAGTAAAGTGTGAGTGCAATGAAATAATGGTAACCTGGAGAGTGTGTGCCTTGCCTCTTTAAGGAGCCATAGCTCCCCGTCTCCGGTGTGTTGTTGCCGGGCAAGCATGTACCAAGCTCAGTGTTGCTAAAGCTTCTGACATTTTAAAGAAAAGCAAGAATTTAGGATTTTTAATATTCATAGTTTAAAAAAAAAAAAGCAATCACATCATGCGTAACACAGTGTATCCATAGGTCGCCATTAACTCCACTGACGGCTCACATTTACAGTGGGTCATCCACGGTCTGTCTCATTTGATCTGCTCGACATCCCTTAGAGGAAGTTACCTTATTTCCCCCATTTAACAGCTAAAATACGCAAGACTCAGGAAGGTAGATGGATAATAATAACTACACAGCAAATCAGAAAGACCTCTAGAGTAGATTCCAAACTAGAGTTGATATAAAATTCTGTTTGGAACAGTTTGACTTGTTAGTGTAAATTTAATTTCAAAGTTCAAACTAACACTTACTGAGTAATTTGAAAGTAGACATTTAGAAAATCTGCCTTTTTGTTATCAACTTTCCCTAGCAAATGGCTTGCCTGAATGAATAGGGACATAAATGCTTTTTACGAAGAACAACAAAAATTAATGTATGCTCTTAACTCCTAGCTGATTACGAGTCATTGATGAGGTCCCAGCAAGAAATGCTTTACCAGACACAAAAAACTGCATTTGTTCAAGAACCCAAAGTTGGAGAAATAGCACCTGGATTTATATATTCTGAGTATGAAAAAGAGTATGAAAAAGAACAGGCCTTAATTAGGAAGAAAATGGCCAAAGATACTGTAATGGTCAGAACTTTTGTAGAAGACCAGGTAAGTATAACCACAAAAACTTAGTCCATTTCATAAATTACACTTACCTCCCACAATACCCTTTTTTGTTTATTTGTCTGATATTTTAATTTTCAAGTGATGGGGTCAAGGTTAGGCAACTACATATTTGTATGTTCAAGCTCACTGTTGACAAGTTTCTTTAATCTTCATGATGTGTTGCAACTGAAATTTGAGAAATAGGGATTACATATATGCCACAAAATATCACTTTAGAAATAGAGGTTACATATACTCAGAAAACAATAGATGTCAGCATGGCAAGGTCCTTCATCTGTATGATGAACATCCCCAAAACACCCTGTGCGCTGCAAATACCATTTTACTCAAAATGCTGCAGCATCACTGGCAAAGATGACTTTTATTCAGACTCAAAACGAAAGCAAAACAAACAAAAACACCTTCTGGAATCTTCTTCCAGTTAGAAAGTTCAGTCAGCCCTTCTGAAACTAACACATATCCTTAAAGAATTTCTAACACTGGGGATATAGCTTTTAAACAAACCATCTTTTTGCTGCATAGGAATTCCATATTTCTTCCTTCGAAGAGAGACTTATTAAAGAAATTGAATACAGAATAATAAAAACTACCTTAGAAGAACTTCTTGAAGAAGATGGAGAAGAAAGGATGGCAGTTGACATTTCTGAATCTGAGGCTATTGAATCAGGATTTGATTTGAGAATCAAGAATTATAGAATTCTTGAGGGGATGGGTGTCACTTTTCATTGCAAGATGTCTGGATATCCACTACCCAAGGTAAAATATAAACACTTATCATAACATAATAAACAGACACACAATTTACACTGTAACTGTTTTATCTAAATTTTATTCAATATGTGTGATATTCTTTGCAGATCGCATGGTACAAAGATGGCAAGCGCATCAAACATGGAGAAAGATACCAAATGGACTTTCTACAAGATGGCAGGGCTAGTCTGCGTATACCTGTTGTTCTTCCTGAAGATGAAGGAATCTATACTGCATTTGCCAGCAATATTAAAGGAAATGCAATTTGCTCTGGGAAGTTGTATGTAGAGCCTGCTGCACCGCTTGGAGCTCCAACTTACATACCCACACCAGAAGCAGTGAGCAGAATCAGGTAAGACTTGTGATAATTTGAGTTTTTTAGTACTTAAGTTATATTAAAACAGCAAACATCCTAGTTGAAAATTGCTGCTGTATAGGAGGAAAAAAAAAACCAAAAATATGAAAATACAAGAGCTGAAGTAGCACAGAAATTTATCATGGGCAATTTGGCACCAACAAGTGCCAAGAATTTTTATTTCTTAGCCTTACCTAAGATGAACAAAGAATTTTCATCAGTGTAGTATACTATTCATTTTGCTAGTGCTATACCTAATGCAATAATGGCTTTTGTTCACTTGCATGTGATCTTTACAGATGTTAACCTTAATTTATATAATAACATAGGGATTATTGCTGCTGTTTTGGAAATGGGAACACTGAGGCTCCGAGAGCCTAACATTTGCCTTAGTTCATCCAGCCTGGAAGTGGTGGTGCCAGAATTCTAAATCAAGACTGGTCTGGCTGCAATATATGGATAGGGTTTTATTTTGTTTCCAAATATAATTTCTATGTTTTTACTCCTCTTGGGTAAAAAGTATATATCTTTTTCTTTTCCATAAGTATCATACATTTATTGGTTAATTTAACCAACTAATACTTATTAAGATACTTTGGTAGTAAAAACAAGAAGGCGTGGTGGTGAGGTACAGTAATAAGGATTGTTACAAGGTTTTGAGCCTAAGCATCTGGATATGTTAAATGACTACTGACCAGGATTGAGGATATAAGAATAACATAGCTTTGGGGACAAAAATAATTCATATTCTATTTTGGATCTTAGTGAATATGAAGTGCTTTCTAAAATGTGCAATAATTCTAAAATAAAACAAGACAAAAAGAGGTTTGTTTTGCTGAGTTTTCTGGATGTCTCATGAAAATATTCTGTTTTGCTTCTGATTTTCAGGTCTGTGTCTCCACGTTCAGTGAGCAGGTCTCCTATACGAATGTCCCCTGCACGGATGTCCCCTGCACGGATGTCCCCTGCACGGATGTCTCCTGCACGGATGTCCCCTGGACGTAGGCTGGAGGAAACAGATGAATCACAACTTGAGAGACTGTATAAACCAGTCTTCGTGTTAAAACCTGCTTCTTTCAAATGTTTGGAGGGCCAGACTGCCAGATTTGACTTAAAGGTTGTGGGTAGACCTATGCCGGAGACATTCTGGTTTCACGATGGTAAGTGTGATAAGCTTCTTTTGCTTATGAATCATTAAATATAAAAACAAGCTTATGTGTGTGTCCAACAATAAAATATAACTATTTTAAATCTGTTTGTGCTCTTGTTTTTTGACAGGCCAGCAAATTGTCAATGATTATACCCATAAAGTAGTCATCAAAGAAGATGGTACCCAATCCCTGATTATCGTCCCTGTAACACCCAGTGATTCTGGGGAGTGGATTGTAGTTGCCCAAAACAGGGCAGGCAAATCTTCAATTTCAGTGACATTAACTGTGGAAGGTAAAATAAAATAAAAATAAAATACCTTATCACTTGGCTTCTAAACAGGTATTTTCAGCCCTACTCACTCTAAATCATGACTTTTCTCTTTCAGCTGCGGAGCATCAGATAAAACCAGCATTTGTGGAAAAACTAAAAAATCTCAACATAAAGGAAGGTTCCCGACTTGAAATGAAGGTCAGAGCTACGGGTAACCCTAACCCCGACATCGTATGGTTAAAAAACAGTGAGATCATTGTACCTCATAAATATCCAAGAATCAGGTAAGTTTGTCTGGTAATAACTAAGCTTATTATGCAAATATAATAATCAAGGAAGCAATGTTACTTCTATATTGATTTTTTTTCACTTTTTATAGGATTGAAGGAACCAAAGGAGAAGCTTTCCTTAAAATCGATTCCACTGCCAGCCAAGACTCTGCCTGGTACACTGCGACTGCTATTAATAAGGCTGGCCGAGACACCACAAGGTGCAAAGTCAATGTTGAAGTGGAGTTCGCAGAGCCTGAACCAGAGAGAAGGTTAATTATACCACGAGGGACGTATAGAGCAAAGGAGATTGCAGCCCCAGAGCTGGAGCCCCTCCATTTGCGATATGGGCAAGAACAGTGGGAAGAGGGTGACCTCTATGACAAGGAGAAACAGCAGAAACCATTTTTCAAGAAAAAACTCACTTCTTTAAGGCTGAAGCGCTTTGGGCCCGCCCACTTTGAGTGCAGGCTCACACCTATTGGCGACCCAACGATGGTAGTGGAATGGCTCCATGATGGCAAGCCACTGGAAGCAGCCAACAGGCTCCGAATGATCAATGAGTTTGGATACTGCAGCCTTGATTATGGAGTTGCATACTCTAGGGATAGTGGTGTCATTACTTGCCGGGCCACTAACAAATATGGAACAGATCATACATCTGCTACCCTTATTGTCAAAGATGAGAAAAGTCTTGTGGAAGAATCTCAATTGCCTGAGGGGAGGAAAGGCTTACAGAGAATTGAAGAATTAGAGAGAATGGCTCATGAAGGTGCACTTACAGGTGTAACAACAGATCAGAAAGAAAAGCAAAAGCCAGACATCGTTTTGTTTCCAGAGCCAGTAAGAGTGCTGGAAGGGGAGACAGCTAGATTCCGCTGCCGAGTAACAGGCTACCCGCAGCCCAAGGTCAACTGGTACCTCAATGGTCAGCTCATCCGCAAAAGCAAAAGGTTCAGAGTCCGCTACGATGGCATCCATTATCTGGACATCGTGGACTGCAAATCCTATGATACAGGGGAAGTCAAGGTCACTGCAGAAAACCCCGAAGGCGTGATAGAACATAAAGTGAAACTTGAGATCCAACAGAGGGAAGATTTCAGGTCTGTCCTTAGGCGAGCTCCCGAGCCAAAGCCCGAGTTCCACGTACATGAACCAGGAAAACTTCAGTTTGAAGTGCAAAAGGTAGATAGACCTGTTGACACTGCCGAAACCAAAGAAATTGTGAAGCTGAAAAGGGCTGAAAGAATTACACACGAAAAAGTGTCTGAAGAGTCCGAAGAGCTGCGTAGTAAATTCAAACGCAGAACGGAAGAGGGCTATTATGAGGCCATCTCTGCTGTGGAGCTCAAGTCCCGGAAGAAAGATGAATCCTATGAAGAACTCCTGAGGAAGACAAAAGAGGAACTTCTCCACTGGACCAAAGAGCTAACTGAAGAGGAAAAGAAGGCCCTTGCAGAAGAAGGCAAAATCACTATTCCAACTTTTAAACCTGACAAAATTGAACTTAGTCCTAGTATGGAGGCACCCAAAATCTTTGAAAGAATCCAAAGCCAAACAGTAGGCCTAGGGTCTGATGCACACTTCAGAGTCAGAGTTGTGGGGAAACCAGACCCTGAATGTGAGTGGTACAAAAATGGTGTCAAAATCGAGCGGTCTGACCGAATCTACTGGTACTGGCCAGAAGATAATGTTTGTGAATTGGTTATAAGAGATGTGACTGCTGAGGACTCCTCTAGCATCATGGTAAAAGCCATCAATATAGCTGGGGAAACCTCAAGTCACGCGTTCTTACTTGTCCAAGGTAATTTCAAAGTCTTGATGGGCCTGTCTCTATATGTCCATGAATATGCATTAGTTCTTTTTTTTTTAAGTTTCTTTTCCCCATTATTCATTTCTCCATTATTCAAATTGTGAATTTAATTTAATACAACATGCTTTCTTTTTCTTATAGCCAAGCAATTGATCACTTTCACACAAGAATTACAAGATGTTGTTGCTAAGGAAAAGGACACCATGGCAACCTTTGAATGTGAAACTTCAGAGCCATTTATCAAAGTGAAATGGTATAAAGATGGTATAGAGATTCACACAGGAGATAAATATAGGATGCACTCAGACAGAAAGGTTCACTTCCTCTCTGTACTGACCATCGATTCGTCTGATGCTGAAGACTACAGCTGTGTGCTTGTGGAAGATGAAAATATCAAAACAACAGCTAAACTTATTGTTGAAGGTAGAATATAATGATTTTATCATTTACTTAAGATTTAAAGCTACCTTTTTTCTGTGATAATATTAGCTATGTAATTTTCCTATCACAAAAAATATTCTTTGAGAATTACATGTGGAATTGTATTCCTAATTAAGAACTGTAACAATATGGGTCTCTTAAAAAGCAATATTATTCTAATGCTTCACTTTAAAGTTTTTATTGAAATATAACTCTCTACTTTCAAAAATGATTTAAAACTTAAAATAACTCCTTTTTATTGAAATATAACTCTCTACTTTCAAAAATGATTTAAAACTTAAAATAACTCCTTTTTATTGAAAATTTCTCAGTCTACTAGCACCTAAATACTAAGAATATTCCTGATAGTATTGGAAAGTTAGGAGTTGTATGAGATATTTTCTCTCTCCTAATTCTAGATGCACAACTCTCCCAAGGAATTAATTAATCCTTATCTTATACCTCAGGTGCTGTTGTTGAGTTTGTGAAAGAACTTCAGGACATAGAAGTTCCAGAATCATTTTCAGGAGAGTTAGAGTGTATTGTATCCCCAGAAAATATAGAAGGCAAATGGTATCATAATGGCGTGGAGCTTAAATCTAATGGCAAATACTCAATTACATCTCGCCGTGGACGTCAAAATCTTACTGTCAAGGATGTAACGAAAGAAGATCAGGGAGAATACAGCTTCGTTGTTGATGGGAAAAAGACAACTTGTAAACTTAAGATGAAACGTAAGTCTTCCAATTCCTGGCAGGCTGCGGTGAATGAGCATCTTTAGGGTTGATTGATAAAAATGATCATACCTTTCTCTTTCTCCCCCTATTTCTCAGCCCGCCCAATTGCTTTTCTACAAGGACTTAGTGATCAAAAAGTCTGTGAAGGTGACATTGTTCAGCTCGAAGTTAAAGTCTCCTTAGAAAATGTGGAAGGAGTCTGGATGAAAGATGGCCAAGAAGTACAGCATGGTGACAGGGTTCACATCGTGATAGACAAACAATCCCACATGCTGCTTATTGAAGACATGACCAAGGAAGATGCTGGAAACTACTCCTTCACCATCCCAGCCCTTGGTCTCTCCACCAGTGGGCGTGTCTCTGTCTACAGTGAGTGCTACTGACATAGTTTTCTATTTGGCTTGCCAAGTGGGGTAGAGAACTTTAATGAACAGGCATTTTAAACAAAATGTGTATTCATAATTCTCTTATTTATGTCTATTTTTGCAGGTGTTGATGTGATAACCCCTCTAAAAGATGTCAATGTGATTGAGGGTACCAAGGCTGTGCTCGAATGTAAGGTCTCAGTCCCTGATGTGACTTCTGTTAAATGGTACCTACATGATGAACAAATCAAGCCTGATGACCGCGTACATGCCATTGTCAAAGGCACTAAGCAGAGACTCGTGATTAACCGAACTCATGCTTCAGACGAAGGTCCTTACAAGCTGATGGTTGGCAGAGTTGAAACCAGCTGTGATCTCTCTGTGGAAAGTAAAGACTATCCCATTAAACTAATCACTATTTTAAGCATTTTAAACATTCTCTTTTCCCAGTGTAACAATAACCTATTGTTTTGTTTCCCCAGAAATTAAAATTATCAGAGGTCTTCGGGACATTACCTGTACGGAAACCCAAAACGTGGTCTTTGAGGTTGAACTGTCCCACTCAGGAATCGATGTCTTATGGAATTTTAAGGACAAAGAAATCAAACCCAGTTCTAAATATAAAATTGAAGCCCATGGGAAAATATATAAATTGACAGTTCTAAATATGATGAAAGATGATGAAGGAGAATACACATTTTATGCTGGAGAAAATATGACATCTGGAAAACTTACCGTGGCAGGTTGGTACATCCATCATTTAACCTAAGTTCTTATGTGGGGCATTTGTTTTAATTTAAGAAACTGTTGTCCATTTCCCCCCAAAGTTTCTTCTGTTTTCCACTTCCATCCCTCTGCTTATGCTGATTTGTGAGTCAGGAGTACCCTCGGCACTACAAGGCCATCTCTTCCATGAAGCCCTCTAATTCCCCCAAGGTTTCCAACTCCAGCATCACCTTATGGATGCCTCTTTCATGCCTGGCCCTTGGTATATACTTATCTTTTCCCTGATTCCGCTTCCCACATTAGAGTAAACTCCTTTCTCTTTCCGTGCACTCCCATTACAGATGATCAATAAATGCTGGCTGAACTGAGCTTTATTTAAGCTTTCTTACTGCAAAGATTTATTTTTTAAGCATTCTTGATTCTTTAAACTTTGCTTCTTTCATTTCTCTCATACTTTAAAATGAGCCTAATAAATATTTTAAATAAAACTTAATGTATTTTTGTATCTTTTTCTTATGGCATGAAGTAGAAATAACACCATTTCCTTTCAGCAGAAATTCTTAGCTTTAAAGTGAAGAATCAAAAGTGTAAAGCAGTTATCAACAAAAACTAGAAGTCAACATTAATTTTTTCAGTTGGTTACAGTTTAAACATAGAGAAATCAAGATATTACATTCAGATTAAATTGTGTTGTCTATGACCTCTGATAAATCAGCAAGTCATATGAAAAAGTATTTTACTTGGTTTATTTGGTATGAAAGTTTTCTTGTTTATGCTTTACATTATAAGATTTCCTCAGAGATTTGACTATAAAATGACTTGCAAAAATAAACCTCAGGTCTTGGACTTTGGTAAGTTTAATATGAATTACATATGCGAAAGCAAGAAAAAAATGAGTATCTACATGACTTTACTCAACATTTTATAAGTATCTACCATCAGCCAGACATTGCTAGGAACTCCAGACATGAAAATAAATTAGGTACAATATTTTTTCTTCAGGAATTCAAAATTTAGGAAGGAACAGATATCCAGGCAACTAAATTGTTAATGCAGTTATCACTTCTTTGAGTGGATGTTGGGAGTGGGGACAATAAGGGAAAATTTTATGGAAGAGATGACATTTTGTCAACACAGGAAATGTATTTACTGTTTCTTATACATTACTGACTTGGAAATTTTTATCTAGAAGATTTTTTCCCAATCAAGTATCTGACATATTCCCAGGAAATTTTAAAGGACTAAACAGAATGCTTTGAAAATGGAGAAACTGAGTTAAAGGCCATCTGTGTGGCATGCTATGCATCATGGTTCTCAGAATTCTGTATTAAACAGTTGCTTTTCCTTTGCAAAATTTTCCTGATTCCAGTATCTTCTGTGGTTATTAGTTATGCATACTTAGAATAAGAGATTTCTGTGTATAAAATTTGTGTTAAATCTGTTATCAGATTAAAGAATGTTCAAAATCATGTTTTTAAATGTAATATTTGATATCATCCAAAGATTTCTTTATTCTGTAGCCATTTGGAAGGACTCACACATGTGCTTCCCTTGTTCCAAAGGTGGCGCCATCTCCAAGCCACTCACAGATCAGACTGTGGCCGAATCCCAGGAAGCTGTGTTTGAATGTGAAGTTGCCAACCCGGATTCTGAAGGCGAATGGTTGAAGGACGGCAAACGCCTCCCACTGAGTAACAACATCAGAAGTGAATCTGATGGCCACAAAAGGAGACTTGTCATTGTGGCCACCAAGTTAGATGACATTGGAGAATATACCTACAAGGTGGCCACTTCCAAAACATCCGCCAAACTCAAAGTTGAAGGTCAGTGATATAATAACAGATTTGTCCTTTTCAAATTATATTACTTTCTTAGCTGTTATAAAACGGTAGGACCATTTTTGATTATATAAATCTTCATTTCATAAAATTATTATAATTTGCTAAACTTTCCTTCTGAGCCACATATCATGAGGCCCAATGTTGCTTATCAGATGTGTTTGTGTGATGAAGCCATTTCTTAGTTTCTGTGAAACAACTAAATCAAACACTTTAATTCTCCAGTCCTCTTTCACCTTTCTCCAATCACGCTGCTAAACTATTAAGGTATGAATGTGCAAACTTCATCTCAGTCAAGTAGAGAAAACTCACTGCACAATGTCCATGTCTAACTGGATCCCAGGTTTCCCTAAATCATCACAAGGTGCCTTATGAAACAAGGCACTGTGTAACTGCAAAATCCTTGATAAACATTGTTTTGCAAGACAACTGGGCAATGATCTTGCTAAGGACTTGTTTCCATGGTAGTCATCATCAATATTCTAAACCAATCGTTAATTCAACTTCAGCTGTCAAAATTAAGAAGACTCTGAAGAACCTCACAGTGACAGAGACACAGGATGCTGTTTTCACCATGGAGCTTACACACCCGAACGTCAAAGGCGTCCAGTGGCTCAAAAATGGGGTTGTGCTACAATCCAATGATAAATATGATATCTCAGTCAAAGGAACAACTTACTCTCTGAGAATTAAAAACTGTGCCATCGTGGATGAGTCTGTCTATGGATTCAGGCTTGGAAGGCTGGGAGCCAGTGCCAGGCTACATGTTGAGAGTAAGTTGACTAAAAACATCTTTACAAGTAGCCGACCATGATTACCATTCGGTTAGTCATATTACTGAATTTCTCCACCTTTCCTCATCAGCTGTCAAGATCATCAAGAAGCCAAAGGATGTGACTGCCTTAGAAAATGCCACTGTTGCCTTCGAAGTCAGTGTTTCCCATGACACGATTCCAGTCAAATGGTTCCATAAGAATGTGGAGATTAAGCCTAGTGATAAGCACAGATTGGTCTCTGAGAGGAAGGTCCACAAGCTGATGCTGCAGAACATTTCTCCCACAGATGCTGGGGAATACACAGCTGTGGTGGGGCAACTGGAGTGCAAAGCAAAGTTGTTTGTGGAGAGTGAGTATCAGGCAGTCCTAGAGCATTTCCTGAGGATGCCTATGTATTTGTTTTTTTTTTTTTCTTTTTTCTTTTTGTCTTTGTTTTGCTTCATCTGTTTTTTAAAATAAAGTATATTAACTGAAGTGCTCTCTGATTTTCCCAAGCGTTACATATTACAAAAACCATGAAAAGTATCGAGGTACCTGAGACCAAAACTGCCTCCTTTGAGTGTGAAGTGTCCCATTTCAATGTGCCATCCATGTGGCTGAAGAATGGAGTGGAAATTGAGATGAGTGAAAAGTTCAAAATAGTTGTGCAAGGAAAACTCCACCAGCTGATAATCATGAACACCAGCTCAGAGGACTCAGCAGAGTACACGTTTGTCTGTGGCAATGACCAAGTCAGTGCCACCTTGACAGTTACCCGTAAGTAAAGAGTATATATGTATGCATGTAAATATATATGCATATATGTAAATAGTCAGTAGACTAGTGGTTATTCCATATCCAACACTTTTCCTTCCTGACCATTTAATTACTCAAAAATTCTTCATTAAAACCTCTACTATGTGCTCTCACACTGACTTGGGCACTAGTATCTCCACTTGGATAAAATTTCCAATTATAGTGGCATTAAAAGGCAGCCTAAAAAGATGCTTTTGTGTCTATCATGCAGTCTCTCTGTGTGCCCTCAACTGGTCTAACCCTGTGCGTAGAAGGTATGCAAGCTTATGTCTCAAACACATACTAAAATCATTGCAGGTTTTCATTCTGCCCCTGTTCTAATGACCATGATATTTATGTAGATTTCCCTGGGTGTTTTTCCTTTCCCCCTTTGCAGCAATCATGATTACCTCCATGCTAAAAGACATCAATGCTGAAGAAAAAGACACTATTACTTTTGAGGTGACAGTAAATTATGAAGGCATCTCTTACAAATGGTTAAAGAATGGTGTGGAAATCAAATCAACTGACAAGTGTCAGATGAGAACCAAAAAGCTCACACACTACCTAAACATCAGGAATGTTCACTTTGGAGATGCTGCTGACTACACATTTGTGGCAGGAAAAGCTACTTCAACAGCCACCCTTTATGTGGAAGGTATGGTTTCAAAAATGTCATATCCATAGAAAAAATATCAAGCATAACTTGTAAAACATTGGCTTATCAATTGATGAATAGAGAAATAAAATGTGAAATATCATTACAATGGAATATTAACCAGTAACAAAAAGGAAATACTGGTACATATTACAATATGAATGAACATCAAAGACTTTATGTTAAAGTGGAAGAAACCAGACACAAAAGACCATATATAGTATTCTTCCATTTATATGAAATGTCCAGAATAAACAAATTTATTGAGACATAAATCAGTGGTTGCCTGTCTAGGGGGAGGTGATGGGAAGAGCCTAAAGTGTGATGGCCAGGGTACCTGGTTTCTTTTTTGGGAAAATGATATATTCTAAAATTATTGTGATGGTTTCACCACTCTAAATGCACTGGAAGCCACTGAATTGTACACTCTACATGAGTGAATTGTATATTATGTGAATTATATTTCAATAAAGCTGTTATGCCAACTTTCTACATTCTGTTTTCCAGCTCGCCATATAGAATTTAGAAAACACATTAAGGACATTAAGGTTCTTGAGAAGAAGCGAGCAATGTTTGAATGTGAAGTTTCTGAGCCTGACATTACCGTCCAGTGGATGAAAGATGGCCAAGAACTGCAGATTGCAGACAGGTCAATTATTTTATCCTGCTGTCGTCCACCAGTTCTCAGTTTCTTTTGAATCGCATACACTGAGCTCTAGTTTCCATTTCATCCACAGGATAAAGATTCAGAGGGAGAAATATGTTCACCGCCTTCTGATTCCATCCACTCGGATGTCCGATGCTGGGAAGTACACAGTGGTAGCAGGAGGCAACATGTCGAGTGCTAACCTCTTTGTAGAAGGCAGAGATGTTCGCATCCGAAGTATTAAAAAGGAGGTTCAGGTATTGTCTATCTAACTTAACTTTTTGAGAAATCATCAATAATTCCTAGCCCATAGTTTTATGTTTTAATTTTTGATTTTTAAATTTTCTAACCACAGATTTTTAAAGATTGAAATCAGCTCATTGCTGCTGGTTTAGATTCTTATGCTGACATCAATTTAGTCACAGTTTCCACTCACTCAGTGAGTAAGTGTGTCTTTAGCAGCTGTCTAAATACTTAAAGCAGGGCCGGTGAGATGGCTCAGCGGCTTAAGCGCCTGCCCGGCAAGCACGAGAGCCCGAGTTCGACTCCCGGAACCCACATACGAAAAAGGGGCCGGTGATATCGCTCAGCGGCACGGGCGCCTGCTGGCGCGTGAGGTCCTGAGGTCGACCCCCCGGTACCCACAAAAAAAAATAAAAAAATAAATAAATACTTAAAGCAGCTGTAGAAACTGCACTGTCTAATAAATGGCTACCTGCCAAACGGCACCAACCAGAGAAGAACTAAAACTTAAACTGTGATGTTCGCACATGAATTCGAATTTAAGAAATTTAGAATAAGTGGCATAGTTTTGGGTTTCTGTATATGAAAAGCCAGGTTTGCAGAGACTTAGTGGCTGAGAACATTTCCTGTGCCTTCTAAGAAGAATTCCAGTCCAGGCAATGCTGCTTGCCTAGCAAGGATGCTGAACACCTTTGCTCTCTACCTTTGCAGAGCTTGTCTGTGTGCACCAGTCTTCTCAAACGACGTAATTGATGCAGGGAATATGTTCCGAGCAATACCTTTCTGGTTCAGCTTCATTATATTGCTCACCCAAAGAGAATAGTACTTTAAAAGACTTTAAGCCATGGTGAAAAATCCTTAAATGAGGACTCAGATAACCTGGATACGTCTTCCATCCTTTCCTTTCCAATTCTGAACCTTGGTTTTGTCACTGTCATAGCCAGAGTAATGATTCTGACCTAGTGCACAAAGTTCATAGGATACAAAAATCAAGTTAAATAAACTTCGAAGAGCTCCATAAATAATTGAAAGCTCCCAGATGTAAAATGTCATTATATCATTTATTATTAATTAAGAAATAAACATTTAAAGGTGAAGTAATTGCCTCTTTGGGCAACCTTGCTAATTAGTGCAGGTGTAAGGAAGATTCTCTACAAAATAAATTTGGTTACCATTTATCCAAGACTAGGCAGAAAAAAATTTAAAAATGCTATAATCAGCCAACTTCTATCATGATGTATATTTGCATGCTCTGCAAATGAACAGTTTTAGAAATGGATTAACTAAAAGGAAACCAGGTAAATTTTCAGCTTTCTTATGTTACTCCATCGACAGGTCATTGAAAAACAGCGTGCTGTCGTTGAGTTTGAGGTCAATGAAGACGATGTTGATGCTCATTGGTATAAAGATGGCATTGAAATCAATTTCCAAGTTCAAGAACGACACCAGTATGTGGTGGAGAGAAGAATCCACAGGATGTTTATCTCTGAGACTAGACATAGTGATGCCGGCGAATACACCTTTGTGGCAGGAAGGAACAGGAGTTCTGTAACTCTTTATGTCAATGGTATGTAGGTAGAAACTTAAACATTCTTTGTGGATCTAATATGCATAGCACAATTGGGGCTGAGGGACCACTCACCCTCCATCCACCTGAATTTGGGCAACACCCTTGGGTCAATCCTGCTTCCATTGTCCTAAGAGGAGCAAAAGTAAGAATAATAAAGACCCAAGAATCTCTAAAGCTCCAGGCCAGAGCACATGCATGTTAGATCCCTTGGCATGACCTTCAGTAACTTTTTCCCCATTCGAACTTCATTAAATGGTCGTACACAGGGACCACATACTACCATACATGTTGTTAAAACTGAGTGAATTCTGGGAGATTCATGCCTATTAGATGCCTCTGATATGACTCAGCACCCTGTCAATCGTTTCTGTCAATCACATCTACAGAGATATGATTGACAATCACATCCCAGGACAGGGTGCACATCTTTTAAAATACAAAAGCCTGATTTATCTCTGTTCTTCCTGTTCCCCTGCCGTCCCATCACCACTTTTCCGATTCATGCCACATTTTTTGTTTCTGTTGGCACAGATCTACTTGCCCTGAGCACACCCTCCCACTAACTTCAATAAATATAGCTGCTTTTTCTTTTATGAAGGTGTACACTTGCAATTCTTTGCTCACCATACACAAGAATCTGGCATCTGTCTCCCAGACATATCACACACAGTATCAGACCCATCTGGAATAATCCTCCTTATTAAGTCACTAATTCTCTGGTAGTTCCTGGGCAAATTCTAAAGAACTCACAGTCCTCATATGGATGCAGCTACATTTATTTTCATGTTATCCCTATTAAAAAAGGAGAACAGTTGTTAAAAGGAATATTGAGGTATCATTTCCAAGAAGTGCCTAGTTGCCAGATTCTCACTTAGTTGATCAACGCAATTGCACATCCACCATGTGTCAATCATAATATACCCCAAATGGTTTTCTAGACATAGCAATAAACTCTTTTAGTTCTCTACCCTCCATTTTAACTGCTTAAGTATAATAGTACTGCTATATAGACAATGGGGAGAATTCCAGCCTCTGGGATAGAAAGCCTCAGAGCACCAAAGATCCCCTTTGAGACCATGGAGGGGTAAGGAGGGAGCCACAGGCAGTGTCCCCATGCATTAAGACCAGGGGCTCTTACTCTGGAGGAGGAATTCCACAGGCTACCAAGCACTCCTGAAGAGCCTGTAAATGTCTTCAGGAGGGTGCCATTAAACCTCTGCTTTCCTCTTTAGGCATCTTAGTGCCAAGTTTGCAGCTGGGCTAGATCTGAGACTTAGCTAGACACAAAGAGAAAATGGAACCTCCCTCCCATCCCTATCCTGGGCTATATCTCTGAACAAAACACTCCTGAAACACAAGAAGGAACACTAGGGGTCACCTCAGGATTCACAAAGGTGACCATTTGCCTAATGTCACTAAGTCCCTAGAAGATCAAATGATCATGGCACCCAGTTATTTTTATCTGTGTATAACTGGTGGGGAAACTGAGGCATCAAGAAGTAAATATCTTTTCTATAATGGTGTCAGGCCCCAGCCTCAGATTATCCTTTTCTCCACATTTCTGGGTATTTGATTTACTTAGCTCCCCCTCACTCAACCACCACTAAGAATATGCCTTACTTAACATAACTAGAAAGCAGAATTTTGTTAAATGTGGTAAGTTGCATTTAGTTAGATCTGAAATAGTATCCATCTATTCAGTACTTATTGCATTTCACTGGCACCTGTATATAATGAAATGACTGTGACATATAATGGACACTTGTGAATCAAATAAACCTGAATGTGGTGAGCCACGTAATTTGCTCAAATGACCTAAAAAAAAAAAAATAGGTAACACATGGAAGTTGTGCTAGAATTCTTTTCGGTATCCATTGCTGTGCCCCAACCAGGAACCAGAGTAACCATATAACACTGAGGAACTTGGAACTCCCAACACCCCTCCCCAAAATATAAAATATATCTTTGAAGTTATTTTCTCTACTTGAGAACAAAATCCCCTCTCTGAACAAAGAATGTTCTAATATCCTCAGGCAATAAAGATGCCACAGTTCCAAGGTTTTGGTTTTAGGCATGCAACCACCCAGCAACAAATTAACACAGGGTTTTGCTTGCTCTTCTGCATCTTTACGCTTTTTCATGGACTATTTTCTGTTGTTTGCTTCCAGCTCCTGAACCACCCCAAATCCTACAGGAGCTCCAGCCTGCTACCGTGCAGTCTGGCAAGCCTGCTCGCTTCTGTACTGTGATATCTGGCAGACCACAGCCCAAAATTTCCTGGTACAAGGAGGAGCAGCTGCTTTCCACTGGGTTCAAGTGCAAATTCCTTCACGATGGGCAAGAGTATACACTTTTGCTCATTGAAGCCTTCCCAGAGGACGCAGCGGTCTACACCTGTGAAGCCAAGAATGACTATGGAGTTGCCACGACCTCAGCTTCACTTTCAGTGGAAGGTAAGGATACCCTGCTACTTCCCAGATGAAAATAAAGCTCAGAAGCCAGTTTTTGTGCTCTCACAGTGCATTCAAATTGCAACTTGGAATTCATAAAACCCGATTGTTACCCAACTTTGAAAGCACTCCTTCACAAAAGTAAGATAAATCGGCACGCTTGCTTCTGTAGGGTCTTCATGGTGACTTAATCATGTGGTCTCTTCCTTCAGTTCCAGAGGTCGTGTCTCCTGATCAGGAAATGCCAGTTTATCCTCCTACCATTATCACTCCACTCCAAGATACTGTCACTTCTGAGGGACGGCCAGCCCGTTTTCAATGCGGAGTTTCTGGAACAGGTAGGTTTGTGAAGAAAAGGTATCATCGCTAACATTTACAAAGAAGGATGTGAGAGAAAAGTTTTCTCATCTTTTCCTCCATCAAAAACATCTCCCATGTATAATTTGAAGATAATGGGCATCTAACAGATTACTTGAATTATTGAATTAAGAATTAGATCAATGTTTTCCTACAAAACTACCATTTTGTATTCTTTAAAAGGTGAAGGCAGTTAATTTTATGTGTTTTTTTACTACAATAAAAATTAGATCAGTGTTTTCTACTAATCTTCAAAAATATCATGTTTCCTTATTATTGCAGCTACACTTTTTTTTTTTTTGGGTACCGGGGGTCGAACTCAGGACCTCGCGCGCCAGCAGGCGCCCGTGCCGCTGAGCGATATCACCGGCCCTTTTTTCATATGTGGGTTCCGGAAGTTGAACTCAGGACCTCGCGCTTGCCAGGCAGGCGCTTATGCCGCTGAGCTATCTCACTTGCCCTACTTTTGCCTTTAAAGTGTTGCAAAAACACGTTTTAAGCCTTCTGTAATATTCTAGCATAGAAAGAGAAAATCTGTATTTCTTGCATGACTGATATCTTTAAATGCTTGAACGAGTTTTATAAATTCATGGGGTCAGTAACTCCGTGTGTGGTAATATTTATACACATGCAGAAATTTTAGCATCCTGTTGTAGACCTATTTTCCGTGTGATGGAACTTAAATTCATTAAACTTTCAATAGTTTGCCAAATCACATAATGAAAATTCCCTAGGACTGAAAATATATCAACACACTCTGACCAGATATTGTCTAAGAAAGTAAATGCATTCCTTCTTTCCACAAATTGGTGGAGACTGTGAGTCTTAAAGGACTTGGTCCTTCAAAGTCCTTGGTCCTTGCTTACTCAGTACTTACACTTTCCAGGAATCAGTGAAATGTTATCTGTCGAAGGTCTCTGGTGCCCTCTACTGGTGCAAGAGAAATTAGGAACAGTAGAAATTTTAAAAATTGTGAAGCTTTCTAGCTAGCTTCCTGCTAAATTTATTCTGTAGGGGATGAGTATCATTTGGAGCCTTAGAGTGACAGCTATATAAGTGAAATGATAGATAACTAGTCTAGAAATGGGAGATTTCCAGTTGAGCATATTTGAGCATATTTTCCATTTTTATTATACCAGTATATATTATGCCTCCACTGTTGGGATGTCACACTGCCAGGGGTACCCACACTGGGCACTTACATTCCAGAAACTCAGCACTTAGGTGAGGAGATGCACGTGCTCAGTGAAGTGCCAGGGTTGTGAATGGTGTGACAGTCCACGTACTCAGTGTCCTCTGCCTGGGAATCAGTCGGAAAAAAATATATGAGCAGCATTGATGAAGAAGGATGGTTGAGCACAGTGGCATCCCACGTAGTGAGAGCAAAGTTCATGAAGTCACAGATGCTCTAGAGAACACTTTATGGGCTGAAAACAAGTGGTTTTAGTATGGTTGGAGAGTGATGTCATGAATGGTGAGAAAGCTAGAAAAGAAGGCAAAGCCAGATCCTGACATTGGGCATTCTATTAGGTTCTTAGACTTTATCATATTTACTTTGAGGAGCCACTAAAAGACTTGTTAACCCTCTAGGTAGCGTGGTAGGGTTGCATGGTAGGGTTGTTTCTTAGAAACAATACTGTGAAAAGCAAAGGAAGAATGAAAAGATGTGGGTGGTGAGGTTGGAGGTAGGGGGCCAGGGCAAAGACTATTACTATAGGCTAGAAGTGTGCTGCGGAGGCCTTCACCAAGGGCAGTCAGGAGGAGAAGAGGGTAGGTTGGAGAAGTATCCAGAAGTTAGGAGGAACAAGATTTAGAGGCCAAGCACAATGCAGTGGAAGGAGTAAGGTGCCTCACAGAAGCCAGGAGAGGTCAATGACCAATGCAGATAACAGCAGCCTGGCCAAAAGCACCCAGCGATTACCAGGACAGCTTTCACCTTTTGGCCCATTTGTTGTTGGCTGTTCATGCCCAGTGGCAGTTCCTGTGTGCCCTGGTACCAAAGGAAAAACTGTAGGGATAACCAGAGAACCTTGAAGGGGGCTAGCAAACTTCATCCTCCCGTTTCCACTGTGATTCAAAACACACACAGACAGGCAGATTACTTGTTGGATGACTGTTAAATTCCGTGGGCTGGTGTTGCCTATTGTATCACATGCCCTGATCCTTTGGCACGTTTGGAGGTACTCCTGACCCCCTCTGGGATGTTAGGCATTCTTATTTTATTTTATTTATTTTTTATTTTTCTTCATGTGGGTACCGGGAACCGAACCCAGGACCTTGCGCTTGCCAGGCAGGCGTTTATGCTGCTGAGCTATATGACCGGCCCAGACATTCTTATTTTAATGACTGACACTGAAGACTTTTGCATGTGTTATGTTACTTAACTCTCATAGCAGTTTTGTGCAATGAATAGATCATAAATTATTATGCATCCCATTTTACAAATGAGAAGACTGGTTCGGAGAGATTAAATGAGGTGTCTAAAGTCACACAATGGCAAGTTGTACTGTCAGTATTCTATCTTCAAACCTTCTTTGCTATGTAAGAAACAAAAAAGATTTGTTTCTTTAAAAAGGGAACCTATACTTTATAAACAACTGCCATTGCAGGAAGGAAGGAAACCTTCGTATACTGACACTGATGTCAAATGCTAACTGATTGGGCTACTAGAAGAACCCCATGGACAGAATCGAGATAAGGAACTGATATAATGACTATGCTCCAAAAATAAGATGGCTTTGACTCTGCCAATTAAAACAACTAAATTTAAAGTGTATATTTCTTTAAAGTATAACAACATGATAATGCTTTTGCTTTATACTTAATTTGGGTTTTTATTTTCTATTAAGATAGCTCAATCACTTATTTGGAAATAGTTTTATTATAATGTATTATAACTGCTAATTTGAAAAAAGTTAAATGTGTCTAAGATACCCAAATTCTCTCTTTTAGTTTTAAAAATCATTTTCTGTTTATTTCTGCCATACGTACTGATATATACATATATACCAGTTATATATACCATCAAAAAGAAGGTTTTTTTCTTTAGACTCAAGGATGTCTATTTTAGACTTTGTAGAATGTTGATCTTCTCTGTTCTTTTTTTGATTGATCTTTCTGCAAACCAGAAGTAAAGGTTTTCCTTACTTCCTGTCCCAGAATGCAAACACCAGCCCAGATCCCGTCCTTCATAATGACTGCTTCTTAGGATTATTTTTTCTCAAGGTCACAGAATATGTCAGAATCACGTCCTTGCTTCCACCACATGACATTCAAATGCATCAAAAGAATATAACTAAAATTCTATAATTTTAGGGCCGGTGATATCGCTCAGTGGCACAAGCGCCTGCTGGCAAGCGCGAGGTCCTGAGGTCGACTCACGGTACCCACATAAAAAAAACAAAATTCTATAATATTAAACATTACAACTAGTTCATAAATAGAACAGGGTAGATTTTTCTAGAGTTCTATTCTTGAAGATGAAAGGAAATCTTATAAAGCGTGCTCCAAAGAATAGTGTATTGTGCTTAACAAAAATAAGAAATGCAGTCCATTGTCTTAACATTGTGTGTGTGGTTAAATTTAAAAATCCACTTATTTTTGTGATTTAAATACATATCCTTTTTTCTTTTGTGATACAGATCTAAAAGTGTCTTGGTACAGCAAAGATAAGAAAATCAAGCCATCACGGTTCTTTAAAATGACCCAGTTTGAAGACACTTACCAACTGGAAGTTGCCGAGGCTTATCCAGAAGATGAAGGAACATACACTTTTGTTGCTAGTAATGCTGTAGGCCAAGTGTCAAGCACAGCCAACCTGAGACTGGAAGGTAGAGTAAAGCAACTTTAAGAACCACACTTAAGGGCCAGTGAGATGGCTCAGCGCCTGCCTGGCAAGTGCGAGGGCCTGAGTTCGACTCCCGGAACCCACATACGAAAAAAGGGCCGGTGATATCGCTCAGCGGCACGGGTGCATGTTGGTGCGCGAGGTCCTGAGGTTGACCCCCGGTACCCACAAAAAAAAAAAACACACTTAAATAGAGATCAAATATCATTACGCCAGTGACAGTTACTAAAGATTTCATGTAAATCATCATTGGTCCGACCACACTCTTTTAATGCAACTAATTATTTCCCTGTTACATGCAATGCTCTTGCTCCTCATTTCCACCTTCTCTTTATGAATCGCAGATCATCATTTTTTTTTTCCCTATTAAATTTTGTGATATATTTCTGTCACATTACCTTTCATGCTTCCTGATCAGCATGTATCAGAGTGATGCTGAAGAAATTGCTAAATTTGCTTTCTCATTTAGCTAGGATGAAAATATTTCTTACTTCTTAAAACTCTGCAGTGTTATGCTGTCATTGTATTGACACAGTTATGATTTCGCAGGAGCCATGGTAGACAATTTCAGATCTGTGCCCAGTCTAAACGTATTCTCCATCACTTAAAGAACGCCTGAGTGTTGAGGGGCCAGTGTTAAAATTAAGGTGTTTTAACGTTTCTGTTTGTTGGTACTCCTGAACTGTAATCAGAAATACTTCCTCAGTCACAGTGCCCCTTTAACTCAAGACGAGGATAACGATATCTTTATGCAATCAGACTACTGGTCCTGAATGAAAATAATCTATATAGAATTAAGTATATAAAATATATCAGGATTTAGGAAAGCTTCTGTTTTTTTCCTTACTCTTAAACACTTACTATAGTTAGATATTTTCTTAATAATGAATGTAGAGAGGCTTACAAAATGGAAAGGCTTGTTTTACAAACGAAGAAAAAAAAAAAAAGAATACCTCAACCCAGCTGCGTACTCCACTGTAGCCTTCATGATCCGTATGGAGACGTTCCTTGACCCATTCATGTCAGCGCGCCTGTCTGGGAAATGGAAGTGAACTTGTATGACTTCGATTCAGTAGTGAGGCACAAAGCATTAAGATTAGACTGGATTCTAGTCCGTTACTGAAATTTATGACGCATCACCAAGTGAGTTTTGGTTTCAATGCAGTGAAAGACATTAAAAACTGGCATGCTTCTTTTCAGGATTTAGCAAATTTGAAGAAGTCACATCAAACTCCCAATGGCATGTCTGTTCATCAGTTTCATTTAAGAAGGAGGCCCTTGGCCAAAAGCCCATCTTCATCCTGCCTCTGTCAAGCCTCAGGGTGCACAGCGGGGAGACAGTCAGATTTCGTGCAAGGGTTTTTGGCATTCCCAAGCCAGAAATCCAGTGGTTTCATAACCAGCAGCCAATTCCACCAACAAAAGATGTAGTTTTCCATTTTGAGGAGTCCACAGGCATGGCTTTAATGCTTATAGTTGATGCTTACTCAGAGCATGCTGGGCAGTACTCTTGCAAAGCAGCCAATAGTGCTGGGGAAGCCACTTGTGCAGCTACACTCACAGTGACTCCAAAAGGTAAATCCCATCTTGCTTCAAGGTCTTTGATTTACTGCATATCGTCTAGTCCCCTTGCTACTAATGAGAGTCTGCTGTTTGTTTCAATGCATAATATAGCCAGTCTATAATCTACTAATAAAGTAACACCCAGCAAGTCTTCCCAAGCCCTCAATTATGGGTTAACTTGTGCACTTTAAATTGCATTGAAGTAGGTATTCTGTTCATTAGAGAACCAGTCATTATTTTGTTTAAGCACCAACTTTGCTTGGCGTTTTTGCTTTGCTAAACAACATTGCATCATTAAATGATCTATTTGTTGTATATCGTTTATAAAGTATATGATAAAGGGAGGATAATATATGGTATCACAAATATAGTCAGGTAGAATAAGGTGGGGGAGGAGGACAGACTGTGTCATTCTGTATAGCTGCAATGACAACAGAAGGAAGGAACCACATACTGTATGGCACCTGCCTAAGCCTTCATCAGCCACTCATCACTGGGTCACTGGGAAGAGTATTCTTTTCTGTGACCCTGACATCCTAGAGCATCCTGTGCCCAGCATGCCACTTCCAAGGGACAGTGATGTCTTTCATCTTCATCTTTCATGCCTTCTTATGTTACTAACTTAGCCATGTGACAAAGCTTAGATTGTGATATTCTTTTCTTTCTTTTTTTGTCACTTAATTATGCAGTGCAAGCCCTAGATAGGCAAAGTTCTGGGAAAGATGTAAGAGAGCCCACCAAGTCCCAGGCAGTGGCAAATTCCTCTTTCACAAAGGAGGAGAGCAAAATATCCCAAAAGGAAATTATGTCATTCCAAGGATCATTATAAGAATATGAAGTACAGGTTTTTGAAAGTGTATCTCAGAGTTCCGCCCACTCAGCTGCATCTGTTCGCAGAAAGCAGTGTGTTATGGGAGCAATGTGCTGAAGAGTGAATGGGTGAGGCCTCCAGGATTCTCTTGCATATTCAGGACCTCACTGTAAAGTGTGGCAACACTGCCTAATTGCTCCGTGTTTTAGAAGATGAATCTTCAGTTGATATAACCTGGACTCATGAAGGTGTAACGATAGGGGAATCTGAGAAAGCGAAACAATCACGTGATGGAAATATTCAGTTTCTTATCACATGCAGTGTTCAGCTGATAGACCAAGGACTCTACAGCCACACTGTACACAGTGATTATGGAGAAAAGACAACCTCAGCAGTGCTAAGTGTAGAAGGTGGTTATTTAATTTTTTAGTTATAACTTACTCCATTTCACCTTCATCACTTTATGCAGCTTTATGCTGACAGTTATGCAACCATGCAAATCGAATCGACAAATATGTTAATTAGAATATACCTAGCATTCTATTCATAAATGGCTTAGGAAAGTAGACCAAGTCACTGGCCAAATTTGATTAAAAATTTAACTCTCCAGCCTAGATTCATGAAGTTGAATTTTCTAGGTTCAGGAAGTTGAGGTTTACTTCATATGTGCTGCTTTTTGTAATATTTACCAAATGTTTCACCTAGAAAGTGGACCAAAAAAGGCTAATATATTGTAGTTTGCTAAGTATTTATTATTTATTATTATGTCTGGCACTGTGCTAAATTTAAATTTATTTTAATAATAGTAAGATGCTAGCCAGGTGTGGTGGTACACACCTGTAATCCCAGCACTCAGGAGACTGAGGCAGGAGGACTGCTACAATTCAAGGCCAACCTGGGCTACATAGTGAAACAAGGCCAGCCTGAACTACATAGTGAGAGCTTCTCTCAAAAAAAAAAAAAAAAGAAAGAAAGAAAAACTAAAATCCAAAACAGCCAAAAGAAAGAAAGATAATAGTAAGAGGTTCAACAATTACTATCTGCCCTTTCTTTTCAGATCTGGAGGTTATAATTATTTATAAGGAGGCCATGAAAATAGAAAAATAGTAAGGGTCTATCTGGACCGAAATTAGTAATTTGTACATGTTTTTCAGTGATACTTCTTTTCCATGCTTGGATTCTCCTGGAATTGTTGCATTTTCTCATGGCAAGATCATTATTTTTTCATTATTGTACTTGATTCTCCACTATATCTGGAAGAACACAGACCTGTGTGGAACAACATACCTATTTCTGGTTCTGGATCCATAGCCTGCAAAGGCAGTATCTCAAAAACTGAGGTCCAGTTTTATAAACTAGGTGGGAAAGTCCACCATCCAGAGCATTCCCTGGCAGCTTCTGGCTAGCATGGTAATCACTGAATGACTGTTTATCTGGAGGTGTTGTCTACAAGTCTCTTAGGTGACAGCTTTGACAGTTTTTGCAGTAATGCGTAATTGGGAGTTGGATGTATTGTGGAGTGAGAGAAATATAAGTGTTCGAACTCCTTCCTAATGAATCAAGTGCCTAGTATACTTGAGCGGAACAGAGTTGAGCTGGTCAATTTTGCTCCAGGATCTCTAATTTACTCAATTCTAAATCACTCTATTAAAGTGTTCTTGAAGCAAAACCTTCTTTTTTTTCCAAGTCCAGACTGCCTTACTTGTACTTAAAACATTAAAAGATAAGACATTTAGGTGTTTGAAGAATGAAGGCTCAAACAGCTGTCTTGTTATTTAACATAAGGCCATTACTTATGTGTTCCTCTTTTATTTTGGCCTTATAAGTTCATATAGGCCACATAATTGTTCACCAAGACCAAGTGGGGACCTACACCCTTGTAAATCTGTTTGAATAGAGTTCCTAGGTTAGTAGTAAATGTAGATACATCATATGTTAGTTTTGGGACTAACACGCTGCCTTTCTTTCTCATCCTACTAACATTCCATCTTCTCTACATTTGGCGTGTCTTTTATTCTTATAAATACAGCTAATTTATACCTTTTCCTAACTTTATTCTTACCTTGCTGAAGAATCGCGAACCAGAGCTGTTACGAAAGTTACTCTTGGTTCAAACACTAAAAGTATTAAAACACTCAAGAGAGTTACAAATGCAAGCCACCCGTGAAGTAAAAAGGGAATCATTGAAGAAAACATCGAGTTTGTAATTAACTTCATGCCAAAGACCATAAGGAACCAAGCAGAGTTTCAGCCATGTCCACTGACAGAAAGCACACGGGCTGAAGAGCAAGAGTGGCCCAAGGGCGCCAGCCTTTCCAGGAAGCTGCCGCAGAGACCATGTGTCCAAAAGCTACGCCTGTCCCTTATATAATAAAAGCAATTTTTGAGTTGAGATCTTTGATTCAATCCTTGATGTGTAATGGGATTTTGTACGGTTTAAACGTAGAAAGTTGGCTCAAACTGAGGGAGTATTGACTAACAAAAATGTCTAGTTCTGCAAGAAAGACAGAGTAGTCATCAACTAAAAGTGGCAAACTAGAAAATGCATGGTCCTTCTCACTGTGATTTCATCTTATAGCCACTTTTCAGTCAATAAGACTTTTTAAAAAATATTTTAGTTTGTGGATTGCTTTTCTGAGTGCATGTAAAGGCATGGAGAATTATAGGACTAAAAATTTAAATTTCTTAGAGAAGCTAAAATAAAAATGTTTTGAATCTTTCTGTCAACATTGTCATGTACTTTATCAGCTCATTGATTTGTGTGGCATGGACTTTTTTGATGAATTGGGAAGTGTAGCTTTCTGTTTTTATAATAAAGAGAAAATTTTAATCATATAAGTCATGAATTGATGCAGAAAGTACATGC
The DNA here is from genome assembly GCA_028451465.1 of Erethizon dorsatum. NCBI lineage: Eukaryota > Metazoa > Chordata > Mammalia > Rodentia > Erethizontidae > Erethizon > Erethizon dorsatum. The sequence goes on along the minus strand of CM051826.1, from coordinate 122,045,531 downwards.
AGTTAATCACTAAAATCTCTTTCTTTTTTTTCCATTTTAGCCCCTGAATCAATGCTGTATGAAGGGATTGAACAGCAGGTTGAAATGGAGATGAAAGGTATTGTTATTATGAATGTGAGATCCAAATAGAAACTCTGAAGGATTAATAGAATCCTCGAGCTGCCATGTTTCTTTTAGTACTATTGAGAAAAATGACATAGATGTACAAATATATCTCTTAGAGTATATATTACTATGTCGCATGCCTGGTTTATTATGCTGATGGTTACATGCATTTTACAGTAATTTGTTGTATGGCGATTCAAAAATCTTCAATTTAAATGATATTAGCTATATTCAATTTCATGTTCGCAGCTATTTTCAAAAGTGTGTATTATAAACAGTTGTCATCTTAATGCATGAAATCATGAAGTAGAACTTTGTTTTCAAAATCATGGTGAACTACACTGAACGATAGACAATAACCTAACTATCATTCTCAGAATGCAATGTCATGAATGAATTATGATTGAAATGCTACCGTATTTAGGATGTGTGAAGACGACACATTCCCATTCTCGGTTTACACTTCACGCACATGTATCATTTTAACACTGATATGTCTCTTACACTGGCTTGCAGATAGCTGTCTCCTGTGATCCTTATTGCCTGCTTTTCTTTGCATAACATTGTGACTTTACAGCTGTATTAGTTCGAATAAACGCCTTCTCATTGTATTTTAGCTAATTATTTATGGTTACCGTTCTTGTATATATTTTTCAATAGTTAATTCTCAAAAATATCATTTAATCTACAATCAAAAGGATCAGAAAGGGCGTTTATTCCACTCTCTGCAAGTCAGGTAAGATTTTCCTCTTAGCCACCAAAACAACAAGAGTTTTCCTGCCCTCAAAACAAATATGCACAGGAATATGTTATTTTGAAATGCATTTTTGCTTGTTCAAGAAGAAATTTCAGCAGTTTGAAGAAAAGACCAGACAACGAACGATTTTCGTGTCAGAATCTTTTAAACAGAGCATGGTGTTGCGTTTATTCGAACAAATACGGTGAGTGAATTTTCTTATGGATCTGTGAGAATCTGTAACATGCACTTTATTCCATTTCCTATTTTGCATTTATTTTCAACTTTTCAAATATGATGGAAAATAGTAAATGCTTTATAACTTAATTTTTTTCCAGAATTATTCTCCGAGGAAGAAGCTGAACATTCAGATAGAGAGACACGTGATGCTTTTTCAGATTCTGAAGACATAGACCACAGCTCTATGACTGCTAAAAGATATGCAAGTAGAATATCATCTACATGTTCCTGGCCCGAATACTTCAAGCCTTGTTTTACTCAAAAACTTACATTTAAATATGTTTTAGAGGGTGAACCTGCTGTTTTTACATGTAAATTAATTGCCTGTCCAACTCCAGAAATGACCTGGCTTCATAATAATCGGCCCATCCCCACCGGTCTTCGTCGAGTTATAAAAACTGAGAGTGATTTACATCATCATTCTTCCAGTCTTGAGGTTAAAAGAGTCCAATTCAGAGATTCTGGAAGTTATAGGTTATTAGCAATTAATAGTGAAGGGTCTGCTGAATCAACTGCGTCATTGCTTGTTATCCAGGAGGGGCAAGATGAGAAATATTTAGAATTCCTGAAAAGGGCAGAACACACATGTGGAAATATGGAGGCTTTAGTTGAAAAGAAACAAGATAGGATAAAGGTTGACCTTAGATTTACTGGCTCTCCTTTTAATAAAAAACAAGACATGGAACTAAAGGGAATGATGAGGACTATACACTTTAATACAGTAAGTGCTGGCAAGAAAACAGATTATACGAATCAGGAAGAACATTTAGAAAGTATATCTGACATAAGGGGGTGTCTTAATGTGGGGGAAATTTTCTTAGATGAGGAGACCAAAATGAAGCTGCAGCGTTTACGGGAGGCTAGAAAAATATTCATGGAGAAAAAGAAATTATCTCTTTTAGATATGTCATCTGAAGTAAGCTCTAGAACTTTGAAAAGTGAGGTTAGTGAGAGAGATATTTTTTTCTCTAGGGAGGAAATAAAGAGCAGGTCTGGGTCTGATCTAGCTGAAAACAGGGATAAGGTAGATAATTTACCTGAGGGCATTATCCCAAATCCATACACCCTTCCAAACCAAATGGATCGAATTGTAGAATCTGGAGAACTTCCCACAAGCTTTCATACTACTGTTGATAAAGAAATTCTCCAGACTGAAATGAGACTGAGCCAAGAGGCATTCATAGAAGAAAGTCTACCAGAAGATTCTTTATACGATAATGCTCTAGTAAATGAAAGTGTCCAAGCAAGGGGGCAGTATGAAGAAATTAGGAGTAACGCTACAGTGAGGGAGTCATCAGAATATATTACTAATGTATGTAAGAACGGGGAAATATATGAGACTCCTGAAAATGTGTCTCAAGTTCACACGCCATATGCCAGTGAATCTTTGGATACACTTGTAAATATTAAAGACAGTGAAGAACCAGAAAGTGAAAGAATAAGACAGGGTGACTCGGCAGAAGTGCAACACTCTGCTTCCACAAACACTGATGAATTCAAAACTCAACAGAGGGAACAACTGACAAGATTTCTTGACAATTCTTTCCAAAACCGTCCACAACGTTGTCCACCTTTGTTTATTCAAGAAATTGAATCTCAAGAAGTTTATGAAGGTGACAGTTGCAAGTTTGTGTGTCATTTTCAAGGTTATCCTCAACCCATAGTACTGTGGTATAACAATGACATGCCAATCCCACGTAATCAAGGCTTTACTATTCATACTTTAGAAAACTATTCAACATTAACTTTTTCTTCTGTTCATCCTCAAAATGAAGGTTCTGTGACCTGTGTGCTGCTTAACCAATATGGAACGGTAAAAACAACAGGTACACTTAGAGTGAGAGCAAAACAAAGGTGTGACATTCCCCTGCAAAAAGTCCCAGTGCTCCATGAATACACTGATGAAGAAGAGGAGCTGGCTTTGGTGTTTGATCAAGCAGAAGGCCTCCATCCATCTTGGAGTCAAGAGGGCCAAGCAAATCTCCGTATGTTAAAAACCAACCTACCAGGTCTTCCCTCTGCAGATGCAGAACTGCTTTCCTTCCCTGTAGAAATTCAGATAACAGCAGCCACTCCAACCCCAGAACAGGATAAAGAGTCAAGAGAAACATTCCAGCTGGAACTTGAAGCAATGCCTCGAGATCAAGCTACTGAGTCACCAAAACACAGATTTATATTCTCCTCAGATATCACTAATGAACCACCAAAAATATTACAAGAAATTCCAGAGTACGCCAGGTGTAGAGAAGGGGATTCTATAGTACTTGAATGCTTAATATCTGGCGAGCCTCGGCCAGTTGTAACATGGTTCCAACATGGAGTCCTTTTAAAGCAGAATCACAAGTTCCAGTTTGAAGAAGTTAATTATAGCTACAAATTATATGTTAATGGTGTTAATTCTCAAGATGCTGGAAAATATAAATGTGTTGCTGAGAATGATTCAGGCACAGTTGAGAGTATTTTACATCTAACGGTGGAATGTGTCCCTTACACGGAATATAGTCGACTCAAAAATACCGGTGGGATTTGTGCACAGTATTCCAAAGATCAACAGGGGCAAGTGCAGGGAGATTCTGAAAGGGCACGTTTTTATGATTATCCAGTGGGTCCTTTCATTCCCCAATCAAGTGTAAAAGAATATTCTGTAAAGGAATATTTTCAAAGCCTTGAAACAACTGAGCAGGTAAACCAGAGTGAACACATACATCACACAGCTTCCAGAGAAAAACTGCCCAAGTTTATGCAGGGTGCTTCTAGATCTACAAACACCAGTGAGCCTCTCGGGGCTGAATTCCTACAAAGACAAGGTGAACTGACAGAGGAACATGTAAACAGAAGATCAAATCCGTACCAAGCAGAGGGTTCTGTTTATCCATATTCAGATGATTTCAGTGAAGTTAATATTAGGAAAGAGACAAGAAATGATTTGGGAAACTTTGGTAGAGCAGAATGGGAAAATGTGCAAGAATATACCCAAAGGGACTATTTACTGAATATCCCCTCTAGGCGAACTTCTGACGAAGTTCAAAATACAAAGGACTCATCTATCATTACTTATGAAGAACCCCTTGATGAAGAAAGATACCACCCAGGGAAGAAGGTGAAGCATAGAATTATCGCATTTGAAAAGCTACAGCATGTAGAAAAAGGAGCTCTAGAAAAAAGACCTACCAAGAAATCATTTGTGACTGCTCCTCAAAGGAAGCTTGATGACACAGACTTTTCATTAAAGCAAAGAGAATCAAGCTCAAGTAATCTAAATGCAAATATGTACCAGGGAGAGAAAATGTCTTCAAACACAGAACCAGATTCATCTAACACTGTGATGAATTTGAAACTGCTTTCCTCTCAAATTCATAAGGAATTTGAAGTACAAGAGAGGGAAGACCAGACTGAAATAGGTCCTGTAGATCAGTGTCCAGTTTCTGAAAAGACTGAACACGAAACACCTATTACATTTGACCTAAAGCAGTTTCACTCACAAGTAGAAAATGCAGATGTAAAATTGCAAGAATTAGATAGCAGTCAACCAGAAGAAACTTATTTGAAAATCCAGCATTCTGATTTGGATACGACTGATGCTGAGTACATTGAATTTGATTTAAAACAAATGTATTCCCATGATGCAGCTAAGGAATTCCAAGAGCAAGATACGAGACAACAGCAGGAAACACATAATAAAGAAGTTCGTAACCCCAAAACATTACAATCTGGTACTCAGAGTACCTCTCAAAATGTGCAAAATAACTTACTTATCAGTCAAGAAATTTCTTCCAGTTTGGAGTTTTCAAACAGAACTCTGGTGGAGAAAAGCACTATTGATGAAAATACTTTTTACTTAGAAAAAGAAATCCAGCACGTACAGGAACAAAATAGAGCCCTGTTAAAACTAGATCATTCTCTTACGTCTTTCTCTGAAGCAATCCATAATGAATCAGTTACCCCATTTCCAGTGCCATCTGTCGACACAGGAGAAATTGACGTGTCTGAGGGAAACAGTTGTCTAGAAAGTGGAAATGGAAACTTTATCGCACATTTGAAAAAAGCAGCAAGTGAGGAAAAGCTTTTAGAAGTTTGTGGAAGGGAAGAGTGCACTTTGGAACCAGAGTTGGCATCATGCCAGAGGCAGGAGGATTGGACACAGGGATATACAGACAGGACCAGAGAAGATCACCAAGGTGACAATCAAGAAGCAGACACGGTCCACAGGCAGCTCTCCTTGAGTCAGTGCTTGCCATTCTTAGTGACTGGAGAGCAACAAGATCCAGCAGAACAGATAAGTGAAAAAATCGATGCCTCAGGAGAAGAAACATGTTATGAAGACATTCAAGTTCAAAATGAAATTTCTTTCTCTGAAAGAGAAAGTGAAGAGATAGAAACTTGTTCTTCTGAAAATCTTCCCAAATTGCATGAGGCACATACAGCAGAAGAAATGCAAGCTGAAACCTCTCTAACCCAATATTTACTTGCTGCTGGAAAACATGAGGTACCTGAAGTTAAAGACACCAAACACAAGCCAGAATTTGTCCAGAGTGAATCCATCACTTCAATGGAGGTTGAAGAAGTAACTTTCAGCACTGTTTACGAATATTACAACCAAAGACAGGACTCACTGGGTCGTCCCTATTCTCCTGAATCTGACATTTCGATTGATGTAGGAAGTACAAACAGTGAAGAAATCTCTGAGTTAGATCAGTTTTATACCCCACCATCATCTGTTGAACATTTTGAATCTCCAAAATCTCCTGATTTATATTTTAATCCTTCAGATACCACTAAACAATCCTCAGCAAATTCAGGAGGTGAGGCTGTTGAAAGAGGAAGTTCACCTTCAGAGGAAGTTGCTGAAAAATACTCACCTTCTGAAGGCGAGACAGCAGAAAGATACTCCACTCCCCCAGGGGAGGCTCTGGAGAGATTTTCCACTCCCCCAGGGGAGGCTCTGGAGAGATTTTCCACTCCCCCAGGGGAGGCTCTGGAGAGATTTTCCACTCCCCCAGGGGAGGCTCTGGAGAGATTTTCCACTCCCCCAGGGGAGGCTCTGGAGAGATTTTCCACTCCCCCAGGGGAGACACTAGAGAGAGATTTTATTCCTACTGGAGGACCAAACCCCACTGGAAATGTAAAAATGTACCCATCAAAAATACACAGGGAGGACAGTACATCAACCGAGCATTTCCATACACCTACCGAAGACAGGAGTTCTGCTCATGAAATATGGCGCTCTGATTCATTTGGCACACCCAGTGAAGCCATTGAGCCAAGAGACAATGAAATGCCTCCATCTTTTATTGAACCTCTGACCAAAAGGAAGATATATGAACACACAACATTAGGCTTCATCGTTGAAGTTGAAGGACTTCCAGTGCCTGGTGTGAAATGGTACCGAAACAGATCTTTGCTCGAGCCAGATGAAAGAATCAAAATGGAAAGGGTGGGTAATGCGTGTTCCTTGGAAATTTCTAACATTCAAAAGCAGGAAGGAGGAGAGTACATGTGCCATGCTGTGAACATCATAGGGGAGGCGAAGAGCTTTGCAAAGGTGGACATAATACCCCAAGAGGAGAGAGCAGTGGCGCTCCTACCTCCAGTAACACATCAGCATGTCATGGAGTTTGATTTGGAAAACACCACCTCATCAAGGACACCTTCTCCACAAGAAATTGTCCTGGAAGTTGAATTAAGTGAAAAAGATGTTAAAGAATTTGAGAAACAAGTAAAAATAGTCACAGTTCCCGAATTTACTCCTGATCATAAAAGCATGATTGTGAGTCTTGATGTTCTTCCATTGAATTCAGTAGATCCAAATAGGGATTCAAGGGGGGAAGATGACAGAGATTTAAAGATTGATTTAGAAGTATTTGAAATGCCTCCTCGCTTTGTAACACCTATTTGTGATTATAAAATTCCAGAAAATTCAGATGCTGTGTTTAAATGTTCAGTCATAGGCATCCCTACTCCTGGTGTAAAGTGGTATAAAGAATATATGTGTATTGAGCCAGATAATGTTAAATACGTGATGAGTGAGGAGAATGGAAGCCACACCCTTAAAATTCGAAACATCTGTCCTTCTGATTGTGCAACGTACAGATGCAGAGCTGTGAGTAGTGTAGGAGAAGCAATTTGTCGGGGCTTCCTCACCATGGGAGGAGATTCCGAAACATTCGCTATGCTGGGAAAGAAAAGTAAAGTGACGGTAAGCAGTTTGAAGGAAGAATTAGTCTTAAGGAGCAAGTACGCAGAGAGCTTTTTTGAATTTCAGGTGGTGGAAGGGCCTCCCAGGTTCATCAAAGGCATTTCCGACTGCCATGCGCCATTAGGTACAGCAGCTTATTTCCAGTGTTTAGTTCGTGGTTCTCCAAGACCCACAGTTTCCTGGTACAAAGATGGGCAGCTGGCGCAAGGAACAAGGTTCAGTGCTGAGGAAAGTGGCATAGGGTTCCACAACCTGTTTATAACAAGTTTAGTAAAAAGTGATGAAGGTGAGTACAGATGTGTAGCTACCAACAACTCAGGAATGGCTGAGAGTTGTGCAGCCCTCACCCTAAGCTAAAGTGCAATGTTTCAGTGCCTCCATAATTATTAGAATTGGAGTGCTTTTGTATTTCTCAAAGTACACAGATCTAATAAACTTCCACATATATCCACTCTATTTGGCTGCATGACACTGAAGACTCCTGAGGAAGTAGTCTATGCAGGAATCTCATCTTTGTAATACATGTAAATATTCTGTTAACTAAACTGTGGAATCATCACTGTGTCCATCATGCTGTGTATCATCAACCACAATTAAACATCTCCTTGGCTACCTAATTGTTCGTACTTCTACTTTACCCTAATTCCTCCTCTGTAAGGCATATCAGCTGAATGCATTCTCTCTTAGCATATAAACTATATATGCAAAAGTAGAGTATAAAACTGAAGGCCATGTCAGCTGACCATGCAGAGGAACTGCTAAGGCAAAATCTGTCTATTTCTGTTAGGTCGTTTTTAGAATTTTAATCTCATGTTTATTTAATCTCATGTTTAACTCATGTTTATTTACTTGGATTTAGAATAGGCAAAACAAATGACAAAAGCTAGATTTGCCTGATCAGTAACTAACTCTATGATCTGTTTTACATAACAATCTAATTTTGCCTTTTTAAAAAATTATTTTTATTATTAATATCTCTCCTCTAAAGTATTTTAATTCTCCTAGATTTGATAGGACCAACTGTGCTCTGTTTGTGAACAGGGTTCATCTAAATGTTTGCAGAATATACGAATAATGAGATTTCCACATTTGGAAATATTTTATTTTCTCATTTTTGAGATAGTGTCAAATGTGAAGTGCAGCATTAATTTAATATTAGCCTTGGATGGGGAGTTATCATATTGCATTTACATGTAGCATTGAAACTACATTCTAATTTTGCAATCTTTAAAAGTAGAAAAAAGAAAGTGGGAAACTTATAGACTAGAGATAATGTGTTAATTTGTATTTTGGATTATATGCAAATAACAAGATAAGCTTTTTTTTCATTCACACTGAATTTTGACTTTAACTGAAAATTAAGAAGTACTCAAATTTCATCAAGATTATTCCATATACATATGTATGTATATAGAAAGATAGAGAGAGTCTTCAATTTGTTTTTGCTTTTTCTTTTTTTGTGGGTACCGGGGGTCGACCTCAGGACCTTGCGCACCAGCAGGCGCCCATGCCGCTGAGCAACATCACCGGCCCTTTTTGCATATATGGGTTTCGGGAGTCAAACTCAGGACCTCGCACTTGCCAGGCAGGCACTTACGCTGCTGAGCCATCTCACCGGCCCTTCAATTGGTTTTTAAAATGTGCATTTTTAATAAATTTACAAACTCTAAAACATTTTTTCTATGAACTAATAGGGACCTAAGTCCTCTCATTTCAAATTTATTAAAAACAAAGGTATTGAATTTTTGCATCTGAAAATGAGTTACAACAAAAGACCTCAGAGGTGATATTCAACATAACGTTCTATGTTATCCTACTGGTAACTACTTTTAGTATAATTTAGAACAACTTTTAGTTTTTCAATAGATGAGAGAAAAAATAGAATATAGTAATGAAATTATGAATCTAACCACCCTCCAACTCTTAAATTACCATTACCTGCTGGCTTTGTCATCTGCATTAAGCAACTTTAAGTACCATGATTGTATTAAACATATTAATTTTAAATTAATTTTAAACATAAAGCATTTCACTTAAATTTAACTTTTGAAAGAATTCATCTTTCCAATTATGTTCATTATGTTTCTTTCATCTATTAATATTTTATTCCCCCAATAGGAATTCCTTAACAATCATCCAAATTAAAACAATTGGAATAATGTGCAGAAAAAAGGAAAATAGGTTTCTTCTGCCTTTCCCCCCAAACTTACTTTTAATGTATTTGTTTTGAGCCACCATAATTCATGTAGAGATAACACACCACTGTGGAACAGAATCACTGTTTCAACCAGCAAATACACAATATCATCTATGATAATTATAATAGATCTCATTATAAATCAATGAAATAAAATCAATTCTATAGTTTATGAATTTAAGGTTGTGCTCTACTTTTAGCTACATGATGCATGTTTAAAATTAATTAGAAATTCAGGTCATAACAAACATGACAAGCACAATTTACCCATAGATTTTATAGCATAGCAATGGTTCAAAATCTGTTTCTGAAAGGAAGGGAATGAAGGAAGGGAGAGAAAACAATGTTTAATGTCTTACTGAATTTTCAGGAAGGGCTGAAAAACATATTTCTAGTCAAATAAAAAGGAAAGCTTTATTTGGTTTTACTCATTAGAATTCTGCTAGTCTCAAATGCATTGAACTTGAGAATATGCAAAATAACAGTGACTGAATAAAGAAAAATAAGCCTTGCTCACACTTGGCTTACTTATTAATTGTTGTAGATAATTAAATTGAATTTTTTATTTTCTGATTCATTAACCCATAACTTAAAACCTTAAAATATTAATTTCCCCGATGCTGGATAAATAATTCATTGTATTACACATATTGTAATTTAGACATGATTATTAGCCACTACTGCTTCATGTACTTTTAACCATGCCTTTCATGTTTTTACACACTTGAATTTCATTTACTTTCTTGTTAATGATTGATGCACTGTTTTGAAGGAAAAACCTATGAAAATATTTTGATATATCAGTGAATCAAAGTATTTTAACTGTATTTACATGCCTTCCCTTTAGAGAGATTTTTAGGCTTCAAGTGAAGGGAAAGCTAACATAAGTACCATAGATTAAATGTAAAGTTAAGTAGCCACCCTTAATATATGAAGTCAACCAATGGTCTTATGGCTCAGTAGTTGCAATAATAAATAAGTGTGTATTGTACATGCTGCAGACTAACATTACCAGTATATTTATAACCAATAGACACAAGTCCTGTCTGCTAATGTTTATACACCAGAACAGAAAAGAATTAAGGCATATAAGTATTTCATATGATGGAAGTGATGTGAAGTAATAAAATAATAAAACTACCTTTTGATAAGGTAGTAAAACTACTAGTAACAGGGCCATTCTGCATACCCAACAGATTTAATAAAAAATCTAATTCTTTGTCATTAAATTATGTTTCTTTCATCATGTCATCCACAATTCTATTTACAGAGTCCCTATTATTTCTTATTCAATAATGCTGTACAGGTTTTTCTTACACAATAAACTTCAATCAAATTTTTAATATTGGAGTCATTTTCTTTTATTTCTGATTTCTCTGTTTCCTTGACTGACATCACAAAAGCTTTGTTGAAGTAATATGTAATTTTAACAGGCAAAAGAATGCCTGGCATTTTAGAGAGTAAGTGACAACAGTGATTCCCTTACAGATCCAAGCTGAACATTCCTGTAGCCTCTTTTTTTAATAATGACTTCAGTGTAGAGACATTATCTAAAATATTGATATGTTCTTTGGAAATAACCAGCCTTATTTAACAGTGAAGATTATTTTTTAACTAAAGAAAATCCTGCATATAAGTAACAATTCTGGATCTTTTTAGAAGTTGATTTAAATAATCGTGGATTCCTTTATTATAAATCTTTAGTTAGCACTTTTTCAAACTTCAGAAATGGGACTACCTCACAAAGAAACTCATAAGAACATTTTTCAAACTCATGAACTCTCACAAATGAAATGGATCAAAACCTGCTTTTGTATGGAATTTATAATTGTATGCTTGACTATAATAAGATAGGAAAATTGTAGAAACATGTTTTTTGATAAATTCATCTCAGAATAACCTAATGATCCCAGGAACAATGCAGAAGGTCATCAAATGGTGCCTAACTTTTTGACTGATGGTTTTGTGTGTGTGTGTGTTAAATAAAATTTTATAGTAAAATAATAATCATTTTTCTTCATACAGCCTCTTCTAGTTTTCTGTCTGTTGAGGAAGAAGAACTTCGATCCTATAGTTCTGACCTACAGTTATCTAATATAAATGAAACACTTGAACTTTTATCTGAACCTCCAGCTCATTCAACTGAATTTGATTCCAAAAAGGCAGGCAGTGCCCCAGTTTTCATCAAAGAGGTGTCAAATGCTGAGATTAGTATGGGGGATGTGGCTAAACTGTCCGTTACTGCCACTGGCATACCCAAGCCGGAAATTCAGTGGTTTTTTAACGGAGAAACATTAACCCCTTCTGCTGACTGCAAATTTGTTTTTGATGGTGATGATCATAGCCTGATCATTCTATTCACCAAACTGGAGGATGAGGGGGAGTACACATGCACGGCTAGTAATGAATATGGGAAAACAACATGTACGGCTTATCTAAGGATCAATCCCAAAGGAGAGGGACACAAAGAGACAGAAACAGAAGCAGCGGTAGAGACATCTCTGGAAAAGCTTGAAGGGCCTTGTCCTCCTTACTTCCTCAAGGAGTTAAAACCAGTTCACTGTGCTCCTGGGCTCCCTGCCATCTTCGAATACAAGGTGTGCGGACAGCCTGCCCCCACTGTTCTGTGGTTCAGAGAAGACAAGCAGCTTTGCACCAGTGTTTATTATACCATCATCCATAACCCTGATGGTTCCGGGACGTTCATTGTCAACGACCCGCAGAGGGAAGATAGCGGCCTCTACGTCTGTAAAGCCAAGAATGTGTGGGGTGAGTCCACCTGTGCTGCAGAGCTGCTTGTGCTTCTAGAGGACACACAGGTGACCGATGCCCCCTGCATAGCAAAGTCCACATCAGAAGCTCCTGACAACATCCCAGAGACATCACTAAAGGGCCATGCAGTTGAGGCATTCGACTCAAAGCAGGAAATCGCAGTTTTTTTAAAGGACACCATTTTGAAAGCTGCTTTAATTGCAGAAGAGAAGCAGCAGCTTTCTTACGATCGTATCGTGAAAACCAATGTAATGAGCAGTGAAGCTACTTTAAGGACTCAGCAATTGCAATCCATGGTCGTTTTGGAGGAGGACATGCCCACTCCTGAAAGCACCAGGGAACTTCCTCCTGGCGACAGGAGGGATAGAACTATGCAGGTGCAGCCTATTAAGGAGCCACCTCCCGAATTACAGCTGCAGATTGTCCAGCCCCAGAAAACCCTCCCTAAAGAGGATTCTTTATTGTTGCCAGAGCCCGAAAAAATCTTCCCAAGTGTCTCCTCCATAGAACAGATTAGCTCAGTGACAGCAGAGCCTCTGACAACCTTACTAGCTGAGCCTGAAAAAAGTTATCCACAGCCTTCAACAGAACCTCCATCACATTTGCATCCGTGCTCTGTGGCTGAAGAAGGACTTTTACTAAAAGAACAGTCTGAGGTGGACAAAGAGCAAACAGTGACTCTTCAAAAGCAAGAGGCACAAAGCGCTCTCATCTTGAGCCAGAGTTTAGCTGAGGGACTCACAGAAAGTTTCCAGGGTCCTGAGATTGTGACTTCTAACGTAAACTCTGAGCCCCAGGTGCCTTCAGAACACACATACATAGAAAATGGAAGAATCCTGATGGAAAGTGTGGGTCAGTTAGAAAATGCAGGGCATGATTTTGCAATCAGGATCGAGGAAGGCAAATCCTTAAGGTTTCCACTGGCACTTGAGGAAAAGCAGGTCCTGTTCAAGGAAGAACATGCTGACGACACAGTAACACCCGCAAACCAAACCACCGAGTATACGAAACAGCCCCTGGTGACAAAGGGAATACAAGAGGTGCAGGGAAATGACATTCTTTCCAAGGAAAATTTGCTCCCCAGTATTCCAGAAGAGCAGCGATCGAACCTCAAAACTCAGATCCACAGGGCTTTGCAAGCTGCGGTGGCCAGTGAGCGGCCAAGTCTTTTCTCTGAGTGGTTAAGAAACATTGAAACAGTGGAGGTCAAGGCCATAACCTTTACCCAAGAGCCCAAACGCATCATGTGCACCTACCTTATTACTTCAGTGAAGTCTCTAACGGAAGAAGTAACCGTCGCTATTGAGGGGATTGAGCCTCAAACAGCTAACCTTAAAACTGAACTTAAGGATGCTTTGTGCTCTCTTGTGTGTGAAGAAATAAACATCTTAACAGCAGAGGATTCTAGAATCCAGAAAGGAAGCACAACATGTATGCATAAAGAAGTGGATTATTTTTCAGAGTCGCAGAAGGTTGAAGCAATCACTGAGCCACAAGTTGAATCTCACTACCTTGTCTCCACGCAAGAGGTCACGTGTTCTACTGTGGAGAGTCAGGTTAAAGATGCAGATACCACAGCTGCCACTGAGGAGGCTGTTCCAGCTCCTCTCTCCAGTGAAACACAGGATGAGATTCTGAAAGAACCAGAGGACAAAGAGAAATCCTCCAAAAGTGGTAGCAAGGAGGTTGGTAGAGTAGAAATACAAGAAACTGAGGGTAGCGTAGTTAAAGAGGATGCTCCTGTTGTATACACACCATTAGTGGACACCATTTCTGAGGAAGGTGACGTCGTATACCTCACTACATCCATAATGGGTGCGGAAGAGGTGAATTGGTATTTTGAGGGAAAACTGGTGCCTTCAGATCAAAAGTTCAAGTGTTTTCGAGATGAAAATACATATACACTAGTAATCGACATGGTCAATGCAGAAGACCACCAAGGAGAGTATGTTTGTGAGGCCTCCAATGACAACGGAAAAACAACAACTTCAGCAAAACTCACTGTAATAAAAAGAGGTTGGATTTTTAAGGATTAAAGTGATCATGTTCTAATACCCACTGGTCGTAATGATTTAGGCATCATCACTGAATTTGCATGTATCTACCACTTCCAAAATGTTACTTAGAGTAAGAATGAAATGACAGACATAATCATGGTTATAAACTCACATTTTCCCTTGCTGCCTTGTTGGGTAGTATGCTATCCTATCTACAGTATTACTTATTTTTATAACAAAACATATTTATATGTTCCACAATACCAATAAATACACCTTTTAGTTCATTTTTATGTGAGAATACTTTAAAATATGCAATAAAATGTTATCAGTGAACACCTAGCCACTCAGAAATTACCAGTCTCATCCCTAAAAGCAGAATAACCATGATTAGTTGTCTATTCATATTTTTTGTTTGTTTGCTATTGTTTCACTTCATAACCTTACTTAGTATATCAGTTTTTCACATTATTTTCAGTGTTTTTAGTAAGCATGGTATATTTAAAGAATATATCATGTTGTTATGCATGTAAGCCAAAAGCATCACATTTTAAAACTTTTTTCACAAGTCACTGCAAAGTAACAGTTGAATATGTTAAGAGTTGCTTATTGTCTTCTTTTGCCTTCAATGATCTTTCTCATTTTCCAGTCACTTGTCTTAAACTGCTGCAATCCATCTCACCAATTTCAACTGTTTTACTTCATTAACAGCAACAAAAGTTAGAAGAAAAAGACAAATGTGGTATGCCTGATAAGGAGGCATGCTAATGGGCTCTGTTTTCCTTTCTAGCTGCCCCGGTGATCAGAAGGAGAATCGAGCCCCTGGAAGTAGCTCTGGGCCACCTAGCTAAATTCACCTGTGAGATCCACAGTGGCCCCAGGGTCCGGTTCCAGTGGTTCAAAGCTGGCAAAGAAATTTATGAGAGTGACAAGTGTTCTATTCGATCTGCAAATTATGTCTCCAGCCTGGAAATCCTGAGAACCCAGGTTGTTGACTGCGGCGAATACACATGCAAAGTCTCCAATGAGTATGGCAGCGTCAGCTGTACAGCCACACTAACTGTGACAGGTAAATGCCACACAATGCCACAGATGCAGTCACCTCATTTCATATTGTTGCTTATGTTGCTTTCCATACAGGTGCAGGAAGTGCTACCAGCTGGAGACACCAACAGCCAAGATGGTAACATGGTGGCTAGGGACTGCCGAAACTATGTGGGACAGGAGTCATTATGCACAGTCCTATTTCTATCAGCAAGCAAAGAAAAAAAATAGCTTACATTAAGTAATCAAATGGCATGGCCATTAATATAAAACATTTTAGGACAGTTTGGTGTTACTAAAAAATAAGTGATATCTCAATGTATTTAATAAATTTGAAATCAAATAACCAATTAAGAACAGATTATCAAATTGAAAAAAGCCAACATATATGACTAAAAGTAAACAAATCCTAACATAAGACTGGGCTAGTACAGGACCACCATAAGGATTCTTACTTTAGGCTTTATTTCTAATTTAAAAATAAGGGCAACTTCACAAATATTGTATTCTTAGTTTCCTAATTGACACATAAGATCAAACTTTCAGAATTAATGCTCATCAAATGCTTGAATTCCATCATTAGCAAAAGGAAAATATTTCCTTTGTTTTCTCTTTTCTGTTCTCTCTTCCATACTTCTCTCTTTCTTACTTGCTTCTCAAAAGAGAGGGTGAGGTGAACTATGATTTGGGGACTGTGTAGCAAGCCTTGTGCTGACTGAGTGGGAAGTTGTGCCTGGGTCTTTTTCAATAAAAGCATCTGGGGGAAAATGAAAGCAATGCATCTCTTTGATATAGAAGAGACAGGGTTCTCTGAAGTTTCATCTTCTCTGCAGCACTTTTGCACGCCAGAAAATCTCTGAGATTCTAAGAAACCCAGCCCATAGTGACCCAGCCAGTAGTTTTCATTCATGTGATCAAAATGTTTCCATTCAACCAAGTATGTGGCATTATTCTTAATGACATGTTAGAATATTTCTTTATCCAAATTAGGCCAATTCAGTAATGAGACTGAATCAAAGCTTCAAATAGTGAGATGAAAAAGTGAAGAGGACAATTTTAAAGAAAATTAAAAAGGACAGGTTCCTAAAGGCCTACTTCAAAATGCAAAATGGAAATGGGAAATTGTTGCTATTAAATAGTTTTGCAAGTTTGAAATGGCCTAGGAGATCCATTCAAAGTTAAACCATTTAAGGATTTCCTGACATTTAATATGAAGGCTAGATAGACTTTATGAAACTACTTCAATCATCTTATCACTTAATATCCCTACTTTTTAGAAGAATCCAGTACAATTTCTTTCTTTCTTTCTTTCTTTTTTTTTTTTTTTTTTGGTACTGGGAATCAAACTCAGGACCTTGCTCTTGCTAGGCAGGTGCTGCACCGCTGAGCTTTATCCCTGGCCCCATTTTCTTTATCTTCCCTGCATAGTCTTCTAATTTGCAGAATTAAAGTATCACTGATTTGCTTATCAAATAATTCAAACTATTAATCAGCTACTCTCTAGTGATGTTGCCTCATAAAGAACATTTGTTCTTCCTCACCTAGAGACAATTAAAATGATGTCTCGCTCTTCTGTAAAGAATATTCTCATTCTTTTCCTTTAACAAATCTTATAGTTTTGTTAATCCATCACCCTATTTTAAATGATGCTTCCTGTCCATCGAAAGACATAACTCATCTTTTCTCTGTCTTGGAATATATATGCAGCAAGAGCTTTTGTGGGGATGACATGTAATGCTAGAAACATTTCTTTTGCAGAGGCATACCCACCAATGTTTGTCTCCAGACCTAAGCCCCTTACAACTTTCGTGGGTAAGGCAGCCAAGTTTCTCTGCACGGTGTCAGGGACTCCAGTGATCGAAACCATTTGGCAGAAAGACGGTACTGCCCTGTCACCTTCACCTAACTGCAAGATTTCACACACAGAAAACAAACACGGGTTAGAACTCTCAAACCTCACCATTCAGGACAGAGGAATTTACTCTTGTAAAGCTTCTAACAAGTTCGGAGCAGACACCTGCCAAGCGGAGCTGATTGTAATCGACAAACCACATTTTATTAAACAGTTAGAGCCAGTACAGTCAGCTATCAATAAGAAAGTCCACCTGGAGTGCCAAGTGGATGAAGATAGAAAAGTCACCATTACATGGATCAAGGATGGGCAAAAACTGCCCCCAGGAAAAGACTATAAGATCTATTTTGAAGATAAAATAGCATCACTTGAGATTCCACTGGCCAAATTGAAAGATTCTGGGACCTATGTCTGCACAGCTTGCAACGAGGCTGGGAGCAGTTCCTCTTCAGCCACAGTCACCATCAGAGGTAAGAACCCTAGGAATCCATTTGTCAGTTCCTTCTCTAGAAGCCTCAGTAGAAAAACTGTTGACAATCAATGCCATCCACACACTTTGTTTTAAAATAACTCCACTCTGTAAATGCTTGGGGCTGGAAAAGTCCTGACATTGTTGTGTTTTACTTTTTCAATTTTCTTCAGAATTCACTGACGTTTGTCCTTTTAAATTATGTCTGCCGTTAACAAGGTTTGCTTAAAATTCTTCTAAGCACTTTGCATCTAGGTACTTCTTAACTATCTTTTTTCATAAATGTACTCCTTGTGTAGATACAGTTTGTTCTTATTCTTCTTGTGTTTTGTGTGTGGGGCGTGTGTGTGTGTGTTTTAATTGAGAGACGGGGAAAGTGTTTTAGAATGATGGAAAGCTTTTGAATGCACTACTGCTTTCTCAGAAATTCCACAAAGATATTTTCTGGTGTCACTTCTCTTCGTTGTGTATGTCTGCTTTTCTCTTGTGAACTTCATCCTTCAGGTACCTTTTCCCTTTTCTTTCCGTAAACCTCATATAGAGCCCCCATCCTTTGTGAAGAAGGTGGATCCCTCTTACTTAATGCTCCCCGGCGAATCAGCACACCTCCATTGCAAACTGAAAGGCTCACCTGTGATCCAGGTGACCTGGTTTAAAAATAACAAGGAACTCAGTGAAAGTAACACGGTCCGCATGTCTTTTGTTAATAATTCGGAGGCTGTCCTCGATATTACGGATGTCAGAGTTGAAGACAGCGGGAGTTACTCCTGTGAAGCCACGAATGATGTTGGCAGCGACAGCTGCAGCACCGAAATAGTTGTCAAAGGTTTGTTTATTGAGTGACGACCCCTTATTTTGCTGACACAAGGGCTCCTTTCGAACTGCTTGTAACACTGACACAATGCTTTTCGTGCTTTTGTAGAACCTCCTTCTTTCATCAGAACCCTTGAGCCTGCAGACATAGTGAGAGGAACAAATGCCTTGCTTCAGTGTGAAATCACGGGCACAGGACCCTTTGAAATTAGCTGGTTTAAAGATAAGAAGCAAATTCGAAGTAGTAAAAAATACAGGTTGTTTTCTCAGAAGTCTATTGTGTCCCTGGAAATCTTTTCTTTCAATAGTGCAGATGTTGGTGAATATGAATGTGTCGTTGCTAATGAAGTCGGGAAGTGTGGCTGCAGTGCAACACACTTATTAAAAGGTTAGTGTGTGAAAAACTGGCGTGTCTCTAACAAGTGGTCCAAATAACTTTCCTAAGCTGCGGGAGGAAAATTGGTACACTCTCTTCTTATCCTATCCTTTAAAATTTGTTTTGTCTTGGTTTGACCTGGGGCCTGGGAAACAGTCAATGGCTTTTATCCAATCTTTATCCTGATACCTGTACATATGTTTATTAACCGATAACCAAAAGGAATTGCATGATACTGAATTTTTTTCAGATGATAAGCATTTATCTTCTATGCCTCTGTCTCTTGGGTGGAACTGTTAATTCTTCTTGAGTTTTCTTTCTTATAATTAACCAGTACTGCAAAATAGTATTGGACAAGATAAGGTAATCTAGATAAAACCCTTAAATAGAGATGGTGTTGACAGTGGGAATTGAAAAGTTCTGTATGCTCTCTTTCTTTAACTAGAACCACCAACCTTTGTCAAGAAGGTAGATGATTTTACTGCATTAGCTGGACAAACTGTTACCTTACAAGCTGCTGTGAGAGGTTCGGAACCCATTTCTGTCGCATGGATGAAAGGACAAGAGGTCATTAGAGAAGATGGAAAAGTCAAAATGAGCTTTTCTAATGGCGTGGCAGTCCTAACAATCCCTGACGTTCAGATTAGTTTTGGTGGCAAATACACGTGCCTGGCTGAAAATGAAGCTGGAAGCCAAACATCTGTTGGGGAATTGATAGTGAAAGGTTTGTGCAGGAACATTTTACCTTTAAACTACCCTTTCCATGTAAAGTGAAAACTTGATTCACGCGTAGGAGTCCTAACTATTTAATGCTATTGTAGAACCTGCCAAAATTATCGAGCGCGCGGAGCTGATCCAGGTGACAGCGGGAGACCCAGCCACACTGGAGTACACGGTTGCAGGCACCCCAGAGCTCAAGCCCAAGTGGTACAAAGATGGGAGACCTCTGGTTGCCAGTAAAAAGTACCGAATAAGTTTTAAAAACAACGTTGCCCAGCTCAAATTTTATTCGGCAGAACTACATGACAGTGGCCAATACACATTTGAAATTTCTAACGAAGTGGGCAGCAGTTCCTGTGAAACGACATTCACCGTGTTAGGTTAGTAGTTTTCGAAAACCATGCCACCTATTTCTTTAAAACCCAACAAATGACCAGACATGAACCACTGAGCACTCTTCCATAGTAATCCTTTTTTCCTTCTTATGCCATGAACAGATCGCGATATTGCTCCATTTTTTACCAAACCCTTACGCAACGTGGATAGTGTTGTTAGTGGTACCTGCAGATTGGACTGCAAAATCGCTGGGTCCCTCCCCATGAGGGTATCCTGGTTTAAGGACGGGAAAGAAATATCCTCTTCTGATAGATACAGAATCGCATTTGTGGAAGGCACCGCCTCCTTGGAGATCAGCAGAGTAGACATGAATGATGCAGGAAATTTCACCTGTCGAGCCACAAATTCCGTGGGGAGCAAAGACAGCAGAGGAGCCCTGATTGTGCAAGGTTGGCTGGAGACTTTGCATTTCATTCATACTGCAGTGTTCAGATTAAGTCTTCTCCCCTTAGACCCCACCTCTTAACCCTTTGAAATTCTTTTTTATACCCCTTCTTCAGAACCTCCCAGTTTTGTAACTAAACCAGGATCCAGGGATGTTCTACCCGGCTCGGCAGTCTGCCTAAAGAGCACTTTCCAAGGGTCTACTCCTTTCACCGTCAGATGGTTTAAGGGTGACAAAGAGCTGGTTTCTGGTGGAAGCTGCTATATTACCAAAGAAGCTTTAGAGAGTTCCCTGGAACTCTATGCTGTAAAAACCTCTGATTCAGGCACATACACGTGCAAAATAAGCAACGTCGCTGGAAGCGTGGAGTGCAGTGCAAAGTTGTTTGTAAAAGGTTTGCATTTTTTTTCTTGACAGCTTTGTACTACTCTTGTTACGTAAACTCTTTCCTCTTTCTCACCTTTCTTAATAACTTCCTTCCTTCCACAGAACCTGCCACATTTATTGAAAAGTTAGAGCCATCACACCTGTTAAAGAAGGGAGATGCCACCGAGCTAGCCTGCAAAGTAATTGGTACTCCTCCAATTAAAATAACATGGTTCGCAAATGATAGAGAAATTAAGGAGAGCAGCAAACACAGAATGTCTTTTGTGGAGTCCACTGCGCTTCTAAGTCTGACAGATGCTGCCACTGAGGACAGTGGTGAATACATGTGTGAAGCTCAAAATGAGGCTGGCAGTGACCACTGCAGTAGCGTTATAATAGTCAAAGGTTTGTGCCCCCTTTTCCCCTGTGTTAACAAAGTTGTGGTCCATAGCACAGATCCCTCCCCCATTAACTCAAGTCATTCTTTTTCTACTGTAGAGTCACCTTACTTTATCAAGGAATTTAAAGCAATTGAAGTGCTGAAGGAGTACGATGTCGCATTGCTGGCCGAGGTGGCAGGCACGCCTCCATTTGAGATCACTTGGTTCAAAGACAACACAATCCTGAGAAGTGGTAGGAAGTATAAAACCTTCATTCAGGATCGGCTGGTTAGCCTGCACATCCTCAAGTTTGTAGCTACAGATGCTGGTGAATACCAGTGTCGGGTGACCAATGAGGTGGGCAGCAGCACCTGCAGTGCCAGGGTGACTTTAAGAGGTTAGTGGCAGCCAAATGATAGGCTGGCTCTTCTGCACAGCTGATTCTATCCCTTTTTTTAAAAGCCAGTTTTGCTGTAGAGCTGATATTGATCTGAGAACTCATTCTTCTATTAGAACCTCCTTCCTTTGTAAAGAAGATCGAGAGCACCAGCTCCCTTCGAGGAGGCACAGCTGCTTTCCAGGCCACTCTGAAAGGCTCCTTGCCAATCACTGTGACTTGGTTAAAAGACAATGAAGAAATCACTGAAGATGACAATATCAGAATGACCTTTGAGAACAATGTGGCCAGTCTGTACCTCAGTGGCATTGAAGTCAAGCATGATGGGAAATATATCTGTCAGGCCAAAAATGATGCAGGCATACAAAGATGTTCTGCAGTACTCTCAGTAAAAGGTTGGTTCAGAAAGTTTGCCTTGGGTATGAGAAAGCAGCACAGCTGTTAGCCTTTCGGAGGAGCAGTTCACAGCCCACATCTGTCCCTTTGTTTTCTACAGAACCTGCAACAATCATCGAAGAGGCTGTGTCCATAGATGTCACCCAAGGAGACCCAGCCACTTTGCAAGTTAAATTTTCAGGGACTAAGGATATCACAGCCAAATGGTTTAAAGATGGCCAAGAGCTGACCCTGGGTCCAAAGTATAAGATCAGTGTTACCGACACAGTCTCAATCCTGAAGATTATTTCTACAGAAAGGAAAGACAGCGGGGAATATACATTCGAGGTCCAAAATGATGTTGGGAGAAGCAGCTGCAAGGCTAGCATTAATGTACTAGGTTAGTATTGCTTTTATAGAAAAGAACTGGGCATTTCTGTGCTCCTTCCTCTCTTACAACATAAGAGGAAAAAAACAAATTGGCATAATAATCCTAATTTTTTTTTGCTTTTCTATTGGATAGATCTTATCATACCTCCTTCATTCACCAAAAAGCTGAAGAAAATGAATAGCATTAAAGGGTCTTTTATTGACTTGGAATGCATAGTGGCTGGCTCACATCCCATAAGCATTCAGTGGTTCAAAGATGACCAAGAAATATCAGCTAGTGACAAGTACAAATTCTCTTTTCATGACAATACTGCCTTCTTGGAAATCAGCCAGCTGGAAGGTACAGACAGTGGGACATACACTTGTTCTGCCACCAACAAGGCAGGACACAACCAGTGCAGTGGTCACCTAACGGTCAAAGGTGGGCAATTTCTGTCTCCACCTATTAAGAATTTATTGCTCTTTCATTTCTTATTTCTTACCTTCATTGCTCAGTTCTAAAACCTTCCTCTCTCCTTTTGCCTCTTTCTTACACCCCAGAACCCCCTTACTTCGTGGAAAAGCCACAGTCGCAAGATGTCAATCCCAGTACAAGGGTTCAATTAAAGGCTCTTGTGGGTGGCACCACACCCATGACAATAAAGTGGTTTAAGGATAACAAAGAGTTGCACTCTGGGGCAGCTCGCTCGGTGTGGAAGGATGACACCTCCACTATTCTAGAGCTCTTCTCAGCCAAAGCTGCTGACTCTGGGACCTACATTTGCCAGCTGAGCAATGATGTTGGCACAGCCACCAGTAAAACCACTCTTTTTGTCAAAGGTCTGTCTACATCTTCTTAATTTTTTGCTTGTCTAGACTTTCTTTGGGGAGGGAAGAAGGTTATTAAGGAAACAATTTCGTTCACTGAATTTCATTTTTAAAATGTTCACTATCACACTTTTCTCTCCATTTTAGAACTTCCTCAATTTATTAAGAAGCCCAGTCCTGTGTTGGTGCTGAGGAATGGCCAGTCAACCACATTTGAATGCCAAATAACAGGCACTCCTGAAATCAGAGTTTCTTGGTATCTGGATGGAAATGAAATAACAGACATTAGGAAATATGGCATTTCCTTCGTGGGTGGTTTAGCCAGTTTCCAGATTTCTGGTGCCAGGGTAGAAAATAGTGGGACTTACGTCTGTGAAGCTCGAAATGACGCAGGCACAGCAAGCTGCAGCATTGAATTAAAAGTGAAAGGTGTGTTACTGGAATTTGCTTTCCATTCTTGATTGCTGCCTGAGGGGCCTTGGCCTTCCCTTGAGTAAGCTGCTGTCTGTCTTCCTTTCGAATCTTTAGAACCTCCCAGCTTTATCAGGGAGCTGAAGCCTGTGGAAGTAGTGAAAGACAGTGACGTGGAGCTGGAATGTGAAGTTACAGGAACACCTCCATTTGAAGTCACTTGGCAGAAGAATAACAAGGAAATTCGAAGTGGCAAAAAATATACACTGAGTGACAGAGTGTCAGTGTTTAGCCTCCATATAACCAAGTGTGACCCTTCGGACACTGGTGAATATCAGTGCATTGTGGCCAATGAGGCAGGCAGCTGCTCCTGCAATGCTAGAGTTGCCCTTAAAGGTCAGTTCTACACCACAAGCAGGCTGCCAAGTAAACATTCTGAATGCTCTTCACTTTTATGATGATGAGTAGGAATTAAAATATGCCTCTTCTTTCGCTCTCTTTTGTTAATGACAGAACCACCATCATTCATCAAGAAGATAGAAAACATCACCACTGTCTTGAAGAGTTCTGCCATCTTTCAGAGTACCGTGGCAGGCTCGCCCCCCATTTCTATAACCTGGCTGAAGGATGATCAGATTCTCGATGAAGATGACAATGTCCATATTTCATTTGTGAACAGTGTAGCCACCCTGCAAGTCAGAAGTGTGGATAATGGACACAGTGGGAGATACACGTGTCAAGCCAAGAATGAGTCAGGAGTGGAGAGGTGTTTTGCTTTCCTTTTAGTGCAAGGTGTGTGAGCTCTTTCCTTTCAACGTTAGTCTATGGAGATAAATTCATAAGCACATTTAGGTTCTGGTAGAATTATCAGTGTAACTCATCCACATTTTCATTCTTATCACAGAACCTGCTCAAATCATAGAGAAAGCTAAGTCAGTTGATGTCACCGAGAAAGACCCAGTGACCTTGGAGTGTGTTGTGGCTGGAACTCCAGAACTCAAAGTAAAATGGCTTAAAGATGGCAAACAAATTGTACCCAGTCGATATTTTTCAATGAGTTTTGAAAATAATGTGGCTAGTTTCAGGATTCAGTCAGTAATGAAGCAAGACAGTGGTCAGTATACTTTCAAGGTGGAAAATGACTTTGGAAGCAGTAGCTGTGATGCCTACCTGAGAGTGTTAGGTGTGTATCTTTGCCCCATCGGATTCCCTTACATTATAGCTTCTCTAAGCAAATAGCAATAGATTAATGGATGTGTTTTGCTGTTTGTATTGGGCAGATGAAAATATTCCTCCGTCATTCACCAAAAAATTAACTAAAATGGATAAAATGCTGGGCTCCTCTATTCATATGGAGTGCAAAGTTTCTGGCTCACTTCCTATTAATGCTCAGTGGTTCAAAGACGGAAAAGAAATCTCTACAAGTGCCAAATACAGGCTTGTGTGTCATGAGAACACTGTGTCTCTGGAAGTTAATAATCTGGAATTGGAAGATACTGCAAATTACACATGCAGGGTGTCAAACATAGCAGGAGATGATGCCTGCAGTGGCATCCTAACTGTGAAAGGTTAGAGCTTCTTTACCTCTTGTTTCATCTTTGTGAGTGCTTTAAAAATGTATTACTTTGGGCCGGTGAGATGGCTCAGCGGCGTAAGCGCCTGCCTTGCAAGCGCGAAGGCCTGAGTTCGACTCCCGGAACCCACATACGAAAAAGGGGCCGGTGATATCGCTCAGCGGCACGGGTGCCTGTTGGTGCGCAAGGTCCTGAGGTCGTCCCCCCGGTACCCAAAAAAAAAAAAAAAAAAAAAAAAAGTATTACTCTTACCCTTGTATACTTTAGAGCTAAAGTCTCAGTAATTCTGTTTCTTTAGATATATATTCATTGAGTTCAAGTAATATTCAGCCGTTACCTCTTTTCATTAGTGTTTTCTTATATGTCCATAAAACTGGCAAAATAATTCAACTACAAAGAATATAAATATCTCTCTCTTAAAATTTGTAGAACCACCAAGCTTCCTAGTGAAACCTGAACGCCAACAAGCCATACCCGATTCTACAGTGGAATTTAAGGCAGTGCTCAAAGGAACACCACCATTCAAAATAAAGTGGTTTAAGGATGATGTGGAACTTGCCTCTGGCCCTAAATGTTTTATTGGCTTGGAAGGGTCAACTAGCTTCTTAAATCTCTACTCAGTGGATCCTTCCAAGACTGGGCAGTATACTTGCCAAGTTACCAATGATGTTGGTAGCGACTCTTGTACTACGACATTGCTTGTGACAGGTGTGCATGTTTGGTTGTTTCACGTTTCTGTGTGACCTGTGGCACTGGTTCTTTCTGTCTTCTGTTGTAATGCATCTTTCTAACACAGTAGACTCTATCTGCCACACATTGCTCCTATTTTTCTCTTTCTGACATACTGCCTTTTGTTATTCATTTCTGTTCCCTCACAATCTCTTTCCTGACTCTCTAGAACCACCCAAGTTTGTAAAGAAACTAGAAGCATACAAGATAGTGAAAGCAGGTGACTCCGCACGTCTTGAATGCAAGATAACCGGATCTCCAGAAATGAGAGTTGTGTGGTATAGAAACGAACATGAGCTCCCAGTCAGCGATAAACACCGAATGACTTTCATTGACTCAGTGGCTGTCCTGCAGATGAATGATCTTGGTACTGAGGACAGTGGAGATTTCATTTGTGAGGCTCAGAATCCTGCTGGCAGCACAAGCTGCAGTACCAAGGTTATAGTAAAAGGTAGAAATCTCATTCTTATGTTCTTCATTAATTGAAATGCACCTTCTTCTCCCCTGAGAATCATAGCTCCTTACTCTTTACTGCTATTTTAGTTTCCATTTCAGATCACAGAATAGTTTTCTGAGCTAGTATTATTTCTCTTTTTAGATGTTATTTCTTCTTAAGCTGGGCTTACCTGTAGCTAGTGATTTTGAGATATTTTTCTTGTTGTTCCAATTCTTTGATTTCTTATTACCTCAACACATGGGCCAAGCATCAAATCTGATGTTTTGGAAATACACCCAAAAATAAATATGCATTTTAAAAATTATTCTTTTGCTTTCAATCAACTTACAAATACATTATCATCCTCACAATAATCTATATCAAAATAACAAAAAATACTTACTACATATAAGCAACATGCAAGCAGTACAGGTCTCACATTACATTTTAAAAGGGACAATGATTTTTTCCTTCTTTCTTAAGAATCAGTTCCTAGCTTTAAAAATATGACTATACTTTGGTGCAAATAGTACCACTATTTTCACCCGCCATTTGCCAGTATTTTTGGCACGAAGCCCAAGTTTGTCATGTTGTAAGGCAATTATTGCAATAACCATTTTTTGAAATGAAAGATCTAGATTACAGCTGTTGTAGTGACTCCATATATCTCAGTTGCAAAGTGCATATGAAAAATGTAATTCCTGGGTCAGAATTTCAGACCTCGTGCAAATCATACTTATTAGGAAAGGTGTTTGCAAATTTGCTATCAACCTTTGTAGTCCAAGATACATTAGTAAGGTAGAATAGACAGAACACTGAATTTGTTCAATCATGACACCTACCTGCCTGATAAGCTCAAAGTCCTGAGTTCGATTCTGGGTACCAAAAAAAAAAAAAAAAAAGAATCACGACATCTAGGATTTATGTGAGTTCTTTACCCATCTAACTGATTGTCTTATAGAAGGTAGTGGGCTCTCTGAGGCTGTTATTCCTTCACAGTAATAGCACTGGACACTACTGTACTTACTGTTATAGTATCTTAAACCTATCTTCCAGTTTAAAAACAAAGCAATAAAAATATCTTATTCTATTAAATTAAATACCCAGTTCATGAGACATTCTTGTTTTTTACAGAACCACCTGTTTTTAGCAGCTTCCCTCCCGTAGTAGAAACCCTTAAAAATACTGAAGTTAGTCTCGAATGTGAACTTTCGGGAACACCACCGTTTGAGGTGGTATGGTACAAGGACAAGCGGCAACTCCGAAGCAGCAAGAAATACAAGATTGCATCTAAAAACTTCCACGCAAGTATTCACATTCTCAATGTGGAGTCTTCAGACATCGGTGAATACCACTGTAAAGCACAGAATGAAGTGGGAAGTGATACTTGCATTTGTACTATAAAATTGAAAGGTAAGCATATTTCTTGCACATGGAAGAAATGTCAGGAATGTGCAAAAATTTTTTCTCTTCCATTATCGGGACAATCTTCCAACAATATCCATCCATCTTTTCCTGTTCAGAACCTCCAAGATTTGTTTCCAAACTGAACAGCCTCACTGTTGTAACTGGCGAACCTGCTGAATTACAAGCATCCATAGAAGGTGCCCAGCCAATTTCTGTCCAGTGGCTTAAAGAGAAAGAAGTGATTAGAGAGAGTGAAAACATCAGAATTACATTTGTAGAAAATGTTGCGACTCTGCAGTTTGCAAAAGCAGAGCCAGCTAATGCTGGAAAGTATATCTGCCAAATCAAGAATGACGGTGGAATGAGGGAAAACATGGCCACACTGACTGTCTTAGGTTGGTACAACCGTCCCCTGATAGAAACATGCCAAATGTTGGAATGACCTGCATGCAGAATCTCTTTTTCTAAATTGCTGCTAGAACTACATTGATCCTAACCTACTTGGAAGGTTAAGGGAAAGACCTGGTTGATCTTTCAAACACTCTTCTCTGTTTCTGTGATTCTAACAAAAACTAGCCATCTATGTTTTTTTGTGTGTATATACTACATTTTTTGATGGATGAGCAAATACAAATCTCAATTATCTTTTCATGTTTCGTGTCTAAGCATGAAACAGTTGGGAGTGCAGCATGTGCTAATAGGAAATTTTGGTTTTTTATAGTCATTAAAGCTGACAAGAACTCCAGAGATCAATGTTTGGTGGAAAGACTTGCACTTTCAACTTTGCGCCTCTTAAATTTCAACTTAGTGATTCTTTGGATAAATCTTTTGCACCTAAAAGTAGAGCAAAAATACCAAATAATTCATAACAGCAGGTAGCCTCTGCTCCAAAGAAAGACAAATGCAAAACAACACATATTGTCCAATGTACATTGTCTAAATTGTTTTGGCGTTTACTAGAGTGCAAATATGTATTTCTTAATAGCAGTTACAATTTCATGACTACACATAGTTATGGAATCACATGTTAAAATCAAGACAGAGAAGCTTAATATAACCATCTCACCGGAGAAACAATCTTGATGAATTTGATAATAGAGGTACAGTAAAGATCCAGAGCCTGACAGATGCATATCGTATTGCATTTCAGAGCCTGCGGTCATTGTTGAGAAGGCAGGACCGATGACAGTGACTGTAGGAGAAACATGCACCCTGGAGTGTAAGGTGGCTGGCACTCCCGAGCTGTTGGTTGAATGGTACAAGGATGGAAAGCTGTTGACCAGCAGTCAAAAGCATAAATTTAGTTTTTACAACAAAATCTCATCCTTAAAGATTCTCTCCGTTCAAAGGCAAGATGCAGGCACTTACACTTTCCAGGTTCAAAACAATGTGGGAAAGAGCAGCTGTACGGCTGTGGTTGACGTTTCAGGTTAGTTCTGGCATCTTCCTCCAGTTGCTTCTGCAAATTCCTTTTACAAGTTTTCCTTCTTTTGTGTCTCTTTCAAACATGATGAGTCTCTTGCCTTTCCTCACGCAGACCGAATGGTTCCTCCCTCTTTCACACGAAGACTGAAAGATACCGGTGGGGTCCTGGGTACCTCTTGCATCTTGGAATGCAGAGTGGCTGGATCATCGCCTATCTCGGTTGCCTGGTTTCATGAGAAAACGAAGATTGTCAGTGGAGCAAAATACCAAACCACATTCTCAGATAATGTCTGCACACTGCAGTTGAATTCTCTGGACTCATCCGATATGGGCAATTACACATGTGTAGCTGCTAACGTCGCTGGGTCCGATGAATGTCGCGCATTGTTGACTGTACAAGGTCAGTGTTAGACAGTCAACTTGGTAAGGAAATTCTTACAATTTCCTTTTTGGGTTCATTTCCAGTTTGACACACATTCAAAAGGGCTCTTTATTTTTTGTTCAAAATTGTAACTAAAGTCAAGGCTTATGGAACCTTTTGTCTTCCATGTTTATGCAGAACCACCCTCTTTTGTAAAAGAACCTGAACCTTTGGAAGTACTACCAGGCAAAAACGTAACCTTCACAAGTGTTATCAGAGGAACCCCTCCCTTCAAGGTTGGCTGGTTCAGAGGAGCCAGAGAACTAGTGAAAGGAGACAGGTGCAACATCTATTTTGAAGACACCGTGGCAGAGCTGGAGTTATTTAATATTGACGTATCTCAGAGTGGGGAATACACCTGTGTGGTTTCTAACAATGCTGGCCAAACCTCCTGTACTACACATCTCTTTGTGAAAGGTTTGCTCAGCTGCATTCATTCTTCCTATTCCCTCTGTACGGACATCTTTGGTGTGTGTGTGCATGCGTGTGTGCGTGTGTTTAACTGCTGTGTTTTGTCACTTACCAGAACCAGCTGCATTTGTGAAGAAATTAAGCGATCACTCTGTAGAGCCAGGGAAGTCTTTAATTCTGGAGGGCACCTACAGTGGAACATTGCCAATTTCAGTCACCTGGAGAAAGGACGGTTTCAACATATCTCCATCTGAAAGATGCAGCATAGTCACAACAGAGAAAACGTGCATCCTGGAAATTTTGAACAGCACAAAAAGAGATGCAGGACGCTATTCCTGTGAGATCGAAAATGAGGCAGGAAGGGATGTCTGTGACGCTGTGGTATCTACGTTAGGTGTGTTCTATCCTCTCTAAAATAGTTTGTATTCATCTAATGTGCAACTTGAAGCATGGTTTGTTTGATCTTCCTTTAATTGCATGTGTTGATGGCGAGCCTTTCTTCTTTAGAACCACCTTATTTCGTTACGGAACTGGAACCTCTGGAGGCAGCCGTTGGAGATACAGCTTCTTGGCAATGCCAAGTTGCCGGGACACCAGAAATTACAGTGTCCTGGTACAAAGGAGACACCAAGTTACGGTCAACTCCCGAATACAGGACCTACTTTACAAACCATGTGGCCACACTTGTTTTTAATAAAGTGGACATCAACGACACTGGAGAGTACACATGTATAGCAGAAAATAGTATAGGAACTGCTTCTTCCAAGACTGTCTTTAGAATTCAAGGTGATGATATTATTTTAAACAAATATTTCTTTTCCCTTATTTTAACTCTTTTATCTTTATGGGGAATTTTCCATTTCAGCCACTAATGCATCAAGTATCACTTGTCTTCCTACAGAGCGCCAGCTCCCACCTTCTTTTGCAAGACCACTAAAGGACATTGAGCAAACTGTTGGGTTACCTGTGACACTCACGTGCCGTCTAAATGGCTCCGCACCCATCCAAGTGTGCTGGTATAAAGACGGGGTACTTTTAAGAGAGGATGAAAATCTACAGACATCATTTATAGATAATGTGGCAACATTAAAAATTTTGCAAACTGATTTGAGTCACTCTGGCCAGTATTCCTGCTCAGCCTCCAATCCACTCGGAACAGCATCTTCTAGTGCTAGACTGACAGCCAGAGGTTTGTTCCCATGTCAATCTTGCTCTTTGCAAACCATGGCTTATTTCATTGTCCAGGTAGAAATGGCCAACAGAAAAAAACAAAACAATACACATTGTTTTTTCTTCTCATCTTCTAGAACCTAAGAAATCTCCCTTCTTTGACATCAAGCCTGTATCAATAGATGTTATTGCTGGAGAAAGTGCTGATTTTGAGTGCCACGTTACTGGTGCTCAACCAATGCGAATCACCTGGTCCAAAGACAACAAAGAGATTCGTCCTGGAGGAAACTATACAATCACTTGTGTGGGCAACACTCCCCACCTGAGAATTCTTAAAGTAGGCAAAGGTGACACCGGTCAGTACACTTGTCAAGCCACCAATGATGTTGGCAAAGACATGTGCTCAGCTCAGCTCAGTGTAAAAGGTATCTTATTTGTGTAATTGTTTTCTAAAAGTTTTCTTAGTTTTTAAATGTTTGAGATAAACTTATTGATCCTGTTAGAATTTGTGTGTCAGTGCTAGAAGCAACATTAGCCGAAGTTCTGTTTTCTCTTTATGTTGTTCTTTTAGTGTATTTCTAAGTGTAATCTTACTGTAGAGTATTGTTTCATTAAACTTTGTTAAATGTCGTTTCAACTAACCATTCCCCTTTTTCACCCTTTTCTGTTATATAATATTCTGATTTATCATTACTAAATGTTAGTTATCAAATACATCAACAATGTATTAACTAGCATGCTTTAGCTTATACTATCCAGTCTACAGTGAATCGACTAAATTCTCTATTGAAATACTAAAAGATTGTTTGGTAGAAAAGAGAATTTATTTTACCACAAAATTACTAGAAAGTATATTCTTAATAATAAACCAGTTTAAATATGAACTGACAGGATCATCAACTACAAAGATAAGTGATTTTAACAAGTGACTATCCCTTACTGACTTTTTCCTTTGGTTTACTAGAACCTCCAAAGTTTGTTAAGAAATTAGAAGCTTCAAAAGTTGCCAAACAGGGAGATTCCATCCAACTGGCATGTAAAATAAGTGGTTCCCCAGAAATCAAAGTCTCGTGGTTCCGAAATGACAGTGAACTTCATGAAAGTTGGAAATACAACATGTCATTTACTGATTCCGTGGCACTGCTTACCATCAATGAGGCCAGTGCTGAGGACAGCGGGGACTACATCTGCGAAGCTCACAATGGTGTGGGGGACGCGAGCTGCAGCACAGCCCTGACGGTTAAAGGTTAGGCCCATGACGCTTCCTTCTTAGTGATGCAATGAGAACTAAAATAAGGCTAGTTAAGGTTATGTGCTTGCAACTCTTAAACTAGTTTTTATGAATTGTCATTTCTTGGATCAGGCTGAACTGTCATTTGGTCACACTAGTTGGTCTTAAGGATCCTTCAGTCGTAGGAAGTATTTCTAGATTCTAGAAAGTGGAAATGTAGAGGCTAGGATTTTTGCTTTTCTCTGGTAAGCACATGTTCTCATCGCTTCTCCTCTTTTTTTCTGGTAGCACCTCCTGTTTTCACTCAGAAGCCTGCTCCGGTAGGATCCCTTCAGGGTTCCGATGTGATCCTCCAATGTGAAATTTCGGGAACTCCCCCATTTGAAGTGGTGTGGGTTAAAGACCGAAAGCAAGTTCGGAGCAGCAAGAAATTTAAAATTACTTCAAAAAATTTTGATGCAAGTCTTCATATCCTTCATCTTGAGGCCTCTGACCTTGGGGAATATCACTGCAAAGCTACTAATGAGGTGGGAAGTGACACATGCGTTTGCACCGTCAAGTTCAAAGGTTTGTATTCTTGGATACAAAAATATACGCCTCTTCCTTTAATCTTTTCTTGCTTGACTAATTAATAATTTATGTGGCTGTGAGTCTCCGTTTTTCCTTCTAACCATGAATTTCTCTCGTTAGAACCTCCACGATTTGTGAAAAAGCTAAGTGACACGTCAACCCTTATCGGGGACACTGTTGAGTTACGGGCCGTAGTGGAAGGCTTCCAGCCAATTTCTGTTGTCTGGCTGAAAGATAAAGGTGAAGTCATCAGAGAGACTGAAAACATTCGGATTTCATTCATTGATAATGTTGCAGCTCTCCAGCTGGTGAGCCCAGAAGCATCCAATTCTGGAAAATATGTGTGCCAAATCAAAAACGATGCTGGAAAGAGAGAATGTTCTGCAGTCTTGACTGTACTAGGTTAGTAGCGAAGTACAACCCGTGAAAAAAATTAAGATAATTGACCCCTGATCATTTTCTGCAAATATTCTTCTTATCCAATAATATTTTGGCAGAGGTTTGTTTGAAAGCTGACTTTGTTTTTGATACAATATGCTTCTCCTTTTAGAACCAGCCAGAATCATAGAGAAGCCAGAACCCATGACTGTCACCACTGGAAATCCTTTTGCATTAGAGTGTGTAGTGGCTGGAACACCCGAACTTTCAGCCAAGTGGTTCAAAGATGGAAGAGAATTATCTGCAGACAGCAAGCATCACATTACATTTGTCAAAAATGTGGCTTCCCTTAAGATGCCCTGTGCAGAAATGAGTGACAAGGGCCTGTATAGCTTTGAAGTGAAAAACAGTGTTGGCAAAAGCAATTGCACTGTGTCTGTTCATGTTTCGGGTAAGTAAAATGAGATTTTTATAAATATACCATTTCTCTCCTGGGGGAAAAATATAAGGCTTATCTTTAAATGGAAAACTACCCTACCCCACACAGATCGCATCGTGCCTCCTTCCTTCATTCGCAAGTTGAAAGACACCAGTGCCATCCTGGGTGCCAAGGCTGTTTTGGAGTGCCGAGTCGCTGGCTCGGCACCTATTTCAGTTGGCTGGTTTCGGGATGGAAATGAGATCATTAGTGGGCCCAAATGTCAGTCCAGCTTTTCAGAAAACGTCTGCACTTTGAACCTGAGTTTGTTGGAGCCCTCCGACACGGGGACGTACACTTGCGTGGCTGCCAACATCGCTGGCTCAGAGGAATGCTCTGCAGTTCTGACTGTCCAAGGTCAGTGGCCAATTTGGGGTGCCGCTTCTCCACCACCTCTTCCACCTTACTTAGTGCCTTCTTTGCCTGGGATTCTTTTATTCTGTCTTCATTCTTAGTCTCAGTCCCTTTTCTTAAGTAACAACCACACTTCTCACTTGGATTTTGTTCTCTTCCCCTCCCCCTGGGATACATAGAACCTCCATCTTTTGAACAAATCCCTGATTCTGTCGAAGTTTTGCCTGGAACGAGCCTCGTATTCTCCAGTGTCATTAGAGGCACCCCTCCCTTCAAGGTCAAGTGGTTTAAAGGCAGCAGAGAACTGGTATCAGGGGAGTCATGCACCATCTCTCTGGAAGGCTTTGTCACGGAGCTGGAGCTGTTGGAAGTGGAGCCGCTGCAGAGCGGAGACTATTCCTGTCTGGTGACTAATGATGCCGGCAGCGCTTCCTGCACCACACATCTTTTTGTGAAAGGTTTGCTCTTCTCTCCAACTCCTGTATCCTTTTGAAATTCTCTTAAGTCTTCATGTAAAGGTATAACTTTACCCTCCTGTTTTCTTCTATAGAACCAGCCACTTTTGTGAAGAGATTGACTGATTTCAGTGTTGAGACAGGAAGCCCCATAGTTCTGGAGGCCACGTTCACTGGCACCCCACCCATCTCTGTGACCTGGATAAAGAACGAATATGCTCTTTCACAGTCTCCGAACTGCAGTATTACCATGACAGAAAAATCTACAATACTGGAAATTCTTGACAGCACAGTAGAGGATTATGCACAGTACAGTTGCCTGATAGAAAATGAGGCTGGACAAGATATTTGTGATGCTCTGGTGTCTGTCTTAGGTGTGTTACCTCTTTTTATCATTCTCCTTCTTTTTCTTTTACGACATCCTCTTTTGGTTGTATGACGGAGTCATTGATTACCATCCTTTGTCTGTTAGAACCACCCTATTTTATCGAACCTCTGGAACACGTGGAAGCAGCCATTGGTGAACCTGTAACTTTACAGTGTAAAGTGGACGGAACCCCAGAAATTAGAATTTCTTGGTATAAAGAACACACAAAGCTACGATCAGCTCCTGCATATAAAATGCAATTCAAAAATAATGTTGCCTCCTTAGTCATCAACAAAGTGGACCACAGTGATGTGGGCGAGTACACATGCAAGGCAGAGAACAGTGTGGGCGCAGTTGCTTCGTCCGCTGTGCTTGTTATCAAAGGTGATAATGCTTTCATTTCACAAGTCTGGTTGTGTGTTGACAGATTCATTTTCTTAACATCAAGCATATTGTAGAAGTTTTCTCTCTTGTAAATAAGGGTTATCTGTGACTTCCTTTCAGAGCGCAAACTTCCACCTTCCTTTGCGAGAAAACTGAAAGATGTTCATGAGACTCTTGGCTTCCCCGTTGCATTTGAATGTCGCATCAATGGTTCAGAACCTCTTCAAGTGTCTTGGTACAAGGATGGGGTCCTTTTGAAAGATGACTCTAATGTGCAAACATCTTTTGTTCATAATGTAGCAACTCTTCAGATTTTGCAAACTGACCAGAGCCATGTTGGTCAGTACAATTGCTCAGCGTCTAATCCTCTTGGGACTGCTTCATCCAGTGCCAAGCTCATTCTCTCAGGTGAGTAGCTCATCACACTAACCTCTTCACTGCCAAGCAGCTTCTCTGCTTCAGGTCACCATGGGACAAGTGCCATGTGGTTTCTTCTCCTTGTCTGGAGCATGGTAACTGAAATCACCATGTTGGTCTTCCTTCTTTTCAGAACATGAAGTGCCTCCTTTCTTTGATCTAAAGCCTGTATCAGTTGATCTTGCTCTTGGAGAAAGTGGTTCTTTTAAATGTCATGTCACTGGAACTGCACCAATCAAAATCACCTGGGCCAAAGATAACCGAGAGATTCGCCCCGGAGGCAACTACAAGATGACTCTGGTTGAAAATACTGCCACTCTGACTGTGCTCAAAGTAGCCAAAGGCGATGCTGGGCAGTATACCTGCTATGCCAGCAATGTCGCTGGGAAAGACTCTTGTTCTGCTCAGCTGGGTGTACAAGGTACTTGTTAGAGAGAGGAACCAAGATCTCTTCTACATTCTCAATGTCTTAAAGTATAAGGGGGTGGGTTTTCTTGGAAACTATATTTAGAATAATTAGTAACAGGGCCTGGGGAGTACAGCTCAGTGGTAGAGTACCTGACTCTCATGTGATCTTTAGCATAGCCAAAAAAAAAAAGAGAGAGAGAAAGTATTACATGGATACATGGATCAAGGACCTTCCAAAAAGGGACAAATTTTTCTTTATTTTAAAAATATAAAACTGGAAAAACATGAACTGAAAAATCTCTTTCAAAGTCTACAAGTAGAGACTAAGAAGAAAATGACAAAAATTTCATATAATTGTAAGAACATCCCAATTTGAAAGAAGTTGCTATAGGACAAAAAAATGTTAAATGACTTATTTTCTACAATACTTAAAAAATGAATGGATTTTTTCCTTGTAAGGCATAGTACAAGCCCAAACTATAAACTGTTCAAGAAGAATCTAAATTAACTATAAGGTCAACTTCTTTTCTTCCATGAGCCCTGCTTTCTTAATAGTGGAATTCACGGGGCTGGGAAGTAAGGATGTCATTATGGAAGCCAATCATGCCTGTCATGGCTGCTCTCATCAGAGATTAAATACTTTATTCAATGCACTGCTGGTCTAACCCATTAGAGCATTTTTAAGAGGTAGGGGGCGTAGTTTATAAATGCTCTGAAATTAAAATAGAATTAGATTTAGTAACCTGTTTTCTACAATATATTTAATCATTTTTACCTCCCTAAGCCTGACTATTTTACCATTTTTTTCTTCCACTTCAAAAGGAAAGTATGAAGGTTGAAGCAGTCTGTTTAAGACCTATTAGAGATAATGGTACATTAAAAATATTAATATACCTGGCCCACTTTGATGCAGCTCTTCACAGGAATAGCTGACATCTTTGCAGCCTTAAGAAATAACCCTCCGCTGGTTCTCACCAGGACAGTACTCCAGCTCTTGTTTCCCTGTGAATCTCAGAGGGCTTCTATGCTGCTGCCTCTGATCATGGCACTAAAAATATGTGACCTTTCACTGGGAAGACGATTGAGCAGTAGAGAGTGTACTGTCTTTTCCTCTTTCCTTTAGCCATAACACTTGACATGGATCCATACAAAAAATAATTTTATTTTCTATGTCGGTTCCACTTTACTATTCTTCTTTGAACTCTACCAAGTGCATTTGTTTTCTAAAGTTAAAGACTTTGGTAACAGAGATTCCCTTTTCAATTATATGTGTCTTTTCCTTCCCTTATCCTCTGTCTTTCTTCTTGGTTCCATAGAACCACCTAGGTTCATTAAGAAGCTAGAACCTTCGCGCATTGTGAAACAGGATGAATCCACAAGATATGAATGCAAAATAGGAGGATCTCCAGAAATCAAAGTTTTATGGTACAAAGATGAGACTGAAATTCAAGAGAGCAGTAAGTTCAGAATGTCATTCATGGACTCGGTGGCCGTGCTGGAAATGCACAATCTCAGTGTGGAAGACAGTGGCGACTACACGTGCGAGGCCCACAACGCAGCAGGCAGTGCGAGCAGCAGCACTTCCCTGAAAGTTAAAGGTCAGACCTTACTCTGGCTTTGTTCTCTTCCCATTACTCTCCTCTCCCGTTGTCTTCTCCATTCTCTAACTCTCCACTGATGTTTTAAAATTGTTCAGGGATATGATATAAAATTGGAAATGAGGTTTTTTTCATTCTTTTAGAAACAAAACATAGTCCTGCCTGTAACTATAGACTTCCAGAATCTATCCTAATTTTCCTTTTCTCCTATCTTAGAACCACCTGTTTTCCACAAAAAGCCTCACCCTGTTGAGACACTTAAAGGAGCTGACGTTCACCTTGAATGCGAGCTTCAGGGTACTCCCCCGTTCCAAGTTTCTTGGCATAAAGACAAGAGAGAACTCAGGAGTGGCAAGAAGTACAAGATAATGTCCGAGAACTACCTTACCAGCATCCACATCTTGAATGTCGATGCTGCTGACGTTGGGGAATATCAGTGTAAAGCCACAAACGATGTGGGAAGTGACACTTGTATTGGTTCTATCACTCTGAAAGGTGAGATTAACTTTCTTCTCTTCTGCTTACTGTTTTCCTTCTAAGTTTAACACTGTGTCACCCCTCTCCACTATTGCTTTATCTTTGTATCACTAGCAGTCAGTTCTATCTTTCACTTTCCAAATCCCTTCACCTTCTAAATCTATTTATGTTTAGTCTACTTCCTTTTTCTAAATCATACCAAATATACTTTTAGCCAATGGGTTTCCATTAGACTTAGAAAGCTAGTATAAGATATTCTGTTTTTTCTACTAAATACAAACTCTAACATGTCCTGATCCGCTCCTTCAATAATGCCTTTTATTAAGAAATGGAAATAACACGTCATCACTAGCTTGATTCCTAACATCCATAATTTGAGGGACGCACTACCAGTTCCTACATTATAAAGCCCTGGCTTGCTGCTTTTCTCACCAGCACCACCGAGATTTGTGAAGAAGCTCAGTGACATTTCCACCATCACTGGGGAATCAGTACAGCTGCGAGCCACGGTTGAAGGCGCTGAACCAATCTCAGTGGTATGGTTCAAAGACAAGGGAGAAGTCGTGCGTGAAAGTGACAACACATGGATCTCTTACTCAGAAAACACTGTGACCCTACAGTTTTCAAGAGCAGAACCAGCCAATTCTGGGAAATACACCTGTCAGATTAAAAATGATGCTGGAATGCAGGAGTGCTTCGCCACACTGTCTGTTCTCGGTTAGTACAAATAGGATGTCATCAGGAAGGCAAGACACATGCTTTACCAGGAAGTATATTTTCTTTAGGGTTTTTTTTCCTAATTTGATTTTAAAATATGATGCAACTCCTATCTCATTCCAGAGCCTGCAGCAATTGTGGAAAAGCCAGAACCCATAAAAGTTACCACAGGAGATACCTGTACCTTGGAGTGTACGGTAGCTGGCACACCCGAGCTCACTACTAAGTGGTTTAAAGATGGAAAAGAGCTGACAAGTGACAGCAAATACAAAATAAGCTTCTTCAACAAAGTCTCCGGCCTTAAAATCATCAATGTGGCACCCAGTGACAGTGGGGTCTATAGTTTTGAGGTGCAAAACACTGTTGGCAAAGACAGCTGCACAACCACTCTTCAAGTTTCAGGTTGGTTGCCTGGGCTTCTTCTTTGTTCATCATTATAATAATGTAGTTCCTGAGTTCTGTGGATGCTTACAGAAAGCCCCATCTTTTACAACATAATGCAAGTCTGACATCTTTTGATTCATTAAAATCAGAGCTGACATACCTTTAGAGTTAGAAGAAAACCATGTTTAAAAGTTATATCCTTTTTTAGGGGGGTTTCGAAATAGTGGTAGGAGTAAACCTAATCCTGAATAAGGCTAATGGGGTTTTCTGCCATCACTTATGCTGGAATAAGTCACCACATTATGAGTCACAACAACAAAAATCTCTGTCAAGTCAATCCAATACCCTGCTCGCTGACTCTCCAAGCTTTCTACTGTGTGAATCCATACGGGATATTTTGATACCCTTGCAAGACAGCCAAATAAATCTAGGGATAGTCTATCAAAAAGAATTCTCTTTGAGTCATTTTATAACTGGCGATCCTTGTTTGTTTGCTTTTTTTTTTTTTCTTTTTTTTTTTATCACATTCAGACCGAATTGTTCCTCCTTCCTTCACAAGAAAATTGAAAGAGGCAAATGGTCTATCAGGCTCCTCTGTTGTCATGGAGTGCAAAGTCTATGGGTCACCCCCAATCTCTGTCTCCTGGTTCCATGAAGGAAATGAGATCAGCAGTGGGAGGAAATACCAGACCACCCTGACCGACAACACTTGTGCTTTAACTGTGAACATGCTAGAAGACTCCGACGCTGGCGACTACACGTGTATAGCTACGAATGTGGCTGGTTCTGATGAATGCAGTGCTCCTCTGACTGTGAGAGGTTCGTTTAAAGTACAATAAAATAGAATCGCATTTCATAAATTACTGAGCTTCTTATCATCACAGTTGACAAATATTTAACCTTTTGATGTGTGCTTTTGTGTTCAGAGCCACCATCTTTTGTGCAGAAACCTGATTCCATGGATGTCTTAACTGGGACCAATGTAACTTTCACAAGCATTGTAAAAGGAACACCGCCATTCAGTGTTAGCTGGTTCAAGGGTAGCAGCGAGCTGGTGCCTGGAGCCAGGTGCAATGTTTCTTTGGAGGATACAGTGGCTGAACTGGAGCTGTTTGATGTGGATACATCCCAAAGTGGAGAATATACTTGCATCGTTAGTAATGAAGCTGGCAGGGCTTCTTGTACAACACATCTCTTCATAAAAGGTTTGTTTGCCACTCCATGTTTATAAAATTACATGCATGTAGTAACTAGATGGGTTTGTCTGTGTGTGGTTGTGTTCATGTTTTCAATTTGTTTATTCTAGCACCGGCCAAATTTGTGAAGAGGCTCAATGATTACAGCATAGAGAAAGGAAAACCTCTCATCCTAGAGGGAACATTCATTGGAACTCCTCCCATTTCGGTTACATGGAAGAAAAATGGCATCATTATAACTCCTTCTCAGAGGTGCAACATAACCACAACTGAAAAGTCAGCAATCCTGGAAATTTCAAGTAGCACTGTTGAGGATTCAGGACAATACAACTGCTACATTGAAAATGCTTCTGGAAAAGATTCCTGTTCAGCACAAATTTTGATACTAGGTTTGTCATGATTACCCATTCATATCTTTGTATACAAGCAGTGCTCTGACATGTCTCCTTCATGGCTGATTG
This sequence comes from Erethizon dorsatum, assembly GCA_028451465.1. NCBI lineage: Eukaryota > Metazoa > Chordata > Mammalia > Rodentia > Erethizontidae > Erethizon > Erethizon dorsatum. The sequence goes on along the minus strand of CM051826.1, from coordinate 122,004,659 downwards.
TCTCTCTTGGCTGCAGAACCACCGTATTTTGTCAAGCAGTTGGAACATGTTAAGGTGACCGTTGGAGATTCTGCCTCTTTACAATGCCAACTTGCTGGAACCCCTGAGATTGGGGTATCCTGGTATAAAGGAGATACAAAATTGAGACCCACTGCTGCCTGCAAAATGCATTTTAGGAACAATGTTGCTACCCTGGTTTTCACTCAGGTTGACACTAATGACAGTGGAGAATACATCTGCAGAGCAGAAAACAGTGTGGGAGAAATTTCTTCATCAACTTTCCTTACTGTTCAAGGTGATAACAATATTTGATAAATTTGTGCTTATTTTGAACAAGACTTATATGTGGTGAGGGCCTTCTTTTTAGGGAAATTTTACAAATTATACATTTTCTGCTTCATTCCATCTACAATTAGTAGCTTATCTTTTTCTATATCCTTTATGGAAAGAGATGACTAAATCATCAGTTGAAAAGATCATACAGCTGGGGGTTTAGCTCAGTGGCGCAGTGCCTACCTGGCAAGTGTGAGGTCCTGAGTTTGATTCCTGGTACCCTCTCCCCCCAAAAAAGAAAAGAAAAGATCATGCAATCATTTGCTTCTCTAATTAAGTCTTCAAGAAAAATAATTGACCGCGTATTTTAAAATTCCACCCTATAAGTGCCTCATTTGAATTGCTAAAAGGAAATCTTAAAAGTAGGATGATCTGCTCATGCCCAGAGGCATGCCTTAAGTGAATCAATTTCTCTATTGGCTTACAGCTTTTTTTTGTACCTCCTACTGTACAAACTTCTGCTCCAAAAGTCTGCAAACTTTTCTCTGTTCCAAGTTAATTCAAGACCTGATAATGCTTCCTGATATTTTTATAGAAATCCCACATATATTTGTGAGAAGAATATTTAGTAAATTAAAAGTGTTCAGGGATATTCATTGCTTTAATCCTGTTCCTACAGAGCAAAAGCTTCCACCATCATTTTCTCGACAATTGAGAGATGTGCAAGAAACAGTTGGATTGCCAGTTGTTTTTGAATGTGCCGTAAATGGATCAGAACCTATCTCGGTGTCTTGGTATAAAGATGGCAAGCCATTGAAAGACAGCTCAAATGTACAAACATCGTTTTTAGATAGGGTGGCCACTCTCAATATTTTTAAGACAGACAGGAGCCTCGCAGGCCAGTATTCCTGCACAGCTACAAATCCTATCGGCTCAGCTTCTTCTAGTGCCAAACTCATCCTCACAGGTTTGTGGATTCCTAAACTTCTGTATTTGTAATTGAAATTTTTGTTTAAAAAAAAAAATTAGGGGGCCGGTGAGATGGCTCAGCGGCGTAAGCGCCTGCCTTGCAAGCGCGAGGGCCCGAGTTCGACTCCCGGATCCCACATACGAAAAAGGGGCCGGTGATATCGCTCAGTGGCACGGGTGCCTCCTGGCGCGCGAGGTCCTGAGGTCGTCCCCCCGGTACCCACCAAAAAAAAAAAAAAAAAAAAAAAAAAAAAAAATTAGGGAGCATCATAGGCCTAGAGCCTAAAACCTTGTCTTTGTGTTGTTCTTAGAGGGAAAGAACCCACCCTTCTTTGATATACCCCTGGCACCTGTGGACGCTGTGGCAGGAGAAAGTGCTGACTTTGAATGCCATGTCACTGGGACACAACCCATAAAAGTCACCTGGGCCAAAGACAGCAGAGAGATTCGAAGTGGCGGGAACTACCAGATTAGTTATCTGGAAAATAGTGCTCACCTGACGATCCTCAAAGTAGACAAAGGAGACTCTGGACGATATACCTGCTATGCAGTGAATGAAGTGGGAAAAGACTCCTGTACAGCTCAGCTTAATATAAAAGGTATCTTTGATTTTGCCTGTGGTCCAACAAAAGGTAATCATTTTAGAGTACGGCTTACTAAGTAAGAGTGCATTTTTATTGTAATGAATGAAATGTAGGGCAACATTTTTTAACAAATGACATGAAAATGTCTAAGAGAAATACATTTCTGCTGAGAAAAAGTGATTTTTTAAAATACATATTTGCTAAAACTTTGTATGTCCTACCTAATCCTAAAATCACCCCCTCAGTTTTACAAATTTCTGGTCCTATAAATGGCTCTAAATTATTCTCGACATCCATTACATAAATCAAAGAGCAGTTTAGAAAAAGCTGTAGAAAGAAGCAGAAATACTTAGAAACATACACAAAAAGCCTCATATTAATAATCTGCTTCTGGATTCTATTTCATCTATTTTTTTAATTTCTTACAGAACGACTAATCCCACCGAGTTTCACTAAAAAACTCTCAGAGACGGTTGAGGAAACAGAAGGGAATTCCTTCAAACTAGAGGGGCGTGTGGCTGGTTCCCAGCCTATAACTGTTGCTTGGTACAAAAATAATATAGAGCTACATCCAACTTCTAACTGTGAGATAACTTTCAAGAACAACTCACTACTGCTGCAAGTCAAGAGAGCAGGCATGGCAGACGCCGGCTTGTACACATGCAAGGTGTCAAACGACGCAGGTTCTGCTCTGTGCACCTCTTCCATTGTCATCAAAGGTCAGTTATCTTCACGGCCCCTGAGAGTTTTGTTTGTTTTCACCGCTATTAGACATCCATGTGCATTTCTTCTGACATCTTCACTAAGGACATTATAAGAAGCAAAAAATGCATTATTTGGGTTGCCATCATTCTATATATGTTTACTAAAATAGTATTATGTATAATTTTAATTATGTGGCTCCCCAAAGTAGATGTCACTTGATAAACAGACTGAAAAATCTTAGCTTTCTCAGTCATATCCCTAAAATTCCCTCAGGTAATGAGAAGTTACAGCCTGCTTTGAAATGTGTCCACGAGTGACAGATATTTCTGTGAAGCATATTTGTTATGAAAATTTTTTAAACTGTTCATCACAGAATAATGTGGCAGCTTTACTATGAGTTACATTCTGAAAAATTCCTTTTGTAAGTTTATTTCTAAAGGACTATCATTTAACATATATGGCACAAAGCTTCTGACTAGTAAGTGAATATTAATCCCAGACAAATGGGTAAAATTTTCTCTAAAAGAAACAAAATATGAGTGGAAAGACATCGTATATATAGATGTACTATAAAAGATGTATTTAAATATATAGTCATTATTTAAGGCAAAGCAATAGGCTGTTTTGTTTAAACTGTTTTCTCTAAACTGATCTTCCATAATTCTGTGGCCGTAATGGCTTTATCCAATTAATTATAATACATATTCATCAAAATCAATTTCCAAACTAATTTCTTAGAGTAGCTTGGAATTAGTTACCAACTATGATGATCTGATTGGCCAGCTCCGAGTGCACAGGTAAGGGGCTAATATTATTAATAGGTTACCATCACTAATAGGTTAATATTACTTAGTGGTCTTAAAATTCAAATTTTATCACTCATTTGATGGAATTGAAATACATTTAGTTTCAATACACTTAATAAAATGAAAAATGAGCTCTTAGGAGTGTTTATATTCATGATGGGTTTGCCGTTGGGTAGATAAATGCTTCTTATAGAATCCTGAGGCTATTCATAGAATTTTTAAAAGGTTAGATATCAGAAGTTGTAATCTTCACAATCATGAATATTGGCCTTATTTTTCTCATATATAAGTCTCCAAATCATTGAATGAAACCATCACATAGCATTGAGGTGCCCACGGACTTCTTATTATGTTATTCATGTTTTCATCCTTGGCTTTCAGTCACAAATGAGCTTCAGCTCTTAATTCCTTTAGGCCAGAATTAAGATTTTAAATGCAACCATAGCTGTATTTAATAACTAAAAATGAACATCAAAGAAAAATCACATATTAAATTTTGGGCTCACGAATTGCTCAGATGTTGGCTTTTGTTCCCAGAGGGTAGCAATCACTTGCTCTGGGCCAGCAGCAGAATTCCTCCAAAGCCCACACTTTTTAGGGCTCAGGGCAATGCAGCAGTGCACAGTTTTGAGAGAACTGACACTGAGCTGTGTGGCACGGGAGTTGACAGTATGTGCCAAAGCAGCTAGCACAGTGCCTAATCAGGGCTCAGCTGCTGGGCTGGTCTGTGGGCAGCACAGCATCTGTTATTTGATGTTTCTAAGCCTCTATCTTATTTAAAAATCCAACAAATGTTAGCTATTGCCTCAGACAGGAACAAACCATCGTGCATAATTCTGCTGCGCAGCAGCACCCAGTATTACTTATTGGAGGGGAAACTGCCTTGCTCTTTGTCTGTTTCTTTTGTAGAATTTAATATGCTGTTGTTCTTTTGTGTTCCTTATGTTCCTCATGAAAATACCTGTTCAATTCCAGAACCTAAGCAGCCTCCTGTGTTTGATCAGCACCTCACTCCCGTAACAGCGAGCGAAGGAGAATTCATGCAGCTCAGCTGCCATGTGCGGGGATCGGAGCCCATTCGGATCCAGTGGTTGAAAGCTGGCAGGGAAATAAAGCCTTCAGACAGGTGCAGCTTCAGCTTTGCTAGCGGGACAGCTGTGCTGGAACTCAAGGACGTGGTGAAAGCGGATTCAGGAGATTATGTGTGTAAAGCTTCAAATGTGGCTGGAAGTGACTCTTCCAAATCAAAAGTGACCATTAAAGGTACAGACACCTCCAAAGTAGGGGGAGGGAGATCAAGCCAATGACTGTTCATATTTGTTTGCTTATTACAATTTAAATAAGAAAGGAACTAGACTTTTAGAAATGCCGCTTATTGATCATTTGTAAGTTGTAGTCTTCTTATTGTAATAGAGAGTTATTAGGTAATTTAATGAAAATAATTTCCATGCAAATTGTTTGAAATCCCTCAAGTTTGCCACCCTATTTCTTGAACCTCTTTTCTGCATGTACAAGAGAGTATAATTAATGAACTTCTAAAAATAATATGATACTAATGTGATAGAAAGTAACTTGGTATTATAGCCCTGGAGGCAATACAGCTAAGTCTAAAAATGTAATATTTGATAATAATGTGATTATAGTTCAACCTGCAATAGCTATCACTGGAATGAATGTATGAAACTGTTTTGTCTTCTATAACCTATTCTCATATATGTATTGGGTCTGCATGCATGATATTTATGACATGCCAAGCTCCTAAATCTTATTTTACATAGGGGAATATTTATTACAACTTTAAGGTAGTTGCAATAACAAAACATGTAAATGGTGTTTTTCAGAAAAACCTGCTGCAGCTCCAGCAGCTAAGAAGGCAGCAGTAGATGGAAAACTCTTTTTTGTATCAGAACCTCAGAGTATCAGAGTTGTAGAAAGTAAGTGCTTTATAGAAAAACCATCTTTATCCATCTTGTACCTTTTACTACTGATTCCATCTCAGAAGAACCAATTTTGGAAGATTAAATTTGTTTCCACTATTCCTTAGAAACCACTGCAACATTCATTGCAAAAGTTGGAGGAGATCCAATCCCAAATGTTAAATGGACAAAAGGGAAATGGAGACAACTGAACCAAGGAGGTCGCATTTTTTTGCACCAAAAAGGCGATGAAGCAAAACTGGAAATTAGAGACACCACAAAAACAGATTCTGGATTATACCGATGTGTTGCATTTAACAAACATGGTGAAATTGAAAGCAATGTTAACCTACAGGTGGATGAAAGGAAGAAACAGGAGAAAATTGAAGGTGATCTTAGAGCAATGCTGAAAAAGTAAGTTCAATTTAAAAACATATGCATAGTAATTAATAATTCACAAAGGGATCTCTCAAAAAGTGTAGATCATCTACTCCAAAATTCAGTCATTAAAGAATATAACCATATAGGCCTTTGAACAGAAACAGATAAGCAAATACATAACATTTGGGTGAAAGTCAGTGGTTCATTAAGAACTATTTGTGAGTTATGATGAGAAAGTTTTAAGAATGAGGTACATTTTAAAGCTTTTACACAAAAGGCCTATAGAAAAGCCATTGTGTAGGTCTAAGTATGAAATTTTTGCTTCTATATGTGATTTATTATGCTATGAATGGTTTTCTAGATCAATTATTTTGATACTTTTTAATAATTTCAACTAATTTCAATAGTTCAAGTTTTGACATAATTATTGACTGAATCATCACTCAGTTTCCACACATCTTTTTATGATGTGATATTTCCCTTTTACTAACATTTTCCATTGCTGTTATTAAGTTTCTTTATACCATAATTCTTTAGACTCGGTCCTTTTCTAAACTCTTTGATCAGATTTCTATACTTGGTAACAATAGCCTGACTTTAGTCCATTCTATCTCCAAATCCAAATTTTATTGTTGTTTCCGTCAACATGGTAAAACTAATATTTCTTGAATAAAGAATATAGAAATATATCTTTAAAAGGAGGAAAAACTGAATGACATTCATAGTCTTTAAATGATAGACAATTCAAAATAAATAGAATATAAGCAATTTATGTTTATTTTTTATTTCATTTAGGACTCCAGTTTTAAAGAAAGGAACTGGGGAAGAAGAAGAAATTGATATCCTGGAACTTCTCAAAAATGTTGATCCTAAAGAATATGAAAAATACGCCCGCATGTATGGAATCACTGACTTCCGGGGACTCCTTCAAGCATTTGAGCTACTAAAGCAAAGTCAGGAAGAAGAGACACATAGATTGGTAAGAACCTTTTTGGGTTTTGTTTTGTTTTGTTTTGTTTTGTTTTTGGAAACAGGGTCTTGCTATGCAGTTCAGGCTGGTATGATCTTTTGTGTACAGCACCATCTTACAAACTCCACATTTGAAATATTTGGCATATCCCCTTTGTATTACCAGAATGCTACAGTTCTAGGAGATCATTTAAGATAACCTAAACAGCATCAAGAAGAGAAATTGAATATAGACATGCATCCTCTAATAAAAATTGTATTTCATGCATAATACTTTTTCTTCCTTCTTAGGAAATTGAGGAGATAGAGAAGTCAGAGAAGGATGAAAAGGAATTTGAGGAACTTGTATCATTTATTCAGCAGAGGCTGACACAGACAGAGGTAAAATGAACTACATTGATCGTAAAGTACACAAATTATTACTGGGTATTAATATATGGGAGGGAGTGACTAATGTGTTTTAATTCTTTATTCTTCTAGCCTGTCACTCTGATCAAGGATATTGAAAATCAGACAGTTTTGAAAGATAATGATGCTGTCTTTGAAATTAACATTAAGATTAATTACCCAGAAATCAAGCTCTCATGGTACAAAGGGACCGAAAAACTGGAACCCAGTGATAAATTTGAAATAAGCATTGATGGTGATCGACATACACTAAGAGTCAAAAACTGTCAGCTTAAAGATCAAGGCAACTACAGACTGGTCTGCGGTCCCCATATTGCGAGTGCCAAGCTAACTGTCATTGGTGAGTGAACAAAGAGTTATAAAAATCTTGTGGGATTAAATTACTGTTGAGTACATCCGTATGTGATATTAAACAAGATGTGTATTGTGTCTCACACAGAGCCTGCTTGGGAAAGGCATCTTCAGGATGTTACTTTGAAGGAAGGCCAGACATGCACCATGACATGCCAATTTTCTGTGCCAAATGTAAAATCTGAATGGTTCAGAAATGGCAGAATGCTTAAACCCCAAGGTAGAGTTAAAACAGAGGTGGAGCACAAAGTCCATAAACTGACCATTGCAGATGTTCGGGCAGAAGACCAGGGTCAGTACACCTGCAAACATGAAGACCTTGAAACGTCAGCAGAGCTCAGAATAGAAGGTGGGTGAGGCTGTGGTTGGAGTCACTGTGTATAGCATAGGGCACTAGAAATGTGAAGGACCCCACAGCACTGGCATCAGACATAACCCAAAGGGCCCAAGCATTCTCATTTCCCAGCACACATAGTTATAGCAGTAACTCCCATCTCAAAATTCGTACAACCAATAGATAAATATTCAAATATGTGCCAATTTATTTGCATATTTCTTTTACAACAGAAGCAAATTTTAATACAGAATAGGGCATGACTTTCTAATCCCTTTGAGATAGCAAATGAAATGCATGAGTTTTTAATGTTGTTTCTGCTTTAAGTAGTTCTCGTTTAAATTCTGTAATTCTCATTTCTGTGATTCTGATTCCAAGACAAAGCTGTCATGACTGTAAGTCTAGAGTATATTGATGAGGGATTGATACTTAGTTTATAGGACTGACTTGCTTTATCTGTGTGAAATTTTACAAACACGTGATGCAGCTGTTTTTCAAAAATATTGGGCCGGTGAGATGGCTCAGAGGCGTAAACGCCTGCCTGGCAAGCGCGAGGGCCCGAGTTCGACTCCCGGAACCCACATACGAAAAAAGGGCCAGTGATATTGCTCAGTGGCACGGGTGCCTGCTGGCGCACGAGGTCCTGAGGTCAACCCCCGGTACCCACAAAAAAAAATATTGATGCCATTTGAGGATCATTCTCCAACTTTCTGAATTGCCAAGCTTAAGTGAAACCTCAGAATATAAAAGCAAAAATACTCATTTCCTAATTGCTTGATTTTAGGCATTTCCAAAGACACCCTCAAATTGTACTTAGAAAAAAATTTAACAATAATAATAGCATCTATGCCCAGCTGTTGGTGCTCACTGTTAGTCGTTGAAGCACAAATATGTGGCATCTTATTGACACAAGCACTTCAACTATTCTGACCTACTTTACCAAGAATATCAAAGCCCAGTTGTATTTTAAATTTCAGAAATGTTACAATTGTTTTCAGATTAAAGGGTCTAGTTGAAAGTGCTAATCATGTTTACACAGTTAAATATCTAAATATAATTTTTCAGTGGAAAAAACTCACCAGAGAACTATGATTTGTAAGTTGCTCATGGTACTGTTATACATATAATTCCAGATTTAAAATGTTGGAGATCCCTACACTCCTGGCTATTTTCCTATAAAACAGTCTGCTCTCCACAAAAATTGATTGTGTCTCACCAACTGTGCTTAGAAAGTAGGTTTCCAAACTCTAAAAAGAATCCTCTGAAACTTGGAAGTACAGATTTTCTATTCAATTCAATATTATTTCACAAGGAAAGTTATAGCTATGAGATAAATAATTCTAGACCCTGAATAGCAAAAATTATTTTACTGAGGTAAGAAAGAATTTCACAGAGGGACAAATTATAAAATTAAGTTTATGAAACTGCCATTTACTAACATTTTTGAAATTTCATTTGACTTTGGGTTAAAATCTCCCTTAAGTATTTCCTTCTTATACATAGTTTAAGAATTCTCAGGGATTTATTCACACCTTCCTACATTGATACATTTAAGAACTGGGATAGTTCCTGTTTCTGATACAAGAAGAGTATTTTGTTCTTCTTTTGCATTTTAGGGGCTTTTTCTACTATCTTACAATTGTATAAAAAGGTGGAGATTTTAGATCTCTGAGGAGAAAACACAGTAAAAGAGATTCCTCTCTAATTTTGAACTTCCTCAACTTTGAACTCCCTTTCATTTAAACAGCTGAACCAATTCAGTTTACAAGGCGCATACAGAACATCGTGGTGAGTGAGCACCAGTCTGCCACCTTCGAGTGTGAAGTGTCCTTTGATGATGCCATTGTAACCTGGTACAAAGGACCCACAGAACTTACCGAGAGTCAGAAATACAACTTTCGGAATGATGGTCGCTGCCATTATATGACCATCCACAATGTGACCCCAGATGACGAAGGTAATTTCATTGACAGCTTCCCCAGTGAATACATAATTTAACCCTCTTCTGTTTTATATATTTCTAGCTTTGTATTCACTTATATTCTATCTATGCAAAACAGGCGTTTTCTTTTTTTTAGAAAAGTCAAGTATAAGCAAACATACATTTAACTAAAGAGTTGTTATTTGCACTTTATCAGAAAGCTAAAATTTGGTGATTCTTGGCTATAGGTGTCTATTCAGTAATTGCCAGGCTGGAACCAAGAGGTGAAGCGAGAAGTACAGCAGAGCTCTACTTAACAACGAAAGGTGAGGAACCACCCAGTTCACATCTCACCACAATCTGTAAAACAAATGGCCCGCTAAGACCATCCCAAATATAAAATATCTTTTTTTCTTTTCTTCCAGAAATCAAACTTGAACTGAAGCCTCCTGGTAAGTACTATATATTTTTTTCTCCAATCCTTGCTTACTATAAATTCAGCATAATTCTGTAAATAACAGAAGCCAAACTGAAGTGTATAAAAGAATCCTCTCTTTTCAGTAAAATATTATTCAATAAATATACTATTCAATAAGATGATCTTCAGAGGAATAATAAAATGTTAAACTGTCAATTTGGGAAGTTAGAGATAAGGTGTTATTCAGCTGCTATTTAGGATCATTTCAAAGGATGTGGCCATAGAATGAAGCACATTTTCATAGAGAATAAACTTTCCTATGTGGGTGTATAGAAAAGGATATTTTTGTGTCTGTTATGTTTGATTGTTGGAAGCACCTGACAATCAAACATATCCTAGTTATCGAATAAATATCAGTGTCCTTAGTTCCTCTATTCTTACCGTTACATGTTCCTCTCAGATATCCCTGACTCCAGAGTTCCAATCCCCACCATGCCTATCCGAGCAGTACCACCGGAAGGTAAGACCCAATCCCTCAGCCTCTGGGCTGAGCAGCAGCCTTCTGCCACCCGAAATGACTGGCATGCACACTGTGGCAGAGTCAGGACGCACACTTCTGTGTCCTAATCTTCACTGAGCAATTAAAAATCAAAGCAAATGTGTAATTATGATTATAAATATAAGCTAGTTTTGTTTGTGCTGATTGATGAATTGATAATCCTTTGAGATGCTGAATGGAATGCATCAGACTTTTCATTACACTTCACACAAAACATATTTACTGATCATGACATTTATTTTCTTCAGAAATCCCTCCTGCGGTTGTTCCTCCTATCCCTCTTTTGCTGCCACTACCTGAAGAAAAGAAACCACCAGCAAAACGTGTTGAAGGTATTATATGTCATCTACTAAAATGTCAAAAAATAGATTCTGCTGTGGCTGACTGGGGAAATATCGCCTGACACAACACATTTGCCCTCTAGTGGTCATAAATTGGATTGCCTCAAGATATTATTCCCTTTAGCACGATATTAACTAAATGTATGACATTTGTTTAAAACTCTGAAAATCATCAGGACAACCATGTACTGTGCCTAGTACTATTTTATTTTAATAGAACTGTTTTAACATTTATGGAATATTAAATTTGTTTCATATTTTCCTAGCAATTTTAGTCTAAGAAAAAAATAATGTAACTAATTTCTTATGTAATCTATGGAAATAAACCATACTAATTTATAGCCAAATACAAATTATTGGTTTCCCCCTTAGTTATAATGATACCTACTCTTTAAAGTTCACTGTCATAAAATAGGAGTTAGAATATCTTGAACATATTTGACTGGAGGTTTTGTTTCATTTTGTTACGGGTTTTTGTTTTTGTTTTCTTCGTTGTTTCATTTTGTTTTGATATCTAAGGCATGAGTTCAGCAACAAAGAGCTCTTAAGGGTACTAGGGAATTGATCACTGCAAATGTTAAGTACTTGAGAAATTGTGTGATTTGTAACATAAAGCTGCTCAACTAAGACAACAGATTGCCTGGAGCTTCCTAGAGTTGAGAATTACAGCCAGCATTTCCTCAGCATGCCCAGAAAATATTCTGCACGTCAAAGTCACGTTTACCAGAACCAAGCCACACTGTCATAACAGTTTCAAGGATCAGAAACTGTTAGTCACATGTTAGTCCCCTAATACCTACTATAATTGGTATCAAACGCTTAAGCTACTCTTTAGTCACTCTCAAAAGAAATTCAGTTTTTTAAAAATATCAGTGTTAGCTGAGCATGGCCACACTTGCCTGTAATGCCACCACTCAGGAGACTGAGGCAGGAGGATCACTGTGAATTTGAGGCCAGCCTGGGCTACACAGTGAATTCAAGGCCAGCCTGAATGACATAGCAAGACCCTGACTCACAAAATCAAAAACCTGAAAGGAAACAAAACAAAAATTCCAGTGTCATGAGTAATTTAATTTCAGTGAAAAAGAGAAATATTTTCGTGATTTATATGAACATTAGTTAAATATATTCCATCTATCTGTAATAGCAAGGAGAAACAAGAACCAAAAATCATAAGATTCAACTTTATTTCTGCTGTCAGAAATAATCAAGCCTTAGTGAGTGATTTGTCCTTTCAATGATAGTATTAATGTAATGAAGTTTTAGTAGCACCTATGAAACATGAGAAGTTAAATCACATTTTAAAAACTCTAAGCTAGTTATTTATTCATGAATATAAGAGACTGTAATCAGGTAAAGTTAGGAACCGTGGTCATTGTAGTCTGACAGCTGCCACAATAGAAGATTCCTGCAACAGATATTATGGGTAGCACTTTAATTTTACTGATCCTCTTGCTATTATTCTTCCTGAAAAATTTGGTGTTCATGCCTAAGTGAAATAAAAGTGAAAGTATGTATCTTTCTGGTTTATAGCATCATGTAGATTCATTCCCCATATTTTGAAATCTTTACCTCTTAAGCATAAAATCAGGGAAGATGTAAGATCATGTTTTGAAAATTTTGAATCAGTGAAGGTGAAAGATCATAGTACGTATTCTATCTCCCTCCACACTCATTTTTATTTTTGCATTCTAGTGCAAAATCTTTCTGAAATAAGTACCTTGCAGTAATGTCCAGACTATTTTGCTATCATCAACATATGAGAAAATAAAATATTTCAATAAACCTTCTAGTTTCCTGAAAACATTTAGTTACTTACATCTGAAATTTTTCTTTTACTTAGTGACCAAAAAGGCTGTAAAGAAAGATACCAAAAGAGTTGTTGCAAAGCCCAAGGAAGAGGCACCACCACCTAAAGGTATTGTAATTAATTAGTGAAAAAGCAGTGTTTGTGGTTTTTTCTGGACTACAAATTTTAAACTTTAAATAGTGGTGGTTGGGAAAGGAGGAGAGTTTGAAGTCACAAAAAGGTGACATACTGAACATTTTCTTCATATGTTCTATAAATTTTAATTATTTAAGATCAACTTAATTTAGAATCAAACTTCAGCCTTTGTGCATGTTTATTATTCCGGCACAGCATATGTGTAAGTTACTTTTCTCTTGCTGTGACAAAATACCAACACCCAAAGTTAAAAGGGGAAGGTTTATTTAGCTCACAGTTTGTAAAGGTTTCAGTCCATATTCAGCTGGCTGCAAGGCAGGGTGGCACAGCAGACAGGCATTGTAGAGGAGAAAGAGTTCATGGCAGGCAGAAGGTAGCAAAGCAACAAGGGATGACCACAGCTTTCTATTCTTTATATCTTATCCAGGGTATAGGGTGGGTAGCACTCACACCCTTAATCCTAGTGCCCTTGAGCCTAGCATTGCACCATGAATCAATCCCAGCATCACAAACACTAGTTCCAGTCACCTCTGAAAAAGCCTTACCTATGACTGCATGAGGCTTTGGGGGACATCTAGACACGAGCTGTAACAGCACAGCATTTCCAACAAGCTAGATTTGGAAATTATGAAGGTGTTGTGATGATCCCTGGAAAGGGCAATGTGTTAGTAGTAGTCATGCATAATACAAATGACTAACAGTAATGGACAGGATTATACATAATCTAAAAATAAACATGCATTTTATGTTTTTGAAGTGCCAGAGGTTGCAAAGAAGCCCCCACCGCCTACTACCTTAATTCCAGCAAAAGGTAAATTTTAAAAAGTAGTAAATATTTTATTCTGTTTATTCTTGAAATTTGCATTTCTGCTATTTATTTTTAAATATTAGGCTCCCAGTTTAATTGTAAAATTGTAAGATCTCCTCTGTTATATTAAAATTAGCAGTAGAGGGCTGGGGATATAGCTCAGTGGCATGGCGCCTGCCTGGCAAGCACGAGGTTGTGAGCTCGATTCCTGGTACCAAATAATAATAATAATAATAATAATAATAATAATAATAATAATAAAATAAAATTAGCAGTAGAAGTAATACCTATTTTATATTGCTTCTATTTTAACTGTAGCTGGTATAGATATTAAAGATCATATAAATAATGCTCACCTTAAAGGTCTTTTTAAATCTGTTATATAAACACAAGTAAAGTGGTTTGTTTTTTTGCTGTCTTTATTAAGCTGACTAACGTGTCATATCTGTTAGTTAAAAGTGGAGGTTAGCCAGGCATGGTGGTGCACACCTGTAATCCCAACAATCCCATGCGAGGCCATGGCAGAAAGATCATAAGTTCAGGTCCAGTCTGGGCGACTTAGTGACACTCTATCTCATATAAAAAGTGGGAAGCACTGGGGACATAGCTCATTGAGAAGGCTCTGGATTCAGTCCTGAGGACCTCAAAAAGAAAAAAAAAAAAAAAAAAAAAAAAAAAAGTAGGTTCCAAAAAAATTGTGTTGCAGGATAAGTGTAACTTCAAATATTTACCTCAGAAATATTAACTATAAATTCTATAAAATTATCAAATGTTAAAATGTTCCATTGGTAATAACTAGGGGTTCTACACACTGGAGTTCCTACAGAACAACATAAATTGTGTCCATTTGATACCATTTATTGAATTCATATTTTTGACGTTAGAAAAATCCTCAAATCAAAAGGACAGTGCATCTTGATACTCTTTGTTGTGTTTCATAGTCAATAAAAACTTAAATAGAACCTGCAAAATGAAAAATATAATGAATTATCAGTACTGATATCCAAGATATTTGATATTGTTTTACATAGATTTCATTTAGTAAAGCAGTGGGATGTGATTAATATGTTAAAATTATTTATTATTATCTATTTATTTTAGCTCCTGAAATCATTGATGTATCTTCTAAGGCTGAAGAAGTAAAAATAACAACCATAGCTAGAACGAAAGAGGTTCAGAAAGAAAAAGAAGCTGTGTATGAGAAAAAGCAAGCAGTCTACGAGAAGAAAGTTTATATAGAATCCATGGTGGAAGAACCCTATGACGAACTAGAAGTGGAAACTTACACAGAGCCATTCGAAGAACGCTATTACGAAGAACCAGATGAAGACTATGAAGAAATCAAGGTCGAAGCTAAAAGGGAATTCCATGAGGAATGGGAAGAAGATTTCGAAGAAGGGCAAGAATACTATGAAAGGGAAGAGGGTTATGATGAAGGGGAGGAAGAGTGGGAAGAGTCTTACCAAGAAAGAGAAGTAATTGAAGTTCAAAAGGAGGTTCATGAAGGTATGTATAAACTGGGGGGCTTTTTTTTCCCTCCCATTTTTGCTAAGCTCATTATATTTTTATTTCCGTTAGCCAGATTTGCAATGGATATGAAGGAAATGAAAGATAGCTTAGATTTTTAAGTTTAGAAATCTTGACAAACAATCTGTAAAAAGGCATTTCCTTTGAAGTTGCTATCACATTTTTATGTTATAAGCTGTTCATTTAGACTAAATTCCGAGTGCTATTTTCTAATACAGGAGTTCAGACTTTCGCTGTCTTGTTGCGTCTCTATGCAGTCTTGCTTTGAAATCCAGAACTAGGAGTCATTGTAGCAATATGCTACACAATACAATTCTTCACACAATTATATATTACTCTTAATTTGTATCATTTACAATTAATACAGTCTGTTAGTACTTGTTGATTTAAACATCCCTACTTATCCTGTGTTTTTATTAAAGAATTACCAGAGAGAAAAGTTCCAGCAAAAGTGCCTGAAAAGAAAGCACCACCTCCTAAAGGTATGTAATTGGAATTATTTAAAGAGATTGGAGCATCAACATGATCATGGCTTGTTTGGGAAAGATGTATGAACCAGCAGTTCAATCCAATAGGCACAACTTCTTCTCTAAGCTTTATTGTATCCATGAAATTTTTTTCTTAGTAATTTCTAATTCATTTAATAAGACGATTAAAAAGATAATAAAAATGCTATGGTAAATTTAAAATAAATAGAACCGAGATAATGTAAGCCCAGGAACTTGTACTTAAAGTTCACTTAAAGAGTGCCAAATCTGTCTCTCTCTAAGAAAATTGTATATATATATAAATACGTGTGTGTAGAGAGTAAGGGAGGGAATTTTAATAGAAATTCTAAAAGTACTGCAATTTTTTTAAAATGCTTGCAGTTGTAAAGAAGCCAATAGTTGAAAAAGTTGAAAAGACTACTCGAAGAATGGAGGAAGAAAAAGTTCAAGTCACCAAAGGTATTATTGTTTAAAACATTCCTAGCACCACGTACACAAGTAATCTGCTTATTGATATATAGCCACATTAGTTATTTTTTACAATCATCTAAACTAAGATATTTTTAAATTTTGTGCAAAGCAATATCCTTCACAATACAAATATATTTGTACATATTTTTAAAGTACCTGAAGTTTCAAAGAAGATTGTTCCACAAAAACCTTCCCGGACCCCAGTACAGGAAGAAATTATTGAAGTGAAAGGTACACATCTTTGTCTTTCAGCTTCAAGTTTTAAAAATTTCTATTTATGCATATGGATGTGTGTACATATATCACTAAAAAGTTCACAAATCAACAAAATAGCACATCTTTATATAATACACATTTTATGTTGAGTTGTATTTATGTATAATTTAATTAAATAATAATATTCTCTATTTTTGTTTTTACTTTTGCTTAGAAGTTGCATTTTTTATCACAGGCAGGTTTTGTGTCTAATAAGTAGTCTTCTAACATTATTATGCAATCTATTGCATTGCATATAATATTCCCTATCCTCTCATTCATATGAATAGTCCCTAATGGATTTGGAAAAGCAATGTGTTGTGTGTGAAGAAGTTGTGTCTATTGGATTCTTACTTAATAATATTTCATAAGGGCTGCATGGATTGTTTGTACATATAGATCAAGACGTAATTCGTTGCCTTGTTAATACTGAATTTGTTCTCAAGTTATTATATTAACCCGATCCGTGTCTAAAGACTTAAGTATAGCGTACCATTGTGTGTTTCATCTGATGTCATGTCCTAGAAAAAGGTATACTAATGTGAAATGCTCTCTTTAAAGTACCAGCTGTGCATACAAAGAAGATGGTTATTTCAGAAGAAAAGATGTTCTTTGCTTCTCACACCGAGGAGGAGGTGTCAGTCACAGGTATAAGACAATTTTGAATTTGGGAACTCAATAGAAGAATTTTAGATGGATTTTTATTCCCCTTCTTCTTTGCTAATTTGGGATTACGTAGGCACTTTGTCTCCTTGTAATTCTCTGTCATCTTTCTCACTTCACGTTTGTCTCTGTTTTAATTTTCGTTTTGGTATTCTCTGTAAGTTATAATTGCCACCCACAGCATGGAGTATCAATAATTAAAATGCACATTTTTTTTAAAGTCCCTGAGGTACAAAAGAAAACTGTTACTGAAGAGAAAATTCATGTTGCTGTTTCCAAAAAGAGTGAGCCACCACCTAAAGGTATTAATAGCACAAAATTTAAAACATTTATTTAAACTTGGTAGAAATTTCGCAGTTAAGCACCTGACCATGTTAATATTAAGTAGCATATTCGGTCACACAGTCAGTAGACTTCTAGCCTCCAGGTACCAAGGACACGGGGGGATAGGAGGACCATGAGGAAGGCACAGCAGAAAAGAGTGAGCTCACAGCAGAGTGACCAGCTATGCAACGTCCTGGAGCCAGCTTACACCCACTGCCTGGAGACTACGTTAAATTCTCAGGAACTTTGCCATTAGTGGTTTAATGACACCATTATTAAAAATTAAGTTATGTAAATCATATTAAAAATATGTTGATATATATTTAAAGCTCACTACTTCCTATTTTACTTCATTTTGTTATTAGCACTGTTTGGGGATTTGTTTATGCCTATCGTCTGTGTGATAGAAATGCTATGTAATGGTGTCCTACGGCACACCTGTTCCCAACTCCAAGACAGTGAAATCATACTGGTAGCCTGGGTGGCAGTATTTACTACCACGGGAATCAGAAAATATAGCAACTGCCCCAGACCAAGGGCCCTACACCATATAAAATACTTAAGATAATCTAATGCAGTTGTTCTCATACAACTGCCTTACAAAGTAAAGTTGCTAAAAATGTACCCTCAAAGTTGTCGATGTTCATCATCAGCTGGTCTCTGAGAAGCAGGCCCTGGCATCTCTGAGCAGGGTGCCCCCGCCTGTCTCTGAGAAAGTGCAGGCTCCTGCAGTTAAAGGTGACGACAGTCACGTTTTCTCAGTAGCCATTTGGTCATCTCTGTTTATGCTGGTTCTTAAAGCATCATTTTCTTGCGTTCAGTTGACACAAAAGAGGAATGTCTGCTCTTTAATTCTGTCTTGCAAGAATGTGTATTTGGTCAAAATGTGCAATTTCTCAAAAACGGTGCATTTCTTTTAAAGTCCCTGAGCCACCTAAGAAACCAGTTCCAGAAGAAGTAGTCCTCGTTCCCATTCCTAAAAAGGTGGAGCCCCCACCAGCCAAAGGTAGAGTAATACTTTTGAAAAAATAACTCAGCACCTGTCTTCTTGCATCTTTTTTATGAGATTGTGTGTTAAAAAAATAGTATCTGTAAACCATCTGTAATATAATTATGTGTGTTGATCTTATTAATTTGCGATAATGTGTTCTATGCGTATTAGTAACAGTTTCAGACGTCAGACCATGCTAACAGGGTTTTTGTCAGCTTCATGTAATATGTGTAATGTCTACATGGTTTTGATGTCTTAGCATTTCTTCCTATCACAAGTAGAGCATATTAAATGACTTTTTAATTCTTTTATGGAGGATTTATGCTTTAATGTAATCTTAAATGTCTCAGAAGGAGACTAGAATATTCAACACTGTTTCTACCATGGTATCTTTAAAGTTCCTGAGGTTCCCAAGAAACCTATACCAGAGGAGAAAAAGCCAGTTCCTGTGCCAAAGAAAGAACCCGCTGCTCCCCCAAAAGGTACACAACTGATAACAGGGAGACCCTTTGCCCGAGAGGCCCGCTCTGTGCTTTGGATGGTCTTCATCCGTGTTCTGCGGTCTTTCAATTTGTCTGCTTTCTGTATTTCTGGAGTTTTCAATGTTTGTCAGCTTCAGGACTGTATCCTGACATACATTATTTATGACCCTGAGTATTCCTAAGGTGCCATCAAAAAGTGTTATTGAAAGGAGTAACTATGTCAAACTGCTATCTTAAAATTTTAATATCTTCCCTCTCTTAGAGAAAGAAGAAATATTTGTGAAACTTGTCTTCTATAGACATGTTTCCAGAAAAAATAATTATCTTTGGCCCTTCTTTTTCATAATAGAAACACTTTAATGTGTCATGAAGAGATGGAGGCCAGCAACGATAACCAGCGAGTGTTTGGTAGAAATGAATGTCCACTATATAAAGGTGGACACAATATGCTAGTAACTGCCACTCTTCTTAAAAGTCAGTAGTGGCCAAGTCTTCAATAGCGGAGAATAGAGAAATTTGCGACATTTATTTTCACCATGTTTCTTGAGACATTCATTCAATTTCATTATTTCCATAAATGTTACAATTATCTAATTAGCTAGTCAGGGTACCTTTTATATACAGATGCTGGAATTCACATGTGCGGCTGTAGTTTATCAGTAACTCTTTGTTTGTGTTTGGTTTTCATTTTGCATTTTGGTGGTTTTTCTGGGGGCAGGATTGGTGATAAAAGACCCTACTTTATCAAGGCAGTGAAGGCACAACTGTACACATCTGGTCAGTTATTGAGAGATTCAGCAAGAATTCAACAACATCCAATTTAGGAGAAATCAGACTTAATGAATTGTTACATTTTGAATAGTTTTCCCTTTCCTTTGACCTCCTAATGCTTCCATTTTCTTCCTGAATCAAATCTGCCTCTCTCTTTCTAAAACTTGGCTCTTTCAGAATTCCGGGACTTTTTTAAACAAATGACTATGTTATATACAAAAGCCATATTGGTAAAACCAAAACTAATATCAAAATTACTTGATTAGCCCTGAAGGGAACACACAGGTCTCTCTCCTCCACCGAAACAAATTTACATAGTAATGTGTATACATGTGTAAATGTTGCTTGTACATACAACATGGCATATACATATATAAATGCCTACCTATATAACCATGTTTCCTCAAAAGTTAGGCCTAGCCAGAAAATAATCAGCTTTGAAAACTAGAGGTCAAACACGCCAGCCCCAATCAGCCTATCCTTGCCTTTCCTGCCTTACAGAGTAGCCACTGAGCAAGAGAACAGTGATGGCAGTAAGGCAAGGACAGGCGGACTGGGGCTGGCATTTTTGACCTCTAGTTTTCAAGGCTGATTATTTTCCAGTTAGGTTTTATTTATGGGGAAACAACAAATTGTATCAAGACACTACAAATGCAAGTGTAGAGGTGGTGGGCTCAAATGTTGCTAAGATCGTGTTTATTTGTTTGTTTCTTTACTTTTGGAGACGTGATCTTGACATGTAGTTTAGGCTGGCCTGAACTCACTGAGCAGCCCAGGCTAACCTTGAACTCCAGTGCCTCAGCCTCCATAGTGCTGGGATTATAGGCATGTGCCACCATGCCTGGCTCTTATTTTACATAATTATTCCAGACAGTGCATGCCATTAAAATTCATCTTCCATTTAAAAGTCAATATTATCAATGCAGAGCATAGATCAATTAAACCCACTATAAACATTTGGGAAGGGGTAAGAGACCCTGCTCAAAACTATGGAACCTCTTAAGAGAAAAGCACAATGCGCATATCCACAAAATTTTGTACACAGAACTTCCCACAGCCATTGACTATGGACATTACATTGAGAGATTGGCTCTAGAATAAATGTTGTCTTAGTTTTTAATATACTATAGGCACACCCCCTCCAAAAAATCACAAGAGAAATGGGAGTAGTAAGTTCTATAGATATAATTATTCTACTCCTTGGTTTTAGTCTAAAGTAGTCTTAAACTCATTATCA
Source organism: Erethizon dorsatum (assembly GCA_028451465.1). Taxonomy (NCBI): domain Eukaryota; kingdom Metazoa; phylum Chordata; class Mammalia; order Rodentia; family Erethizontidae; genus Erethizon; species Erethizon dorsatum. The sequence continues at coordinate 121,983,762 of CM051826.1, read as the reverse complement.
TTACATACCTCATTTTGCAATACAAAGTATAAAGATTGTTCTGTATACAATATGCACACTCTATTGTTCGTGAAATCACTAATTTGTTTTTAGCAAAAGCAGACCAATATATAAATAAAGGATAAATTCTGTACATAATTTTCTGTTATATAACTTTCTGTTGCATAACTCATTTGTAATTGTCCAAATGCCGCTAAAACATTGTGACATTTATTACATTGCAACCTTTATAGCGTTAGAGTTAGTTTAATTGTTTGCATTATTTTGCTGATGCATAGATAATCTATAACAATATTAAGGAACTACATAAAGATTTCATAAAAGTGATATATCTCTGAACTAAGGTTCTGTTTTATAAACTTTAAGTTCCAGAGGTGCCAAAGAAACCTGTCCCTGAAGAAAAGGTTCCTGTCCCTGTGGCCAAGAAAAAGGAAGTGCCCCCAGCTAAAGGTAGGGTGATTTGATTAATCAACAAGCCCCATTTTTCTGTCTTCAGTGCAAAACATTCTGTTTATCTGTTAACTGAGTTAGTTTAATTCAAACTGAATGCTCTGTGGTGAGCGAGAACTCAAAAAAGTGTCTGTCTGTCTGTGTACTTTCTTATAACTATGTACAGTATTAGCTGCTTTGGAAAATATAAAGTCAAATCTAAAAAATGTCTTTTCAAGTTCCTGAAGTACAGAAGAGAGTTGTCACAGAAGAAAAAATAACCATCGTTACTCAAAGAGAGGAATCTCCACCAGCAGCAGGTACTTCCTCCCATCTCCGTGAAATAACCTTGTCTTCCCTTCAAGCTTCTTTAATTGCATGTCTTCTTTAGTGGGTCTGCCAGGTCTATGTTGCTCATTTATTTTGCCTTTCTGATAATTTATAAATTGAATACTATTCTTAAAGTGCCAGAAATACCAAAGAAGAAAGTTCCTGAAGAAAAACGACCTGTTCCTCAAAAAGAGGAAGAAGCTCCTCCACGAAAAGGTATTGTCTTTCCATCTTTGGAAGAACCATCTTTATATAATATTATGCTCCAAGACCAAAAAAAAAAAAAGTGTGCATTTTGTGATAGGACTACCTTGTGGGTGCATGTCTGTGGTGTGTAATGGGGCTCAGTGAGATAACACTGAAGCTCTAAATATGCATAATATTTCTAAAGCGCCTGCTCCACCAAAGAAACCGGTCCCAGAAGAGAAAGTTCCAGTGCCAGTTCCTGTAGCTAAGAAAGCTCCTCCTCCCCGAGGTAGGATTTGGCTCAGCCCTCTGACGGAAATATTGTAGCGCGTGAATTCTTGTTTTTTCTGTCTGGTCTCTTCCTGTACTTACCATTTGTCTTGCTTCTGAGAGACCTGAGTGTATATAAATTTGTGATGTGTGACTTGTTTTCCCATTTTGCTAGCAAGAATAGTATACTATACAAATCTCCTCAAATACTAAGGAAAGAGAATTATTAAAATTCTTACATTTTAAACTTCAACTTTAATGCTTTTTTAAAGCTGAAGTTTCTAAGAAAACTGTTGTAGAAGAAAAAAGATTTGTTGGTGAAGAAAAACTGTCCGTTGCAGCTCCTCAGAGAGTGGAAGTCATGCGGCATGAAGGTATATCACCGGAAGTGAGGGGAGGAAGTTGTGTGTTTCTTCAAGTCTTCTCTTCTCCATGTGTTTGTTTACCTTTGAACCTGTCTTTATCAGTTACTTACAAAGGTTCCTCTTACATAGGTTTTGGAATGTGTCTACCTATTGTTCCCTTCCCCTTGTGTTTGTTTACCTTGGATCTTGTCCTTATCAGTTACTTCCTCTTACCTTGGTTTTGGAAATGTATCTACCTGTCTCAGCCTTCTGGAACTGAGTCTTTTGTGTCTATGTTACTTTTGAGTCATTCTAAGAAAGTGAATGTGCTGCTGAAATGTGACCATTATGGAAGTGGTCGCACTTGGAGATGATTGAAGTATTCCTCTCAGGCTTGGGCTATACTGTCCCCTCCTCTTAAGTCAGCCCTCTCCTTCTTGTAGTGAGGCAGTCCCATGCCCTAAACAGATAGAAGAGCTGATATCCATTTGTAGTGAACTCATGGCCCTTACTCATATTTCAGCATGCTGAATTTAAATTAAATCTTATCTTTTAACATTATCTGCAGAGGAGGAGTGGAGTTATTCAGAAGAAGAGGAAAGAGTGTCTGTTTCAGTTTATAGAGAAGAGGAGAGAGAGGAAGAGGAGGAGGAAGTGGAGATTACAGAATATGAAGGTAAACAACCAAATGAGCAAGAGATGATCGGGAATCTTGATGTTTTCATTCACAGATTGCTTATTACACTAAAGAAAAGTGACAGAAAAATGACACAGATTCAGTGATCATCTACTGGCCTCATTAGCTATATCTTTTGAGCAAAACACAAGATTTAGGAGTATTATACATTAAAGTAACATTCAATGTATTTCTTATCCATTTCTTGGCTATATGGGGAAGAAAACCTTCATGTTTACATGTAACTAATAGGGATAGGTACTCCCATGTACATATATTTTTTTCATGAAATAAAACTCAGCTTCAGCATGGTGGGGTGGCATAAACGTCATTTTGGTAATCTAGTGTCTGGATGCTGGTTTTTCTTGGGTTTTTTGGGGGTTTTTTTTGTTTGTTTGTTTGTTTTTGTCTGCTGAAAACCTTTCTATTCTCACAGTGTCAGTGGGATGGGAACATGGCCATAGTCCAGCCAGGATCTCTATTTCAAGGTTTTTCACCAGGTTGCAATCAAGGTGTGAACCACGGCTGGGGTCTCAGTAGAAGGTTCAGCTGAGGAATGATCTGCCTCCGAGCCCCTGTGGTTGTTGGCAGAATCTCATTCCTCGGAGGGCTCTTTAACTGAGAGCTCCGTTCCCTGAGGCTGTTGCCAAGAGGCTGCCCGCTGTTGCTGGCTGCGTGGGCCTTTCCAAGCCGGCATCTTGCTTTCTCAAAGAAGGCAAGAGACTCTGCTCGCAGACAAGCACTGCTTACCACAATCCACAGGAAGACATGTTTTATTTTACAATTCATACATCTTTGTAAATGCACACACATACATATCTGAAACAAAGTTTTATGAAACAATATTACCCTTACACTGTGTGATGTACTTTGATTTTTTATTCTGTTCATTTCTATTCTATTCATTTTATTTCTATTCTATTCATTCTATTCTATTCTATTTATTATAAATGAACATGATAATCCACTACATGGTTTACACATGCGACTAATATATACTAACAGTTTAAAAATGAACAAGAAAATACATTACCTCATAACTTTCCAGAAGTCAAGCCCAAATTCATGGATCTGAAACACGAACCCAGAGGGCTTTCCTCTAATTTACATTTGGAGAAAACAAGTTTGTAATTTACATAAATATAACAAATAACATAAGCACACACAGAAACAATTCTGTAATATCTTGTTATTCAAATGACCCCACGCCTACAATGCTAGTTTTCCTTTATTTTTTGAGGGCCAAATCAACAAAGATCTCATCGGATATCTTTTCAGTGAATTAAGTCACTACTAGGTTTCCTACTAAAAATCCAACATTCTGGCTAAAGCTGTAGATCCAAAAAGAACATTGCTAAGAAAGTTTTCAGGTAGCTCTGCTTTAAAAGGAAATACTTGAGTTCCCTAACAATTTAACTGTCTTTCCAATGAAAAGGTAAGTAGAATTGTTACACATTTTGATGCTCTCGAGTATGTCTCTGGCTAATGATAGTGCCCCACATCCCCTTTCTCTATTTTATTTATCTTTTTATATTCGGGTACCAGGAATCAAACTCAGGACCTCTCAATTGCCAGGCAGACGCTTACACCGCTGAGCTATATCACCGGCCCACCTTTCTCTGTTTTAAAGAGAAGTCCATGTGAAACTCAAAAGGCATAGCTTTAATGGAATTGCTCAGAATAAAACAGGATGGGGTATAACTCCCACGGGAAGCCACTAGTTCTGTTAAGCGTCCTCGAAGAGGCATCGTCAGGAATCTGGTGGATTTGAAGAGGACTCTATCCCTTATAAAATTTTTTGGAAAACCAAACATAACATACACTCAAGGAAAGTTTTCATTGTCTGGGATTGATTTCAGTTTTTAACACTCTACACTATTAGTTTCCTTCAGTTCTCTAGACTCTAGTTAAAAGAGAGGCACTCTATGATAGTCTTACATCTTCATTAAGCTGAAAAGATGGGTGGCCTGTTAGATTTACTTTCATTATAAAAACCAGATGTCTTTTTAACTGGACTTCTCTATTCTGTAATTAGCTTTATTCATGAGGGCTCAAAAATCACAGGAAGTCTCTGTCTTTTCTACCTTAACTACCTCCCATAAAACTGAGGGGGACAGGTGAAATATCTTACAATTTGCTTTTAAATTCTCAATTGTTTTCTGCTCTGCAGCCTTCTCATCTAGAGTGTTGGGCTGTGTTTTGAAACTTATCGTCAAATTTTTGTTTCTTGTTTATTTCATCATTTGAATTAGTTTTGTTCTTCAATCTGTCCTGTTACTCCTCTGAATTGAAGCACTATCTCTTTATCATATACTTAAACATTAAATTAATGAAAATGTCTCCCATACTCTTTACTAAGGCACACACTTTGATTAAAATATTCTTGGGGTATTTTAGGTGGGAACATTCATGTATTCAGCAAGTGTTAAACTTTTGCTATTTTAATTACTCTTCAGAGTGACAAATTACTGCTAAAATTAAATGTGAAAAACACTACAATTTGATTCCTTTAAAATTAATGTTTTTAAAGTGATGGAAGAGCCCGAGGAATATGTTGTAGAAGAAAAGCTACACATTATTTCTAAAAGAGTGGAAGCTGAACCAGCCAAAGGTATACAGACTCTTTCATTAATTTTATCCCTACATTGGTTTATCCAATTCTTTTTGTCATCATATATCTGATTTATCTTCTATATTGCAAAGACTAATAAATAGCATGACTAATGAAAAGATTCCTTGCATTTTTACTTTTAAAAATCTTGACAATTTCTACAAGTACATTTTATCATCTTTTCAAGTGCCCGAGAAGAAAATTATACCAAAACCAAAAGTTCCTGCCAAAATTGAGGAGCCTCCACCTCCAAAAGGTATAATTTCTCTCAAAAAAAATGCAATACCATTTGTCTTAATAAGTAAAATAATGTCTTTAGTTTGCATAACTTTTTGTCAGCACATGTCTGATCTTTTTTGTTGTGTAGTCATTAATGCATGTATATGTGTAATCTTTACAAAAGTGAGTTTTAAACCCCAAACTAATGTTACTTCTTAATGTAATACAAACTAATATTTTTAAACCTCATCTTTCTAAAGTTCCTGAGCCACCTAAGAAAATCATACCAGAAAAGAAAGTTCCTGCTCCAGTTCCTAAAAAGGAAAAGGTGCCACCAGCAGCAGGTATATTAGGTTTTACTTTATTCTTGAATAATATCTGTCTCTTTTTTATCTTAAATTGACTCTTCAAATTTTCATTGCAAGAAAATAATTGTGCCTACATCTAGTGCATTTCCTATTGTATGTTTGACCATGTTGCCTGACATCTTTTAAGTTCCAGAAGAGCCAAAGAAACCAGTTCCAGAAAAAAGGGTTCCTCCAAAAGTGGTTGAGGTAGAAGAACCTCCACCAGCGAAAGGTAAACAAAGTCTCCCAGCACCAGAAATTAGGAACCTAATGTCTTGTCTTTCTCAGTCTGTTGTCCTTTATGTCACATTTTCTTGTATGTATATATTTGGTGTCTATTGGTGGCAGTGGTGTATTATCACCTTGTCTTTGGGTAGAATATTATTTGTGATGTTTAGTTGTGTATGCCTTGTAAATTCTTCTACTCTAAAATCACATTATCTTCTGGCTAATATATATATATATATATATATATATATATGTATATATATATATGAAACATTCCACTTTAAGTAATGTAATTCCCTAATCCTAAAATTATCTTTTAAGTGATTGAGAGGCACATGCAAATTACCCAGGAAGAAAAAGTTCTTGTTGCTGTAACTAAAAAAGAAGAGCCTCCAAGAGCAAGAGGTACATGAGCCCTCTAATATATGCAATGTTATCCTTGCCATGTTCTCTTTACTAAGTACACTGACTATGGGTGTGAGGTTTTGTGGTCTTTGTTCTTGTTTTACGTTGGAAGTAATGGAATGTCAAATCTTTTATGTCCGGAATACTGCCATATGATTGCCTTTTTGTGGTTTAAATGAGGGAAACAATTCTTTAAAGTAAAATCTGTCTTTAAAGTGCCTGAGGAACCTAAGAGAGCTGTCCCAGAAGAAAAAGTTCCAAAACTCAAACCTGGAAGAGAGCCAGAGCCACCAACTAAAGGTATACTGACTCTTTAAAGAAATCAAAATAAGCATCTAGGTATTGAAACTAATCTAGTATAATTGTGAATTATACTATATAATTGAAATCTTGAATTTTCTACCAGTAGAGCTTATGAAAACACCTTAAAATTTAGAGGAGGAAACTATTTACGTAACACTAATCTCTCTCAAATGCTTGTACATATTTTGATAGTCGTTGGTTCTTCTGTGCGGTCTTTTTTAACTCACTCGTGTGTAGTACTTGATCTTTCTGTGGTTATTCAATACCTTTGAAGCATTAAACTTAGAAAAACATTCAGAGATATATTAGAGCATGTTCATTACTAAGTCTGTTGATTTTTTTCTGGCCATGTAAGTGAAACATTTAAAGGAGCGCCATTATGGCTGTTTTTGTCCTTGGATTGGTTGGACAAAATTTCTCTGAGCACATATATTTCTAGAATCTTACGATTGACTTTTAATAATTACTCTTTTAAAGTGGCTGAACTGAGAAAAAGAGTTGTTGCAGAAGAAAAAGTATCCATTGAAGTTCCAAAGAGAGAACTTCGGCCTGCAAAAGGTATATTACGCTTGGATTAAATTGCATACAGCATAAAGCTATGACTCTTTGCCTGCCAAGTCCCAGTTTGACTCCTATACTTTATTGGCTTATTACTGACTAAGCGCAAGGACTTGAACATTTGAAATCCCAGTTAATAAATGTATATTTTATAATACCTTGACCAGACCGGCCAAGGACAGTCAGGTCTCCCATAATCAGTGCATGAAACCATCGCAAAGAAATGAAACCAAACACTGTCATGATCATCCCTGAGTGGGCCTCAAATAAAATGCTGCCTGTTGTCAATATTATTCTAGAAGTAAGTGTGACTGAAGAGAAAAAACGGTCTTACACCCGAGAAAAAGAAATTGTTTCAGAAGAACGGGAAGAGGAATATGAGGCATACGAAGAATATGAAGATTATAAAGCATTTGAAGAATATGAACCAACAGAGGAATATGACCAATATGAAGAGTATGAAGAGCGTGAGCTTGAACACTACGAAGAGTATAAAGAGCATGAAGAATATATCACAGGTAGGAGCAAAACTACAAACCAAAAACCACATGACACGTGTGCAGACACCATTAGAACAGAATAAACATTTGGATGCCCAAAGAAATTTGTAAAGAACTTTTCTTTTCACTTGGAAAATTCAGAATATTTTTTCTTGGATAACTTTTGGGGGGATCTCTATTAATGCTCTTGTAAAATTACTCTTGGTTCCCATCATCAAAAGTTGACAACAACTGTTTCAAAAGTAATGACAATGAAGATCAAATTTGTAGTCACATAGTTTTGTTTCTGAAGAATTTATTTTACTTAACGAATAAGTTCCACTAGAATTTTGAAATGAATCGGTATTATTTTACTTATTTACTTTCTGATGTTTCAAACCCTAACTTTGAGAATTTGCTACATAGTTTTACAAATAGCATTAAAAATTAATATCATGGATGGAGGAATTTTAGTCACAATTTTGTGTATCTCAAGTGAAATGAGAATTTTAATATATGAGAGAGTTACAATTACCTAAGTGAAATAAATAGCAAGGAGAAAGGGAAATACAAGCTTGTTTATGTCTTTCAAGAGCTTGTTCTATTTGAATCTCCAATTCTTACCTCTAGAGTGTATGAGCTGCACTGTAAATAAAAGCTCTATTATTTTAATTATTTGATCTCTAAGAAATATTATTTATTTATGCTGTAAAGTCTAACATTAAATACCTTATATGCACTTTTAAAGAACCTGAGAAGCCTATTCCAGTAAAACCTGTCCAGGAGGAACCAGTTCCCAAAAAACCAAAGCCTCCACCATCTAAAGGTAGAGTGAGAAAAACATTATGTTATAAGACCTTTTGTTCCCCACATGTGCATCTACTGTAAATATATGTTGAAGTAGCAGTGTGTGACTCATGTGTGTTTGAAAATATTATGTCGTATATTGCATTCCTTAACTTTTCATTCTTACTAACTCTTGAGAAATCCAGTTCCTTTTTTAAAAAGCTCTTAATGTTGAATATATTTTAAAGTGCTGAAGAAAGCTGTCCCTGAAGAAAAAGTACCTGTGCCCATTCCTAAGAAACTCAAACCTCCACCACCCAAAGGTACATTGCAGAGTAATAACTACCCCAAGCAACTTTGTCATCTCTGTTCTGTCACCATGTCTTACAATCTTGTCTGTTCTCTGTTTTTACTGTGTTCACTGTCCTGGTCCTGATTCTTATGTTTCAGTTTTTTATGTATATTTATTACACAGTATTCATAGGGTTGGTCTTAATGCCCTTTAATAATTAATATCTTTAAAGTGCCTGAAGAACCAAAGAAAGTTGTTGAAGAAAAAATACGTATTTCAATTACCAAACATGAAAAAGAGCAGGTGACTGAACCAGCTGCTAAAGGTATAATTTCCTTCCTAGATTGTGGTCTTTTATACTGTCCTTTTGAAATTGATGTACCTATGTTTCTCATTACTTTGTCGTTTTTGTGCTTATAAAGTTAATTGTTAAAAGTATGTTGAATGTAAAAAGCTATTAGTACAGGATGAGAAGATAATATTACCTTTAGAAAAAATAATTATTTAAAAATATATTCACAGCCACTTATTCAATGGTTGTATTCTACCACATGGCTACAATATATATAAAATAGAATGTCTGTATTCAAAATCAGTGACCATGTGTCACATTCTTAACATATTTAAACTGATGTTAGAAAGAATAATTATTTAAAAATATATCCAGAGCCACTTATTCAATGACTGTATTCTACCACATGGCTACAATATATATAAAATAGAATGTCTGTATTCAAAATCAGTGCCCATGTGTCATATTCCTAACATAGTTAAATTGATGTAATAATATAATAATAATCAACAAAGTTTGATAAATCTTTATTCATTCTAAAATCATTTTAAAGATTAAAAAACAAGCTAATTCAATATCCAGGCACTTTTTCCCTGCTTTATACTAACTATGAAATAACTTCTTGCAATTACAGGAGGTGTATTTAGCCAGAAGTAATTTGTCTTCTCAATAACAGATGTTTCTTAAAAGCAGAGATACTTGAACACTATCATTTCATTCCTCGACTCTGCTACCTCACACTTACTTCTATAGATTTTTGTTTCTATGAGGTTCAGAATCCTTTCCATGATAAATATAAAGTTTATTAGAGATGAACAATTATACATATGCTACTTTAGAGTCAGCTATGAAATTATTCTATCTGCTTAAATTACAACAAAGCTAGCACTGACTGGGTGGCCTGTTTCTGACAATAAAATTGCCTTACTCTTAATATTTCAAGTGCCCATGAAGCCCAAGAGGGTTGTCCCAGAAGCAAAAGTACCTGTCCCTAAAAAGGAAGTAGCAGCTCCTGTTAGAGGTACCTAATACCTCCTGTTTTAATGTGGTGTTTGTCTTCTTTGCTGTTAAATTCATGTTCAGTTCTATGTGTGAAGTTCTTTTTTGGGGGGAAAGATACAACCTAGTCTTTTTTTAATTATAAATGAGCCTGTGTTCCTAAAGTGTCTTAATTTTGTTGAGTAATGGGAAAATATCTTTAAAGTGCCAGAAGTGCCTAAAAAAGTAGAACCTGAAGAAGTTGCCTTTGAAGAGGAAGCTGAAACCTACGAAGAGGAATATTTCGTAGAAGAAGCAGAGGAGTACGTTCACGAAGAAGAGTACGTTCACGAAGAAGAGTACGTTCACGAAGAAGAGTACGTCCATGAAGAGGAAGAGCACCTTCGTGAAGAAGAGGAGCTCGTCGCTGAGGAGGAAGTGGTGCCGGTGGTACCAGTCAAAGGTAGATGATGTCTCCTGTGAAGGGATGTGCAGCAGCAACTTTGGAGTTTGGGTGTCTGGGGGTTATTAGCACCAGTGACCAACTCTGCTTACTATAGAGACAGATATTTTTAGATGCAAAGTGTGGTATCTGCAGCTGTTTTTCACATTTTATATCTTTTCTGTGTCATTTCCACAATTCTTAATAATATCTTTAAAGTGCCTGAGGTGCCTAAGAAGCCTGTTCCAGAAGAGAAAAAACTTGTTCCTGCCCCCAAAAAGAAGGAAGTCCCACCAGCAAAAGGTATACCACCATTCAGATGATGGGTGCATGGGAGACTTAATCTGCCTTTAAATAGTTAACTCTCTTCCGAGTACAAAACCTTCTTGTGTGTTGTTATCTACTGCTAAAACCGTTAAATGTGCTTTATATGGAAGTGTTGCTACTCAGAGTTAGAACTTAATGATAATCAATGTCTTTAAAGTGCCTGAGATTCCTAAGAAGCCAGAGGAGAAAGTTCCTGTGCCAATTCCTAAAAAAGAGAAAGCTCCGCCAGCTAAAGGTACATCTTTTAGAACCCACCAGTGCAATAATGTAGTAATTTACCCCTGTAGTGTAGCTTGGTGAGCTACAGCAGTCTTTTTCATATGACAATATTAATATTATTAATGCCAAGACAGGAACTACTCAACTGGCCACAGGAGCAGGTTACCATATATTCTTCCAGGAATTTTGCCATTTAAGCATGCTTGTACTTAATGCTTGGCACCTCTTTTTTTTTTTTTTTGAGACAGGGTCTTGCTATGTAGTTCAGGCTGGCCTTGAACTCACTTGGTAGCCCAGGCTGGCCTCAAACTCACAGTGATCCTCCTGCCTCAGCCTCCCGAGTGCTGGTATTACAGGCGCACGCCACCACACCTGGCTCCTCTTCAGTAGAAAGTTCTTAGCATAAAATAAATTATTTTTCCAATATCAAAATGGCCAAAGCCATCATTTACCAGGCATCATGTGTTGTCCTTATCATCAGTCTGTGTCTTTTCAGTGTTTTTAACTTTTGTGTATTACCTGCCCTTTCTTTTGTGGATATTATTTTCAGTCTTAAATTGAAATTGTTACAATAACTGATGATGCTTCAATTAAGGTCTTACACTGCTAGATTCTTATCTATTGGTGGAAAATGTGACAGTAATTCTATTTGATATCTTTAAAGTGCCAGAAGTGCCCAAGAAACCCGTACCAGAGGAGAAAGTACCCGTACCTGTTCCTAAAAAGGTGGAAGCTCCACCGGCCAAAGGTACATGAGTCTGCAATGGCACAAAATTTTTTTTATTTCATATTTTCATAGAAGTAAAAACTTAGTTTATTCGATTCTATGCTCTTTAGGGGTACAACTCTTTTATATTATGGAAAACAAAAGATTGCATTTCAAACATAAAGTGCTTCTTGAAATTTGTCAGATTTTTATAATTTATCTTGAGCTTTCTTTTTTTTTTTTTTTTTTTTTTTTTTTTTGTGGGTACCGGGGGGACGACCTCAGGACCTCGCGCGCCAACAGGCACCCGTGCCACTGAGCGATATCACCGGCCCCTTTTTCGTATGTGGGTTCCGGGAGTCGAACTCGGGCCCTCGCGCTTGCAAGGCAGGCGCTTACGCCGCTGAGCCATCTCACCGGCCCTATCTTGAGCTTTCTGAAACTATACTTGGACTCGATATTTTTGTTGTATAAGATTTTTCTCTAAATCATTTCTTTAAAGTGCCAGAAGTGCCCAAGAAACCCGTACCAGAGGAGAAAGTACCCGTACCTGTTCCTAAAAAGGTGGAAGCTCCACCGGCCAAAGGTACATGAGTCTGCAATGGCACAAAATTTTTTTTATTTCATATTTTCATAGAAGTAAAAACTTAGTTTATTCGATTCTATGCTCTTTAGGGGTACAACTCTTTTATATTATGGAAAACAAAAGATTGCATTTCAAACATAAAGTGCTTCTTGAAATTTGTCAGATTTTTATAATTTATCTTGAGCTTTCTGAAACTATACTTGGACTCGATATTTTTGTTGTATAAGATTTTTCTCTAAATCATTTCTTTAAAGTGCCAGAAGTGCCCAAGAAACCCGTACCAGAGGAGAAAGTACCCGTACCTGTTCCTAAAAAGGTGGAAGCTCCACCGGCCAAAGGTACATGAACCTGCAATGTCACAAAATTTTTTTTATTTCGTATTTTCATAGAAGTAAAAAATTAATTTGTTCAATTCTATGCTCTTTAGGGGTACAACTCTTTTATATTATGGAAAACAAAAGATTGCATTTCAAACATAAAACAAAAGATTGCATTTCAAGCTTCTTGAAATTTCTCTGTCAGATTTTTATAATTTATCTTGAGCTTTCTGAAACTATACTTGGACTCACTATTTTTGTTGTATAAGATTTTTCTCTAAATCATTTCTTTAAAGTGCCAGAAGTGCCCAAGAAACCTGTGCCTGAGAAGAAGGTGCCAGTTCCTGCTCCTAAGAAAGCAGAGGCTCCACCTGCAAAAGGTACATAGCTTCATCGTTTAAAGTGCATGGGGAGAAGCCTTACGTTTAGGTACTCATGTGGAAGCCTCTCCGAAGTACAGTGTTTTAAAAGTGTCTTGTTAAAAATATGTTAAGTGTTTTGTGATTCTTTTTATATCTATGGCTGTAACACAATGTAAAAGAGCACATTCTTAAAGACAAATACTGTTTTTAAAGTGCCTGAGGTGCCAAAGAAGCTCATCCCAGAAGAAAAGAAACCAACACCTATTCTGAAAAAAATGGAAGTTCCACCACCCAAAGGTACATTAATCTCTAACAGAACCAGAGCAAAAAGGAAAATTAATGGGTCGTTCTACAGCCTCGCTAATTGTAATTAATTCTTCCCCATCTGTATATTGATAACTGATGCTTTATGACCTTAGAACATTTGCTTTTCATGTTGTCCCATCATCATGAATATTTTACATAAAAGTGATGCTTGTGCTATTGAATAAATATCTTTAAAGTGCCAAAGAAACGTGAAGTAGTCCCAGTTCCTGTAGCTCTACCTCGGGAAGAGGAAGAGGAAATTCCATTTGAGGAAGAAATTTCTCCTGAAGAGGAAATTTTACCTGAGGAAGAGGAAGTTCTTCCTGAGGAAGAAGAAGTTCCTGCTGAGGAAGAGGAAGTTCTTCCTGAGGAAGAGGAATTTGTACCTGAGGAAGAAGAAGTACCTGAAGAAGAGGAAGTTCTTCCAGAAATCAAACCTAAGGTGCCAGTACCTGTACCAGGTATAGCAGCTCTTCCTGGAACCAGACCTCTTTGGTGTTGAATTCTATCTGTGGGTCCATCTTTTTGTTCATCTCTAATTTTATCTATACTGCTTTATTGTCTATGTTGTCCACCATCTAAATCTTAGAAAACATTCCAGATATGTCCTCTTAGTATTGTGCATCTACTTCGTGTGTCTGTCCATTTTAAATGACCTGAATGTCTTTTCAGATTTCATGCTATGAAATGTTAGCTGTTCATGGACTTATTCATATGTGTCTTTGTTATATGCAATGTTGTATTTGTGGAGTTTTTTTTAATGTCTTAAAATGTTTTTTTAAGTGCCTCAAGTAGCAAAGAAAACTGTGCCAGAGAAGAAAGTCCCTGTTCCCACTCCTAAAAAAGTGGAACCTCCAGCACCTCCTAAAGGTATACCTCCCTAGAGTATATGTGCATTCTTTACCCATAGCTGGACCAGATAAGTTGGAGTGGAACTGGGCTTCAGGAAAAATTATATTTTAAAACTGTACAGGACACTGATATGCACTTCAGAAAAATGAGTGCTATCATATTCAAGAACAAAAGTAAAAGGAAGTGTTGTCCCCGAATTCCCATAAAAGTTCTACCTGATATTCTATAATTTCATTAAACATCATAATTTGTTCATATAGCTATTTTGTAAAGCTAAATTATTTCTAGGGAAAAATTACATGAAAAACATAATGAATAAATGTGCTTAAATTTCATCCTCCAGTCATATATATTAATCAGCCTTTGTAACACCAGGCTGAAAAGAAAAAGAAAAACTAATGTGTTCATCACAACACTATTAGTTTATGTCTTGTGACACATATGTATAAATGGTACCCCAACAGGTTTTGATTTTAGCCTTCTTGGCTTTGTACCTTGCTGTATTACTCTGAGCAAGTCTTTTAACCAATCTGTCTCAACTTTTTCTCCTATAAAATGGAGTACTCATATGAATCCTACTAAGCTCAGATAGTATAATGAGAATAAAATAAGGTGTAAAGCTCTCTGTCATTGAATGACTAGAGTGCAGACTCAATGTATTAAGTCAGCTCATAGCACATGAAGGTATGTATGCCTTAAATCACAATCATATTTCCTGTCAAAGATAGTGGCACCACTACTTAAAATAAGCATCACCCTTCCCACCATAGAGTCAAATAATCAATGAAATGGAAAGGCTGGTCTTTTATTGGATTTCAAGCATTCTGAAATATTTTATAGATAATATATTACATCTGCATCCTCATCATTTACATAATCAAGTAGATTTCTTGTCCCTTGCTCTAGAGAGCCTACTAACACCATCCTATTTGGGACTCCAACTTGTATTACTGCCCTATCCTCAGTAACTGTTGCATGTTGGTCTTTTTGTGTGTGGACTTCTTGGTTTCTCTCTTTCTTATCCCTCATAATAAATTCTTATCATGAACTGATGTCTTTAAAGTACCTGAGGTCAAGAAGAAAGTGCCAGAGAAGAAAGTAGTTGTGCCCAAGAAAGAGGAAGCTCCTCCTGCCACAGGTACTGCTGTTCCCAAGAACTTTAGCCACTGCCATTTCTTTCCTTTACGCATAAAGGTCAAAACATCTTGTTCAGTATTGGTTAACATAATTTATCTTATCGCTGTGTCTGTTGTCTTTGTGTTTGTGAAACTGAAATTACAAAATAAAATAATATCTTTAAAGTGCCTGTGGTACCTAAGAAACCAGAACCGGAAAAGAAGGTGCCTCCTCCTGGTCTTAGGAAAGCAGTGGCTCCTCCTGCCAAAGGTACATCATCCCTGACCGGATGTATTTGCTGTGGCCATGTTGAACTGTGGTCTTCCCACAGGACATTCAACATAAATGTGTGTGCTTTGTGATCTGTCACTGACACTCATCACATGTGACACTGTTGCATCCAAGTTGGTGTTATGTCAGGTTTTCCCACATGTGTTGGTGTGTTGTATGTTGTATGTTATTTCTGTGTTTTTTTTCTCAAAATAAAAAATCTTTAATTATCCACAGTGACTACAAAACCAATCCCCAAAGTATCCATTGCTCTTCCTAAAAAATAAGAGGCTCCAACAGTAAAAAACAGGAAAGCTCTTTCTACTAAGGCCCTTAATCTTAAACCACAAATTTCTTTATTCTTCTCGCATAAACTAATTCTGTGAAATGTCAATGTGTCATCTCATGCATGTATATTGTGATAATTACTCTCTTGTTTTGAAATGGGAAGCATGGTCTTCATGCATTCTTCTTTGGCTCTTGGATTTTAAGTTCCTAAAATGATCAATATCTTTTAAGTTCCTGAGGTACCTAAGGAGGTTGAAGAAAGAGAGATCATTCCTCCTGAAGAAGAAGTTCCACCAGTAGAAGGTAGATGACTTTCTAAGAAAATAGCATTTCAGAATCATCATTGTCTTACCATTGTCTAATATTTGAAGGACATAAATGCCTATTTTACCCCAGGAAATAAACATAAACAGACTCTAAAATAATTATTTACCTAACAGAAACTGGGCAGGCAAACTAATATCATTAGAACCTCCTTCTTGCATGTCTAGTCTGTTTATTGTTTGTTACTGTATATGTTTTATTTCAATGAAAAGATTTGAATTGGCTGTAGGAAATTTTTCATCAAATGATTTGAATGGCAGTGATGGAATTACTGCCAATCAAGTTTGTCTAAGTGAAATTCCCAGTTAGCCTGAGTAACTGGAGCAGAAAATCTGACTTCTGCTATTAAGTGGCTGATGTCAAATAAGTCCACCTCCATTAAAATAATAATAACTTTAACTTTAATTTCCCCAGTTCCAAATTCTGGGAATCACCTAATATATTTTGAAGACTCGGTAGACTTTTTGAAGGACTAGTGAGTTTTCATGAGCATTTAGTAAGACGAGTTTTATCATTTTAATCTAAGATTGAAAAGAACTGTAAAAGTAATTTACAAAATAATAATCTTTTTAAGTGTACGAGGAACCTGAAGAACCTATTCCAGAAGAGATCCTGGAAGAACCACCTAGCATAGAGGAGGTCGAAGAGGTGGCACCAGCTAGAGGTACAGCCGCTTTTATGAGCTGGACATTTAAAATACTGGTGTTCCAAATCTTTCTCAGAATTTGTCTAAACCTAACATTCTCTGGTATGCTTTTCTTACATCATCTCAATGACAACTGAAGAATAATTATTCCTATAGCTGAAGCTTTGTGTCCTTTTCTTTTTCCCTAATCTCTTTTATCTATAATACAACTAAGGATAAGAAATGACTTTTCTGGTATCTGCACTTTCATACTGTCTCATAGATTGCAACCCTTAATTTTTTAACCAGTATTAATGTGGAGCCACAATCTATTTGTATGGTGAAAGAGACTTTTTTGAATAATTCTTAACCCTTTATTTCTAAAGACTCACAATCTTTTGCATGATTGATGTTATGTTTGCTTATAGGATTTCTAAGTAATATGTTTCACACTTCTGGAATCCCTGTCCCATATATAGTACTACCATTTAGGTTGCTAATGTCTTTTTAAAATAAAATCAAGGTTTCGTATTCTTTGTTTTCTTGTATATGAGTGTTGTTCTGTTCACTGAATGTTGTCTTTCAAAATGTGCTTAAAATATCTTTTTAGTGCCTGAAGTGGTTAAGAAAACAGTACCCGAAGTGCCTACTCCTGTTCCTAAGAAGGTGGAGGCACCACCAGCTAAAGGTACAGCACATCCTGATTGACATCTTTAAATCCCCATCCGCTTTCTTTTTAAAATGCAAATGTGTCTTCTTTCACTGCCTCCTTATAATAACTTAAACAGCAAACTGATTAATGACCAGTAAAAATATAACTCGTTATTGATTTATCCTTTTCTGGAGTGTTAATGGGTGACTGTGAGTGTGTATGTGTGTATGTGTGTGAATTATTCTAGAAGCTCCTTATTTAAAATAGCTAAGGATTTTAATCTGTACTTAGATCTATAACATGGTTCTCTCTTCTCCAACTCCTAATCCTAGATTTTATTTTGTAATATAAATAAAGTTTTGTTATATTTTACAATAATTTTACTATATTTACTCTTTCATAGAGGAAAAAAAAGTCTCTTGTAATCCTTGGATAATAACTATTCTAAGAGCCTTAAGTCCTTTTTGTAATATTGAACCTAAGCATTCAAAGTTATTATACAATTTCTATTTCTCATTTCTTCCTAATTCAATTAATGCTTTGGATAGCATCTTTAGCAATTATAGCATACTGTCCCTTTCATCAGTTATAACAGTGCCCAGAAGAAAATGAGGCCTCTGACAGCACTTTTGTACCCAGGATGGTAATCACTTCAAAAAAATCTTTATCAAATGAAAAATAGTAGCAGTTGGCAAAACAGTGGTAGTATCTTACTGAATAGAAAATAGCACAGGTTCTGAGTGGATATATCTTAGCTGCTACAGGATGGTTAGCAACATGAATAGTGTGGGAAAGCACCCTTATTCCCTGTAAAATAGGTGTCTAACAATATAGAGTGGCTTCTTAGACACTCTGATTATTGTTATGTTGATGTTGTTTTTGATGTTTTGTGTATATCATTGAGCATTGTCAGCTCGCTAAAACACCTAATATCTTTAAAGTGCCAGAGAAAATTCCTGACGAAAAGGTGCCTGTTCCTGTCCAGAAAAAAGAGGCACCCCCAGCCAAACGTACATCTTCTTTTTTAAGCCTTAATTTCTTTTATCTTTTCTTGTTAAAACTTTTATGTTTTATGTCCCTGTGACTTGTTCTTGATGTCTGTTGTCTATGCAATTGTACACTTGACAGTCCTAAATATTAAAACTGTATCTTTAAAGTGCCTGAAGTACAAAAGAAAGTCCCAGAAAAGAAAATCCCAGAAAAGAAAGTCCCAGAAAAGAAAGTCCCTGTTCCTAAAAAGGAAGCTGTCACTCCTGCTAAAGGTATTTTTGGAAAAATGTTTGGTTTTCTCGTATTGTTGCATGCAAGCCTTTTTTACAATCCTTTTTCTTATATTTTAAGGTTACATCTTTATTTCTTCTGTGTTTTAAAAAAGTAAATCTCTTAAAGTAGATGCTCTTTCAGGGAGAACTGTTTTTGAAGAAAAAATATCAGCTGCTTACGAACGAGAGGAAGTGGTGGAGCAAAGAATAGAATTTGAAGTAGCAGAAGCAGAAGTAGAAGAAGTTCTTGAAGAAGATAAGTTCCATGAAGTTCAAGAATATTTTGAAGAAGAAGAATTTCATGAGGTAGAGGAATTCGTCAAAGTAGAAGCACGCAGATTTGAAGAACACAAAGTCGATGAAGTCCATAGGGTTGTAGGATTCTTAGAGGCTGAAGAAGTGGAAGTTTATGAAAAACCCAAAGCTCCACCAAAAGGTATAGGGAATTCTACAAATATTACTAATTATTATATATCTTGTTCTAACTGATATTCTTCTGAAAGTATATTACATATTGGGTATGGAATATTAGAAATCCCAATGAAATGCTTTAAGCATGAGTTTAAACTGATGATGCAAAGATTGATAGGTAGTACAGAAAGTATAATTTTCACAGACAGGAGAAGAATATTTGATATCTACATTTTTTTGGAGGCTCTTGTATGAATTTGTAGTCTTTTTAAAGTCTGATCAAGAATGTTACATGATTGTTACAAGCATCAAAATAACTGACCAGTTTCAGTCTCATCTGTTGGCTACAAAAGAAACTCACTGAGTAATTTTCGAGTTCAGGCAGAACAGCCACTGCTTGGTTAAAATTTCAGATGACTCTTCATAAACTGATGATTATTAAAAGTATGATATCTTTATTAGAGAAATAAGGAAGTAAGTGAAGTATTGGTAATAGAGCCTGCATGCTAGTAAATTTGTAGGGCAAATAAGGGCTTTGAAATACTTTCTGATACTACCACAAATCTTGCACAAATTAATAATAAATGTGTAATGTGAACAAATGTGTGTGTCTTATGTAGTAAATGTAAAATATGGATAGTATTTAGCAAAATCAAATCTTTTTCACAAGTATGAATAGTATAAATTCAAAAATATAAATAAACTATTTTACAAGCTCTCATTATACTAACTTTAGAAAAACTTGTTATTTTATGGGTTAATACTAAATCAAAACACTAATATCTTTGAAGGGCCTGAGATATCTGAGAAAATCATCCCTCCTAAAAAACCACCCACTAAAGTTGTTCCTCGAAAAGAGCCAACTGACAAAGGTATTTTATTAGTGAAAAACTACTTACCTAATTTTATATACAGTTACACTATGTTTGCTTTACAAGTTTGCATTCTACATGATATTTTTCTTCTGTGTTTTGTGTTACTGGAACTTCTAAAACAAACTAATATCTTTAAAGTGTCTGAGGAGCCAAAGGACAGGGAAACAAAACAAAACAAAAAGACCCTATTGTTATGCCTAAAACATAAATCTTGTGAGCCAAAGTATCCTTGATGTTGTTTGACAATATGTTCACTTGGCTGGGAATGTAGCTCAGCGGCACAAGCACGTGCCTGGCAAGCGCAAGGTCCTGAGTTCGATTCCCTGTACCAAAAAAAAAAAAAAAAAAAGAATATGTTCGCTAATGTGCTTATCCATAAACCTGCTTCCCTACTTATTATCAATGGTATTAACATTGAATGTAAATACATACTATGTTTAATATCCCTGTATTATTCATGTTTGTTAACCTCTTTCACAATAGAAATTTTTAAAGGCATCTTACAAATAATATAGACCTATCTCTTCAAAGTCCCTGACCATGTAAGGAAGTTTAACTAAAGAGAAAGCAGTGATTATTCCACCAAAACAACTCCCAAATGAAAGCATATTGTTAGTTTTTCTTGTCACATTCTTACCATTCTAACATGGGAAATTCCCCTGGATTTTTGTTGTCATATTTGTCATCAAAGTCCAACACATTTTAAATACTGTCATGTTTGTGATAAAGTGATGTGTAGATTTTATACTGTGACTATGTTCTGTGTTATGTGTCTTTTATGATCTGCTTGCTAAAAAATCTGTATAAATGCTTAAAAGTGAAAGAAATTACTACCATTATCTTTAAAGTACCTGAGGTGGCCAAGAAAATTGTGGTAGAAGAAAAAGTACGTGTTTCTGAAGAACGTAAAGTTCCACCGGCTAAAGGTACTTCTTTTACTGATTCACCACTAATATTAAATCCCTTTTTACTCACTTTCTGCAGAGAAGAGAGAGGTCATTCTCTCCTCAGTGCCACAGGATGACTGCAAATGACATAAATTTCTATTTATGATCTGTAACATAATCTTGCCTTTTACGGTGATCCTTTAGAAACAAAAACATACCTCGAAGTTGTAATTGTTTGAGTTTTCCCTCTTCTTGAAGTAATTAAGCAATATTCACCTCTCCATTTCCCTTCCAAAGATAATTCATTTAGAAGCACTTATCAAGTAGCTGTGGAAACAAATAAATATGCTGTAAATGACAATAGAAAACGATGCTATCTCCAAAAAGCAAAGTGTCCTTGCTTTAACAAATCAAAAGTTCAGGTTCAAGCTTAGCATGGGCAACTTGGAAATGTGGTGAGACTCTGTCTCAAAAACAAAAACAAAAACAAAAACAAAAACAGAAACTTTGTCCACAATGCCATCTAGACAAATGCACTGACTGTGTGTTGCCTTCAAGTTTTGGGATTTTTTATATTCTCCTTGTTAGAGGCCACTTTTTGTCTTGTATTTCATACTCAATTATGATATTCTTTAAATAAGAAAAAATAAATATCTTTAAAGCACCTGAAGTACCCAAGAAAATTGTTCCAGAGGAAAAAGTTCGTGAAGCTGTTCCTAAAAAGCCAGAAGTTCTAGCAGCTAAAGGTATACACTGCAATTAATCTTACATGAAATAACTCTTTGGTCAGATTTAGATTATATGTGAATGAATGTGACATTAAATTTTTGTATTTTGTTTCTTTATATTCTTAATTTCTTATTAATACACTAATATCTTTAAAGTTCCTGAGGTACCTAAGAAAATTATTGAAGAAGAAAGACCACCTGTTATTCCTCCTGAAGACACAGAGATATACAGTAAGTGTAAAAAAGCCAATGGTTCTCTTTGGTTTCATCTATGTCCTTAAATTCATTGTGTTCGTCTGCATAGCTTTAAAAAGTAAATATACCAATATTTTGCAAAAGCCTAGTATGCCAAAAATATTTGGTTCTAATTAACTAACATAAATGGCCATTAGCCTCAGATAAGATATATTTCCTCAATGATTTAAAAAATAGGGCCGGTGAGATGGCTCAGTAGCATAAGCGCCTGTCTGGCAAGCGCGAGGTCCTGAGTTCGACTCCCGGAATCCACATATGAAAAAAGGGCCGGTGATATCGCTCAGCCACACGGGCGCCTGCTGGCGCGCGAGGTCCTGAGTTCGACCCCGGTACCCACAAAAATAAATAAATAAATAAATAAATAAATAAATAAATAAAATAGCTCTATATTTATATTACCTGTGTTTTAGAAAGTCTATTGTCCTACTGAATTTTTCTAACTGTTCTATATATAAACATCTTTTGATTTGAGGCAATTTATTTTCTCAGCCTATGAAGTAACTTACTTTAACTTCATAATAATATTTAAATTGGATTTTTAAAAAACCAAAATGCTTTATCATTATTACTTTTTTACCCTTCACAACAGTCATTAGCATTTTGGCAGTGATCCCCAAATGGCCATAAATTTACAAAAGCATTAGAAACGCACAATGTCGAGATTTTTCTTTTGCTTTCAGACAAAATTATGGTTAAATAACTTGAAAAATAATCTCAATAGTAAATATTCTGAATAGAATACTGTTCAACACTCTAAGTAGTAAAAGTGCTAGTAGTCAAGATAGACTTCTTTTTTTTAATATAAAAATTCCTGTTTAAAACTCACTTTATGGTCACCTGGTCATATGAGGTTGGGATAAAAGTATATAATCACTCTCTCCTTTGAATAATTTTTCTACGCTTGAACTTAGTTATTGCTACTGGCCAGTTTTCCTTTTCCAAAACTAAAGGAAGTCCTTACTTTGCTTTGCTTTTCTGCTTCCAATTCCTAAATGGTTTTCCCATTCATATTGAACTGTGAAGCCATAATTTAGGAGTAATTTTAAAATATAGATAGCTGTTCCTGTTGGAAAGGAAAGAACTTATGTGAATTTCCAGTAGGTCAAAACTAGAGAATGCTGAATGTACAACTCAACATATTTGCTGATTTACGCACAAATACATTAAAAATCAGAGCAGTGGTATAATTGTATCAATATCTTTCTGCAGGTAAAATGAAAGACCTATAAGTCCCTGGCCAATGAATTCCTCAAATTTTATTATGATTCTAAAGAAAAACTAGAATCGTATATCATAAAACTGGGAACGAGACTTATTTCCTAGCCAATGCCTTCTTGTCACTAATTTGTGTCTTTGTGCTATCATTAATTTGAATGATGAATGTGTACTGTGTATTATGTTTTTCTTAATACTATTCTTCATTCAACTTGAAACACCTTTAATTACATAAATACTAATATCTTTAAAGTTTATGAAGCATCTGAAGAATCGGTCATAGAAGAAAGAGTACTCGTGACTCGTCCTCAAAAGACAAAAACCAAAGTAGTAAAAGGTATATATTACTAGTAATCCAGTCTGAATGAAATTTATCATGGGACTCATTTTAGAAACTCAATATTTTAACTGTACTTGTATCTTTTAAGTGCCTGAGCCACCTAAGAAAGTTGTTCCAGAAGAAAAAATATATGTGACTATTCCTAAAAAGAGAGAGATGCCAGCAACTAAAGGTATATTTCAACTACATCAAACTCAGATGAATACCTTGACTTTGAGATTTTAAAATTCGGTATTATATAACTCACTGATTTTACAGTTCCTAAGTGTAAACCTACTAATATCTTTAAAGAGCCTGATACAACCAGAGAAGTGTTTCCAGAAGTGGAGTTAACCGAAGCTGTTCCTGAAAGTCCAGAATATTCCCCAGTTGAAGGTATAATTCTCTAGTTATAAAAATCTAAAGAAGGAAACCTGTCTTCTTTAGTCTGCAAAATATGTTTAGTGTTTTATGTACATTCTCATAACCTCCGATGTTAAAACACTGATATCTTTAAAGCATCTGACAGGGATGCCCAAGACAAGGAACTGGCTATGACTTGCCTCACAAAAGCCAAGACCCAGCAGAATAATGTACAAAGATCAATTCTTAAAACAAAAATCAAATTTCTAACTTAAAGATACAATATCTGTTAATGCACCTAACTTCCTGTGTATGTCATGTTTTTATCTTTTCCTTTTCTCAATTAAAAAAATATATACTAATATCTTCAAAGAATTTGAAATCTTCAAGAATGTGGTTCAAGAGGAACGAACTATTATTACCAAAAGAAGAAAACCACAACCATCAACAGGTACAAACCAGAAGAAAATCCACTCTCTAATCTCATGTTTAAAGTCGTGGTTAATATGTATGAAAATACTAACATCTTTAAAGCCCCAGTGGTTGCCAAGAAAATTACTTCAGAGACATGTGTCCCCCAAATCAAAAACTTGACCAAGGGCCGGTGAGATAGCTCAGCGGCATAAGCGCCTGCCAGGCAAGTTCTGAGTTCGACTCCCGGAACCCACATAAAAGAAAAAAGGGCAGGTGATATCGCTCAGTGGCACGGGCACCTGCTGGTGCACGAGGTCCTGAGTTTGACCCCCCGGTACCCACAAAAAAAAAAAAAAAACTTGACCAAATATATATATATGTCCCAGTGAGCCATTCAAGAAGAAATAGGAAAGAAATCTTTAACTCATATACATGAAAGATAATTGAGCTATAGAGTTTATTTATGAGGACTTCAGGGAAAACATGTAGGCATATTACAGTGTATCCAAATATGCCATAGATGTACTCTTCAATAAGAAATACCTATTACTTTCCTTTGGAAAAATAGTAAAAATCGTACTACCTAGAAAAAATGAACAAGAAGCTATTTCTAATATTGAAACTAGACTAAATCAGCTCAAAACATGTCCCTTTAAAGCAGGAATTATTGCCACACCATATGGCAATAATTCAACCCTCCACAAGACTGGAATTCCAAGTCATCTCTGCTTATCAGAATTGCTTTCCTATTAAAATAAACTTACTGTGAAAAACAAGCATATATATATATATATATATATATATATATATATATATATATATATAAATAACTGATTTTCAATAAAACTTAAATATAGCATGAATATATTTTCGAAAAGCATGACTTAAAGAAAACATTTCATTCAAGGTGAAGTGGCTGTACCTGTAACATCATCCCTCCATGTTAGACATCTGAGAACCTCCTAAAGCCAAGGCAAAATAATTCCAGTTTAACCCTTTCCTAAACTCAAAAGACACTCATCTGTTTTAGGATGCCTAAGGTGAAGGTGCAAAATAAGCCAGTGAATAAGCCATTTAGTTTGCAAAGTAATAGCTGATGTTACACGATTAATGATCATTTACTTTGTTTTCCTTGACTTTCTGTGATCTAATTCTCTGTACATCTACCATTCTAAGAAAAAGAAAATTACTAGTATTATAGTGATCAGGAAAACAACCTCTGATAACCAGGGGTTACACTACTACCAGCAAATCAGATTCTGGGGGTCCCCATTCTGGAGTGTTCCTGTATGTGCAATTATGACTGAAACACTTCCCTGCACCTTATAATTCCTAAGTACACTGAATTAATGTCTTCAAGGTGATTTATTCAGTCAAGAGTTTGTCCCTAAAAAAGCAACACCTATGGCTACTTCCTCTGAAATTGAAACACCTCCTCCTAACAGCATCATGCATGCCAGTGTTCCTTCCTTCTTGCTTATTTAATAACATTTAACAAATGCCCATTAAGGGCACAGTAGTTGGGAGCTGGGTGATAATTAAAGAAATGAGATTTAATTCCTCTCCTCAAGATTTTGTGCCTCCTTCGACTCTTGAAGAGAGCACCCTTGTAGCCATAGATATCACTTTGTGTTAGTTTCTGAAATTAACGTCTCCACTGATCCTTTTAACCTCTGAGTATAATACTAATATCTTCAAAGCTCCAGAAGCTATGAAAGAAGCTGCTCCTGAAACTAAAGTAGTTGAGGACCTTCCTGAAGAGCCAGAAGTGCCACCTACAAAAGGTACATGTTACCTCTGAAGAGATGTGGAAGAAATTATACATCCTCTACTCTTAGAAGCGTTTTTTTCTAACACTCTTTGTAATTCTTAAACATAATGTACTAATCTCTTTAAAGGACCCAAAGCTCCACTATTAGTTCCTTCTAGAAGGAATTTGTGATTTTTCCTGCCACAGCACAAATCCATCCTTAAAGTATCTATGTAACAAATGCAGTCTGCCCTCCATCTCCATGGGAAATTGGTTCCCTGGGCAGAAAGCCAAATCCACAGATGTTTAAGTTTCCTACACAAAATGATATAGTGTTCATAATATATAAATAATGCAGTGGTCCCATATACTTTAAAAACCATTTTTACTTATAATACCAAATGCAATGTCAATACTATGTAAATAATTGTTATACCATATTAATTGGGTAACAATAACAAGGAAGGAAAGTTTGTGTATGTTAAGTGGGACAATTTTCCCATCCGTTGCTGGCTGAATGGAAGATGCGGAATCCCTGGATATGGAGGGCTGACTAAATCTTACGGCGAGGGTGGCGAGCGTCCCTCTTCTCAAGGATCCCATAAGCTCCTTTAGATTAATTTATTGGTGGATGGGCCAGGGATATAGCTCAGTGGCACAGTGCCTGCCTGGCAAGTGCGAGGTTGTGAGTTTGATTCCTAGTACCAAAAAAAAAAAAAAAAAAAAAAATATTGGTGGAGCAAAAGTGGAGAGGGGAAGAGAAGAAACTTCTGAAAACCTGCATTTGCTCTCTGATTGTGGTTACTGCTTTCATTAATCATTTTAACTCTTAAATGTGAAATACTAATATCTTTCACATGCCCAAAGTTCCTCAAGAAGTTGTTCCTGTGAAGAGAGCTCCTTCCAAAAAAAGAGAAGCTCCCTCTGCTAAAGGTACAAGTTGCCAAGCCTCAAGAATTAGCTCTAGTAGTTTTGAAAAATATTTTGCTGTTCCTGATGATCTTTATAACATTAAACATGAAAATACTAATTTCTTAAAGTGCCTGAAGCTACCCAAGAAATTGCCCCTGAACAGAAAGTGCTTGGGGTTCCTCAGAAAAGGCATGAAGCTCCTTCTGATGAAGGTATATCTTGCTGGGAGTTTCAAAGGGTGGGGAAATGCCTTTGTGTCTAAGTGTGTTTCCTGTTAGAACTGATTCTTTTAACTCTTAAATGTAAAAATATTAATATCTTTAAAGTGCCTGAGGCTCCCAAAGAAGTCATGCACAAAAAGAAAGTACAAGCACATCCTCCCCAAATACCTGAAGCAGTACCGGTTGAAGGTACATTAACAGCCTCTTCTGGTGGAATAGGGAGGTGGGGAGACTGAAGAAGTCACCTTTCCTGCCTTGAAAACACTTGTGATGTGTAAATGTTGCCTATGTCTGTGTTGATGCCTTTGACTCAAAAGTAAATTTACTAATATCTTCAAAGTACCGGAAGCTCCAAAAGAAGCGGCCCCCCAAAAGAAAATAAGGGAAGTTCCTGCCCCAAAGCCAAAAGTGCCACCTGTTACAGGTACTGATCACAGGCTGAAAGAAAATGCAATCCTTTGTTTCAGTGTGTTTTGTGCTGTTTGTACTTTCTAAGTGTAAAAACTACTAATATCTTTAAAGTTCCTGAGGCTCCCAAAGAAAGTGTCCCTGAAAAGAGAGTGCCCTTGGTGCCATCTAAAATGCCAGAAGCCCCACCTGTTACAGGTACTTGTCACTGACCTGAGCTTCATAATAATCTTCTACTCTTGAAGACATTTCATTCAAGTGGTCTTCGTGACTCCTAAGTGTAATTTCACTAATCTTTTTAAGTGCCCGAGGTGCCTGATGTTGTCCCTGAAAAGAAAGCACCCAGGATGCCTCCTAAAAAGCCAGAAGCCCCGCCTGTTACAGGTACTTGTCACTCATCCTAGGTTTCACAACACATAGGTCTTCTGCTCTTGAAGACATTTCATTCAAGTGGTCTTTGTAACTCCTAAGTATGATTTCACTAATATCTTTTAAGTGCCTGAGGTGCCCGAAGAAGTTGTCCCTGAAAAGAAAGCACCCAGGATGCCTCCTAAAAAGCCAGAAGTCCCACCTGTTACAGGTACTTGTCACTCGTCCTAGGTTTCACATCACATACCTTTTCTGCTCTTGAAAATACTTAGTCCTCGTGGTGTTCATAATTTATAAATGTACTTTCACTAATCTCTTTAAGTGCCTGAGGCTCCCAAAGAAGTTGTTCCTGAAAAGAAAGTGCCAGTGGTGCCTCCTAAAAAGCCGGAAGTCCCACCTACTAAAGGTATTTGTCACTGACTTTAGGCTTCATAAGATCTAACTCTTCTGCTCTTGAAAATATTATGGTCTGGTTGGTGGTCTTCATAACTCCTAAGTGTACTTTCACTAATCTCTTTAAGTGCCTGAGGCACCCAAAGAAGTTGTCCCTGAAAAGAAAGTGCCAGTGGTGCCTCCTAAAAAGCCAGAAGTCCCACCTGCTAAAGGTAGTCACGCTGCTGTCACTGTGCTTGATACTGTGCCCTTGTCTTTACTTTGTCTAATCATGAAAATACTAATATCTTTAAAGTGCCTGAGGTGCCAAAGCCAGCTGTCCCAGTAAAGAGGGTGCCTGAAGCTATCCCGCCCAAACCGGAAAGTCCTCCCCCGGAAGGTAATGTCAATGTTATGCAAATTAGGGAGAAATAATTGCTATTTTAATGAGAAAATTACATCTAAAAATCTTACTCCATAAAGGTAATATAATTCTTAAGGAAAAATGTGACTAACTATCCAAAATATTGTGGTATTATATGCTATAGTTGTCAGTTGTTTGCACCTTTTCTAAACATAAATTACAAATTGTTTTTAAAGTGCCTGAAGTGCCACCAAAGGAAGCCATCCCTGAAAAGAAAGTATCTGTGGCTCTTCCCAAAAAGCCAGAAGTTCCACCTGCCAAAGGTATGTACCCTTCCATGTGGCTGGTCACCTGATGCAGAGGGCTGGGGTGGTGTGAACAAGTGTCCTCCAGTCTCACACACTGTACTTGCTCGGGTAAATGTCTTGTCAAATCACCCCTTTGTAGTTTCTAACTAAAAGATACTAATATCTTCAAAGTTCCTGAAGCTCCTAAAGAAGTTGTAATGGAAAAGAAAATGTCTGTGGTAGAACCCAAAAAACCAGAAGCTCCACCCGTCAGAGGTATACGCCAGCTGAATCTTATTCTACTAAAGAAACAACTCTTCCATTTTTGAAAATAAATTTAGTCTACTGTTCTTCACTAACTTAAGTATAAAACAACTAATATCTTTCAAGTGCCTGAAGTTCCTCAAGAAATTGTCCCTGAAAAGAAAAGACCATTGGTGCCTCCTAAAAAGCCAGAAGCCCCACCTGTCTCAGGTACTTGTCACACTGTCCTTATTCTGCAGAAGAAAAATCACTTCCATTCTTGAAAATAAATTTTGCCCACCACTCTTCACTAACTTAAGTATGACATTACTAATATCTTTCAAGTGCCTGAAGTTCCTCAAGAAATTGTCCCTGAAAAGAAAAGACCATTGGTGCCTCCTAAAAAGCCAGAAGCCCCACCTATCTCAGGTACTTGTCACACTGTCCTTATTCTGCAGAAGAAAAATCACTTCTATTCTTGAAAATAAATTTTGCCCACCATTCTTCACTAACTTAAGTATGACATTACTAATATCTTTCAAGTGCCTGAAGTTCCTCAAGAAATTGTCCCTGAAAAGAAAAGACCATTGGTGCCTCCTAAAAAGCCAGAAGCCCCACCTATCTCAGGTACTTGTCACACTGTCCTTATTCTGCAGAAGAAACATCACTTCCATTCTTGAAAATAAATTTTGCCCACCATTCTTCACTAACTTAAGTATGACATTACTAATATCTTTCAAGTGCCTGAAGTTCCTCAAGAAATTGTCCCTGAAAAGACAAGACCATTGGTGCCTCCTAAAAAGCCAGAAGCCCCACCTATCTCAGGTACTTGTCACACTGTCCTTATTCTGCAGAAGAAACATCACTTCCATTCTTGAAAATAAATTTTGCCCACCATTCTTCACTAACTTAAGTATGACATTACTAATATCTTTCAAGTGCCTGAAGTTCCTCAAGAAATTGTCCCTGAAAAGACAAGACCATTGGTGTCTCCTAAAAAGCCAGAAGCCCCACCTGTCACAGGTACTTGTCACACTGTCCTTATTCTGCAGAAGAAACATCACTTCCAGTTTTTGAAAGTAAACTTAGTCCACTGTTCTTCACTAACATACGTATAAAACTACTAATATCTTTCAAGTACCTGAAGCTGCTCAAGAAGTTATACAAGAAAAGAAAGTTCCCATGGTCTCACCCAAAAAACGAGAGGCCCTACCTACTGCAGGTATTTTTTACCTCTCTCCTTATTCCTCAGAAGAAATATTGCTTCTGCTCTTAGTAACATTACAACCCATTTACCTCACTGTCCTAAGTAAAAAATTACTAATATCTTTTAAGTACCTGAAGTTCCTCAAGAAATTCTCCCTGAAAAGAAAGTGTCTGTGGTACCTCCTAAAAAGCCAGAAGTCCCTCCAGTTCCAGGTTTCTGTCACTGAACTGAGCTTCATAATACCCTCCTGCTCATGAAAGTATTTCATTCAAGTGGTCTTCGTAACTCCTAAGTATGATTTCACTAATATCTTTTAAGTGCCTGAGTTGCCCGAAGAAGTTGTCCCTGAAAAGAAAGCACCCAGGATGCCTCCTAAAAAGCCAGAAGCCCCTCCTGTTACAGGTACTTGTCATTCATCCTAGGTTTCACAACACGTAAGTCTTCTGCTCTTGAAGACATTTCATTCAAGTGGTCTTCGTAACTCCTAACTATGATTTCACTAATATCTTTTAAGTGCCTGAGGTGCCTGAAGAAGTTGTCCCTGAAAAGAAAGTACCTAAGATACCACCTAAAAAGCCAGAAGTCCCACCTGTTACAGGTACTTGTCACTCATCCTAGGTTTCACAACACATAAGTCTTCTGCTCTTGAAGACATTTCATTCAAGTGGTCTTCATAACTCCTAAGTATAATTTCACTAATATCTTTTAAGTGCCTGAGTTGCCCGAAGAAGTTGTCCCTGAAAAGAAAGCACCCAGGGTGCCTCCTAAAAAGCCAGAAGCCCCGCCTGTTACAGGTACTTGTCATTCATCCTAGGTTTCACAACACATAAGTCTTCTGCTCTTGAAGATATTTCATTCAAGTGGTCTTCATAACTACTAAGTATAATTTCACTAATATCTTTTAAGTGCCTGAGGTGCCTGAAGAAGTTGTCCCTGAAAAGAAAGTACCTAAGATACCACCTAAAAAGCCAGAAGTCCCACCTATTACAGGTACTTGTCACTCATCCTAGGTTTCACATCACATAAGTCTTCTGCTCTTGAAGACATTTCATTCAAGTGGTCTTCGTAACTCCTAAGTATGATTTCACTAATATCTTTTAAGTGCCTGAGGTGCCTGAAGAAGTTGTCCCTGAAAAGAAAGTACCCAAGATACCACCTAAAAAGCCAGAAGTCCCACCTATTACAGGTACTTGTCACTCATCCTAGGTTTCACATCACATAAGTCTTCTGCTCTTGAAGACATTTCATTCAAGTGGTCTTCGTAACTCCTAAGTATGATTTCACTAATATCTTTTAAGTGCCTGAGGTACCTGAAGAAGTTGTCCCTGAAAAGAAAGTACCTAAGATACCACCTAAAAAGCCAGAAGTCCCACCTGTTACAGGTACTTGTCACTCATCCTAGGTTTCACAACACATAGGTCTTCTGCTCTTGAAGACATTTCATTCAAGTGGTCTTCGTAACTCCTAACTATGATTTCACTAATATCTTTTAAGTGCCTGAGGTGCCCGAAGAAGTTGTCCCTGAAAAGAAAGTGCCCAGGGTGCCTTCTAAAAAGCCAGAAGTCCCTCCTGTTACAGGTACTTGTCACTCGTCCTAGGTTTCACATCACATACCTTTTCCGCTCTTGAAAATACTTAGTCCTCGTGGTGTTCATAATTTATAAATGTACTTTCACTAATCTCTTTAAGTGCCTGAGGCTCCCAAAGAAGTTGTTCCTGAAAAGAAAGTGCCAGTGGTGCCTCCTAAAAAGCCGGAAGTCCCACCTACTAAAGGTATTTGTCACTGACTTTAGGCTTCATAAGATCTAACTCTTCTGCTCTTGAAAATATTATGGTCTGGTTGGTGGTCTTCATAACTCCTAAGTGTACTTTCACTAATCTCTTTAAGTGCCTGAGGCGCCCAAAGAAGTTGTCCCTGAAAAGAAAGTGCCAGTGGTGCCTCCTAAAAAGCCAGAAGTCCCACCTGCTAAAGGTAGTCACGCTGCTGTCACTGTGCTTGATACTGTGCCCTTGTCTTTACTTTGTCTAATCATGAAAATACTAATATCTTTAAAGTGCCTGAGGTGCCAAAGCCAGCTGTCCCAGTAAAGAGGGTGCCTGAAGCTATCCCGCCCAAACCGGAAAGTCCTCCCCCGGAAGGTAATAATGAAACTACTCACGTTAGTGTCTTTCAAAAGATGAAGTCTCCTTGGGGTTTTGAAAATCTTTTTCAAATATGTTATGTATGTTATTTGGTTACAATACTGAAATGAGCTGGTGTCTTTAAAGTATACAAAGCAGAGCCCGAGGAAATTGCTCCAGAGGAGCCTGCAGTGGAAGTTCTGGAAGAGCCCGAGCCTGCACCACCTCCCAAAGGTACTTGGCAAGTTGCTTGGATCCTCAGCTGACCCTAACCCTTCCTGCCCCCACAGTTCTGGGCTTGATGAGCTTGTGTCTCTTTTCACTCATCTTCATCAATTCTAATATCTTTAGTGACAGTGCCACCTAAGAAGCCTGTTCCTGAAAAGAAAGCTGTCGTTGCCAAGAAACCAGAACCACCACCGGTGAAAGGTACTTCTGATTGCCACTAACTTCCTGCAGGAAAATGTTGCTAAAATGTATTTTCCATTGCTCTACTTAATGATTTCCATACATCACTGAAACTGTCAGCTTAAAAATCACTAATATCTTTTAAAGTGCCCGAGGTACCCAAGGAAGTTGTTCCTGAAAAGAAATTGCCTCGTGTGGTTCCCAAAAAACCAGAAGTTCCACCAGAGAAAGGTACGTGTGGCTGTCCTCTATTGGATGGAGGTGGATACAGCCTCCCACTCTTAAAAAGTGTTTTGTTCTGTGTAAATGTGATTGATGGATGTTTACCGGCGATTGTTTATAATGTGAAAATACTAATATCTTTAAAGTGCCTGAAGTTCCAAAAGAAGTTGTTCCAGAAAAGAAAGTAACTGTTCCCAAAAAGCCAGAAGTCCCTCCACCTAAAGGTACATTGCACTAATGATTTTCTATACTACTCACTCTTGGTCCCAGAAGTCATCTATTATCGAACTCTTTGCCAGTCCTCTTGCATCCATGACTACAAAATTATTATTCTTCGTTTTTAGGAGTTAGATTTTTTTTAATCATTAAATTTTTTTAGAAAGATGATGAACTTTTTTACAAGCTTTGGAAGACTTTCTTAACATGGTTTTGTGATTCTGAATAGTCCACTTTTTCCTGCCCACTTAGATGGGGATACAAGGGCAGATCCCTGACTTCATTGTGAATTTTGTTCTTGAATCTGTCCCTGAGTTCTTTGAACAAAGTGTGAAGTAAATGTGTTATAAATTCCATGTACTTCTTCACTACCCAGAAGTAAAACTAGCTAATATCTTTAAAGTGCCAGAGGTGCCAAAGAAACCTGTCATAGAAGAGAAACCAGCTGCTCCTGTTCCTGAAAAAGCGGAGTCTCCTCCCCCAGAAGGTACACACGAGACCACTAATAAGCTTTCTAATTTAAGCTTTGTTGCTTTCATTCCTAATTCATTGTCTCTTGGTCATTCTCATTCCTTTGCTTGTCTTACTTCATCACTCTAAGTTAGCTCTGATCTTGAATCTATTTGAGGTTATCAGTCAGTGGTATCTATATAGGACATAGCAAGCTGTGTTAAATGTAACTTCTCTAATGTACCCAAAAAGATGGTAGAACTTAGAGTGCAAATGATATTTAATGCCAAAAGGACTTTTCAAGCATTCAAATCCATAGACAACAGAGGTCAGGGCAAACTAGATAGATTTCATCTTCATAAATATAGGAGAAGATATTAATTGATAAGGGGGAAAATCTACATTGCTATTTATTATTTTGGCGTTTCATGCATCTTAGAATTTTGCTCCATATACTGAAGTAAAATTAACTAATATCTTTAAAGTGTATGAAGAGCCTGAGGAAATTGCTCCTAAAGAGCCTGAGGAAATTGCTCCTGAAGAGCCTGAGGAAATTGGTCCTGAAGCGCCTGAGGAAATTGCTCCTGAAGAGCCTGAGGAAATTGGTCCTGAAGAGCCTGAGGAAATTGGTCCTGAAGAGGAAGAGCCAATTCCTGTTGTGGAAAAGGAGGAACCTGAAGCCCCGCCTCCACCAGGTACAAGGCAGGATCCACTGCATGGGAAAACATGATTTTTATATTTACTGTACGACTCATTAAAGTAAAATGGTCTTCTATCTCCATGATTGAAATTTTCACTTGTTGACAAGAATAACACCAATCAAACTTTGATCCTACAGAATTTTCTAACATTCATACCAAAGGAATATGTGTGGTCTTTTTTATTCATTCGTTATCATTTATGTTGCCCTTGTAATCATCTGATTCTAAAAAGAAATTCCTATTCTTCAAGTACCTGAGGAGCCCAAGAAGATCGTCCCACAGAAGAAAGTTCCTGTCATCAAAAAGCCAGAACCTCCACCTCCTAAAGGTACTTACATTAAAATAAATACGTTCATCATTTTGTGTGTCTAAAATTTGTGTGTTTTCATTATGTGTTGTGCTGTATTATTTACTGTTATCTATGTTACGTTGCTGAACAGACTTGTAAAATTAATGTTAATAAATTACATCTTGCGATTTTGTTACTAAATGCTACTAATATCTTTAAAGTACCTGAGATGCCAAAGAAAGTTGTCCCGGTAAAGAAGGTCCCAATTGTTAAGAAGCCAGAAACACCAGAAATCAAAGGTATTCATGTCATAATTAATATTATAATTCTTTAGAAAGTACTCATATCTTAGCGTGGAGTCCACTAAATTATCTTTATTGTTATTACAAAGCAGGGACAAAACCTTATTTTGTTTCCACTACTTTTAATGTTGCTCTATTAATTATAGACCTTTTATTGTTAACATTTTTAATACCCTTTTTAAAACAAAACTAATATCTTCAAAGTGTCTGAGCTGCCCAAGAAACTTGTTCCAGTAAAGAAAGAACCTACTGTGCCTGTTACCAAAAAACGAGAAGTCCGCCCAGAAAAAGGTATCTACCAAGAAAAAATGTATTTCCTTGACCACTCTCTAAGCATTTTAATTTTTAGAACAAAAAAGTTACCGAACATGAGATTATAAGCCAAACTTTACAGGAAGAAGGGGCAAATAATGAGGGCAAAGAGAAAATGGAACAGACAAGCAAGAGGGAAAATGTGCATAAGCAGTTGTAGATCATTCCGGTGGGAAACAGGGACACCTCTCAGAGTACAGAACAGCTCAACTCAGCACATTTGTTGAACATTACCATTAACAATACACTGTTTTAGAAAATACAATACCTGATCCTGTCTTCAGGGAACTTAACTCTGGTGAGAGAATGGAAAGATAACAGAACTCTAGCACAGGTAGGAGGAGAAAGGTCTACAGAAATACAGAGCAAACAAAGACTAATTTCAGGCAGGGGGATCACAGAAATCAGTGTGGGAGAAAAAGTTTTAAATTTTATGAACTTTTCTATATAGAAATTGGGGGAATGGTATCTTAGACAAAGGGAAAAACATATTGAAAAGCAGAGGTAGAGAGTCTAGGAAGTTCAAAGACCGTTAAGTAAACATAATTTGAGTATGGACTGGTTGTGGAATATCTTGAAAGTTGTTAGATATAAAGAAAGGAGTCGTATTTTTAAGTCCTTTGGATGCCAATGCAAGGCTTACACTTTGTCTTGTAGACACAGACTATAGAAAGCTTCCAAGGTTTTGATGCAAGTGTACAGAGTAATAGGACTTGGGCCTCAGAAAGATAATTGGCAGCAACTCAAGCTATTGAAAAACAGTGATAACAGTAAAGAGCCAGTGTAATTATTTAAAGTCAGTAAGAGCTGGACAAAACCAGTGATGGTAGAATGAAAAGAGGAGTGTATTTGAGAGAGATAGAGTTGGTGTCTATTATCAAAGTAATCGGAAATTGAAGAGCCAAGATTAATTGTACAGGTTGAAGCTAAATGGCCAAGAAAATGATTTGTTAGATTCCTAGGCTGATTTTAGAAAAAGGAGAGTGAATATATTTTTCATTTTTCAAGTATGAAAGTTGGGAAATGGACATTAGGAGCTTAAGAAAGAGATGAGGCCTAGAAATATAGATTTTGAAAAAATGTAAAACTCATGTGGAAATGAGTTGAGCATATAGGAGTGGATACACAGAAATGTCAAGTAATATTTTTTAAAGTGTCAAAGTTAGTCCAGTGGGGAACCCTACCTATAAGGGGTACATAGAAGATGAGTAACAAATGAAGAAGGCTGAGAATATTCACTTATAAAATTAGTATGTTCAAAATTAGGATGCTTCTTGTACCATGCCTGAGAAGCCATCTTCCCCATGAAGTCTTATAAGATGAAGCTCTTTCCTCTGTGTTCTTTATCTGCTCTTTGCAAAATCTTGCACATCTTCTAAATTCTTAATAGTCAACAAAATCACTGTCTTTAAAGTACCTGCAGTGCCCAAGGACATCATTCCAGAACAGGAAGTGTCTGCTTCTGTGCCTGAAGAACCGGAAGCTCCACCCTTCCCAGGTACATGGCTGCTCTGTAAATCTTGTAAAGACGTGACAATAGTCTTCATCATCTTGCACTGAGAGAGGAGTCTTAACATTTTTATCTGTCATCTGTCTCATGTCTCTTGATGTTATTGATATCTTGGGGACATCTGAATAAGTTGATATGTTGCAGCTTAGCAATTGCACTGCTCTACTCTGAATATAGTCTGAAATAAAATACTATTTTTTTAAGTTGAAGAGACACCAGAGGAAATAATATATGAAGAAAAAGCATCCATAACCATTGGTAGAAAAGAGACTCCCCCTGTTGAAGGTATACATATATATATAAATATATATTTTTTAATTTTTGAAAACTCCTGTTAGAAATACAAAAGTATTTACAGGGTGACATTCCAACTTTAAATTACATGCAGAATTCCAGCCTATGTTTGACTGCTTTATTTTTTTTAATTAGAATCTTTAATTTGGTTATTCTTGATGGTAATTATCAATTCCAAGGGGCTCAGTTTCCTGAAGCAAAATTGGAATAATTGCATTGCATCCTCAAATGATAACCCATTAGCAAAACTTTAAAGTCATCTCATTTGCCATTTACCTGGAATAAACTAGCTGTTAATAGAAAATTCAAGTGTAAGAAAATGGAAAGCTTACCTCTTATTCTATAGAAGTGAATCTTCTGTTTTTGTGACTCTAATCTTTGCATGCATGTGAAATTTATGAGTCTGTGCGAAGAGCTTTACATTACAATCTTATATCCTTTGTCAACATCTTATAAAGAACGTGAAATTGAAAAGTATATTCAGCCTGAAGAACCTGAACCTGAACCGAAGCCAGAAGAAATACCAGTACAAGGTATTCAATTAACCTGATTTAAATCTTCATCATATTCTTCATCTTTATATATATATATATATTTATGGTTTATGTTATTCTACATGTCTCTGTATCTGTATGTAAGCTGTTCTTTATTTTAAATGTGTGTCTTATGCTTATGTGTCTGTGTAATTTGTACTATTTTTCTCATGTCAAATGTGGCTTGTCTGGATTCTTCCTCTATTTTTATTAGTGTCTTTGCTATATGTCTCATCACCTATGTATATTGTTATTTTATGTTTTATGTTGGACATCGTTTCATGTTTTATGTTGGACACTGACATTACATATAAAAAAACTTTTACTTCTTATATATTTAAATTTCTGCCAAATATATTATATATACACATGCTAACATACATGTATACTAACACTCCTGAAATACTCTTTCAAGAACCTGAACCTGAAAAGAAGGTTATTGAGAAACCAAAACTCAAACCAAGACCCCCAGCTCCTGCTCCTCCTCCTCCAAAGGAAGACATAAAGGAGAAAATGTTCCAACTTAAAGGTATACAATGCCACTTCCTGAAATGTATTAACCCACTTCAAACATCTATCCTGCCACTTAAAATGGGGCTTGCAAAAAATGTATTACTATTGAAAGTGTGTATGTGCAGAGATGATGCAAAAAGACATGTTTCTGCTGCCCCAAGGGCCCTGGATTGCCTTATAAAATTGTGCCTGCTTTCCAAAATATCAGATAGTTTTCTGCTAATGTCATCCTTGACATCTGGATGCAGAGGCTCCCCAACTAATTTTCTTATGTGGAATGAGGAGGAAGGCCTTTTTTATTTCAAACCCTGATTGCTATGCATATATTGAAATCTTATGCATGCGGAATGTCTGAAAAATCTTGGCAAGATATTAATATTGCAGTAACAAGTTTATATAAAAGCCAAACCTTTGTTTTTAAAGAAGTATGTGTTCTCTTAACTCTATTATAAATAACGTGTGTATGGTGTCCAATAGCTGATATGTGCTTGTGTACCATGAAAGGAAAGCATATGACAACCTGTCATTATTCTACACTGCCTATTGTTTTGTTTTGTTTTCTTTTTGGAGTTTTTTAAAATAAAAACTTAGCTGTGTTCTTTGGTGGTTCTTGGGGTAGCTGGAAAGGATGGTTATGAATACATTTGATGTCTGGCATCTCTTTTCATTATTCAACTTTATATATCTCTTTCTGTGTTTTAATTTTTCCATGAATTGATACAGTTACTGGGGATGGAGATATAGCTCCATGGTAGAGTGTTTGTCTAGCAAGAGCAAGGTCCTGGATTCAATACCCAGCACTGCAAGAAAACAAAAATCTCTTGAACTGATGCAGTTATTACTTAATTTTTTACATATTGAAATCTATAAAATCTAAAATAAACTGAAAAAGCACATTATGTTTCTTTTCATGAAAAAGCCTTCTTATTTTCAATGCTATAAGATTTCTAAATCTAAAATTATCTAGATATAATCTTAGATTAGCACTTTTCTCATACTTACGTACTTTATAGATACTACACATCTACAAAGCCAGAATCTTTCAGCATAGGTCATTGCTTCTAGTGATTCTTGCCCCTCTGCATCCCTCCTGGATTTTATTACAGATGCAAAAAAGGAAGCACTTCTTAATACCTACTTCTTGAGTGATACTCTATGAGTACACACACTAAACACGTCCCCTGAAAAATAAAATTTTACTCAGAGGAGCATGTCTTCCTACTGTAAAGAATAAAAATCATCTTCTCAACCAGTCCTAATTTACAGTATAACTTTGGTGTAAAACCAAGCACATTTTCACAATATCAACACTTTTTGCTTGTTGTTTGGTGGCTGCCCTTGGCTGTTATTAATGCTTTCTGCTAATAAGCAAAGCTTGGTTTGGGTTCTTGGAGTAAAAAGTTAATGATTTGCTTCAAATTAAATATACAAATAAAAAAGTAAGATCATATTCTTTAAAGCTGTTTCAAAGAAGAAAGTTCCTGAAAAACCTGAGATTCCAGAAAAAGTGGAGCTTATACCAGCAAAAGGTATTTCACAGGCTGGATAATACATTCATATGTGTTATCCCTTCATTTGATTACTTGCTCTCTCTGTCTTCATAAAATATTCTCTCTCTCTCTCTCTCTCTCTCTCTCTCTCTCTCTCTCTCCCCCTCTCTGTCTTTATGTCTTTTGAAGATCAGAATAGTAGTCTTATTTATTTTTTGTATTTTTGTGGCTTTTGTGGTCCTGGCTCATGAGTGTTGCTTCCATTGTCTCCCATCAATTTCATACATTATATGGATATTGTTTGTCTTATCTCCATATGCCATCTTGCATTTTTCTTAACTTAAAAATAACAAATTTTATAGGTTAGCTGAAACTGATTCCAGGAGACATCTTAGGTTAAAATGCTGAGTAGGAGTAAGCTTTGGAGTTTTACCAAGACATCAGCATTTTAATCAGCATTATAAGCACTAATAATTCTATCTGCCTTCTACACTATTGAACAGCTCACAGGGGGTTTCTCATGACTTATTTCTCTGTTACTTTCTTCTCACGTGCTCCAAGACATTTTCTTAGGGGTACAAATCTCATGTTTTAGGAAAATTTCATTATCACTGCACGCCATTTGTCAAGTTATTTTTATTTAGTCTTTTCCCTATCTAAAATTAGACCCTAAAGAAAAGTAAACCATAAAATTCTAGAAAATGACTATTAAAAAAACTTATTTTTTCTAGTAAGGTTAGTGGGTAGCAGTACTTTGTTTACATAATAAACATATCCAAACCCAGAAACTGAATCTGTTCTTGATCACTCTGGAACTGTCAAAAACTTACCTGTGTGAGTATGTATTTCCTGAGTCACAAAATGGAGATTACAAAATAATTTTATCATGAATATTCACTAGTAAACATTAAACTAGCACATAGTGACATATAATGACTTTGAAAATAATAGCCACAATGATGTGTTCTACACTGGGTTTCAAAGATCAATAAGATCTTAAAAATAAAATAATAATAATATGGAAAAACAACCACACAAATATATTTTCACTACGTCCACTATAAAAGTAAAGGAAATGGGGCCGGTGAGATGGCTCAGCGGCGTAAGCGCCTGCCTTGCAAGCACGAGGGCCCGAGTTCGACTTCCGAATCCCACATACGGAAAAGGGGCCGGTGATATCGCTCAGCGGC
The DNA here is from genome assembly GCA_028451465.1 of Erethizon dorsatum. Classification (NCBI taxonomy): domain Eukaryota; kingdom Metazoa; phylum Chordata; class Mammalia; order Rodentia; family Erethizontidae; genus Erethizon; species Erethizon dorsatum. The sequence continues at coordinate 121,943,224 of CM051826.1, read as the reverse complement.
ACGGGTGCCTGTTGGCGCGCGAGGTCCTGAGGTCGACCCCCCGGTACCCACAAAAAAAAAAAAGTAAAGGAAATGTGTATTTTGCCATCTCAACTTGCATTGATCAGATGAATGAGTTCAATCAATTAAAGTTGTTACACATTAAGAATCTTGGTAACTCACAAATAGTAATGAAGTTTAATTTGTCATGGATAAAAACTTAATGTTTAACTGTTAAATTTTTACTTAAAATATTTGACATTATAAAACGTGTATTTAAAATGAAATACATTCTTACCTTTTGTATGTTTCTATTTTTGAAGTAAGATTTAAGCAATGTTATCTTCACCACATAAAAAAACTAATGAATTTCTAATGCCTTCTTTAAGCACCAAATGGGAAATTTTGTAGGAATATTGAGGTTTCGTATAAGTGAATAAATATGTTACATGCACAAATAAATGACATTTTAAATTAGATTTTAACTGACATCAGTAGAGAGGTAAAATGGTTCAGTCATCCCTAAGAATTTTGTTTTTGTTTTCCTATATAAGTCCATGGGGACCATATCAGCAATAATAGGCTGCTCTAAAAAAATATATCATCCACCAGAATTGGCATTCGTTGTAGATGCAAGAGGAAATTAATTTACAGTTCCTGGGGATACTTATAGTTTAAATTCAAGTAGATTTCTAATTCATGAAAAACGAGCTTCTAATACTAAGTTTGAAATTCTGTAGTACAATCGTTTTAAATTAGCATTCTTTCAAAACAGAGACCTTAACGAAGTATACTTCTGTTTGGAAATTGAAATATGGCTTTTTCCCAACATCAAGGTCACAAATCAGATTCCTTGGGTGTCTCTTGCTACCAGTGGAGAAGAGTGAGCAATGGTGCTGACTCCTGCCAGTATCATTTAATGCATTTAATGGTCAGGGAGATGCCGGCATAGATTTGGGTGATAGACGATTGCAGATTGGAGCAGAGGCTGTCAAGAACCTTTGTAATTTGATGAAAGATTCATATAGTCAGAACAAAATCTGCTGTATTCATTTAGATGAGTACATTTGCCTGCAGTTAATGTAGCTGAATTTCATCACAGGGTTGTACAGATGTTTGTAGAGGAATTAACTTGATGTGTATTAATTGCCTTTAAGTTCTTTAAATTTATATGCAGCAAAAATTCTTTTTGAAATGTTATAGTTAAGTAGTTTGAGGAGAGACTTTTTTTCTTGTTGAAATTTCATTTTTATGTGAATTCGATTCACAATTTGAAATCATATTCTTTTAAGTGCCGGGAGCTGAAAAGAAAGTTCGCAAATTACTTCCTGAACCTAAGCCCCAGCCAAAGGAAGAAGTGGTTCTGAAAAGCGGTATAGTATTTTTCTCCTGTGATATCAGCTTTAAGTATGTGAAACAAATCAACTTGAAAGCTTACAAAATATTTCTGTTCCTTGATTTTCTTGGAGTTAGATTCCCAATTTGTCAAAATTTGTAGTTCGTTAAAATTTAAGAAGACGATCATTTCCCAATTTCTTTAAAAAGAAGACAGAAATTTTGTGAGCATTCACAGCATTTTGGAATTTGTAATGTTAATAGATATAACTAAATTGATAGTATCCTAAACTAACAATGACCACAAGTGTCATTTTCCATAATCAAGTTACATAGTAAAATATGCTAAATCTGTTTAAGACACATAATTATCTGAGCCTAAATTCAGTATTTAATTTTAAAGTACGACACAGCATCACAACTAATAAATAACCTTTGTTAAAGATTGTATGAATTCCTACTAAATATTTAAGAATTAGAAGTAAAACAAAAAATGAATTAAAAGCAAGATATTCAAGTGAATCAAGTTCTAACATTGTCTTCATATGAAATTGCAGATTTCTAGGCCACCTTTCTTTAAATATCTCTGCTTAAGCAAATTCTACTTCTACTTAAATACCCCTCAGTAAACTTTAACACTGAATTATTATTGGGATTGGTTGCTATTCAAGTTATTCATTCATTTGACCCATTTCTGCTATACAGTTGTCTCTGAATAGAATCTCTGACTACAGGAATTAACATAACTGGTTTTTCTTTTGCGTGTGTAAATGCCAATTTCTGAGGTACTAGCTTGCATGCTTTTCATTTTCCTTGCTTTGTACATTTTTTGCATTTGTCAAGCTTATTCAACATCTCCATTTGTCTTGGTTTACATATAAACCTTTTTGTCTTTTAAGTTCTAAGAAAGAGACCAGAAGAAGAAGAACCTAAAGTAGAACCTAAAAAAGTAGAAAAAATTAAAAAACCAGAAGGTAGGAATCTCAGTAGCAATTTATGAAATTAACTCTTAATAAAATAGATATTTAACAAAAGGTTTATCTTGTAAACATAAACGAAGTTAAACGTAAACATCACTTCATATTTCATTTGTGTGTATGTGTGTTTTCCATTGTCTGCTTTCTGTCTAAATATTTTTGTAGCAATTACCAAATTCATTCATGTATTCCCGGTACTACATTATTATTATTTCTGTGCCAGTCAACTTCTTTCAGTGGAAATGAGTGAAATAATCAAATTGGCTGTAGAATAATTTCATGGGAGGACACTGGCTAATGTTTCTCAAAATTTGGGGGCTTTTAAAATGAGACGATCTTTTGACATTGTTAGCCTGTTCTCAAAGGGTGTAATGATTGAAAACTATTACACAAGTGATTTAGAAAGGGAGCTCTAACGGGGTGGGGAGCGAGTGGATGAAATAAAAATAAACTGAGGCAGAATCCAGAGGAGAAAATAGAAATCAATTAATAAAATGTAAAGCTTTTGTAAAAGACATCAGTAGAGTTTTTGAAAAACAAATTATTTAATCTTATATTTCAGATAAGTTGGTTTCTAAGTATTCAAATTTTAACACTAGAAAATAACCTTATTCTTTTAAAGTCCCAGCACCACCTCCAAAAGCTGCTGAAGAGGTTGAAGCACCTCCAGCTATTACTAAAAAGGAAAGGAAGATACCTGAACCAACGAAAGGTATAAACTTGCTGAAACTTGCTTAGCTGTTTCTAGAAATGGGAGCCCATACATTTGAACTATCACTACCTTGGCATCTAGCTTTGAACCTTAATCTAGTGACCTTAATCTGGTCATCACATATATCTTAATTTTCTTTTCCATTTCTCTCTTCTGTGCAACTTGCAAATGAGCACTCACCTGTTAAATAAATTACTAGAAAAAAAAAGTATTAATAGGAGGTGAGCTGAATAACAACATTAAAACCAATAAGTTACCCTACTATAGTTTTTGAATATTTGGTTTAAAAATGAAAAATAAGCTTAGAACAAATAAGTGACAACTACATGTGTATAAATTCCCATATCTTGCAAGGTATGTTACTCTTGCTTAATTTTAATTTTGACTTTGTGAAAAACTTCAAAAATACTGCGATAACATGCTCATTACTGTGAACTGTTTTAGTGCCTGAAATTAAACCAGCGATACCTCTCCCTGGACCTGAACCAAAACCAAAACCTGAACCAGGTAAGCAAGATTGCCCTCAAAGACTGGGGTGTTATTCCTTCACACGTCATACAAATATGTGTAGTTAATTTTAAAAAACAAATTGAAAGTCAGTATATATCAAATGATTCCTAATGTCTCAATATGCTTAATATACTATTTGAAAAACTAGTTATTTGAAGATTTCAAGGTTAGATCAGAAAAGGCAATTAGGCCACCAGATAGAGTTTTAGGAAGTGACAAATGACTGTCCTGTGTTAACACAATGGGCATCTCTCTACAGAAGTGAAAGTAATAAAGCCACCTCCCGTGGAGCCAGCACCAACCCCTATTGCTGCCCCGGTGACCGTGCCAGTGGTCGGAAAGAAAGCAGGTCTGTATCCTGCAGTTTCGTTCACGCGTGGTTCAAATTCCAGCCATCTTTACTTTGAAACATAGGCACCATTTCAGCTGTGGGGGTTTATGATAAATTCTTACTTTTCTCCATCTTGACTCATCTAATCTCTCACTCAGTGTGTTTTGACTAGACTGTGCGTTCCTGAAAGTCATCATTTCTTTCACATGCTTTTAAGTTGTGAATATGTTCAGGGCTGTTGAAAGCTAAGGAGACAGAAAGCTACTCTAAAGTACACAGTCAGGAGTCCCGTGAAACATCACGTTTCCTTTATGCTCATCTGTTTATAAGGCTACACATTGGGATAATGAGCAAGTTCTGTAAATGGATGATGTCGATGGTAGCACAGCATTGTGAGTGTCCTTAATATACCTGAATTGTATGCTTAAAATAACTAAAATGGTAAATTTTGTTAGGTACATTTTACCACAATAAAAAAAAAAAAGACTACAAAGTTCAGCATTTAAATCTGTCGAAAGAGTCAGATCAACAGTAATTTTTTAAATGTTCTAATTTAATTTTATAGTGTCTCAAATACAAATTTAAGTGCTTTTTAGTTGTGTAGTTAGTCATTTGTGAGCTACATGATAATTTCAAAATGAAAACTGATTTGATGTGTAATTATTAATCATTGATAAATACACATCCTATTTGGCCCTTGGCACTTAATCTCTTTAAATTTTTATTCAACGTTACCTCAAATTTTGGGGGCTTTTATTGTGTTTAATGAAAAAACATACTATGTTCTTTTGACTACAGTTTAATTTTTAATATTTATGATATATTTTATCACGGATTAAGCATTGTTTCTTTTAAACTTTTATAATTTCAATGTGGTACCTTTATTATTTCAGAAAAATGTAATGAACTGCCCTTGGGCTAATTTCCTTAGTATTCCCTGATTTGTTTGTTCAATCAGTTTTAAGACAAAAGGAAAGGCTATTGGTAACTTTTGGCCCCATTTCTCTTTTTTTGTACCTATTCCTTATTGACAAAAACTTATTCCCTTGGATCACATAACCAAAACACACAAAAACATGTAAAATATTTTGTATACCTAGGTAAGAACAAAAGTCCTCCTTACAGGCCAACAGTAAGCCTTCTGGAAATGGAACGAGAATAATGACACTTGCTGATAGAATTTTAAAATCCCAAATATGTTGGCAATTTAGCATGGGAACATCAATCTCAGAATATGCCTTCTTGAATATATCAAAATATTCACCATAGAAGTCATATAAATAAAACCAACTTCTCTTTATGCATCAATATTTATAACAAAGAGCATGCCTATCCCACCTCATTTATTATTAAGCACGATATAAGTCTGAAAATTGTTTAAATGCTGTCTTCTTTTTATTTCAGAAGCCAAAGCACCCAAAGAGGAAGCTGCCAAGCCAAAAGGTCCCATCAAAGGTGAGACGCATTTCCTTTTATATGTATGGTGACATGTCATTCTGAATTCCCAAACTTTACATTTAAAGGGAAAATATTTTCAAAATTTATAACAGTCCTTATAATTTTTAATTGATTCCACTAAAATCAGCATATATTTCAAGATATCCACCTTAATATTATTCAAATGGTATCAAGTATATAACAAACATATTTTAGCATGATGAACCTATGTGTTCTTAGCTTCATTTTTAGTATAAATGATCCTTATAGATGGCAAATAAAATAATTAGATATTAACCTGGGTATTTCATTGGTAGATCAAAACCTGAGAAAACAAAATGCATTTATTATTTATGGATTCCTGAAGCAATCTCATTTTCATGCCTGAAATAAGGCAGAATAAATTCAACTGATCTTTCAATTGCCTGTTCCTCAGTTTTCTGTTTTTGTCTCCTAATTGCTTTATGGCTACTTTCATCCAGCCAGCAGCCCAGTATGCACTTTGTGATCCCTATGGTGATGCCTAATCAACTTTTAATTTTGCTTTAAATCAGGTGTAGCCAAAAAGACACCTTCACCAATAGAAGCTGAAAGGAAAAAGTTAAGGCCAGGAAGCGGTGGGGAGAAACCTCCTGATGAAGCCCCCTTCACCTACCAGCTAAAGGCTGTGCCTCTGAAGTTCGTAAAAGAAATCAAAGACATCGTCTTGAAAGAAGCAGAGTCCGTCGGCTCTTCTGCGATTTTTGAATGCTTAGTCTCCCCCTCCACTGCCATCACAAGCTGGATGAAAGACGGTAGCAATATTCGTGAGAGTCCAAAGCACAGGTTCATTGCAGACGGTAAAGACAGAAAGCTGCATATTATTGATGTTCAACTCTCTGATGCTGGTGAATACACCTGTGTTTTACGTTTGGGAAACAAAGAAAAGACCTCCACAGCTAAACTTATCGTAGAAGGTAATCTCCAGTCTCCTGAACACGATCTATACTGAGCTTTACAAAATAAGCCTTAGCAGCAACTTCTGTTTACAATTTTAGACAAAATGTCTTATTTCCAAGTTTTATTTCATTAAAAATTTTTAAGGTGCTGAAATATATATTGAAATTCTCCACAGAACTTCCTGTGCGTTTTGTGAAAACACTGGAGGAGGAAGTGACTGTGGTCAGAGGACAGCCATTGTACCTGAGCTGCGAGTTAAACAAAGAGCGCGACGTAGTCTGGAGGAAGGACGGGAAGATTGTGGTGGAGAAACCTGGCCGCATCGTGCCAGGGGTCATTGGCTTGATGAAGGCTCTGACCATCAATGACGCAGATGACACTGACGCTGGGACATATACAGTTACCGTGGAAAATGCCAACAACCTGGAGTGTTCGTCTTGTGTAAAAGTAGTAGGTTAGTACTCAAGAGGCCCAGGCAAATAGAGTGGGACCAGATCTCCAAAACAACAAGAAAACAGTGATAGTAGGTTAATGCTTTGCTAGGAAATTTTGTTCTGCAATTTTTTTTTTTTTTTTTTTGTGGGTACCGGGGGTCGACCTCAGGACCTCGCACGCCAGCAGGGGCCCGTGCCGCTGAGCGATATCACCGGCCCTTGTTTCGTATGTGGGTTCCGGGAGTCGAACTCGGGCCCTCGCGCTTGCCAGGCAGGCACTTATGCCGCTGAGCCATCTCACCAGCCCTGTTCTGCTATTATTACACTAAGAAAGTGGAAGAAAGAACTGTTCCCAGTATCTGAATCTCCAAAGTCCCGTACCTTATCTAAGAGGAAGAATATCAGTGAATCATTGCAGATTAATGATGTGCAGTTTTGTGAATTATTTTCTATCCCTGGATTTACTAAGAAAGTTATTTTATGTTACTCAGAGCATAATCGTTTTTTCTTTGTGACCTCATTTTCATACAGAAGTCATTAGAGACTGGTTGGTGAAACCTATACGAGATCAGCATGTGAAACCCAAGGGGACAGCTGTTTTCACCTGTGACATAGCAAGGGATACTCCAAACATTAAGTGGTTCAAAGGATATGATGAAATCCCCATGGAACCAACTGATAAGACTGAGATCCTGAAAGAAGGAAATCGTCTATTCCTCAAAATTAAGAATGCTATGCCAGAAGACATTGATGAATATGCAATAGAAATTGAAGGGAAAAGATACCCCGCAAAGCTGACACTTGGAGGTATAAAACTCTTACCTGTTATTCTGAAAGATAAGTTTTATGTATGCATAAGGCAAAACAGTACACCAAAAAAACCATGGCAGGAAACCATTGCTAGATTGTTTATGTTACTTCATCTCTGACCAATGCAGACCGTGAAGTTCAACTGCTTAAACCAATAGAGGACGTCACCATTTATGAGAAAGAAAGTGCGAGCTTTGAAGCAGAAATCTCAGAGGTAGATGTTCCTGGACAATGGAAGCTGAAGGGAGAACTTCTAAGGCCCTCACCTGTGAGTAATTTTTCATGTTAAGTTTATTATCATATAAAATAACTGCATTCTACATTCAAGTTTGATGTTCAGATTTGGTTAAGTAGTAATAAAGTTACTTTGGGCTTTTAAAGGTCTCAGAGAAAGGAAGGGATTTGATGCACTTATGGACAATTTAGACAAATTTTGTAAAATTTTATGACAGGACATATTTTGCTTACATTTATTAGTAATAATGTTAAGCTATGGAGAAAATCTATATCTGAAACATTTCTCCACTAGAGGAATTTATCTCACACAAATGCTAACTAAAATGATTGCTTTTGTTTTTGTTTTTTTCAGACTTGTGAGATCAAACAGGAAGAAGGAAAACGCTTCTTAACTTTGCACAAAGTCAAATTGGACCAAGCTGGTGAAGTTCTCTACCAGGCACTTAATGCGATCACCACTGCCATTCTGACAGTCAAAGGTAAGAGGGTGTTTAGAACTCATGGAATGGGCTTAGCTTTTTACCTCTCCTGAAAAGCCTTCAATCTTTATGAAATGAAGTGGAATGAAAAGCTTTCGTTGCCATTCTGAAAAGCCTCATTCTTTACGTTTGATTTCCAGAAATCGAACTTGACTTTGCTGTGCCCTTGAAGGATGTCACTGTTCCAGAAAAGCGACAGGCTCGATTTGAATGCGTCCTCACCCGAGAGGCAAATGTTATATGGTCTAAAGGACCTGATATAATCAAGGCATCTGACAAATTTGATATCATTGCTGATGGAAAGAAACATATTCTTGTTATCAATGATTCTCAATTCGATGATGAAGGTGTCTACACTGCAGAGGTGGAAGGCAAGAAGACTTCAGCACGATTATTTGTGACAGGTAAGAGCTGATAGGATCTGCCTGTGACATCCTATGTGTAGGCACACACATCTATCACTTTAAAGAGAAAACACCAACTTCAAAGCTGTAAGTGACAATCAGCCTCACTACATTACTTTCACAATGTCACCAAAAAAACACACATACCCCCAAGCCTAAACTTTTTAATGGAGAATAGCTCCATTTGAAAAGAATAAATACCATGTGAAATGAGTCCCTTTTACCCAGGCAGATTAGAGTAGAATCTCCCTGCAGGTAAATTATATTTCTGAAAATATTACGCACACTTCCATTGCAGGTATAAGACTGAAATTCATATCGCCTCTGGAAGATCAAACAGTGAAAGAGGGTGAAACAGCAACTTTTGTTTGTGAACTTTCTCATGAAAAGATGCACGTGGTCTGGTTCAAAAATGACAACAAGCTCCACACAACCAGGACAGTACTCATGTCTTCCGAAGGCAAGATTCATAAATTGGAAATGAGAGAAGTGACACTGGATGATATATCTCAGATAAAAGCGCAAGTCAAGAACCTGAGCTCCACGGCAAACCTAAAGGTCTTAGGTATGTGTGACCACCTATAACTAGACAGCCGGTTTCTGCAGAGTTGGGAGCAGGTGGTAATTATTTTAGACCTGTTATTCTTTGTTTTTTTTCACATCCTTTGTTGTTTTGTTTTGGGTACCGGGAATCAAACTCAGGATCTCACGCTTGCCAGGCAGGCACTGCGCCTCTGAGCTAAATCCCCGGCCCCTGGTTTTTTTCACATTCTGATTATATGTCAAAAATCTTTGGCAGAGGCCGATCCTTACTTCACTGTGAAACTACATGACAAAACTGGAGTTGAGAAGGATGAGATCATCCTGAAGTGCGAAGTAAGCAAAGATGTGCCGGTGAAATGGTTCAAAGACGGTGAAGAGCTCGTCCCTTCACCCAAACACTCCATCAAGACAGACGGCTTGCGCCGTATCTTAAAGATCAAGAAGGCAGAACTTAAAGATAAAGGCGAATACGTGTGTGACTGTGGCACGGACACAACCAAAGCTAATGTTACCGTTGAGGGTGAGTTGCCCCAAATCTGAAATTTGCCATTTCGGAAGCCACAGTTTATTTGTTCCTTTGCACTAACAGAACTTTGTATGCCTTCAGCTCGCCTAATAAAAGTGGAAAAGCCTCTGTATGGAGTGGAATTGTTTGTTGGTGAAACAGCCCGCTTTGAAATTGAACTTTCTGAACCAGATGTTCATGGCCAGTGGAAGTTAAAAGGAGAGCCTTTGACTGCTTCCCCTGTAAGTCGAGATCGGCTGATCAGACTGGAGGGAGGTTGCTTGGTTGTTTGGGCGGGGAAAAAAGTGAAATTGCTTGATGATTTGCAGTACTAACCATTCATGCAAATAATGTTCTTTCTTCTAACCTTCCCTCTACCTAGAACTGTGAAATCATTGAAGATGGGAAGAAGCATGTTCTGGTTCTTTATAACTGTCAGCTGGATATGACCGGAGAGGTTTCCTTCCAGGCCGCCAATGCTAAATCTGCAGCCAAGCTCAAAGTGAAAGGTACGGTCCACCTGTCAGAGGCCTTTCAGCATTTTCTCTGCAAAACTTCCGTATATAACCCTGAATTGGCCAGGGATCATGAATGGAAGCATATTCTGATGTGGTCCCCGTGGTCCTCTTCTTTCAGAACTACCACTCATTTTCATCACACCTCTCAGTGATGTCAAAGTCTTTGAGAAGGATGAGGCCAAGTTTGAGTGTGAAGTATCCAGGGAGCCCAAGACATTCCGTTGGCTGAAAGGAACCCAGGAAATCACAAGTGATGAAAAATTTGAACTTATAAAGGATGGCACTAAACATTCAATGATAATCAAGTCGGCTGCTTTTGAAGATGAAGCAAAATACATGTTTGAAGCTGAAGATAAACACACAAGTGGCAAACTGATCATTGAAGGTAAGTATTTTTATCAGAGGGGCCACCCTAAAATGATTTTTTTTTTTTTTTTTTTGCCTTTGCGTTTACATTTCTTTGTTCAAGTGCTAGAATTAATGAGGTGTCTTTTTCCTTCTTAGGAATCCGGCTCAAATTCCTTACACCTCTCAAAGATGTGACAGCCAAAGAGAGGGAAAATGCTGTGTTCACCGTGGAGCTCTCCCATGACAACATCCGAGTGAAGTGGTTCAAGAACGACCAGCGCCTGCATACCAGCAGGCGGGTCTTCATGGATGATGCCGGGAAGATGCACTCAATCACATTCAGAGATCTGTCTATTGATGACACCTCCCAGATTCGAGTAGAAGCCATGGGGATGAGTTCAGAAGCTAAACTCACTGTGCTTGGTAGGTGCTTTATAAAGTTCAATTTTACTGCACAAAATGCAGCAGACATTTGTGAAGTATCTCAGATGAAATAGTCTTCTAAGTATTATATTGCACAAAAGCAGTCCTGGTGCTTAAGAAACTATCAGATATGTTATCAGGCTTATTTCTAAGATACTTTTACATAAAAACAGAAGGACTTCAATGAAGATTCTATCTTAGGCCTACAAAAGTCGGTTAAGAGGCCGGTGAGATGGCTCAGCAGCGTAAGCGCCTGCCTGGCAAGCGTAAGGGCCTGAGTTTGACTCTGGAACCCACATACGAAAAAAGGGCCGGTGATATCGCTCAGTGGCACAGGCGCCTGCTGGAGTGCAAGGTCCTGAGGTCGACCCTCGGTACCCACAAAAAAAAAAAACGAACAAAAAAACCTCTTAATTAGGGCCAGTGAGATAGCTCAGCGGCATAAGCACCTGCCTGGCAAGCATTAGGTCCTGAGTTCGACTCCCGGTACCCACATAAAGGAGAAAAATGGCCAGTGATATCGCTCAGCAGCACAAGCACCTGCTGGCAAGCATGAGGTACTGAGGTCGACTCTCAGTACCCACATTAAAAAAAAAAAAACTCAATTAATTATTGAGCCCTGTTATCTTTAAAATAACAGTATATATTTACTTTCTATTTCCTCACTTTTTCAACATTATTTCAGAGAAATGCCTTTCAAGTTTCTAAAAGGAGATAATATAATTTGCTTTAAGAATCCCCATTGTTTTTCTTAGCACTTCAATATCAAGAAGATTAAGTATGAAATCTAATGTATAGATGCAGTACTAAAGATAAACTACTAATAGACTAAGAAAAACAAAAAATGTGAACCTATAAGATAAACTAGACATGATAGAGTTGCTAAGAAATAGAAATTTAGCTAAATGACGAAGGAACACTATTAAAGAGAAATTGCATAGTGTCTTTTAAACTACTGTTAATAAAATACTTCAATATATTATATAGATGGATTGATTTTAATAAATCCAATGCACTGATTCCCTTTCTTGTAATATTAGAGAATTTTTTATCATACCCATGTTAAATTACTGAAGATTCAGTGTAATTTTTAAATATGTCCGGTATTCTGTGAGCTACCTCTTAAGCTTCCTTTTTCCTTTGTGGGTAATAAACATTTTTCGTTTATGCTTTCTTTGTAGAGGGAGATCCATACTTTACGGGAAAGCTTCAAGATTACACAGGTGTGGAGAAGGATGAAGTGGTTCTCCAGTGTGAAATTAGCAAAGCAGATGCGCCCGTGAAATGGTTTAAGGATGGGAAGGAAATAAAGCCATCTAAAAATGCTGTTATTAAGGCAGATGGCAAGAAGCGCATGCTAATCCTGAAGAAAGCCCTGAAATCAGATATTGGGCAGTATACCTGTGACTGTGGGACAGATAAGACCTCCGGAAAGCTTGACATTGAGGGTAAAGAAATTTCTATGTGTTTCACTCTCGAAGCTGTCGGTGTTATTTCTGCTAGAGGCTAATGGCACATGCTGACTTTCACTTTTCCAGATCGGGAAATTAAACTGGTGCGGCCCCTGCACAGCGTGGAGGTGATGGAGACTGAGATGGCTCGCTTTGAAACCGAAATCTCTGAAGATGATATCCATGCCAACTGGAAACTCAAAGGAGAGGCATTACTCCAGACGCCTGTAAGGCTATTTTTGAACTTGTCAACACCAAGAGTTGCTGTGTGAAATAGAAAAGCACAGGCGAAAAGTCAGAGTGCATGCAGAGCCTCTAATATATGATACCAGCTTCTCTATCAGACCTGAAGCCGAAGAGAGATATTGGCGACTGTTCACCTTTGCCTTATTTCTCATCCAGCACAGTATAAATTGCATGTATTCTGTGGTGCTGCTGGTTGGCTCAGAATTACACAGCTAAAAGAAATGTTGCTTTCTTGTATGCTTTATATCACTCATTTATACAAAACCTCACCATTTGTAGTATTCCTTTAATTAAGATAGTCTATGCTTAGGAAAAAATCTCAAAGGAAATTATTTCCTATGAAATTTTTTCTCTTTTTTGGTACAGGAGTGTGAAATTAAAGAAGAAGGCAAAGTACACTTCCTTATTTTGCACAACTGCCGCCTGGATCAGGCTGGTGGAGTGGATTTCCAAGCTGCCAATGTTAAATCTAGTGCCCACCTCAGAGTTAAGCGTGAGTGTTATATATTTTTGCTGAAAATCAAATATACACTATTCTGGAAAGTGAATGCAAGTAAAATTAATTGGAATTATTTAATTACACAACACTATTAAAGTACAAAAATTGGCTTTTGTATATTTACTTCTTTGACATTCTAATATGAATGTGATTCCCATTCTACGGTTTTGAAAATTTCATTGTTCTGGCCACTTGAACAAAAGAAAGTGTATCAACTTATATTTTCTTACTTTTGTAGTCCTTTCATTTGAAGTAGATGAACATACAGCAAGAATCTGAGAACCCTTAAATGCCAGGTCCCCCCAATGGCTGTACAACTGGAGCCCTCAGTGCGGGGGGACTTTGCTGTATGGGCATTTCAAACTCAAGAAAGGAGGAGATGGGGAGCATTAGGCTAACATTTTTGGAAGGTGCAAAGTGGCTGATGGATGCAGACAGGCTATCTGACTGAGGGCCCCTTGTTCCACCCAATCAGAGTCTTAGTTATTTTGGAAGTCACATACCTTATGTAGCAAGAGGAACTTGATGCCCAGAAGAGAGACAGATGCAGTGCAGATTTCCTGCTGACCTTGTACATCCCAAAGAAAGGACCCTATGAATACCCACTCTCCAGCTGCCAGCTTTCCCCTTCTCAGCACCACAGAGCCACATTCATTTGGGAGTTCTAAGTGGCCAGTCTTTGGGGCTCTTTCCTTCTTGAAGAAAGCAACCATGGAAACTAAAAACTAAGTCAATTCTTTCGGAATTACAAAATGAGTAAAGCAAAGCCTTTTCTTTCCTCCCGAAAAGCACGAGTAATTGGTCTTCTGAGGCCTCTAAAGGATGTCACAGTGACTGCAGGGGAAACAGCCATCTTTGACTGTGAGCTCTCTTATGAGGATATCCCGGTGGAATGGTATCTCAAGGGGAAGAAGCTGGAGCCCAGCGACAAGGTAAAAACCAAGTGCATGGTTCCCTTGTCTTCCTGCCTTTCACTCTCAGATTCCTCTGGCTTCACTTGCACCTTCCTATTCTTTGCTTTTTCTGAGGTCTCCTTCTCCAGCTTTCCTTATCTCCCTCCTCTAGCCTGATTTCTGCTGAAATCATAAGGCAGATTTGTCAAATTGGGGGGTTGTTAACCTGATGACATTTTAACTGAAATAGAAATAAAAATTTAAAGTACGATTAACTTTTAGTTTTGCTGAAGAAAGGACAAGTATTCATTAGCTATCAGTACTAGCTTATTCAACCAGAAGACAGGAAGTGTCAAAAAGGCTGTCTAACCAGGTGTTCAATAACAACAGTGCACATTGAGTTTTAAGACTAATTATCTCCATGCTATCTAGTGTTCTGCACATAAGGGGATTAAGAGGAGAAGGCTGGAATTCCATTTCAGGCAGTTGATCAAGTAGTTGAGATAACTTCTGGGTAGATTTGCTCTTTGAGCACTTCTCTAAGCTATTTTTAACCCTCAAGTGGTTTGGGCTGTACATATTCTGGAATGCCAGTGGACTATTTAAAGTTCAACTGGTGGTACTGACAAGAAAAAAGGGTGCTGTTATTACACACATGTATGAATGAATGTGTTTTAAGAAGTGTTGGTACAGAATCAGCTCCTTTTAGGGCCAAAATTGTATCCATAAGCAAAAACTGAGATTTGTATAGGCCCCAAATATATATTGCCAAAATTACCTGTGTATTTTGCACTTCCCCCCAAAACAACCATTGTGCATTTCCAAATAATTCACCATTGATTTTCAGTGGTTGAAAGATATAGAAAATAGCATGGGTTGGAAAGAAAACACAAGATAGTATGTTGTTCTGTGACATTTTCCTCCAATATTTCAGAAATAATATTGACTGTATATTAAGGCCTCATCAGAAATCAAACTTTGAAGTCTTAAAGAAATATAATTAAAAGGGGTTTCAGTCTAATAAAGAGCCACAAAGTTTACTGAAGTGTTGGAAGACAACACCTTTGAACAAATGCTCAAACATAAAAACTAGTATTCTACCAAAGTGACCCAAGGGCAATCAGTAAATCATCGGGTAGATAAGTTCTGCCTGTCATACAGACAATAACAAGCAGCTGGTCTCCCTTCTTACAAACTAAGAAAGACAGCAGCACATTCCACTCGTAGCTTGAGAATCTGTTCGCATAGCACAAAACTTTCCTTACAGCAGACTCTTCTAAATATTGAACTGAGTGATGGTGCCATCCTTACCTTCCAGATTGTTGCTTTTAAATGTACATTTTTCCTATTAAGTATGGTTTAATTAATTTTATGTCCAAAGGCAGAGAATTTGTTGGTTTTTCACGATCCTTCCTAGATCTGTAAATGCATGACACTACTCAAGGATAAATCGCATTGTTGTGTTACTACAGAGCTTTTGGTCAAATTACGAGCTTTTTATTAAACTAAGAGACCAGTCTCAAAAAGAAAAATGATCAGTTTTAGTTCTAATATAAAAACTGTATTATTCTTAATGCCACTAAAATTTTTTTCTAGGATTAGAAAGGATCAGTTTACTAACATTCTAGAGAGCTCCTTTATGTCTCCCTAGGCATAGGAATTTTAATCCTTTATTCTAGCTGCCTAAAATACCTCATCCTTTCATGAACTTGCTCTTACATTGCTTAAGTGTCTCTTTTTAAAAGAATTTCAATATGAACTATAAAGCAATAAACACATTTTATTACATTTTTACAGGTTTTGTTTAAATTAAATCTATTAGAACAACGTGCTCTTCTTAATTTATTTCAGGTCTTTTTTTTTTTTTTTTTTTTATGGGTACCGAGGGTCGAGCTCAGGACCTCGCATGCCTACCAGCAGGTGCCCGTGCTGCTGAGCGATATCACTGGCCCTTTTTTCGTATGTGGGTACCGGGAGTTGAACTCAGGACCTCGTGCTTGCCAGGCAGGTGCTTATGCCACTGAGCCATCTCACCGGCCCCCCTAATTCAGGTCTATAATCTTCACTTTTCGCAAAATTTTTAATTTCCAAAACTTAAACAACCAACCAAAAAAAAAATAGGTTGTAGAACAAGAAAAAATATGTGGGCCGGTGAGATGGCTCAGCGGTTTAAGCGCCTGCCTGGCAAGCGCAAGGGCCCGAGTTCGACTCCCGGAACCCACATACGAAAAAGGGGCCGGTGATATCGCTCAGCGGCACAGGCGCCTCCTGGCGCATGAGGTCCTGAGGTCGACCCCCCGGTACCCACCAAAAAAAAAAAAAATATGTTACAAAGATAGGAAGTGGGAAGAAAACATTTTTTAAATGAGCTACATTTTGCCTTTAAAAAAAAAAAAATCAATTCAAGAAAGGACTGCTAGGGTCGGTGAGATAGCTCAGTGGCATAAGCGCCTGCTCGGCAAGAGTGAGGTCCTGAATTCGACTCCCAGTACCCACATAAAGGAAGAAAAGGGCTGGTGATATCGCTCAGCAGCACAAGCGCTTGCTGACAAGCGCGAGGTCCTGAGATTGACTCCCGGTACCCACATTAAAAAAAAAAGAAAGAAAGAAAGGACTGCTAGGTCCCAAATGGCCTTTAGATAATTTTGTATTTTAAAAAATACTTTGATCAGTCTTAATGTATACTGTGTTACCCTAGCATGCTTCCATTATAAGTAAATATTTTTAAAAGTGACCTTTAATGTTACCCTTAAATAATCTTTGGTATCCATTTATTGGTTTATTTTTATAAGATATCTGCTTTCTTCTTTTTTTATTTTGACATAGTTATAACACTAACTGCATTACATATCAGCTCTTCATCAAGAACCGCTATGTTCTGAACAATTACACTCTGACAGAGAATATTGTAAAAGTGGTCTCAGAGGAATTCAGATGATAAAGCAATGTGTTAATAAATAAGAGGCATCTGTGTGTGGATTGGAAACTGAGACACTTTTTCAAATAGCCATAAGTTGCAAGTTTAAAATTTACATCCAAAATTTATATTGAAACATGATTTAAAAAAACCCAATTTTTCCCATTCAAGGACCATATTCTTAAATAAGTAGTAGCTGTGTTCCTAGGACATAGTTTAATTACCCTCTCCTACCTGTTTATTATTTTTTATTCTTCTCAGTTACTAAGATAATTATATGAGTAACCATGCCCTGCTCTTAATTAAGGAAAACATCTTCCAGTGAAACTTTATTCCTTATTCCTTTATACCAGCATAATAAATAATTTCACTGGCAAAAACTTGTATATGATTTTTAACTCTAGATGAACTCTTAGTAAGTGCAACACTAGTTTCAGTGACACGGCATAGTATTTTAGGAATTTCCGATGGTACAAGTGGGTGCACCCCAACCCTCTCATCTCTACTTCTCAATGACTCTTATCTATAACACCATTGATATTTGATTGCTCAATGTTAATGCTCAAGCATGGGGAAAGGGAAGATGAGCCAACATCTTCATTTGCAATTTTGAACAAAATTAAGAAATTATACAAATTATTTTGATCATATTTATTGGGTTGCAAAATAAATTTAATTGCAAAAGAAACAGAAGAAGAGTTCTAGCTCTCTCTTGTGTGGTAAATATCTTGCAATTAGAATATAAGACTTACTTTCAGGAATAAAATCTACTTTTAGCTTATCATATCTATTCATTTTTTAGCTTTTTTAAAGTCTTTCTATATATATATATATATCCACTAACAGAATGGAGGCACATATACATATATAAATATGTATAATTTTAAAAGATCACAAATACAAACAGCAGTTGGCCTAGGAAAGTTCAAAGTAAAAGGTCACCTAGTAAATTATATAAAGGTAACTCTGAAAATCTAAAATGTTCCTAAAGGATTAGAAACTATTGGTTTAAATCATTTTTAAATACATATATACTGTATATCTAATTATAAAACTATTGTGTAGCACTGTTTTAAAACTGTTTATCTAAATGAATTAAATGAGCCTAAATACTGGATTGATGTCTCATGTATTATCAAAATTCACTTTTCTATAAAAAAAAAAACTAGGTGGTCACATGTTCAGAAGGAAGAGTCCATACACTTACTTTGAGGGATACAAAGTTGGAAGATGCTGGGGAAGTCCAACTAACAGCAAAGGATTTCAAAACTCAAGCCAATCTCTTTGTGAAAGGTAAATACAAGACTTATTTTTAAATGCATATAATGTAGAGGCTTGTAAATAATGCCAACTCTCAATTATCTTTATATGATAAGTACCATAGATCATTAAAGTCAACCAAATATCCAGAAGTCTAATTTTACCTTTTGGTCTGATAAAATATTTCACAGACATACTAAAAAAAAGTCAAAATTATCTAGCATAGGTTTTATTTCCTTGTTCTGTTCCTCTTATTTTTATTGCATATTTTAGTAGTTCAAAAATCAGCTAGGGAAAGAATTATATTAGCTATCCATCACTTTATTAATCAAGAGTTGGATATTATTTCCTAAAGTTTTCATTGTTTTCAAAGTGATTTTCTTCTATATGTATAAATAATGATAAAACATCATTATTAGAAGAAAATGTATGGTTGGAATCCTTCTTAAAAATGAGAAAACTCAGAACAGAAAAAGCCCTGGAGATGCCACAGGAAGGTTGAGAAGGTACTGAAACTCCTGGAGAAAGGAAGGAGAAAGGCTAATGAGTGTGATTCTTTCAGAACCCCCAGTTGAATTCACTAAGCCTCTTGAGGACCAGACGGTCGAAGAGGAAGCCACTGCAGTACTGGAGTGTGAAGTGTCCAGAGAAAATGCTAAGGTGAAATGGTTCAAAAATGGGACAGAAATCCTCAAAAACAAGAAGTACGAAATTGTTGCTGATGGCAGGGTCAGAAAACTTATTATACACAACTGTACACCAGAGGATATCAAAACATACACTTGTGATGCTAAGGATTTTAAGACTTCCTGTAACCTGAATGTCGTGCGTAAGTATTCTTACACAGGACTTTTCATGTGCAACTCTTTGTAACTACAAAAAAGAACAATATAAAACTTTTTGCATGCTCTTCTTGGCCTAACCACATTTCTTGGCAACTTACTATTGATACTGACCTGATGCTTTAAATTTTTTTTTTAAAGTCTTCATGCTACATCTAGCCTAATAAAAACATCAACCAGTTTTTGCTATGCCTCTTTTCTCTAAGTGGTGAGCAGATGTTGCTTTTTGCCTCCGTGGGGTAAGCCTAATATAAATATTCTATTGTCGAGGTCATTCTAAATAAAGAATAAAAGCAGAGAGTCCTGATTTTAAAAAAGAAAGTGAAAGTGATTACCATCTGGAAGGAAAAAAAGTTTTTAGGCCTAGGAACAACTAGAAAATGAGCATGAAATTTCAGTTTGAACAGAAGCATACTAAGGATTACTGTAATACGAGAAAGCTATTCACATAAATCAATCACTGAGAATAAGAATGAATGAGAAGATGGAGCAAGGCCTGGATTCTTGAGTCCTGGATTCTTTCAATGAAGAACTCCAATGGTTTTTAGCATTACATCTTCCCTGATGAAAAAAAGAAACATCTTTTTTCAAAACGCCACATGCCAGTTCATTTGTTTCATCCATTCCTTTGTTCAGTGATTCCATTTCTCAGTGCATATTTTTGTGCAGTATTTGTTTAGTTTAGTTATTTCCCATCTGTCAGTAACTACACCCTAGTGGCTTTGATTGTGCTTCATCTTGTGCTGTGTTATTCTTTCCCTTCTGTGGTTGCTCTGCTTTAGCTTAAGTCAGAGTAGCTTCTTGGGTGTCCTTCTTCTCTTTGTCATCTACCCCCACTCCAAGAAGGCCGAGCTGCAAGGGTATATCGTCAAGCCTATCAACCAACATTCATTATTGATCGAGAAGGGTCATCTTGGAAAGGACTTACAAGGAGTTCTGAAAAAAGGACGGGCAAGCAGGCAGCTCCCTAATCTTACATAGTGGGCCGAATGAATTCTGGAGAGACATGAAACAAGAGCTGTAAAAAAACTGAATCACCCTTCCATATATAACTCATTATACTAATAGCTGTTATGCCTGAATTGTATGTGACATCTTTGAAGCTGAATTAAAAAAAAAAAAGCTGGATGTTTGTGATTTACACTACACTTGTGCCTCTTAGTCATGCACAAAGCCGAAGTAGAGCTTTAAGCCGTATTTGCATTCAGTTCTACTAATTTCTCAAAGATTATGCTGGCTGCCTTAAATAGGATACTGTTTCTATTCTACTGGTGTCTACTTCCACAGACAATACCTTTCAACTCTGGCAATATCAGTAAAGATTTTTCCTTCTGTTATTTAGAAGAACTGAGATGGACATATAGTATGCCAACAATTTTATGTACACTACAGAGATTATATGGAAAGCAAAACATCATTTCTGACTGGTAGCTCCAAGTGATTTCAAAGTCACTTGTAGCTGTTGGAAAGTCCCCGCAAAAGACTCACTTTTTCTTAATGTATATCATAGTAATGTCAGAATAAATTTCTAAAAACCTCATTTTGAATTCTGATGACATTCTCTTACAGCTCCTCACGTGGAATTCTTAAGACCACTCACTGATCTTCAAGTTAAAGAAAAAGAAATGGCTCGGTTTGAGTGTGAAATTTCTCGAGAAAATGCTAAGGTCCGTGATTATATACTTTTTATCATATATTGTCAAATGACTTTGTGTTTACTTTTTGTCCAACTAAAATGGGGGAAAAATGGAAGGAAGGAAGGAAGGAAGGAAGGAAGGAAGGAAGGAAGGAAAGAAAGAAGGAAGGAAGGAAGAAAGAAAGAAAGAAAAGAAAGAGACTAGTCAATCCTTTCTCCGATCACCACTTTACTTTTAGATTAAAGATTATTTTAGTATGAAATATGTACTTAATTCTCTTTATAGTATTATTTATTTACTATACTTGAAAAACATGGGACTCACAATCCAGAGATTTAAATATTAGATTGAATATGTTGAAATGCTGTTTTTTTTAGATGAAAAACAATCAAAATATTTGCAATTTCATGTCTCAAGCCAGCACTTCCAATTGCCATTAACTACCATGGGGAAGGTGCTTTAACTTTGAACCTCAGTTTACACATCAAAGGAGTTGGTCTGCATGATATCTAAAGCCCTCTATGGCTCTAAACTTGTATGATCCCATTTTTAAAATACCTGATAATAGCATCACAGCAGCTCACTTAACAGTAACTGATAACTTTGTTGTTTTCTGTATTTACTCATATTCGCATTTTCCACTTCCATCCTTCTTTCTATTGTAAAGTGCTATTGGCTGCTTTCAGAAAAACTCAGAATCATAGTTCCTCTTAGGTAAACTCATGTGAAGGAATAACATGAAAACTGATAAAGAAATCTATTTGTCATAAATATAGGTTCACTGGTTCAAAGATGGTGCTGAAATTAAAAAAGGCAAAAAATATGACATCATATCGAAGGGAGCAGTACGCATTCTTGTCATCAACAAATGTCTACTGAGTGATGAAGCAGAATATTCCTGTGAAGTAAAGACAGCAAGAACTTCTGGCATGTTGACAGTCCTAGGTAAGTGTAAAGTCCTTTGCTGAAACAGAAGTGTTAGGAAAAACAATAATTACCAGTTTAACTCAATTTTTAATTTGCATTTATTTATTTATTTATTTATTTATTTATTTATTTATTTGCTCTCCTTGTAGAAGAAGAAGCTGTCTTTACAAAAAATCTTGCCAACATTGAAGTTAGTGAAACAGATACTATCAAACTGGTTTGTGAAGTTTCTAAACCTGGAGCAGAAGTGATTTGGTACAAAGGTGATGAAGAGATCATTGAAACGGGAAGATTTGAAATACTTGCAGATGGAAGGAAGAGAATACTGGTCATTCAGAATGCTCATCTTGAGGATGCTGGCAGCTACAACTGCCGACTCCCAAGTTCTCGAACTGATGGCAAAGTTAAAGTACATGGTATGAAAATTAAAATGAATAACATTTTATTTTTAACAATCCATACTTGTTACATTTAAGGTTTAAATGCATGGGTTTTCAATATTGTGCAACTTTGTCTTTCTAGAACTTGCTGCTGAATTCATCTCAAAGCCTCAAAACCTTGAAATTCTTGAAGGAGAAAAGGCTGAATTTGTCTGCACTATATCAAAGGAAAGCTTTGAAGTCCAATGGAAGAGAGATGATAAGACGCTTGAAGCTGGAGATAAATACGATGTTATTGCTGATGGCAAAAAGAGGGTCCTAGTGGTGAAAGATGCCACATTGCAAGATATGGGCACTTATGTAGTCATGGTTGGAGCTGCCAGAGCAGCAGCTCATTTGACAGTAATTGGTAAGTTTGTTCTTGCATTTGGGGTTTGTTTATGCTTACATGCATTCCTTGGTCCTTCTTCATACTATGAAGTCTCATTTGTTGTTTTCAGAAAAACTCAGGATCGTAGTTCCTCTTAAAGACACCCGTGTGAAGGAACAACAAGAAGTTGTCTTCAACTGTGAAGTCAACACTGAAGGTGCAAAAGCCAAATGGTTCAGAAATGAAGATGCCATATTTGATAGTGCAAAATACATCGTTCTCCAAAAAGACCTGGTCTACACCCTCAGAATTAGGAATGCACAATTAGATGACCAAGCCAACTATAATGTGTCTCTGACCAATCACAGAGGTGAAAATGTTAAAAGTGCAGCCAACCTAATTGTAGAAGGTAAGTAATTTATATGGTATTAGAAAATTTTCCCCTTAGTTTCTTTGTAAACAAGGTCAACATTGTGCTTCTTTACAACAGAGGAAGATCTTAGGATTATTGAACCTCTTAAAGATATTGAAACGATGGAGAAGAAATCTGTCACATTCTGGTGCAAGGTGAATCGTCTTAATGTCACACTGAAATGGACCAAAAATGGAGAAGAAGTGCCTTTTGACAACCGTGTATCATACCGAATTGATAAGTACAAGCACTCTCTAATCATTAAAGACTGTGGCTTCCCAGATGAAGGTGAATACGTTGTCACTGCTGGACAAGATAAATCTGTGGCTGAGCTTCTTATTATAGAAGCCCCAACAGAATTTGTGGAACACTTGGAAGACCAGACAGTCACCGAGTTTGATGACGCTGTCTTCTCCTGCCAGCTCTCCAGAGAAAAAGCAAATGTAAAATGGTACAGAAATGGGAGAGAAATCAAGGAAGGCAAAAAGTATGCAAAAAGTTTCTTACTCCCTACTTCTGTAGCTATATACACACTATGAATTTAATGGTCATTATGTTTGCTAACCAATAATTCGATCTCTTCTCAGATACAAATTTGAAAAAGATGGAGCTATACATAGACTCATTATAAAAGATTGCAGGCTAGATGACGAGTGTGAATATGCTTGTGGAGTAGAAGACAGGAAGTCCCGAGCTAGACTTTTTGTGGAAGGTATGGATTAAGTAAAAGCATAACTCTACTATTAGCAATGAATTTTTTAAAACTGTTAATCAAAATACAAACCTATTTCTATTTATTTAACATTTTCTTTCCAGAAATCCCTGTTGAGATCATCAGGCCTCCTCAAGATATTCTTGAAGCCCCTGGCGCTGATGTTGTCTTTTTAGCTGAGCTCAACAAAGACAAGGTGGAAGTGCAGTGGCTAAAAAATAACATGGTTGTTGTCCAGGGTGACAAACACCAGATGATGAGTGAAGGAAAGATACACAGGCTACAGATTTGTGATATTAAGCCCCGTGACCAGGGTGAATATAGATTTATTGCCAAAGACAAAGAAGCCAGAGCTAAGCTTGAACTGGCAGGTAAGTCCTTTTCTTTTGTTTTACAGTATCTTCACAATATCATAGATGATATAGAGAAGTGATGGTGAGCCTTTTAGAGACCGAGTGCCCAAGCTGCAACCCAAAACTCACCTATTGCAAAGTGCCAACACTGCAATTAAACTTGAATATCCGCTGCTTGGCTGCTCAGGCTGTGCTGGGATGACTTGGCTCACATGCTGGCAGAGAGAGCTCTGTGTGCCTGCTGCAGCATGAGTGCCAGAGGCTCACCACCACCAACTAGAGTTTTCAGATTTTATAGTTATGTAATAAAATAATCCTTGTGAGAATCTTTCATTTCTATAAGTCCTGTCCACATGTTAAATATTCTGATTTCTCTAACTACAAAGTAAGTGCTAAAGTAAGAGGAAATTGATGGCATTCATCTTTAATCACAGAATCTTGGGCAATTCCTGGCACATAGTGGCTATTCCTGATTCCTTGAATTAACCTATTACCCTGAGGGTCTTCCCAGACCTAAGGACACTCTGACACTCTTCTTTCCAACTCCGGGGAGCCTTTTAGATCTCTTTCATCCTGACCCAAGACATCCTGATAGGTTATTGTTATTAAAACGCCATTAGCTTATCACTTGTACATAAGAAAAAGTTTGTCTGATTTATCTTGAACTAAATATGCAGTGCTTACTCTACCAAAGAAAAACATGTTTCGCACCATTCTAAGTCCCTTCTTATTACTCTTGGTGAAGAATGAATCCTTTATGATTTTATACCATCTTCAACCCTCTATTCTCCAGAGGCTGGTAATTTGGGGGAAAAATTATTAGACAAGTGTTCTCTGCTGTAAAATTACTGTGACCTACTTCCAGTGTTATACTACTAATATATTTGTTAACAAATGTGTAGTAAATAAGCTATGCTGTAGTTTGACCAGAGTAACACAATTTAAAAGCATTCATGTGCTATTTTCTAGCTGCACCTAAAATCAAGACTGCTGATCAAGACCTCATGGTTGATGCTGGCCAGCCTCTCACAATGGTGGTGCCATATGAGGCCTACCCCAAAGCAGAAGCTGAGTGGTTTAAAGAAAATGAAGCTTTATCTTCAAAAACTGTCGACACTACAGCTGAACAAACTTCTTTCAGAATTTTAGAAGCCAAGAAAGGAGACATGGGAAGATATAAAATCGTGCTTCAGAATAAACATGGAAAAGCAGAAGCCTTTATCAATTTACAAGTTATTGGTACGTTTTTGACTCACTCCGCCTTGATTGGCTCGGCACAAGTCAAAAGGATAATGAGATATTAAAATTATTTTCTATGTGAATTTCAGATGTTCCTGGCCCAGTACGTAACTTAGAAGTGACAGAAACATTTGATGGTGAAGTAAGCCTTGCTTGGGAAGAACCACTAACTGATGGTGGAAGTAAAATCATAGGTTATGTTGTTGAAAGACGTGACATCAAGAGAAAGACCTGGGTTCTAGCCACTGACTGTGCAGACAGTTGTGAGTTCACTGTCACTGGGCTACAAAAAGGAGGAGTTGAGTACCTATTCCGAGTGAGCGCAAGAAACAGAGTTGGCACTGGTGAACCAGTAGAAACTGACAATCCTGTAGAGGCAAGGAGTAAATATGGTAAGAATGCTGAAGTAAATTGCAAGCTAGTTTATCTTTGTTTTTATGTGCACTGTAACCCAAACTCATGTTTGCTTCTTTTTTCATGAAAACCAGATGTTCCAGGCCCTCCTTTGAATGTAACCATCACTGATGTGAATAGATTTGGTGTCTCACTGACATGGGAACCACCAGAGTATGATGGAGGTGCGGTGATCACAAACTACATCATTGAATTAAGAGACAAGACTTCTATCAGGTGGGACACTGCCATGACTGTAAGAGCTGAAGACCTGTCTGCAACTGTCACTGATGTGGTGGAAGGACAGGAGTACAGTTTCCGCGTCAGAGCCCAAAACCGAATTGGAGTTGGAAAACCAAGTGCAGCTACACCCTTTATCAAAGTTACTGATCCAATTGGTAAGCCCCTCAAAAAAAAAAAAAAAAGAAAGACACATTGTATGAAATCAAGAAATTAGGCCTAGCAATTGAAATCATTCAAATTAAAGTTAATAAAATGTAGAATACCAGAAAATTTGAACAAAACTATAAAACCTCTGACTTGCCTATTTTTACTCAGTGAGTTTAGTAAAACTTATTTTAATGAGAGTGATAGAATTCATGACATCGTGTCTTAATTAATTACCACAAAATTAAATGGTATGCTCCAACTCCTACCATTCCAGAGAGACCAAGTCCTCCCGTGAACCTAAGTGCCTCAGATCAGACTCAGTCATCGGTTAAGCTCACATGGGAACCTCCTCTGAAAGATGGAGGAAGCCCAATTTTGGGCTACATAATCGAGCGATGTGAAGAAGGAAAAGATAATTGGATTCGTTGCAATAAGAAACCTGTCCCTGAACTGACTTACAAGGTAAGCAATTTGCATCGAAAAAAGTATTCAGTATATGGTCATGGAATTCAGTGTGTATGTTTTTAACAAAAGCTTATAATTTTAGGTCACTGGATTGCAAAAAGGAAATAACTATTTATATAGAGTATCTGCAGAAAATGCTGCTGGTGTCTCAGATCCATCTGAAATTCTTGGTCCTCTAACTGCTGATGATGCATTTGGTAAACAGATATTTTATTTTTAGATTTGGAGCTAGAACATAGCTACTTTGGGGTATCAGGGATTTAAGTATGGTACTGGAAATTCATTTTATTTATTTATTTTATAGTTGAACCAACAATGGATTTAAGTGCTTTTAAAGATGGTCTGGAAGTTATAGTTCCAAACCCTATCAAGATCCTGGTTCCAAGTACAGGCTATCCAAGGCCAACCGCAACCTGGTCTTTTGGAGAGAAGGTTCTAGAAGCAGGAGACCGTGTGAATATGAAGACCTTGTCTGCCTATGCTGAACTTGTCATTTCTCCAAGTGAACGTCCAGACAAGGGCATTTATACACTGACATTAGAAAATCGTGTGAAATCAATTTCTGGGGAAATTAATGTCAATGTAATTGGTAAGGAATTAAACTTTTGTTACCTAATGTGATTTAGCAGTATTAGCAAATATTGGTTTAAACCATCAATGATATTTTCACTAATTTCTTTTTCTTTTTTTTTAGCTCGCCCAAGTGCACCCAAAGAATTGAAATTTACTGACATAACCAAAGATTCAGTACATCTGACTTGGGAACAACCAGATGATGATGGAGGAAGTCCATTGACTGGATATGTCATTGAAAAGCGAGAAGTCAGCCGGAAAATGTGGACTAAAGTGAGTTTTGAGTAGTGATATATCAACTCCAGAAAAGAGAGTGGAGGAAATCCTGGAAGGCTGGGTTGCCACACAAAATTATATGTGCTATGTCTTTTTGCCTTTACCTCACTAGAAAAGTACCTAACATTGTTTTTAAAAATACACTGATGTGGGCCGGTGAGATGGCTCAGTGGCATTAGCACCTGCCTGGCAAGCTCGAGGGCCTGAGTTCGACTCCTGGAACCCACATACGAAAAAAGGGCCAGTGATATCGCTCAGTGGCACGGGTGCCTGCTGGCGCGCGAGGTCCTGAGGTTGACCCCTGGTACCCACACACACACACAAAAAAAATACACTGATGCTTCCTGAGATGGTTCAACCAAAGTTTAGTATAATTGGCTCATTTTGTGAGCCTTATTGAGTTTTTGGCTAGGTATGTTTAAAAAAAATTCACTTAATAAGTACCCATTAACCATTAAGCCATCCTAAAGAAAGTATTTATTACCCTGGTCATTCCATTTTTTTCTCACTCCACTAGATTGCCTTATTTGGCTTAGTCTGCCATTCTTCTCTTCCTTTATTTATACTAGTTACTATTCTTTTTTTTTTTTTTTTTGTGGGTACCAGGGGTCGAACTCAGGACCTTGCACACCAGCAGGTGCCCATGCCGCTGAGCGATATCACTGGCCCTTTTTTCTTATGTGGGTTCTGGGAGTCGAACTCAGGACCTCACGCTTGCCAGGCAGGCGCTTATGCTGCTGAGCTGTCTCACTGGCCCCTAGTTACTATTCTTTACCCTGATTTAAAATCATTTTTCTAATAACTAAGCTGGTAAAAGGAATCTACACTTTAATTTAGTGTATACAAACTATGGAACAGTTTCTCCTTATATTGAAGGTCTAATATTATTATATACCCTAGTTGCAATTTTTCCCTGATACTAAATTATCATAAGAATAATCCCTAACATTCAAAACAACTTTCATTTGTGTTGCCCCTCATGGGAAAAACGTCTTCTGATTTAGGGAAATGGTTTTGGAGAAACACCTAATTAACTGTATTTCTTTGTCTTAGGTTATGGACTTGGGGACTGATCTAGAATTCACAGTTCCTGATCTTGTTCAAGGAAAAGAATATTTATTTAAAGTCTGTGCTTGTAACAAGTGTGGCCCTGGAGAACCTGCGTATACTGATGAACCCGTAAATATGTCAGCTCCTGCAAGTAAGTACCTGCGTGAGAATTTCTTACCTAGTCTCATGTTGCCTTTTATTTATTGTAGACCTGAGGTTGACATTGTAGGGAAAGGCAGGGGTTGGCAATGTGGAGATAACCTCATAGGCATCCTATAAGACTGACTTTCTCTTTAAAATGTTACAGCGGTACCTGACCCACCAGAGAATCTTAAATGGAGAGATCGGACAGCCAAAAGCATCTTCCTAACTTGGGACCCACCTAAAAATGATGGTGGTTCACGCATCAAAGGATATTTAGTTGAAAAATGCCCACGTGGTTCTGACAGATGGGTCGCCTGTGGGGAACCTGTCGCAGAAACAAAGTAGGTTTTTAAATTACTGGGCACAAGAGTAATGTTCAGCCCTACTCATTAAAATGAGTTTTCCTTGGGAAAGGCAAAATGTTAGTTTCTTTCATTAAAAATTTTCTTAGTGTACCTGTGTAATTTCAAAAGCTGTTGTTACAGTGTTGAAGGAATCCAGATTTTATTTAAAAGCTAGTATTATACCAGTAGTATGAATTTTGGAAAGATTATGACAACTGTACAGCAGAACAGGTTATCTACATGCTAGTAAAATTCCTAATGTTTTTTCTGACAGAATGGAAGTGACGGGCCTTGAGGAGGGCCAGTGGTATGCCTACCGCGTGAAGGCCTTGAACAGGGTGGGCGCTAGCAAGCCATGCAGACCCACAGAAGAAATCCAGGCTGTGGACACACAGGGTATTTACTTTTCATTATTATCATGTCAACAAGGCCTCAGAGTTTAATTCTGTTTGAAGTTGCTAGTAACATACATAATCTTTTATATAATAATTCAGAGGCTCCAGAAATTTTCCTTGATGTGAAGCTCCTTGCCGGTCTTACTGTAAAAGCTGGAACAAAGATTGAACTTCCTGCTACTGTAACTGGAAAACCTGAACCTAAAATAACTTGGACAAAGGCTGATCGGCTCCTGAAGCAAGATAATAGAATCACTATCGAAAATGTTCCTAAGAAATCCACAGTGACTATCATGGATAGTAAGAGAAGTGACACCGGCCCCTACATCATCGAGGCTGTGAATGTCTGCGGCCGGGCCACTGCTGTGGCGGAAGTGACTGTATTAGGTAAGACAGGCTCTAGTTTTAAAAAGGGATCCAACACATTTCAGCTACTTTCTTGAATATACCATTGTTAAATATTTTTTTCTGCATAATACCATCCACAGATAAACCTGGACCCCCAGCTGCTTTTGACATCACAGATATAACCAGTGAGTCATGTCTTCTAACATGGAACCCACCACGAGATGATGGTGGGTCCAAAGTCACGAACTACGTTGTGGAGAGGAGAGCTACTGACAGTGAAGTGTGGCATAAGCTCTCATCAACGGTCAAGGACACAAACTTCAAGGCAACCAAATTAATACCCAATAAAGAGTACATCTTCCGAGTTGCTGCAGAAAACATGTATGGTGTTGGCGAGCCAGTTCAGGCTACTCCAATAGTAGCCAAATATCCATTTGGTAAGTTTCTTATTCAGCTGACTAAAAAAATAAAAGATCCTTGTGTCAAACTTGCACTTTGGCACCGTATTTATGTATAGGACAGGTATATTTTTAACTATTATCCTTTCTGTAGATCCACCTGGACCTCCAACTCGCCTAGAACCTTCAGACATCACTAAAGATGCAGTGACTCTCACATGGTGTGAGCCAGATGATGACGGAGGCAGCCCCATCACTGGATACTGGGTTGAAAGATTAGATCCAGATACTGATAAATGGGTTAGATGCAATAAGATGCCAGTAAAGGACACAACATACAGGTATATCCAGGATCTCTGTCCAGTGTTAAAATAGCAGTATATTTAAATTTTACTCTTTAGTATTCCTTTTGATCATACAGATTATATGTTACTATTAAATTTTTAGTCATTTTTACTTTTATTTTCCATTTTTACATAATTTTTAAATGATATAAATTCCATTCAAGGACACATTTCTTAATTTACCACTAACTTTCTGGAAGTTTCAAAGTGTTTTGTCCTCCAGTATATTATGATAATCATTATCACAATATAATTAGATTGGTACACTTGACCAAATTTAAAATACATGACAGCTAAAAGGCAATTTTAAAATTTACATTAAAATACTTGGAGTTAAATTTCCAGATTAGTTTTTCCACAGTTTAAATCAATTAGCCTCCTCTGTGTAAATACATGGTGACTTCTGCTTACCATGATGTTACACATGCTCTTTGTTCCTATTTCAGAGTGAAAGGTCTCACCAATAAGAAAAAATACAGATTCCGTGTGTTGGCTGAAAATCTGGCTGGACCTGGAAAGCCAAGTAGATCAACAGAACCAATCCTAATAAAGGACCCCATAGGTATTATTTATATAATTTTCTGTGGTTATTTTCAAGCTTGCATTAACTTATTTTTGGCAAACCTAAATCACGATGTCATTGGCTCACAGATCCTCCCTGGCCTCCTGGAAAACCAACTGTAAAAGATGTAGGCAAATCATCATTAACATTGACTTGGACAAAGCCAGAACACGACGGAGGGGCGAAGATTGAGTCTTATGTCATTGAAATGCTAAAGACTGGAACAGAAGACTGGGTCAGAGTGGCAGAAGGGGTTCCAACCACTCAGCATGTACTCCCGGGGCTCATGGAAGGGCAGGAGTACTCATTCCGGGTGAGAGCCGTGAACAAGGCTGGAGAAAGTGAACCCAGCGAACCCAGCGACCCTGTGCTTTGCCGGGAGAAACTATGTAAGTCATTTTTAATGTCTGGGGTATATAAATTCTCTGAAAACTGTAATATGAGAAATATATGAAAAGCTCATTACTACTGTTCCTTTTTTGCTATTTTATTTTCTAGTGACTACCAGAACATGCAGTAAACATGGAATGTTGGTCAATAAAAAATCAAATTTACTTCTCTTTCTTTCTTATCCAGATCCTCCATCACCACCTCGTTGGCTTGAAGTTATTAATATCACAAAAAATACAGCAGACCTAAAATGGACAGTTCCTGAGAAAGATGGAGGCTCCCCCATCACCAACTACATCGTGGAAAAGAGAGATGTGAGGCGAAAAGGCTGGCAAACAGTGGACACCACCGTCAAGGACACCAAGTGCACAGTCACCCCACTGACAGAGGGCTCTTTATATGTATTCCGAGTTGCTGCAGAAAATGCAATAGGACAAAGTGACTACACCGAAATTGAGGATTCTGTTCTGGCCAAAGACACCTTTAGTATGCTTTCTAATTTAATCTTTGTGACATTTACAGTAAATTATTACTTTTCCCTCTAGTATTTTCAATCATGAATTATTTTCCTTTCAGCCACTCCTGGACCACCTTATGCCTTGACAGTGGTTGATGTGACAAAACGACATGTTGACCTAAAGTGGGAGCCACCTAAAAATGATGGCGGAAGACCAATACAGAGGTAGAACTTGAATCATTTCATTAAAAAGTAACATATACTCAGCTGCAAATCCTTAGTTTGGTATTTTCTTCCATTAATGCTAATGAAATGACTTGTTATTTAAATAGATATATCATTGAGAAGAAGGAAAAGTTAGGCACTCGTTGGGTGAAAGCTGGAAAGACCGCAGGACCTGACTGTAACTTTAGAGTAACTGATGTCATTGAAGGAACAGAGGTCCAGTTTCAGGTTCGGGCAGAAAATGAAGCTGGAGTTGGTCACCCAAGTGAACCCACAGAAATCCTAACAATTGAAGATCCAACAAGTAAGTGGTGCTGATGATACAATGTATATGGTCTAGAATTTGATGATGAGCCTGCAAATATAAAGTTTTCACTCTTTTCTCAGGTCCTCCCTCACCTCCCCTTGACCTACATGTGACTGATGCTGGGAGAAAGCACATTGACATTGCTTGGAAGCCTCCAGAGAAAAATGGTGGAAGTCCTATCATAGGATACCATGTTGAAATGTGCCCAGTAGGCACTGAGAAATGGATGCGAGTTAATTCTCGCCCAATCAAAGACTTGAAATTCAAAGTGGAGGAGGGGATTGTTCCTGACAAAGAGTATGTTCTACGAGTGAGAGCTGTCAATGCCATTGGCGTCAGCGAGCCATCTGAAATCTCTGAAAATGTGGTTGCCAAAGACCCAGACTGTAAGAATGCAGTGTCTTTTATAGTTAATAAAATAGGCTTTCTTCATGTACTGCATTTTAATGTAATGTATTTCTTTCTTTTGGATCTTATCTTACAGGCAAGCCAACGATTGAGATGGAGACTCATGACATTGTTGTTATTGAGGGAGAAAAATTAAGCATTCCTGTTCCCTTCAGAGCTGTCCCAGTTCCAACTGTCAGCTGGCATAAAGATGGCAAAGAAGTTAAAGCAAGTGACAGGTTAACAATGAAGAATGACCACATCTCTGCACACCTTGAAGTTCCCAAAAGTGTCCGTGCAGATGCTGGTGTTTACACCATTACACTGGAAAATAAGCTCGGCTCAGCAACTGCCTCAGTCAATGTCAAAGTCATAGGTAATCATTCTTCAATGAAACACCCGACCTTCTTCATGTGTTGGAGAAATTTGTTAACTTTACAATGTAGTATAAATGGCTTCATGAATTGGCATCTGTAAACTAAACATCACGTTATTTTCATATGAGAAGTAAAGAAATTCTAAAGAAAGAAATTGCACTCTGATTAGACTAATTTACCCTTGTTTTAATTATTTCATTGTGAAACTAGTTTAAATAAGAGATACAGTGTATTCAAAGAATCTTTAAAAGCCCAATATTTATTTCTTAATTGTATAATTTCAAATTTTTCAACGGCATTCTCATTCAAGGGAGTAATATTTTCTGCCATCCACCCCACCCCTGATAGTATTTGGAAATTTGTGTAGCCATCTTTTACTTTGCACAAATACACAGAGGCTGATACTGATGTTTAGTGTTGAGGGTCAAGAATACTAAATGCCCTGCGGGATGAATGATACATCAGCACAAGAAAGATTGTCCTACCCAAAATGCAAATGTCTGCACTTAGGATGTATTATTAGAATGTTGGTTTTTTAGGATTATAATAATAATTATCAATTTTATTTGTTATAGGCCTACCTGGTCCATGCAAAGATATTAAAGCAAGTGACATAACAAAGAGTTCTTGTAAGTTAACCTGGGAGCCTCCAGAATATGATGGTGGGAGCCCAATTCTTCATTATGTCCTGGAACGCAGAGAAGCTGGGAGAAGGACATATATACCAGTCATGTCTGGTGAGAACAAACTCTCTTGGACTGTGAAGGATCTCATACCAAATGGTGAATACTTCTTCCGTGTTAAAGCAGTTAATAAGATCGGTGGAGGAGAATATATTGAACTGAAAAATCCTGTCATTGCTCAAGATCCAAAGCGTAAGTTTAAGCATGGTAGTAGAATGGCTGGGAATTAATATGCAGTTTCATGTTAAGAAGGTGGATTTCACAGTGTTAAAAGATGCTTTCTTGTTCTTCAGAACCCCCTGATCCACCCGTAGATGTCGAGGTCCATAATCCTACAGCTAAGGCCATGACTATTACATGGAAGCCGCCTCTGTACGATGGAGGGAGCAAGATAATGGGTTACATCATCGAAAAGATTGCCAAGGGTGAAGAAAGATGGAAAAGATGCAATGAACACCTGGTACCAGTCCTGACCTACACAGCAAAAGGACTTGAAGAGGGGAAAGAGTACCAATTCCGTGTGCGAGCAGAGAATGCTGCCGGTATTGGTGAACCTTCTCGGGCCACTCCTCCAACCAAAGCTGTAGATCCTATTGGTGAGTTTTTTCAATGGAATTGCCATTTTACCATTGTAAAACAAATGACAATAATGTTTTATCAGATATTTTAATCAGAGTTGAAAACTATTATTGTTTTTGTTACAGATGCCCCAAAAGTCATTCTAAGAACAAGCCTAGAAGTAAAACGAGGCGATGAAATCGCACTCGATGCAACCATTTCTGGATCACCTTATCCAACTATTACCTGGATAAAGGATGAAAATGTACTTGTACCAGAGGAAATTAAGAAGCGACCAATAGCCCCAGTTAGGAGGAAGAAGGGTGAAGTTCAAGAAGAAGAACCATTCTTCCTGCGTCTGACAGAGCGTCTGAGTATCAATAACAGTAAACAAGGAGAATCTCAGCTACGTGTCCGAGACTCTCTTCGACCTGACCACGGCCTGTATATGATCAAAGTTGAAAATGATCATGGTGTTGCAAAAGCTCCGTGTACCGTCTGTGTGTTCGGTAAATAGTTAAAACTATACTTTCCAACGGAAAAAGTTAATATAAGAGTTTTAGTAAAATATAAAAATAAGGAGTATGGGGGGCAGTTAAAAGAAGTGGGAAATAGTTTTATCAAATAATTTTCAGTTACATTTTATTTCCTGGCTATGTTAAAAAAAAATAAACAGATCTTGTTATTCATTAGCTAATGCAATGCAAAAATAGCTGTGGGAAAACCAGAAGTTATGTCAAAGGTGCATGCTAACATTTACATTTTCCATAGCAACAAATTAAACACTGTTCTCTTTTGAAATATTAGATACACCAGGACCAC
The DNA here is from genome assembly GCA_028451465.1 of Erethizon dorsatum. Classification (NCBI taxonomy): domain Eukaryota; kingdom Metazoa; phylum Chordata; class Mammalia; order Rodentia; family Erethizontidae; genus Erethizon; species Erethizon dorsatum. Next base: position 121,908,277 of record CM051826.1, on the reverse strand, counting down.
CAATCAACTTTGTATTTGAAGATATTAGAAAGACCTCAGTCCTCTGTAAATGGGAACCACCCCTTGATGATGGTGGCAGTGAAATCCTAAACTACACTCTGGAAAAGAAAGACAAAACAAAACCTGACTCAGAATGGATTATTGTCACTTCAACACTTAGACATTGCAAATATTCAGTAACGAAATTGATTGAAGGAAAAGAGTACCTCTTCCGTGTAAGAGCTGAAAATAGGTTTGGGCCTGGACCACCATGTGTTTCAAAGCCACTTATAGCTAAAGATCCATTTGGTAAGGTTCCTTTAGCAATGGAAGTTTACCTTTCTACCATATGCTTTGGTATATATATTATCACAGTTTGAAAAATTGAGTTTTATGTCATATTAGGGAATTAATTTAATTTTTTTTATCAGAACCACCTGATGCACCTGATAAGCCCATTGTGGAAGATGTTACCAGCAACAGTATGCTAGTGAAATGGAATGAACCAAAAGATAATGGAAGCCCCATCTTGGGTTACTGGCTTGAAAAACGTGAGGTTAATAGTACACATTGGTCTCGTGTCAACAAAAGCCTTCTGAATTCTTTGAAAGCCAATGTGGATGGCTTATTAGAAGGACTCACCTACGTCTTCAGAGTATGTGCTGAAAATGCAGCTGGACCTGGAAAGTTCAGTCCACCTTCCGATCCCCAAACAGCACGGGATCCAATCTGTAAGTAATTACTGAAGAGAAAGCCGAGAGTAAGCTCTGGCGTATTTTAAAACCATCAGTGAGTCTCATTTGTGTATCTGCATTCATTCTAGCTCCACCTGGGCCACCTATCCCAAGAGTTGCTGACACAAGCTCTACAACTATTGAACTGGAATGGGAACCTCCAGTTTTCAATGGTGGTGGGGAAATTATTGGCTATTTCGTTGACAAGCAGTTGGTTGGCACCAATGAGTGGTCACGCTGCACTGAGAAGATGATCAAAGTCCGTCAGTACACTGTCAGAGAAATCCGAGAAGGTGCAGATTACAAACTTCGGGTGAGTGCCGTCAACCTGGCCGGTGAAGGACCCCCTGGAGAAACAGAACCTGTTACCGTGGCCGAACCACAAGGTACTTATTGGTTATTTGAATAGAATTATGGATATTTTCCCAATTGGGGACTATTTTTTCATCTTTCCCAAGCTAATGCATGACTGTTTTCTTGCAACAGAGCCTCCAACTGTGGAACTGGATGTTTCCGTCAAGGCTGGAATACAAATAATGGCTGGGAAAACTCTTAGAATCCCAGCAGTGGTGACCGGCCGCCCTGTGCCCACAAAAGTATGGACCATAGAAGAAGGGGAGCTGGATAAAGATCGTGTTGTGATAGAGAATGTTGGAACCAAATCTGAACTAATTATCAAAAATGCACTGCGAAAAGATCACGGCAGATATGTGATTACAGCTACTAATAGCTGTGGTTCCAAATTTGCAGCAGCCCGGGTAGAAGTTTTTGGTAAGGAACGTTACATGGATTTTCATAGGGTTTTTTTTTTTCTTCAAATGATACATATTATTACACTGATTTGTTTTGTTCTCTTTTTTAGATGTCCCTGGTCCAGTTCTTGACTTAAAACCTGTTGTAACGAACAGAAAGATGTGTCTGCTTAACTGGTCTGACCCAGAAGATGATGGAGGAAGTGAACTCACAGGCTTCCTTATTGAAAGAAAAGATGCCAAGATGCATACTTGGAGACAACCAATAGAGACGGAGAGATCTAAATGTGACATCACAGGTCTTATTGAGGGACAAGAATATATGTTCCGTGTTTTTGCCAAGAACAAGTTTGGTTGTGGCCCTCCTGTTGAAATAGGACCAATTCTTGCAGTTGATCCACTAGGTAAAAGAGGTTTTCACTGTGTTTATAAAATAACTACTGTTTTCCTTCCAGTTATATCATTTATTTGCTGAGTATGGCTTCAAACTCCCAGCAATCTCAGATCTAGAGACTACCTAGAGAATAGTAAAAAAAGTAAATCAGGTAACTACTAGCAACTGTATTTGGTATAATTCCAATATAATTTTTGGCTCTAAGTATATTAATCACACATAGTTTTCTGTACTTAAAAACTTGGTTCTCCTAGGGCTTAGTAATAACCTAAAAGTAATTTAGAAGTATTAAATCTTTCCAGTAGAATATACTGGAGTAGATTTTTAAAATTTAACAATCTAAATAGAGTTCCTTGTTTCTCTAAAAGATTATGGAACAGATAATTGCCTTAGGATAAATGCCTTAGTCTTACTCTGCTACCAAGAAGCCCCTACAGTGGAAGGGTAGGAAAACCTAAAACCATAAAAGAACCACCAAAGAGTAGAAACACAAACAAGGAACTCTCCAAGAAACCAACATGAAGCACTAAACCTGTGCACACTTTTTAATGCACACTGACATCCCATTTGAGAAAGCAAGGCCTCTATGAAGACCCAGCCCTCAAGAGACCAAAGGAGCTACTCCTTTATGACGACCCCTAGGGAGGAAGAAGGGAAATTACACTCTATACCACTATTATTGCTCATTTTAAAAAGTCCGATGTACCTCAAGGCATGCTGAAAGCATGAGATCAGAGCTAAAGCGCATAGCTTCTAGTTGCAGTAACAGTAGCTACTGCAGATAGTGTACAGTTCACCATTCAAAACTTCTGCCCTTCGGTACGTAAAACAGTAGTAGCATTATGTAAATTCTCTTTCCATCATATTTTAAGCCCAAACTTGAGGCAACATGACTCAAAGTGTAGTCAGTAGCCCCACCTACCATCTGTTAATAAAAGAAGAAATACTTTGCTCTTGGCTGGTCATCGAAAGCAGGACGTTGCAGACCTATTTTCATAGTCCATTAGGATTAGAAGGTTTTCCTATGGCAGAAGTAAACAATATAAAATACTAAATGTAAAAAACCATATATGTCCTTTGATTTATTTTTATTTAATAATCTCGATAGAAAGGTTGCTTAGAAAAATTCCGTCTGCAAGAATTATTAATAATTCTGATAACTGATATGTTCTGGGCAGGATTTTAAAGATGGATATAAAGTAATGCCAAAAAGCTTATTCTTCACAAAATTAAATTGAAATGAGATATTATTTCTTATATAAATAATAATCTCATGTTCACGATTTTTACTTGCTTCTGGTTAAAGGTCCTCCAACATCTCCTGAAAGGCTCACATATACAGAAAGGACCAAGTCCACTATCACCCTTGACTGGAAAGAGCCCCGCAGTGATGGTGGCTCTCCCATCCAAGGATATATCATTGAAAAGCGACGTCATGACAAACCTGACTTTGAAAGAGTTAACCAGCGACTCTGCCCCACCACATCTTTTCTGGTTGAAAATCTCGATGAACACCAAATGTATGAGTTCCGTGTCAAAGCCGTCAACGCAATGGGTGAAAGTGAACCATCCCTGCCTCTTAACGTAGTCATACAAGATGATGAAGGTGTGAATCCTGAATATAGTAATTTTAACATACTTTACAGTGCTACTGTTAGCCTATCAATTGAGAGAACATCCATACGACTTTGTGTTTTTTTCTCCTTCCCTTTTCTTTGCAGTGCCTCCAACTATTAAGCTGCGTCTGGCTGTTCGAGGAGACACCATCAAAGTGATGGCAGGAGAACCTGTTAGCATCCCTGCAGATGTGACAGGCCTTCCAATGCCAAAGATTGAGTGGTCCAAGAATGAAAAAGTGATTGAAAAACCCACTGACCCACTTAAAATAACCAAGGAAGAGGTATCCCGAAGTGAGGCAAAGACTGAGCTTAGCATTGCCAAGGCAGCCCGAGAGGACAAAGGCACTTACACAGTCACTGCTTCTAATCGCCTTGGTTCAGTGTTCCGAAATGTTCATGTTGAAGTATATGGTATGTCCCGGGCTTCTTACGTCAAAAAGAAAGTCACTGTTTGTTTAAGGATGCCTTCTTACGAATCTCTGTTCGTATCTTTCTAGACCGTCCCTCACCACCAAGAAATCTTGCTGTTACTGACATTAAAGCCGAATCTTGCTACTTGACATGGGATGCCCCGCTAGACAATGGTGGCAGTGAAATCACTCATTATATCATTGACAAACGTGATGCAAGTAGGAAAAAATCTGAGTGGGAGGAAGTCACCAACACTGCTGTAGAGAGAAGATTTGGGGTAAATTCTTCTAAATATTTTCCTATACACATTAGAAGGACATCACTCTGATTTGGTATCATTTTAGTGTAATTCAATGATTAAAGTCAAAACTATATGCAAGAAGCTATTATTTTGTTACTGTAGCATTTAGAACCATGAACATAACAGCTCTTAGTAAATACTATTTGATATGCAGATACTCTTTTACTTGAGAGCTGCACTATGAGTTACAGAAAGTTTACATATTCATATTTGAAAAGAGCTTTCTCCTTTTTTCTGTCATCCCCATGTATTGAATTAATATATTCGTTTCTCTTATAGTGATCTTCCCCAAAATAAGTTCTTTTAAAATAAGTGAAAAAACAACCTAAGGAAATTCTTTTTAAGAAATTTCTATTCATCTAAATTCTAGATTTGGAAGCTTATCCCCAATGGCCAATATGAGTTCCGAGTTAGGGCAGTGAATAAATATGGAACCAGCGATGAGTGCAAATCAGACAAAGTTGTCATTCAAGATCCCTATCGCCTTCCTGGACCTCCTGGAAAGCCACAAGTCTTGGAACGCACCAAAGGTTCGATGCTAGTGAGCTGGACTCCTCCTTTGGACAATGGCGGCTCTCCAATTACTGGCTACTGGCTGGAGAAGAGAGAAGAGGGTGGGGCCTACTGGTCACGTGTGAGCCGAGCACCAATAACAAAAGTGGGATTGAAGGGTGTAGAATTTAATGTTCCCCGCTTGATCGAAGGCGTTAAATACCAATTCAGAGCCATGGCAATAAATGCTGCAGGAGTTGGCCCTCCAAGTGAACCATCAGATCCAGCTGTTGCAGGAGACCCCATACGTAAGTATGCTTCCATTTCTGGGACTCATTTCTAAAGAACACAGTTACTAAATGGATAATTCTGCTCTTAAACTTCTCATAGTTTTCTAATTTTAGTACATGTGCTGCTGAAGTGAATGCTCTGGTAGTTTTCTATATCAACATTTTTTTTTCTTTTTCTCTCTCTTTTTTTTTTTTTTTTTTTGTTCCTAGAACTGGGGGTTGAACCCTGGGGAATGAATCCAGGCACTCTCTACCACTGGACTGTATCCCCAGCTCTTTTTATTTTGAGACAAAGTCTCACTAAGCTGTCCAGGCAGCACTCAAATTTGTTATACTCATAGCTCAGCCTCAATTTCATTAATTAAAGTAAAAACATTGTTATCCACATAGACTATCAGAATAGATATGGATATATATGCATATCTACATATACATATACACATATGTACATATGCATAAAAGCATATGGTTTCTAAACTCTTGGACTAAAGCTAGGAATTTATGAGAAATCACAATAGTAAAGACCTAGACTATAAGCTCTCCTCTGCTATCATGGTTTAATAAATTTCTATCTCATTAGATACTATGGATATCATTTTTTCCAACCAAACAGACCCTCCTGTAAGAATTCAACAAAAAGCAAAATGTTGTTAGTTTTTCAATGATATTTATTGAGCAAAAATATCAAGTTCTCAAGCAAACTAATGCCACACAAAAAAGAAAAATTCTTCTGAAAGATCTATGAGCATGCCAGTTCAAAATGAAAATAACGTGACATTAATAGTTAATTCTATTTGCTATATAATTTCTCTGATTAGATTATCTGTATAAAACAATTCAACTATTTGCTTAAAAGATTTAAAATATTCTCAAGTGCTGTATGAAGAATAAAGTAAGGTAGTCATGCACTCATTCAGCAAACTAGTATTGAAAACAGACTACATTCAAGGTTCTATGCTACGCACAAAGGGAGAAGAGTTATGACTAACAAGACAAATGGAGTAAAGAGATTTCTGCAGTTGTGAGCACTCTCAGAAATGTGAAGGATCGTCATGGTATTATTATGTACTGATCCTGTCCCAAAGAGCATTAAAACTAGTTTGTCTTCAAAGGTTTACTGGCTAGTGATGAAATCATTTTTAATTTTTATATTTTAAATTTTATATTGAAATATTTTTATATTTTTAAAATCAGTTTTCAGTAAAAATACTGTAAAATCTCCTCAAAGGAATCTCAGAAGTAAAATAGGTTTTTACCAATTGTGTAAAGAGAATGTAGCTCTGAACTAAAGATAGGGAGCGGTCTTTCCTTTCTCGGTTAGTTGTTTGTTTTCTCTATTTTTGCATTCATGCTAAAGTTAAATACACTATTTCCTATATGTCTTATTCTGTTTAGCATTCCTATTTTAATAGACTAAAAATAATCATGTGTAGCAAAGATTCTTACTTTACATAAAACTAGCTTTCTATTACCCTCAAAATCTGTTTTATTTGTTTTTTTATTAGACCCACCTGGCCCACCTTCTCGCCCAGAGGTCAAAGATAAAACAAAGTCAAGCATCACACTAGCATGGAAACCTCCAGCCAAAGATGGTGGCAGTCCAATCAAAGGATACATTGTAGAAATGCAGGAAGAAGGTTCTACCGACTGGAAACCAGTCAATGAACCAGACAAACTTATAACCACCTGCGAATGTGTGGTGCCTAATCTGAAAGAACTCAGGAAATACAGGTTCAGAGTGAAAGCTGTCAATGAAGCTGGTGAATCAGAACCAAGTGAGACAACTGGAGAGATCCCTGCCACTGATATTCAAGGTACAAATCCTTACTCTTGTGATCTTATTATGAAATTGATAAACCAGCTGAGCACATGTCAATTACTTTTTTGAGAAATGTCAGCTAAATCCTTTCATATTACTCATGGTATTACAGAGGTACCAGAGGTCTTCATTGACATTGGAGCACAAGACTGTCTGATTTGTAAGGCTGGCTCCCAGATTAGAATCCCTGCTGTCATCAAGGGGCGCCCAACACCAAAATCATCTTGGGAATTTGATGGAAAGGCGAAGAAGGCAATGAAGGTAAAAAAAAACTACAATTCCCCCATGTTTCCCATTGAATCACTAGAAGTATTTATAATACAACCATCTTTCTTTTCTAATAGGATGGAGTTCACGACATACCTGAAGATGCACAGGTAAAAAAAAAATGATAGTTGAAATAATTCAGAATGTAGTTCTTCAGTACTGCTTTATCTCACTCAGTGGATCGCTGTTATTTTCTTTGTACAGCTGGAGACTGCTGAGAACTCATCAGTAATCATTATTCCAGAGTGTCAACGGTCTCACTCAGGCAAATACAGCATCACAGCCAAGAATAAAGCAGGACAGAAGACTGCAAATTGCAGAGTTAAAGTCATGGGTGAGAAAGACTTTGAAGGGTGCTGCAGAATAAGAGCAAATTATTTTTAAACTTCTAAGAAACATTGTTCACATTGTGATTTGCATCCAACAGATGTACCCGGTCCACCCAAAGATCTGAAAGTCAGCGACATCACGAGGGGTAGTTGCAGACTTTCATGGAAGATGCCAGATGATGATGGAGGAGATAGGATCAAGGGCTATGTTATTGAGAAGAAAACCATTGATGGAAAAGCCTGGACTAAAGTCAATCCAAACTGTGGTAGCACCTCATTTGTAGTGCCCGATCTCATCTCTGAACAGCAATATTTCTTCCGTGTGAGAGCAGAAAACCGTTTTGGAATTGGCCCACCTGTGGAAACCATTCAGAGGACCACTGCCAGAGATCCAATATGTAAGATTTAAAATCAAAATTTAAAATATCTCTCAAAACTGAACAATACTGTTATAAATAATGCTCAATGCTTCCTTGAACTATTTTTACAGATCCTCCTGATCCTCCCATTAAACTCAAGATTGGCCTTATAACAAAGAACACAGTACACCTGTCATGGAAACCTCCTAAGAATGATGGAGGCTCCCCCGTCACCCACTATATTGTTGAGTGCCTTGCATGGGACCCTACCGGGACAAAGAAAGAGGCATGGAAACAGTGTAATAAGCGTGATGTGGAAGACCTGGAATTTACTGTTGAAGACCTCATCGAGGGTGGGCAATATGAATTCAGAGTCAAAGCTGTCAATGCTGCAGGCGTCAGCAAACCTTCATCCACTGTTGGCCCTGTGACCGTCAAAGACCAGACGTGTAAGTACCAACACACTGACAGAATTTCCTCTTTGAACTGCCTTTCTAGACAGTTAATAATGGTCCAAGTTTAAGAAGAGGTAGCGTATCTACCTCAGAAAGTGCTCATGAACACAGTACTTTATTATTCCCTCATCTCTGACAGAACTATATTTCCTCACATGTTATCTTTTTCCTCATTAAAGGAATTATAATTTTCTTACTATAATTTTCTCCATGGCAAGCTATCTCACTTAAGAGAAGTTAAAGCAGTTCTTATTCTACTCTAAAGTGTCAGAAAATAGCCAGTCATTTGCTTAGCAACTGATACGACCATCTTCATGATGATATGATTCATCTTCAAAATCAAGTTTCTTTTTCTCTACTTGAGAAAAAGATATATCCATTTTGATAGATCAAATATACGTACAAATATGGTACTAACCGTCCTCTAATTATTACTAGCGTCACTACTTCTGTGCATTTGTTCATTTCTCTTTTCAAAGTGAAAAGGCTCTAGTTACTACCCTCTTTGCACAGTCTTATATTAAATCTGTGGAAAATTGTTTTGCCTCTACTAGCAGTTATATTTCTTATAAGGTGAATTCACCTCAGAGTGAACAGTATAAATTTCTTCATAACTGTGCATAAATATTAAAGAAAATATCATGATGGAATTCCCCAGTCTTAGCTACTGATCTTCATTCCTGTCTGCCCTTTTGTCAGATTATGCGTGTGCATAATGATGTCAAAGAAAAGAGAGCCGTTAGCTGATGAATAACAGCATGCAGATCCAATAAACATCCATGCATGATAACTACATATACCTGTTCCCCAAACTAGTGTATCAGTGTTAAAGACAACCTCATTCTTTATACTGGCCTGGGCTACAAAGTCTGACTGTATAGTAGATCCAAATAGCTTTAAAATAGTCACTGTGAATTCTACTTTCTATCTTTCAGTGCTTTTTTGCTCCTAATGATAACTTCTAAAATTTTTATAATCTAGGCCCACCATCAATTGAGCTAAAAGAATTTATGGAGGTTGAAGAAGGAACAGATGTTAACATTGTGGCCAAAATTAAAGGTGTGCCATTCCCATCACTTACCTGGTTTAAAGCTCCACCGAGGAAGCCTGATAACAAAGAACCTGTTGTCTATGACACCCATGTCAACAAACTGGTGGTGGATGATACTTGCACTTTAGTTATTCCGCAGTCTCGCAGAAGTGACACGGGCTTATATTCCATCACAGCTGTAAATAACCTGGGAACAGCATCGAAGGAGATGAGATTGAATGTCCTTGGTAAAGAGTTCATGGTTTGGTTAAAACTACATATTTTTCTATCCATATTTTAAAATCACAGAACTAACAAAATGTTCTTTGTCTGAACCATTTTAGGTCGTCCTGGCCCTCCAGTGGGACCTATAAAGTTTGAATCTGTTTCAGCAGATCAAATGACAATATCTTGGCTTCCACCTCTAGATGATGGTGGATCTAAAATTACAAACTATGTAATTGAGAAAAGAGAAGCTAACAGGAAGACATGGGTACGTGTCTCCAGTGAACCTAAAGAGTGCATGTATACAATTCCCAAATTGCTAGAAGGCCATGAATATGTCTTCCGAATCATGGCCCAGAATAAATATGGCATTGGAGAGCCACTTGACAGCGAACCGGAAACAGCGCAAAACCTCTTCTGTGAGTAGGATAACATCTTCATATACAAAGCCTTTCTTATCTGTGACTTTTATAATTTCTTATAAATCAATTTTTTCCACAGCTGTTCCTGGAGCACCAGATAAGCCAACAGTTAGCAGTGTGACTCGTAACTCCATGACTGTCAACTGGGAGGAGCCAGAATATGATGGAGGCTCTCCTGTGACTGGATACTGGCTAGAAATGAAAGATACCACTTCGAAGAGATGGAAGAGGGTTAACCGAGATCCTATCAAAGCCATGACTTTGGGGGTTTCTTATAAAGTGACTGGTCTCATTGAAGGTTCTGATTATCAATTCCGGGTGTATGCAATCAATGCCGCTGGTGTGGGTCCAGCAAGTCTGCCATCAGATCCAGTGACTGCTAGAGATCCAGTTGGTAAGCCTTGAAGCCACTCATTTAAAAGAAAAATCTTACTTTCTGAAAGTGTCATGGAAAAATCAAGAATACGAATATATACTGCTTCTTTCTAGCTCCTCCTGGCCCTCCATTTCCCAAAGTGACAGACTGGACTAAATCATCCGTGGACCTAGAGTGGTCTCCCCCATTAAAAGATGGTGGATCCAGAATAACTGGATACATTGTTGAATACAAGGAAGAAGGAAAAGAAGAATGGGAAAAGGTACTATGAATAACCTAAAATTGTAGCAGTTATTCTCTATCCCACTAAAGTCTATCTGTATTTTTGGATTAAGAAATCAGAAAAGTAATATAATCATAGCTGATAATCCAAATATCTGTTAATTTCAAAAATTTAATGAGATTAGGGTTAGGGGAAATAAAGGAAGGTCTATAATGGGTACCAAAATAGATAGGAGGAATAAGTTCTAGTGTTCTACAATAGTAATGTGACTACAGTTTACAACAAGAAATTATTAACTTTATAACAAACTAGAGGAGTTTGAAGGTTCCCAACATAGAGAAGTGACAAATGTTTAAGGAAATGGAAATGTTAATTACTCTGATTCGATCATTACACGTTGTATACAAGTATTAAATTATCACTGTAGCCCATAAATATATATGATTATTGTATCAATTTAAAAGTAATCGAAAGTTGTCATGCTATTAACTTCTTTTGGTTATAAACCATGGAAAGGTGCAATAAATGAACAGGATGGCTTTTTCATTCATTTGACAATTTTAAAACGTAATTCCTGGAAAGTAATCCCATTCAATGTTATCTGTAATATCTGAGCTCTAAAACCTAAACTGGCAACGATTTTCCTGAAAGAGCAGATAGGCTGCTGTTTTATACTTTATAAAGCTATGAAATTAGAAAGAACTATACTAATTTGTAAATGTGTTTGATTTTTTTCTCCAGGGCAAAGATAAAGAGGTGAGAGGAACAAAACTTGTTGTGACTGACTTAAAAGAAGGTGCATTCTACAAATTCAGAGTGAGAGCAGTCAATATTGCTGGCATTGGAGAACCTGGAGAAGTCACAGATATCATTGAAATGAAGGACAGAATCGGTAACTATCAATACGTCTAGTTTTTCATCAATATTCATGTTTCAGGTTGAAAATGAAAATCACATTTGTAATTTTCAATTGTTTTCCAGTGGCACCCGACCTGCAGCTAGATGCCAGTGTCCGAGACAGAATTGTGGTCCATGCCGGAGGGGTGATCCGTATCATTGCCTACGTGTCTGGGAAGCCCCCTCCCACCGTCACCTGGAACATGAATGAAAGAGCCTTACCTCAGGAAGCCACCATTGAGACCACAGCCATTAGCTCATCCCTGGTCATCAAGAATTGCCAGAGAAGCCACCAAGGCATCTATTCTCTTCTTGCCAAAAATGCAGGGGGAGAAAGAAAGAAGACAATTATTGTCGATGTATTAGGTAAATACTTTTGATTTGTCCATGCAACTTTTTAAACAAGTATTTTAGTTATATCTACAACAAGTCTATGCTGTAGTAAAAAAGCTATGTTATAAACATTTTGGAAAATAAGGAAAATAATCGACAATCCCATTGTCCATTATTAGAATTTTAAAACTTTTCTCTTTGCTTGTTTATCATACGTATATTCTGTATAGTTGTACTCCTAGTATACACTATGTTTTTTTTATGTAACCTGCCAGCATAAGCACCTACTGTGTCATTATTTAGTTTTCATAGAAGGAATTTTCCTGCAAATGTACATGAATGTTTAACAGTTTGCCAGTGATGACCATTTTCACACCATGAAAGTACACTTATTTGATAGTTATAATAATGCAAAACCTGTCTGAGGGCTTCAGTACTCTAACTGAAGAGAAGTATCATATTTAGTTATTAGTAGTACATTTCTCATCACTGAATGTAGAGTTGAAGTTCACAAGGTTTCTTTCACGCCTCTTGGTTGTTGTAATCCGGGAATTTGTTTGACAAATGAAGCCCTCCCACTCCGACCTCCTGATTGTAGGCACAGCCTTACCCAAACCACCCCAGTTTCCATGTGAAAATAGCCAGTCCTTTATTGACATAACTAATATAAAAATGGCATAAAGAAAAATATTTCATTCAGCAATAGTCCTAAAACTTTTAAGTTAGCTTTAAGCTCCTAAACCCTTTTACTCCTAAACGCCTATCACTTTACTGGAAAACCAGCACACTTCCACACTAACATTCAAGCCTTCACAGTCCTTCTGAGATTAAAGCCTCCTGAACTGCTCCTTAATTAACTGCTCACCTAGGAAAAAAAAAAATAAAAGTCTTCCTCTTCCCCCCTGGCAGAGGAAACAACACTTAAAGTGATCATTTCACTCCTTGACTATCCCACCCCCTCCTCCCTGCAGCTCTCTCCCAACTGGCATAAATTTTGCTTTTCAAACTTGAGGCACTCATAGGCAAATGGATGCACCTTGAGACTATTATGTTAAGTGAAATAAATCAAACACACAAGGTTAAATATTGCATGATTTACCTTATGTGAGAAACCTAAAATATAAATAAAGAGCAAAATAAAAGATAGATAATAGAAAAAAATCATTTCTTTTCTCTCTTTGGCAGCTACTAAAACCATGGCAGCCAATAAGTATTGTAAACCTACTTGATTTAAAAGTATGGTAAAATGTAAATGGAACAGGAACTCAATTACTAGACAAAACCTTATTTTCTTCATGGTCTCATGTTTGTCTCCTTTTTAAAAACAGAGGGTAACACATGTTGAACATTGTAGTTCACTGAAGACAAATTGCTTGAAATCTTTTTTTTTTTTTTTTGTGGGTACCGGGGGTCAACCTCAGGACCTCGCGTGCCAGCAGGCACCCGTGCCGCTGAGCGATATCACCGGCCCCTTTTTCGTATGTGGGATCCGGGAGTCGAACTCAGGCCCTCGCACTTGCCGGGCAGGCGCTTATGCCACTGAGCCATCTCACCGGCCCGGCTTGAAATCTTTTCTTCTTATTTCCAGATGTGCCAGGCCCTGTCGGAGAACCATTCCTATCTGACAACCTAACCAACGACTCCTGCAAACTGACATGGTTTTCTCCGGAAGATGACGGGGGCTCTCCAATCACCAACTACGTCATCCAGAAGCGAGAGTCTGACCGCAGAGCATGGACCCCAGTGACATGCACAGTCACCCGACAGAGTGCTGTTGTCCAGGGTCTCGTTGAAGGAAAATCCTACTTTTTCCGAATCGCAGCTGAAAATAGTATAGGCATGGGACCATTTGTTGAGACACCAAATGCACTTGTCATCAGAGATCCAATAAGTAAGTACAATTTAAAATGAGTTTATGCTTAATTACCTCTTTACTCATTTAATAAAAGACTATGGTGACATTTATACATAAATGCCATAGATTTCATTTATTTGACAAGCATTTATTAGGAAACTATTCAGTAGGTGATTAGATATGTTTTCATGGCAATTGTGAAAAAGATTATAGGAATATACAGTATGTGATTCATCGAATTTTTTCCATGTATACTACACTGTTTTTTGTAAATTTCCTGCTTGATAGCAAAAGGAAAAACTGAATTATTTTCTTAACTCTAAAACTACCAACTCTGGAGACCTCTTTAAAATTATTTAATCTCAGCAAATCTCTATTTTCTCATCTATCAATTGAGGAAATTATGTTGTATTGGAACCTTTCTAGCTCTAACAGTTCTATGATGAGATCATTTTTGTTAGTTACTGAAGTACATAGTTTAATATTTAAATGCAATCCTCAGAAAGGAGTATTTACTACATTCTACTGCTTTCTAAGAATGTAATTTCACTGTAATTATACTCACAGCGGTACCAGAGCGTCCTGAAGACCTGGAAGTCAAAGAAGTTACTAAAGATTCTGTAACTTTGACTTGGAAACCTCCTAAATACGATGGTGGATCAGAAATTATTAACTATGTCCTGGAAAGCCGGCTCATTGGAACTGACAAGTTCCACAGAGTTACAAATGACAACTTGCTTAGCAGAAAATACACTGTTAAAGGCTTAAAAGAAGGTGATACTTATGAGTACCGTGTCAGTGCTGTCAATATTGTTGGGCAAGGCAAACCATCATTTTGCACCAAGCCAATCACTTGCAAGGATGAGCTGGGTATGTGTCTGTTACAGTTTACACTTTGGAAACATGTACATTTATAGAGTTCCTGAGAGACATCAGTAAAAATGACTTGTTTTTTATGGTTATAAACCTTAGCTCCCCCAACGCTTGACCTGGACTTCAGAGACAAGCTCATAGTTCGAGTTGGTGAAGCTTTTGCCCTCACCGGTCGCTACTCAGGCAAACCAAAGCCTACAGTTAATTGGTTCAAAGATGAAATTGATGTGCTAGAAGATGATCGCACTCATATAAAGACCACTCCGACCACACTTGCTCTGGAGAAGATCAAGGCAAAACGTTCTGACTCTGGCAAATACTGTGTAGTTGTGGAGAACAGTACAGGCTCCAGGAAAGGTTTATGTCAAGTTACTGTTGTTGGTAAGTAGTAGTTAGCAAGAATAATAGACTCAATGTTCTTTAAAAAATAGAGCTGAAGATAACATTTTTGCTACCAATTTTTTTTCTCTGCAGATCGTCCTGGACCACCAGTAGGACCTGTCAATTTTGATGAGGTGACCAAAGATTACATGGTTATCTCCTGGAAGCCACCTTTAGATGATGGAGGAAGTGAAATTACCAATTATATTATTGAGAAGAAGGAGGTGGGTAAAGACGTTTGGATGCCTGTGACATCTGCCTGCACTAAAACAACATGCAAAGTCCCTAAACTGCTCGAAGGAAAAGATTACATTTTCCGGATACATGCTGAGAATCTGTATGGAATAAGTGATCCTCTGGTGTCTGATTCAATGAAGGCCAAAGATCGTTTCAGTATGTATTATATTTCTTTTTGGTGATTCAGTGCTTGTTATAGTTAATCAAACTAACTAAATTTCTACTTCATTTTGCTTATATTTGCTGTAGGGGTTCCTGATGCACCAGATCAGCCAACAGTTACAGAAGTCACCAAAGACTCTGCGTTAGTAACTTGGAACAAGCCACATGATGGAGGAAAGCCCATCACAAACTATATCCTGGAAAAGAGGGAAACTATGTCTAAACGCTGGGCTAGAGTTACCAAAGAACCCATCCACCCATACACTAAATTTAGGGTTCCTGATCTTCTAGAAGGATGCCAGTATGAATTCCGGGTTGCTGCAGAAAATGAAGTTGGTATTGGAGAGCCAAGTCCACCATCCAAACCAATCTTTGCAAGAGATCCAATTGGTATAGTATTGAAGCATTCAGTTTTCATTTGGTTTTCATATTATCCAACTTTGTTTTAGCCATATTCTAACTTCTTTTTGTCTTTTTTTTCTTCTATTGTATAGCTAAACCAAGTCCACCTGTTAATCCTGAAGCAGTAGATACAACATGTAATTCAGTTGATCTAACTTGGCAGCCACCACGTCACGATGGTGGGAGCAAGATATTGGGTTATATTGTTGAATACCAGAAAGTTGGAGATGAAGAGTGGAGAAGAGCCAATCACACTCCTGAGGCATGTCCTGAAACTAAATATAAAGTCACTGGTCTTCGAGATGGTCAAACCTATAAGTTCCGAGTGATTGCAGTCAATGCAGCTGGTGAATCAGATCCAGCTAATGTTCCAGAGCCAGTCCTAGTAAAAGACAGACTTGGTGAGTAGAATATTTCCACTTGAAATTACAAGGAAAATAGACATCCGATTGTATATGCTTAATTGTAATATGCATTACAGAGTAAAATTTGAATGTACTATTCTCTTTGCTCTAGAACCCCCTGACTTGATTCTTGATGCCAACATGGCAAGAGAACAACACATTAAAGTCGGTGATACTCTAAGACTTAGTGCTGTCATCAAAGGAGTGCCGTTCCCAAAAGTAACCTGGAAAAAAGGAGACAGAGAGGCTCCAACCAAGGCCCAAATCGATATTACTCCAGTTGGTAGCAAGCTTGAAATTCGTAATGCTGCCCATGAAGATGGTGGCATTTATTCCTTAACAGTAGAGAACCCAGTTGGTTCAAAAACTGTCTCAGTGAAAGTACTTGTATTAGGTAAAAACTTAGTACTTATGCCATTAAAGATAAATTTTTGTACAATTTTTGCTCTTTCTAGATTAAGTCACTTATATTACTATTATTTAACGTTTTTCAGATAAACCTGGGCCACCTAGAGATCTGGAAGTCAGTGAAATTAGGAAAGATTCTTGTTACCTTACTTGGAAGGAACCACTGGATGATGGTGGCTCTGTCATTACAAATTACGTGGTTGAGAGGAAAGATGTTGCCAGTGCGCAGTGGTCACCTCTTTCAGCTACATCAAAGAAGAAGAGTCACTTGGCTAAACATCTGAATGAAGGCCATCAGTACCTCTTCCGAGTGGCTGCCGAGAACCAGTATGGACGTGGTCCTTTTGTTGAAACACCTAAGCCCATCAAAGCTGTGGATCCTCTCCGTGAGTTGCTTTGTCTGAATGCAGCAGTATTGTTTAACTGTCTTTGACAACATTTCTTGTTCGTCATAACTTCTTTTTTTCTTCTTTGTAAAGATCCCCCAGGGCCACCCAAGGACCTACACCACGTAGATGTTGACAAGACTGAAGTCTCTCTTGTTTGGAACAAGCCAGATCGTGATGGTGGCTCTCCAATCACTGGATATTTGGTGGAATATCAAGAAGAAGGTGCCCAGGACTGGACTAAGTTCAAGACTGTGAAAAACTTAGAGTGTGTTGTTACTGGATTACAACAAGGAAAGACCTACAGATTCCGTGTAAAAGCTGAAAATATTGTGGGTCTTGGTCTCCCTGACACAACTATCCCAATAGAATGTCAAGAAAAACTAGGTATTTTTTTATATTGGAATTATTATTTTATTTCTTCTTGGATTTATTAATATTGTAAAAATCAGAATCTAATTTCCTCATGTTTATTTTCCAGTGCCTCCATCTGTGGAGCTAGATGTGAAATTAATTGAAGGGCTTGTGGTAAAAGCTGGAACCACGGTCAGATTCCCCGCTATCATAAGAGGCGTGCCTATTCCTACTGCAAAGTGGACAACCGATAGAACTGAGATTCAAACAGATGAGCACTACACGGTTGAAACTGACGGCTACTCATCAGTACTCACCATTAAGAACTGTTTGAGGAAAGACACTGGGGAATATCAAATCACAGTTTCCAATGCAGCTGGTACCAAAACAGTACCTGTACATCTCACTGTTCTTGATGTTCCTGGCCCACCGACAGGTCCTATTAATCTTCTGGATATTACCCCTGAATATATGACTATCTCATGGCAGCCACCTAAGGATGATGGAGGAAGCCCCGTGATAAATTATATTGTTGAGAAAAAAGACACAAGAAAAGACACATGGGGTGTTGTCTCTTCAGGAAGCAGTAAGCTGAAGCTCAAAATCCCACATCTGCAAAAGGGCTGTGAATACGTTTTCCGAGTTAGAGCAGAGAATAAGATGGGTGTTGGTCCTCCCCTTGACTCCACACCTACTGTTGCCAAACACAAGTTTAATCCTCCATCTCCTCCTGGTAAACCAGTGGTTACAGACATTACTGAAAATGCTGCAACAGTGTCTTGGACCCTGCCAAAGTCTGATGGTGGCAGTCCAATAACTGGATACTATGTGGAACGTCGAGAAGTAACTGGCAAGTGGGTGAGGGTCAACAAAACACCTATCGCTGACCTGAAGTTCAGAGTGACTGGACTCTATGAGGGAAATACATACGAGTTTAGAGTTTTTGCTGAAAATCTTGCAGGACTAAGCAATCCATCGCCAAGTTCTGACCCAATAAAGGCTTGTCGGCCCATCAAACCACCTGGACCACCAATTAATCCTAAACTGAAAGACAAGAGCAGAGAAACAGCTGAACTGGTATGGACAAAGCCTCTCAGTGATGGTGGTAGCCCCATTCTAGGATATGTAGTGGAATGTCAGAAATCTGGCACAGCACAGTGGGACAGGATTAACAAAGATGAGCTTGTTAGACAGTGTGCCTTTAGGGTGCCTGGACTAATTGAAGGAAATGAGTACAGATTCCGTATAAAGGCAGCTAATATTGTGGGTGAGGGAGAACCAAGAGAACTTGCAGAATCTGTGATTGCAAAAGATATCCTTCATCCTCCAGAAGTAGAACTTGACGTTACTTGCCGTGACATTATTACTGTTAGAGTGGGCCAAACTATCCGCATTCTTGCTCGAGTCAAAGGCAGACCTGAACCAGAAATAACTTGGTCTAAGGAAGGCAAAGTATTAACGCGAGATAAGCGGGTTGATCTAATTCATGATCTACCTCGTGTTGAACTGCAAATTAAAGAAGCTGTTAGAAGTGATCATGGCAAGTATATCATCTCCGCTAAGAACAGCAGTGGACACGCCCAAGGTTCAGCCATTGTTAATGTCCTTGACAGACCTGGGCCTTGCCAGAATTTGAAAGTTAGCAATGTAACCAAAGAGAACTGCACACTTTCTTGGGAAAATCCACTTGATAATGGTGGTTCAGAAATAACAAATTTCATAGTAGAATATCGTAAACCAAACCAGAAAGGCTGGTCAATTATTGCTTCAGATGTCACTAAGAGGTTAATCAAGGCCAACCTTTTAGCCAACAATGAATACTATTTCCGAGTTTGTGCAGAGAATAAAGTAGGTGTTGGGCCAACCATTGAAACAAAAACTCCAATTCTGGCCATTAACCCTATCGACAGACCAGGTGAGCCTGAAAACCTTCATATTGCAGATAAAGGAAAGACGTTTGTGTATCTAAAGTGGCGGCGGCCTGATTATGATGGTGGCAGCCCAAATCTATCATATCATGTTGAGAGGAGGCTGAAGGGCTCTGCTGACTGGGAAAGAGTACATAAAGGAAGCATTAAAGAAACCCACTATATGGTTGACAAATGTGTCGAAAACCAAATTTATGAGTTCAGGGTGCAAACAAAGAATGAGGGTGGAGAAAGTGATTGGGTGAAGACAGAGGAAGTTGTTGTGAAGGAAGACTTACAGAAACCAGTACTTGATCTGAAATTAAGTGGGGTGCTAACTGTCAAAGCAGGGGATACCATCAGACTTGAGGCAGGTGTTAGAGGCAAACCATTTCCAGAAGTTGCGTGGACCAAGGACAAAGATGCTACAGATTTAACAAGATCACCCAGAGTCAAGATTGATACCAGTGCTGATACATCTAAATTCTCTCTTAGCAAAGCAAGGCGAAGTGACGGTGGTAAATATGTAGTTACAGCAACGAACACGGCTGGCAGTTTTGTGGCCTTTGCCACTGTCAATGTTTTAGATAAGCCTGGTCCTGTAAGAAATCTGAAAATTACTGACGTGTCCAGCGATCGATGTACTGTTTGCTGGGATCCCCCAGAAGATGATGGTGGCTGTGAAATCCAAAATTACATTCTAGAAAAATGTGAGAGCAAGCGAATGGTTTGGTCTACCTATTCTGCTGCTATCTTGACACCTGGTACTACCGTGACACGTCTCATAGAAGGAAACGAATATATTTTCAGAGTCCGTGCAGAAAATAAAATAGGCACAGGGCCTCCAACAGAAAGTAAATCAGTCATAGCAAAAACCAAATACGATAGACCTGGTCGCCCTGATGCCCCAGAAGTCACTAAAGTGAGCAAAGAAGAGATGACAGTGGTTTGGAATCCACCTGAATATGATGGTGGAAAGTCTATCACAGGATACTATTTGGAGAAAAAGGAAAAACATGCAGTACGATGGGTCCCTGTGAACAAGAGTGCGATCCCTGAGAGGCGTATGAAAGTACAGAATCTCCTCCCGGGACATGAATATCAGTTCCGTGTCAAGGCAGAAAATGAAGTTGGCATTGGAGAACCAAGCTTACCATCAAGACCAGTGGTGGCAAAAGATCCCATAGGTAGGTTGCTTTTGTTTCTCTCTGATATTACACCAATTCTTAATTTCAAGCACAGAGGTATTAGATGAGTTAACCATAATATCAAAACTTTATTTTAGCCAACATTTCCAAATAGATCTTTTACTAAATCACTTAAAATCTAAAAACAGTGGTAGATTCTAATTTTTAAGAAGGACAATAAGGAGGACTCAGTAATTGAGGTATTGAATGACCCTATTTTTTGTTTGAGGATTGACCATATAAACTTACAAAATAAAATATCGCTTGTAGTAAATGTGTGTTTATTTATTTTGATGTAATTTATTTTCAGAACCACCTGGTCCACCAACCAATCTGAAAGTGGTTGATACAACCAAACATTCCATAACTCTTGGATGGGGGAAACCAGTCTATGATGGTGGCGCACCAATAATTGGATATGTTGTAGAAATGAGACCAAAAATAGCGGATGCATCACCTGACGAAGGCTGGAAAAGGTGCAATGCTGCAGCACAACTTGTTCGCATGGAATTCACTGTTACCAGCTTGGATGAAAACCAGGAATATGAGTTCCGGGTGTGTGCCCAAAATCAAGTTGGCATTGGGCGCCCTGCAGAGCTAAAGGAAGCAATCAAACCTAAAGAAATCCTAGGTGAGGCCTCTTTTTTATTTAGCATCTGATTCATTCAAATTTCATTTCTCATAGGATTTTCCCATGTTCTGAAAATCAGCCAATGACCTTAATGTCATTAATGTTTACAGAACCTCCGGAGATTGATTTGGATGCCAGTATGAGGAAGCTGGTCATAGTGCGAGCAGGATGCCCTATCCGACTATTTGCAATAGTGAGAGGGCGGCCAGCCCCCAGTGTCACTTGGCGAAAAGTGGGTATTGACAATGTGGTCAGAAGAGGACAAGTTGATCTGGTTGACACTATGGCCTTCCTGGTCATCCCCAATTCTACCCGTGATGACTCAGGAAAATATTCCTTAACGTTAGTGAACCCAGCAGGAGAAAAGGCTGTGTTCGTGAACGTCAGAGTATTAGGTAGGTTACTAAAAGGCCTCCCTTGCGCCTTTCGAAAACAAATTAGTTAAAAAGAAAACTGACAAGACATGTGTATCTGATTCTCTGGTTCTTTACAGATACTCCTGGACCCGTATCTAATTTAAAAGTTTCAGATGTCACAAAAACATCATGCCACGTGTCCTGGGCCCCTCCTGAAAATGATGGTGGTAGCCAAGTGACACATTATATTGTGGAGAAACGTGAGGCAGACAGAAAGACGTGGTCAACAGTTACCCCAGAAGTTAAGAAAACGAGCTTCCATGTATCCAATCTTGTTCCTGGCAATGAGTACTTCTTCAGAGTAACTGCCGTCAACGAGTATGGCCCTGGCGTCCCAGCAGATATCCCGAAACCAGTGCTTGCGTCAGATCCTCTAAGTAAGAAATCACCTTTCTTCCTCCTCTTAACTCCAGTGTCTTATTTTAGCAAGATGCCAACAGCATTTTAATCCACTTCCGAAAGGGATTTAATTTGTAGAAGAGAAGCCCTAATAGTGCAATAAATATGTAATCCACTCAGGAAGGACTTTTATGACCTGCCTCATCTTGTACTTTTTTACTTTCAACATACTGAACCACAGCTTTCATATACTTTGAGGTAAATGATATATTAAGAGTATATTAACAGGGCCGGTGAGATGGCTCAGCGGCTTAAGCGCCTGCCCGGCAAGCGCGAGGGCCCGAGTTCGACTCCCAGAACCCACATACGAAAAAGGGGCCGGTGATATCGCTCAGCGGCATGGGCGCCTGCTGGCGTGCGAGGTCCTGAGGTCGACCCCCCGGTACCCACAACAAAAAAAAAAAAGAGTATATTAACAAAGGGAGTTTAAGTTACCTAGATAATTTTCTAAATTGTGTTTTCCTTATAGGTGAGCCGGATCCTCCAAGAAAACTAGAAGTGACCGAAATGACAAAGAACAGTGCTGCTTTAGCCTGGTTACCTCCTCTCCGTGATGGAGGTGCTAAAATCGATGGCTATATCATTAGTTACAGAGAAGAAGACCATCCTGCAGATCGCTGGACAGAGTACTCAGTGGTTAAAGATCTCAGCCTTGTTGTCACTGGTTTAAAGGAGGGAAAGAAATATAAATTTAGAGTAGCAGCTAGAAATGCTGTTGGAGTCAGCTTGCCAAGAGAAGCCGAAGGAGTATATGAAGCCAAAGAACAACTGCGTAAGTAATCATTGCTTCACTTAGATCATGTGATAAAAGTTTATTAAAATTTTCTTTGGCTATGTAGACTCGTCCCAGAAGAATCCAGTTCTAGAAATACAGGCAAAACACTAGTTTTCGAACATGTGGACCCACAATACACAGTAAATAAACTTTAAACTAAGACTCAATGTATACATAAGACTGAAAGACATCTCTTGAAGTGATACCTATCCTTATGTACCTGCATCCAACATTTTCTATTATATCCCATTTTATTTCTTTTAAAAATACTGACTGTGAGGCGAACATTGCTTTGAGCCCACTATGGCTTGGAACACACTATTTGAAAAATCTCCCCCACCAGAGAAAATTTAACACCCCCTCCAAATTAATGTATTTCCATTTTACTTTTAGTGCCACCAAAGATCCTTATGCCAGAGCAAATTACTATTAAAGCTGGGAAGAAACTCCGCATCGAAGCCCATGTGTATGGAAAGCCTCATCCCATCTGTAAATGGAAAAAAGGAGAAGATGAAGTTGTCACTTCCAGCCACCTGGCAGTTCACAAAGCAGAAAAGTCTTCTGTTCTGATCATAAAAGATGTTACTAGGAAAGACAGTGGTTACTATAGCCTCACAGCAGAGAACAGTTCTGGAACAGACACTCAGAAAATCAAAGTCATCGTCATGGGTAAGTTAAGTATAGGACAGTGGTCTTCAAAGTATGAAGATCACAAAACTTCTTCCTATCAAATCCATGTTCTTATATTTCTTCCCTCTTGGTTCATGCAGATGCCCCTGGACCCCCTCAGCCTCCATTTGACATTTCTGATATCGATGCCGATGCTTGTTCCCTGTCGTGGCACATCCCTCTGGAGGATGGAGGCAGTAACATCACCAATTACATAGTGGAGAAGTGTGACGTGAGCCGAGGGGACTGGGTCACGGCTCTAGCTTCAGTCACAAAAACTTCCTGCAGGGTTGGAAAGCTGATCCCAGGCCGGGAGTACATGTTCCGGGTCCGTGCTGAAAATCGATTTGGAATTTCAGAGCCTCTCACATCTCCAAAGATGCTTGCCAAGTTCCCATTTGGTATGTGCTTTTTGAGGAGAAAAAGAAATCTTTTCTTCCACTCTGTTACTTATAGCACAGACTGACATTTCCCATATATTCACCTGCAGATGTGCCTAGTGAACCAAAGAACGCACGCGTCACTAAAGTCAGCAAAGACTGCATATTTGTCGCGTGGGACAGACCAGACAGTGATGGAGGGAGCCCTATTACTGGTTATTTGATTGAGCGCAAAGAAAGAAACAGTTTACTCTGGGTGAAAGCTAATGATACTCCTGTCCGGTCAACTGAATATCCTTGTGCTGGCCTTGTGGAAGGTCTAGAGTATTCATTCAGAGTCTATGCCCTAAACAAAGCTGGATCCAGCCCTCCCAGCAAACCAACAGAATATGTAACTGCAAGAATGCCAGTTGGTAAGTTCATGAGGGGTTTGCTTTGTTTTTTAGTATTGTGGAGGCCATTTAAACCTTGGAGCCTCTGAAGATTACTACTTCCATTCGGGGATAGGTTCTATCTCTTACCATGAAAATG
Organism: Erethizon dorsatum; assembly: GCA_028451465.1. Taxonomy (NCBI): domain Eukaryota; kingdom Metazoa; phylum Chordata; class Mammalia; order Rodentia; family Erethizontidae; genus Erethizon; species Erethizon dorsatum. The sequence goes on along the minus strand of CM051826.1, from coordinate 121,884,213 downwards.
TTCTGCATATAACTCTTGTAAACATGTAGTAAGGACTCAAAAGTGTTTCCTTTTAAGCTTATCACTTAGGAACAGGGTAATAATGTGAAGTGTGGGGTTTAAACTTCTGTTAGCAATTTAAATGCTGAGAATATTTTTTCTGGTTTTAGATCCTCCTGGGAAACCTGAAGTTACTGATGTCACCAAGAATTCTGCATCCCTTATCTGGGCCCGTCCCAAGCATGATGGAGGGAGCAAAATTATTGGCTATTTCGTAGAAGCTTGTAAACTTCCTGATGATAAGTGGGTACGGTGCAATACTACTCCTCACCAGATACCCCAGGAAGAGTACACAGCTACTGGCTTAGAAGAGAATGCTCAGTATCAATTTAGAGCAATTGCCAAGACTGCAGTAAACATTAGCCAGCCTTCTGAACCTTCTGACCCAGTGACCATCCTTGCGGAAAATGGTAAGATTCCACTGAGCACTATAGGAAGAGATGTCCAGCATTCATGGTGTTCATTTCATTTAATAAAGAAACTAAACCTACCCTATGATAAAAAGGAAAAACAAAATGATAGGTACTCTGGATATTACACTAAAATTTTTATTATTAGACAACATGCTAAACTAAAAGCAGGACACAAAAATAAAGACTGCAATTTCAACAGTATACATTCACCGAAACATGACAACCCCATTCATTTAAATGATGTCAATGATTATGTAAAGATATTGGAATTATAGAAATTTACTTTTTTTATGCTCTAAGCATTGTCAAACTTCTACATTAAGTTTTTTGTTACTTTTGTAATAAATATATTACTTTTAAAAACCCTATCCTTGGTGGTTATCAGGGGTTGGGGAATGGAGAAAGGGTAGATGTCAGTCAAAGGGTTCAAAGTTCCAGTTAGACAGGAGGAATAAATGTTGGTGCTCAACTGCACCGCATGGCAACCGTAGTTAATAATGTTGCTAAAAGAGTAGATTTTAAAGTCCTCACAACAACAAAAAATAATAATAATAATAAGGCTGAGGGGGTGAGGTGATGGATATGTTGATTTAATCATTCTGTAATGTATACATATACCCAAACATCACCTTGTACTTCATAAATGTATACAATTATTTGTCTAGTAAGGTAAAAATATCCTTGAAAGAGGTACAGCACATGAATTTCTATTTTAATAAGAATTATACAATATAATTTTGCATACACTAAGTCCTTTTATCTTATTTCTTTCCAGTTCCTCCCAGGATAGACCTGAGTGTGGCTATGAAATCTTTGCTCACTGTGAAAGCTGGAACTAATGTTTGCTTGGATGCTACTGTTTTTGGTAAACCAATGCCAACCGTTTCTTGGAAGAAAGATGGCACACCAGTAAAACCAGCAGAAGGCATAAAGATGGCTATGCAGCGGAATCTGTGTACCTTGGAGCTATTCAGTGTGAACCGAAAGGACTCGGGAGATTACACCATTACTGCTGAAAATTCAAGTGGTTCCAAATCAGCGACCATCAAGCTTAAAGTATTAGGTAACTAATGAGTTTAATTAGAATTCCATATTTTACCTAGGTTGAGGGGATGTAAATAAAATTTACAAAGTAATTTGTGAGAAAAAATACATATACCGATATATATTTCCTAACCACTGAATTAATCTTATCACAGAACAATAGTCCTTTAGAGCTAAAAAGATTATTAGAGATCACATATTGCAATTACCTAATTTTACATATTAAGAAACTAAGTTTCTGCAAAATTAAGACTTCAAGGTCATACAGGAAGTTAATGACAACATAAAGACTGCAGCTAAGAGGGCCAGACTTCTAGTCTATACTCATTCCCCATTCCAAATATATTAGTGAAAGACTTCACCTTTCCTCCTTAATTTTTCAGATAAGCCAGGTCCTCCAGCATCTGTGAAAATCAACAAAATGTATTCAGATCGTGCAATGCTTTCTTGGGAACCTCCTCTTGAAGATGGAGGTTCAGAAATCACCAACTATATTGTGGACAAACGTGAAACAAGCAGGCCCAACTGGGCTCAAGTCTCTTCTACGATACCCATCACCAGCTGCAGCGTGGAGAAGCTTATAGAGGGCCATGAGTATCAGTTCCGTATCTGCGCTGAAAATAAATATGGAGTGGGTGATCCAATCTTTACTGAACCAGCAATTGCTAAAAACCCATATGGTAGGAACATTTTCTTATAGTTGTTCCTCTTATTTTTTAATGTTACTATTTAACTTGGAAAGCTGACTTTTGAATCAATCTCTGCAGACCCACCTGGACGCTGTGATCCTCCTGTTATTAGCAACATAACCAAAGATCACATGACAGTCAGCTGGAAACCCCCAGCAGATGATGGTGGCTCACCCATCACTGGCTATTTGCTTGAAAAGCGGGAAACGCAGGCAGTTAACTGGACTAAAGTCAACAGAAAACCTGTGATAGAAAGAACAATAAAAGCAACAGGTCTCCAAGAAGGTACTGAATATGAGTTCCGAGTCACAGCTATAAATAAAGCTGGACCAGGCAAACCCAGTGATGCATCCAAAGCTGTGTATGCTCAGGATCCTCTGTGTAAGTTTTCATTAAAGCATTTCATACCCTTACAATCAGTATTAAACAACCAGGAATGAAGTTTTAATTAAAATTTTCTACTATCCTTTACCCTCAGACCCTCCCGGCCCACCAGCTTTCCCTAAAGTATACGATACAACCCGTAGCTCTGTGAGTCTATCTTGGGGCAAGCCAGCTTATGATGGTGGTAGCCCTATCATCGGTTATCTCGTGGAAGTAAAACGAGCTGATTCTGATCACTGGGTGAGGTGCAATTTACCAGAGAAGCTCCAGAAAACCCGCTTCGAAGTTACTGGCCTGATTGAAAACACAGAATATCAGTTCCGTGTGTATGCTGTTAATAAGATTGGGTACAGTGACCCCAGTGATGTGCCAGATAAACACTGCCCCAAGGACATCTTAAGTAAGTATTACCTAAAGATAGACAGGGCTTTTCTCATTAATTTGTATAGTAAGAGGGAGGATAGAACTCCATTGTGTAGGTTTATTTATTTATGAGCATTAGAGTTAATAACTCCAGGTATGCATTTTAAGAGAGCTGGGTTGGTATTTCATGCTGTTGTAAAATAGGCCAAATGAAATGCAAAGTGATTTGTGGTTTTGAAAAGCTTTTCATATATACATGAAAATTTCATGTCTTCCAAAGAATATGCAATGTGGGAATTTTATTCTGAGAATAAAGAGGGTTTTTAAATTAATTATTTGTCATTCTTCTGGTTACAATTTACTCTTCCAGTCCACCATCTCTATGAGTATGTAATTGATGGCCTTTCTGTCATAAACTCCCTTCCCTCACTTTTTCTATTTACTTACTCTCCATAACTATTCCCCCCACCTTCTAAAAAAAGTTACTTGGCATTACATTTCACTGACTATATACTTTCTTTCTACAATAAAATAATAAAAACAGCCAGAGTACGTATATGGCAGAGTACCTTCACAGAATGTAAGAAAGTAAAAACAAGAATGGTGGATAGTTGAAGACCAATCACCTACTTTCTTTTAATGTGTTTAGGGTTTGAAAGTATGCAGGATTTATGAGTACAGAAGGTGCAGATCCTCCAAGTAATGCTTGACTGAGCCTAACACATATTAGAAAATGTAAAGATCAACAACGTAAAGACTATTGAAATACTTTTAAGAATTATATTAAGGATGTTTTAGGAAGGAAACAAGAAATGAATTTTAGAAAGGAAATTATTTTAGGAGTAATAAGGCCAGTCCTTAGAAATATATCAGACCACTAAACTTTTATTAATTTTCCTCACCCCCAAATTACATAGTTCCACCTGAGGGAGAGCTTGATGCTGAATTACGGAAAACACTCATATTACGTGCTGGAGTTACAATGAGACTCTATGTGCCAGTGAGAGGACGGCCACCTCCAAAGATTACTTGGTCCAAACCAAATGTCAATTTAAGAGAAAGGATTGGACTGGACATAAAGTCAACTGACTTTGACACTTTCTTGCGCTGTGAAAATGTGAACAAATATGATGCAGGAAAATATATTTTAACCCTGGAGAACAGCTGTGGCAAAAAGGAATACACCATTGTAGTGAAAGTGCTTGGTAAGTCTACTTGAAAAAAAGAATCATGTTTTTGTAAAACTATAGTTTATATATATTGACATGAATGAAATTTTTCACAATTGCTGTTTACTTTCTCCTTATCCAGATACTCCTGGGCCTCCTGTCAATGTGACTGTAAAGGAAGTATCCAAAGACTCGGCTTATGTCACCTGGGATCCTCCCATTATTGATGGTGGGAGCCCCATTATAAACTATGTGGTAGAAAAACGTGATGCAGAAAGGAAGTCCTGGTCTACAGTGACAACTGAGTGCTCAAAAACAAGCTTCAGAGTCTCTAACTTGGAGGAGGGGAAATCCTACTTTTTCAGAATATTTGCCGAAAATGAGTATGGCATTGGTGATCCTGGTGAAACGCGTGATGCTGTCAAAGCTTCTGGTGAGCAAATGGACCTCATCATGTGGAGTGATGTTGGTTAGCGGGGCTTACACTTAACATTTCTCCTTCGCTTTAGAAACCCCTGGACCAGTCGTGGACCTGAAAGCATTGTCTGTAACTAAGTCATCTTGCACCATTGGCTGGAAAAAGCCTCACAGTGATGGTGGAAGTCGAATTACTGGATATGCAGTCGATTTCCTGGCTGAAGATAATAAGTGGCAACGAGTTATGAAATCATTAAGCCTACAGTATACCACAAAAGATTTGACTGAAGGGAAGGAATACACCTTCAGGGTGTGCGCTGAGAATGACAATGGAGAAGGTACTCCAAGTGAAATCACAGTCATGGCAAAGGATGATGTCGGTAAGCCCCTCCCCAGACATCTTCATTTTCTTCTTATTGTCATCAAAAGTGCACTCATGAACGCTAATCACTGGCCAGTCAAAAAAATCCATTAAAGCCTTTAATGATCTGAAAAAGTTAATTGCCTGGTCTTAATTTACTGAGCTGGGAATATAGCCCCATGAGGCCTGGGTTTGATCCCCACCAGCAGGGGAAAAGAACAATAATTTGTGTCTGCTGTTTTACAGTGGCTCCTGATCTTGACTTAAAGGATCTACCTGATTTGTGCTATTTGGCTAAAGAAAACAGCAACTTCCGTCTTAAGATCCCCATAAAGGGCAAGCCAGCACCGTCAGTATCCTGGAAGAAAGGAGAAGACCCTCTAGCAGCTGACACAAGAGTCAGTGTTGAGTCATCTGCAGTTAACACAACTCTTATAGTATATGATTGCCAAAAATCTGATGCTGGAAAATACACAATCACACTTAAGAATGTTGCCGGCACCAAGGAAGGAACTCTCTCTATAAAAGTTGTTGGCAAACCCGGCATCCCCACTGGGCCAATCAAATTTGATGAAGTCACAGCAGAAGCCATGACCTTGAAGTGGGCTCCTCCAAAGGACGATGGAGGTTCTGAAATCACCAACTATATCCTAGAGAAGAGAGATTCTGTGAATAACAAGTGGGTGACATGCGCTTCCGCTGTCCAGAAAACCACCTTTAGAGTAACAAGGCTTCATGAGGGAATAGAATACACCTTCAGAGTCAGTGCTGAAAATAAATATGGTGTAGGAGAAGGCCTGAAATCGGAGCCAATTGTTGCTAAACATCCATTTGGTAAGTACCTCAAAATCAGAAAACATAAAACATGGTTTTGTGGTGGTTCCGGATTATAAAATTTGCCTTATGTACTTTTTCCTAGATGTGCCCGATGCTCCTCCACCTCCCAATATTGTGGATGTTAGACATGATTCGGTATCTCTTACTTGGACTGATCCCAAGAAGACTGGTGGCTCTCCAATTACTGGTATTTAGTTTGTTCTTATCCTACAGCTCTATGTCAATGTTCCTTTCAAATATTTCCATGAAAACAAAATAAATGTGTGCTCATTGTTTATAACACTGTCTGCATATAGAATAATGTATTTTTCTCTCAGTACATATGGCTAATGTTTAAATTTCACAGAAAACCTCCACAGTTAATAAAGACTTTCATGATGACAATATCTATTTTTGTAAGCTAATGTTCAACTGAGGGGCACTAACAATAGATATTACAGGAGGAAAAGAAATGGCACTATGCCTGAGTAATAAAAGTGTAGCTAATATGAATGATTATCTGTTCAACATGTAAATAATTTGAATATATGTGTAGTAAAATCAATCTGTATTTGTACTTTGTATCTGAATTGATTCACTCATGGTTTTATTCATAGGATATCACATTGAATTCAAGGAAAGAAACAGCCTTTTGTGGAAGAGAGCTAACAAGACTCCAATAAGGATGAAAGACTTTAAAGTGACAGGATTAACTGAAGGTCTTGAATATGAATTCCGAGTCATGGCAATCAATTTAGCAGGAGTGGGCAAGCCAAGCCTACCATCAGAGCCAGTTGTGGCACTTGATCCAATTGGTAAGTCATTATATGAAGAAAAACCCAAGGACTTTTACTACATGAAGCAAACATGGGTATTTTTTTGACTGATTTTATTTTTGTTTTAGACCCTCCTGGCAAACCTGAGGTTATTAATGTAACAAGAAATTCAGTGACTCTAATATGGACTGAACCCAAATATGATGGTGGTCATAAGTTAACTGGATATATAGTGGAGATGCGGGATCTACCTTCTAAGTCTTGGAAGAAAGCCAACCATGTAAATGTCCCTGACTGTGCTTTTACTGTAACTGACCTTGTTGAGGGTGGAAAATATGAATTCAGAATTAGGGCAAAGAATACAGCAGGTGCCATCAGTGCTCCATCAGAAAGTACAGGAACCATCATTTGCAAGGATGAATATGGTAGGTTGATTTTATTTTTACTATATTAAAAAATAGCAAAATTAAGCCGCCTTCCTTTGCTGATTAAAATGTTTTTTTTTCTTTGCAGAGACACCAACCATTGTCCTTGATCCCACGATAAAAGATGGGCTAACAGTTAAAGCAGGGGAAACTATTGTTCTGAGTGCCATTAGCATTCTTGGCAAACCTCTTCCAAAGTCAAGTTGGTCCAAGGCAGGAAAAGACATCAGACCATCAGATATCTCTCAGATAACTTCAACCCCAACATCTTCCACACTTACAGTCAAGTATTCTAGTAGAAAAGATGCTGGTGAATACACGATCACTGCCACCAATCCTTTTGGCACAAAGGAGGAACATGTGAAAGTAACAGTCCTTGATGTACCTGGTCCCCCAGGTCCCATTGAAATCAGCAATGTTTCTGCTGAAAAAGCAACTCTGACATGGACACCTCCCTTGGAAGATGGCGGATCACCAATTAAGTCCTATGTTCTTGAGAAGAGAGAAACCAGCAGACTTTTGTGGACAGTTGTTGCTGAAGATATTCAGTCTTGCAGGCATGTGGTAACCAAGCTTATCCAAGGAAATGAGTACATCTTCCGTGTCTCAGCTGTAAACCATTATGGCAAAGGAGAACCTGTACAGTCTGAACCTGTCAGAATGGTAGACAGATTCGGTACGTAGAGCATGCCAGGGAACCGACATAAAAACATTTACTGCAGAGTTTAGGAAACCATGGATTACTTACAAATGTGCTTCCTCTCTAGGTCCTCCTGGCCCTCCTGGAAAACCAGAGATATCAAATGTCACTAAGAATAGTGCCACTGTCAGTTGGAAAAGACCAACTGATGATGGTGGCAGTGAGATTACAGGATATCATATAGAAAAGAGAGAAAAGAAAGGCTTGCGATGGGTGAGAGCAACAAAGACACCAGTTTCGGATCTCAGATGCAAAGTAACAGGACTGCAAGAAGGAAACACCTATGAATTCCGTGTCAGTGCAGAAAACAGAGCAGGAATTGGTCCACCTAGTGATGCGTCAAATCCTGTTTTAATGAAAGATGCAGCATGTTAGTATTTATCCTTTTCAACACTCCTCATTTGGGAGTTCCAGTGTTATGCATAAATTATCCAAAAGCCAAATTCCTAATATATATTCTTTATCTTTTTCAGATCCTCCAGGACCACCTTCAAATGCCCATGTCACTGATACTACCAAGAAATCTGCTTCTTTAGCATGGGGCAAGCCTCACTACGATGGTGGACTTGAAATCACAGGCTATGTGGTAGAGCATCAAAAAGTAGGAGATGAAACCTGGGTAAAAGATACAACAGGAACTGCCCTCCGAATCACTCAGTTTGTTGTCCCTGATCTTCAGACTAAAGAAAAATACAACTTTAGAATCAGTGCCATCAATGATGCAGGTGTTGGGGAGCCAGCAGTGATTCCAAATGTTGAAATCGTAGAGCGGGAAATGGCTCCAGATTTTGAACTGGATGCCGAGCTTCGAAGAACACTTGTGGTTAGAGCAGGACTCAGTATTAGAATTTTTGTGCCAATTAAAGGTCGTCCTGCTCCTGAAGTGACATGGACCAAAGATGATGTGAACCTGAAAAACCGAGCCAATATTGAAAATACAGAATCATTTACTCTTCTGATCATCCCAGAATGTAACAGATATGACACTGGGAAATTTGTGATGACCATCGAAAACCCAGCTGGGAAGAAAAGTGGCTTTGTTAATGTCAGAGTCTTGGATACCCCAGGCCCTGTCCTTAACCTAAAGCCAACAGACATCACCAAAGACAGTGTCACCCTGCACTGGGACCTGCCTCTGATCGATGGGGGCTCACGCATAACAAACTATATTGTGGAGAAACGGGAAGCAACACGGAAATCTTATTCCACAGTCACCACTAAATGCCATAAATGCACATTTAAAGTTACTGGCTTGTCTGAAGGATGTGAATACTTCTTCAGAGTGATGGCAGAAAATGAATATGGAATTGGTGAGCCAGCAGAAACCACAGAACCTGTGAAAGCCTCTGAAGCACCATCACCCCCGGACAGCCTTAACATTATGGACATAACTAGGAGCACAGTCAGCTTGGCATGGCCCAAACCCAAGCACGATGGTGGCAGTAAGATCACTGGCTATGTGATTGAAGCCCAAAGAAAAGGCTCTGACCAGTGGACCCACATCACAACTGTAAAAGGGTTAGAATGTGTTGTGAAGAATCTAACAGAAGGGGAAGAATATACCTTCCAAGTGATGTCAGTGAACAGTGCTGGGAGAAGCGCCCCTAGAGAAAGCAGACCTGTCATTGTAAAGGAGCAGACAATGCTTCCAGAGCTGGACCTCCGTGGCATCTATCAGAAACTGGTCATTGCCAGAGCTGGTGAAAACATCAAAGTTGAAATTCCAGTGCTTGGTCGACCAAAGCCCACAGTTACTTGGAAAAAAGGAGACCAAGTTCTTAAACAGACACAGAGAGTCAATGTTGAAAATACAGCAACATCAACCATCTTAAATATCAATGAGTGTGTCAGAAGTGATAGTGGGCCCTATCCATTAACAGCAAAGAACATTGTAGGAGAGGTCGGTGATGTCATCACCATTCAAGTCCATGATATCCCAGGGCCACCTACTGGACCAATCAAATTTGATGAAATTTCATCTGACTTTGTAACCTTCTCTTGGGATCCACCTGAGAATGATGGAGGTGTACCAATAAGCAATTATGTGGTGGAAATGCGACAGACTGATAGTACTACGTGGGTAGAGTTATCAACCACCGTTATACGTACTACCTATAAAGCCACTCGCCTTACTACTGGAGTGGAATACCAATTCCGTGTAAAAGCTCAAAACAGATATGGAGTTGGACCAGGCATCACATCAGCATCTGTAGTTGCCAGCTATCCATTTAAGGTACCTGGGCCTCCTGGTACCCCTCAGGTAACTGCAGTTACCAAAGACTCAATGACAATCAGCTGGCATGAGCCACTTTCTGATGGTGGGAGCCCCATTTTAGGATATCACATTCAAAGAAAAGAAAGAAATGCTATTCAATGGCAAACTGTGAGCAAAGCATTAGTACCAGGCAATATTTTCAAATCCAGTGGACTTACAGATGGTATTGCTTATGAATTCCGAGTAATTGCAGAAAACATGGCAGGCAAAAGCAAGCCAAGCAAGCCATCTGAACCAGTGTTTGCTTTGGATCCCATCGACCCACCTGGGAAACCGATACCTCTAAATATTACTAGACACACAGTGGCACTTAAATGGGCTAAGCCCGAATATACTGGAGGCTTTAAGATCACTAGTTACATAGTTGAAAAGAGAGACCTTCCAAATGGACGGTGGCTGAAGGCCAACTTCAGCAACATTTTGGAGAATGAATTTACAGTCAGTGGCCTAACAGAAGATGCTGCATATGAATTCCGCGTAATTGCCAAAAATGCTGCTGGCGCTGTCAGTCCACCATCTGAGCCGTCAGATGCCATTACATGCAGGGATGACGTTGAGGCACCAAAGATAATGGTGGATGTTAAATTTAAGGACACAGTTATATTAAAGGCAGGTGAAGCATTCAAGCTAGAAGCTGATGTTTCAGGTCGCCCACCTCCAACAATGGAATGGACCAAGGATGGAAAAGAGCTTGAAGGCACAGCAAAATTAGAAATAAAAATTGCGGATTTCTCCACTCATCTGATAAACAAGGATTCCTCAAGAAAGGATAGTGGTGCCTATATCCTCACAGCAACTAACCCTGGTGGCTTCGCCAAACATATTTTCAATGTCAGAGTTCTGGATAGGCCAGGCCCCCCTGAAGGGCCATTGGCTGTGTCTGATATGACGGCAGAAAAGTGCGTACTGTCATGGCTGCCTCCACTGGATGATGGAGGTGCCAAGATTGATCACTATGTAATACAGAAACGTGAGACCAGCAGGTTGGCGTGGACAAACGTAGCCTCTGAAGTGCAAGTAACAAAACTGAAAGTGACTAAACTTTTGAAAGGCAATGAATATATATTCCGTGTCATGGCTGTAAATAAATATGGCGTTGGAGAGCCCCTGGAATCAGAGCCTGTGCTTGCAGTGGACCCTTATGGACCTCCTGATCCACCCAAAAATCCCGAAGTTACAACTATTACCAAAGATTCCATGGTTGTCTGCTGGGGACATCCCGACTCTGATGGTGGAAGTGAAATCATAAATTATATTGTGGAACGGCGTGATAAAGCTGGGCAACGCTGGGTGAAATGCAACAAGAAAACCGTTACTGATCTAAGATATAAAGTGTCTGGACTGACAGAAGGACATGAATATGAGTTCAGGATTATGGCAGAAAATGCTGCTGGGATTAGCGCACCAAGTTCTACCAGTCCGTTTTATAAAGCTTGCGACGCTGTGTTTAAACCTGGCCCACCAGGTAACCCACGTGTTCTTGATACAAGCAGATCATCCATTTCAATTGCATGGAATAAACCTATCTATGATGGTGGTTCAGAAATCACCGGGTACATGGTTGAGATTGCCCTGCCAGAAGAAGACGAATGGCAGATTGTCACCCCACCAGCTGGACTCAAGGCAACTTCTTATACCATCACTGGCCTCGTAGAGAACCAGGAATATAAAATCCGAATCTATGCCATGAATTCTGAAGGACTTGGGGAACCTGCCCTCGTCCCTGGAACTCCAAAGGCTGAAGACAGGATGCTGCCTCCAGAGATCGAACTGGATGCTGACCTGCGCAAAGTTGTCACTATAAGAGCCTGTTGCACACTAAGACTTTTTGTTCCAATCAAAGGAAGGCCTGCGCCTGAGGTGAAGTGGGCCCGGGAACATGGAGAGTCTTTGGATAAAGCTAGCATTGAATCCACAAGCTCTTACACCCTGCTCATTGTTGGAAACGTAAACAGATTTGACAGTGGCAAATACATACTGACCGTAGAGAACAGCTCGGGCAGTAAGTCTGCATTTGTCAATGTTAGAGTATTAGATACACCAGGCCCTCCACAGGATCTGAAGGTGAAAGAGGTCATGAAGACATCCGTCACCCTGACATGGGAGCCTCCTCTTCTTGATGGAGGATCAAAAATAAAGAACTATATTGTTGAAAAGCGGGAATCAACGAGAAAAGCATATTCCACTGTGGCAACAAACTGCCACAAGACATCCTGGAAGGTAGACCAGCTTCAGGAAGGCTGTAGTTACTATTTCAGGGTTCTTGCTGAAAACGAATATGGCATCGGGCTGCCCGCTGAAACCGCGGAGTCTGTGAAAGCATCAGAACGGCCTCTTCCTCCAGGAAAAATCACTTTGGTGGATGTCACAAGAAATAGTGTGTCACTCTCTTGGGAGAAACCAGAGCATGATGGAGGCAGCCGCATTTTAGGTTACATTGTAGAGATGCAGAGCAAAGGCAGTGACAAATGGACCACGTGTGCCACAGTCAAAGTCACTGAAGCCACTATAACTGGACTGATCCAGGGTGAAGAATACTCTTTCCGTGTTTCAGCTCAGAATGAAAAGGGCATCAGTGATCCCAGACAACTGAGTGTGCCAGTAATTGCCAAAGATCTTGTCATTCCGCCAGCCTTCAAACTCCTGTTCAATACATTCACTGTACTGGCAGGTGAAGACCTTAAAGTTGATGTTCCATTCATTGGACGCCCTATACCAGCTGTAACCTGGCATAAAGACGATGTACCACTGAAGCAGACAACTAGAGTAAATGCAGAGAGCACAGAAAATAATTCACTACTGACAATAAAGGAAGCCTGCCGAGAAGATGTTGGACATTACATAGTTAAACTGACTAACTCAGCTGGTGAAGCTACTGAAACTCTTAATATTATCGTTCTTGACAAACCAGGGCCTCCCACTGGACCAGTTAAAATGGACGAAGTGACCGCTGACAGTATTACTCTTTCCTGGGAGCCACCGAAGTATGATGGTGGAAGTTCTATCAATAATTACGTTGTAGAGAAACGGGACACATCCACAACCACTTGGCAAATCGTGTCAGCTACAGTTGCAAGGACAACAATAAAGGCCTGCCGATTAAAGACCGGATGTGAATATCAGTTTAGAATTGCTGCTGAAAACAGATATGGAAAGAGTACCTATCTCAATTCAGAGCCTATTGTTGCCCAGTATCCATTCAAAGTTCCTGGACCACCTGGCACACCATTTGTCACATTGTCCTCCAAGGATAGCATGGAAGTACAGTGGCATGAGCCAGTCAGTGACGGAGGAAGCAGAGTCATTGGCTATCATCTAGAACGCAAGGAAAGAAATAGCATCCTCTGGGTCAAATTGAATAAAACACCTATTCCTCAAACCAAATTTAAGACAACTGGCCTTGAGGAAGGCATTGAATATGAATTTAGAGTCTCTGCAGAAAACATTGTGGGCATCGGCAAACCAAGTAAACCATCAGAATGCTATGTAGCTCGTGACCCGTGTGATCCACCAGGACGACCAGAGGCAATCATTGTCACAAGGAATTCTGTGACTCTTCAGTGGAAGAAGCCTACCTATGATGGTGGAAGCAAGATCACTGGTTACGTAGTTGAGAAGAAAGAATTACCTGAGGGCCGCTGGATGAAAGCCAGTTTTACGAATATCATTGACACCCAATTTGAAGTAACTGGCCTAATTGAAGATCATAGATATGAGTTCCGGGTTATAGCTCGAAATGCCGCAGGAGTGTTTAGTGAGCCTTCAGAAAGCACGGGAGCAATAACAGCAAGAGATGAGGTAGATCCACCGAGAATAAGTATGGACCCCAAATACAAAGACACAGTTGTGGTTCATGCTGGTGAGTCATTCAAGATCGATGCAGATATACATGGCAAACCAATACCAACCACTCAGTGGATAAAAGGTGATCAGGAGCTTTCGAACACAGCCCGATTAGAAATAAAGAGCACTGACTTTGCCACCAGTCTCAGTGTAAAGGATGCGGTACGTGTTGACAGTGGAAATTATATTCTGAAGGCCAAAAATGTTGCAGGAGAAAGGTCAGTGACTGTGAATGTGAAAGTTCTTGATAGACCAGGGCCACCTGAAGGACCTGTCGCTATATCAGGGGTTACAGCAGAAAAATGCACACTAGCCTGGAAGCCCCCGCTTCAGGATGGTGGGAGTGATATCACAAATTACATTGTGGAAAGGCGAGAAACCAGCCGTCTAGTCTGGACTGTGGTTGATGCCAATGTGCAAACTCTCAGCTGCAAGGTTACTAAGCTTCTTGAAGGCAATGAATATATTTTCCGTATAATGGCTGTAAACAAATACGGTGTTGGTGAACCTCTTGAATCGGAGTCATTAATTGCCAAGAATCCATTTGTAGTACCGGATGCACCAAAGGCTCCAGAAGTCACAACGGTGACCAAGGACTCAATGATTGTTGTATGGGAAAGACCAGCATCTGATGGTGGCAGTGAAATTCTTGGATATGTTCTTGAAAAACGGGACAAAGAGGGCGTTCGCTGGACAAGGTGCCACAAGCGCCTCATTGGGGAGTTGCGCTTGAGAGTAACTGGGCTCATAGAGAATCATGATTATGAATTCAGAGTCTCAGCTGAGAATGCCGCTGGACTTAGTGAACCAAGCCCTCCTTCCACGTACCAAAAAGCTTGTGATCCTATTTACAAACCAGGTCCTCCGAACAACCCCAAAGTCATGGATATTACCAGATCTTCAGTTTTCCTTTCCTGGAGCAAACCAATATATGACGGTGGTTGTGAAATCCAAGGATACATTGTTGAAAAATGTGATGTGAGTGTTGGTGAATGGACAATGTGCACTCCACCAACTGGAATCAATAAAACAAATATAGAAGTAGAAAAGCTAGTGGAAAAACATGAATACAACTTCCGTATTTGTGCCATTAATAAAGCTGGAGTTGGTGAACATGCTGATGTCCCAGGACCTGTAATAGTTGAAGAAAAATTGGAAGCACCAGACATAGATCTTGACCTAGAACTAAGGAAAGTTATAAATATAAGGGCAGGCGGCTCTTTAAGGCTATTTGTTCCTATAAAAGGTCGTCCTACCCCAGAAGTTAAATGGGGGAAGGTGGATGGTGAAATCCGAGATGCAGCTATAATTGATGTCACTAGCAGTTTCACCTCTCTTGTACTTGACAATGTCAACCGATATGATAGTGGAAAATACACTCTCACATTAGAGAACAGCAGTGGAACAAAGTCTGCCTTTGTTACTGTGAGAGTCTTGGATACGCCAAGTCCACCCGTTAACCTGAAAGTCACAGAAATCACCAAAGACTCAGTGTCTATTACATGGGAACCTCCTTTGTTAGATGGGGGATCCAAAATCAAAAATTACATTGTTGAGAAACGTGAAGCCACAAGAAAATCGTATGCTGCCGTTGTAACAAATTGCCATACGAATTCTTGGAAAATCGATCAGCTCCAAGAAGGGTGCAGTTATTACTTTAGAGTCACAGCTGAGAATGAATATGGTATCGGCCTTCCTGCCCACACCGCTGATCCAATTAAGGTTGCAGAAGTCCCACAACCTCCAGGAAAAATAACTGTGGATGATGTGACCAGAAACAGTGTCTCTCTGAGTTGGACAAAGCCTGAACATGATGGTGGCAGTAAAATCATTCAGTACATTGTGGAAATGCAAGCTAAACACAGTGAGAAATGGTCAGAGTGTGCTCGGGTAAAATCCCTTGAGGCAGTAATAACCAACCTAACTCAGGGAGAAGAATATCTTTTTAGAGTTGTTGCTGTAAATGAAAAGGGAAGAAGTGATCCTAGGTCCCTTGCAGTTCCAATAATTGCCAAAGATCTGGTTATAGAGCCAGATGTAAGACCTGCGTTCATCAGTTACAGTGTACAGGTTGGCCAAGACCTGAAAATAGAAGTACCAATTTCTGGACGCCCTAAGCCAACTATTACCTGGACTAAAGGTGATCTTCCTCTGAAGCAGACCACAAGAGTCAACGTCACTGATTCACTTGACCTCACCACACTCAGTATTAAAGAAACTCATAAGGATGACAGTGGACACTATGGAATCACAGTTGCCAATGTTGTTGGTCAGAAAACAGCATCCATCGAAATTATAACTCTAGATAAACCTGATCCTCCAAAAGGACCTGTTAAATTTGAAGAAGTCAGTGCTGAGAGTATTACATTATCTTGGCAGCCTCCATTATATACAGGAGGCTGCCAGATTACTAACTACATTGTTCAGAAAAGAGACACAACCACCACAGTATGGGATGTTGTTTCTGCTACTGTTGCTAGAACTACACTCAAAGTAACCAAACTGAAAACTGGTACAGAATACCAATTCAGAATATTTGCTGAAAACAGATATGGACAAAGCTTTGCCTTGGAGTCAGAACCAGTTGTGGCTCAATATCCCTACAAAGAACCAGGCCCTCCAGGTACACCATTTGCCACAGCCATTTCCAAAGACTCTATGGTCATACAGTGGCATGAACCAGTCAATAATGGCGGAAGCCCGATCATAGGTTACCACCTCGAGAGAAAGGAAAGAAATAGTATTTTGTGGACAAAAGTCAACAAAACTATCATTCATGACACCCAGTTTAAAGTGATAAATCTTGAAGAAGGCATTGAATATGAATTCAGAGTTTGTGCTGAAAATATTGTTGGTGTAGGCAAACCAAGCAAGAATTCGGAATGCTATGTAGCCCGAGATCCCTGTGACCCACCAGGAACCCCAGAAGCAATAATAGTTAAAAGAAATGAAATCACTTTACAGTGGACCAAACCTGTGTATGATGGTGGAAGTATAATTACAGGCTACATTGTAGAGAAACGTGATTTACCTGAGGGTCGCTGGATGAAAGCTAGCTTCACAAATGTCATTGAAACTCAATTTACTGTGTCAGGTCTCACTGAAGATCAAAGATATGAGTTCAGAGTCATTGCAAAGAACGCAGCTGGTGCAGTAAGTAAACCCTCTGACAGTACTGGACCAATAACTGCCAAGGATGAGGTTGAACTCCCAAGAATTTCAATGGATCCAAAATTCAGAGACACAATAGTGGTAAATGCTGGAGAAACATTCAGGCTTGAGGCTGACGTCTATGGAAAGCCCCTACCTACCATTGAATGGTTACGAGGTAATAAGGAAGTTGAAGAATCTGCCAGATGTGAAATAAAGAACACAGATTTCAAGGCTTTACTTATTATAAAGGATGCCATTAGAATTGATGGCGGACAGTATATCTTAAGAGCCTCCAATGTTGCAGGTTCTAAGTCTTTCCCAGTAAATGTGAAAGTATTAGATAGACCAGGACCACCAGAAGGGCCAGTTCAGGTTACTGGAGTTACTGCTGAAAAATGCACTTTAGCATGGTCTCCACCACTTCAGGATGGTGGCAGTGACATTTCTCACTATGTTGTTGAAAAGCGAGAAACCAGTAGACTTGCATGGACTGTTGTTGCTTCAGAAGTTGTGACTAATTCTCTGAAAATTACCAAACTTCTAGAAGGAAATGAATATATTTTCCGTATAATGGCTGTCAACAAATATGGTGTTGGAGAACCTCTGGAATCTGCACCAGTACTAATGAAAAATCCATTTGTGCTTCCTGGACCACCAAAAAGCTTGGAAGTCACGAACATTGCCAAAGATTCCATGACTGTCTGTTGGAACCGTCCGGATAGTGATGGTGGAAGTGAGATTATTGGTTACATTGTAGAGAAAAGAGACAGAAGTGGCATTCGGTGGATAAAATGTAATAAACGCCGCATTACAGATTTGCGTCTGAGAGTAACAGGATTAACAGAAGACCATGAATATGAATTCAGAGTCTCTGCTGAAAACGCTGCTGGAGTTGGAGAACCAAGTCCAGCCACAGTTCATTATAAGGCTTGTGATCCTGTGTTCAAACCTGGCCCACCCACCAATGCACACATTATAGACACCACTAGAAGTTCAATTACACTTACCTGGGGTAAACCCATCTATGATGGTGGCAGTGAGATCCTGGGATACGTTGTAGAAATCTGTAAAGCAGATGAAGAAGAATGGCAAGTAGTCACTCCACAGACTGGCCTGAGAGTCACTCGATTTGAAATCTCAAAACTCATTGAACACCAAGAATATAAAATACGAGTCTGTGCCCTCAACAAAGTTGGTTTAGGTGAGGCTGCATCCGTTCCTGGTACTGTGAAACCAGAAGATAAACTTGAAGCGCCTGAACTTGACCTTGACTCTGAGTTAAGGAAAGGAATCATCGTAAGAGCTGGTGGATCTGCCAGAATTCATATTCCATTCAAAGGTCGCCCAACCCCTGAGATCACTTGGTCTCGAGAGGAAGGTGAATTCACAGATAAGGTCCAAATTGAAAAGGGAGTAAACTACACCCAACTATCAATAGATAACTGTGATAGAAATGATGCTGGGAAATACCTTCTCAAGTTGGAAAACAGCAGTGGATCTAAGTCTGCTTTTGTAACTGTGAAAGTTCTTGATACCCCAGGACCACCACAGAATTTGGCAGTCAAAGAAATCAAAAAAGATTCTGCACTCCTGACATGGGAACCACCCATCATTGATGGAGGGGCAAAGGTTAAGAACTACGTTATTGATAAACGTGAGTCAACCAGAAAAGCATATGCTAATGTGAGTAGTAAATGCAGCAAAACAAGCTTTAAGGTTGAGAACCTTACAGAAGGAGCCATTTATTACTTTAGAGTCATGGCTGAGAATGAATTTGGAGTTGGTGTTCCAGTGGAAACCACAGATGCCGTGAAAGCTTCTGAACCTCCTTCCCCACCAGGAAAGGTCACACTCACTGATGTGTCCCAGACCAGTGCATCGCTTATGTGGGAGAAGCCTGAACATGATGGTGGAAGCAGAATCCTGGGCTATGTTGTTGAAATGCAGCCCAAAGGAACTGAGAAATGGAGCGTTGTGGCTGAATCCAAAGTCTGTAATGCTGTTGTTACTGGCTTGAGTTCTGGACAAGAATATCTATTCCGTGTCAAGGCTTATAATGAGAAAGGCAAAAGTGATCCAAGAGTGCTTGGTGTTCCTGTCATAGCCAAGGACTTGACTATACAGCCTAGGTTCAAGTTACCATTTAACACATATAGTGTCCAAGCTGGAGAAGACCTTAAAATAGAAATTCCTGTCATTGGCCGACCAAGACCTAAAATTTCTTGGGTCAAAGATGGCGAGCCTCTTAAACAGACCACAAGAGTAAATGTGGAAGAAACAGCTACTTCAACTATTTTACACATTAAAGAAAGTAGCAAAGATGACTTTGGAAAATACACCATAACAGCAACAAATAGTGCAGGCACAGCAACAGAAAATCTCAGCATTATTGTTTTGGAAAAGCCCGGACCTCCAGTTGGACCAGTGAAGTTTGACGAAGTTAGTGCAGACTTCGTGGTCATATCTTGGGAACCTCCCGCCTATACTGGTGGCTGCCAAATAAGCAACTACATTGTAGAGAAGAGAGACACAACCACCACCACCTGGCACATGGTATCAGCAACAGTTGCAAGAACAACGATTAAAATAACCAAACTGAAAACAGGCACTGAGTACCAGTTTAGAATTTTTGCTGAAAACAGGTATGGTAAAAGTACCTCTCTGGACTCTAAACCAGTTATTGTACAATATCCATTTAAAGAACCTGGACCACCTGGAACTCCTTTTGTGACATCAGCCTCAAAAGATCAAATGCTTGTGGAATGGCATGAGCCAGTTAATGATGGAGGCAGCAAAGTTACTGGCTATCATCTTGAACAGAAGGAAAAGAACAGCATTTTATGGGTCAAGTTAAATAAGACCCCCATTCAAGACACCAAATTCAAAACAACCGGGCTTGACGAAGGCCTTGAGTATGAGTTCAAAGTTTCTGCTGAAAATATTGTTGGTATTGGCAAGCCTAGCAAAGTATCGGAATGTTTTGTTGCTCGTGATCCCTGTGACCCACCTGGTCGTCCTGAAGCCATTGTTATTACAAGAAACAATGTCACACTGAAATGGAAGAAACCTGCCTATGATGGTGGGAGCAAAATAACAGGTTACATTGTAGAAAAGAAAGATCTACCTGATGGCCGCTGGATGAAAGCCAGCTTTACTAATGTATTGGAAACTGAATTTACAGTGAGTGGACTTGTAGAAGACCAAAGATATGAATTTAGAGTAATTGCAAGAAATGCAGCTGGCAATTTGAGTGAACCGTCTGAAAGCAGTGGTGCCATTACTGCAAGGGATGAAATTGATGCACCAAATGCCTCACTGGATCCAAAATATAAAGATGTCATTGTTGTTCATGCAGGAGAGACTTTTGTTCTTGAAGCTGACATCCGTGGCAAACCTATACCTGATATTGTTTGGTCAAAAGATGGAAAAGAACTTGAAGAAACAGCTGCTAGGGTGGAAATTAAATCTACTATTCAGAAGACAACTCTGGTTGTCAAAGACTCCATACGGACTGATGGAGGGCAATATATTCTGAAACTCAGCAATGTTGGTGGTACAAAGTCTATCCCCATCACTGTAAAGGTGCTTGACCGTCCAGGGCCTCCTGAAGGGCCTCTGAAAGTTTCTGGAGTTACCACAGAAAAATGTTACCTGGCATGGAACCCACCTCTGCAAGATGGTGGTGCTAGTATTTCACATTACATCATTGAAAAGAGAGAGACAAGTAGACTCTCCTGGACCCAGGTTTCAACTGAGGTACAGGCCCTTAACTACAAAGTCACCAAACTTCTCCCTGGTAATGAGTACATTTTCCGTGTCATGGCTGTGAATAAATATGGAATTGGGGACCCCCTAGCATCTGAGCCTGTTATCGCTTGCAACCCATATAAGCTACCAGGTCCTCCTTCAACACCTGAGGCCTCAGCAATCACCAAAGATTCTATGGTAGTAACATGGGCACGCCCAGTAGATGATGGAGGTGCTGAAATTGAGGGCTACATTCTTGAAAAACGAGATAAAGAGGGTGTTCGATGGACCAAGTGCAACAAGAAAACACTAACAGATCTTCGATTCAGGGTAACTGGACTTACTGAAGGCCATTCGTATGAATTCAGAGTTGCTGCTGAGAACGCAGCTGGTGTGGGTGAACCTAGCGAGCCATCTGTTTTCTACCGTGCATGTGATGCCTTGTATCCACCAGGTCCACCAAGCAATCCCAAAGTGACAGACACTTCTAGATCTTCTGTCTCCCTGGCATGGAATAAGCCAATTTACGATGGTGGTGCACCCGTTAAAGGCTATGTTATTGAGGTCAAAGAAGCCACTGCTGATGAATGGACAACTTGCACTCCACCAACAGGATTACAAGGAAAGCAGTTCACAGTAACCAAGCTTAAAGAAAATACTGAATATAACTTCCGTATCTGTGCCCTCAATTCTGAAGGTGTAGGTGAACCTGCAACTATACCTGGTTCCGTTGTTGCTCAAGAGAGGATAGAACCACCAGAAATAGAACTTGATGCTGATCTTAGAAAAGTGGTCATTCTGCGTGCCAGTGCTACTTTACGCTTATTTGTCACTATCAAAGGTCGACCAGAACCCGAAGTTAAATGGGAAAAGGCTGAAGGTATTCTCACTGACAGGGCCCAGATTGAGGTGACCAGCTCATATACCATGTTAGTGATTGATAATGTCACCAGATTTGACAGTGGTCGGTATAACCTGACACTTGAAAATAACAGTGGCTCCAAAACAGCTTTTGTTAATGTCAGAGTTCTTGACTCACCAAGTGCCCCTGTAAATTTGACTGTAAGAGAAGTGAAGAAAGACTCAGTGATACTGTCCTGGGAACCACCACTTATTGATGGTGGAGCCAAGATTACAAATTACATTGTTGAAAAGCGAGAAACTACAAGGAAAGCCTATGCTACTGTTACAAACAATTGCACTAAGAATACATTTAAAATTGAAAATCTACAGGAAGGATGTTCTTACTACTTCCGAGTCTTGGCTGCCAATGAATATGGGAT
The DNA here is from genome assembly GCA_028451465.1 of Erethizon dorsatum. Lineage (NCBI taxonomy): Eukaryota > Metazoa > Chordata > Mammalia > Rodentia > Erethizontidae > Erethizon > Erethizon dorsatum. Next base: position 121,862,316 of record CM051826.1, on the reverse strand, counting down.
CGGTTTACCAGCTGAAACAACTGAACCTGTTAAAGTGTCAGAACCGCCCCTCCCACCAGGAAGAGTAACTCTCGTGGATGTGACCCGTAATACAGCCACAATTAAGTGGGAGAAACCAGAAAGTGATGGTGGCAGCAAGATTACTGGTTATGTGGTTGAAATGCAGACCAAAGGCAGTGAAAAATGGAGCACCTGCACACAAGTTAAGACTCTGGAAGCAACTATATCTGGCCTAACTGCTGGAGAAGAGTATGTCTTCAGGGTAGCTGCAGTTAACGAAAAAGGAAGAAGTGATCCAAGACAACTTGGAGTTCCAGTAATAGCAAGGGATATAGAAATAAAGCCTTCAGTTGAGCTTCCTTTCCATACTTTCAATGTAAAGGCTAAAGACCAACTCAAGATTGATATACCATTCAAGGGAAGACCTCAAGCTACTATAAGCTGGAAAAAAGATGGTCAGATTCTCAGAGAGACAACTAGAGTCAACGTTTCTTCTTCAAAGACTGTCACTACACTGTCTATTAAAGAAGCTTCAAGGGAAGATGTTGGATCTTATGAATTGTGTGTTTCAAACAGTGCTGGATCTCTAACGGTTCCTATTACTATAATTGTTCTTGATAAACCAGGACCTCCAGGGCCTGTACATATTGATGAGGTTAGTTGTGACAGTGTAACCATTTCTTGGACTCCTCCAGAATATGATGGTGGCTGCCAAATTAGCAATTACATCGTTGAAAAGAGAGAAACCACTTCTACCACATGGCAAGTAGTTTCACAAGCAGTGGCAAGAACCTCCATTAAAATAGTTCGTCTAACAACAGGCAGTGAGTACCAGTTCCGTGTGTGTGCAGAAAACAGGTATGGAAAGAGCTCCTACAGTGAATCTTCACCTGTTGTTGCAGAGTATCCATTCACCCCTCCAGGTCCTCCTGGAACTCCTAAAGTTGTACATGCCACAAAATCTACCATGCTTGTGAGCTGGCAAGTGCCAGTTAATGACGGAGGAAGTCGAGTTATTGGCTATCACCTTGAGTATAAAGAAAGAAGCAGCATTCTTTGGTCAAAAGCAAATAAAACCCTCATTGCAGATACTCAAATGAAAGTCTCTGGTCTTGATGAAGGGCTCATGTATGAGTATCGCGTGTATGCTGAGAACATTGCTGGAATTGGTAAATGCAGTAAAGCATGTGAACCAGTTCCTGCAAGAGATCCTTGTGATCCTCCTGGACAACCTGAAGTCACAAATATCACAAGAAAGTCCGTCTCACTCAAATGGTCTAAACCACATTATGACGGTGGAGCTAAGATCACAGGCTACATTATTGAACGTAGGGAACTACCAGATGGCCGGTGGCTGAAGTGCAACTACACTAATGTACAAGAAACATACTTTGAAGTGACTGAACTTACTGAAGATCAGCGTTACGAATTCCGGGTTTTTGCAAGAAATGCTGCTGACTCGGTGAGTGAACCATCTGAATCCACTGGACCAATTACAGTCAGAGATGATGTTGAGGCTCCAAGAATTATGATGGATGTCAAGTTCCGAGACGTTATCACTGTCAAAGCTGGAGAAGTCCTTAAGATAAATGCAGACATTGCAGGGCGACCTCTGCCAGTAATTTCCTGGGCGAAGGATGGGGTAGAAATTGAAGAAAGAGCAAGAACAGAAATTGTCTCAACAGATTGTACCACCCTGTTAACAGTTAAAGATTGTATAAGGCGAGACACTGGGCAGTATGTACTAACATTGAAGAATGTTGCAGGAACTCGCTCTGTGACAGTTAATTGCAAAGTACTTGACAGGCCTGGCCCACCAGCAGGACCACTTGAAATCAGTGGCCTTACTTCTGAGAAATGCTCTCTCTCGTGGGGACGTCCCCAAGAAGATGGTGGTGCAGATATTGACTATTACATTGTAGAAAAGCGTGAAACAAGCCACCTTGCCTGGACAATATGTGAGGCAGAGTTGAGGACAACATTCTGTAAAGTGACCAAGTTACTCAAAGGCAATGAGTATATCTTTAGAGTAACTGGTGTTAATAAATATGGTGTTGGTGAGCCCCTAGAGAGTGTAGCTGTGAAGGCACTAGACCCATTTACAGTTCCAAGCCCACCCACATCTTTGGAAATTACATCTGTGACCAAAGATTCCATGACGCTTTGCTGGGCAAGACCAGAGAGTGATGGTGGCAGCGATATCTCTGGATATATTGTTGAAAGGCGAGAGAAAAATGGCCTACGATGGGTACGTGTAAACAAAAAACCAGTTTATGATCTGAGAGTGAAAGCAACAGGACTTCGGGAAGGATGTGAATATGAATATCAGGTGTATGCAGAAAATGCTGCTGGTTTGAGTCTTCCAAGTGAAACCTCTCCCTTAGTTCGGGCAGAAGATCCAGTGTTTTTGCCATCTCCTCCATCCAAACCCAGAATTGTGGACTCTGGCAAGACAACTATAACTATTGGCTGGGTTAAGCCCTTGTTTGATGGTGGGGCCCCAATAATTGGATACACTGTTGAATACAAAAAGTCCGATGAAACTGACTGGACAGCTGCCATTCAGAGTTTCAGAGGTACAGAATATACAATGAGTGGACTAACAACAGGAGCTGAATATGTTTTCAGAATCCGATCTGTCAATAAGGTTGGTGCTAGTGATCCCAGTGACAGTTCCGACCCTCAGATAGCAAAAGAAAGAGAAGAAGAACCTGTTTTCGATATTGACAGCGAAATGAGGAAGACTTTGATTGTCAAGGCCGGTGCCTCATTTACCATGACTGTGCCTTTCCGAGGAAGACCAGTACCCAGCGTCTCGTGGAGTAAGCCAGACACTGACCTCCGCACCAGGGCATATATCGATTCCACAGATTCTCGTACATCACTTACTATTGAAAATGCCAACAGAAGTGATTCTGGAAAATACACATTAACAATTCAGAATGTGTTGAGTGCTGCTTCACTGACCTTCATTGTCAAAGTTTTAGATTCTCCAGGCCCTCCCACCAATATTACAGTGCACGAAGTAACCAAAGAGAGTGCAGTGTTATCCTGGGATGTTCCTGAAAACGATGGAGGAGCACCAGTGAAGAATTATCACATAGAAAAACGTGAGGCCAGCAAGAAAGCGTGGGTCTCTGTCACCAACAACTGCAGCCGCCTATCCTACAAAGTTGCCAACTTACAAGAAGGAGCTACTTACTACTTCAGAGTCTGTGGAGAGAACGAGTTTGGCATTGGTGTACCAGCCGAAACAAAAGAAGGAGTCAAAATAACAGGTACATTTTAAGGACAAGGAAAACCAATGTGTCTATATTAATTTTGGTAGAATACTGTGATTCATTCTAGTTAGTCATTTTTTATTCTTAAACGCTTTTGATTCTCCTCAAACTATTCATACTATAGCACTAAGTGAATTTCTAATAATATATTGAATTTAAGTATAATTGAATCTAACTGCCTATATACACATGGTATATATGTATGCAGAAACTGTATGATGAAGTTTCTTATATGATTGTTCATCCTGTTCCTTTTTTTTTTTAACCTATGATGAATTTGGGGTGAATTTTATTATTTAATCTGTTTATTTGACAGTTTAAATTTGAATACTGTGACATGCAGTGACCCTTCTTGGGGAGTTTTGGTTGGCTTCAAAGCTAAAAAAAATATAAGAAAAACAGAAATTAAAGTAATATGAGTTCCACTTAGAAGTTTTCTTTCGAGAATGCAAGGAGGTCCACGTGGAAAAAAATATTGTAATAACTGTTCCTTTCCTTTTGATGCCTTATTTTCTTAGAAAAACCAAGCCCACCTGAAAAACTTGGAGTAACAAATGTCACCAAAGATAGTGTTTTCTTGACCTGGTTAAAGCCCGAACATGACGGTGGAAGCAGAATTGTACACTATGTTGTTGAAACACTAGAAAAAGGACAGAAAAACTGGGTTAAATGTGCTGTGGTAAAGTCAACCCAGCATGTTGTTTCTGGTCTGAGGGAGAATCACGAATACTTTTTCCGAGTCTTTGCTGAAAACCAAGCTGGTCTGAGTGACCCAAGAGAACTCCTGCTTCCTGTTCTTGTAAAGGAGCAGCTAGGTATGTCTAATTATATGTAAAGGCAAAATTTGAACTCCTTTACATTGATTTAATTTTTAAAAACTCTTTTTTACCTTCATTTTCTATACTCTTATTTTTCAGAACCGCCTGAAATTGATATGAAGAATTTCCCAAGTCACACTGTATATGTTAGAGCTGGCTCAAACCTTAAAGTTGACATCCCAATTTCTGGAAAACCATTACCTAAAGTGACCTTATCAAGAGATGGTGTTTCCCTCAAGGCAACCATGAGATTTAATACTGAAGTTACTGCCGAGAACCTGACAATCAATCTCAAAGAAAGTGTTACAGCTGATGCTGGAAGATATGAGATCACTGCTGCCAACTCCAGTGGAACAACCAAAGCTTTCATTAACATCGTCGTGCTGGACAGGCCTGGTCCTCCAACTGGCCCTGTCGTTATTAGTGACATAACTGAAGAAAGTGTGGTTCTCAAATGGGAGCCACCTAAGTATGATGGTGGAAGTCAAGTTACCAATTACATTGTACTTAAGAGAGAAACAACTACTGCAGCATGGACTGAGGTGTCTGCAACAGTTGCCAGAACAATGATGAAAGTCATGAAACTGACCACAGGAGAAGAGTACCAGTTCCGCATCAAGGCAGAAAATCGCTTTGGTATCAGTGATCACATAGATTCAGCTTGTGTGGTTGTCAAACTGCCATACAGTAAGTTGATAAACTTTTCAAAGATCCCAGGTTTTCATTTACCATGTATGTACTAAGTGTCTTTATGAACCTATGGAATTTTTCTTTTTTGTAGCAACACCTGGACCACCATCAACACCATGGGTCACTAATGTTACTCGTGAAAGCATCACTGTGAGCTGGCATGAACCAGTGTCCAATGGAGGCAGTGCCGTCACAGGCTATCACTTGGAAATGAAAGACAGAAACAGTATTTTATGGCAAAAAGCCAACAAAATGCTCATCCGTACAACTCACTTCAAAGTCACGACAATCAGTGCTGGACTTATTTATGAATTCAGGGTGCATGCAGAAAATGCTGCCGGTGTTGGAAAACCCAGCCATGCTTCTGAACCCGTCTTAGCCATTGATGCCTGCGGTATGTATCTGTGATGAAGAAAATATTTCTGGCAACTAAAAAATGCAAATCTTATTTCTGCAAAGCAAAATAAACTGATATAAGTGCCACTAAAGCTCTCTCTTATTACTACAGAACCCCCAAGAAATCTTCGTATTACTGACATTTCAAAGAACTCTGTCAACCTTTCATGGCAACAACCAGCTTTTGATGGAGGAAGCAAGATTACAGGCTACATTGTTGAGAGGCGCGACCTTCCAGATGGCAGATGGACCAAGGCCAGCTTCACTAATGTTACTGAGACCCAGTTCACTGTCTCTGGCTTGCTTCAGAATTCCCAGTATGAATTCCGTGTCTTCGCTAGGAATGCCGTCGGCTCCATCAGCAATCCCTCTGAGGTTGTGGGCCCTATTACGTGCATCGATTCTTATGGTAAGCAATTTTAGTACTTTGCATCCCAACATCTTTTTAATTCAATATTTTTCCCTTATTTTAATAACTTTTACTATGTGCTTTAATGAGGTTTTTGGAAGAAAGTATAAACTGACTTACTTAGGAAAATTCCTTAACCTCTCCATATTTCTTTTTTTTGTGTGTGTGTGTGTGGGTACTGAGGGTCAAACTCAGGACCTCGTGTGCCAGCAGGCACCCATGCCGCTGACCTATCTCACTGGCCCTTTTTTCATATATGGGTACCAGGAGTCGAACTCAGGACCTCATGCTTGCCAGGCAGGTGCTTATGCCGCTGAGCTATCTCACCGGCCCTCCATATTTCTTCATTGTAAAAGATACTACAGAGATTTGGACTACAGGATATCTAAAGGCCCCTCAAGTTCTATGATTCTTTGTATAAGTTGGCACTTTCATTCTGTTTTAAATTATCAGCCAATAATTAAATCCATAGGTGCACCCCACAGAAAATTGCTTTTTAAAATAAGTAAAAAACTAAACAGATTTTGAAGATAGCATTAGCAGCAGCTAAGATTTACTGCCTAATTATCACAGATTCTCTCCCTTAGTTCTAACAACCCTAATTTAGCCCATGTTACAGAAGAGAAACTCGGGCTTAAAGTGCTAATGCAATTTCCCCAAGGTCAAGCAGCTCATCAGTGATGGAGTGAGGGTCTCCAGAGCCCTCTCTACATCACTATCCATCCAAAATACATACACCTGATACTCTGGAAAATAAGTGGCGTGTTCAACTAAGAATGTTTTGAAAATTAAAAGGTCATGAAAGTCAAGTGCTCCAAAGTATTTTTTTATAAGTTCTCCATTATAAAAAGAAATGAGGGGCCAGTGAGATAGCTCAGTGGCATAAGTGCCTGCCTGGCAAGCGCGAGGTCCTGAGTTCAACTCCCGGAACCCACATAAAGGAAAAAAGGGGCCGGTGATATCGCTCAGCGGCACAAGCGCTTGCTGGCAAGCATGAGGTCCTGAGGTCGACTCCTGGTACCCACATAAAAAAAAAAAAAAAAAAAAAAAGAAATGAGCCACTATAGTGTCCGGGCAGAAGTATTCACTGCCACCCTCAAGTGAAAAATTCCACAGCTGATCTTTATCAGTCAGGTTTTGTGGGCACTGAGTATTCCTGAGGCTGTGAAGTAAATCTAATTTATTCTATTTCTCAGTAGTTCTGAGAAGCCCAACAACAAATCCGCATAGTGAATATATAGCTCTGTGAGTAGAGAACTCGAGCTTCAAAAGTCTACCCTGAACTGACCACACTTGGATAGATATCTGTAAACTAGGAAGGGAAATAAAAAGCAATAGAGAAACTAGAGTGATGAAAATGTTTAATGGTCCCTCTGGCTCAATAAAGTACTTCGCTACTGTATCCCATCTCACCACTGGAATAAAATACCTAACAGACTTTAAAATACATTGAGAAGGCAGTTAAGTGCCTGTGGAATTAGTGCAGTGCTGGTGAGAAACAGAGCTTGTTCTCAGCCTTTCTTCCCCATCTGAGGTAGAAGAGTGATTTATAAAATTTAAAAGGTTAAAATAATAGGTGAGTAGGATTAGAATACAATGCACTTATGTACACATAAATGTATACACACATGCATATGCATATATGTAACATAATAAGCACCAATGACCTTTTGGTTGAGCTATGGTTTCATCCTTATAATATTTCAAATATTCCTCATCTGTTTTTTTTCTTGCAGGTGGACCTGTAATTGACTTGCCTCTAGAATATACGGAAGTTGTCAAATACAGAGCAGGTACATCTGTGAAGCTCAGAGCTGGCATTTCTGGAAAACCTGAACCCACAATTGAGTGGTATAAAGATGACAAAGAATTACAAACCAATGCACTGGTGTGTGTTGAAAATACCACTGACCTCGCATCTATACTCATCAAAGATGCCAACCGCCTTAATAGTGGAAGCTATGAATTAAAACTGAGGAATGCCATGGGCTCAGCCTCAGCCACCATCAGAGTACAGATCCTTGGTAGGTGTTTAGTCCAGGCCAGTGTCATATTTGGTCTGCCTAAAGCTTAGTAATTTTAAATTAGTAGCTTTTAAAAAAGTACTAACATTTTGTTTTGTTCTTTCATTGACAGATAAACCAGGACCTCCAGGTGGCCCAATTGAATTTAAGACTGTGACTGCTGAAAAGATAACCCTTCTCTGGCGGCCTCCAGCTGATGACGGTGGTGCAAAAATCACTCACTACATTGTAGAAAAGCGTGAGACAAGCCGTGTTGTGTGGTCTATGGTGGCTGAAAATTTGGAAGAGTGCATCATTACAACCACCAAAATTATCAAAGGAAATGAATACGTCTTCCGGGTACGAGCTGTGAACAAATACGGAATTGGCGAGTCCCTGGAATCAGAGCCAGTTGTAGCCAAGAATGCATTTGGTGAGATATAATTTCATTAGGAAATTGAAATAAAAGTCAAAATTTAAAAATAAATATAAACTATTTTTCTAGGATATGAATATGTTTTCTTAAAACATTTTTCTTTTGTGTCACATCTTGTCTCATTACTGTCCTTTCCACAAAGTGGAAAATATAATAAGTAAAACAACTCTTATTTAGATGCAAAACTCAAAAAGTAGAATTTATAAGTAATGCTGATCATTTAAATTCATCTGCCTTTTCTTTTCTAAACAGTTACACCTGGGCCACCAAGTGTACCAGAGGTGACAAAGATTACCAAGAATTCAATGACCGTTGTCTGGAGCAGGCCAGTTGCAGATGGTGGTAGTGAAATAAATGGCTATTTCCTCGAAAAACGAGACAAGAAGAGTCTAGGATGGTTTAAAGTACTAAAGGATACCATCCGTGACACTAGACAGAAGGTGACAGGACTCACAGAACACAGTGACTATCAATACCGAGTTTGTGCTATAAATGCTGCTGGAATGGGTCCATTTTCTGAACCATCTGACTTCTACAAAGCTGCTGATCCTATTGGTAAGTGGATCAGCATCTTCACCTATGTCTTTTCTGTGTGACTGAATTGCACATGATCGTGTGTATTTACTGTGTTGTGAATGGCCATTCCAGATCCTCCAGGTCCACCTGCCAAGATAAGAATTGCAGATTCAACTAAGTCATCCATCACTCTTGGCTGGAGTAAACCTGTCTATGATGGGGGGAGTGCTATTACTGGATATATTGTTGAGATGAGACAAGGAGAGGAAGAGGAATGGACTACTGTCTCTATGAAAGGAGAGGTCAGAACTACAGAATATGTGGTATCGAACCTACAACCTGGAGTCAATTACTACTTCCAGGTATCTGCAGTCAACTGTGCTGGACAAGGAGAACCTATAAAAATGACCGAACCCGTACAAGCTAAAGATATACTTGGTATGTATAAATAGGGGTGACTATGTTTTTCTTTTTTATTAGAGTACTTCCAGGAGAAGACTCATTTTCTTGCTTTTAACATTCACTGTATATGTCCATTTTATGTCTACAGAGGAACCAGAGATTGACCTAGATGTGGCTCTCAGATCATCTATTATAGCTAAGGCTGGTGAAGATGTACAAATCTTGATTCCCTTCAAAGGCAGACCTCCACCTACTGTCACCTGGAGGAAAGATGAGAAGAATCTTGGCAGTGATGCCAGATACAGCATTCAAAACACCGATTCATCTTCTTTACTCATTATTCCTCAAGTTACTCGCAATGATACAGGCAAATATATTCTGACAATAGAAAATGGAGTTGGCCAACCAAAGTCTTCAACTGTGAATGTTAAAGTGCTTGATACCCCAGCTGCCTGCCAGAAACTACAGGTTAAACATGTTTCTCTAGGCACAGTCACTTTGTTCTGGGATCCCCCTCTCATCGATGGAGGCTCTCCCATAATTAATTATGTCATTGAAAAGAGAGATGCCACAAAGAGAACGTGGTCTACTGTGTCACATAAATGTTCTAGTACATCCTTTAAGGTCATGGATTTGTCAGAGAAAACTCCATTCTTCTTCAGAGTTCTTGCAGAAAATGAAATGGGAGTTGGAGAACCCTGTGAAACTACAGAGCCAGTGAAGGCTGCCGAAGTACCAGCTCCTATACGTGATCTCTCAATGAAAGATTCCACGAAGACATCTGTTATCCTGAGCTGGACCAAGCCTGACTTTGATGGTGGGAGTGTCATCACAGACTATGTTGTGGAAAGGAAAGGTAAAGGCGAGCAAACATGGTCACATGCTGGCATAAGTAAATCATGTGAAATAGAGATTAGCCAACTGAAAGAACTGTCAGTCCTGGAATTCAGAGTGTTCGCTAAAAATGATAAAGGACTGAGTGATGCTGTCACTATTGGACCACTTACAGTGAAAGAACTTGTAATTACTCCTGAAGTTGACCTATCAGAAATCCCTGGTGCACAAATCTCAGTGAGAATTGGTCATAATGTACACCTTGAATTACCCTATAAAGGAAAACCCAAGCCATCTATCAGTTGGCTGAAAGACGGTTTGCCATTGAAAGAAAGTGAAAATGTTCGCTTCCGTAAAACTGAAAACAAGATCACCTTGAGTATTAAGAATGTCAAGAAAGAACATGGAGGAAAGTACACTGTTATTCTGGATAATGCAGTGTGTAGAAACTCATTCCCCATTACGATTATCACCCTTGGCCCTCCATCAAAGCCCAAAGGACCCATCCGATTTGATGAAATCAAGGCTGACAGTGCCATCATCTCCTGGGATATACCAGATGATGATGGAGGAGGAGAAATTACTTGTTACAGCATTGAGAAACGGGAAGCTTCACAAACTAATTGGAAGATGGTATGTTCAAGTGTTGCCAGGACAACTTTCAAAGTTCCTAATCTAGTCAAAGATGCTGAATACCAGTTTAGAGTTAGGGCAGAAAACAGATACGGAGTCAGTGAACCACTTGTCTCAAGTCTTATTGTGGCAAAACACCAGTTCAGGATTCCTGGTCCCCCAGGAAAGCCAGTTATATACAATGTGACCTCTGATGGTATGTCACTAACTTGGGATGCACCAGTTTATGATGGTGGCTCAGAAGTTACTGGATTCCATGTCGAAAAGAAAGAAAGAAATAGCATCCTCTGGCAAAGAGTTAATATGTCACCAATATCTGGACGAGAATATAGAGCAACTGGGTTAATAGAAGGACTGGATTACCAATTCCGAGTATATGCTGAAAATTCTGCTGGTCTGAGTTCACCCAGTGACCCAAGCAAATTTACCTTAGCTGTCTCCCCAGTGGGTAAGTGACTATTATTCAAATATATTTAGTTTAGCAAGTGTGTTAGTAATAAATCATTCTTTTCTTTCATGTATCACCTTTCTTGCTATCTTTTTGTCACTAGACAACTGATTATATAAAGCAAGAGGAATGATTTTAAATAAGTCAAATGAAACAATTTAAAGCTCTTAAGTACTATGAAACAGAAAGTTGAAATTAATGAGTGAAATGTGTTTGGGGGATTTATTCATGCTAGTTTTCTTCCATCAGTGATTAAGAGCTGGTTACAGATGTAATGATATGGTTAACTTCCTTATGACTTTTCAGACCCACCTGGCACTCCTGACTACATTGACATCACCAGGGAAACCATAACACTTAAATGGAACCCACCATTGCGTGATGGAGGCAGTAAGATTGTGGCCTACAGCATTGAGAAACGGCAAGGGGATGATCGCTGGGTTAGATGCAACTTTACTGACGTCAGTGAATGTCAGTACACGGTTACAGGACTTAGTCCTGGGGATCGATTCGAGTTCAGAATCATTGCAAGAAATGCTGTTGGAACTATAAGCCCACCCTCACAGTCTTCTGGTGTTATTATGACAAGAGATGAAAATGGTAAGTGTTTCTGACTGATTTCCATATGACTAAGAATAATTGAATTTTTTAAAAAATACTTTGGGCCTCTGGTCTGTAAAGGGGGAACAGAAACATCATTACTTAAGGTTGCTACGTGGATGAATTAGGACTTTGCTATCTTTCAGATAAAGAAAAGAAAAAGCATAATTGGCATCAATTAGTTTTACTGTGTCTATTATTTTACTCCATTCCCACATTAAGAGCAAAGATGAGTTTTTAACTTTGTAATTTTAGCACTTTATAATAAATAAAAAGGGTCCCTAGAATAGCCATCCATCTGCACTGGAGATATTAAAATACAACACTTATCCAACAATACAATCATCACTTTGTTTGCCTGCAGCTGATGACCTCTTACAGATACTTGTTTGAATAAGCAGCACTATTAGAAAGTAAATGACCTGTAAATATTTCAATTTCTCTTCTTACAAATGGCAATGCAAAATTATTAACATGACTGATATAACAAAGGGGAAAAGGTTATAATAGACAAATATTTAATCCCATACTCTTTAATACCAAACTCTTAATTACCAATCCTTTCAAAATAGCCTTTGGTAGCGCAGAACTCATTATCTTCCTATTCTTTATGATGTGATGCTTCCTATTCTTTATGATGTGAAAAATATATTTTATATAGCCATATTAAGTCAATCTAATACATAGTATTTCTATTTCTCTTATAGTTCCACCAACAGTAGAGTTTGGCCCTGAGTACTTCGATGGTGTCACTATTAAGTCTGGAGAGAGCCTTAGAATTAAAGCTTTGGTACAAGGACGACCAGTACCTCGAGTAACTTGGTTCAAAGATGGAGCTGAAATCGAAAAGAGGATGAATATGGAAATAACCGATGTCCTTGGATCTACCAGCCTCTTTGTTAGAGATGCTACTCGAGACCATAGTGGCATGTATACAGTGGAAGCCAAAAATGTATCTGGCTCCACAAAAGCAGATATTAAAGTGAAAGTACAAGGTACTTTTAAAGAACTTCTTAGTGTTCCAATTAACAGGATTTGGATTAGTGACATGCCTTATTATATTTTAATGGACAAGGAAAAAGAAACTAACTATAGATACTTTTTCTTATAGATACACCAGGAAAAGTAGTTGGGCCAATACGATTCACCAGTATTACTGGTGAGAAGATGACACTATGGTGGGATGCGCCACTCAATGATGGTTGTGCTCCTGTCACCCACTACATCATTGAAAAACGGGAAACGAGCAGACTTGCTTGGGCATTAATTGAAGATAAATGTGAAGCCCAGAGTTACACTGCCATTAAACTAATAACTGGCAATGAATACCAATTCCGTGTTTCTGCAGTTAACAAGTTTGGTGTTGGGAGACCACTTGATTCTGACCCAGTGATTGCTCAAATACAATATAGTAAGTTTCCGTTTTTATAAATGGTACTATGGTATAAGATTAACTTTCCAACCAAATGTATCTAATTGGCTTTGTTTCTCTGTTTTCTTTCTGTTTATAGCGGTTCCTGATGCCCCTGGCACTCCAGAGCCTAGCAATGTAACAGGCAATAGTATTACCCTGACATGGGCAAGGCCAGATTCAGATGGTGGCAATGAGATTCAACATTACATCCTCGAAAGGAGGGAAAAGAAAAGCACAAGATGGGTAAAAGTGATCAGCAAACGACCAATCTCCGAAACAAGATTCAAAGTCACCGGTCTTATAGAAGGCAATGAGTACGAATTCCATGTCATGGCTGAAAATTCGGCAGGAGTAGGACCTGCAAGTGGCATCTCAAGACTAATTAAATGCAGAGAGCCCGTTAACCCACCAAGTGCTCCCACAGTGGTAAAAGTGACAGACACGTCAAAGACAACTGTAAGCTTAGAATGGTCCAGGCCAGTCTTTGATGGAGGACTGGAAATAATTGGATACATCATAGAAATGTGCAAAGCTGACCTGGGAGACTGGCACAAGGTGAATACAGAGGCATGTGTGAAAACAAGATACACGGTCACTGATTTACAAGCAGGTGAAGAATACAAATTCCGGGTTAGTGCTATCAACAGTGCTGGAAAAGGAGACAGCTGTGAAGTGACTGGTACAATTAAAGCGGTTGACCGACTAACAGCTCCTGAATTAGACATTGATGCGAGCTTCAAACAGACTCACATTGTTAGAGCCGGTGCCAGTATTCGCCTTTTTATTGCCTTCCGGGGTAGACCCACTCCTACAGCTGCGTGGAGCAAGCCAGACTCTAACCTTAGTATTCGGGCTGATATCCACACAACAGACTCCTTCAGCACCCTTACTGTGGAAAACTGCAACAGAAATGATGCAGGGAAATACACACTTACTGTCGAAAACAACAGTGGTAGTAAGTCAATTACATTCACTGTGAAGGTGCTAGACTCTCCAGGACCACCTGGTCCAATTACCTTCAAAGATGTGACCCGGGGATCTGCTACACTGATGTGGGATGCACCTCTACTTGATGGTGGTGCCCGAATCCATCACTATGTGATAGAGAAACGAGAAGCAAGTCGCCGTAGCTGGCAAGTTGTCAGTGAAAAATGTATTCGTCAGATCTTCAAGGTTAGTGACCTAGCAGAAGGCATTCCATACTATTTCCGTGTTTCTGCAGAAAATGAGTATGGTATCGGTGAACCATATGAAATGCCAGAACCAGTTGTAGCCACAGAACAGCCTGCTCCACCTAGGAGACTCGATGTTGTTGACACTAGCAAATCTTCCGCAGTCTTAGCATGGCTTAAACCTGAACACGATGGAGGCAGCCGGATTACTGAGTACCTCCTTGAAATGCGACAGAAGGGATCTGATTTCTGGGTTGAAGCTGGTCACACCAAACAGCTGACTTTCACAGTAGAACGCCTTGTTGAGAACACTGAATATGAATTCCGTGTGAAGGCTAAGAATGATGCCGGCTATAGTGAACCCAGAGAAGCCTTCTCATCTGTCATCATCAAAGAGCCGCAGATTGAGCCAACTGCTGATCTCACTGGAATTACCAACCAGCTCATAACTTGCAAAGCAGGAAGCCCGTTCACCATTGATGTGCCAATCAGTGGTCGCCCAGCCCCCAGAGTAACATGGAAACTGGAAGAAATGAGACTTAAGGAGACTGATCGACTGAGTATTGTAACAACAAAAGATAGGACCACCCTCTCTGTAAAGGACAGCATGAGAGGTGACTCTGGAAGATACTTCTTAACCCTGGAAAACACAGCTGGAGTTAAAACATTTACTGTCACAGTTGTGGTCATTGGAAGGCCAGGTCCAGTAACTGGCCCCATCGAAGTCTCATCTGTTTCAGCTGAATCGTGTGTCCTGTCGTGGGCTGAGCCTAAAGATGATGGAGGCACCGAAATTACTAATTACATAGTTGAAAAGCGTGAGTCAGGTACAACAGCTTGGCAGCTCATCAATTCCAGTGTCAAGCGCACTCAGATTAAAGTCACTCACCTCACAAAGTACAAGGAGTACTCTTTCCGTGTCAGTTCGGAAAACAGATTTGGTGTGAGCAAGCCTGTAGAATCAGCACCAATTGTTGCCGAGCATCCATTTGGTAAGAAAAATAAAAATCAGATTTCCAAGTCTCTATTATATTTCCACTGAATTGTATAAAATTGTATTCATATCTGATACCTTTGTTTATATTTAGTCCCACCAAGTGCTCCTACAAGACCTGAAGTTTACCATGTATCTGCCAATGCCATGTCTATTCGTTGGGAAGAACCCTACCATGATGGAGGCAGTAAGATCATTGGCTACTGGGTTGAGAAGAAAGAACGTAACACCATTCTTTGGGTGAAGGAAAACAAAGTGCCATGTTTAGAGTGCAACTACAAGGTGTCTGGTTTGGTTGAAGGACTGGAATATCAGTTTAGAACTTACGCACTCAATGCCGCAGGTGTTAGCAAAGCCAGTGAAGCTTCAAGACCTGTAATGGCTCAAAATCCAGTTGGTATGTATTGAAATTTAAGGGTACATTTGTTTTTACTATTCTTGGTATTAGAAAAACTCAGATTGTATTTTTTAACCTTATTTTTTGCATCATTTCTAGACGCACCAGGCAGACCAGAAGTGACAGATGTCACACGATCAACAGTATCACTGATTTGGTCTGCCCCAGTGTATGACGGAGGCAGCAAGGTTATAGGCTACATCATAGAGCGTAAGCCAGTCAGTGAGTTTGGAGATGGTCGCTGGCTAAAGTGCAACTATACCATCGTATCAGACAACTTTTTCACTGTAACTGCTCTCAGTGAGGGAGACACTTATGAATTCCGTGTGTTGGCCAAGAATGCAGCAGGTGTAATTAGCAAAGGATCAGAATCCACAGGCCCTGTCACATGCCGCGATGAATACGGTACAAAATACTTATGTTCTCCTTTTAAGTTGTCACGATTCACATGAAAATAAACTGTCAGATATTCATTCACGTTTACTTTGACTATTGACAGCTCCACCCAAGGCCGAACTGGATGCCAGATTACAGGGTGATCTAGTTACCATTCGAGCAGGTTCGGATCTTGTTCTTGATGCTGCAGTTGGTGGCAAACCTGAACCCAAAATTATCTGGACCAAAGGAGACAAAGAACTCGATCTCTGTGAAAAAGTCTCTTTGCAGTATACTGGCAAACGAGCAACGGCTGTGATCAAGTTCTGTGACAGAAGTGACAGTGGAAAATACACATTAACAGTGAAGAATGCCAGTGGGACCAAGGCTGTATCTGTCATGGTCAGAGTGCTTGGTAAGCATGTCAAATGTTCTTGCATTTTTATAGCATTTTCTTTTTTTATATAGCATTTTTAATGTGAACAGAAAGAATGACCTTCATCATGGCTTGTTCCTATGCCTATTTCAGACACCCCTGGCCCATGTGGAAAACTCACCATCAGCAGAGTAACAGAGGAGAAGTGTACTTTAGCCTGGAGCCTTCCTCAGGAAGATGGAGGAGCAGCTATATCTCACTATGTTGTGGAAAGACGGGAGACTAGCAGGCTCAACTGGGTGATTGTTGAAGACGAATGCCCAACCCTATCCTATGTAGTTACCAGACTTATCAAGAACAATGAATATACATTCAGAGTGAGGGCAGTAAACAAATATGGCCCTGGTGTGCCTGTTGAATCAGAGGCAATTATAGCCCGAAACTCATTCAGTGAGTATCAACATTTTTTTCAACAATTTGGTGGGTGATTGAAATGTGATGGGATCAGGGGAGAGGGGCAGTCATGTTAATATGATTTTGCTGATCATCTTTGTTTTCATAAAACATAACCAGCGATTCCATCACAACCTGGCATACCTGAAGAAGTTGGGGCTGGCAAAGAGCATATCATTATTCAGTGGACAAAACCAGAATCCGATGGTGGCAATGAGATCAGCAACTACCTGGTAGACAAACGTGAGAAGAAGAGCCTGCACTGGACACGTGTCAACAGAGATTATGTGGTGTATGATACCAGGCTGAAGGTGACCAGCCTGATGGAAGGTTGTGATTACCAGTTCCGAGTGACTGCAGTGAATGCTGCTGGTAACAGTGAACCCAGTGAAGCTTCCAACTTCATTTCATGCAGAGAACCATCATGTGAGTTCTGTAAATCATACACTAGCCTCGTGTTCATCAAAACCACATGACGAATAACTTTCTGACATGCCAATTCCAGGAACTTGTAGAATTTATGAAAAGCACATGTGTAGAAAAGCATATGCTTATCAGTATGATCTTAAATATAGTCTACATCAGAGAACATTTTAACTATTACTTCTATTGGCAAGTTAGCAGTTAGCATTGCTGAAAATTTTTGCAGTATTTTTTCTAATTTATGAGAAAATAAATTATTATATTACCAATATGAAAGATAAAGTATACTACCAATATGAAAGATATATTTTGTGAATCTTTAGAGAGAAATGCATCATATTGGTAATAAGCACTGAAGAGAGGCAAAGTCCCTTTTAAGAAGAGGCTCAGCAGAAGCATAAAATCTCTAATATTTGAATTTTACTGGCAAAATATTATTGTAAGGACTTCAAAATAAATGAGAAATCTTTTTACAGAGCTTGAACCCAAGTGCTAAAAGAAATAAATCTTTCTTATCTGAACAGGGGAAGATGACAAAATACTGTATTCATTAGAAATATAGAGATGACAAGTAATATTAACCCAGTGAAAAATGAGCAACTAAAGAAACATCCCTCAGGATGGGTTAAGCAATGAGCTTATGTTAAAAAAGAAGAATATATTATAGCTAGCCACAGCAGTAGAGAAGAAACATTTACTTTCCTAAAGTAATTTATTTCATAAAATAATAGTAGTGATCACATCACATACATTGCTGTCCTATAGTAGCAAAAGAGCCCAGTTACAAAGATGGTCTTGGTAAGTATGGACAAAGAGCAATAGTGCCTCTGTGAGTCTTGAAAACAGACAAAAAAATTTCAAGTCTCAAAGTTTTTGTTTTTGTTTTTTTTGTATAACATCTACATTCCACTTTTTAAATTCTATAGATACCCCTGGACCACCTTCTGCTCCAAGAGTTGTGGATACCACCAAGCGTAGCATTAGTTTGGCATGGACCAAGCCCATGTATGATGGTGGTGCTGACATCATAGGATATGTACTTGAAATGCAAGAGAAAGACACTGACCAGTGGTACCGAGTGCATACCAAAGCTACAATAAGAAATACTGAATTCACTGTGCCAGACCTTAAAATGGGCCAGAAATACTCCTTCCGAGTTGCAGCTGTGAATGTGAAGGGTATGAGTGAATACAGCGAAACAACTGCTGAAATTGAACCTGTGGAAAGACTAGGTATTTACTATATAAGCTTTTAGGTGAATGATTTTCTCATCACCTCTGTCCTCAAGTTAATTAAATTTTGATATTTCCTTTCCAGAAATACCAGATCTTGAGCTTGCAGATGATCTAAAGAAAACTGTGACCATCAGGGCTGGGGCCTCATTGCGCCTGATGGTGTCCGTATCTGGTAGACCACCTCCCGTCATCACATGGAGCAAGAAGGGCATTGACCTTGCAAACCGGGCAATTATTGACAACACCGAAAGCTACTCTTTACTTATTGTGGATAAGGTTAATCGGTATGATGCTGGAAAATACACAATTGAAGCTGAAAATCAATCTGGCAAGAAATCAGCAACAGTCCTTGTTAAAGTATATGGTAAGTATTTTTCTTAAAATTGACTATGCTGTGAGTAGATTCCCTAAAAATGTACAGCTTGACCTCTGATCATCTTTGCAGAGAGGACCTATGTTGTTGATTATATTTTCCTGAAAAAATGTCTATCAACTAATCAGGCAAAGAGAAAGTACCACTTTTCATTCTTTTTTTCAGATACTCCTGGTCCCTGTCCTTCAGTGAAAGTTAAGGAAGTATCCAGAGATTCTGTGACTATTACTTGGGAAATTCCCACAATTGATGGTGGCGCTCCAGTCAACAATTACATTGTTGAGAAGCGTGAAGCTGCCATGAGAGCATTCAAAACAGTAACTACGAAATGCAGCAAGACACTTTACCGAATTTCCGGACTTGTAGAAGGAATGATGTACTATTTCAGAGTGCTTCCAGAAAACATTTATGGCATTGGAGAACCCTGTGAAACATCTGATGCTGTTTTGGTCTCAGAAGTGCCCTTGGTGCCTACAAAACTGGAAGTGGTCGATGTCACCAAATCCACTGTCACTCTTGCCTGGGAAAAACCGCTGTATGATGGTGGTAGCCGACTCACTGGATATGTTCTGGAGGCCTGTAAAGCTGGCACAGAAAGATGGATGAAGGTTGTCACCTTAAAACCCACAGTCCTAGAGCACACTGTTATTTCCTTAAATGAAGGTGAACAATACTTATTTAGAGTGAGGGCACAAAATGAGAAGGGTGTATCAGAACCAAGAGAGATCGTCACAGCGGTGACTGTACAAGACCTCAGAGGTATGTACTAAACAGCCAAAAAATAATAGTAAAGTAAAAACCATTCTGAGTTTATGATACTTTATTGTTAGAAATAATGCTTAAAAATAAATGCCTCATTTCTTTCTTACAGTGTTGCCAACAATTGATCTTTCTACAATGCCTCAAAAGACCATCCATGTCCCTGCTGGCAGACCAGTCGAGCTGGTAATACCCATCACTGGTCGTCCACCTCCTACTGCTTCATGGTTCTTTTCTGGTTCTAAACTGAAAGAATCAGAACGTGTCACAGTTGAAACTCACACTAAAGTAACTAAATTAACCATTCGTGAAACCACCATAAGAGATACTGGAGAATATACACTTGAATTAAAAAATGTTACTGGAACTACTTCAGACACCATTAAAGTTATCATTCTTGGTAAGGATATGTGATAAAGACACAAGAGAGTTGTAGATCTCCAGTTATCCAATTTGATTTGAAGTAAAAATTAATTTCATGGCTTTCTTTTTCTTTTATAGACAAGCCTGGTCCACCTACTGGGCCTATCAAGATTAATGAAATTGATGCTACGTCAGTTACTATTTCCTGGGAACCACCTGAATTGGATGGTGGTGCTCCATTGAGTGGTTATGTGGTAGAACAACGTGATGCCCATCGTCCAGGATGGCTGCCAGTTTCTGAATCAGTGACTAGACCCACATTTAAGTTTACCAGACTCACAGAAGGAAATGAGTATGTGTTCCGTGTGGCTGCAACAAACCGCTTTGGGATTGGCTCATACCTGCAGTCTGAGGTCATAGAATGCCGCAGCAGCATCAGTAAGTCCTTGGACCTTTCCAACACTCTCCCTATCTCTGACTCCAAATGTTAACAAAAAGGTTTTCATTATGCCCTGCTCTAAAGAAAAAATAGCTCACAAAATTAACTCCACAATTTGAGGTTTCTAAACTTCATTTCCTTAAAAGTTTTCAACATGGTTAATTTAACCACTTCCCTCTTATGAAAGAGAGGAGAAAGGAGTTAGGAAAAGAAGATGGAAAGATGTAAAGAAGGGAAGAAGGGATGGACAGCAGGAGGGATAAAAAGAAGGAGGGAGGGTGGGTAAGAAGGAGGAAAGATAGGCTATGTCATGATAAAAAAATACAGAGTGCATACTTAATAAATGTTTATAACTTTGAAGAAAATAAGGAGCAGCAAAAAAGTACAAAAGTGAAAGCATTGGGGAAATAGCCACAAGTGTCATACATCATTTAAAATACCAGCTGAAAGCTAAGATACACGCAAATACATGAGTCTTTATTTTAATTTATTCATATTGCCATATTGTGCTTAACTTTGTCTTGCTGCAGGTATTCCTGGGCCCCCAGAAACATTACAGATATTTGATGTCTCCCGTGATGGCATGACACTTACTTGGTACCCACCTGAAGATGATGGTGGCTCCCCGGTGACTGGATATATTGTGGAGCGCAAAGAAGTGAGAGCAGACCGGTGGGTCCGTGTAAACAAAGTACCAGTGACGATGACCCGGTACCGCTCCACTGGCCTTATTGAAGGCTTAGAATATGAACACCGTGTCACAGCCATTAATGCAAGAGGGGCTGGAAAACCAAGTCGTCCTTCCAAACCCATAGTTGCCATGGATCCAATTGGTAAATACATTTTGCATAAGTCAAATTTATTGAGATATAATTTATATGTAGTGAAATTTATCCTTCTGTGGTATATTGTTCTGTGAGTTCTGAAATGTGTACTATTTTGGAATTGCCATCACAATCAAACTATAGAATACAAAATACAGAAAACAAAAAAGAGTCTAATGCTAGCAAGTCCATATTTCAAAGATTCACTAAATTTGCAAGATGGCACCATTAATTTTCAACTTTGCAGCAACTCTAACAAGTATGTTTTTGTCATCTTCTTCCCAGCTCCACCAGGAAAGCCACAAAATCCAAGAGTTACTGATACAACAAGGACATCTGTCTCCTTGGCCTGGAGTGTTCCAGAAGATGAAGGAGGATCTAAAGTCACAGGCTACATGATTGAAATGCAAAAAGTAGATCAACATGAATGGACCAAATGTAATACTACTCCAACCAAGATTCGGGAGTATACTCTAACACACCTACCTCAGGGCGCTGAATACAGATTCCGTGTCCTAGCTTGTAATGCTGGTGGACCCGGGGAGCCTGCTGAGGTACCAGGAACAGTCAAAGTCACTGAAATGCTTGGTAAGACATATTATCATTCACTTTCAGCTATAATTGTATTAAGACTTTCCTACTCCCCTACCGCCAAAGAATTCTAAATTGTAACCCTACCTTTTCCCCTAGAATATCCTGACTATGAACTTGATGAAAGATACCAGGAAGGTATCTTTGTAAGACAAGGTGGAGTCATCAGACTTACCATACCAATCAAAGGAAAACCATTCCCAATATGTAAATGGACCAAGGAAGGCCAGGATATTAGTAAGCGTGCCATGATTGCAACATCTGAAACACACACCGAACTTGTGATCAAAGAAGCAGACAGGAATGATTCTGGAACCTATGACTTGGTTCTAGAAAATAAATGCGGCAAGAAGACTGTTTACATCAAGGTCAAAGTAATAGGAAGTCCCAACACTCCTGAAGGGCCACTTGAATATGACGACATACAAGCCCGCTCTGTAAGGGTCAGTTGGAGAGCTCCTGCTGATGATGGTGGTGCCGACATCTTAGGCTACATCCTTGAGAGAAGGGAAGTGCCTAAAGCTGCCTGGTATACCATTGATTCCAGAGTCCGGGGCACATCTCTGGTGGTAAAAGGCCTCAAAGAAAATGTGGAATACCATTTCCGTGTCTCAGCAGAAAACCAGTTTGGCATAAGCAAACCCTTGAAATCTGAGGAACCAGTAATACCAAAAACACCACTGAGTAAGTGCTCTTTCAACCACAGAATTAAAACAATTATTCCATTATCTTGTGTTTTTAAATGAAAGCCATTATCTTACAAGGTTTGAGACTGTACTCTAACATATGCGGGTTCTCCACTTACGTTAATAGATCCTCCAGAACCTCCAAGCAATCCTCCAGAAGTACTTGATGTGACCAAGAGTTCTGTTAGCTTGTCCTGGTCCCGTCCCAAAGATGATGGTGGCTCTCGAGTCACAGGTTACTACATTGAACGCAAGGAGACATCAACTGACAAATGGGTCAGACACAACAAGACTCAGATAACCACCACGATGTACACCGTCACTGGACTTGTTCCTGACGCTGAGTATCAGTTCCGCATCATTGCACAGAATGATGTTGGCCTCAGTGAGACCAGCCCTTCTTCTGAGCCAGTTGTTTGCAAAGATCCATTTGGTAAGGAAAGAATTTCCAAAGGGGATAAAGCAAAGCCATATTTAGTCTTGCTCTCTTATTTCACAGGTAAATCTGATTCTCTTTTCAACTGTCTTAAAATATTTCAGATAAACCAAGCCAACCTGGAGAACTTGAGATTCTTTCAATATCCAAAGATAGTGTCACTCTACAGTGGGAGAAACCTGAATGTGATGGTGGCAAAGAAATCCTTGGATACTGGGTTGAATATAGACAGTCTGGAGACAGTGCTTGGAAGAAGAGCAATAAGGAGCGCATCAAGGACAGGCAGTTCACAATTGGAGGACTGCTTGAAGCTACTGAATATGAATTCAGGGTTTTTGCTGAGAATGAGACTGGACTTAGCAGACCTCGAAGAACAGCTATGTCTGTAAAGACTAAGTTAACATGTAAGTAGACTCTCTACTTATAATTTATAAACTAAACATGTTAAGACTAATTTGTCCCTTACACGAAATAGAACTGTGGCAAGCTTTATTGGAAAGCAAGTGTTTGGAAAGAAACTACTCATGCTGGCATATACGCACACAGGGAATAGTTGGTAAGTTCCATAGGAAGCCATTCCAAGAACATAATGACAGCAGGAAATGTTAGGTGTGGTAAACTAAGGACATTCCTGGAGTAATTTTCCTCTGATGTAATGGGTTTTTTATACTTCCTAGGAAGACTTGAAGGGTTAAGAAATGTACTTCACTTCAATGAACCTAAGTAAGGGCAATAATACTATAGTTTATAGAGTGGACTATAAAAGGTTCCCTAGAACCTCGTATTACATTATTAATGTCCTCCCAGTCATCTACATAATGATGTGTTGAAGAGCTCACTTAATCCCAGTTTTCCACGTGACTTAGGAAAATGACTTCAAAAAATTAAGAATTAGACATATGTAAATCATACTATCTAAAAAAGTGTTAGTCAGTAGAATAAATTCATTTCTGATATACAAGAACAGGGATTATAGATTCAGTGATAACAATGCATTTAAGATTATCTTTCATCTCCTTCAGCTGGAGAGGCTCCAGGAATACGCAAAGAAATGAAGGACGTTACTACCAAATTGGGCGAAGCTGCTCAGCTCTCATGCCAGATTGTTGGAAGGCCTCTTCCTGACATTAAATGGTACCGATTTGGTAAGGAGCTCGTACAAAGCCGGAAATACAAAATGTCTTCAGATGGACGCACACATACTCTGACAGTAATGACAGAGGAACAAGAAGATGAAGGTGTCTATACCTGCATAGCTACCAACGAAGTTGGAGAAGCAGAAACCAGTAGTAAGCTTCTCCTGCAGGCAGCGCCACAGTTCCATCCGGGTTACCCACTGAAAGAGAAATATTATGGTGCCGTGGGTTCTACACTTCGACTCCATGTTATGTACATTGGTCGTCCAGTACCTGCCATGACCTGGTTCCACGGCCAGAAACTTTTGCAAAATTCAGAACACATTACTATTGAAAACACTGAGCACTATACTCATCTCGTCATGAAGAATGTTCAACGTAAGACGCATGCTGGGAAATATAAAGTTCAGCTCAGCAATGTCTTTGGAACAGTTGATGCCATCCTTGATGTGGAAATACAAGGTATTCTGGTTTTGTTTTCAATGATTTTATTTTTTAAACAATCTTGGGAAACACAGCAGGTATGCACTTTACAATCATAAACCAATTGTATTTCCTCCCAACAGATAAACCAGACAAACCTACAGGGCCAATTGTGATTGAAGCTCTACTGAAGAACTCTGTGGTGATCAGCTGGAAACCACCTGCCGATGATGGAGGCTCCTGGATCACTAACTATGTGGTGGAGAAATGTGAGGCCAAAGAAGGGGCTGAATGGCAATTGGTGTCTTCAGCTATCTCAGTGACAACCTGTAGAATCGTGAACCTGACTGAGAACGCCGGCTACTACTTCCGGGTATCGGCTCAGAACACCTTTGGCATCAGTGAGCCTCTAGAGGTCGCCTCGGTTGTGATCATTAAGAGTCCGTTTGGTAAGTACAACTTGCTTACTCTCTCTTCTACCTCTTATCTCATATGGTAAAATTCTGCCTTTACATTTGACTTTTAGACTAGAAATCAATTTTGAAAGGAAATAGCAAAGATTCAGATAAAGTACAATGCCTTTTGTGATTCAGTTGAATGCATATCTAAAAGGGGAAATATATGCTCTACCCCCTTCTTTATAAAGAAATTTTGTTTTTGATAAGTCTTTTAGCACAAAGTAACCATTTTCATTTGTCTAGAATAGCTATTTCCAGTATAACTTTGGAATCAATCTGTTTTTTAAAAATCTTTTTATAAGTTGCCTTATTTACCTCATGACTCAAATCATTTTTTTTCTTTTTTTAATAGAAAAGCCAGGTGCTCCTGGAAAACCAACTATTACTGCTATCACAAAAGATTCTTGTGTTGTGGCTTGGAAGCCACCTGCCAGTGATGGAGGTGCAAAGATTAGAAATTACTACCTCGAGAAGCGTGAAAAGAAGCAGAATAAATGGATTTCTGTGACAACAGATGAAATTCGAGAAACCGTTTTCTCTGTGCAAAACCTTATTGAAGATCTTGAATATGAGTTCCGTGTGAAATGTGAAAACCTAGGTGGGGAAAGTGAATGGAGTGAAATATCAGAACCTGTCACTCCCAAATCTGATGTCCCAATTCAGGCACCACACTTTAAAGAGGAACTGAGAAACCTAAATGTAAGATATCAGAGCAACGCCACTTTGGTCTGCAAAGTGACTGGTCATCCGAAACCTGTTGTGAAATGGTACAGACAAGGCAAGGAAATCATTGCCGATGGATTAAAGTACAGGATTCAAGAATTCAAGGGTGGCTACCATCAGCTCATTATTATGAGCGTCACAGATGATGATTCCACAGTGTACCAAGTGCGAGCTACCAACCAAGGAGGATCCGTGTCTGGCACTGCCTCCTTGGATGTGGAAGGTAAAAACAGATCAGGAAACATCAGTTTGGTGTTAGATGACCTATCATTAATTTTAGGAAGAAAAATGTTACTCTTAAATAGATATTGTGAAGTGTTGCTAAGTCATATTCTCTCTTCTTTTATTCTGATACAGTTCCAGCTAAGATACACTTGCCTAAAAATCTTGAAGGGATGGGAGCAGTTCACGCTCTCCGAGGTGAGGTGGTCAGCATCAAGATTCCTTTCAGTGGCAAACCAGATCCTGTGATCACCTGGCAAAAAGGACAAGATCTTATTGACAATAATGGTCACTACCAAGTTATTGTCACAAGGTCCTTTACATCTCTTGTTTTCTCCAATGGAGTGGAGAGAAAAGATGCTGGTTTCTATGTGGTCTGTGCTAAAAACAGATTTGGAATCGATCAGAAGACAGTTGAACTGGACGTGGCCGATGTTCCTGACCCACCCAGAGGAGTCAAAGTTAGTGATGTTTCACGAGATTCTGTCAACCTAACGTGGACAGAGCCAGCTTCTGATGGTGGCAGCAAAATCACCAACTATATTGTTGAAAAATGTGCAACTACTGCAGAAAGATGGATACGCGTAGGACAGGCCCGAGAAACACGCTATACCGTGATCAACTTATTTGGAAAAACAAGTTACCAGTTCCGGGTAATAGCTGAAAATAAGTTTGGCCTGAGCAAGCCTTCTGAGCCTTCTGAGCCAACCATAACCAAAGAGGATAAGACCAGAGCTCTGAACTACGATGAAGAGGTCGATGAAACCAGGGAAGTTTCCATGACTAAAGCATCTCACTCTAAAACCAAGGAACTCTATGACAAATATATGATTGCTGAAGATCTTGGGCGTGGTGAGTTTGGAATTGTTCACCGTTGTGTTGAAACATCCTCAAAGAAGACATTCATGGCCAAATTTGTTAAAGTCAAAGGGACCGATCAGGTGTTAGTAAAGAAGGAGATTTCCATTCTAAACATTGCTAGGCACAGAAACATCTTATACCTCCATGAATCTTTTGAAAGCATGGAAGAATTAGTTATGATCTTTGAGTTCATATCAGGACTTGACATATTTGAACGCATCAACACAAGTGCTTTTGAACTTAATGAAAGAGAAATTGTAAGTTATGTTCGCCAAGTCTGTGAAGCTCTTGAGTTCTTACATAGTCATAGTATTGGACACTTTGACATTAGACCAGAAAATATCATTTACCAGACAAGAAGGAGCTCTGTCATTAAAATAATAGAATTTGGCCAAGCCCGGCAACTGAAACCAGGGGACAACTTCAGGCTTCTCTTCACTGCCCCTGAATACTACGCCCCTGAAGTCCACCAGCATGATGTTGTCAGCACAGCCACAGATATGTGGTCCCTTGGTACGCTGGTGTATGTATTGCTGAGTGGTATCAACCCATTCCTGGCTGAAACTAACCAACAGATAATTGAGAATATAATGAATGCTGAATATACTTTTGATGAAGAAGCATTCAAAGAAATTAGCTTTGAAGCCATGGATTTTGTTGACCGGCTGTTAGTGAAAGAAAGAAAATCTCGCATGACAGCATCTGAGGCACTCCAGCACCGTTGGCTAAAGCAGAGGATAGAAAACGTCAGTACTAAAGTCATCAGAACATTAAAACACCGGCGTTATTACCATACCCTGATCAAGAAAGACCTCAACATGGTTGTGTCAGCAGCCCGAATTTCCTGCGGCGGTGCTATTCGATCTCAGAGGGGGGTGACTGTCGCCAAGGTTAAAGTAGCACCCATTGAAATTGGCCCAGTTTCTGGGCAAATAATGCATGCAGTTAGCGAAGAGGGAGGCTATGTCAAATATGTATGCAAAATTGAAAATTATGATCAGGCTACCCAAGTGACCTGGTACTTTGGTGTCAGACAGTTGGAGAACAGTGAAAAGTATGAAATCACCTATGAAGATGGTGTGGCCACCATGTACATTAAAGACATCACTAAATTTGATGATGGTACCTACAGATGCAAAGTAGTCAACGACTATGGTGAAGACAGTTCCTATGCAGAGCTGTTTGTTAAAGGTGTGAGAGAAGTTTATGATTATTACTGCCGTAGAAGCGTGAAGAAAATCAAGCGCAGAACAGACACAATGAGACTCCTGGAGAGGCCACCAGAATTTACCCTGCCTCTGTATAACAAGACAGCTTACGTGGGTGAAAATGTCCGGTTTGGAGTAACTGTAACTGTCCACCCAGAGCCTCGTGTAACATGGTATAAATCAGGTCAGAAAATCAAACCAGGTGAAGATGACAAGAAGTACACATTTGAGTCTGACAAAGGTCTTTACCAATTAACAATCAACAGCGTAACTGCAGAAGATGATGCTGAATATACTGTTGTGGCAAGGAACAAATATGGTGAAGACAGCTGTAAAGCAAAGCTGACTGTAAACCTACACCCACCTCCAACAGAAACCACCCTAAGACCCATGTTCAAACGGCTACTGGCAAACGCAGAATGCCAAGAAGGCCAAAGCGTCTGCTTTGAGATCAGAGTCTCTGGCATTCCCCCACCAACACTAAAATGGGAAAAAGATGGTCAGCCACTGTCCCTCGGGCCTCACATTGAAATTGTCCATGAAGGCTTGGATTATTATGCTTTGCACATCAGGGATACTTTCCCTGAAGACACAGGTTATTACAGAGTCACAGCCACAAATACAGCTGGATCCACTAGCTGCCAGGCTCACTTACAAGTGGAACGCTTGCGATACGTCAAGCAGGAATTCGAGAGTAAGGAGGAGCGTGAACGACATGTACAAAAACAGATCGACAAGACACTAAGAATGGCTGAAATTCTTTCTGGAACTGAGACCGTGCCACTGACACAGGTAGCCCAAGAGGCTCTGAGAGAAGCTGCCATCCTGTACAAACCAGCTGTCAGCACTAAGACTGTGAAAGGAGAGTACCGACTTGAGACAGAAGAAAAGAAGGAGGAGAGGAAATTCCGTATGCCTTATGAAGTACCAGAGCCACGCAAGTACCAACAAGCCACTGTAGAAGAAGACCAGCGCATCAAGCAGTTCGTGCCTATGTCCGACATGAAATGGTACAAGAAGATCCGCGATCAGTTTGAAATGCCCGGGAAACTTGACAGAATTGTACAGAAAAGACCCAAGCGCATCCGCCTTTCAAGATGGGAACAGTTCTACGTGATGCCTCTTCCCCGCATCACAGATCAATACAGACCCAAGTGGCGGATCCCCAAACTCTCCCAAGATGACCTGGAAATGGTGAGACCAGCCCGCCGGCGTACACCTTCTCCTGATTATTACTTTTATTACAGACCTAGGAGACGTTCTCTGGGTGACATGTCGGATGAGGAATTGCTCCTCCCCATTGATGACTACCTAGCCATGAAGAGAACAGAAGAAGAGAGGCTGCGTCTTGAAGAAGAGCTTGAGTTAGGCTTTTCAGCTTCACCGCCCAGCCGAAGCCCTCCACGCTTTGAGCTTTCTAGCCTACGTTATGCTTCACCACAAGCTCATGTCAAGGTGGAGGAAAAAAGAAAAGACTTCAGGTATTCAACCTATCACATCCCTACAAAGGAGGAAACAAGTACGAGTTATGCAGAACTTCGGGAAAGGCATGCCCGGGCCTCCTACCGACAGCCCAAGCTGCGACAGAGAATCATGGCCGAGAAGGAGGACGAGGAGCTGCTCCGGCCAGTGACTGCCACCCAGCGTCTCTCAGAATACAAAAGCGAGCTTGACCACATGGCAAGGGAAGAAAAGTCTAAAAAGAAGTCAAGACGACAGAGAGAAGTGATGGAAATAACGGAAATTGAGGAAGAATATGAAATCTCAAGGCATGCTAAAAGAGAATCATCCTCATCCGCGTCTAAACTGCTGAGACGCCGGCGCTCCCTGTCCCCAGCTTACATTGAGCTAATGAGGCCAGTGTCCGAGGTGATCCGATCACGTCCACAACCGGCCGAGGAATATGAAGATGACTTAGAAAGAAGGTCCCCTACTCCAGAGAGAACGCGCCCACGTTCCCCCAGCCCCATGTCTAGTGAGAGATCACTCTCAAGATTTGAGAGGTCTGCACGATTTGATATCTTTTCCAGGTACGAATCCATGAAAGCTGCTTTGAAGACTCAGAAGACATCAGAAAGGAAGTATGAAGTTCTGAGCCAGCAGCCTTTCACACTGGACCACGCCCCT
The DNA here is from genome assembly GCA_028451465.1 of Erethizon dorsatum. Lineage (NCBI taxonomy): Eukaryota > Metazoa > Chordata > Mammalia > Rodentia > Erethizontidae > Erethizon > Erethizon dorsatum. The sequence goes on along the minus strand of CM051826.1, from coordinate 121,832,382 downwards.
CGAATCACACTGAGAATGCGCTCCCACAGGGTGCCAAGTGGCCAAAACACACGCTTCATCTTAAATGTTCAGTCTAAACCAACTGCTGAGGTTAAATGGTACCACAATGGCGTGGAACTCCAAGAGAGCAGTAAGATTCATTACACCAACACGAGTGGGGTCTTGACCCTGGAAATTCTGGATTGTCATAGTGAAGACAGTGGAACCTACCGTGCTGTGTGCGCCAACTACAAAGGTGAAGCTTCTGACTATGCAACCCTGGATGTAACTGGAGGCGATTATACCACCTATGCATCCCAGCGAAGTGACGAAGAGGTCCCCAGATCAGTTTTCCCTGAGCTGACAAAAACAGAGGAATATGCAGTTTCATCGTTTAAGAAAACATCTGAGATGGAAGCTTCTTCTTCTGTCAGGGAGATGAAATCCGAGATGACAGAGACGAGGGAAAGTCTCTCGTCATATGAACGCCACGCCTCTGCAGAAATGAAAAGCACTGCATTAGCAGAAAAGTCAGTGGAAGAAAAATCCACAACCAGAAAGATCAAGACGACATTGGCAGCAAGAATCCTAACGAAACCACGGTCCATAACTGTCTACGAAGGTGAGTCTGCAAGGTTTTCTTGTGATACCGATGGTGAGCCAGTACCAACTGTGACCTGGCTGCGTGGAAGACAAGCGATAAGTACTTCTGCCCGCCACCAGGTGACCACCACAAAGTACAAGTCGACCTTTGAGATCTCCTCAGTGCAGGCATCTGATGAAGGCAACTACAGCGTAGTAGTAGAAAACAGCGAAGGGAAACAGGAAGCAAAATTCACCTTGACTGTCCAAAAGGCCAGGGTCACTGAAAAGGCTGTGACATCACCACCGAGAGTCAAGTCCCCAGAGCCTCGGGTAAAATCCCCAGAAGCTGCTAAGTCTCCAAAGCAAGTGAAATCTCCAGAACCAGTGACTTCTCCTCCCAAAGCTGTATCACCCACAGAGACAAAGCCCACACCAACAGAGAAAACTCAGCAGCTACCGGCCTCTGCCCCACCAAAGATAAGTCGGCCCCTGAAAGCAGAAGCTTCTAAAGATATTGCAAAGCTGACTTGTGCAGTTGAAAGTAGTGCATTATGTGCAAAAGAGGTCACGTGGTATAAAGATGGCAAGAAACTCAAGGAAAATGGACATTTCCAATTTCACTACTCAGCAGATGGCACCTATGAGCTCAAAATTCATAACCTCACAGAATTTGATTGTGGAGAGTACGTTTGTGAGGTTTCTGGCGAAGGTGGAACTTCCAAAACTAGCTTCCAGTTTAAGGGACAGGCCTTTAAGAGTATCCATGAGCAGGTATCAAGCATATCAGAAACTAAGAAATTGGCTCAGAAAACTGCTGAGTCAACAGAAACCACGAAAATGGCTCAGAAATCTGCTGAACCAATAGAAACCAAGAAAACTGAACCAAAAGCTCCAGAACCAATTTCCTCAAAACCCGTAATTGTTACTGGGCTGCAGGATACCACAGTTTCTTCAGACAGCATTGCTAAATTTACAGTTAAAGCTACTGGAGAACCTCAGCCAACTGTCACCTGGACGAAGGATGGAAAGGTAACCAGTTCTTAAATGTGCCTTAACTTTATCTTCTAAAAAACCTAATCTCTCCTCTCATCCCTAACTCCCTGTCCCTTTTAATAACTCAAATCACTTGCACTCAACAGGCGATTACACAAGGAGGTAAATACAAACTCTCTGAAGACAAAGGAGGATTCCTCTTAGAAATTCATAAGACTGAAACTTCTGACAGTGGACTTTACACTTGTACAGTAACAAATTCAGCTGGATCCGTGTCCTCCAGCTGCAAACTGACAATAAAAGGTAGGTTGGCTTTTGCTTTTTTTTTTTTTTTTCCTTGAGACAGGGTGTCTCTGTGTAGTTTAGGCTGGCCTTGAACTCACTATGTAGCCCAGGCTGACCTCGAATTCACAGTGGTCCTTCTGCCAGTGCTGGGATTACAGGTGTGCAGCACCATACCCAGCTTGGTTCCTAAGCAACATTTTTTAGAAAGCAATATTAAGGAAAAAACTTTAACATCCTCCATAACAGATACATGAGAAAATTTTAAAATAAAACTGTTTTTCTGACTCCAGAACCCCATTTGTAAACAAATATAGAAATGCATACATTTGAAGTTAACATATGCTTTTTTTTTTTTTTTTTTTTTTTTTGTGGGTACCGGGGGGACGACCTCAGGACCTCGCGCGCCAACAGGCACCCGTGCCGCTGAGCGATATCACCGGCCCCTTTTTTGTATGTGGGTTCCAGGAGTCGAACTCGGGCCCTCGCGCTTGCAAGGCAGGCGCTTACGCCGCTGAGCCATCTCACCGGCCCCCTACATATGCTTTTGTGTTAGCACAGAAAGCATGCCTAATTACATTAGCATGAAAAGCATGTAGTATTATATACAATTCCATGAGCAAGCCCTTCTCCCAAGAATATTGAAAAATAAAGTCAGACAAATATACAAAGTGGTACTGCTTCCCTAAACATTTATTTTTGCTATTTTTCCAAAATACACAAAGTTGAAGTTATCTGTTTTCTCCATTAAAATTAGTTGAATTTCACCTCAGTCTTCTAAAAGAAATTCTATTTTTTTTTAGTTAATCGAAGTCTTTTAAGTCCACATATCTCCTAAATTCTTTGACTATTCTTTTCAAGATATTTTTGTTACATCATAAAAATTATCTTCAGTTTGGTTTAATTCAACTTTACATTCATCTCGAAAGTCATCTCCAAAGTTTTCCAAGATTGAAACAGAGACAGAATTGGTGTCACCTATACTGCACGTAGAAGCTGACATTTTTCTTTGACTCTATACAGTATTATATACATGAAAAATCTACAAGAGCAAGGGTGGGAGGTCTCTTTCCAATTGTTTGCCTTACAGAAGTTTCTTTTTTAGCTGCAAAAGACAGCGAGGCACAGAAAGTATCCACACAAAAGACCTCTGAAATCACATCTCAGAAGGCAGTTGTCCAAGAGGAAATCTCCCAAAAGGCCCTAACTTCTGAAGAGGTCAAGATATCAGAGGTGAAATCTCAAGAAAAGTTAGCCCTCAAAGAGGAAGTCAAGAAAACAGCAGCAACCTCCCTGGAAAAATCCATCATCCATGAAGAAGTCACTAAATCATCACAGGCATCAGAAGAGATCAGAACTCAAGCTGAGATTAAAGCATTTTCCACTCAGATGAGCATAACTGATGGCCAAAAAGTGACTTTAAAAGCCAACATTGCTGGTGCCACTGATGTGAAATGGGTACTAAATGGAGTAGAGCTTACTAACTCCGAGGAGTACCGGTACGGTGTCTCAGGCAGTGACCAGACCCTCACCATCAAGCAGGCCAGTCACAGAGATGAAGGAGTCCTCACCTGCATAGGCAAAACCAGCCAAGGAATTGTCAAGTGTCAATATGACCTGGCCCTGAGCAAAGAACTCTCTGACGCTCCAGCCTTCATCTCACAGCCCAGATCTCAAAATATTAACGAAGGACAAAATGTTCTCTTTTCTTGTGAAATCAGTGGGGAGCCATCCCCTGAAATTGAATGGTTTAAAAACAACCTGCCAGTGAGTTAAATTATGAACATACTATTGAAGACAAATTTTAAACACCACATCTGCTGCTGAACGTAAATGCATTTTATTCCTTTCATTTTAGATTTCTGTTTCTTCAAATATCAGCATAAGCCGCTCCAGAAATGTATATACGCTTGAAATCCGAAACGCATCAGTAAGTGACAGTGGAAAATATACAGTTAAGGCCAAAAACTTCCGTGGCCAGTGTTCAGCTACAGCTTCCTTAACGGTCATTCGTGAGTATATCTTTGCCATCTTCTTTACTGGTTTAAGACCTTCGTGTGTGTGTGTGTGTGTGTGTGTGTGTGTGTGTGTGTGTCTGTGTGTCTGTGTGTGTGTGTTGGAGAGTGGGAGTCCCTGGCGTGTCTCTTCAGCACAGAAAACTCTCAGAATCCTCACTGAACTCTGTGTGTAAGAGGGACAGGCATCCTTCGTGAATTCAGCCTTAGAGTCAATTTCTTTACAGCCAAACAGAACCTTGGATAAGTTAAATTTCAAAGTAAAGCTACCAACTAACTGCCCTATAGTACTTTTAGAATGTATGATGTATTGATCATTTTCAATATGACTAACCATTTTTCTCCTAGTGATTCCTAGTACCTGCATGTAATGTGATGATAGAAATATAAGGATTCATTTCTTGGAGACATTGAGCTAGCTCTTGACAAATGTATGTATCTATGTATTTGCTTATGCTTTGACAGCACATTGTTTGGGTTATGTTTTTGTGTACGCTTTTGCAAGGCAACATCGGATGTCACAAATTAACCAGATGCCATTGATGTTCACTGTGTATCTGCTATGCTCCACAGCTCTAGTCGAAGAACCTCCCAAAGAGGTAGTATTGAGGACAAGTGGCGACACAAGCTTGCAAGGAAGCTTCTCGTCTCAGTCAGTCCAAATGTCTGCCTCTAAGCAGGAGGCCTCCTTCAGCAGTTTCAGCAGCAGCAGTGCTAGCAGCATGACTGAAATGAAATTTGCAAGCATGTCTGCCCAAAGCATGTCCTCCATGCAACAGTCCTTTGTAGAAATGAGTTCCAGCAGTTTTATGGGAAAATCTAGTATGACACACCTGGAAGGCTCAACTAGTAGAATGCTTAAAGCAGGCGTAAGAGGTGAGCAATAAAATTACTGGTAGAGGTAGACAAGCCAAGTAGTGTGGTGTAGTCTTTCATACATACAATTCAGTAGAGAGCAAATCATTATGTTTTCAGTAATCCTAAAACTTTGTTGTCGTTCTGTAAAGGAATTCCACCTAAAATTGAAGCGCTTCCCTCTGACATCAGCATCGATGAAGGCAAAGTTCTAACAGTAGCCTGCGCTTTTACGGGGGAGCCTACCCCAGAAATAACATGGTCCTGTGGTGGAAGAAAAATTCAAAACCAAGAACAACAAGGGAGATTCCACATTGAGAACACGGACGACTTAACAACCCTGATCATCATGGACGTGCAGAAACAAGACGGAGGACTTTATACCCTGAGCTTAGGGAATGAGTTTGGATCTGACTCTGCCACTGTGAATATAAATATCCGCGCCATGTAAGGGCCTGTGCTCTTACACTCTACACTCATTCTTAACTTTACACAAAGGATTCACATGGACTAATCTTTCTGATCTGTAAATATTTTTTTAAAAAGTAGTTTTGTATCCACCTAAATGAGTCAAAGTTCAAAAATAAGCATTTCAATCTTTCATAATTGTTGACCTCAGAATACATTTGCTAATGACATGTACATACTGTATATAGCCGGATTAACGGTTATAAAGTTTTGTACCATTTATTTTATGACACTTTACAATGTAACTTTTGAAACTAACCATTGGTAGGAGAAAGTTTCTTAGGGAACGAATACCCTGCTCAACACTTTATCAATCTTTGTGCCTCAACGTACTGTTGATGTCTAAGTATGCCTCAGTGGGTTGAGAAATTCCCCATTGAAGATGTCCTGTCCACCTTAAAGATGATGATGCCACACATGTCACCAGATGTGTGTGCCAATACCTATTGAATCAGAAATGTAAGGCATTGGTGATGTTTGCATTTACCCTCCTGTAAGCAACACTTTAACGTCTTACATTTTCTGTGATAGTATCACACTTCAAATTATCATGACTTAAATATTACCAGAGCAAAGTGTAACGGCCAACACTTTGTTCGCTCACTTTACACTGTCTCTGACATAAAGAGTGCCTGGATAACTTGGAAAAGTACCATCTCCTGGCCATCCCCTCATTTAACCAAGCTATCCAAGTATTCCTATGCCAGAGCAGTGCCAACTCCTGGAGGTCCCGGTGCAGCCAATGCCTCTGTGTGGTAGCTCTAAATTAAAATTACACATGAAAAACCGGGCAACTAAGCAGTGAGCCACAGCAAAAAAAAATAAAGCACAACATCAAAACGAAGCTGTTGTTAAGTTAGAAACAATACTACCAACTGCCCAAAATGTCAATTTGATGTAGTTTTCATGCAGGTATAAATTCAATTGTTAGTTATAATTGTTGGACCTCCTCGAGCTAGTAACAACAAAATAAAGCAAGCTATCTGCACCTCAAAATGTGTTTGGTTGTTTTCTGTGAGATTATGGGAAGGGGAAGTATGTATTTCCGTATATTACATAAAAGATCACAGCTAAGATGAAGCAATGCAAGTTCAAAATAGCCGGGGTTAATAACCTTTTATTAACACATTTCACATAAATAAGATGAAGAAATGCAAGCCCGTATGTTTTTTTAACTTGATTTTTCATTAGTGCATATTTGTCATACATATTGATCACATTTATCATAGGGAATTTGTACCTGTACATAATATATCTTGATTCTTTTTTCCCCATTCCCCTCCCTAGCCTTAAGCCCCTCCTCCCCTCCCCATTCACAAAAGCTTTGTTTCCATTTTTTTCCTTCTATTCACTATTTTTTCCTCTTCCCTTCCTTCCCTTTCGCCCTCCCCTTCCCTGATCCCCTTCCCATTTGAACATTTTCTTCTTTTAAGCAAATTTTTAATTATGTTGGATATATATTCAGCAATTTTGTTTTAAAAGCCTAGACTTCTCAAATTTATCCTCAAAAGTCTGTCTCCTAAACTTATCAAGAAAAAATAGTTTTATGGGAGCCAATTCAACCAAATCCAAAGACACTGAACCTCTGCAATTCACAGTATTTTCTGCAAGACACCACACAGAAAAAGGCAAAAACACACAAAAGATGATGGCTCCTGTCTGTCCGGGAGGGGAGGGCACAGAAAATGACAACCTCCAGGGGAAATGATCGGTTGGGCAACTGAGTCCACACTGACCACTGCAGCTCCAAAGTGAGAATAAAAGACCTCAGTATGAAAGAATTTATTTTAAATAATTCTACCATGCTTTTTAAAACTGGTTTAAAATTGTGCCATAAAAATCAGTATGGTATTTGCCCACCTCAATTAGCTAATAGTAACTACAAAGCTATGAAGTTGATTATTTGTCTAAATCAACTTCCTTAATATAACTGCAAGTGGCCAAAGCTGAAGCAACTATACTGTTGATTTTTATTCTCCAAAGACAGACCTTGGGTCTTCATTAACTTATTCAGCAAGTTTTCTTGAGTTGGATTCCCTAAAAGTAGACCCCAGATACGTGTGAGCCGGGAGTCTTGAGTCAGTTGGTTAGCTGGCCCACAGGTGCGCCCGTACCTACTCACGTGGGAGGTGACTATTCGGTAACAAAGACAGGGATTCTGGTCTCTGTGAATTCTTTGAGGAAAAAGGCAGTGAGGGAAGCAGGCAGAGCAGAGGAAGACTCAGCAAGAATGTGGCATCAGCAGGAGCCTCAGCCTGATCTCACACGGACCATGAGTCCTACCACAGAGCTGGTTCTGGCAAGGAGCAAGGGAGGTGCCCTTCTGTGCCCCTTTACCAGCCACAAGCGCTACAGGTGGTGAATTAGGGGGGAGGCAGGCGGAGGGAAAGAACCTCCTGCGGGAGCCCAGCTGCCTGAGTAGGGCAATTCTCCTTCCTACTGGGCAGCTAAACAGCCAACACTCCAGAAACGGGGGAGGCAGGGCAGGGTGCACATACCCCGGGGAATCTGTACAGCCAACAGCATCCACTATGCCAGCTGCAACGCCTGTTTTCTTCAAACTGTGCGCCAGGTCTGCCGAGGTGGTTTCCTGAGGATGTCTTCCCAGCACCGACGTGTTGATATTCCTACATGTTCCAGACATGCCTGATACACAGGTGGTGTAGACGAGAACGCTGAAGCTGAAGGCAGGACCTCGCCTTTCCCGCAGTTGCAGCTCCTGAGGGCCTGAGAACCCCTTCTAGGTTTTCCAGCCAGTATCTTTACCTTCAATCCCCACCCCTCAAAAAAGAAAAATAAAAAAAATTGCTCCCAGCCACAAAAGGAGGCAGATTCCTGCTCCACAGCGCCCCATATCTCCCACCTTCACCAACCCCAGCACCGTTGCATCCCTTCCAAGTAACCCCAGCTCTTGTGGGGGCTGTCAGCAGGGAGCCATGGACAGCTCAAGCCCGTGGGCACTCCTCGGTTCCAACCCTTCCAATCTTGCCAGCAATCCTCATCACTCTGCCACTCTTTTCCCTAAATCCTTCCTGTCCAGTTTATAAACCCTACACCCTGGTTACATAAGCAGAATAATGTTGGAATCACACAGCTGCATTTAAAACCCTGAGTGCTGAGCTCAAAACTAAGATCTCCTATTTACTAACTTGGGTGACCTGGTGTAGGTTACCGAACTCTAATCCTTGATGTTCTCATCCATAAAATGGGAATAACAGCAATCCCACAGGATTGTTGTGAAGATTAGACAAGTTACTGTTACATATAAAACTTATAGCAGTGCTAAGGATGACAACCAGTAAATGCTAGCTTTTTGTTGTATTAGGGATCACCATGCAGAATATTAATGTTAGAGACTATTAGGCAGGGAAGCAGCACATTAGAGCGAACCTAGCATACCCCAGTGATGCTCACTGGACATTGGAACCAAGCATCACTACCTGGATGGTTTATATGAGAAAAACTGACTCAGTTGTGGAGGCTCAAAGTCCAAACTCAAGGAGTGGGCGGGGCTGGTTCCTACTGAGCGACAGAGGGAAGGATTTGTCTCAGTCTCTCTCCATAGGGGTCTTCGTGTCTGTGGCATTTTTCCTGTATACATTTCTGTGCCCAAATTTCCCTTTTTAGAACACCAGCCATACTGGATTAGAGCCCATCCTAACATCTCATTTTAACTTAATTACCCCTGCAAAGACCCTATATCCAATAAAGTTCACATCCTGAGGTAGTGGAGGTTGAGTCCAGCCTATCTTTTAGGGAGAGACATTTATAACACTAGATATGAAAGGCATGGGACAACACATTTTTATATGTAATGTTTCAGTGGAATTTCTCAAAATATAAATTATCTCTATCCAGCAATATTATTTTAGATGAACCATGTAGTGTTAACCCAGAAAAAAACAGTAAAACAACAGGTTAAATCTACAGTTTCCACAGTGGATTCTAAGAATGTTTTGTGATTGTGCTCCAAGAAGATAATGTGTAATTTGGTTTACCCCAAATGTAATTTGAAAGATTCAGGCAGAGAAAGTCAGTTTCCTTATGCTGTATTAGAAAACAATGTCTGCAAGATAAACAGAAACACCTGAGGAATAGACTAGCCCGTGGGTTTTTATCTTAAGTTCATAAAATGAGAAAACTTGTTTTATTCCCATGGGTATCTCTGGGTCAGTACTCCATTCCTCAGGATGTCTAAGCCATCTGAGAAATTCCTGTACAGAGTTTCTCCTAAAAAGATGAACCCCACTTTAGAAACTCGAGTGGACTCTGGTGCTCACAATTCCTCTGCTGCAGCAGAAGCTGTGTTAATGCACCTGGGTAAGACACTTCCCAAACTAGGGACCCCTGTACCAACTGCGCCTCAAAGAAAATGCTTCTTACTGAGGGTAAGACAAGTACAAATTCTGAGTTAAAGGGGAAGAAGTCTCTAGGGATGACAACTGGACTCTTCAACAATAGGCAGATTCAGGGAGAAACACAGTTTTCCTGCAATTGCCACACATAAATGAAGTCAGCTTTTTGTTGGCAGCTGGCAGCTCTCAGACCACTGCAATCTGCTTTAGACTTTCGTCAGATGTCCCTCACCTCCTCGCTCCCTAACTGCTGAGCAACTGGGTCCCCACCCACAAGGGAGGCCAGCTGCCTCTCCTCTACTTCCACTTACCTGCTTAGAGCTCAAAGAAGCTGGAGACCCACAGGCCAAAACCAGAATAGAGGCTGAGATGCCATGTCCTAATAAAGAGAAGGACCACCAAGGAGAAGACTGTGTGGCCTCTGATGGAGACAGCTACCAGAAGGAAAGCTGCAGGTAAAGAACAACATACCCAAAGCCATGCTCAGCTGCAGACCTGGAACTAGAAGCCAGGTCTGTTATCAATGTGATCTTGCCACCACTTTGTGACACCAAAAAACCAAACCTGCTAGGTGAGAGGGAAAGAGACAGTGCTTGTTCCGGGAAAAGAGGGATCTGCTCCATTTTGAGGGTCATTGTTTTTCCAGGGCAGGATCAACAGCAAAATTTCTTCAGGTCATTCCCTACAAATAAGGGCCTTGCTTCCAGTATAGTCAGTTTGTCTTCTCAGCAAGCTAAGGCCAGAAATACTGAACCCTTCACTGGTATCTGCAACCGAGCCAGGAAACAGGATGCTTACCTGACCCAGTAAATCATGGAAGGGGAAGCAGAGGAGAGGAACAGAAGTATTGCAAAAACAGAAAGGAATCTTTCCATTTTCCAAGAAAGTAGCTTAACAGAATAATCTGCCTGGTCTGGGGGACAGCTGAGACAGAGGAAAGCCAGCTAAGAGCTCATGGAAAATTTAAGGGATGGTACCGTCACCATGACAGGCAGGTTTCTTGAGTGCTGGGGGCTGGGTAGACATTATTCCAGAGATCAGAGGATTCTCTTTTATTCATTTCCATATGAGACTAGGATGAGTTTGTTGTCATTGTTTTTAACTTGAAGGGAAATTTCTTTCTCTTTCAAAGGTTTCTCAAAGTATCCTTGTGAGGACTCCACTTCTTACTCTTCCTTAACACAAGGCAGTTGAGGGAAGGGGTTAAAGAGCACTACCATCAGCCTGGCAACTGTTCTATTCGCTGCTTTCTCCTGCTCATCTCCGGGAAGAGTGGAGTGCTGGTGATGGAGGTCATTTCCTCCACATCTGCTCCAGATCAGGAAATCACCTCTAGCTCCCTAACCTGCTGACATGAGCATCTAGTACTTCTTTCATTTCCAAAGCTGGATGACAACGTCAAGACTTGGGTAAGATACAAAACCAGAAAGATGCAAAAGGCAAGGTGTGCGAGATCTACTTTTACCCTAATGCCCCCTCCTGCAGTGTTTCTCAAACTTGAATCACTGGAGGATCCTGTGAAAATGCTGAAGCTGGTTCAGCAGATCAGGGTGGGGCCTGAAATTCTGCATTTCTAACAAACTGCCAAAAGAAGCCAATGTTTCTGATTCTCAGACTAACAATAAAGACCTGGAAAAGTGTCTGGCTTTTCCGGCCATTTGATGATGGTTCCAAACTTTAGTAAGATAGACGTATGGAGATGAGAAACATCTCTGTATGTACATATGTATAGGTACATATGCTCACAGTGTACACACACACACACACACACACACACACTCTCTCTACCTCATCTTAATACAACAATCAGGAGTAGGAGTTTCCATCCAGCTCAAAGGTTCTCAACTAGGTTACCCACTGGAACTACCAGGGAATTTTAAAAAAATACTGATGACTGATTGCTGTCCCAGAGGTTCTACTGTAATTGTTTAGGATCAAACTAGAATTCAAGAAATTTAAATGTACCCCATTTAAATGCTTTAAGGATCACCTTGCTTATCTAGCCAATTTCTGACCTAGACACATAAGGTAATCTAATTCATGCTTTCATTTAAAGATTATTACTTCTTATATCTGCTCTCACACTACAGCACTAACATTAAGCTAGCCAGTCAGTTTTGTATTTAAGTGTGTGGCAAACCAGTGTCATCTTTTTGAAGGTAGAGAGTCATCCTTCAATAAACTTTCAGAATATGCTGTACTTAAAAGTTGTTTTAGTGACATGATAAATTTATTAAACATTTTCCCCCACACTGTTCAGATGGCTCAGTTTTATTGAATTTATAAAATTAGTACAATATTTGAAACAAGCAGGATGTTCATACAAAAACATGAGTATACACCTTTTATAATTTGGAAGAGAAAAAAATACAAAATAAGTATATATATATTTTTAAATGAAATTTATTTTTTTCCCTTGGAAATAGAAATCCTATTCTGAAGATGTTCCAAAACTAAGGTGCTTAGTTATATCAACGTAAATCCATATTTGCTATTAGGTTACTAAGTTTATTTAGTGACTAGCTCTTCTACCAATTCAAATATTTTCAATTTATCTTCCAAGGTTACAAAACTTTATTTAAACACCCACAAACTCTTGTTCCGATAACTATTATATGTATTACTTAAAACTAACCAAAACTAAAGACATTTAAAAGGCAAAAATAAATACATATGCTTATGTTTTTAATACTATTTATATATACAAAGAAAATATTTTAAAGCAATCAGAAAACTGCCTAATGTTTGCTTATTTATGTTTAGGTTAAAATAATATGTTTGGTGTATAAGTGTAATAAGTGCTACTCAACTAGTTAATTGAAAAAAAGTGAAAATTTAGGGAAACTAATTATAGTGAAAATAGCCAATTTATTTCAACTATTACGCTATTAAGCAATGAGTTTTAAATGCACTTAAAAGATAGCAATTAACAAAATGTTAAAAATTTAGGAAGAAAGATAAATATTAGCCACATGGCACTTAGTAAGTCACTAGGGAATACTGACTGAGGAAATTTCTTAAAAAGAGGAGAACAAATATCTAAACAATCATAAACAGCTAACAGCCCGTTTGGACTCAGCACCATGCCCAAATCACCCTTTTCTTTTCCAAAACAATATGCCATATGAGATATTGAGAAGGCAGGCCTTTTGGGCAAGCTCTGTAAGTATCAATAAAAACCGCAGAAAAAATACAGTGAGTAAAAAAGGAAAGGTAGAGTGGGAAAAGTTCATACAACTTTCATTTTGGCTAATTATGGATAATATTGGAAAGTACTTAGAAATCTACTCGATTTCTAACCATGATTTCTTACAGGCTCTTCAAAGCAGGAAGAAAGTAAAGTTGAGCTAATACCCAGAATTCTGAAAACCAAAGGCAAAAAATGTCACATAGATTGAAAAACAGAAGGAAAAAAAACAAAACAAAATGAAAAAACTCTTCTATATACAGCAAGTGACTAAGACTTCAACTATTAAAAGCATCATCGGGCCGGTGAGATGGCTCAGCGGCTTAAGCGCCTGCCTTGCAAGCGCGAGGGCCCGAGTTCGACTCCCGGAACCCACATACGAAAAAGGGGCCGGTGATATCGCTCAGTGGCACGGGTGCCTGTTGGCGCGCGAGGTCCTGAGGTCGTCCCCCTGGTACCCACAAAAAAAAAAAAAAAAAAAAAAAAGCATCATCTACAACTATCCACTACTGCATACCCCACCAAAGAAAGAAAAACAAATGAAGGAGTTACATCTCCAAAACTGACAAACTTAAACATTAATTATAGTAGAGGAAGCTACATATCCTAAAAAAGGCCATTATGAGACCAAAAACGGATGAGTCATCATTATAGTTTGCCAGGCTTCGAGATTCAAGTAACATTCAAAGACACTGCGTGAACAACGTGGCCTACTTCACAAAAAAAGTTGCAACGTGTGCATTTTGCCCCCCAAACTCATGGCCTATATTAATAAAACAGAAAGGAGAAACGAGGGAAACTTACCTCTGAAGAGGTTCGCTACTTAAGCAAAACCACAAATAACTAAAACTCTCTTTCCAATGATGACTAAGGGTGACCTAGACACGAAAAGTGACATATGCAAAGCACTGACGTGCCATTGAATTTCACTTACTAAATTTGTACTTTTAAAAAAATTGGCACTTTTTCCCCCTGAGCATCTGTGTCAAGGTTGCAAAGATCTTCAGATTCATAAGGCACTACCAGTAAATGAATGATATATATTATTTATATAAACATACACACTTGGCCTAAATAAGGAGCTAATGGGCTGTGTTAGTTTCTATTTTTTAAATATGCGTATGTTTAAGTTCATCCTAGTGGGAGAGTGGAAATTGAACAGAGGGAATCAATTAAGAGCCATTAAACTTTATTTATTGTGAGTACTTAAAAATATAAACTCTAGCCAAGTCAGATCTTAATCATCGCCCTATGCTGTCTGCACAGGTTTCCTTGCTGCCATTCCCAACACATGCTGACTTTATTAATCAAGTAGGCACATCACTCTCTGCTTCAAACTCAGAATCCCTATCAGTGTTGGCAAAGAAAGGAAAAACAAAAAGTTTACCACATATGGTTACAATGCTAAACCAAAGGTATTTATTGCCACACTTTTCTCCAGGAAATCACTGCAAAACAAGAGAACAAGAAATAATAAAGTTAAATGAGAACAGATTCTGAGGCCTCACCTAAGATGGGGCACCACAGTAAAGGGTTATGGACAACTGCCTGAGTCAATTCTGAAGGAATTATGAAATATTTTGGTAACTTAGCAACCATAAACACCATAGGAAAGGGGCATAGGAGAAAAATATGCTATTCAATTCAAGTACAAAGTTTAATTCTAATATTTAAAAGGTATTCATTGTATGCTCATTTACTATATAGATTTGACAAATGAAAGCTTTTAATAAGACAGATATGTATATATTTGCTGACAAAAATTGGATGCTTAACCCTCTCTCTAGGTCACATTTTAGATCGTTGCTAAAGAAACAAAAACCACAACTCTATTTTAACCAAGTCATGAGTGCTAACTTTTACAGCAAACTTGTTTCATCCTTCATAGCTATTCTTTTTTTTTTTTTTTTTTTTTTTGTGGGTACCGGGGGGTCGACCTCAGGACCTCGCACGCCAGCAGGCGCCCGTGCCGCTGAGCGATATCACCGGCCCCTTTTTCGTATGTGGGTTCCGGGAGTCGAACTCCGGCCCTCACGCTTGCCGGGCAGGCGCTTACACCGCTGAGCCATCTCACCGGCCCCTTCATAGCTATTCTTAAAATCAACTGTAAAGTGAAACATAAAGCTACATCTCAAAACGATTCCAAGTTGCATTGTCCACAGCCAAAAAACTACACACACTTGTCCACATTCACACATACACAAAGAAAAGCACTAGAAATACTAGCATGGTCTTTTAAAGGAAAATAGCCTCATTCTAGCTATCTACAAAAAAGCAATCAATTCATCATGGTTCCTTACCTAGAGAAATTAAAAAGAAAATGAAATAGCCACAGTGCCTGTCTGGCCAACAATAGTAGGGACCAGAATTGTGAATCATACATAAAAATACGTAAAGCTAGAGAGCCACCTACTTCATTATTACTGGCGCATAATACGAATGTGCCACTGTTTATTTAACTGACTACTACTAATGAGCTCATCCAAACTAGCGAAATGGACATGTCCATGAAGTCAAGGTTAATACATAGGAAAAAGGACTGGGAGAATAAATACCACAAGACTGGTTACTCCCGGGGAAAAGGATGACAGTGAATTTTGGTATATTCACATTGTCTAAAATAATTGTTTAATTAAGAACATATAGTCCAGTATTGCTTTTAAAAAGGAGGCTTGGGAAATAACCAGTTTTCTTAGAATGTTAAGTCCAAGTACTGGGAGAGAGAGGATGAGCAGTGCAGATGAAACCTTCAAGTTTTCCTACAATAACCTCCTTTCATTATACAAGACTCACCATTCTTCATTCCTAAACTGCCTCACCTCATCCGCATGCTGACTCCTTCTGCCTGTAATACCGAGAGAGGCTGGGAAAGGAGTGTGGGGACGGCTCCTGACGGCTTTAGATTCCTTAATAACACTGCTTCTCTCCTTTCTTCCTAACCAGCCACATGCTACCAAATTGGGTAACGTCAGTCATACTGAGATTGAAGTGGGTAAAACAGTCTTTGTGCCAAATTTTTAAAAACACATAAAGTAACCAAAGCATCCTCCTCCCATTATGGCAGAATAAAACCGAGGAGAAATTCACGTTTTATTTATCTTTGAGGTTTGGAATATATTACCCATGGAAATTTCCCTCAAAGACGTCAAAAGAATTGCTTCGTGTTATTATTAGCCCTGTACATTAATTTACTTGGTTTATGTACAACAATTAATCAAAACTTAATGTACCCTGTTACTAAATCCTGGTTTTTGTGGATTAGTTCTAGGTTTATTTATTCAGCAACTAACAGCAGTCCAAAAATTCAAGTATAGGAATTAAAATACTAAATAAAACAGACAATTTAAATAGTTAATACTTCAGGATATTATAAAATGTTCATCATTCCAATCAACTGTTAATACCGCTTCTGTGGATCTTGGTTGCTCCTGAATTCTTGTACCTTAGCATTTCAATTATAAGGCTAAATGAGGTAAAACACTTGGTCTACAGTACATGTTCTAAAGTGTTTCATTCACAATGAGACCACTGAAAGATTTGGCAGGGAAGGAGACCACATTAAAGAAGAGAAAGGATAAACTCTATGCTGTGAAAATACATTGCATCAATTACAGCATTTGCAGAAGAGGCAGCATAAAGGCTTCAAAGTTGTAAAACATCAAACTCCAGAGGTGAGATATCAAAGCGTCAATAAGGGAGCCCATGATGACAGCAGCAGTCACATCTAGGGAAAGGCGAAGTGACAGCATGAAACTAGTAGACACTGTTTTGGCTTAGCATCGAGCTGTTTCATTTGTTCTGCCAAGGTTATCCTGAGAATTTACGAAGAGATCTACCTACGCTAAGCCACTGGCCATTCCTTTTTTAGAAAAATTTCTGTACCAGAACTGATGAAGAGACATTTGCCAAAAAACACACAGAACTCCACTTCCGTGACAGAGAACCCAAATGTCCCTACTGCTAAGAATCCCCTTCCCAAATACGCAGGTCACTATCCTTAAAAAAAAAAAAAAAAGTCATGTATCACCTGCTCCCCTTTTACTTACAAGAATTAGTATCATATCATACACCCCTCTTCACACAGACACAAAAATACACTTAAAATTTCTGGAAGGAATTTAAAAATCTAGGCTCAAGGTCGTTTCTACCTAGAACATAATTATTTTAAAAACATTAACATATAAAAAAACACTCTGAAGCAGAAAATTTTAAAAAATGAATTTAAATAACTTTCCCCAAAATACTGATTATAAAAAATTTAATTAAAATGCACTTAATGAATAAACACAGGCATGTAAGCCTACAACATTTTCTCAAACTGTACAACCATGCATAAGAAGGTTATGGATGCAGTGACTGCAGTCTACTGTTTCTGTACTTCAGGAATTTATATATTCAAAGAACATGACATCTACTGCTATATGGCCTAACATCATCATTTTATTCATATTTAGTTGGTAAAAAAAAAATCACACTATTAATAAAGCTTAAAAGCACATCAAAATTATTATACGCTCTAAAACTCTTAGTAACTGTTACCAACTGGATTTATTAAGGCTTTAAAGTTTGGTAAAGAAAACCGATACTTGAACATTTCATGTTAAGTCTAGTTAAATATAGGGTGAATATTACCAAACAGATTTTACAGATATTAGTAATTCTTCACATGGCGAAAAATCTTCACCTAAGACCAAACAAGCTACTAAATCAAGAGAGATAGTAATGATATTAGTAGTAACAGTAACAATATTAATAATAGCAAACACTTATTTAATACATTGTGTGTCAGGCACTATTCTAAGACTCTTTATGAATTGATTCTTCTACTCCTCACAACTGTATGAGGTAGGTAGTACAGTAAAGCATATGAAGTAAAAATTATTAGAGTAGAAAAACTGAATTATAGAACACTAAAAAAAAAAAATTTTTTTTTTTTTTTTTTGTATCTTGAGACTGGGTCTCACTATGCAGTTCAGGCTGGCCTTCAGCTCAATATGTAGCCCAGGCTGTCCTTGAACTTGTAGCTATTCTCCTGCCTCAGCCTATCCAGTGCTGGGATTACAGGTGTGTGCCCCACGCCTGGCAAGAAATTTTATTTTCTGTACACTATTAGAATTTAGATGTAAATATCTAATATTTAGATCTCCTATGTTTCAGTTACACATAGTAGACTAACCACATGAATTTATTTCTTCAACCTGTAACACTCCACCAAAAAGACATTAAAGGAATACAAATAGTACTAGACAAAGGGAACAATTACAAAGCCAAAGGATTTCAACAGTGTCTAAAGACAGAAAGCAGGACAAGCTGTGATAAGTACCTGGCACAATAGAGGAGGTTAAAGCCTAAGCACCCTGAGGAAGGGGAACAAACACACCCCAGAAATCCCTAATAAGTTCAGGACTTGGAAGCACTAAACATCATGGAAGACAGGGTGAGGTGCAGGGCTAAAATTAGAACTAAAAGTCTATATCAAGTGCTGCAGGGCCCCAGGTCTTCTCCCGCATCCCACAGTCAGCCCCCAGCCCCATCTGCAGGAGAAAGTGAATCGTAGGGTCGCAAATCATAGGGGATGGGCCAGGCACTGAAGGAGGCTGGAAACAGAGGGATTCAATAAAGGCCATTATATAAACTATGACGTTCTCAGCTACCTCCTGCCCTATTACCAGAGCCCAATTTTCTAGAGAAACTGAATGGCACCAAAGAAAATTTCAGGGATCCTAACAGAAAAGGCTAGCTCTCTGACTGATGGTCCTTTAGACAACTGATAAACCCACCACACGCAGACCTTCTATGAATTAGCTTTGTAGAACCATGATTAACATAAATGGATGATAAAGAGTCCAAAACAAACGAAACAGGGACATGGGAAATACAGAAACAATGCTAGAAATAGGAAAGATATGAGGAAAAAACCCATAATTTCATCCTCAGGGAGCTATGAGGAGACACTGAATCTATAAAATAAAAATACGGTTTTATGATAAAGGAACAGGGTAAAAACATCCCTTCGAAATTAAAATGTATACAGTGGTACCTTGGTACTCGTCATTAATTGGTTCTGAGAGGGGCAATGAGTACCAGAAGTGAGGAGCACCAAACTGCTTCGGCTGGGAAGGGCGGCGAGTCAGAGGCAACCGACACCAGCAAGTTCTGCTTGGACACAAGGGTACCAAACAAGTGAGCCACCAAAATGCATCACGTAACAACTTCGGCAAGTTTCAAAGGAACTGAGAAACAAAGTATGACCGTAAAATAAAGAAAATTCAACAGAAGAGCTGGAAAAGAACAAAAATAATACAACTTAAGGAGCAACTGAAAGAAAAGATTTTCTTAATTAGAGGATCCAATTGGGAGGTCTAATATTCAAATAACAGGGCTTCTAGAAAGAAAGATAAAGGAAATAAGAGTAGAGAAAATTATCAAAAAGACAGCACAGCTGGGTGTGGCAGTACATACCTGGTGTCCCAGCATTCTGGGAGGCTGAGCCAGGAGGACTGACCACAAGTTCAAGCCCAGCCTGGGCACCCTAGTGACTTCTTGGTGAGATTCTGTCTCAAAATGAAAAAGGGGCTGAGAATATAGTTCAGTGTGAAGCCCTGGGTTCAATTCTCAGGACCTAAAAAAATTTTTTTTAATTTTTTAAGACAACACAAAAAATCCTTCTAATTAAAGTAGACAAGTCTACTAATTGGCTCAACCAAATCAAAAAGTCAACAAAATTAGTGAATACAGACACACATCATTAAGTAATATCAGGTATCAGGAGTAAAGAGAAGCTCCTAAATGCTTCCAAAGAGTAAAAATAGCTTTCCTGGAAAGGAAGGACATCAGAATTCTCACGTAATACTGAATGCTAACAGACAATAGAGCATTGCCTTTAAAATTCTGAGGAAAAATTATTTCCAACAGATTCCAAATCAAGTGTGGAGACATTTTCAGACCTGGAAAGCCTCAAAATCTGTACCTCCAAGGCATCTCTTCAAGGAAGCTACTGGGGATACATCTTGGCAAAAAGGAAAAAGAAAATGGCATTAAATCAAGAAAGGAAAAAAAAAAAATCACAGGATCAAATAAAGAAGAAGGAGATCAAACATGAAAGGGCCTCGGTAGACCACAGAGGTAAGAACGGGCCTGGAAAGCAACAGTGTGAATGGCCGAAGAGGGATCAAAGAATATCACCCCTAAAGGACAACAACGAAAAAGGAACTCATCGATTATCTGATGGTTTTGAGCATTTAAGTGTTTGGATTATGATAGTAATAATTTTTTACTCAGATGATTTTTACTTATTGGAAAAATAGAGTTCTATATAGTTACTCAGGTGACTGAGGCAGGAGGATCACAATTGAGGCCAGCCTGGGCAACTCAGTGAGACTCTATCACAAAATAAAAAAGATTAAAAGGGACTGGGAAGGAGCTGACTGGTAGAGCACCTGCTCCATGACAGAAAAATACAAAAGGAAATAGTTCTAGTCAAAAGAAAATAATGATAGCCATGAGGTTCATCAGTGAACAATATTTTCATCTACTGATTTAACAAAAGTTTTGTAAATATAAAACCACAGTGGGGCCGGTGAGAGCTCAGCGGCATAAGTGCCTGCCTGGCAAGTGTGAGGTCCTGAGTTCAACTCCCAGTACCCACATACAAAGGAAAAAAGGGCTGGTGATATTGCTCAGAGGCACGGGTGCCTACTGGCGTGCAAGGTCCTGAGTTCGATCCCCGGTACCCACAAAAAAAAAAAAAAAAAAAAAACTACACTGGGAGGGGTGGGAGAGAAAAAAGAGAGAAGGTGGGAATATAAGGTAAGTAAATCCCCCTACCATAAAAGGAATTCAAAGAATCTTTTCTGAAATTAATAATTCAAGAAAAAGGGGCCGGTGAGATGGCTCAGCGGTGTAAGTGCCTGCCTGGCAAGCGCGAGGGCCCGAGTTCGACTCCCGGAACCCACATACGAAAAAAGGGCCGGTGGTAACACTCAGCAGCACGGGCACCTGCTGGCACGTGAGGTCCTGAGTTCGACCCCCGGTACCCACAAAAAAAAAAAAAATTCAAGGAAAAGTAGTATAATGTTTTTAAACAGGAAGATAAATACTAGAAAAAAAACACTTAACCTTTAAAAGAGTTAAAAGTGGTTGTCTCTCAGATGTTAAATTGAGGAGAGGGGCAAATGCTCTTTTCATTTTGTCTTACTTTTATCTGATTTTTTTTTTTTTTTTTTGTGGGTACCGGGGGGTCGACCTCAGGACCTCGTGTGCCAGCAGGCGCCTGTGCCACTGAGCGATATCACCGGCCCCTTTTTCGTATGTGGGTTCCGGGAGTCGAACTCGGGCCCTCGTGCTTGCCGGGCAGGCGCTTAAGCCGCTGAGCCATCTCACCAGCCCCCTGATATTTTAAATTATGTACATGAATTATATTTTAATAAAAAGAAAGCTAAGTTTAAAAAAAGAATTTAAACTTACAAATTGATCGTGAATTCAAAGAGAGGTCTGGAGAACCAGGAAGACATGGAAAGGAAGCCCCAGCTACCAGCTCCTACCGTTTACTTACCTACCCCGGGCTATTAAAAGAAGCCTCATCCAAGGAGCTCCTGCAGCCTCGAATAGCTTCCTTTTAGGCCAGGGCACCTGCTCTGCATGGAAGTCACAACAGCAAGGATCAAGTGAGAGATCTACAGTCATCTCATTAAATAAAGGAAAACTGGCCAAGTTCTAATTAATGATATAGTAATGTTATGGAATTAGTATAAACAGCAGTCTAGTATTAACATATTACAAAGACAAGCTTCCTGAGATCATGTGATGAAATTTCCAAATTTCAAAAAATGATAATACATAGTGAAAAACTCAGGGTCACAGGTGCCAGGGCATCTGTAAAAAGGAGGATACTTCATCTCTTGCCTTGGAATTTAAATTTAGCAATAACATCCATTGTCCTGATTGATGATAACACAATAATCCCAAACAAAGTACTAGCTCATTTACAAAACAATTCTCATCAAAGTCCTTCTAATCGTCGAGGGGACCAGGCAATAGAAATAAAAAGCAAGCACTGGTTTTGCTTAGACCACTGACATGCCAAGAGTCTCCAAATTTCTCGATAACCCCGTGGTCTAGGCAAACTGAACAAGGGTTACGAGTACTATAAATTATAGAAAAAACTGACAAGTTAGAATTCTTACAGAATTGTTCTTACTTGGTCCATCTTTTTTTAAAAGTTCAGAAAAGTCAGGCACCTTTATATAGAGTTCCTAAAATGCAAAGTTCTCTTAAACTCTGGAGGTTGCTTCATGCTACTAATGGATCGAAACAAATATAAACCAGGGGTCCCGGGCACTGAGGAGGCTGAGGCCAAAGGATCGCTGAGCAGCGGCTTGGGTGATCAGTGCAGGACCAGTCTGGGCAACACAGTGAGACTCAGTCACAAAAGCAAAAAAAAAAAAAAAATTCCAACCCTGCGCATAAAGTCAAGATGTATTTACACTGCCTCCAAAAAATGATTTCACCAAGATTTTGGTTCCTAAAGGAAAAGAAATGGCTCAAAGTCACAACAAAAGCCATTCTTACAGATAAGCACACCCATTCAAGCTTCCATTTCAAAGGGGGAAAATAATACAAACTAGAAATGATAGCACATTATTTTAAAAATATTTATAGAAAACTGTTCACAAACTCACCTATTTGGTTGGGTAAAGCAATAAAAAATGGATTTGACTATTTTCTATGAGTTCAAAAGCTTATTATAGTATTTTCATTATAAACCTATTACCTTAAGAAATAACTTGGGCTGGTGAGATGGCTCAGCGGCTTAAGCGCCTGCCCGGCAAGCGCGAGGGCCCGAGTTCGACTCCCGGAACCCACATACAAAAAAGGGGCCGGTGATATCGCTCAGTGGCAAGGGCGCCTGCTGGCGCGCGAGGTCCTGAGGTCGACCCCCCGGTACCCACAAAAAAAAAAAAAAAAAAAAAAAAAAAGAAATAACTACCGGAAAAACTCTTTTACCAAGAGCACCTTGACCTTCCTGGTCTTACTGCTGTGTAAGTTCCTACTACCCAAAAAACAAAAAACTCTGACTATCCATTCAACATCAAAATTCACTACCTTTTTTCAAAGCAGACATATAAAATACAACTTATGAGCAGGAGAAGATTACACTGAACAGAGTGTAGAGTAGTCTGATAACCTGTGTGCTATTTAAAATCACAAACAATTTTAGAAGCAGTTTATCTAAATACATATATGTGGATTATTTATGTCCATTTTAATTTAAGGAAGAAAGCCTATAATTGTAGATTTTATTTTGGTAAATACCAAATATTAACTCTTAAAAAAAATTCCCACATATACTAATAAGAAAAATTTTAAAGTGAATAGACCACACCATTCTAAGTTCACAGATAACAATGTGTGCTACATTGTATATCTACCTGCAGGTCTGAATATATAAAATCAAATCAATAAAGACCACTTAATAAAGACTAGACAGAGTATCAATGAATGTAAAAAATACAATGTATTATATGAAGAGTTTGAATGCAAAAACCACATATTTATTAAACATATCATTAACTTAAAAACAACAAGCCAATTTGTTTTAAAGTGCTGCTCATCCAAAACCTTGGACAAAACCATCACCCCAAAGTGAATTTTAAAAAACAGATTATAAGGCAAACACTGACAATAGATATGGACAGGCACTACCAAAAAATGCTATTTGTTCTTTAACTATATAATGCCATTCTCAAGTGATATATCATAGTCACCTTGACAGAATTCCTTCTTTGTATAAATATTCATAAATAAAAAACTGTCTATAGATATTCTAAAGAGCTGCAAACAATACCTTACAACAGCAGCTTAATGTCTATTTTAGGAAAAAAAGCACTAGAATTTTCTTCCATTGAAAGTCATTTATTTCTCTGGTTTAAGTGAGCAAGGTCACCACAACATTAACCTCTTTTGTAGAACAATGTAAATAACAGTGTATACACATCTTAAATTTGGTAGGTAAGGAAAGTTAGAACGCAATCATCTTTTGATACGACAAAAAAATAAATAAATAAAAAATTAAATACTTTAACCCAACATTTGGTATTGACAAATCAGTAGTGTCAACTTCACATATGAAGGACAGCAGAGTCTATTCTTTTGAAAAATGCTCAATGTATCATAGTATTTGGGCTAAAGATATTTAGAATATTAAGTGTTTCCTTTTTGCTCAAAGGAATACAATATAATCACCATCAAGCTGCTATCGTAACTCACTTTAAGCTGGAGTAAAGTGACCTTTTGGTCCATGACACAAGTTACATATATCACACTTCTGTCAAACTGAAACCTTGTAAGATTTCATGTTTATAAACTACAATACACACTGACCAAGCTGTCAGTCCCTCACAGTTTTTTAGAAAAATATCTACATTTGTCTTTATGGATGTCAAAATGTTATACCATCATTTGTTTAAAAAAAAAAAAAAGATGCACATTCGTACTGTGAAGTTATTAGGAAAATACTCTTGCAAATAAACTATATAAAGATAAAATACACTTCAAAAGTATGTGGGTTGTTTTTTGTCTGTTTTACAATATTCTGTAAAGTGCAAGAAATCCTAAGTAAAGGGAAAAACTACTCCCTATGACAAGTTTAATTACAGCAGCTTTTGCATAGCAATACTTAGAGGAAGTTGGACACTTCAATTTCCTCAGGAAGAGAAGGATGGAAGAGGATCTTCTGATTCAGATTTCTTTTTGGCCATAAGTCTGCTTTCTTCAGGAATGGTTGCTGATGCCAAATCTCCATTAAGTGTATTTCTTGAACAGTGAACAGGTCCTATGAAAAAGTTGATTAGAAATTTAAACATCATATCAGTGTTAACTCTAGTCCTCTGTGAAAAAGTATTTTAAATTTCCTATTGAGGAACATGAAATTCCTTTAGCTTCCTGTTAATTTTTTGTCTGTTTAATAGAGAAAAATCTAATATTTTTACTATTGACAGTCATAAGGGAGAAATTTCAGAGTTCATGAGATAAATTATAAACTATCTTAAGCAGAAATTTTTATTTTGTTCACTGCTATCACCATGGTTGGCACACAGTGGGCAGTCAATAAATACTTGCTAAACTGAATTTAGTCTTTCTTAACTGTTGTTTTTTCAGCCTGATTGATTTAATGCTGTTAGTACCCTCCTTGTTTCTAGGCAAAGAAACTAAGATCCAGAAAAAGGTTACATGCCTTAGTCTAGATCACACAACTAGTAACAGAACTAAATTCAGATCTTTCATTGTATGACTTTCTTTTTTTTAAAATTTTTAAAAAATTTTTTTTTCCACTTGGGCAGTTTTTATTGACTCATCTGCAAGTTCACTGATTATCTCCTTTCCTCTATACAGTCTGTTGATGAGCTCATCAAAGGTAATGTCCATTCTTGTGAAAGATATGTTGCAGGGAGTCATTATATTCTTTTTTAAAAGAAACGTTGTATTTTGCTCTAGAAGGAAGATAAATTGTTGGCAGATCATTTTGCTTCTTTCAGATATGTTCGGTTTTTTTTAAAAGGGCAGGTCTAATTTTATTTTATCCTTAGTGACAGATCAGGGCCTTATCTCTTGGATGTGCACATACCTGTCATCCCAGCACTCTGGGAAGCTGAGACAGGAGGTCTACAAGTTTAAACCCAGCCTGGGCAACTTAGTGAGACCCAGTCTCAAAATGAAAAATAAAAAAAGGACTGAGGCTAGGCATGGTGGTGCACGCCTGTAATCCCAGCACTCAGAAGGCTGAGGCAGGAGGCTCGCCAGAAGTTCGAGGCCAGCCTGGCCTACATAGTAAGTTCAAGACCAGCCTGAACTGCATAGAAAGACCCTGTCTCCAAACCCCACCCCACCCCGAAAAAGGACTAAGGATGTAGTTCAGTGTGAAGGCCCTGGATGCAATCCCCAGTACTGAAATGAAAAAAATTAAAGGGCAGCACTGACAGTCTTATTGAGGTGAGGTAAGACTGTTTAATCTTGGTACTGCTGAAATTTGTGAGGCAGTGCACCAGAGAGAAGAAAGCCACAAAAAAAGAGGGTCCCAGTAGTCTAAATAGTGGTTCCCTAGTCCTTCACTGAGGGCTCGGCTACACAGTCACAGAATGAGACTCAGGTACGCTGAGATATCAGAGGACGTACAGTTCTGTATGTACAGGAATTCCTATTTATCCAGGGTGAAAGAGTTCACAGAACACCTTAGGCTTTAACTGCAACTCCAGGAAGGCTGCATCTCTGGTGTAAGGGCCACATTATAGGACTTTCTGAGGTAGATGACAAGGTACCTCATACTGAAAGTTCCAGTTTCCAAAAAGGATACAGCACTATCACTGCAGCTCCAACAGAACACAGCTGAACAGCCTGGTGTCATGCTGTTCTAAGGCAGCTATATTTTTAATACTTATTATTTAAATTTACCTATACCATCTATCATTTTTCTAATTTTTTAAGTATCTTCTTAAAACACAGCAGTTACATTCCATAAGAAGAATATTTTTGCATAGACTTTCCAGTACTGTAATACATATATACTTTATAAGGAAGAGTTACAACTCTCTGTCAACTAACTGAAATAGTAACTTCAGCATAAACAAAAGAGGATGAAACTTCAGACTTTGCCAATTTTGAGAAGTTCTAGTCCTAACAGCAAGTTAGGAAAAGCTAAATATAATAAGGCATGCACACATAAATCTTATAAAAATTCAGGACCAAGGTGCCTAAAAGAAAGGAGCTAAGAGAAAATGGCTAGCTTCAAACAAACAAACACAATTCTCACAAATGGTCTAGCAGCACCTAGAGAAAAGTACGAGGCAGAACAGGAGCTCTGGATTAAGAGTCATTTGTAAAAGGCCTAAAGAACAAAGAGAATCAGAAACTATACTACCTGCTTCAGGTAATGTGTGTGTGTGTGCGCGCGTGCGCGCGTTACTAGAAACTGAACCCAGGGTCTTCGCACTGGGCTATATTCCCCACCTTTTTCTTTTTGTTTACTTTGAGACAGAGTCTGAGTAAATTTTCCAGGCTGGGCTCAAACTTGAGAACCTCCTGGCTCAGCCTCCCAGAGTGCTAGGATAACAGGTGTGTGTCACCATGCCCAGCTCCATATTTTTATATATACCCAACCTCTTCAACCTTCTTCCCTTTTCCTCTCTTCCAGGTCTTGCTCAGTTGGCCAGAAAAATCTTTTCCTCCCTTTCCCTCTCTATGTTCACCTTTTCCCTTCTTTTATGTCTTTACCCACGGTCTCCACTTAAACTCAAAATGGTAGTGAGCATAATGCTCTGTATCAGTATATATGTTCTTAGTTCTCTTTTCAAATGGGCATAAAAAAGGTGCCATCACCTTTGAAAAATCTGAAAATGGTCAGCAGTTCTATTTAGAATCACCACCATCTGCATGAACTGTGTATCCTCCTCCAATTAAATCTGTTTAATCTTCTGGTTAAGTAAAACAACTCTACCTTAGTCAAAGTTTTCAATATACTCAAATATTAGAAATTCACCATTTTTGTCCCATGTCAGCCAGGGCTCTCCTAAGCATCTAAAGAATCTAACCACCACTTATCATGTCATTTCTATCAGAGAAATAAAATCTGTGTCCTGAACAACTGATTTACAAATGAACTCTTGGAACACGATACATTCCTTAATTGGGAACTGTACATAATTTCTATCCCACATGCTTCACTGAAATAGTAAAGACTTTAAGAAGTAAAAGTCTATTCATGGAGACATAATAGTAAGACTGTAATTGTGTTCACTAGAAACTGTCACTACTTTCAAGCTAGACATTGTGACACACTTTCAAACTTCTCTTCAGAGACAAAAATTTTAAAATAAATCATAAAACCTTTCCTAAAAAATCACATTATGCTGTCTTTAATAATTCACCACTACCACCTGATAAAATTATTTTCCTTAGCCATTTTAAGGCAAATAAGTAACAAGGCTGACTGGTTATTCTTTGGACTTAGAACCTGCCTTTATTTTCCCCAGAATCCTACCTGCAATTCATGCTTTCTTCTAAAATGTTTTTTAAATGGAAATACAGTAGAGGTAAAAGATTGTGAGATACATATTTGTATCTGTATATATACACAATTATATTTACAAAGCAATCCTCAGCACTTCTTAGCTACTAAGAGGATATATGAGCAGCTGTTGATTGCGTGTGGTTTACTTAGCTCTGAATTAAGGAATTAGTCCAAGAGCAGAGTACAGTATTCCAATACCAGTATCCCCCAGTTCCAGAAATTACAGAGCCTACAATGCTTCTGCTAAATAGGCCAAAGAAGGCCACAAAGCCATCTGACTTACTGTCTGGGTCTTCAAGGGGAGCATCATTACAAGAGTCTGTGTCTGAGTAGGTTCTTCGGCGTCGCTGGGAGAGTCGGTGAAGCGCAGACACTGGTTCTTTTATAGAGCAGCTGCTCCTGCAAATTAAATAAAAAGCACTAAGTTTCAAGGCTTTAAACAAATGAAAACACCCTTAACTGGAATTTTAAATGATTTCTCTTTGAGCGGAAGGAGGACTAGTTTTAAGCCCAACCTGCCACGTCAGCACTTTTCTACTCATTTACATGCCAGCCTGCTAGCAAGTCGACCCATTTAGAACCCAGCTGATAAGCTGGACAAGCAGGCCTGCAAGCGGAACTAGGTGGAAAAGGAGTACAATGAAGAGACTTCTTTCGGAGGGGAGGGTTCAGCAAGACAGTAGGCACGTGAGATCGTTTACCAAAATAGGAAAACTAAAAGTTACGTGTTTTACAAGTGCATGTATCTAAGGTCAATCCTGATCAAAGACAGTAGACTTCAGGGGATGGGCAAGAAGTTCAGGGAAGATGCTACAAGCAGATTCCCTGAGAGCAGCACAAGAAGATACAGCAAAAAGGAGGCTAGAAAAACTTAGAAATCAGTCTAAAAATTTGTACATCGAAGCAAATCAGCACCACCTGACAGCATGTCAGTTTTTATTTTATGACATCCAACGCTGCTGTACTTATTGACAATGCTGCGCCTCCAGGAAAAAACAATGTTTTAGGTTTTTATATCCTATTTCATAAGGCAGAAAAGATAAAGTATAATTAGAAACATTTCTATCACAAGAACAAATTTTGTTTATCACAAGAACAAACGTTTGTCAATGGCTGATTAAGCACTAAGAGATACACAAAGGGGTACTGGGAGGAGCAGATAGGAACCAGACTGTAACTATGCAGCGTTTACATTTCATACCACTTTCTAGAGGCCCAAGGAATTTACCTAGGTGGCATAATCTTAAGAGAATTTGGTCAAAAGAATAGGTCACTTTACCTCTCTGAACTGCAAGAACCAGGGTGACTGACAGAACGTTTCATCTAGAAATTAAAAAAAAAAATTTTTAGCACAATCCTCATGTCAAGTAGTATTAATAAAGCTCTGATTTATTATTATTACCATTATTATTTTTATTATCATAATTAACATAAATTTATTTGGAGAAAAAGATGTCTGGTAAAAAAAAATTTATCTTTTATAGACTCAAGTAGTATCAGTGGCATGTCGTCAAGCTTTCTCTCTAACAACCGTCATTTGGAACTTTCACAACACATACTGAAACATGCTGTATTCTTTTCTCAACACTAAAAAACAAAAGAGTGGCTTCTTCACTCAACTATATAAGCTACAGTACATTTACAACCATTCTAAAAAGCAGTATTGCATTCCACTGATCCCCACACTCCTGTCAGAGGGTATTCAAAATTAAGCAAAAAGGATTCAAATGTCAAATAAAGTTCACAAACTGCATACTACACCTCTCCCTCTCAGAGATTCATAATACATTTTAATATAAAATAGGCTCTAAAAGGCAGGCATGGTGGTACACGCCTATAATCCCAGCTATTCAGGAGGCTGAGGCAGGAGGATTTCAAATTGAAGTCCAGCTTGGGCAATTTAGAAGAATCCGTCTCAAAATAAAAAAATAAAAAGGGGGGGATGTATCTTAGTGGTAGAATGCTTGCCTAACATTTGTGAGACACTAGGTTCAATTCCCCACCCTAAAAAAAAAAAACCAAAAAGAGAGAGAGAGAGATTCTGAGAAGTCCCAGCAGACACCCTCTCAGATTGGGACAGAAAACCTCAATTCATTAAGTCAACCAAAAACGTTCCTAACTAATGTGACAATAAAACTCATTTTCATGGTAGACCTGTCTCAGAGGACACTATTAGTCTATCACACAATGGTAAGAAAACAACATTCTTAAATAAATTTAGGCAACAATCCACTACCCCCAGCAAAAAGAGCTCTAGTTGTTTAGGGCAATCAGGAAGTAAGAAACTAACATTAAACAGTTAACCTTAAGCAGGTCAGATCCTTCACAATGACCCTCTGATGTAAAAGACACTTTATTTTCCAGATGAAGAAACTGAGGGGATGGTGAGATAGCTCAGTGGTATAAGCGCCTGCCTGGCAAGCACGAGGTCCTGAGTTCAACTCCCGGTACCCACATACCAAAAAAGGGCCGGTGATATCGGACTTCGACCCCTGGAACCCACAAAAAAAAAAAAAAAAAAAAAAAGAAAAGAAAAGAAAAGAAACTGAGGACCAGAGGTTACTGCGAGGGTTCAAATCCAAATGCTGACTACAGAACATCCGAACACGTTTAAAGTCCCTCCCAACTCCTTCAAAAATATGCTTCATTGTATCCCATCATGAGAAAAACATTACCCCACTGTAAAGTTTTTACCAAGTGGAACAGTGCTCCCAACATTTCCTGCATCACAGCACACAGAGCATTACAAAGCTTTCCTGGTACACAGAAGTCAATGGGTAAAGCAGCTCAGGGGCAGGCACTACATGGTCTCCAAGAGGGAGGGGATCAGGCCACGGCACATATGCTGAGCTCATCAGCTGAGAGGATGCCACGCAGAATACGAGAACAAACAGAAGAATTTAACGCACTGTTTCCTGCCTACAATTTCCACCCTGTTATGGTTTATACCTAGATGTCCCCCAAAGCCTCGTGTGCCCATAGGCTGGGCTTTCAGGAGGTGTCTGGATCATGAGGGTATGACTAATCCACATCAACAGTGAGTTTATAGCTAAACATGATGCTGGGAGGGGAAGCCTAGATGGAGGAGGTGGGTTACTGCAGGAGTAGCCTGGCAGGTATTCCTCCTCCTCCTTCATCTCTCTCAGCTTCTTGCCTGCCATGCTGTAAGCAAGCCTCCTCCGCCATGCTACCCTGCCTTGAAGCCGGCTGATTATGGACTGAAACCTCTACAATCTGTGAGCCAAAATAAACCTCCTCTCCTTAGAGTTGTGGGTGTCAGGTATTTTGTCCCAGCAATGAGAAAGTAACTAAGACACACCCTTAAAAATAAAAACAAAACCCAGATAAGGTATCACTACAGGAAAAGCAAGAGGTTCCAACCATTTGAACGGGAGATGGTGACACAGGAGACACCAAAGGATCCGGATGGGGCAGTTGAAACATCTCAGGCTTAAACTTGGCATTCGCTATCTTCACACATTCCTCAAGCGTTGTGATGAAGGTATTACACGTAGCACTAAGTAGGGAAGAGGCTTCGTTCATATTCTGAAAAATTACACATGAAGATTTGAACAAAACCACACACAACTACGTGGAATCACACACATCTTTATCATCAAGTGATGAAACATTATCTCCAGTGGACACCTTACTAGGTTATGGTTAAATCCGGGGAATTTATGTAAAAGACACGGGCCAGGTGTGGTGGTACACGCCTGTAATCCCAGCACTCGGGAGGCTGAGGCAGGAGGATTGCTGGGAGTTTGAGGCCAGCCTGGGCTGCAGAGTGAGTTCAAAGGCAGCCTGAACTGCATAGTGAAAACCTGTCTCAAAAAGACAAAAAAAATAAAAAATACACTGAGAAAATTAAAGCAGTGCATTGCTAAGAAATGTCTGTTTCTTATGTCAATTATGTATGAAATTAGATTCAAAGAAAAATAAATTTTGCATTTAAACCAAATATATTGAAAAACTGTGTATAAAAATGTATCTTAGAGGCCGGGTGTGGCGGCACACATCTGTAATCCCAGCACTTGGGAGCCTGAAGCAGGAGGATCACTGCAAGTTTGAGGCCAGCCTGAACTGCATAGTGAAACCCTGTCTCAAAAAGACAAAAAAAAGAAAAGAATCTTAGAGAAACCTAAACTATAATCTTCTAACTCTCTATAAGAATCCTGAAGGTGGTCACAGAAGTGGAACATCTGAGAGTCACTTAGTGGATAAATTAGCAGCTCTCACTTGAAGCTGGGGCCTTGTTACCAAAAGAAAGAACAGCAGTTGTCCAATGAAGTCATGCAGCTGACCTGGAAGACAAAGTGTGCAATGCTCCCCCACCCACACACCCCAACCTCCCAACTATCAGAGTGGCTGCAAAGACAGGCTTGGATTCCCGGGAGAAGGGTGCTGCTTCATGCTTGACTCAGGCCAGACACACATCCTAGAAGACGCTGCAGATTTCCAGAGTCTACAAAGCCAGAAGAGCTAGAAATAACTGGTGTGAAGATGCTTCTCTGTCATCCTCTGGGATGAGGGGCATGAGGACGCCCCAGTGTGGTACAAAACACAACCCCATGTGAAAGGATCCACTTTGCTTATACCTCTATACTGGGAGACGAATGATTCTCATCATGGTGAACAAATTCCTGGATTGTATGAACCTGCTGCATTAGGAGATCACAGTAGAGGCGAAGTTCAGACATTTTGGTTTTCAGAGATTCACTGGTTTCACTTATTTCTGAAAGGAACATAAACCACCATTCAATCAGACCAGTTTTGCATTCTTTGGACAATAAACATAATGTTATCATTTTAAAAATAAGGCAATAAATACAAACACCTACAGCTTAAGAGATGTGAGACCTAGGAAATAGGATCACAAGGGCCCTAAGAATCACCTTCTCTTTAGATAATTAGAAAAAGAATTGGCAATCATATGTCTGCCATGAAGTTTAGGTAGACTGATTTACAAAGACAAAGTGATGATCACTGGATATTTCATATAAGATATTTCCACTCCATTACTCATCCTGTTCCATTTGGAAAGTGCCTATATTTCTTATTTTATGAATTAGTATTTTCTGGCCTTCATACATTTTTTCAACTCTGATGCTTGTTTTTCTCTTAACATATAAACTGATAATTTATAAAAGTTGTTACACCTTAAGGATGATAGTATTTTGCTTAGCTTATATACTGCAAATACTTTCCCAGATACAGTATTAGCTTTCTTTCAATTTTCTTTATTGGATAGTTTAGCACACTAAAATTTTTAATTTTTATGCAATTAAAACAATTATATATAAACATCTGCTTATCTTCTGTTGTTTTCACCTTCATTTTCACATTACATTGTTTTCACAATTTTTATAAAGAGCTTACTCTCTTCTCCTTAATAACTCCAGATAAACTAAATACCCAGCCATCATTTCAGCCACTCACAGGGCCATATCCTTTAAGCTAGAAGTAACAGGTCTAAAGAAAAAATTATATAATAGTGGATTCTGGTGCTTCTCGACATTCCCCAGGCCAGTGCCCTGCTTTGGGGTCCTAGCCACAAAGCTACTTTTGCCAGAATATACCCAAGCAGCTCTACCAGCACATTTGATCTAACCTCAATCAATTATTGCCAAATTTAAGTCTGCTCCTTTTTCAGTTATGTAAAATATCTCTAACATAAAATGTACCATTTTAACCATTTTCAAGTATACAGTTCCTTGGCATTAAGTACATTTAAATTTTGTACGACTATTACCATCAGCTATCTCCACACCTTTTTCATCTCTCCCAAGAGAAACTCTGCATTCATTAAATACCCAATCCCTCCTCCCCGTTGGCTCTGCCCCACATTCTACCATCTGCCTCTATAAATTTATCCTTGGTATTTCATATAAGTGAAATCATACAGTATTTGTCCTTTTGTAACAGGCTTATTTCACTTAACATAAAGTCTTTAAGGTTTGTCCATGTTGTAGTATATGTCAGAATTCCCTTCCTTTTTTAAGGCTGAATAATACCCCACTGTACGTGTGATGTATATCACATTTTGTTTATCCATTCACCTATCTATGGACATTTGGGTTGTTTCTGCCCTTTTGCTATTGTGAGTATCCATTCCTTATTCTAATCTTAGCCATACCTATATCCATGATGTTCTTTCATATATTTGAACATTGTTAAAAATTCCATCCTCAGTCTCCCATTTTTCAGTATCAATAATTGTTTCCACTAATTTACTTCAATATTGTTGTTAAATGTAAAATATATACTAAATGAAAAATTTTAGAAAATAGAAGAAAAAATACAGAAAAGAAAAATCAAACTGCAACCACACTACCAAGATATATTGTCGCTGTTTTCACATTTAATCTACTTATAATTAGATTAACACCATAAATCATTTGCTCTGCTTTTTATTTTTTTGAACTGACAATATATGTTCATAATAAAGTCAAGGTATCAAAGAATGTACTATGAAAAGTTAATCTCACAAATTCCCTTTCCAAAGGTAACTAAACCAATTCTTACATATCTTTCCTAAGCCAGCCAATGAATACAGTGCCTGTAATTCTGAGTTCTGCTCTTAACCTTGGGAATTTTCTCATATCATTAAAATTCCCAGTAAAGATTTTATTGTGCACATAATAATGTATCAGCCAATGGAAGCACTAATTTACTGAACATCCTCTAAATTCATACCTTTACATTGTTTACAAAATTTTTACTAGGATGATCTACATATGTAAATCTTCTTCTACATTACTGTTTATTTATGTTAAAGAATGCACTCTTATCACAAGAGGAAAAATTATACTTACCTTTTTCTTTTTTAGTCCTAGTATCAGTCAAACATGCTTTGGAGCTCCCCAGAGCAACCAGCCACCGCTGTCTTTCAGCTGCATTTACTGCCTTCATGTAGAAATGCTGCTCTCCTGGAATGATTAATTCCATTCTTGTGCTGTCTGCTGAATGAACTGTGATGATAAACAAAGCAGAAATACAGTTACAGACTTAAGTAATTTGGGGAAAATCCAATCACCACTCTTACACAATACTGAATTAGATGCTTCATACACCTAAAACAAACCCTGACTCACAGCACATGGAGTGCTGCTCCCCAACAGCCCACCCAGGAGCACCCTTCAAACCACCACTCTCACATAGACCCTAACAATGCTGCCAAATCAACAACAGCACACAAAAGAGAAAACAGTGATAGATAAACTACTAAGAAGTGAGACCCTCCTCTGGGACCAGCTATACCACCTTAAATATACAAAGAATGTCACACATATTACATACTTCACTGACTTGTTTGAAAGCAGAATCTATGGTCTAATATGCCTGAACCTAGGGTAGTTTCTGGAAAATAGCAGGAATGAAATAAGTGGTAATTAAGGCCACTTTCCATGAGAACAGTAGTTCTACGATATTCCTCTAATTAAGGTCATAATTCTCCCTCTACTTCCACCTCTTCTCTTACACACACATATACCTTCTGATACTCTCAAAGAATAGTTAATCAAGAAATACGCTGAGCCAATCCCAAATCTTTGTTGCAGGATGAAACTGTGCTACACTGTCAATAATCAACAAATACTTAACTCAGTTCAGACCAGTGAGAGTAGAGGGAAAGAGAAATGGTGAGAAAAGGGAGTTGCTACTTTTATGGAACTGACAGTACAACCAAGGAAACAAACTGACACACCATAAGTAATCAGTAATCAGAAATGTTGAATTATTTCATCAGAGGTTTCATGTGTAATTATGTAAGACAGGTAACAAAAGATAGGAAATTTTAAAAAGGCTTCAAGAGCAAAATTTGACCACAGCAGGACTTAGGAGAAAAATGGCATGAGAAAAAGCCTAAATGAAGAACTGAACACAAAATATACTGAGGAAATCAGGAAACAAGTCTAAAAGGAATCTTGTGTTGTACTTCAACGTAATATTCATATTCAAAATTGGACAAGCTGGGGTAGGGTCAAATTATGAGGGCCCACGAAGTCTGGCAGAAGCCCTAACACAGAGAAACAATTATACTGAGAATCTTGACCAGATATTCAGTGGCAAGTAAGTGCCACAAAAGCTTTGCTGTTCTAGTCTACTTATGTAGATGCAAATACTGGAAGTTAAAACCATGCAACAATCAACGATAAGTACAAAAGATTTTTACACTGGGATAAAACTAGTGAAATTCCAAAGCTCAAGGACTCTTTTCTGCTAACTGCTATGTTTAGCAAAAGCACCAATAACTACCTTAAAAGAATGCTCTAATTTCAAATGATATTTGCTAAAGATGAAACTAACCTAACTCACTTTTAATCATCTAAGAATTTATGCATCCAATCAAGGGTAATGGCCTCCAAAGCTGTCACCTGAGAAAGCAAATTTTAAAATGATGCCTCTAAAACATCAGGTCTCTATGGGGAAAATGATGAACAAGACCTCAACCCACAAACTACAAAGCATTACTTACAGAAATCAAATACCCAACTAAACAGAGATATATCACATTAAGGGATCAAAAGACTTAATATTGTTAAGAATAAAATTCTCAACTTGATCTGCAGATTTAATGTCATGCCAATCAAAATTCCAGTGCATGTGCAAGCAGATTCTAAAATGTATAAAAAATACAGAGGCACAATAGTAGCCAAGACAATAATAAAAATGAATAATTAGAAGAACAGGCTATGAGATACAAAGATTATAAAGCTAAATTATTTAACATAATGTGATATTGGCACAAAGAGACAAATAGGGGAACAGAATAGTCTAGAAAAAGACCCACACATCCAGTGCAATGGAGAAAAGCTTACTATTTTCAATAGATATGCTCAATTGGTTACTCATATGGAAAAAAAAATTAATCTTGACCCCTACCTGACACCCCTCACAAATACATATTTTAAGTTAATTACAGACCTGATACAGACCTAAATATAAAATGCAAACCAATAAACCTTCAAGAAAGTAATGCAGAAGATATCTTAAGTGGGACACAAAAAGCTCTAATAAAAAATAATTAAATTAGACTTCATCGAAATTAAGAACAACTGTTCATCAAAAGTACCAGAATGAAAATACAAACTACAGAGTGGGAAAAAGACTCATTGAGATTATACAAACTCCTACAAATTAACATGAAAGATAGCCAAGTTTAAAAAATGGGCCAAAGACTTCAAAAAGGAATTCAAAACAAGAGACATTCAAATGTCCACTTAATAAAAAAAAAAAGTCCTCAACATCATAAGTTATTGAGGAGATGCAAGTTAGACCACCATGCTATAACACCATACGCACTAGAAATACTCAGAATTTAAAAACTTGATAATACCAAGTTTTGGCAACAACATAAAGCAACTAGAATTCTCACATTCTGCTAGCTGAAGAATAAATTGATACAAACACTCTGGAAAAGAGTTTTGCATTATCTAAGAAAAAGATTATCTTCTTAATCAAATTCTAGTCAGGCTCTTTTGAGTCCTGTGCTGCTCAGGGTTTCCATCTCCATGCTGGTAGAGACCTGTTTCAGCAAAAACTCTTGCTTATATGAGAAAAGTACTTCTTGTATGAGGTCAGCTTTTTCTCACTATTATCAAGTTTGCTTATAAATATTCTTTTCAAATAAATATAAATGAAACTATTTCAAAAAAAAAAAAAAAAGAATCCTGCTAAGTCAATTAAGCCAAAACACCCCACCCTCAATATCACATTGCCTTGCGTATTTGAAAAAATCTTCACTCCCTACCATTTCTAGGGAGATAACTGATCACCCTGGCCTGCCTTCAGCAAGAGTCCTGATAGGATGGGACAGGACAGGACGCTTGCCTCTGAAGTTTCTTCTCAGTAACCTGTCATCTGCGAATCCCACAAGCCCCGCTTTGGCTATAAATTCCCACTTCTCTTTGTTGCATTAGAAGTTGAGCTCAATCCCTCTCCTTTACTGCAAAACCTCATTGAAATCATCCTTATACCATTATCACAGTCCTAAATAAAGTGTACTATATGTTTTAACAAATGTCAAAAATCGTTTTATTCTGTATATCCAATTGCTTTTTTCCCACACTTTTTTATTAGTGCAGATTGGTTAAGCAGGTTAATGGGTTTCGTTTTGACAGATCTGTACTCCCACACGGCCTACACTCCCTCCACTACCCACCTCCCCACTAGTTGCACACCTAGAGGGGTTAA